>OU343065.1:29959307-31368144 GCA_910593695.2 Ocypus olens | reverse complement strand
TTAGTCATGTTTTTTTTCACGATTTCATCAAAAATTAAAAATCTCTAATCCGACTAAGTGACGTACGAGGAGCTCAGATTTGCAAACCGCGTTCAATTTGGAGTTTTCGTTTGGCCGCTACGGCCGATCAAAGTCTGAAAAATCAATTATTTTCTTAAATTTTCCAAAATCCTCATGGTGACTGACTAATTTTTTTGCTATTGAAGTTAGCTGAATTTTTTTAACGGCAATCAATTTCTCTCGTCTTTCTGATGAAAATAAAGTTAAATTCAATAGTCTACGATGATTTTTAAGAAAGTTGCATTTTTTAGCAAAATTTCCAAGGGGTTTAGTCATGTTTTTTTTCACGATTTCATCAAAAATTAAAAATCTCTAATCCGACTAAGTGACGTACGAGGAGCTCAGATTTGCAAACCGCGTTCAATTTGGAGTTTTCGTTTGGCCGCTACGGCCGATCAAAGTCTGAAAAATCAATTATTTTCTTAAATTTTCCAAAATCCTCATGGTGACTGACTAATTTTTTTGCTATTGAAGTTAGCTGAAATTTTTTAACGGCAATCAATTTCTCTCGTCTTTCTGATGAAAATAAAGTTAAATTCAATAGTCTACGATGATTTTTAAGAAAGTTGCATTTTTTAACAAAATTTCCAAGGGGTTTAGTCATGTTTTTTTTCACGATTTCATCAAAAATTAAAAATCTCTAATCCGACTAAGTGACGTACGAGGAGCTCAGATTTGCAAACCGCGTTCAATTTGGAGTTTTCGTTTGGCCGCTACGGCCGATCAAAGTCTGAAAAATCAATTATTTTCTTAAATTTTCCAAAATCCTCATGGTGACTGACTAATTTTTTTGCTATTGAAGTTAGCTGAAATTTTTTAACGGCAATCAATTTCTCTCGTCTTTCTGATGAAAATAAAGTTAAATTCAATAGTCTACGATGATTTTTAAGAAAGTTGCATTTTTTAGCAAAATTTCCAAGGGGTTTAGTCATGTTTTTTTTCACGATTTCATCAAAAATTAAAAATCTCTAATCCGACTAAGTGACGTACGAGGAGCTCAGATTTGCAAACCGCGTTCAATTTGGAGTTTTCGTTTGGCCGCTACGGCCGATCAAAGTCTGAAAAATCAATTATTTTCTTAAATTTTCCAAAATCCTCATGGTGACTGACTAATTTTTTTGCTATTGAAGTTAGCTGAAATTTTTTAACGGCAATCAATTTCTCTCGTCTTTCTGATGAAAATAAAGTTAAATTCAATAGTCTACGATGATTTTTAAGAAAGTTGCATTTTTTAACAAAATTTCCAAGGGGTTTCCTCATGTTTTTTTTCACGATTTCATCAAAAATTCAAAATCTCTAATCCGACTAAGTGACGTACGAGGAGCTCAGATTTGCAAACCGCGTTCAATTTGGAGTTTTCGTTTGGCCGCTACGGCCGATCAAAGTCTGAAAAATCAATTATTTTCTTAAATTTTCCAAAATCCTCATGGTGACTGACTAATTTTTTTGCTATTGAAGTTAGCTGAATTTTTTTAACGGCAATCAATTTCTCTCGTCTTTCTGATGAAAATAAAGTTAAATTCAATAGTCTACGATGATTTTTAAGAAGTTGCATTTTTTAACAAAATTTCCAAGGGGTTTACTCATGTTTTTTTTCACGATTTCATCAAAAATTCAAAATCTCTAATCCGACTAAGTGACGTACGAGGAGCTCAGATTTGCAAACCGCGTTCAATTTGGAGTTTTCGTTTGGCCGCTACGGCCGATCAAAGTCTGAAAAATCAATTATTTTCTTAAATTTTCCAAAATCCTCATGGTGACTGACTAATTTTTTTGCTATTGAAGTTAGCTGAAATTTTTTAACGGCAATCAATTTCTCTCGTCTTTCTGATGAAAATAAAGTTAAATTCAATAGTCTACGATGATTTTTAAGAAAGTTGCATTTTTTAACAAAATTTCCAAGGGGTTTACTCATGTTTTTTTTCACGATTTCATCAAAAATTCAAAATCTCTAATCCGACTAAGTGACGTACGAGGAGCTCAGATTTGCAAACCGCGTTCAATTTGGAGTTTTCGTTTGGCCGCTACGGCCGATCAAAGTCTGAAAAATCAATTATTTTCTTAAATTTTCCAAAATCCTCATGGTGACTGACTAATTTTTTTGCTATTGAAGTTAGCTGAAATTTTTTAACGGCAATCAATTTCTCTCGTCTTTCTGATGAAAATAAAGTTAAATTCAATAGTCTACGATGATTTTTAAGAAAGTTGCATTTTTTAGCAAAATTTCCAAGGGGTTTAGTCATGTTTTTTTTCACGATTTCATCAAAAATTAAAAATCTCTAATCCGACTAATTGACGTACGAGGAGCTCAGATTTGCAAACCGCGTTCAATTTGGAGTTTTCGTTTGGCCGCTACGGTCGATCAAAGTCTGAAAAATCAATTATTTTCTTAAATTTTCCAAAATCCTCATGGTGACTGACTAATTTTTTTGCTATTGAAGTTAGCTGAATTTTTTTAACGGCAATCAATTTCTCTCGTCTTTCTGATGAAAATAAAGTTAAATTCAATAGTCTACGATGATTTTTAAGAAAGTTGCGTTTTTTAGCAAAATTTCCAAGGGGTTTAGTCATGTTTTTTTTCACGATTTCATCAAAAATTAAAAATCTCTAATCCGACTAAGTGACGTACGAGGAGCTCAGATTTGCAAACCGCGTTCAATTTGGAGTTTTCGTTTGGCCGCTACGGCCGATCAAAGTCTGAAAAATCAATTATTTTCTTAAATTTTCCAAAATCCTCATGGTGACTGACTAATTTTTTTGCTATTGAAGTTAGCTGAAATTTTTTAACGGCAATCAATTTCTCTCGTCTTTCTGATGAAAATAAAGTTAAATTCAATAGTCTACGATGATTTTTAAGAAAGTTGCATTTTTTAGCAAAATTTCCAAGGGGTTTACTCATGTTTTTTTTCACGATTTCATCAAAAATTCAAAATCTCTAATCCGACTAAGTGACGTACGAGGAGCTCAGATTTGCAAACCGCGTTCAATTTGGAGTTTTCGTTTGGCCGCTACGGCCGATCAAAGTCTGAAAAATCAATTATTTTCTTAAATTTTCCAAAATCCTCATGGTGACTGACTAATTTTTTTGCTATTGAAGTTAGCTGAAATTTTTTAACGGCAATCAATTTCTCTCGTCTTTCTGATGAAAATAAAGTTAAATTCAATAGTCTACGATGATTTTTAAGAAAGTTGCATTTTTTAACAAAATTTCCAAGGGGTTTAGTCATGTTTTTTTTCACGATTTCATCAAAAATTAAAAATCTCTAATCCGACTAAGTGACGTACGAGGAGCTCAGATTTGCAAACCGCGTTCAATTTGGAGTTTTCGTTTGGCCGCTACGGCCGATCAAAGTCTGAAAAATCAATTATTTTCTTAAATTTTCCAAAATCCTCATGGTGACTGACTAATTTTTTTGCTATTGAAGTTAGCTGAAATTTTTTAACGGCAATCAATTTCTCTCGTCTTTCTGATGAAAATAAAGTTAAATTCAATAGTCTACGATGATTTTTAAGAAAGTTGCATTTTTTAACAAAATTTCCAAGGGGTTTGTCATGTTTTTTTTCACGATTTCATCAAAAATTAAAAATCTCTAATCCGACTAAGTGACGTACGAGGAGCTCAGATTTGCAAACCGCGTTCAATTTGGAGTTTTCGTTTGGCCGCTACGGCCGATCAAAGTCTGAAAAATCAATTATTTTCTTAAATTTTCCAAAATCCTCATGGTGACTGACTAATTTTTTTGCTATTGAAGTTAGCTGAATTTTTTTAACGGCAATCAATTTCTCTCGTCTTTCTGATGAAAATAAAGTTAAATTCAATAGTCTACGATGATTTTTAAGAAAGTTGCGTTTTTTAGCAAAATTTCCAAGGGGTTTAGTCATGTTTTTTTTCACGATTTCATCAAAAATTAAAAATCTCTAATCCGACTAAGTGACGTACGAGGAGCTCAGATTTGCAAACCGCGTTCAATTTGGAGTTTTCGTTTGGCCGCTACGGCCGATCAAAGTCTGAAAAATCAATTATTTTCTTAAATTTTCCAAAATCCTCATGGTGACTGACTAATTTTTTTGCTATTGAAGTTAGCTGAAATTTTTTAACGGCAATCAATTTCTCTCGTCTTTCTGATGAAAATAAAGTTAAATTCAATAGTCTACGATGATTTTTAAGAAAGTTGCATTTTTTAGCAAAATTTCCAAGGGGTTTACTCATGTTTTTTTTCACGATTTCATCAAAAATTAAAAATCTCTAATCCGACTAAGTGACGTACGAGGAGCTCAGATTTGCAAACCGCGTTCAATTTGGAGTTTTCGTTTGGCCGCTACGGCCGATCAAAGTCTGAAAAATCAATTATTTTCTTAAATTTTCCAAAATCCTCATGGTGACTGACTAATTTTTTTGCTATTGAAGTTAGCTGAAATTTTTTAACGGCAATCAATTTCTCTCGTCTTTCTGATGAAAATAAAGTTAAATTCAATAGTCTACGATGATTTTTAAGAAAGTTGCATTTTTTAACAAAATTTCCAAGGGGTTTAGTCATGTTTTTTTTCACGATTTCATCAAAAATTAAAAATCTCTAATCCGACTAAGTGACGTACGAGGAGCTCAGATTTGCAAACCGCGTTCAATTTGGAGTTTTCGTTTGGCCGCTACGGCCGATCAAAGTCTGAAAAATCAATTATTTTCTTAAATTTTCCAAAATCCTCATGGTGACTGACTAATTTTTTTGCTATTGAAGTTAGCTGAAATTTTTTAACGGCAATCAATTTCTCTCGTCTTTCTGATGAAAATAAAGTTAAATTCAATAGTCTACGATGATTTTTAAGAAAGTTGCATTTTTTAGCAAAATTTCCAAGGGGTTTAGTCATGTTTTTTTTCACGATTTCATCAAAAATTAAAAATCTCTAATCCGACTAAGTGACGTACGAGGAGCTCAGATTTGTAAACCGCGTTCAATTTGGAGTTTTCGTTTGGCCGCTACGGCCGATCAAAGTCTGAAAAATCAATTATTTTCTTAAATTTTCCAAAATCCTCATGGTGACTGACTAATTTTTTTGCTATTGAAGTTAGCTGAAATTTTTTAACGGCAATCAATTTCTCTCGTCTTTCTGATGAAAATAAAGTTAAATTCAATAGTCTACGATGATTTTTAAGAGTTGCATTTTTTAGCAAAATTTCCAAGGGGTTTAGTCATGTTTTTTTTCACGATTTCATCAAAAATTAAAAATCTCTAATCCGACTAAGTGACGTACGAGGAGCTCAGATTTGCAAACCGCGTTCAATTTGGAGTTTTCGTTTGGCCGCTACGGCCGATCAAAGTCTGAAAAATCAATTATTTTCTTAAATTTTCCAAAATCCTCATGGTGACTGACTAATTTTTTTGCTATTGAAGTTAGCTGAAATTTTTTAACGGCAATCAATTTCTCTCGTCTTTCTGATGAAAATAAAGTTAAATTCAATAGTCTACGATGATTTTTAAGAAAGTTGCATTTTTTAGCAAAATTTCCAAGGGGTTTAGTCATGTTTTTTTTCACGATTTCATCAAAAATTAAAAATCTCTAATCCGACTAAGTGACGTACGAGGAGCTCAGATTTGCAAACCGCGTTCAATTTGGAGTTTTCGTTTGGCCGCTACGGCCGATCAAAGTCTGAAAAATCAATTATTTTCTTAAATTTTCCAAAATCCTCATGGTGACTGACTAATTTTTTTGCTATTGAAGTTAGCTGAAATTTTTTAACGGCAATCAATTTCTCTCGTCTTTCTGATGAAAATAAAGTTAAATTCAATAGTCTACGATGATTTTTAAGAAAGTTGCATTTTTTAGCAAAATTTCCAAGGGGTTTAGTCATGTTTTTTTTCACGATTTCATCAAAAATTAAAAATCTCTAATCCGACTAAGTGACGTACGAGGAGCTCAGATTTGCAAACCGCGTTCAATTTGGAGTTTTCGTTTGGCCGCTACGGCCGATCAAAGTCTGAAAAATCAAATATTTTCTTAAATTTTCCAAAATCCTCATGGTGACTGACTAATTTTTTTGCTATTGAAGTTAGCTGAAATTTTTTAACGGCAATCAATTTCTCTCGTCTTTCTGATGAAAATAAAGTTAAATTCAATAGTCTACGATGATTTTTAAGAAAGTTGCATTTTTTAGCAAAATTTCCAAGGGGTTTACTCATGTTTTTTTTCACGATTTCATCAAAAATTAAAAATCTCTAATCCGACTAAGTGACGTACGAGGAGCTCAGATTTGCAAACCGCGTTCAATTTGGAGTTTTCGTTTGGCCGCTACGGCCGATCAAAGTCTGAAAAATCAATTATTTTCTTAAATTTTCCAAAATCCTCATGGTGACTGACTAATTTTTTTGCTATTGAAGTTAGCTGAAATTTTTTAACGGCAATCAATTTCTCTCGTCTTTCTGATGAAAATAAAGTTAAATTCAATAGTCTACGATGATTTTTAAGAAAGTTGCATTTTTTAGCAAAATTTCCAAGGGGTTTAGTCATGTTTTTTTTCACGATTTCATCAAAAATTAAAAATCTCTAATCCGACTAAGTGACGTACGAGGAGCTCAGATTTGCAAACCGCGTTCAATTTGGAGTTTTCGTTTGGCCGCTACGGCCGATCAAAGTCTGAAAAATCAATTATTTTCTTAAATTTTCCAAAATCCTCATGGTGACTGACTAATTTTTTTGCTATTGAAGTTAGCTGAAATTTTTTAACGGCAATCAATTTCTCTCGTCTTTCTGATGAAAATAAAGTTAAATTCAATAGTCTACGATGATTTTTAAGAAAGTTGCATTTTTTAGCAAAATTTCCAAGGGGTTTAGTCATGTTTTTTTTCACGATTTCATCAAAAATTAAAAATCTCTAATCCGACCAAGTGACGTACGAGGAGCTCAGATTTGCAAACCGCGTTCAATTTGGAGTTTTCGTTTGGCCGCTACGGCCGATCAAAGTCTGAAAAATCAATTATTTTCTTAAATTTTCCAAAATCCTCATGGTGACTGACTATTTTTTTTGCTATTGAAGTTAGCTGAAATTTTTTAACGGCAATCAATTTCTCTCGTCTTTCTGATGAAAATAAAGTTAAATTCAATAGTCTACGATGATTTTTAAGAAAGTTGCATTTTTTAGCAAAATTTCCAAGGGGTTTAGTCATGTTTTTTTTCACGATTTCATCAAAAATTAAAAATCTCTAATCCGACTAAGTGACGTACGAGGAGCTCAGATTTGCAAACCGCGTTCAATTTGGAGTTTTCGTTTGGCCGCTACGGCCGATCAAAGTCTGAAAAATCAATTATTTTCTTAAATTTTCCAAAATCCTCATGGTGACTGACTAATTTTTTTGCTATTGAAGTTAGCTGAAATTTTTTAACGGCAATCAATTTCTCTCGTCTTTCTGATGAAAATAAAGTTAAATTCAATAGTCTACGATGATTTTTAAGAAAGTTGCATTTTTTAGCAAAATTTCCAAGGGGTTTAGTCATGTTTTTTTTCACGATTTCATCAAAAATTAAAAATCTCTAATCCGACTAAGTGACGTACGAGGAGCTCAGATTTGCAAACCGCGTTCAATTTGGAGTTTTCGTTTGGCCGCTACGGCCGATCAAAGTCTGAAAAATCAATTATTTTCTTAAATTTTCCAAAATCCTCATGGTGACTGACTATTTTTTTTGCTATTGAAGTTAGCTGAAATTTTTTAACGGCAATCAATTTCTCTCGTCTTTCTGATGAAAATAAAGTTAAATTCAATAGTCTACGATGATTTTTAAGAAAGTTGCATTTTTTAGCAAAATTTCCAAGGGGTTTAGTCATGTTTTTTTTCACGATTTCATCAAAAATTAAAAATCTCTAATCCGACTAAGTGACGTACGAGGAGCTCAGATTTGCAAACCGCGTTCAATTTGGAGTTTTCGTTTGGCCGCTACGGCCGATCAAAGTCTGAAAAATCAATTATTTTCTTAAATTTTCCAAAATCCTCATGGTGACTGACTATTTTTTTTGCTATTGAAGTTAGCTGAAATTTTTTAACGGCAATCAATTTCTCTCGTCTTTCTGATGAAAATAAAGTTAAATTCAATAGTCTACGATGATTTTTAAGAAAGTTGCATTTTTTAGCAAAATTTCCAAGGGGTTTAGTCATGTTTTTTTTCACGATTTCATCAAAAATTAAAAATCTCTAATCCGACTAAGTGACGTACGAGGAGCTCAGATTTGCAAACCGCGTTCAATTTGGAGTTTTCGTTTGGCCGCTACGGCCGATCAAAGTCTGAAAAATCAATTATTTTCTTAAATTTTCCAAAATCCTCATGGTGACTGACTAATTTTTTTGCTATTGAAGTTAGCTGAAATTTTTTAACGGCAATCAATTTCTCTCGTCTTTCTGATGAAAATAAAGTTAAATTCAATAGTCTACGATGATTTTTAAGAAAGTTGCATTTTTTAGCAAAATTTCCAAGGGGTTTAGTCATGTTTTTTTTCACGATTTCATCAAAAATTAAAAATCTCTAATCCGACTAAGTGACGTACGAGGAGCTCAGATTTGCAAACCGCGTTCAATTTGGAGTTTTCGTTTGGCCGCTACGGCCGATCAAAGTCTGAAAAATCAAATATTTTCTTAAATTTTCCAAAATCCTCATGGTGACTGACTAATTTTTTTGCTATTGAAGTTAGCTGAAATTTTTTAACGGCAATCAATTTCTCTCGTCTTTCTGATGAAAATAAAGTTAAATTCAATAGTCTACGATGATTTTTAAGAAAGTTGCATTTTTTAGCAAAATTTCCAAGGGGTTTAGTCATGTTTTTTTTCACGATTTCATCAAAAATTAAAAATCTCTAATCCGACTAAGTGACGTACGAGGAGCTCAGATTTGCAAACCGCGTTCAATTTGGAGTTTTCGTTTGGCCGCTACGGCCGATCAAAGTCTGAAAAATCAATTATTTTCTTAAATTTTCCAAAATCCTCATGGTGACTGACTAATTTTTTTGCTATTGAAGTTAGCTGAAATTTTTTAACGGCAATCAATTTCTCTCGTCTTTCTGATGAAAATAAAGTTAAATTCAATAGTCTACGATGATTTTTAAGAAAGTTGCATTTTTTAGCAAAATTTCCAAGGGGTTTAGTCATGTTTTTTTTCACGATTTCATCAAAAATTAAAAATCTCTAATCCGACTAAGTGACGTACGAGGAGCTCAGATTTGCAAACCGCGTTCAATTTGGAGTTTTCGTTTGGCCGCTACGGCCGATCAAAGTCTGAAAAATCAATTATTTTCTTAAATTTTCCAAAATCCTCATGGTGACTGACTATTTTTTTTGCTATTGAAGTTAGCTGAAATTTTTTAACGGCAATCAATTTCTCTCGTCTTTCTGATGAAAATAAAGTTAAATTCAATAGTCTACGATGATTTTTAAGAAAGTTGCATTTTTTAGCAAAATTTCCAAGGGGTTTAGTCATGTTTTTTTTCACGATTTCATCAAAAATTAAAAATCTCTAATCCGACTAAGTGACGTACGAGGAGCTCAGATTTGCAAACCGCGTTCAATTTGGAGTTTTCGTTTGGCCGCTACGGCCGATCAAAGTCTGAAAAATCAATTATTTTCTTAAATTTTCCAAAATCCTCATGGTGACTGACTATTTTTTTTGCTATTGAAGTTAGCTGAAATTTTTTAACGGCAATCAATTTCTCTCGTCTTTCTGATGAAAATAAAGTTAAATTCAATAGTCTACGATGATTTTTAAGAAAGTTGCATTTTTTAGCAAAATTTCCAAGGGGTTTAGTCATGTTTTTTTTCACGATTTCATCAAAAATTAAAAATCTCTAATCCGACTAAGTGACGTACGAGGAGCTCAGATTTGCAAACCGCGTTCAATTTGGAGTTTTCGTTTGGCCGCTACGGCCGATCAAAGTCTGAAAAATCAATTATTTTCTTAAATTTTCCAAAATCCTCATGGTGACTGACTAATTTTTTTGCTATTGAAGTTAGCTGAAATTTTTTAACGGCAATCAATTTCTCTCGTCTTTCTGATGAAAATAAAGTTAAATTCAATAGTCTACGATGATTTTTAAGAAAGTTGCATTTTTTAGCAAAATTTCCAAGGGGTTTAGTCATGTTTTTTTTCACGATTTCATCAAAAATTAAAAATCTCTAATCCGACTAAGTGACGTACGAGGAGCTCAGATTTGCAAACCGCGTTCAATTTGGAGTTTTCGTTTGGCCGCTACGGCCGATCAAAGTCTGAAAAATCAATTATTTTCTTAAATTTTCCAAAATCCTCATGGTGACTGACTAATTTTTTTGCTATTGAAGTTAGCTGAAATTTTTTAACGGCAATCAATTTCTCTCGTCTTTCTGATGAAAATAAAGTTAAATTCAATAGTCTACGATGATTTTTAAGAAAGTTGCATTTTTTAGCAAAATTTCCAAGGGGTTTAGTCATGTTTTTTTTCACGATTTCATCAAAAATTAAAAATCTCTAATCCGACTAAGTGACGTACGAGGAGCTCAGATTTGCAAACCGCGTTCAATTTGGAGTTTTCGTTTGGCCGCTACGGCCGATCAAAGTCTGAAAAATCAATTATTTTCTTAAATTTTCCAAAATCCTCATGGTGACTGACTATTTTTTTTGCTATTGAAGTTAGCTGAAATTTTTTAACGGCAATCAATTTCTCTCGTCTTTCTGATGAAAATAAAGTTAAATTCAATAGTCTACGATGATTTTTAAGAAAGTTGCATTTTTTAGCAAAATTTCCAAGGGGTTTAGTCATGTTTTTTTTCACGATTTCATCAAAAATTAAAAATCTCTAATCCGACTAAGTGACGTACGAGGAGCTCAGATTTGCAAACCGCGTTCAATTTGGAGTTTTCGTTTGGCCGCTACGGCCGATCAAAGTCTGAAAAATCAATTATTTTCTTAAATTTTCCAAAATCCTCATGGTGACTGACTAATTTTTTTGCTATTGAAGTTAGCTGAAATTTTTTAACGGCAATCAATTTCTCTTGTCTTTCTGATGAAAATAAAGTTAAATTCAATAGTCTACGATGATTTTTAAGAAAGTTGCATTTTTTAGCAAAATTTCCAAGGGGTTTAGTCATGTTTTTTTTCACGATTTCATCAAAAATTAAAAATCTCTAATCCGACTAAGTGACGTACGAGGAGCTCAGATTTGCAAACCGCGTTCAATTTGGAGTTTTCGTTTGGCCGCTACGGCCGATCAAAGTCTGAAAAATCAATTATTTTCTTAAATTTTCCAAAATCCTCATGGTGACTGACTAATTTTTTTGCTATTGAAGTTAGCTGAAATTTTTTAACGGCAATCAATTTCTCTCGTCTTTCTGATGAAAATAAAGTTAAATTCAATAGTCTACGATGATTTTTAAGAAAGTTGCATTTTTTAGCAAAATTTCCCAGGGGTTTACTCATGTTTTTTTTCACGATTTCATCAAAAATTAAAAATCTCTAATCCGACTAAGTGACGTACGAGGAGCTCAGATTTGCAAACCGCGTTCAATTTGGAGTTTTCGTTTGGCCGCTACGGCCGATCAAAGTCTGAAAAATCAATTATTTTCTTAAATTTTCCAAAATCCTCATGGTGACTGACTAATTTTTTTGCTATTGAAGTTAGCTGAAATTTTTTAACGGCAATCAATTTCTCTCGTCTTTCTGATGAAAATAAAGTTAAATTCAATAGTCTACGATGATTTTTAAGAAAGTTGCATTTTTTAGCAAAATTTCCAAGGGGTTTAGTCATGTTTTTTTTCACGATTTCATCAAAAATTAAAAATCTCTAATCCGACTAAGTGACGTACGAGGAGCTCAGATTTGCAAACCGCGTTCAATTTGGAGTTTTCGTTTGGCCGCTACGGCCGATCAAAGTCTGAAAAATCAATTATTTTCTTAAATTTTCCAAAATCCTCATGGTGACTGACTAATTTTTTTGCTATTGAAGTTAGCTGAAATTTTTTAACGGCAATCAATTTCTCTCGTCTTTCTGATGAAAATAAAGTTAAATTCAATAGTCTACGATGATTTTTAAGAAAGTTGCATTTTTTAGCAAAATTTCCAAGGGGTTTACTCATGTTTTTTTTCACGATTTCATCAAAAATTAAAAATCTCTAATCCGACTAATTGACGTACGAGGAGCTCAGATTTGCAAACCGCGTTCAATTTGGAGTTTTCGTTTGGCCGCTACGGCCGATCAAAGTCTGAAAAATCAATTATTTTCTTAAATTTTCCAAAATCCTCATGGTGACTGACTAATTTTTTTGCTATTGAAGTTAGCTGAAATTTTTTAACGGCAATCAATTTCTCTCGTCTTTCTGATGAAAATAAAGTTAAATTCAATAGTCTACGATGATTTTTAAGAAAGTTGCATTTTTTAGCAAAATTTCCAAGGGGTTTAGTCATGTTTTTTTTCACGATTTCATCAAAAATTAAAAATCTCTAATCCGACTAAGTGACGTACGAGGAGCTCAGATTTGCAAACCGCGTTCAATTTGGAGTTTTCGTTTGGCCGCTACGGCCGATCAAAGTCTGAAAAATCAATTATTTTCTTAAATTTTCCAAAATCCTCATGGTGACTGACTAATTTTTTTGCTATTGAAGTTAGCTGAAATTTTTTAACGGCAATCAATTTCTCTCGTCTTTCTGATGAAAATAAAGTTAAATTCAATAGTCTACGATGATTTTTAAGAAAGTTGCATTTTTTAGCAAAATTTCCCAGGGGTTTACTCATGTTTTTTTTCACGATTTCATCAAAAATTAAAAATCTCTAATCCGACTAAGTGACGTACGAGGAGCTCAGATTTGCAAACCGCGTTCAATTTGGAGTTTTCGTTTGGCCGCTACGGCCGATCAAAGTCTGAAAAATCAATTATTTTCTTAAATTTTCCAAAATCCTCATGGTGACTGACTAATTTTTTTGCTATTGAAGTTAGCTGAAATTTTTTAACGGCAATCAATTTCTCTCGTCTTTCTGATGAAAATAAAGTTAAATTCAATAGTCTACGATGATTTTTAAGAAAGTTGCATTTTTTAGCAAAATTTCCCAGGGGTTTACTCATGTTTTTTTTCACGATTTCATCAAAAATTAAAAATCTCTAATCCGACTAAGTGACGTACGAGGAGCTCAGATTTGCAAACCGCGTTCAATTTGGAGTTTTCGTTTGGCCGCTACGGCCGATCAAAGTCTGAAAAATCAATTATTTTCTTAAATTTTCCAAAATCCTCATGGTGACTGACTAATTTTTTTGCTATTGAAGTTAGCTGAAATTTTTTAACGGCAATCAATTTCTCTCGTCTTTCTGATGAAAATAAAGTTAAATTCAATAGTCTACGATGATTTTTAAGAAAGTTGCATTTTTTAACAAAATTTCCAAGGGGTTTAGTCATGTTTTTTTTCACGATTTCATCAAAAATTAAAAATCTCTAATCCGACTAAGTGACGTACGAGGAGCTCAGATTTGCAAACCGCGTTCAATTTGGAGTTTTCGTTTGGCCGCTACGGCCGATCAAAGTCTGAAAAATCAATTATTTTCTTAAATTTTCCAAAATCCTCATGGCGACTGACTAATTTTTTTGCTATTGAAGTTAGCTGAAATTTTTTAACGGCAATCAATTTCTCTCGTCTTTCTGATGAAAATAAAGTTAAATTCAATAGTCTACGATGATTTTTAAGAAAGTTGCATTTTTTAGCAAAATTTCCCAGGGGTTTACTCATGTTTTTTTTCACGATTTCATCAAAAATTAAAAATCTCTAATCCGACTAAGTGACGTACGAGGAGCTCAGATTTGCAAACCGCGTTCAATTTGGAGTTTTCGTTTGGCCGCTACGGCCGATCAAAGTCTGAAAAATCAATTATTTTCTTAAATTTTCCAAAATCCTCATGGTGACTGACTAATTTTTTTGCTATTGAAGTTAGCTGAAATTTTTTAACGGCAATCAATTTCTCTCGTCTTTCTGATGAAAATAAAGTTAAATTCAATAGTCTACGATGATTTTTAAGAAAGTTGCATTTTTTAGCAAAATTTCCAAGGGGTTTAGTCATGTTTTTTTTCACGATTTCATCAAAAATTAAAAATCTCTAATCCGACTAAGTGACGTACGAGGAGCTCAGATTTGCAAACCGCGTTCAATTTGGAGTTTTCGTTTGGCCGCTACGGCCGATCAAAGTCTGAAAAATCAATTATTTTCTTAAATTTTCCAAAATCCTCATGGTGACTGACTAATTTTTTTGCTATTGAAGTTAGCTGAAATTTTTTAACGGCAATCAATTTCTCTCGTCTTTCTGATGAAAATAAAGTTAAATTCAATAGTCTACGATGATTTTTAAGAAAGTTGCATTTTTTAGCAAAATTTCCAAGTGGTTTAGTCATGTTTTTTTTCACGATTTCATCAAAAATTAAAAATCTCTAATCCGACTAAGTGACGTACGAGGAGCTCAGATTTGCAAACCGCGTTCAATTTGGAGTTTTCGTTTGGCCGCTACGGCCGATCAAAGTCTGAAAAATCAATTATTTTCTTAAATTTTCCAAAATCCTCATGGTGACTGACTAATTTTTTTGCTATTGAAGTTAGCTGAAATTTTTTAACGGCAATCAATTTCTCTCGTCTTTCTGATGAAAATAAAGTTAAATTCAATAGTCTACGATGATTTTTAAGAAAGTTGCATTTTTTAGCAAAATTTCCAAGGGGTTTAGTCATGTTTTTTTTCACGATTTCATCAAAAATTAAAAATCTCTAATCCGACTAAGTGACGTACGAGGAGCTCAGATTTGCAAACCGCGTTCAATTTGGAGTTTTCGTTTGGCCGCTACGGCCGATCAAAGTCTGAAAAATCAATTATTTTCTTAAATTTTCCAAAATCCTCATGGTGACTGACTAATTTTTTTGCTATTGAAGTTAGCTGAAATTTTTTAACGGCAATCAATTTCTCTCGTCTTTCTGATGAAAATAAAGTTAAATTCAATAGTCTACGATGATTTTTAAGAAAGTTGCATTTTTTAACAAAATTTCCAAGGGGTTTAGTCATGTTTTTTTTCACGATTTCATCAAAAATTAAAAATCTCTAATCCGACTAAGTGACGTACGAGGAGCTCAGATTTGCAAACCGCGTTCAATTTGGAGTTTTCGTTTGGCCGCTACGGCCGATCAAAGTCTGAAAAATCAATTATTTTCTTAAATTTTCCAAAATCCTCATGGTGACTGACTAATTTTTTTGCTATTGAAGTTAGCTGAAATTTTTTAACGGCAATCAATTTCTCTCGTCTTTCTGATGAAAATAAAGTTAAATTCAATAGTCTACGATGATTTTTAAGAAAGTTGCATTTTTTAGCAAAATTTCCCAGGGGTTTACTCATGTTTTTTTTCACGATTTCATCAAAAATTAAAAATCTCTAATCCGACTAAGTGACGTACGAGGAGCTCAGATTTGCAAACCGCGTTCAATTTGGAGTTTTCGTTTGGCCGCTACGGCCGATCAAAGTCTGAAAAATCAATTATTTTCTTAAATTTTCCAAAATCCTCATGGTGACTGACTATTTTTTTTGCTATTGAAGTTAGCTGAAATTTTTTAACGGCAATCAATTTCTCTCGTCTTTCTGATGAAAATAAAGTTAAATTCAATAGTCTACGATGATTTTTAAGAAAGTTGCATTTTTTAGCAAAATTTCCAAGGGGTTTAGTCATGTTTTTTTTCACGATTTCATCAAAAATTAAAAATCTCTAATCCGACTAAGTGACGTACGAGGAGCTCAGATTTGCAAACCGCGTTCAATTTGGAGTTTTCGTTTGGCCGCTACGGCCGATCAAAGTCTGAAAAATCAATTATTTTCTTAAATTTTCCAAAATCCTCATGGTGACTGACTAATTTTTTTGCTATTGAAGTTAGCTGAAATTTTTTAACGGCAATCAATTTCTCTCGTCTTTCTGATGAAAATAAAGTTAAATTCAATAGTCTACGATGATTTTTAAGAAAGTTGCATTTTTTAGCAAAATTTCCAAGGGGTTTAGTCATGTTTTTTTTCACGATTTCATCAAAAATTAAAAATCTCTAATCCGACTAAGTGACGTACGAGGAGCTCAGATTTGCAAACCGCGTTCAATTTGGAGTTTTCGTTTGGCCGCTACGGCCGATCAAAGTCTGAAAAATCAATTATTTTCTTAAATTTTCCAAAATCCTCATGGTGACTGACTAATTTTTTTGCTATTGAAGTTAGCTGAAATTTTTTAACGGCAATCAATTTCTCTCGTCTTTCTGATGAAAATAAAGTTAAATTCAATAGTCTACGATGATTTTTAAGAAAGTTGCATTTTTTAACAAAATTTCCAAGGGGTTTACTCATGTTTTTTTTCACGATTTCATCAAAAATTAAAAATCTCTAATCCGACTAAGTGACGTACGAGGAGCTCAGATTTGCAAACCGCGTTCAATTTGGAGTTTTCGTTTGGCCGCTACGGCCGATCAAAGTCTGAAAAATCAATTATTTTCTTAAATTTTCCAAAATCCTCATGGTGACTGACTAATTTTTTTGCTATTGAAGTTAGCTGAAATTTTTTAACGGCAATCAATTTCTCTCGTCTTTCTGATGAAAATAAAGTTAAATTCAATAGTCTACGATGATTTTTAAGAAAGTTGCATTTTTTAACAAAATTTCCAAGGGGTTTACTCATGTTTTTTTTCACGATTTCATCAAAAATTAAAAATCTCTAATCCGACTAAGTGACGTACGAGGAGCTCAGATTTGCAAACCGCGTTCAATTTGGAGTTTTCGTTTGGCCGCTACGGCCGATCAAAGTCTGAAAAATCAATTATTTTCTTAAATTTTCCAAAATCCTCATGGTGACTGACTAATTTTTTTGCTATTGAAGTTAGCTGAAATTTTTTAACGGCAATCAATTTCTCTCGTCTTTCTGATGAAAATAAAGTTAAATTCAATAGTCTACGATGATTTTTAAGAAAGTTGCATTTTTTAACAAAATTTCCAAGGGGTTTAGTCATGTTTTTTTTACGATTTCATCAAAAATTCAAAATCTCTAATCCGACTAAGTGACGTACGAGGAGCTCAGATTTGCAAACCGCGTTCAATTTGGAGTTTTCGTTTGGCCGCTACGGCCGATCAAAGTCTGAAAAATCCATTATTTTCTTAAATTTTCCAAAATCCTCATGGTGACTGACTAATTTTTTTGCTATTGAAATTAGCCGAAATTTTTTAACGGCAATCAATTTCTCTCGTCTTTCTGATGAAAATAAAGTTAAATTCAATAGTCTACGATGATTTTTAAGAAAGTTGCATTTTTTAACAAAATTTCCAAGGAGTTCAGTCATGTTTTTTTTTTTCACGATTTCATCAAAAATTCAAACTCTCTAATCCGACTAAGTGACGTACGAGGAGCTCAGATTTGCAAACCGCGTTCAATTTGGAGTTTTCGTTTGGCCGCTACGGCCGATCAAAGTCTGAAAAATGCATTATTTTCTTAAATTTTCCAAAATCCTTATGGTGACTGACTAATTTTTTTGCTATTGAAGTTAGCTGAAATTTTTTAACAGCAATCAATTTCTCAATCATTTTTTGTAATTTACAGATTTGGCATGGTAATTTGGTGGCGAGTTTGCTAGATCGAGCATGGCCGAATTAATCCGTATCGCGGGCGGGCAAGTCGCCGCCATCATGAAGGACAAGCTGGGATCGCCGAGCACCGGAAGCGAAGACGGCAACGAGCAGGAGGCTCCGAACGCGAAGCCCGAGGTCGACGAGCCGGACCTGGGGGACGCGGCCCCGCACGCCCCCTCCGAGACGCAGTGGTACCACGGGAGGCTGGACAGGTACCAGGCCGAGGAGAGGCTGTGGGCGGCCTCGAAGCTGGGCAGCTATCTGGTCAGGGAGAGCGACAGGAAGCCGGGATCTTACGTGCTCTCCTACTTGGGAAGGACGGGGATCAACCACTTCCGGATCACGGCGGTCTGCGGGGATTTCTACATCGGGGGGAGGCAGTTCGACTCGTTGAATGATCTGGTGGGGTACTACACCGAGTGTAGTGATTTGTTGAAGAGGGAGCGGCTCGTGCATCCGGTGCCTCCGCCGGAGCCGGTTAATGATAAGAAGGTGGGTTTTGAAAAGAAAATGCTTATGAAGTTTATAATCGTGACTTATTCGTTGGAAATTTGGTTTTATCAAATTCACTTGTTATCAAAGTCGCTTGCAAAGTCACCAGAAAGATTTCGAAGTTATTTCTCACCAACATAGATATGTAATAAAGCGAGATAAAGGCAATAAGGAGGGAGATTTATTGATGTGACCAGAATTTCATCGCAGAGTGAGCGAGGCTGTAAATCCCATCTACAACACGATTCTTGCGATCAGCGGCTCTTAACTTCAAAATAGTTTCCCTTTCCATTATTAACAACCAGTTAGCTGTGTGAACAAATTTGCAATATTTATGTTTTGTCAAGTAGGTACTTGTCATATTGACATTTCTTCTTGATGAGTATACTTGTCGAAAACAGCATTAGGAAGAAATGGCAATATTTTGTGTTTATATCCAGTAGCTACTCGTTATAACATAAAATATTGCTATTTTTCATGACGAGTATACTCATCAAGCACAGCCAACTGTTTAAGCAATAAAAAAATGCCTGTTAACCTAACCTAAACATGCTACAAGTTAGTGTTGAAATAGATTCTAATAATAACCTTGAAATATTTGAAAACTGGTCGAGATCCACGCGTGCTCGTCGAGGGCGGTATCTACGTTAGGATTTAGCTTTCGTTAAATACGTTCTTATTTTCAGAGGGTCGTTGCCATCCTTCCGTACACCAAAATGCCCGATACGGATGAGTTGACGTTTAAGAAAGGCGACATTTTCTTCGTGCACAACGACATGGGCGACGGCTGGCTGTGGGTGACGGCGCACCGAACCGGCGAACAGGGGATGATATTCAGAGAGCTGGTCGAAGATTTGGACGAGAGCATAGATCCGAACACCGTCTTCCCTTGGTTCCATCCGAACTGCACGAAAAATGAAGCCGTGGATTTACTCGTGAAAGGTAAATATATTTAAATAGTGGGATGGGACTAACGCCCTCTAGTTATTGTAGAGAGGACTAGATGGCGTTAATAACGCCATCTAGATATTGTAGAGAGGACTAGATGGCGTTAATAACGCCCTTTAGGCTCCTATTATTGTTTTATTTTGATTGTGTTAGTTAGATTGCCTTAAAAACGCCATCTAGTTATCGTAGAGAGGACTAGATGGTGTTAAAATGCCATCTAGTTATTGTAGAGAGGACTAGATGGCGTTAAAAACGCCCTTTAGGCTCATATTATTGTTTTATTTTGATTGTGTTAGCCTTAAAAACGCCATCTAGTTATCGTAGAGAGGACTAGATGGTGTTAAAACGCCATATAGTTATTGTAGAAAGGATTAGATGGCGTTAAAAACGCCCTTTAGGCTAATATTATTGTTTTATTTTTATTGTGTTAGTTTTATAAAAATGACACGTCATTCCTTCAGTGCACCTGATTTGTATAAGACTTTTTATAACTCTTACGAACGTGTTAAGCAAGAAAGAAGCATTTGCTTATGGTATACACTTTTTCAGTAGTACTTTATAACCAACAATGTTTTGGTATATTATTTTTATAACCCCCAGGAACCCCTTAACAAATTAATTTTGAAGTTTCAAATTTTTTAAGAAACAATTGATATCTCGCCAGTAGGACTGGACAGGAGGTATCTGCATGGAAATGTGCAACTGTAGCAGCTTTCAGAGCTTGACATGAGATGGCAGTATTGAGCTAAATCAAATTTGTTTGAAATGTGTTCGTCATTTTTTTAAACGTACACGAATGTGTTTCTGTCCCTGAAGAGGTTAAGCAAAAAAAGAAAAATTCGTATATGACCTACGGCCTTGAACTTTTCAAAAATGACACCTTTTCAGTCGTACAGAGTTGTTGACACGATTCATTGATATTGTTACAGCTGGCCCGGGAAGTTTCCTGGTGCGACCTAGCGATAACTCGCCGGGCGATTATTCCCTCTTCTTCCACATCAACAACCAAATCCAGAGGTTCAGGATTGAGAAGAAGGGCGTGAGGTACCTCATGGGAGGACGGATATTCGAGTGCTTAGACGCCGTAATCAATAGGTACAGGAAGGAGCAGATCGTCGAGGGGTACACGTTGCAACATCCAGTAAGTTACATTTCTACTATACCCGGTGACCCGTTTTAATTCATCCACTGGAATATCTCGACAAATATACATCGTACAAAAAATGTTGAATGGTTTTGAGGGGGCCATCCGATCCCATAAAAAAAAATTGCGACTGCAGCGCCATCTATCACGAATTAAAAAAAAAAAAACCTCTGGTAAACCATACATAATTTTTGGGTAGAATCCGAATCTGCAATAAAAAGTAGGGGTTCCTATTTAAATTACAAAGTTGCTCCCCTCCCCCACCCCCCGGGCGGTGGGGGCGAAGAAAATTTCATTGCATCGGATGACCCCCTCAAAACCATTGAACTTTTGTTGGGAACATTTTTTTGTACGATGCATATTTGTCGAGATATTCCAGTGGGTGAATTAAAACGGCCATTTGCAACTACAGCGCCATCTATCACGAATTATAAAAAAATTCTCATATAAAACGTTTAGAGTTTTAGGTGCAGAATCCGAATCTGCAATAAAAAAAGTAGAGGTTCCTATTTAAATTACAAAGTTGCCCCCCTCCCCTACCCCCTGAGGGGTGGTGGTGATGAAAATTTCATAGGATCGGATGGCCCCCTCGAAACCATTAAACTTTTGTTCAGAACATTTTTTTGTACGTTTGTCGAGATATTCCCTATTCAAGTGGATGAATTAAAATGAGTCACCCTGTATAATTCTACATAGATCTTTTATTGGATCGATCATTGATCGATATTGCATTGTTTTCGTAAGATATTTAACGCCTTAATGATGGATTTCACAAACATTTATTTATAGTCTTATACAGGGCGTGCAAAAAGTAACGAAATTTTGAGACAACTTTTTATTGTAGAGTTCAGCAAAAAATGCCTTGGGTAGGTTTTATCTAAGAATTTTTTTGTATGTGTGATAGATGGCGCTGTATTTGCAAATGGCACTCTGATTGGAAAAACGATTCTACCGCCATCTATCGGGAGTTTAAAAAACGTACATCCTTTTTTTTCATACAAGGACTCACGGTGCCCGTAAAGGCTTTTTTTTTTATTTACGGGCAACGTTTTCATTGTTGCGACTACAGCGCCATCTATGACGAATTCAAAAAAATTCCTCGGATAAAACCTACATAATTTTTGGAGTAGAATCCAAATGTGTAATAAAAAAGAGGAGTTTCCATTTAATATTTAATAATACTTTAATACTGGATTTCACAAACTTTTATTTATACAGGGCAAGCAAAAAGTAACGAATATTGACACAACTTTTTATTGTAGAGTTTAGCAAAAAATGCTTCAAATAAAATTTGTTCGGTTTGAAAAAAGTAATAATGGCTATATATCTATGTGCAAGGTTATACAGGGTGAGAAAAAAATATCGATACAACTTTTTTCATTGTAGAGTTAAGCAAAAAATGCTTCAAATAAAATTGGTTGGGTTTGAAAAAAATTATAATGTCTATATCTACGTGCAAGATTATACAGGGTGAGAAAAAAATATTAGTCCAACTTTTTTTATTGTAGAGTTTAGCAAAAAATGCTTCAAATAAAATTTATTGGGTTTGGAAACAATAATAATGTCTATATATCAATGTGCAAGATTATACAGGGTGAGAAAAAAAAAATTGATACAACTTTTTTTTATTGTAGGGTTTAGCAAAAAGTATTTCAAATAAAATTGGTTAGGTTTGAAAAAAATAACAATATCTATATATCCATGTGCAAGATTATACAGGATGAGAAAAAATATTGGTGCAACTTTTGTTATAGTAGAGTTTAGCAAAAAATGCTTCAAATAAAATTGGTTGGGATTGAAAAAAATAATAATGTCTATATATCCATGTGCAAGATTATGCAGGGTAAGAAAAAAATATTGAAACAACTTTTTTTATTGTAGTTTTGCAAAAAATGCTTCAAATAAAATTGGTTGGGTTTGAAAAATATGATAATGTCTATACTTCCATGTCCAAGATTATACAGGGTGAGAAAAAAATATTGATACAACTTTTTTTATTGTAGAGTTTAGCAAAAAATGCTTCAAATAAAATTGGTTGGGTTTGAAAAAATAATAATGTCTGTATATCTATGTGCAAGATTATACAGGGTGAGAAAAAAATATTAGTCCAACTTTTTTTATTGTAGAGTTTAGCAAAAAATGCTTCAAATAAAATTGGTTGGGTTTGAAAAAAATAATAATGTCTATATTATACAGGGTGAGAAAAAAATATTGATACAACTTTTTTTATTGTAGAGTTTAGCAAAAAATTCTTCAAATAAAATTTGTTGGGTTTGAAAAAAATAAAAATGTCTATATATCCATGTGCAAGATTATGCAGGGTAAGAAAAAAATATTGAAACAACTTTTTTTATTGTAGTTTTGCAAAAAATGCTTCAAATAAAATTGGTTGGGTTTGAAAAATATGATAATGTCTATACATCCATGTGCAAGATTATACAGGGTGAGAAAAAAATATTGATACAACTTTTTTTATTGTAGAGTTTAGCAAAAAATGCTTCAAATAAAATTGGTTGGGTTTGAAAAAATAATAATGTCTGTATATCTATGTGCAAGATTATACAGGGTGAGAAAAAAATATTAGTCCCAACTTTTTTTATTGTAGAGTTTAGCAAAAAATGCTTCAAATAAAATTTATTGGGTTTGGAAAAAATAATAATGTCTATATATCAATGTGCAAGATTATACAGGGTGAGAAAAAAATATTGATACAACTTGTTTTATTGTAGAGTTTAGCAAAAAACACTTCAAGTAAAATTGGTTGGGTTTGAAAAAAATAATAATGTCCATATATCTATGTGCAAGATTGTACAGGGTGAGAAAAAAATATTGATACAAGTTTTTTTTTTATTGTAGTTAAGCAAAAAATGCTTCGAATAAAATTTGTTGCTTTATATAACCACGACCTTGAACTTCTCCTACGTCATTGCATATACAGTTTTACTTTTCAAAATGGCAACCTACGTTTCCCAATTTCCCAAATCAACCAAACCGTTAAGAAGCGGAAAAACATGGCGATTTAAAAAATGAAAAAGAATCACGGGTTACTATTTAAAAAACGCAAGGTTTCGAATCATTGCGCTTATACGTGTTGCCGTAGAAAAAATTCAAGGCCATACTCGTATAAGGCACTTCTAACCTAACAAATTTTATTTGAAACATTTTTTTGCTAAATTCTAAAATAAACAAGTTGTATCAATATTTCAACACTTTTTCCTCACCCTGTATAAACTGAAATCACAGATTTACAAATATAGTTCGTTTTAATACAATTTAAATAATTACTATGAAAATGAATAGGATTTGATTAATTTGGTGGATAACAGTTGTATCAATATTTCATTACTTTTTCCTCACCCTGTATAAACTGAAATCGCAGATTTACAAAAATAATTCGTTTTAAATAATTACTGTGAAAATGAATAAGATTTTATTTATTTGGTGGATAAAAGTTGTATCAATATTTCATCACTTTTTCCTCACCCTGTATAAACTGAAATCACAGATTTACAAACATTGTTCTTTTTAATTCATTTCAAACAATTACTGTGAAAATTAATAAGATTTGATTTATTTGGTGGATAAAAGGTATATCAACATTTCACCGCTTTTTCCTCACCCTGTATAAACTGAAATAATTACTATGAAAATTAATAAGATTTGATTTATTTGGCTGATAGAGGTTAATCAATATTTCATCACTTTTTCCTCACCCTGTATAAACTGAAATCACAGATTTGCAAATATGGTCCGTTTTAATTCGTCTTCTAAATAACTCTTATTGTTAAAAAAATTATCCTAAAATAATACTCAAAATGAAAATAACTTAAATAAATAAATATATTAAAATATAGAGATAAAGTAATAAATTCTAATCTTAATAATATAAGTAAAAAATGTTTTCGTTACTGTGAAAATGAATGAGATTTGATTTATTTGGTGGATAAAAGTTGGATAAATATTTCATTACTTTTGTCTCACCCTGTATAAACTGAAATCACAGATTTACAAATATGGTTCGTTTTAAATAATTACTGTGAAAATGAATAAGATTTGATTAATTTGGTGGATAAAAGTTATATCAATATTTCATTACTTTTCTTCACCCTGTATAAACTGAAATCACTGATTTACAAACAGTAAGAGTTCGTTTTAAATAATTACTGTGAAAATTAATAAGATTTTATTTATTTGGTGGATAAAAGTTGTAACAATATTTCATTACTTTTTCCTCACCCTGTATAAACTGAAATCGCAGATTTGCAAATATAGTTCGTGTTAAATAATTACTGTGAAAATTAATAAGATTTGATTTATTTGGTGGACAGAAGTTATATCAATATTTCATTACTTTTTCCTCATCCTGTATAAACTGAAATCACAGATATAGAAACATAGTTCGTTTTAAATAATTATCTGTGAAAAATTTGGTGGATAAAATATTTTAATTGTCGTAGCTGGTGGTGGATGGCGCCACTTCTCAGGACTGGGTGCCGGAAACATGCAAGATGAAATCAGAGGCGGAGAAGATATACGCGACGCTGCGCGAGTGCCGGGATCAGATCGGATTGAAAAAGATGCGCGGGATAAAACACCAGGGCTACCTGCACAGGAAGTCCGACAAGGTCACGAAGAAGTGGAAACTGCTGTACTTCGTGCTCCTCGTCGACGGCACCGACACGCACCTGTACCTCTACGAAAACCCGAAAAGAACGAAACCGAAGGGCCTTATCGATTTATCGTGTGCTTATTTATATCAGGTAATAATAATAATATTACCGGTTCGCACATATTTATCGTGTGCTTATTTATATCAGGTAATAATGATAATATTACCGGTTGGCATATGTGATTATGATTGTTATTTTTATTGCCTAAATAACTAAAAATATATAAGCGTGAAGTTATGAGTCTGAAATAACTATACTTACTTCACATTTTATTCTCACCGGAGTCAGGGTGTTTTTTTGTCCTTAAGTTGGCATGTCGTATTTTTGATAGTATATTGTTAACGTGTAATTTCAATGAAATGTTGCCAAACAATATTTATACATGTGAATGAGGGATATTATAAAATGCAACAATGCACTACACATAACCAAAAAAATGCTATTACATAATCAAATTGTTAGTAACTTTTTTACTACCAACAAAAATGTCACCCTAACAAATCCTACTTCAGCGAGAATAAAATGTGAACATACTTATATTTCTTTGAGAATGATAAACAATTGTCAAATGAATAAAACAACCAATTTTGTTTCAACAAAAAGTTTAACAGATGAACTACAATGGAAGATGTTTTGTGTGAATTTTGTAGAACAGTTACATCGTATTTCAGGTACACGACAGTCTTTGGGAACGACCACACTGTCTACAATTGGTTGAAAGGGCTCTCCCATGTCTGGCGACTGTGACACATTTAGCTGCTCCGTCGACAGAAGAATGCCAGGATTGGGTCAACGCCCTGAAACCGTTATGCGTGCCACAACTGAGTCGGGCTACCTGCAAGGTATTAACATGCAATAAATAATTTGTAGTATTTGCAAGACGAAAAGTATCGCATTTTTTTAATTGTAACTTCCGGCGTTATTATTAAATTTGTTATTCGTAACTAACGACATCGCCGACTCATCCAATTACGGCGCGTGCTCAATTTTTTCACTATCTCCATGTAAAGTCAACAAATCCGCTGCGATTTTTCTCATTCGCTCGCTCGATAGATAACCCGCGTGACATTGCATTATAATTATTCACAATTATCTATAATTTATTCACGGATCCTGGCGTTGAAGTCGAACACGTATTTTTTTTTGTATTCAAGGTGCCCAGACTGCGCGAACTAAGGTGCTTAACTCTACATGTGATCGACGCACACAGGCTGCCATATAAATTTGTGCCACAACCTTACGTTACTCTTCAATTGAACAATCAGGTCAGGATCGCCAGGACGAGGGCGAAATCCGGTCCGGATCCGGTCTGGGATGAAGAGTTTATTTTAGAGTAAGTAAGATTAAATGTTTAATGTAATATTTTTATTATCTGCACTTATTCAAGGTCCCGCATTAGCTCAGTTACTAATTAAGTTAGGATTTTGATATTTTGCAGACTTTACTTTTCAGAAAAAAAAAATTGATTATACAGGGTGTCCCAAAAATGACGTCATGATGATATCTTTCTGGATTACATGCTGTATATTTTGTTGCCTTTTATGCTCACCTAAATACCCTTAAAATTTTATTGGAATCAGTTCAGTGATATCGGCAAAAAAAATAAAATCAGTTTTGCATCATTGGTTTAAAAAATTAAAATAGTGCCTCATTAATAAAATTATACAAGGTACTTATTAAATCAAATCTGACAGTCCCGTTAACCAAGTTTGATTGATGTGAATTATATATACAGGGTGTCGAACTTTAAAATACTTTATTTTTTTATATTTTTAAGTTTTATGTTGTGGGTTTTAATGAATTAAATTGTTTTTTTAGTGATGTGCCATGTGATATAGTATCTTTTACGCTCACCGTATTCAATAAGGGAAAGCGCGGGAAGGACACCGAAGTAGCGGAGCTACACATAGACCTGGCGAATCTCGGCAACGGAGAAGAGAGGGAGGAGTGGTACGCGTTGTCTGGTATAACGCCCATCGGGGAATGGGGATCTTTGAGGCTGCGCACGAGGTGAGAAAATTGCTTTTGTAAATCACCTTCGAGCTAACAATACTCCAGAAAAGAAAGTCCTGAAGAAAAAGAAGTCCCAAAAAGAGCCAACAATAAATAGTCCTGGAAAGAAAATCCGAAAACAAAAGATCCGAAAAATCCTGAAAGAAATCCTAATTTTGTTTTTTGTTCCTCATGTTCAATCCGTGTATTATACAGCCTAAAGAATTAATAAAGAATTTTATTATTAAAAGACCTGAAAAAATAGCTCTGAAAAAACAGTCCTGAAAACATGTCCTGAAAGAAAAACCTTAACAAAACTGTCCTGAAAAAATTATGACTAAAAATTATCAAAAAATGTCCTGAAGGAGCCTCAAAAAATATTCTGAACAAGTCTGATGAAAGTTTTGAAAAAATGATGGAAAAGGTCCTGAAAAAAGTCCCGAAAAGAATCCTCAAAAACATCTAAAAAAATCCCGAAAAAAATGTCTTAAACCAAAGTGCTGAAAAAAGTCTAAAAAGATCCTAAAAAATTATAAAAGAAATCCTGAAAAATACCCTGGAAAAACCTTAAAAATGTCCTGAAAAATAACAAAAAGTCTTTTTTTTTCTGAAAAATTAATGAAAAGAAGCCTGAAAAATAACCCTTAAAAGAAGTGCCTAAAAAAAATCCTGAAAACAAACCTGAAAAAGTAATAAAAAATGTTCTGAAAAAGTCCTGATAAAATTTCTAAAAGAAATCCTGAGAAAAATCGAAAAAATCTTTAAAAAAATGTCCTGAAAAAGGTTTTGGAAAAATCCTGAAAAAATTTTAAAACATCGAAAACATCTTTAAAAAAATGTCCTGAAAAAAGTTTTGGAACAATCACGGAAAAAATTTGAAAAACATCGAAAAAATGTTCTGAAAAAATCATTAAAAAAACTCCCGAGTGATGAAAAAGTCCCAAAAATACCGAAAAGAGTCAGCTTTTCTGAAAAAATCCTGAAAAATGACCCAAAAAAAGTTCTAAAAGAAATCGTGCAAAAGTCTTGACAAAATCTTGAAAAAATGCTTTTAGAAAACCTGACAAAAATGTCCTAAAAAAGTTCTAAAAAAAACACAAAGAAGTCCTGAATAAATTCTGAAAAATATCCGGAAAAAAAATGCCCAGAAAAGATCTTGAAAAAATAACCCCGAAAAGAAGTACTAAAAAAATCTTGAAAATATGTCTTAAAAAATTCTGACAGAATTCATGAAGAATGTTCTGCAAATTCTGAAAAAATAACCCTGAAAGCAAGTCCTAAAAAAATCTTGACAAGATCCTGAAAAATCTTGAAAAAAATGCCTTAAAAAATTCCGACAAAAGTCATGAAAAATGTTCTACAAATCCTGAAAAATAACCCTGAAGGGAAGTCCTAAAAAACTTTTGACAAAATCCTTAAAAATGCCTTAAAAATTCTGAAAAAATAACCCTGAAAAGAACTACTAAAAAATCTTGATAAAATCCTGAAAAAGGTCTTGACAAAATCCTAAAAAAATGCCTTAAAAATTCTGAAAAAATAACTTCGAAAAGAAGTTCTAAAAAAATCTTGACAACATCCTGAAAAAAATCTTGAAAAAGATGTCTTAAAAAAGTCATGAAAAATGTTCTGCAAATCCCGAAAAAAATAACCCTGAAAAGAAGTCCTAAAAAACTTTTGACGAAATGTTAAAAAATGCCTTTAAAAATCTGAAAAAATAAGCATGAAAAGAAGTTCTAAAAAATCTTGACAAAGTCCTCAAAAAATCTTGAAAAAGATGCCTTAAAAAATTCTTAAAAAATAACCCTGAAAACAAGTACTAAAAAATCTTGAGAAAATTCTGAAAAAATCTTGAAAAAAAATGCCTTAAAAATTCTGAAAAAATAACCCTGAAATGAAGTACTGAAAAAATCCTAAAAAATGCCTTAAAAATTCTGAAAAAAAAAATAACCCTGAAATGAAGTACTGAAAAAATCTTGAAAAGAAGTACTAATAAAATCTTGAGAAAATCCTGAAAAAATCTTGAAAAAAATGCCTTAAAGATTCTGAAAAAATTACCCTGAAAAGAAGTACTAAAAAAATCCTTAATTTTTTTTTTTTTAAATGTCTTTGATATTCTGAAAAAATAACCCTGAAAAGAAGTACTAAAAAAATCTTGTCAAAATCCTGAAAAAATCTTGAAAAAAATACCTTAAAAATTCTGAAAAAATAACCCTGAAAAGAAGTACTACAAAAATCTTGGCTAAATCCTGAAAAATTGCCTTAAAAAAATTCTGACAGAAGTCGTGAAAAATGTTCTGCAAATCCCGAAAAAATAACCCTGAAAGGAAGTCCTAAAAAACTCTTGACAAAATCCTAAAAAATGCCTCAAAAATTCTGAAAAACTAACCTTAAAAAGAAGTCTTAAAAAACCTTGACAAAATCCTGAAAAATGCCTTAAAAATTCTGACTGAAAACGTGACGTGAAAAATGTTTTGCAAATCCTGAAAAATAACCCTGAAAGGAAGTCCTAAAAAACTTTCGACGAAATCCTAAAAAATGCCTTAAAAAATCTGAAAAAAAAACCTGAAATGAAGTATCCTAAAAAAATCTTGAAAAGAAGTACTAATAAAATCTTAAGAAAATTTTGAAAAAAATGCCTTAAATATTCTAAAAAGAAGTACTAAAAAAATCTTGGCTAAATCCTGAAAAATTGCCTTAAAAAATTCCGACAGAAGTTATGAAAAATGTTCTGCAAATCCTGAAAAATAACCCTGAAAGGAAGTCTTGAACAAATCGTGACAAAACTCTGAAAAAAATTCTGAAAAAATCCCAAAAGAGTCCTGAAAAAACGCCGACGGAAGTCTTGAAAAATTTTTGTGCAAGAATCCGAAAAAAAATCCCCTGAAAAGAAGTCCTTACAAAGTCCTTAAAAAAGCCCTTATTTTTTTTTAATACCGAAAAGGAGTAATAATTTTTTTTTTCTGAAAAAAATGACCCTTAAAGAAAGCCCTAAATAAAGTCCTGAAAACAATTTTGATAAAGTAACACAAAAAGTAGCCCGAAAAAAAGTTCTGAAAAAGTCCCAAAAAAAGTTCAGCAAAAAATGCCTGGACGAAATCTTGAAAAAAAATCCAGAAAGAAGTAATGAAAGAAAGCCTGAGAAAATATCCCAAAAAGGTTCTAAAAGAAATCCTGAAAAAATGTTGAAAAATTCCGAAGAAAAGTCCTAAAAAAGTCCCGTAAAAAATCCTTAAAAAAAGCTCTGAAAAAAGTCCTGAAATAAAATCTACCGATGGGCATCAAAAGCCATCAAGCCGTTTGTTAAATGGTATTTTTTTTCCAGATATTTACACGACTTGGTAATGCCTGCCGAAGAATACAGCCCGTTGCAGCAGTTGCTTCTGGAACCCGGACTGGTATCCGTGAAGACGCTGGCAGAGATCTGCCACAACGACCGAGCTCCGCTGGCCACCGCACTTTTGCGCGTGTTCAGGGCGGAGGGACGCGAAACTGAATTGCTCATTGAATTAAATTGTGCCGAGGTAAGTTAAAAATTTTATATCTAAAATGTAAAATGATGACAATTTATAAGTTTTTCAAATTAATATTGAGATTGTTGTGACCTGTTCGTTTATTTAATTAACTATATTGATTTCATAATCAGGATGCACTTTAACGCCATCTATCAATTTATTACCCAATAATTATTGATAAAATTTAAATAAATAATTTAGCTGGTCAAATTTTTTTTGGCAAATCAGATTATTTTATTATTTGTGACTATATATAAACAATTGTAGTAGCACCAATAAATTTGATTTAATGTAAATTTTTAATAGTGTCCTTTCATTTGTTGCTATTACCGTAGAAACAGTCGGCTTATTGAATGCATTAATTCATGAAGTTTTTTGTCTTTTTTTTTAGGTAATTAGAGAATCGGAAACGTCCACCCTATTCCGGGCAGCTTCTTTACCCACAACTCTAATGGATCTCTACATGCGGGCAGAATGTGGAGGTTTCTTACAGGCCGCCGTTTTAGAGACCGTGCTCAGGCTGCTGGAGAGTAAGCAGAGCGCCGAACTGAATCCCACGAAAATGGATTCACCTGACGATGCCTGCAACAACGCTGAATTTTTATTAGAAATTTTGGATCAGGTAATAAAGCTCTCTATAAAAATTAGTGTAGTGTAACTTTGGAATTTACTACTCAAGTTGGATAAGTTAAAACATAGTGTTTTTACAGTGATGCAAATTTAAAATAATTTTTTGTACATGCGAGAAGACACTGAAATTTATCACTGAAGTTAAAACATAGTGTTTTAATAGTGAGATAAATTAAAAATATTTTTTTGTACACCCTGTATAACTTGAGAAGACACTAAAACTTACTAATCAAGTTGGTTAAGTAAAACATAGAGTTTTTACAGTGATGCAAATTTAAAATGAATATTTTGTACACCCTGTATAACACGAGAAGACACTAAAATTTACTGCTCAAGTTGTTTACGTTAAAACATGGTGTTTTTATGGTGAGGCAAATTTAAAATAATTTTTTTGTACACCCTGTATAACTTGAGAAGCCGCTAAAATTTACTACTCAAGTTGAATGAGTTTAAACAATGTTTTTATAGTGAGACAAATTTAAAATAATTTTTTTGTACACCCTGTATAACGTGAGAAGACACTAAAATTTACCACTCAAGCTCTTTGAGTTAACACGTAGTGTTTTTATAGTAAGACAAATTTAAAGTGAACATTTTCTTTTCAGATCACTTTTAGTATTTTTGTGTCGCTGGATGCGTGTCCAAAATCCGTGAGATACATTTGCGGATGTTTACAAAAGGCCGTCGTCAATAAATGGCCGAGCGAGAGGCTGGTGCGCACCCGGGTGGTCTCCGGGTTCATCTTCCTGCGCCTGCTCTGCCCCGCCCTGCTGAACCCACGGCAGTTCGGTTTGGTGAGCGAACAGCCGAGCCCCGCCGCCACCAGGAGCCTCGTCATGGTGGCCAAGTGCTTGCAGAACCTCGCCAACCTCGTCGAGTTCGGTGGAAAGGTAATTAAAGTAAGAATTCACACATTTATTTCTCGTAGTTGTGCTCGTGTTTGTTGATGTGTTTAATGATAACTTTGCGGGAAATGTAAAAAGTGTGATTGTAATTTATTATGAAAATCGCTCTCACATCGTTTAGTGCGTTTGAAAAATGGTTAAAATTCAAGAACAAACTGTCAATAATGTGTCTGTTGGCGACTTCATGTGTAAAAAACACCCAACGCCATAACTCTGTTATTTATTGACTGATTTGAATGAACTAAAAAATAAAATCAATGGCTGTTTAAATACTATAAAACGGCAGTAATTATATATTTTTTTCAAAATCAACTTCATTGCCAAATGATAGTCGACTTTAAATTTTTAAATGGCTGCATACGCTTTTCTAATTTTATAATATTAGACATTGTTTTTCTGAATCCAATTATGCCCATTATGTTGGTTTTAAGTTAATATTTAAGCCAGACAAAAATAATAATAAATCTTGTTCACGTGATTTTTTTGGTAATAAAAGTAGTGTGCCTTGAAAAAAATTCGAATCGACAAATGTCATTTATTGTTAAAGTACTGTCAACCATATGTTATTAGTGTGTGTTCCAGACGTAATCATGAACAATAGCGAATTAACAGACATGTTACAATTAGATTATGGTAATTTACGTAACAAGTTCCGAAAGTGATATTTTACGGGATGAGTAGGAAGGAATCCTGCGAGTCCCGTAAAATCACTTTTGGAACGAGTTACGTACAAAATTTGTTCTGCAGACGTTTTTTTTATGTTAAAAAAGCAAAAACACACACGAATGTTATATGACAAGCGCTGTCATAATTAAATACGAAGTTCATGTTTTTGTCAAGGCCGCCTACTTATATACGCAAAATTGTCCCGAAAGTAACAAAGAGCGTCCCGAAAGTATAGAAATCGTAAGTGAAACAAAATCTCGTACCGAAAATAACAACTTTCGGTATGATTTATGTAAAGTGGTACTTTCGATTGAATAAATCATACCGAAAGTTTTATTTTCGGGACGGCTGCAGAAAAAAATCTAAACGGTTTATGCCCACTTCCACCGCAGCACTTAATCATGATTAACTTTAACCAGAGTATTTCTATCGCATCCGGCGACCGCGGTTTTTCTAGGGATTTTAATTTTTTTTTGGTACTTTTACGTCATACTATTGCGAACAGTGGGAACAAACGCACGGTATGTTTGCTCAATGCTAGTCTATATTTCTCATTCCGTTAACCCGTGAGCGAAGTTATTGTATTTGTGTATAACTTCATGGCTATAAACAACTTGAAGCTATTCACTTTCAATCGCACCGGCGGATGTTAGTACTTGCCAAAATTGTTTGACTAAGGATTCGACGTTTTCGATTAACTTTTTAATCATGATTAAGTAGCTGCGGTGCAAGTGGGGATTAGACAGCTTTCCACATCACCTTTACCGAAGATTTAATGACAAACTGTTCGATAAGAGGTACTGTCTTTCGACTGTAAATTTATGAACTTTAAATATTTGTGAAAGAAAAAAAGATGATATCATCAAGCAACCAATTGCTCTTTACAGATTATTAAAAGTAATCAAATAATGTCTTTAAAACGTGGAATGCTATCTTCCAGAGAAATTTCAGTATCATACGTGCCCGTGGAGAAATCATATAACCCCTTAGGTAGTTGTTAATGATGAAATAATAACTAATGTTTTTCGCATCTTATTAAGTAATATAAACGTTGTTAAATCGTTTTTGATTGAGAAAGTTGTCCATTATTCAGACGAATCATTTTCTCCACAGGTGAGGTCCAATCAAATGATAGCAATTTCATTGCCCAACAGGTGACATCCAATCAAATGATAGCGGTTTCATTACCCAACAGTTTAGTTGTTACTATGGTTACGATTCGTTTCTTGTCAGCGAACTGCCTGTATTTCCAAATAGAAAAATTATTCGTTCTAATTTAATATAAACAGAAAAATCTTTAGGTAATTATTTAATATGATGCGAAAAAGTAACTTTCTCACTCGTTTAATAATATACTATTATACATTTCCATAATATTATTCCGATCTTTGACTATATACATATGAACTGCTACTCCCCCTCCATTTCCCATATGATCACTGCTCAAATACAGGGTGTTTCAGAGCTCCGGGAACGGTCAATCACATGCTTATTTTTCAAAATTTCGAAAAATGTTTTATACAAAAGTTGTGTATAATAGTGAGCTGCACGCCTTAAAAATATTTAAATTTATACAGGGTGTCTCATAACAAAGTTACAGACCAAACTTATGTTTTTTTTTTAATGGAACACCCTGTATTTTTTGTCATTTTTGAATTATACGGAGCAAATAAAAGTGAGTTACTTCAATACTCCCTATACCTATTGTTTGCCATTTTCGAAATATTTGAAGATTTGTTGAAATGCATGGTCTGGGTGAAATTTGATTTTTGCCCCAGTGATTGACGTTGAACGATTAAAATCACTTCTATTATTTGGTTGAAGGTTCGAACTATAGAGCCAACCATGATTTCATACAAAAAATTATACAGGGTGATGAAAAAAATGCGGTAGAAAAACCCAACTTATAAAGTTGAATAACTTCGTTTTTTCAAATGGCACACCCTGTATTTAGTAACGTATCCTCAAGTAGAATCCAATTATCTTTCAGATTATAATAATTATTCCTGATATGATAATCGCCGAATACAAGAAAACTACTGAGATTAGGAACACGGAACCCTTATACAATCTGAAAGATAATTGGATTCTACTTAAGAATACGTTACTAAATACAGGGTGTGCCATTTGAAAAAACTTTATAAGTTCAGTTTTTCTACCGCATTTTTTTTATCACCCTGTAAAATTTTTTGTATGAAATCATGGTTGGCTCTATAGTTCGAACCTTCAAGCAAATAATTAAAATGATTTTAATCGTTCAACGTCAATCACTGGGGCAAAAATAAAATTTCACCCAGACCTTGCATTTCTACAAATCTTCAAATATTTCGAAAACGGCAAACAATAGGTATAGGGAGTATTGAAGTAACTCACCTTTATTTGCTCCATATAATTCAAAAATGACAAAAAATACAGGGTGTTCCATTAAAAAAAACATAAGTTTGGTCTGTAACTTTGTTATTAGACACCCTGTATAAATTTAAATATTTTTAGGGCGTGCAGCTCACTATTATACACAACTTTTGTATAAAACATTTTTCGAAATTTTGAAAAATAAGCACGTGATTGACCGTTCCCAGAGCTCTGAAACACCCTGTATGTCCGTGAGCTAGATATAAGTCCCGCCCCGGAGCCGAAAATGGAGGGTAATTTCAAAACTGGAAAGCAGAATCCTTACAATTTATCAAGTAATTGATTTTAGAATCCAGAAAATACAGTAAAATTATTTTAAGGTTATACAACTGGGTGCGATGAAATTGGGTAATGTAAAAATGATTTTATTTATTGCCCTTTAAACAATTTTGTTTTCGTTAGGTTGACAGCATTTTTGGTTAAAAATTAACTTACCCGTACATCGGTCAACCAGTATTATTATCGCATCGGTGGCAGACATAATTGCCTTCAACAAAGCAATATGTCTCCATGTTGTTAATAAATATCACAGTATCACGATATTAAAGCGATTAAAACACAAGAAACTACACTGCCAAGTCGCGAGATCGAGTCATATGTCATAGACACAAAATGGCTACCAATTTAGTAACATACCTCAACCACTTAGGGTCCCGCCGCGCCACCCTTGCTTGGAGACACACGTGAAGTTGGCGTTAGCAGTCCATTAGTATATAGTCAAAGATTCCGATGAACATCAATAACTAATACCTAAGAGTGTAAGTGTTAATATTATTGATGATGGTTTGTGGAGGGCGAGCAAATGGTCGCAGCACTTAGACCATTCGTCGGTCCCTTGTGCCACCGAGTGTTAATATTAATTTAAATGCAAAAGACAAACATTAATTTCATAATTTTACAGTCGAACGATGCGTTAACTTTTGTTTTACATGAGAGTTTCGCCATTAGCCCTATCGTACTCATGTCGCGACTAGAGTCCCCCTCTGTTCCCTACCTAACCAGCCCTATAAGGTCCGACCCATTTTGCTCTACCGTCCGGTAACGGCCCGTCTTAAGGAGGAGCGGGTGGCACCTTTTCAACGAAAGAACGGTAACACCGAGGGGGACGACACCTGGAAGAGAAACCCGAGAACCCGACGCCGCGCCACATAACGCTTAAGGAAAGTCACTCACCCCCAAACTGCGACACAGCTTACCTAGAATTAAATAAATAATTAATTAAAGTGAAACGAACCAAGTGATTATCGTTTATTATTTTTTAATAATACAAACTAACTTACCACTGCTTAACTCGTTGGAGACACTAATCCTGAAGGTCTCGAAGATCATCCAACGTCGCCCGCCCTTCGGGATGGGATGGAAAGGACAATTACACTACACACCTAGAATTATAAGCAAATTGTTAGGGATTAAATCCTGAAAACCTATCACTAATAGTCTTACTTAAAGAGTTCCTATACAAGGAATCACGAAGCACACGTTCGTTCCAGTTCCAAAACTCTTGATTGATTGATCAATTTCCTGGAATTATAAACAAATTGTTTAGTGAGTGGTTCGGCTGGAATTTTCAGAAGTGTACCATACCTTGGAAAAATTGATTGCTTGGGTTGAAAAAGATCCATTCTTGGGAAACGGTCACTGTTGCTGTTGAATCAGCTCTTTTTCTTTTTCTTAATTCCTTTCTTGGCCATGACAACTAGGCCCAGTTTTTAGGCACTAAATTTACTGATCATGGGCAGTCGACTTATTCACTCACTAAGGATGGACAACACAATGTCACACGCTGCAATTGAAGAAATTCAAGAATGTTAGTAATTTTACTCACAATCGTTTTCTTTGTGCTGTTAAAACCATAACATCTCTCGTGATCTGACTTGAAAAGTAAGTTTAACAAAACAATGCTTTCTTGGTTAGGTTTAAGTGGAAACGAAGGGCGGTGGGTGGGCCCTATCCCACCCACCAATTCTTAAAATATAAACGAGGGTTTTGCAGGTATAAATTAATTGATAATAAAATGATCTAATAACAGTCTTATGGACCTTTTACAAACTTTTTCATTTATAAAAATTCTGCGTCGTGTTGAAACACTTTTCAACAAAGTTATAAAAAGAGCACAAGAAAAACACTTACTTTATACTCGCACGAGTAGTAGAGACGTGTTACTCGCACGACGGCCCAACCTCAAATCCTTTCCAGTTGCAAAACTTTGCGGCGAGGGAGCGATTGCTTGATCGATTTCGGTTTCAATCTCAATGATGTCTGGAAAGAAAAATTGTGTACATTTAAAATACCATTTAAATTGAAAGTATAAATATAAATAACTATTACACCATCAAATTGGAGAAAGTAACACCTAATAAATAATTTAAAGTTTATAAATGTCAGGAGAAAAAGACTATTTTTGAATTAAAGCAGTTAAGACTAGAAAAATATGAAAAAACAATTGGTACAAATTAATGCCAAAATATGACTTAAAGTAGATAAGCGTTAAAAGAAAAAAATTATTTTTAATAAAAATGTCAAATGTCAAAAAAGGTGTATTGGGTGATTATTAAAATTATAAAAAATTCGTGCTTGAAATAGCTTCAAAATTTTAAAATCCAATCAAAACTTACCTAATTTTGACATCCCACTGCATGAATTGACATACCACCGCCGGAAACAAAATGGTGACCGTGTCGAAACTGAAACTGCAGAAAGAAAAATTGCATAAGGAGATTATAAAAATTGCAAAAAATTAAACTCAAACCCTGTTGTGATATTTTTGATCAAGGATAGGATGAAATTTATTTATTTATCAAAGGATTAAAAAACAGTCTTGAATTTCCCAAATCCACTTAAAATTGATTCCACTTGACAATTTTGTAAAAATCTGCAAACACACCTTCACGAGATTTTACAATAATTGCATGAGAATGGTGCATTTTTTGAGTGATTAAAAAAATATGAAAACAACTGCCATAAACTTGAAACTTTCCAGATTGATTCAAAATTGATTCTACTGCTGAAGTTTCCAAGTCAATTGCACAAGAAAGTATTAAATTCTGTATCCGCTAAATTGAAGAAAATCATTTTTAATAAGAAGCAGAATTCATACCTGCAGAATTATTTTTGATCGGAAGACCGGCACGATACTCGGATCTGCAACCTTCTGCTTGATGGGGACGTTCTATATCTTCAATCTCCTGCTGAAGTACTTGCGTTTGGATCACTTGTTGAAATCAGTGTTGAAAAATGGCACTTCATCTCTTCTTCGGTTGAGGGGATCAATTTCCTGCAAATATAAGCAAATTGTTTAGTGAGTGGTTCGGCTGGAATTTTCTGAAGTACACCTTACCTTGGAAAAACTGATTGCTTGTGTTGAACAGGATCCATTCTTAGGAAACGGTTAAGTTTCAGTGTGCTATCCAGTGTTGAGATCCAAGCCCATCTTCTTCTTGAGTCCCCCTCTGTTCCCTACCTAACAAGCCCTATAAGGTCCGACCCATTTTGCTCTACCGTCCGGTAACGGCCCGTCTGAAGGAGGAGCGGGTGGCACCTTTTCAACGAAAGAACGGTAACACCGAGGGGGACGACACCTGAAAAGGAAAGACCCGAACCCGACGCGCGAAATAACGCTTTTGATTAGTAGCACTCACCCCCAAAACTGCGACACAGCTCACCTAGAATTAAATAAATAATTAATTAAAGTGAAACAAACCAAGTGGTTATCGTTTATTATTTTTTAATAATACAAACTAACTTACCACTGCTTAACTCGTTGGAGACTCTAATCCTGAAGGTCTCGAAGATCATCCAACGTCGCCCGCCCTTCGGGATGGGATGGGATGGAAAGGACACTAACACTACACACCTAGAATTATAAGCAAATTGTTAGGAATTAAATCCTGAAAGCACATCACTAATAGTCTTACTTAAAGAATTCCCATACGAGGAATCACGAAGCACACGTTCGTTCCAGCTCCAAAACTCTTGATTGATTGATCAATTTCCTGGAATTATAAGCAAATTATTTAGCATGTAGCTCAGCTAGAATTTTCTGAAGTGCACCTTACCTTTAAACAACTGATCGCGTGGGTTGGAAAGGATCCAGTTAATTCCCGGTGGTCACTGCTTATCCAATCGTTGGTGTTGAATCAGCTCTTGTTCTTCTTCTTAATTTCCTTCTTGGCCACAGCAACTAAGCCAGTTTTTAGGCACTGAATTTACTGATCGTGGGCAGTCGACTTATTTACAAAGGATAGACGAGATAATGTCACACGCTGCAATTGAAGAAATTCAAAAATGTTACTATTACAAGTGAATATTATTTTTTAACAATAATACAGGAGTTTGAAAGTATTACATAAAACATTTTCAATAGAAATAGGAGAATAGGATCGCAATATAATTTTTGACAGTCTGAATTGTAAAAAAATATATTTACCCTCTTCGTGAGGTGTGTTGTTGATAGCTGCTTCGAAGGCAGAAGTGTGGGTGTTGTGTTCAGACGCAGACTGCCACGGCTACAAATGAAATCAACGTATAATATTAAAGTCAGTTTTAAAACTCTTTCTTTTTATGACTAACCTCATAGTCAGAGTCAGAGCGCCTGGATGCCTTTTTCCTTGTAGCAAGTACTGCGAGAGTTTTCTTAGGTCTGAAAATTTAAATAAATATTAATTATTACAAGGAAACACTACTGTTAATTAATAAACAATTTAAGTGCGGACTACCAATTACTCGAACCATAGGCCCTTGATTATTGTTCGGACGCGGAATAACAATTTGATTTTGAAAATGGACTTCTTCAATCTCCTATTTGACTTAAAAAAGATTTTCACAATAGCTTAACATTCGTGCCGAGAATATCGAACCTAAACTAGGCCTGAAGATAACATTTGATTTTTTTTAAATTGACCGTGTTTCGAAAAATTTTGCTGAAGGTAAAAACTTACTGTTATTACTTTAGCGTCACTGCTATTTGTTTATTTATGATCTTTTTTATCCATTTTCTGTAAATTAGTAGAGATTACTTAGAAACTTGGTAAATGCAAATATGGTGAAGGCACCACATTTATGGCTGACTTCCAATCTGTTAATTTGGCATTAAATCCACTAACCACCCGCTAAATCATTTTAAATAAGAAACACAATGCTTACCTGCAAAATTATTTCCGATCCGAATAAAATGAAGATGAGATGTCTGGCATAATAATCGAATCTTCTATATATGGCTCTATGGGCTGTTGCACTTGTAGTTTCCTTTTTAATGGACGGGGATTATACCGTTTACTTCCCTGTCTATCGGTGTTTTATTTTCTTTCCATGCCGTGTTGTATATCTCTGTTGGCCATGTTCTCGCCTTTTGTCCACTGAATAAATAATTCCAGAGATCGTCCATCTGGGCCGGTCGCTTTCAATTTTTTTGGTACTGTGACCGCCTTTTCAATCTCCTCTTCTTATATGTCTGTTCTTCAGATTGTAAATCCTCTTCAAGTATGTCCGTTTCTTCAGGTTGTTAATCCTCCTCTTGTATTTCCATTTCTTCAGGCTGGACTTGCTAGAGGTGCGAATCTCTAAAAGTCTTGAAGATCATCCAACGTTGTTCGCCCTTCGGGATGGATGAAAAGGACACCAACGCTACATACCTAGAATTATATGCAAATTATTAGGGATTCAATCCTCAAAACCCATCACTAATAGTCTTACTTAAAGAATTCCCATACGGGGAATCACGAAGCACACGTTCGTTCCAGCTCCAAAACTCTTGATTGATTGATCAATTTCCTGGAATTATAAGCAAATTATTTAGCATGTAGCTTAGCTAGAATTTTCTGAAGTGCACCTTACCTTTAAAAGACTGATCGTGTGGGTTGAAAAGGATCCATTCTTGGGAAACAGTTAATTCCCCAATTCAGGTTGTAAGTCCTCTTCTTGAATGTCCGTTTTTTTTTCAAGTTGTAAGTCCTCTTCTTCTATGTCTGTTTCTTCAGGTTGTAAGTCCTCTTCTTCTATGTCCGTTTCTTCAGGTTTTACATCCTCTTCTTGTATGTCCATTTCTTCAGGTTGTAAGTTCTCTTCTTGTGTGTCCATTTCTTCAGGTTGTAAGTCCTCTTCTTCTATGTCCGTTTCTTCAGGTTGTAAGTCCTCTTCTTGTATGTCTGTTTCTTCAGGTTGTAAGTCCTCTTCTTCTATGTCTGTTTCTTCAGGTTGTAAGTCCTCTTCTTGAATGTCCGTTTTTTTTTCAGGTTTAAGTCTTCTTACATGTCCGTTTCTTCAGGTTGTGAGTCCTCTTCTTGTATGTCTGTTTCTTCAGGTTGTAAGTCCTCTTCTTCTATGTCCGTTTCTTCAGGTTGTGAGTCCTCTTCTTGTATGTCTGTTTCTTCAGGCTGTAAGTCCTCTTCTTCTATGTCCGTTTCTTCAGGTTGTGAGTCCTCTTCTTGTATGTCTGTTTCTTCAGGTTGTAAGTCCTCTTCTTCTATGTCCGTTTCTTCAGGTTGTGAGTCCTCTTCTTGTATGTCTGTTTCTTCAGGTTGTAAGTCCTCTTCTTCTATGTCCGTTTCTTCAGGTTGTAAGTCCTCTTCTTCTATGTCCGTTTCTTCAGGTTGTGAGTCCTCTTCTTGTATGTCTGTTTCTTCAGGTTGTAAGTCCTCTTCTTCTATGTCCGTTTCTTCAGGTTGTAAGTGCTCTTCTTCTATGTCCATTTCTTCAGGTTGTAAGTCCTCTTCTTGTATATCTGTTTCTTCAGGTTGTAAGTCCTCTTCTTCTATGTCTGTTTCTTCAGGTTGTAAGTCCTCTTCTTGAATGTCCATTTCTTCAGGTTGTAAGTCCTCTTCTTCTATGTCTGTTTCTTCAGGTTGTAAGTCCTCTTCTTGAATGTCCGTTTTTTTTTTCAGGTTATAAGTCCTCTTCTTCTATGTCCGTTTCTTCAGGTTGTAAATCCTCCTCTTGTGTGTTCGTTTCTTCAGGTTGTAAGTCCTCTTCTTGTATGTCTGTTTCTTCAGGTTGTAAGTTCTCTTCTTGTGTGTCCATTTCTTCAGGTTGTAAGTCTTCTTCTTCTATGTCTGTTTCTTCAGGTTGTAAGTCCTCTTCTTGAATGTCCATTTCTTCAGGTTGTAAGTCCTCTTCTTCTATGTCTGTTTCTTCAGGTTGTAAGTCCTCTTCTTGAATGTCCATTTCTTCAGGTTGTAAGTCCTCTTCTTCTATGTCTGTTTCTTCAGGTTGTAAGTCCTCTTCTTGAATGTCCGTTTTTTTTTCAGGTTTAAGTCTTCTTACATGTCCGTTTCTTCAGGTTGTAAATCCTCTTCTTGAATGTCCGTTTTTTCAGGTTGTAAGTCCTCTTCTTGTATGTCCGTTTCTTCAGGTTGTAAATTCTCTTCTTGTATGTCCGTTTCTTCAGATTGTAAAGCTTTTTCTTGTACGCCTGTTTTTTTTTTTAAGAGCGTTGGCCTCCCTAGGAAGGCTCAAGTGGCTCTCCTGAATAATCTGATCGCGTGTACCTCTTTCAGATCTTAAACAGCAGTTCAAGATCTGGTATTGGAGACTTCCGTTAGTTTTATATTCCTTCAGATTTGTAGCATGTTTTTTGTTTTCCGTAATTTGTTTATTTTCCCTTTCCATTATAATTACTTCACCTTTTCCTTTTCCAGGACTTGAATTCAAATAGGATTAGTTACTTGTTCCTCCTGTTACCATTTACCTTAGATGCATTAATTACTATTCGTCAATATGTATTGTTTTGTACTCTGCAGCGAGAGAGCGATTGATTGATCGATTTCGGTTTCAATCCCAATGATGTCTGTAATGAAAAATTGTCCACAATGACTCAAAATTGATTCTACTTTATAAATCCCTTGCTGATGTTTCCAAGACAATTGCACAAGAAAGTATTAAATTCTGTATCCGCCAAATTGAAGAAAATCATTTTTAATAAGAAGCAGAATTCATACCTGCAGAATTATTTTTGATCGGAAGACTGGCACGATACTCGGATCTGCAACCTTCTGCTTGATGGGGACGTTCTATATCTTCAATCTGCTGCTGAAGTACTTGCGTTTGGATCACTTGTTGAAATCAGTGTTGAAAAATGGCACTTTATCTCTTCTTCGGTTGAGGGGATCAATTTCCTGCAATTATAAGCAAATTGTTTAGTGAGTGGTTCGGCTGGAATTTTCTGAAGTACACCTTACCTTGGAAAAACTGATTGCTTGTGTTGAACAGGATCCATTCTTGGGAAACGGTTAATTCCCGGTCTTCTTCTTGAGTCCCCCTCTGTTCCCTACCTAACAAGCCCTATAAGGTCCGACCCATTTTGCTCTACCGTCCGGTAACGGCCCGTCTTAAGGAGGAGCGGGTGGCACCTTTTCAACGAAAGAACGGTAACACCGAGGGGGACGACACCTGGAAGAGAAACCCGAGAACCCGACGCGCGAAATAACGCTTTTGATTAGTAGCACTCACCCCCAAAACTGCGACACAGCTCACCTAGAATGAAATAAATAATTAATTAAAGTGAAACAAACCAAGTGATTATCGTTTATTATTTTTTAATAATACAAACTAACTTACCACTGCTTAACTCGTTGGAGACACTAATCCTGAAGGTCTCGAAGATCATCCAACGTCGCCCGCCCTTCGGGATGGGATGGAAAGGACACTAACACTACACACCTAGAATTATAAGCAAATTGTTAGGGATTAAATCCTGCAAACCCATCACTAATAGTCTTACTTAAAGAGTTCCCAGACGAGGAATCACGAAGCACACGTTCGTTCCAGCTCCAAAACTCTTGATTGATTGATCAATTTCCTGGAATTATAAGCAAATTATTTAGCATATAGTTAAGCTACAATTTTCTGAAGTGCACCTTACCTTTAAACAACTGATCGCGTGGGTTGGAAAGGATCCAGTTAATTCCCGGTGGTCACTGCTTATCCAATCGTTGGTGTTGAATCAGCTCTTGTTCTTCTTCTTACTTTCCTTCTTGGCCCCAGCAACTAAGCCAGTTTTTAGGCACTGAAATTACTGGTCGTTGGCAGCCGACTTATTTACAAAGAATAGACGACACAATGTCACACGCTGCAATTGAAGAAATTCAAGAATGTTACTATTACAAGTGAATATTATTTTTTAACAATAATACAGGAGTTTGAAAGTATTACATAAAACATTTTCAATAGAAATAGGAGAATAGAATCGCAACATAATTTTTGACAGTCTGAATTGTAAAAAAATAAATATTTACCCTCTTCGTGAGGTGTGTTGTTGATAGCTGCTTCGAAGGCAGAAGTGTGGGTTTTGTGGTCAGACGCCGACTGCCACGGCTACAAATGAAATCAACATATAACATTAAAGTCAATTTTAAAACTCTCTCTTTTTATGACTAACCTCATAGTCGGAGCCAGAGCGCCTGGATGCCCTTTTCCTTGTAGCGAGTACTCTGAGAGTTTTCTTAGGTCTGAAAGTTTAAATAAACATTAATTATTACAAAGAAACACTTCTGTTAAATATTAAACAATTTAAGTGCGGACTACCAGTTACTCAAACCAAAGGCCCTTAATTATTGTTCGGACGCGGAATAACAATTTGATTTTGAAAATGGACTTTTTCAATTTCCTATTTGACTTAAAAAAGATTTTCACAATAGCTTAACATTCGTGCCGAGAATATCGAACCTAAACTAGGCCTAAAGATTACATTTAATTTTTTTTAAATGGACCATGTTTCGAAAAATTTGGCTGAAGGTAAAAACTTACTGTTATTACTTTAGCATCTCTGCTATTTGTTTAATTATTATGTTTTTTATCCATTTTCTGTAAATTAATAGAGATTACTTAGAAACTTAGTAAATGGAAATATGGTGAAGGCACCGCATTTATGGCTGATTTCAATCTGTTAATTTGGCATTAAATCCACTAACCACCCGCTAAATCATTTTAAATAAGAAACACAATGCTTACCTGCAAAATTTTTTCCGATCGGAAGAAAATGAAGATGAGATGTCTGGCACAATAATCGAATCTTCTATATACGGCTCTATGGGCTGTTGCACTTGTAGTTTCCTTTTTAATGGACGGGGATTATACCGTTTACTTCACAGTCCATCGGTGTTTTTTTTTCTTTCCATGCCGTGTTGTATATCTCTGTTGGCCATGTTCTCGCCTTTTGTCCAGTGAATAAATAATTTCAGAGATCGTCCATCTGGGCCGGTCGCTTTCAATTTTTTTGGTACTGTGACCGCCTTTTCAACCTCCTCTTCTTATATGTCTGTACTTCAGATTGTAAATCCTCTTCATGTATGTCCGTTTCTTCAGGTTGTTAATTCTCCTCTTGTATTTCCATTTCTTCAAGCTGTACTTGCTAGAGGTGTGAATCTCTAAACGTCTCGAAGATCATCCAACGTTGTTCGTCCTTCGGGATGGATGGAAAGGACACTAACGCTACACACCTTGAATTATAACGAAATTATTGGGAATTAAATCCTACAAACTCGTCACTAATAGTCTTACTTAAAGAATTCCCAGACGAGGAATCACGAAGCACACGAGCGTTTCAGTTCCAAAACTGATTGATTGATTGATCAATTTTCTGGAATTATAAGCAAATTATTTAGCATATAGTTAAGCTAGAATTTTCTGAAGTGCACCTTACCTTCAAAAAACTGATCGTGTGGGTTGAAAAGGATCCATTCTTGGGAAACAGTTAATTCCCCAATTCAGGTTGTAAATCCTCCTCTTGTGTGTCCATTTCTTCAGGTTGTAAATCTTCTTATATGTCCGTTTCTTCAGGTTGTAAGTCCTCTTCTTGTATTTCCGTTTCTTCAGGTCGTAAGTCCTCTTCTTGTATGTCTGTTTCTTCAGGTTGTAAATTCTCTTCTTGTATGTCCGTTTCTTCAGGTCGTAAGTCCTCGTCTTGTATGTCTGTTTCTTCAGGTTGTAAATCCTCTTCTTGTATGTCTGTTTCTTCAAGTTGTAAGTCCTCTTCTTGTATGTCTGTTTCTTCAGGTCGTAAGTCCTCTTCTTGTATGTCTGTTTCTTCAGGTTGTAAATCCTCTTCTTGTATGTCTGTTTCTTCAAGTTGTAAGTCCTCTTCTTGTATGTCTGTTTCTTCAGGTCGTAAGTCCTCGTCTTGTATGTCTGTTTCTTCAGGTTGTAAATCCTCTTCTTGTATGTCTGTTTCTTCAAGTTGTAAGTCCTCTTCTTGTATGTCTGTTTCTTCAGGTCGTAAGTCCTCTTCTTGTATGTCTGTTTCTTCAGGTTGTAAGTCCTCTTCTTGTATGTCTGTTTCTTCAAGTTGTAAGTCCTCTTCTTGTATGTCTGTTTCTTCAGGTCGTAAGTCCTCTTCTTGTATGTCTGTTTCTTCAGGTTGTAAATCCTCTTCTTGTATGTCTGTTTCTTCAAGTTGTAAGTCCTCTTCTTGTATGTCTGTTTCTTCAGGTTGTAAGTCCTCTTCTTGTATGTCTGTTTCTTCAGGTTGTAAGTCCTCTTCTTGTATGTCCGTTTCTTCAGGTTGTAAGTCCTCTTCTTGTATGTCTGTTTCTTCAGGTTGTAAGTCCTCTTCTTGTATGTCTGTTTCTTCAGGTTGTAAATCCTCTTCTTGTATGTCTGTTTCTTCAAGTTGTAAGTCCTCTTCTTGTATGTCTGTTTCTTCAGGTCGTAAGTCCTCTTCTTGTATGTCTGTTTCTTCAGGTTGTAAATCCTCTTCTTGTATGTCTGTTTCTTCAAGTTGTAAGTCCTCTTCTTGTATGTCTGTTTCTTCAGGTCGTAAGTCCTCGTCTTGTATGTCTGTTTCTTCAGGTTGTAAATCCTCTTCTTGTATGTCTGTTTCTTCAAGTTGTAAGTCCTCTTCTTGTATGTCTGTTTGTTCAGGTTGTAAATCCTCTTCTTGTATGTCTGTTTCTTCAAGTTGTAAGTCCTCTTCTTGTATGTCTGTTTCTTCAGGTCGTAAGTCCTCGTCTTGTATGTCTGTTTCTTCAGGTCGTAAGTCCTCGTCTTGTATGTCTGTTTCTTCAGTTCGTAAGTCCTCTTCTTGTATGTCTGTTTCTTCAGGTTGTAAATTCTCTTCTTGTATGTCCGTTTCTTCAGGTCGTAAGTCCTCGTCTTGTATGTCTGTTTCTTCAGGTCGTAAGTCCTCGTCTTGTATGTCTGTTTCTTCAGGTCGTAAGTCCTCTTCTTGTATGTCTGTTTCTTCAGGTTGTAAATTCTCTTCTTGTATGTCCGTTTCTTCAGGTCGTAAGTCCTCGTCTTGTATGTCTGTTTCTTCAGGTTGTAAGTCCTCTTCTTGTATGTCCGTTTCTTCTGTTTGTAAATTCTCTTCATATATGTCCGTTTCTTCAGATTGTAAAGCTTCTTCTTGTACGCCTGTTTTTTTTAAGAGCGTTGGCCTCCCTAGGAAGGCTCAAGTGGCTCTCCTGAATAATCTGATCGCGTGTGCCTCCTCCAGATCTTAAACAGCAGTTCAAGATCTGGTATTGGAGACCGTTAGTTTTATATTCCTTCAGATTTGTAGCATGTTTTTTGTTTTCCGTAATTTATTTATTTTCTCTTTCCATTATAATTACTTCTTGTTTAATTTATTTTTTGATCACAGCAACTGGGCCAGTTTTCGGGCACTAACTTACTGATCGTGGGCTGTCGACTTATTCACAAGTCACACACTGCAATTGAAGAAATTCAAGAATGTTAGTTATTTTACTCACAATCGTTTTCTTTGTGCTGTTAAAACCATTACACCTTTCTTGGTTAGGTTTAAGTGGAAACGAAGGGCGGTGGGTGGGCCCCATCCCACCCACCAATTCTTAAAATATATAAACGAGGGTTTCACAGGTGTAAATTAATTGATAATTAAATAATCTAATAACAGTCTTATGGACCTTTTACAAACTTTTTCATTTATAAAAATTCTGCTTCGTGTTGAAACACTTTTCAACAAAGTTATAAAAAGAGCACAAGAAAAACACTTACTTTATACTCGCACGAGGAGTAGAGATGTGTTACTCGCACGACAGCTCAACCTCGAATCCTTTCCAGTTCCAAAATTCTGCGGCGAGGGAGCGATTGATTGATCAATTTCGGTTTCAATCTCAATGATGTCTGGAAAGAAAAATTGTGTACATTTAAAATATCATTTAAATTAAAAGTATAAGTATAAATAACTATTACACCATCAAATCAGAGAAAGTAACACCAAATAAATAATTTAAAGTTTATAAACGTCGGGAGAAAAAGATTATTTTCGACTTAAAGCAAAAATTTTCAAGTTAAAAAACAATTGGTACAAAGTAACGCTAAAATATGACTCAAAAGTAGATAAGCGTTAAAAGAAAAAAATTATTTTTAATAAAAATGTCAAATGTCAAAAAAGGTGTATTGGGCGATTATAAAAATTATAAAAAATTCATTCGTGCTTGAAATAGATTCAAAATTTTAAAATCCAATCAAAACTTACCTAATTTTGATATCCCACTGCATGAATTGACATACCACCGCCGGAAACAAAATGGTGACCGTGTCGAAACTGAAACTGCAGAAAGAAAAATTGCATGAGGAGATTATAAAAATTGCAAAAAATTAAACTCAAACCCTGTTGTGATATTTTTGATCAAGGATAGAATGAAATTTATTTATTTATCAAAGGTTTAAAAAACAGTCTTGAATTTCCCAAATCCACTCAAAATTGTTTCCAGAAAAATCTGCAAACACACCTTCACGAGATTTTACAATAATTGCATGAGAATGGTGCATTTTTTGAGTGATTAAAAAAATATGAAAACAATTGCCATAAACTTGAAACTTTCCAGATTGACTCAAAATTGATTCTACTGCTGAAGTTTCCAAGTCAATTGCACAAGAAAGTATTAAATTCTGTATCCGCTAAATTGAAGAAAATCATTTTTAATAAGAAGCAGAATTCATACCTGCAGAATTATTTTAGATCGGAAGACCGGCACGATACTCGGATCTGCAACCTTCTGCTTGATGGGGACGTTCTATATCTTCAATCTACTGCTGAAGTACTTGCGTTTGGATCACTTGTTGAAATCAGTGTTGAAAAATGGCACTTCATCTCTTCTTCGGTTGAGGGGATCAATTTCCTGCAAATATAAGCAAATTGTTTAGCGAGTGGTTCGGCTGGAATTTTCTGAAGTGCGCCTTACCTTGGAAAAACTGATTGCTTGTGTTGAACAGGATCCATTCTTGGGAAACGGTTAATTCCCGGTCTTCTTCTTGAGTCCCCCTCTGTTCCCTACCTAACCAGCCCTATAAGGTCCGACCCATTTTGCTCTACCGTCCGGTAACGGCCCGTCTTAAGGAGGAGCGGGTGGCACCTTTTCAACGAAAGAACGGTAACACCGAGGGGGACGACACCTGGAAGAGAAACCCGAGAACCCGGCGCGCGAAATAACGCTTTTGATTAGTAGCACTCACCCCCAAAACTGCGACACAGCTCACCTAGAATTAAATAAATAATTAATTAAAGTGAAACAAACCAAGTGATTATCGTTTATTATTTTTTAATAATACAAACTAACTTACCACTGCTTAACTCGTTGGAGACACTAATCCTGAAGGTCTCGAAGATCATCCAACGTCGCCCGCCCTTCGGGATGGGATGGAAAGGACACTAACACTACACCCCTAGAATTATAAGCAAATTATTAGGGATTAAATCCTGCAAACCCATCACTAATAGTCTTACTTAAAGAGTTCCCAGACGAGGAATCACGAAGCACACGTTCGTTCCAGCTCCAAAACTCTTGATTGTTTGATCAATTTCCTGGAATTATAAGCAAATTATTTAGCATGTAGCTCAGCTAGAATTTTCTGAAGTGCACCTTACCTTTAAACAACTGATCGCGTGGGTTGGAAAGGATCCAGTTAATTCCCGGTGGTCACTGCTTATCCAATCGTTGGTGTTAAATCAGCTCTTGTTCTTCTTCTTAATTTCCTTCTTGGCCCCAGCAACTAAGCCATTTTTTAGGCACTGAATTTACTGATCGTGGGCAGTCGACTTATTTACAAAGGATAGACGAGATAATGTCACTCGCTGCAATTGAAGAAATTCAAGAATGTTACTATTACAAGTGAATATTATTTTTTAACAATAATACAGGAGTTTGAAAGTATTACATAAAACATTTTCAATAGAAATAGGAGAATAGGATCGCAATATAATTTTTGACAGTCTGAATTGTAAAAAAATAAATATTTACCATCTTCGTGAGGTGTGTTGTTGATAGCTGCTTCGAAGGCAGAAGTGTGGGTGTTGTGTTCAGACGCCGACTGCCACGGCTACAAATGAAATCAACGTATAATATTAAAGTCAGTTTTAAAACTCTTTCTTTTTATGACTAACCTCATAGTCGGAGCCAGAGCGCTTGGATGCCCTTTTCCTTGTGGCGAGTACTCCGAGAGTTTTCTTGGGTCTGAAAATTTAAATAAACAATAATTATTACAAAGAAACACTGCTGTTAAGTAATAAACAATTTAAGTGCGGACTACCAATTACTCGAACCATAGGCCCTTAATTATTGTTCGGACGCGGAATAACAATTTAATTTTTAAAATGAACTTTTTCAATTTCCTATTTGACTTAAAAAAGATTTTCACAATAGCTTAACATTCGTGCCGAGAATATCGAACCTAAACTAGGCCTAAAGATTACAATTAATTTTATTTTAAATTGACCATGTTTTGAAAAATTTTGCTGAAGGTAAAATCTTGCTGTTATTACTTTAGCGTCACTGCTTTTTGTTTAATTATAATTTTTTTTATCCATTTTCTGTAAATTAGTAGAGATTACTTAGAAACTTAGTAAATGGAAATATGGTGAAGGCACCACATTTATGGCTGACTTCCAATCTGTTAATTTGGCATTAAATCCACTAACCACCCGCTAAATCATTTTAAATAAGAAACACAATGCTTACCTGTAAAATTATTTCCGATCGGAAGAAAATGAAGATGAGATGTCTGGCATAATAATCGAATCTTCTATATACGGCTCTATAGGCTGTTGCACTTGTAGTTTCCTTTTTAATGGACGGGGATTATACCGTTTACTTCCCTGTCTATCGGTGTTTTATTTTCTTTCCATGCCGCGTTGTATATCTCTGTTGGCCATGTTCTCGCCTTTTGTCCAGTGAATAAATAATTTCAGAGATCGTCCATCTGGGCCGGTCGCTTTCAATTTTTTTGGTACTGTGACCGCCTTTTCAACCTCCTCTTCTTATATGTCTGTACTTCAGATTGTAAATCCTCTTCATGTATGTCCGTTTCTTCAGGTTGTTAATTCTCCTCTTGTATTTCCATTTCTTCAAGCTGTACTTGCTAGAGGTGTGAATCTCTAAACGTCTCGAAGATCATCCAACGTTGTTCGTCCTTCGGGATGGATGGAAAGGACACTAACGCTACACACCTAGAATTATAACAAAATTATTGGGAATTAAATCCTGCAAACTCGTCACTAATAGTCTTACTTAAAGAATTCCCAGACGAGGAATCACGAAGCACACGAGCGTTCCAGTTCCAAAACTCTTGATTGATTGATCAATTTCCTGGAATTATAAGCAAATTATTTAACATGTAGTTCAGCTAGAATTTTCTGAAGTGCACCTTACCTTCAAAAAACTGATCGTGTGGGTTGAAAAGGATCCATTCTTGGGAAACAGTTAATTCCCCAATTCAGGTTGTAAATCCTCTTCTTGTATGTCCGTTTCTTCAGATTGTAAGTCCTCTTCTTATATGTCAGGTCGTAAGTCCTCTTCTTGTATGTCTGTTTCTTCAGGTTGTAAATCCTCTTCTTGTATGTCTGTTTCTTCAAGTTGTAAGTCCTCTTCTTGTATGTCTGTTTCTTCAGGTCGTAAGTCCTCGTCTTGTATGTCTGTTTCTTCAGGTCGTAAGTCCTCGTCTTGTATGTCTGTTTCTTCAGGTCGTAAGTCCTCGTCTTGAATGTCTGTTTCTTCAGGTCGTAAGTCCTCTTCTTGTATGTCTGTTTCTTCAGGTTGTAAATCCTCTTCTTGTATGTCTGTTTCTTCAAGTTGTAAGTCCTCTTCTTGTATGTCCATTTCTTCAGATTGTAAATTCTCTTCTTGTATGTCCGTTTCTTCAGGTCGTAAGTCCTCGTCTTATATGTCAGGTTGTAAGTCCTCTTCTTGTATGTCCGTTTCTTCAGGTTGTAAATTCTCTTCTTGTATGTCCATTTCTTCAGATTGTAAGTCCTCTTCTTATATGTCAGGTTGTAAGTCCTCTTCTTGTATGTCCGTTTCTTCAGATTGTAAGTCCTCTTCTTATATGTCAGGTTGTAAGTCCTCTTCTTGTATGTCCATTTCTTCAGATTGTAAATTCTCTTCTTGTATGTCCGTTTCTTCAGGTCGTAAGTCCTCTTCTTGTATGTCTGTTTCTTCAGGTTGTAAATCCTCTTCTTGTATGTCTGTTTCTTCAAGTTGTAAGTCCTCTTCTTGTATGTCCATTTCTTCAGATTGTAAATTCTCTTCTTGTATGTCCGTTTCTTCAGGTCGTAAGTCCTCGTCTTATATGTCAGGTTGTAAGTCCTCTTCTTGTATGTCCGTTTCTTCAGGTTGTAAATTCTCTTCTTGTATGTCCATTTCTTCAGATTGTAAGTCCTCTTCTTATATGTCAGGTTGTAAGTCCTCTTCTTGTATGTCCATTTCTTCAGATTGTAAGTCCTCTTCTTATATGTCAGGTTGTAAGTCCTCTTCTTGTATGTCCGTTTCTTCAGGTTGTAAGTCCTCTTCTTGTATGTCCGTTTCTTCAGGTTGTAAATTCTCTTCTTGTATGTCCATTTCTTCAGATTGTAAGTCCTCTTCTTATATGTCAGGTTGTAAGTCCTCTTCTTGTATGTCCGTTTCTTCAGGTTGTAAATTCTCTTCTTGTATGTCCGTTTCTTCAGGTTGTAAGTCCTCTTCTTGTATGTCCGTTTCTTCAGTTTGTAAATCCTCTTCTTATATGTCTGTTTCTTCAGGTTGTAAGTCCTCTTCTTGTATGTCCATTTCTTCAGATTGTAAAGCTTCTTCTTGTATGCCTGTTTTTTTTTAAGAGCGTTGGCCTCCCTAGGAAGGCTCAAGTGGCTCTCCTGAATAATCTGATCGCGTGTACCTCCTTCAGATCTTAAACAGCAGTTCAAGATCTGGTATTGGAGACTTCCGTTAGTTTTATATTCCTTCACATTTGTAGCATGTTTTTTGTTTTCCGTAATTTGTTTATTTTCCCTTTCCATTATAATTACTTCACCTTTTCCTTTTCCAGGACTTGAATTCAAATAGGATTAGTTACTTGTTCCTCCTGTTACCATTTACCTTACATGCATTAATTACCATTCGTCAATATGTATTGTTTTGTACTCTGCAGCGAGAGAGCGATTGATTGATCGATTTCGGTTTCAATCCCAATGATGTCTGTAATGAAAAATTGTCCACAATGACTCAAAATTGATTCTACTTTATAAATCCCTTGCTGATGTTTCCAAGACAATTGCACAAGAAAGTATTAAATTCTGTATCCGCCAAATTGAAGAAAATCATTTTTAATAAGAAGCAGAATTCATACCTGCAGAATTATTTTTGATCGGAAGACTGGCATGATACTCGGATCTGCAACCTTCTGCTTGATGGGGACGTTCTATATCTTCAATCTACTGCTGAAGTACTTGCGTTTGGATCACTTGTTGAAATCAGTGTTGAAAAATGGCACTTCATCTCTTCTTCGGTTGAAGGGATCAATTTCCTGCAATTATAAGCAAATTGTTTAGTGAGTGGTTCGGCTGGAATTTTCTGAAGTACACCTTACCTCGGAAAAATTGATTGCTTGTGTTGAACAGGATCCATTCTTGGGAAACGGTTAATTCCCGGTCTTCTTCTTGAGTCCCCCTCTGTTCCCTACCTAACCAGCCCTATAAGGTCCGACCCATTTTGCTCTACCGTCCGGTAACGGCCCGTCTTAAGGAGGAGCGGGTGGCACCTTTTCAACGAAAGAACGGTAACACCGAGGGGGACGACACCTGAAAAGGAAAGACCCGAACCCGACGCCGCGCCACATAACGCTTAAGGAAAGTCACTCACCCTAAAACTGCGACACAGCTCACCTAGAATTAAATAAATAATTAATTAAAGTGAAACAAACCAAGTGATTATCCTTTATTATTTTTTAATAATACAAACTAACTTACCACTGCTTAACTCGTTGGAGACACTAATCCTGAAGGTCTCGAAGATCATCCAACGTCGCCCGCCCTTCGGGATGGGATGGGATGGAAAGGATACTAACACTACACACCTAGAATTATAAGCAAATTGTTAGGGATTAAATCCTGAAAACCTATCACTAATAGTCTTACTTAAAGAGTTCCTATACGAGGAATCACGAAGCACACGTTCGTTCCAGTTCCAAAACTCTTGATTGATCGATCAATTTCCTGGAATCATAAACAAATTGTTCAGTGAGTGGTTCGGCTGGAATATTCTGAAGTGCACCGTACCTTGGAAAAATTGATTGCTTGGGTTGAAAAAGATCCATTCTTGGGAAACGGTCATTGTTGCTGTTGAATCAGCTCTTGTTCTTCATCTTAATTTCCTTCTTGGCCACAGCAACTACGCCAGTTTTTAGGCACTAAATTTACTAATCATGGGCAGTCGACTTATTCACCAAGGATGGACGACACAATGTCACACGCTGCAATTGAAGAAATTCGAGAATGTTAGTAATTTTACTCACAATCGTTTTCTTTGTGCTGTTAAAACCATTACATCTCTTCTGATCTGACTTAAAATGTAAGTTTAACAAAACAATGCTTTCTTGGTTAGGTTTAAGTGGAAACGAAGGGGGGTGGGTAGGCCCCATCCCACCCACCAATTCTTAAGATATTAACGAGGGTTTCGCAGGTGTAAATTAATTGATAATTAAATAATCTAATAACAGTCTTATGGACCTTTTACAAACTTTTTCATTTATAAAAATTCTGCGTCATGTTGAAACACTTTTCAACAAAGTTATAAAAAGAGCACAAGAAAAACACTTACTTTATACTCGCACGAGTAGTAGAGACGTGTTACTCGCACGACAGCCCAACCTCGAATCCTTTCCAGTTCCAAAACTCTGCGGCGAGGGAGCGATTGATTGATCGATTTCGGTTTCAATCTCAATGATGTCTGGAAAGAAAAATTGTGTACATTTAAAATACCATTTAAATTGAAAGTATATAAGTAACTATTACACCATCAAATCGGAGAAAGTAACACCAAATAAATAATTTAAAGTTTATAAACGTCAGGAGAAAAAGACTATTTTTGAATTAAAGCAGTTAAGACTAGAAAAATATGAAAAAAACAATTGGTACAAATTAATGCCAAAATATGACTTAAAGTAGATAAGCGTTAAAAGAAAAAAATGATTTTTAATAAAAATGTCAAATGTCAAAAAAGGTGTATTGGGTGATTATTAAGATTATAAAAAATTCGTGCTTGAAATAGCTTCAAGATTTTAAAATCCAATCAAAACTTACCTAATTTTGACATCCCACTGCATGAATTCACATACCACCGCCGGAAACAAAATGGTGACCGTCTCGAAACTGAAACTGTAGAAAGAAAAATTGCATGAGGAGATTATAAAAGTTGCAAAAAATTAAACTCAAACCCTGTTGTGATATTTTTGGTCAAGGATAGGATGAAATTTATTTATTTATCAAAGGATTAAAAAACAGTCTTGAACTTCCCAAATCCACTCAAAATTGATTCCACTTGACAATTTTGTAAAAATCTGCAAACACACCTTCACCAGATTTTACAATAATTTTTTGAGAATGGTGCATTTTTTGAGCGATTAAAAAAATATGAAAACAATTGCCACAAACTTGAAACTTTCCAGATTGACTCAAAATTGATTCTACTGCTGAAGTTTCCAAGTCAATTGCACAAGAAAGTATTAAATTCTGTATCCGCTAAATTGAAGAAAATCATTTTTAATAAGAAGCAGAATTCATACCTGCAGAATTATTTTTGATCGGAAGACCGGCACGATACTCGGATCTGCAACCTTCTGCTTGATGGGGACGTTCTATATCTTCAATCTGCTGCTGAAGTACTTGCGTTTGAATCACTTGTTGAAATCAGTGTTGAAAAATGGCACTTCATCTCTTCTTCGGTTGAGGGGATCAATTTCCTGCAAATATAAGCAAATTGTTTAGCGAGTGGTTCGGCTGGAATTTTCTGAAGTGCGCCTTACCTTGGAAATACTGATTGCGTGTGTTGAACAGGATCCATTCTTAGGAAACGGTTAAGTTTCAGTGTGCTATCCAGTGTTGAGATCCAAGCCCATCTTCTTCTTGAGTCCCCCTCTGTTCCCTACCTAACCGGCCCTATAAGGTCCGACCCATTTTGCTCTACCGTCCGGTAACGGCCCGTCTTAAGGAGGAGCGGGTGGCACCTTTTCAACGAAAGAACGATAACACCGAGGGGGACGACACCTGGAAAGGAAAGACCCGAACCCGACGCGCGAAATAACGCTTTTGATTAGTAGCACTCACCCCCAAAACTGCGACACAGCTCACCTAGAATTAAATAAATAATTAATTAAAGTGAAACAAACCAAGTGATTATCGTTTATTATTTTTTAATAATACAAACTAACTTACCACTGCTTAACTCGTTGGAGACACTAATCCTGAAGGTCTCGAAGATCATCCAACGTTGCCCGCCCTTCGGGATGGGATGGAAAGGACACGAACACTACACACCTAGAATTATAAGCAAATTGTTAGGGATTAAATCCTGAAAGCACATCACTAATAGTCTTACTTAAAGAATTCCCATACGAGGAATCACGAAGCACACGTTCGTTCCAGTTCCAAAACTGATTGATTGATTGATCAATTTCCTGGAATTATAAACCAATTGTTCAGTGAGTGGTTCGGCTGGAATTTTCTGAAGTGCACCATACCTTGGAAAAATTGTTTGCTTGGGTTGAGAAAGATCCATTCTTGGGAAACGGTTAATTCCCGGTGGTCACTGTTGCTGTTGATTCAGCTCTCGTTCTTCTTCTTAATTTCTTTCTTGGCTACGATAACTAGGCCCAGTTTTTAGGCACTAAATTTACTGATCGTGGGCAGTCGACTTATTTACGAAGGATAGACGACACAATGTCACACGCTGCAATTGAAGAAATTCAAGAATGTTAGTATTACAAGTGAATATTATTTTCTTACAATAAGATAATACAGGAGTTGTTACTGTTGTGACCTGGATAAAAATTCATAATTAATCAAATAGCAGTGAAGCTTTTAACTTAGGATTTACCCGGATTTTTGGTCAATTTTCAAAAAATCAGAAGTCATCCTAAGGCCTAGTTTGGGTTCAATATCTTCGTCCGTAAATGTTCTAAAGGGCTTTATTAGTAATATTTGAGTAACAAAAAAATGACAAATATTTTTCATTTTCCTTTAAATATGTGTCATTTTTTGTTACTTCATATTATTAATAAAGCCTTTTAGCCTTTTAGAATATTTACAATGTGGACACACCAGGTGGAAGAATGTGAGGGGGTGAATGAGGAATGGGTGGGAGTGAAAGGAAACAGAAGGGCGACGGAATGGATGAGGGAGGATGGGGCTGGGGTAAAGACACCGGAGAAAGTGGGACGAGAGAAGGAGGTCAGGAGGTGAAGGGAAATGAGAGAAGAGTATTTGTCTATAGAAGAATATATGGATTAGTTTTATTAATATGCCAAATAAGGTGTTTTTTTTTTTTTTAGAATATGTACAGCCGAAAATATCTAACCTAAACCAGGCCTAAAGATGACTTTGATTTTTTTTTTTTAATTGATCAAATTTCATAAAAGTGTAAATTTCAAAATTATTTAAAGGAAAATGAATAATTTAATTTTTAATTTTTTCTTAAAAACAAGAGTTTGCGAAAAACCTTTATTAACAAAAGATGCGTAGCTTTTTGTGATCTTCAGTTTTTGTTTAAAGATTTTTGTAATATTTTTCATATTAAAAAAAAAATCGCGAAAAAACAAAAAAGGGTTTTTCTCAAATACTAGTGCCATTTCGAAAAAACTTATTCTTTATAAATGATGATATTTTTATCATTTCATAATTACAGATCAAAAAAGTAAAAAAAAAAATACAGTTTTAATTTTTTCTTAGAAACAAAAGATTTAACGAAAAATGCGAAGTTTTTTGTCTTCTTTGATGTTTGTTTAAAGATTTTTGTAATATTTTTCATACTTAAAAAAATATCGCGAACAAACAAAAAACCGTTTAGGTGAACACCCATTTTTCTCAAAAACTATTAAGATTTCGAAAAAAAAATTTTCCTTGTAAGTTGTTATTTTCTACAATATTTGTTTACATAATTTTTTTGTAACGATTATTATAACATAATTGCAGACCAAAAAATAATTAAAAAATCGATTTTTAATTTTTTTCTTAGAAACAAAAGAGTTTATGAAAAACATTTATTAACGAAAGATTTACAGCTTTTTATTACCTTCAGTTTTCGTTAAAAAGTCTTTTAAATATTTTTCATATTTAAAAAAAATATCGCAAAAAACAAAATAGGGTTTACATAAACGCCCATTTTTCTCAAAAACTAGTGGGATTTCGAAAATAACTTATTCTTTGTAAGTTGTTTATTTTGGTAGTTTCTACAATATTTGCTTATACAGGGTGTTTCAGAGCTCTGGGAACGGTCAATCACGTGCTTATTTTTCAAAATTTCGAAAAATGTTTTATACAAAAGTTGTGTATAATAGTGAGCTGCACGCCCTAAAAATATTTAAATTTATACAGGGTGTCTCATAACGAAGTTACAGACCAAACTTATGTTTTTTTTTTAATGGAACAAAATTTTAAAAATTTTAGAGCGAAGACCAAAATTTGAACAAAAAAATCGAAAATTTAGACCAAAAATTGAAAACTGGCCTATAAATAAAAAATGCAGGCCAAAAAATTGAAAATTTCAACAAAATGGAAAAAATCGAAAGTTTAGACCAAACATTGAAAACTCTGGCCCATAAAAATAAAAAAAAATGTAGACCAAAAATTGAAAATATTAACAAGAAAATAGAAAATTTCGGCCAAAATAAAAAAAAAATAGAGTGAGGATCAAAAATCAACATCGAAAATTTAGACCAAAAATTGAAAACTCTGGCCCATAAATAAAAAATGCAGGCCAAAAAATTGATAATTTCAACAAGAAAATGGAAAATTTTCAGCCAAAATAAAGAAAATTTTAGAGTGAAAATCAAAAATTTGACCAAAAATTAAAAACTCTGGCATGAAAATAAAAAAAAAAATGCAGACCAAAAAAATTGGAAATTTCAACAAGTGGAAAATTTCGGCCAAAATTAAGAAAATTTTAGAGTGAAGATCAAAAATTTGACACAAAAAAATCTAAAATTCAGACCAAACATTGAAAACTCGGGTCTAAAAATAAAAAATAAAATTTAGACCAAAAATTGAAAATTTCAACAAGAAAATTGAAAATTTCGGCCAAAATAAAGAAAATTAAGGGCCGAAGATCAAAAAATAGACCAAAAAAAAATTTAAAACAAAAGTCAAAAATCTAAAATCTAGGCAAAATAAATGAAACATCAACAATCGTTGCCAAAAAAAATCTAAAATTAAGACCAAAAAATTTATGGCTGAAGATAAAAAAATCTAAAATAAAGGTTAAAAATCTAGAACTTTGGCAAAATAAATGGAAAATTCAAACATTTAAAACTCTGGCCTAAAAATAAAAAATTGCAGGCAAAAAAAATGAAAATTTCAACAAGAAAATCGAAAATTTTGGAGTGAAGATCAAAAATTAGACCAAAAAAATTGAAAATAAAGGCAAAAAATCTAAAATCCAGGCAAAATAAATCGTGGCTAGAAAAATCGAAAATTTAGATCGAACATTGAAAACTCGGATCTAAAACTAAAAAATGCAGGCAAACAAATTTCATCAAGAAAATCAAAAATGTCGATTTAAATAAAGAAAATTTACGACTAAAGATCAAAAATTAGACCAAAAAATCTAAAATAAAGGTCAAAAATCTAAAGCTTTGGCAAAATAAATGAAACATCAACAATCGTTGCCAAAAAAATCTAAAATTAAGACCAAACAATTTATGGCTGAAGATAAAAAAATCTAAAATAAAGGTCAAAAATCTAAAACTTTGGCAAAATAAATGAAAAATTCAAACATTTAAAACTCTGGCCTACAAATAAAAAAATGCAGGCGAAAGTAATTTGAAAATTTCAACAAGAAAATCGAAAATTTTGGAGTGAAGATCAAAAATTAGACCAAAAAAAAATGAAAACAAAGGCCAAAATTCTAAAATATAGGCAAAAAAAATCGAAAAAGAGACCAAAAATTCACAACTCGAACCCAAAAATAAAAAAAATGAAAATCAAAAATGTCAACTTAAATAAAGAAAATTTACGGCTAAAGATAAAAAATTAGACCAAAAAATCTAAAATAAAGGTAAAAAATCTAAAATTCCAAGTAGATGGTTAACTTGTTTTTATTTTTGGAAATAAATTAATAAATTCTAGGCAAGATAAATAAAAAATCAGCAATCAAAAATTTAGACCAAAAATTGAAAAATAAATAATGCAGGCCAAAAAATTGAAAATTTCAACAAGAAACTCGAAAATTTCGGCCAAAATAAAGAAAATATAGGACTGAAGATCAAAAATTAGACCAAAAAATCGAAATCTAAAATACAGGCAAAATAAATGAAAAATCAACAATCGTTGCCAAAAAAAAAAAATCGAAAATTCAGACCACAAAATTACACAGGAGATAAAAAAATTGCATAAGTAATTGTGGAGGCTTTCACTTCGTGATATATTTTGAATAATTCAAATAAAACGAATAACTTTGTTAGTATCAGTTAGTGATACTAACAAAGTTATTCGTTTTATTTGAATAAAAAAATTGCACCAAAAAAAGTCAAAAATATAAAATCCAGGAAAAATAAATGAAAAATTCAAACATTTAAAACTCTAGACTAAAAATAAAAAATGCAGGCCAAAGTAATTTGGAAATTTCGTCCCAAATAAACAAATTTAGAAACATTTGTACTTTTAGGTCAAAAATTAGATAAAAAAAAAAACGAAAAAAACATTGATTAACAAAAGATGTGCAGCTTTTTATTATCTTCAGTTTTCGTTTAAAAGTTTTTGTAATATTTTTCATCTTTAAAAATATATCGCGAAAAAACAAAAAAGCGTTTAGGTAAACACCCACTTTCCCTCGTTAAAAAAATACCTAACGCTTTACCTTCTAGATTGTTTAATAAAGCCCAGGTTTAAGGTTTCATTCGAAAATCTGCGTTAGTTTTTGAGATGCGCGTTTTTCAAGAATACATTCGTTTCATTTTGTCGAGCCACCTTGTATATACGAACTTGCGGTATTTTTTTAATTATTGCAAATTTAATGTTTCATCAACGTATCGTTATTAAATGTTGCTGTAATAACCCCGTAGCGAATAAAAAACAAATAATTGAAATTTTCCCGCACTTTTTCCCAAAAAAAAAAATGTTTCGATCGGGATGATAATGATTATGCCAGTGACGGTTCGCGAGGTTTTTTCTGGTACGGCCGAGGTAATACAGAAAGGTGCGGTCACGCAGCCAGCCGTCTCTGCAACTGACCCCACCTCTTGTTCCTCGGCCGTACCAGAAAAAACCCCGCGAACCGTCACTGGATTATGCGCAACCCAAGGATAATAAATATGTTCACTTACTTTTGTTTGGGTTCGGTCGGTTGGCTCCTTACTTGCTCGGCAGGTTGAAGAGGTTTCCCTCCTTCCTTTAACAAACGTGCGGTCTTCACTTGCTTCTCGGTTTTCTCGATGGTCTGTGGATGAAAAATTGCACTTGTTAGAGTCTTGCTTAATTTAGTATCAAAAATGAATAAGGATATTGTAATTTAATAGATTTGCAGATGTCTCGAAAGCAGTGACGGTTCGCGCGGTTTTTTCTGGTACGGCCGAGGAACAAGAGGTGGTAATACAGATAGGTAGGGTCAGTTGCTGCGTGACCGCACCTACCTGTATTATCACCTCTTGTTCCTCGGCCGTACCAGAAAAAACCCCGCGAACCGTCACTGCTCGAAAGTACGAATGTAATTTACTCTCGGACTCACCGTTAATCCTGTTGAGACTTGTTGAAAACGCGATCCGAAGATCGTCCAACCTCGTTCGCGCTTCGGGATGAATCGAAAAGGACGCGAACACCTGCACTGCAACCAAAGAAGTTCCAAGAATTAATCGATTGCCGAAAAACAATCGATCGCATCAGCGCCGCTTAGACTGTGATGCGGCGGAGCATTCCATCAGCTAAAAAGTCATCTTCATATGTCCAATTGCGAAGCACACGCATTTTCCCAGTTTTAAGACTTTTTGCAATTGTTGCAACATTCGAAACTGCACGTTACTAGTTCTGACACATCGTAAATTAGAAGTACTTACGTTGTGTACGTCCCGTTTTCGCTTGCGATTATCGAACTCGGCGCGGGAAAATCATCAACAGGAATTTCTTCATTTCACAACGCCCAAACGCCGAAAATTTCTGTCTAGTATTACTCGCCCGAATTTACACTACAAGTTCACCTAATTCACTCGCCGATTGTGTTAAAAAGTACTCGAAATTAATTGAAAACAGGGAACAACGCGGGAACGAAACATCGCCGTGCGCCGGTGTTGCTCTCACTGGCGAGTGAAATGGAGCGCGCGGGTGTCGCGGGTGAAACAGAGACGGAGGGAACGCGCAGACGTATTTCCTGCATAGACACGCTTAGTTACCGCGCGTTTCCCGCGCCTCCCTCAACCAAAATAATCAATACATTTGCGCGCGCATCAAGGCGGCGTTCCGCGTTTGTTTGTATGTTTGTTTATACCCTCGGCCGAATTGAAATTTTTATCCACAATCCAACCCGTGGCCCACGCGCCCTTTTTCCAACAATTAATAAGTGAATAAAAAAAAAATTGGAGCTTCACTGTCTTTCTTACTTGTTTAACTTATTCATTAGTAAAAACCTGGACGCGTGAGCAAGGGATTGGATTGTAGGACCCACCACCATTGGTATAATTTTCCAGTTTTAAAACTTTTTGCAATTGTTGCAACATTCGAAACTGCACGTTACTAGTTCTAACGCATCGTATATTAAAAGTACTCACGTTGTGTACGTCGCATTCGCCCGTTTTCGCTTGCGATTGTCGAACTCGGCATCAACAGGAATTTCTTCATTTCACAACGCCCGAACGCCGAAAATTTCTGTCTGGAATCACTCGCCCGTATTTACACTACAAGTTCACCTAATTCACTCGCTGATTGTGTTAAAAAGTACTCGAAATTAATTGAAAACAGGGAACAACGCGGGAACGAAACATCCCCGTGCGCCGGTGTTGCTCTTACTGCCGAGTGAAATGGAGCGCGCGGGCGTCGCGGGTGAAACAGAGACGGAGGGAACGCGCAGACGTATTTCCTGCATAGACACGCTTAGTTACCGCGCGTTTCCCGCGCCTCCCTCAACCAAAATAATCAATACATTTGCGCGCGCATCTAGGCGGCGTTCCGCGTTTGTTTGTATGTTTGTTGGAAAAGTTGAAAATTAAAAAAAATATTACAAAACGCGTAAATATAGGGTGGAGCAAGGGGTGGCGGGTGGTCCCGGTCCCACCCTCCAATTCATGGATCATAAACGAGTGTTTAGAAATAGAAATCAATACATAACAGTAATAAAAACATGAAAGGTTTTAAGTTTTTTTTAATAAACTCATTTATTGAAGAAAAACTTGGCGCGGGAGCAACGGATTGGATTGTAGGATAGGGCCCACCCGCCACCCCCCGAATCCACTTTATTTTAATCTACAAAACTGTTCGGTTGAAGAAATTTCTTTAACAATTTATCGGAGAGTTGTAAAGTTAGGAAATAATGAGAAGCGTGTTTTTGTAGTTGAAATAAAAGTGGAATCGGGGGTGGCGGGTGGGTCATATCCTACTATCCAACTTGTGGCTCACGTGCCCTTTTATTTATTGGAGAGGTGTAAAGTTTATAAATAATAAGGAACGTGATTTTGTGGTCTGAATAAAGTAGAATCAAGGGGAGATGGGTGGGCCTTATCCAATCTGTAGAACAATCGTGGCCAAAAAAAAAATCGAAAATTTAGACCACTCGGGCCTGAAAATAAAATTTGCAGGCCAAAAAATTAAAAATTAAAAAAAAATGGAAAATTTCAACAAACAAACCAAAAATTTCGGCCAAAAAATTGAAAACTCGGGCCAAAAATAAAATTTTCAGACCAAAAAATTAAAAAAAAAATTGAAAATTTCAACAAACAAACCAAAAATTTCGGCCAAAATAAAAAAAATTACGACATAAGGTCACAAATTAGACCAACAAAATCTAAGCAAAATTAATGAAAAATTAACAATCGTGGCCAAAAAAATCGAAAATTTAGACCACTCGGGCCTGAAAATAAAATTTGCAGGCCAAAAAATTTAAAAAAAAAATGGAAAATTTCAACAAACAAACCAAAAATTTCGGCCAAAAAAATTGAAAACTCGGGCCAAAAAATACAATTTTCAGACCAAAAAACTAAAAAAAAAAATTGAAAATTTCAACAAACAAACCAAACATTTCGGCCAAAATAAAAAAAATTACGACATAAGATCACAAATTAGACCAACAAAATCTAAGCGAAATTAATGAAAAATGAACGATCGTGGCCGAAAAAGTCTAAAATTTAGACCAAAAATTGAAAACTCGGCCCTCAAAATAAAAAAATGCAGGCCAACGAGTTCAAAATTTCGGGCAAAATAAAGAAAATTTACGACCGAAAACCAAAAATTAGACCAAAAAAATCTAAAATTGAGATCGAAAATCTAAAATCTAGGTAAAATAAATGAAAAATCAACAATCGTGGCCGAAAATTAAAACCAAAAATTGAAAACTTTGGCCTAAATTAAAGAATGCAAACCAAAAATTGAACATTTCACCGAACAGATCGAACATTTCGGCCAAAATGAAGAAAATTTGGGACCGAAGATCAAAAATTAGACCAAAAAATTCTAAAATAAAAGTCGAAAATCTAAAATCTAGGTAAAATAAATGAAAAATCAACAATCGTGGCCGAAAATTAAGACCAAAAATTGAAAACTTTGGCCTAAAATTAAAGAATGCAACCCAAAAATTAAACATTTCACCAAACAGATCGAACATTTCGGTCAAAATGAAGAAAATTTATGACCGAAAGCCAAAAATTAGACCAAAAAATCTAAAATTGAGATCTAAAATCTAAAATCTGGGCAAAATAAATGAAAAATCAACAATCGTGGCCGAAAACAATTGAAAATTAAGACCAAAAAATTGAAAACTTTGGCCTAAAATTAAAGAATGCAAACCAAAAATTGAACATTTCACCAAACAGATCGAACATTTCGGTCAAAATGAAGAAAATTTACGACCGAAAACCAAAAATTAGACCAAAAAATCTAAAATTGAGATCGAAAATCTAAAATCTGGGCAAAATAAATGAAAAATCAACAATCGTGGCCGAAAATTAAGACCAAAAATTGAAAACTTTGGCCTAGAATTAAAGAATGCAAACCAAAAATTGAACATTTCACCAAACAAATCGAACATTTCGGCCAAAATAAAGAAAATTTAGGACCGAAGATCAAAAATTAGACCAAATAAATCTAAAATAGAAGTCGAAAATGTAAAATCTACGCGAAATAAATGAAAAATCAAGAATCGTGGCCAAAAGAATCGAAAAATCAGACCAAGAATTGAAAACTCGCGCCTAAAAATAAAAAAATGCAGGCAAAAAAAAATTTAAAATTTCAACAAACAAATCGATAATTTCGGCCAAAATAAAAAAAATATAGGACTGAAGATCAAAAATTAGACAAAAAAATCTAAATCTAAAAAATCTAAAATGAAAGTGAAAAATCTAAAATATAGGCAAAATAAATGAAATATCAACAATCGTTGACAAAAAAATCGAAAATTCAGATCAAAAAATTACGACATAAAAAAAGATAAAAAAAATTGGACCAAAAAAAAGTCAAAAATATAAAATCTTGGCAAAATAAATGAAAAATCAGCAATCAAAAATTTAGACCCAAAATTGAATAATAAAAAATGGAGGCCAAAAAATTGAACATTTCAACAAGAAAATTGAATGAAAAATTCAAACATTTAAAACTCCAGACTAAAAATAAAAAATGCAGGCCAAAGTAATTTGAAAATTTCAACAAGAAAATCGAAAATTTCGTCCCAAATAAACAAATTTAGAAACATTTGTACTTTTAGGTCAAAAATTAGACCAAAAAAAAACGAAAATTCGTACCAAACATTGAAAACTCGGGCCTTAAAATAAAAAATGTGAGCAAAACATTTTTTGATATTTTGATTTTGTAGTCTAAAAATGGAATCAAGGAGATCCAACCTGAAGATCAAAGATTAGGCGAAAAATTCTAAAATAAAGGTTAAAATCTAAAATCTAGGCAAACTAAATCGTGGCTAAAGAAATAAAAAATTTGGACCAAAAATTGAAAACTCGGGCCAAAAAATTGAAGATTTCAACAAACAAACCGAAAATTTCGGCCAAAATAAAAAAAATTACGACGTAAGATCAAAAATTAGACCAACAAAATCTAAAATAAAGGTAAAAAATCTAAGCAAAATTATTGAAAAATCAACAATCGTGGCCAAAAAAGTCCAAAAATTAAAAACTCGACTAAAAATAAAAAAAAGGCAAGCTAAAAAATTCAAAATTTCAACAAACAAACCGAAAATTTCGGCCGAAATAAAAAAAAATTACGACACAAGATCAAAAATTAGACCAACAAAATCTAAAATAAAGGTCAAAAATCTAAGCAAAATTATTGAAAAATTAACAGTCGTGTCCAAAAAAGTCTAAAATTTAGACCAAAAGTTCAAAACTCGGCCCTAAAAATAAAAAAATGCAAGCCAAAAAATTGAAAACTTCAACAAACAAATCGAAAATTTTGGCCAAAATAAAAAAAATTATGACAAGATCAAAAATTAGACCAACAAATTATTGAAAAATCAACAGTCGTGGCCAAAAAAGTCTAAAATTTAGACCAAAAATTCAAAACTCGGCCCTAAAAATAAAAAAATGCAAGCCAAAAAATTGAAAACTTCAACAAACAAATCGAAAATTTTGGCCAAAATAAAAAAAATTATGACACAAGATCAAAAACTAGACCAACAAAATCTAAAATAAAGGTCAAAAATCTAAGCAACATTATTGAAAAATCAACAATCGTTGCCAAAAAAGTCTAAAATTTAGACCAAAAATTAAAAACTAGGCCCTAAAAATTAAAAATTGCAAGCTAAAAAATTCAAAATTTCAACAAACAAACCGAAAATTCGGCCAAAATGAAAAAAATTACGACATAAGATCAAAAATTAGACCAACAAAATCTAAAATAAAGGTCAAAAATCTAAGCAAAATTATTGAAAAATCAACATCGTGGCCAAAAAAGTCTAAAATTTAGACCAGAAATTAAAAACTCGGCCCTAAAAATAAAAAAAATGCAAGCCAAAAAATTCCAAATTTTAACAAACAAATCGAAACTAAAGAAAATGTACGACTAAAAACCAAAAATTGGACCAACAATTTTTTTTATGATTTATAGGCAATGTGAACATCGGATACAGAAAATTATGATTATTTAATTTTTATTTAAATTTGGTTGAAAATGATACATAATGATCACATCAGCCTCGGGTGTTGGCAACCTTGTAAACTAGGACAGTGGTGACAGCGGCGACTCGTGGATGTTCGGCGAAGAAAAAGCAACGAAATATTTGCTTCCTCTATAAGAATAAGTAGTGCAGCACGAGCGGCCCTTCCCTACGGAATTCCACGAGCCGCCGCTGAGTGGTGATGGTATTTCAGGAATTACAGTTGATGAAAACCCAATTTGCAACACGATTTGGCGCCATGTTCAAAATAACCAAAACGACCATCTTCGTGCAACGTCGTTCGCAATCGGAGGCGTGCGAGATTAATTTGTTTAACGGTCAAAAATACACGACGCAATAGATTTAAACGTTTTTAAATTTACTTAAATTCACATACCCTAGTTGAATTTGCATTGGACATAACGGCCGATGGATGACGCTACCACGAAAAAAAAATGATAGCAACGTTTTCGCCCGGTGAAAAAAATTGATAGAAACGTTTCCACCAGTGACGGTTCGCGGGGTTTTTTCCGGTACGGCCGAGGAACAAGAGGTGGTAATACAGATAGTCATGCCGTCTCTGCAACTGACCCTACCTATCTTGTTTCTCGGCCGTACCAGAAAAAACCCCGCGAACCGTCACTGGTTTCCACCCGGTATATTTAAGGAAATCATCACTCACCTTGGATCTCCAGATTCCAGCGTCGATTCCAGATCTGGGTTTCGTGTACGTCGGGATCGGCACTAACACTGTACTACACTCCGATTTTTTTTTTTCGTATTTGACTTTGGCGTTAACTATCATCCACCAACGGTTATGATCCCGAACTTACGCTTCTCGTTCGAGCTGGACGCCGCCCCTGCTGTAACACACCACCGAATTTAAGTTATTGCAACGAACAGGGACTCAGTTAGGGTTGCGCGTCCTTCCCCGCAAGAAGGAGACAACCGAGTGGCGGCTAGAGCGGCGGCGGCACCTTCGTGCGCATCTTCGTTTAACATCGTGCGAAATCGGAGGGGGTGCGAGATTAATTTTTAACGGACGATATGATTCGACCAATAGATTTATCGATAGCGATGATTATTGATTTTTGGCGATTGAATTTGTTTAATACATGATTATGACTCATTAAAATGATTATTACGACTAATATTTTTCTCGCCGGATTAATTAAATTCAACCATTCACCCTTTGCACTCGTATTTATATTTGAGAGCACAATGGTAAAACATATAAGGCGACATACGAGTGCAAAGGGTTAGAATGATGGAAGTGGAGGAATTTCTGGAATGTTAAAAAAACTTACGGTTAGGTAAAAAACACTATAACTAGGTATAACCTCGCGACTTTCTGCAATTCTGAATTTGCACACTATTCGAAACGATGCTAAACCAATAAATCCCGGCCACGATTCACTAGCAAAAACTGTTCTAACACCCTCCCGCCGCCCTCACCAACAATCGCTCCGCAATACCGCCAACCTAATTGTTGCCAACTTAAGATTTAAGAATTGCTATAAATTCAAAAACCAAAATTATTCTGAAAGATAGTCGTCTTGTGGAGTGAACTGAATTTTTGTAGGATTTTATCGCTGCGTTTCATATTAATTTTTATTTTTTTTCACTCGACGAAAAAATAAATTTTCAAAAATTCATAACTTGACTGAAAATTGCTGCACATTCTAAAACCAAAATTATTTTGAGAGATGGACGTCTTGTGAAGTGAACTGAATTTTTGTAGGATTTTATCCCTGCGTTTCATCTTAATTTTTAATTTTTTTTTTCACTCAAAAATTCATAACTCGACTGAAAATTGCTGCTCAACCAAAAACCAAAATTATTTTGAGAGATGGACGTCTTGTGAAGTAAACTGAATTTTTGTAGGATTTTATCCCTGCGTTTCATATTAATTTTCAATTTTTTTCACTCGACGAAAAAATAAATTTTCAAAAATTCATAACTCGACTGAAAATTGCTGCACATTCAAAAACTAAAATTATTCTGAAAGATAGACGTCTTGTGGAGTGAACTGAATTTTTGTAGGATTTTATCCCAGCGTTTCATATTGATTTTTAATTTTTTTCACTCGACGAAAAAATAAATTTTCAAAAATTCATAAATCGACTGAAAATTGCTGCACATTCAAAAATCAAAATTATTTTTAAAGATGGTCTGAATTTTTGTAGGATTTTATCCTTGCGTTTCATATTAATTTTTTATTTTTTTCACTCAACGAAAAAAATTAATTTTCAAAAATTCATAACTCTACTGAAACTTGCTGCACATTCAAAAACCAAAATTATTTTGAAAGACGGACGTCTTGTGAAGTGAACTGAATTTTTGTAGGATTTAATCCCTGCGTTTCATATTAATTTTTAATTTTTTTCTCTCAGCGAAAAAAATAAATTTACAAAAATTCATAACTCGACTGAAACTTGCTGCACATTCAAAAACCAAAATTATTTTGAGAGATGGACGTCTTGTGGAGTGAACTGAATTTTTGTAGGATTTTATCGCTGCGTTTCATATTAATTTTTAATTTTTTTCACTCGACGAAAAAAATAAATTTTCAAAAATTCATAACTACTGAAACTTGCTGCACATTCAAAAACCAAAATTATTTTGAAAGACGGACGTCTTGTGAAGTGAACTGAATTTTTGTAGGATTTAATCCCTGCGTTTCATATTAATTTTTAATTTTTTTCTCTCAGCGAAAAAAATAAATTTACAAAAATTCATAACTCGACTGAAAATTGCTGCACATTCAAAAACTAAAATTATTCTGAAAGATAGACGTCTTGTGGAGTGAACTGAATTTTTGTAGGATTTTATCCCAGCGTTTCATATTGATTTTTAATTTTTTTCACTCGACGAAAAAATAAATTTTAAAAAATTCATAACTCGACTGAAAATTGCTGCACATTCAAAAACCAAAATTATTTTTAAAGATGGACTGAATTTTTGTAGGATTTTATCCCAGCGTTTCATATTAATTTTTTTCACTCGACAAAAAAATAAATTTTCAAAAATTCATAACTCGACTGAAACTTACTGCACATTCAAAAACCAAAATTATTTTGAAAGATGGACGTCTTGTGAAGTGAACTTAATTTTTGTAGGATTTTATCGCTGCGTTTCATATTGATTTTCAATTTTTTTCACTCGACGAAAAAAATAAATTTTCAAAAATTCATAACTCGACTGAAACTTGCTGCATATTCAAAAACCAAAATTATTTTGAAATACGGACGTCTTGTGAAGTAAACTGAATTTTTGTAGGATTTTATCCCTGCGTTTCTTATTAATTTTTAATTTTTTGCTCTTGAGAAAAAAAAAAAATTTTCTAATTTTTTTTAAATTTGAAAAATATTTTTGCAAATCTTAAAGGCAACAAAAAACTGAATATTTTTTGCTTATAAAAGTTTCCTGTAAACTTTTAATTAAATTTAAAAAAAAATATCCCATTTTGTAATTTTCAAAAATTCATAACTCGACTAAAACTTGCTGCACATTCAAAAACCAAAATTATTTTGAAAGATGGACGTCTTGTGAAGTGAACTGAATTTTCGCAGGATTTTATTCCTGCGTTTGTTATTAATTTTTAATTTTTTGCTCTTGAGAGAAAAAATACATTTTCAAACATCGCTGAAGTATGAAATTACCACACGACATTGAGTACGCAAAATGAGGAATATTGACAAATTTTGGTGACCTTGGGATACCCCCACCCCTCTCTAGGGGGTGTTAAAGTTGCAAATTTTCCCAAAAATGTATCTTTTCTTTGGAGAAAACTAAATATTTTCAAATAAAATTTTAAGTATGACCCTTATTTCACAATCCAAAGAACTGAAAAGCTTCTGGTAAAATTTCGTACAGCGGAAGTGGGTGTTTACCTGTAAACGTTTTTTTGAAAATTTGAAAAATATTTTTTTTAAATTTGAAAATTTTTTTTTCAAATTTTAAAGGCAACAAAAAACTGAACATTTTTTGCTTATAAAAGTTTCCTATAAACTTGTAATTAAATTTTAAAAAATTAAGTTTTATAGTTTGTTTTGCCTATAATTATGAAATCATAAACGCTACATCAAATTTACATTAACAATAATTGTAGAGAATGCCAAAACGAACAATTTGTAAAGAATAAAGTTTTTTCAAAATCCTACTAGTTTTTGAGAAAAATCAATCAAAAGTTTTTTTTTTGCCTATAATTATGAAATCATAAACGCTACGTCAAATTTATATTAACAATAATTGTAGAGAATGCCAAAACGAACAATTTGTAAAGAATAAAGTTTTTTCAAAATCCTATTAGTTTTTGAGAAAAATCAATCAAAAGTTTTTTTTTTGCCTATAATTATGAAATCATAAACGCTACGTCAAATTTATATTAACAATAATTGTAGAGAATGCCAAAATGAACAATTTGTAAAGAATAAAGTTTTTTCAAAATCCTACTAGTTTTTGAGAAAAATCAATCAAAAGTTTTTTTTTTGCCTATAATTATGAAATCATAAACGCTACGTCAAATTTATATTAACAATAATTGTAGAGAATGACAAAATGAACAATTTGAAAAGAATAAAGTTTTTTCAAAATCTTACTAGTTTTTGAGAAAAATCAATCAAAAGTTTTTTTTTGCCTATAATTATGAAATCATAAACGCTACATCAAATTTACATTAACAATAATTGTAGAGAATGCCAAAACGAACAATTTGTAAAGAATAAAGTTTTTTCAAAATCCTACTAGTTTTTGAGAAAAATCAATCAAAAGTTTTTTTTTTGCCTATAATTATGAAATCATAAACGCTACGTCAAATTTATATTAACAATAATTGTAGAGAATGACAAAATGAACAATTTGTAAAGAATAAAGTTTTTTCAAAATCCTACTAGTTTTTGAGAAAAATCAATCAAAAGTTTTTTTTTTGCCTATAATTATGAAATCATAAACGCTACGTCAAATTTATATTAACAATAATTGTAGAGAATGACAAAATGAACAATTTGTAAAGAATAAAGTTTTTTCAAAATCCTACTAGTTTTTGAGAAAAATCAATCAAAAGTTTTTTTTTTGCCTATAATTATGTAATCATAAACGCTACGTCAAATTTATATTAACAATAATTGTAGAGAATGACAAAATGAACAATTTGTAAAGAATAAAGTTTTTTCAAAATCCTACTAGTTTTTGAGAAAAATCAATCAAAAGTTTTTTTTTTGCTTATAATTATGAAATCATAAACGCTACATCGAATTTACATTAACAATAATTGTAGAGAATGCCAAAATGAACAATTTGAAAAGAATAAAGTTTTTTCAAAATCTTACTAGTTTTTGAGAAAAATCAATCAAAAGTTTTTCTTTGTCTATAATTATAAAATCATAAACGTTACATCAAATTTACATTAACAATAATTGTAGAGAAAGCCAAAATGAACAATTTGTAAAGAATAAAGTTTTTTCAAAATCTTACTAGTTTTTGAGAAAAATCAATGAAAAGTTTTTTTTTCTGCCTGTAATTATGAAATCATAAACGCTACATCAAATTTACATTAACAATAATTGTAGAGAATGCCAAAATGAACAATTTGTAAAGAATAAAGTTTTTTCAAAATCTTACTAGTTTTTGAGAAAAATCAATCAAAAGTTTTTTTTTTGCTTATAATTATAAAATCATAAACGCTACATCAAATTTACATTAACAATAATTGTAGAGAATGCCAAAATGAACAATTTGTAAAGAATAAAGTTTTTTCAAAATCCTACTAGTTTTTGAGAAAAATCAATCAAATTTTTTTTTTTGCCTATAATTATGAAATCATAAACGCTACATCAAATTTACATTAACAATAATTGTAGAGAATGCCGAAATGAACAATTTGTAAAGAATAAAGTTTTTTCAAAATCTTACTAGTTTTTGAGAAAAATCAATTGTTTATAGTTTTTTTTTTGCCTATAATTATGAAATCATAAATGCTACATCAGATTTATATTAACAATAATTGTAGAGAATGCAAATCATTTCTTCTTCGATAAATTGTGTACTACACAACAGCTTTTAATGTTAATTTTGAGTAAATTTGGAAAGTTTCAAGTCCACTTTTTCTTGTCTTCAATATCTGTTGAAACGTTATTCATGTTATAAAAGTGATTACATTTTTAGGAACCGTACATGGAAGTCGTGAACCCCTTCATCCTCAAGAACAAGGAGCGGATGGTGGTGTTCCTGGACCAGCTCTCGGGAGTGGCGGATCCCGGCGAGCCGCGGATCACGAGCAAGCCGGACACGGCGAAGGAGCTGGCCACGCTCCACCACATCTGCATGGCCCACCTGAACGAGCTGCAGGCCGTCGCCAAGGTCAACTCGAACATAAAGACCCTGGTCACGGTCACCGAGATGCTGGCCAAGCACAAACAGAAGTATCTCGAGATGATAAGATAGTAATCTCACCCACCCCCAACAGCACCCGAACGGTACGAGCACTCCGGCGGGGTTTTTTCGGATTATGGTTGCGTTGCGTTTTGTTGGATTGCGGCCGGGGTGTTTGATGCGTTCGATTTAATATACGTCGTCGGGTGTGCGGTGTGTGTATGGATGAATTTCTTATCGGAGAGTCGAAGGGAGTTTTGATAAATACCGGGTTATTGGGTTGTATGTATTTTTCAGAAGATTTTTCAAATCTAAAACGAAGAGGTTGAATATATTTTGTTTATACAGGGTGAAGAGGAAGTATCGAAGTATTGAATTTTTTTTTATTTTAGAGCGTAATTAACCCGCCAATGGTGACTCCACTGGTCTGTGAGACTAGGTGTATCGAATAACTTTATTCTCCGTTATTGTTTTTTGTTGCAGTTTCGAGTAGCTGCCGCATTGCAGAGTTTAAATTGATTAAATATCTTTGTTTTATTGTCAAAGAGCATAAATTAAAAAAAAAAACATGAACTATTACTGGGTGTATCGAATAACTTTATTCTCCGTTATTGTTTTTTGTTGTAATTTCGAGTAGCTGCTGCATTGCAGAGATTAAATTGATTAAATATCTTTGTTTTATTGTCAAAGAGCATAAATTTAAAAAAAGACATGAACTATTAGTGACACGTTTAGAAAAATCTTCAGTTGAAAACCCCGGTGCGTGAGACCGGCGTCAACATTAAATTTGCGTCACCAATGGCGGGTTAAAAATGCTTCAAATACAATTGGTTAGGTTAAATAAGAATAAGGGTTTATCGGCTTTTTTTTATTGTCGGAACAATAAAAGATACGCCATGACGGAATACACTAAAAATGCTGTATACAGCTATGACTTTGAACTTCTACGTCATGCAAGTAAAACTGCTGTATGTAACTATGACCTTGAACTTCTTCTACGTCGTACAAGTAAACATGTAGGTGTATAACTATGACCTTAAACTTCTCTACGTCGTACAAGTAAGAATGCTGTATGTAACTACGACCTTGAACTTCCTCTACATCATACAAGTAAAAATGTTGTAGGTGTATACAGGGCGGCAAATGTAAGTTGGCAGAGGGGAAGCGAAAGCTCTCTCTCTACCCCCGGCCGAGTAACTAGCCAACCTCGGGAAATATACTATTCATATTTCCCTAGTTGTAATAATAACTATAATTGCTAGGGATGTAACTATCACCTTATTTTGGCGGGTGTTATTATTGAATTAAAAAAGTTCGTGTTTCAGCAACAAATAATTACTGTAAAAAATATGTTATAACGTATGAAGACACTTCACAATCACGACTTGAGTTTCGAAGTGATTACAAATTGTTGATTTATTGAATGTTGTAAAATCATTTGACATAACCTAACAAAATGGTATTTATAAGAAAACTTTCCCGTCTCCGATAACAATTTTATTTAAACATACGACTACATCTCGATGTAAAATATATGGACTATGTGATCAGAAAATTTATATATATATATCTATATTTAAAAGAAACGTGGGGTTGTTTTTGTTGTCACTTCTGTGTGTGGGAGCAAGTATTTTCGAAAAAAAGAATCAACACACCAAAATTAACCGTCGATGTGTCCGTTTGCTTTTTTTGTAACCATCGTAATAATCAAAAAATCAAAAAAAAACAAAAGGATTAGGAACCATTCCCTATTTATACGATGTCATAAAACATACTAAGTCAGTAGAAGAGCTTTTTAGGTGTAGATATACGCATATACTATACATTATTTTATTATTATTATTATTATATTAAAGAAATATTCATCGCGTGGCATTTATGGAGTGTAGAGTGAAACAAAGTGGTTCATAGACGATTTTAGGTGTAGAGAGAGATCCTTGTGCTAGTCCTTTTTCGGGGCGACCATTCTATCCCGATTACTTTCTAGAAAAAGAGAGAAAATTTGCAGAAAAAAATTCGACCACTTTTAATGCTGCGGGAGGTCAGCCCGGAGTTTGCTTCATGATTTAAAAAAATTTAATGCAATAAAGATTTTACATTTTTTTCTGATTGAAACAATAGCCTTAGTTACGATATGTCATAACATACTTATATTTCCCTAGGGAAATATAAACATTAAAAAAATGTCATTAGGAGCTTCTCGCAAGAATTGTTTTAATTGCTCTTGGACAACACCTCCGATTTCCTAGGAAGGTATCCTTTATGGATTTTACCGGAACCAAACATTCACGGTCTTTCGTCGCTTGCGACACATAGTTTGACATTTCACCAATTTATGAAACAACGCAACTACCAAAACAAGTCAACCATGATATTTACAAACAAGGCCCTTAGCAACGTTACCAATCCAATAAATTCAAAACTTTACAATCCAATATTTTCGCATTTACAGAACAATGTTCTTTCAATCAGAAAAAAACTATTGATTACAACACGGGAAATATGAATACATTTCCCTTGGTTCCGAGGGCGGAGCCAACCTCGGGAAATATACTATACATATTTCCCTAGTTGTAATAATAGCTATTATTTGATGCACCTGCAAGTTCATAATTCAAAAAAATTAATTGTAGCGAAGATGAAATGCAGCGGCGGCTCGTGGATTTCCGGTGAGGCAAAGACAAAGATGCCGCTCGTGCTGCCCCACTTACTCCAACAGAGGAAGCAAATATTCCGATGCTTTTTCGATCAATTTTCTTGCGTTGCCTCACCGCCGAACATCCACAAGCCGCCGCCGATAAAATGTAGCCTTTATTACAATTATTTGATGCACCTGCAACAAGTTTAACCTTCCGGGTCGGGCGCCAAGTCTGTGAAACCCGGTGCTTGAATAAATTTTCAGCAAACTGTTTTTTCGAGTTGTCTAGCCGAGTACCTTAATAATTCCTTCTTTAGTTCACGTTTGGAAAGCGAAGAGTTTGTATGATATTTTAGTTGTTTGAAATTGAAAAATTAAATTTAGGTAAATTTTATGCAGGAAATTGTTTTTTGCTTGGTTCTCTGAGACCCAGCGCCCGCTACGGTGTCAAGATTTAGGACGCCTTGCTCAGAAGGTTAATTAAAAAAATTAGTTTTGGATCTTTAATTACATTGGATGAATGATAATTAGCACGTGATAAATTTATGATTCACATAAAAATTATGGTTGTGACTGTAACACCTCGTTAAGTCCATTTCAGGTACAATTAAATTAAATGCCAAATGTTGTTTTTACATAACCTCACAAATCCGAATTTAAAAGAAAATAAATATTTTTTAACAAATTATGAAGCATCTACATCCGGTTGATCTCACCGCAATCGATCCTTTACGATTATTCCAACGGAGGCATTTATTTTCACCCGTTACTTAACGTTCATTCACGACTGAGGCAAAAGTCAATTTACTCAAAACAAAAAAAAAAAACATTTTTCTACATTATATCGGACTTTTGTCGTTTTTTATAATATATAAAGGAGGTACTCTTCAAATTTTACACTTGTTTGTATTTATTAAACCTCGAGCAGAGAGAAAGAGCGAGAGAGAGAGAGTGTAGAATTTCGAACAGTCTAAATATTGTAGTCCTTAATCGTATACTCCCTATTTATGTATGTATTACAATTTTTATATTTTATTCAAGCAAAAATAAATGAAAGTAATTTAATACATTGGATTTTTATTATCTGCGTGCGGGCGCTACGTAAGGAAGAGCAGGGAGAAGGCCATTATCAAGCAGCTTGCGGCGATGTACGGTGACTTCCTCTCGCCGATCCTGGCACACTTCCAGAACGTTCCCCTGACTCTATAAATACTCGTGGTTAATTCAAAAATAAAAGGTGTTTGCAGGTAAACTTACCCGACCTTGTTCCTATCCATGATGCTCGGGAAGAGCGATCTTAAGTAAGCGCACGTGCATATCAGCAGGAGGACGACCGTGAGTAAACTTTGGAGGTTGAAGATGGCTGACTGTAACATTGCAAGAAGAGATTACACGTAGTTATTGTGTACTGCCAACTTCCTGTGGAATAATACGTTTGTTGAAGCCAATAAAAAGGACGGAAGGATTGCGTTTATTCCAAGCAAGGAGTTATGCGGATGTTGTGTAGTTATAAATGTAACCAGGAGAGTTGTCTTATGATTTATTCTTAAGAATTTTTCTACTGTTTCCATTTACTGTAAGCAACTCAATACGCATTTCAATATGTAATCATTGTAATGTATTGTAAAAAGTGTGCAGTAATAATATTACAGTTTTTCACTTGTGCGTAATTCATAAACACACTGTTTCAGTGAAAGACTCATTACAACTAATTTTACCTTTTTCTTTGCTCATCACATTTTCCAGAATAGTATATAGTGTATCAAGGGCCGAAAACGGTCGTTACGACCATTTATACCTTTTTTTTTGCTTGTCACTTTTTTCCAGAAATACTTTTGAGCCTTTCAAAAACATCGAAAGACTTTGAAAGTCTCATTACAACGATTTATACCTTTTTTTTCGATCATCACTTTTTCCAGAAATACTTTAGAAACTTTCAAAAACCTTGAAAGACCTTGAAAGTCTCATTACAACCAATTACACCTCATTACAACCATTTATACTCTTTTTTTGCTCATCACTTTTTTTCAGAAATACTTTTGAGGCCTTCAAAAACTTCGAAAGACTTTGAAAATTTCATTAGAACCAATTATACCTCGTTACAACCATTAATCACTTTTTTCCAGAAATACTTTTAAGGCTTTCGAAAACTTTGAAAGGTTTTTAAAGTCTCGTTACAACCATTTATATCTTTTTTTTGCTCGTCACTTTTTTCCGGAAATACTTTCGAGGCTTTCAAAAACATCGAAAGACTTTGAAAGTCTCATTACAACGATTTATACCTTTTTTTCGGTCATGACTTTTTCCAGAAATACTTTTGAGACTTTCAAAAAGCTTGAAAGACCTTGAAAGTCTCATTACAACCAATTACACCTCATTACAACCATTTATACTCTTTTTTTGCTCGTCACTTTTTTTCAGAAATACTTTTGAGGCCTTCAAAAACTTCGAAAGACTTTGAAAGTTTCATTAGAACCAATTATACCTCGTTACAACCATTAATCACTTTTTTCCAGAAATACTTTTAAGGCTTTCGAAAACTTTGAAAGGTTTTTAAAGTCTCGTTACAACCATTTATAACTTTTTTTTGCTCGTCACATTTTCCAGAAATACTTTTAAGGCTTTCAAAAACATCGAAAGACTTTGAAAGTCTCATTACAACGATTTATACCTTTTTTTCGGTCATGACTTTTTCCAGAAATACTTTTGAGACTTTCAAAAACCTTGAAAGACCTTGAAAGTCTTATTACAACCATTTATACTCTTTTATGCTCATCACTTTTTTTCAGAAATACTTTTGAGTATTGCTCTCGGGACAACACCTCCGATTTCTTAGGAAGGTATCCTTTATGGATTTTACAGCTTTGGATTTTACAGGGACCAAACATTCACGGTCTTTCGTCGCTTGCATTAACACATGGTTTGACATTTCACCAATTTATGAAACAACGCAACTACCAAAACAAGTCGACCATGATATTTACAAACAAGGCCCTTAGCCACGTTACCAATCCGATAAATTCAAAAATTTACAATCGAATATTTTGCCAATCAGAAAAAAACTATTGATTACAACACGGGAAATATGAATAGTATATTTCCCGAGGTTGGCTAGTTACATCCCGAGGGCGAAGCATAGACAACCAAGGGGAATGTAGTTGTAATAATAGCTATTGTACTTTGCTAATATAATAAGTGATGAAATATCAACAGCGATATTTCACGATGATGTTCCGAATATTGTAGTAATTTCAGAACGACGTTGCAGACATTGTAAAATATTGAATGAATTAACATAACGAGAATTTATATTAAGAAATATTCTCATGTCAAGATGTGTTTTACTTTAATTAAGAATTACATGAGAATTTTTATTTCTTGATATTGTTGACATTCTTAGGTTGGAAATTTTGGAAATTTTGTAGGGCGTGTAATTTACGTGGATTTGAAAAGCCAAAAGAGTTTTATATATTTTAAGATACGTACCATGATTCATTAATCCTAATTAACATTTATGATATTAAAAACTCATTCCGTTTAGTGACGTTCGCTGTTTATGTTGCCAGATACGGTTCGTAAAATGACTGGAAAAATTACCGGGAAGTTTAAACGTTTACAGTTAAAAACAATAACAATAGTATTAATTGTAATAAACCGAAAATAATGAAGCTAACACTTTGTATGCTATACACTTGATGAGATAAAATTGTAAAAAAAAACAGTGTTTAATTACCAAACTATCCCTTATTGAATAATAATATGAAACCAAACAAGAATTTTATTTCAAATATTCCCATAATATCAATTTTAATAAGAATAACAATGAACTTTTTCGCATCTTATTAAATAATATAAACGTTGTTAAATCGTTTTTGATTGAGAAAGTTGTCCATTATTCGGCCGAATTATTTTCTCCACAGGCGACGTCCAATCAAATGATAGCGGTTTCATTATTCAACAGGTGACGTCCAATCAAATGATAGCGGTTTCATTGCCCAACAATTTAGTTGTTACTATGGTTACGATTCGTTTTTTTGTCAGCGAACTGCCGCAATTTCCAAATAGAAAAATTATTCGTTATAATTTAATACAAACAGAAAACTCTTATATGATGCGAAAAAGTAATGTAATGTAATATATATTTCCAAAATAAATGTATACATTTATGGGTGAGTCAATATAAAAAAGAAATTAAAAGCTAACATAGTATCCTAAGTCTAAATTAGTAATACTTATACTATGTTAGTGTAATTAAAAAATGAAATAGATTGATTACAGTAAGGATTAAAATAATTTGATAAAACTTAATATTTAGTTTGTTGACATATTCAAATTTGTGTATAGGTAATAATACAAATATAAGTACAAATAAGACGCAGACATGCATTTACAAGTTACAATAGTATTAAACTCGTGAACAAGTTGGCCATTGCCACGAGGGTAAATTGCAAACTTCACCCTCGTGGCAATGGCCAACTTTCTCACTCGTTTAATAATATACTATTATTTATCACTGCTATATAAATAACAGTTTATGGTCGCTATATAAAATTATTTGCGCAAAAAAAAATACTTCTAATTTAATTCGTCTGTGAGTTACTAACGGTGACGGTTCGCGGGGTTTTTTCAGGTACGGCCGAGGAACAAGAGGTGGTAATACAGATAGGTAGGGTCAGTTGCTGCGTGACCGCACCTATCTGTATTACCACCTCTTGTTCCTCGGCCGTACCAGAAAAAACCCCGCGAACCGTCACTGGTTACTAAGAATAATTTGCCCATTATTATTCTGAATCATGGTACATGGTTTAATTTGCTTAATTAATTAATGCATGAGCTAAAAATTAGGGGAGTTAACTGTACATTTAGAGGGAGTTACGAGAACATTCGTGCCTGTTTAAATTTATTGGAATTCAGGATTCTATACTAAATTTTAAAGCTTTAAATTGGTAAAGCTTAATAATATCTATTCCTGCCGGATTTTCCTCAATCTTAATCAGTAATTTAGATATTTGTTGTTGGTCGTAAACGAGAAGCTGAAGGTACCAATTGTAAAAAAATAAAAATATAATTTCTTGTTGCTCTAATGGAGAGCATTTATAGCAGGTTTACAATACGATCCCGTATTTTTAATCCATTTTATGACCCTTGAAATTATATTGCAATCCGTTGTAGAAATTGGTGTTTCGAAAAAAAAAGCAACGCCGCCCGAACTGTTACGTGTCGTCTCATTTCCGGTTCCCGTCAGGTTGGCAGTGCCGAATCGTCAATGAGCGTGTGCATCTTATAATATGGCTACAAATAACTATTTCGGATTTACACACGGCGGAACACAGTATAGGTGAGTAAAATAGACCCTAATCAACCCGTGAAGTGGCGGCGCGTCGGCGGCATTCGATTCCCGTCGAATTGCGAAAGGGCGGCCCGGCGCTGTCCAAATTCGTTTCGTCCGACCGGCGTCCTTGAGTAAATGGCGCCGGCATTTTATATCGCGCGATCAATAATTCCGGCAGGGGTCTAGGTGCACGGTCGGCGTTCCTTCTGCCCGGCGTCCCTGTTGTGCGTTTCGGTGTTATTTGCGTTGTTTTCGTCCGGCAGCGACCGCTCGCGCGTTATCTCAAGGTAATAACGACGTTGTAATGTTTCTGAGGTTCGTAAGCTTGAGTCGGCCGCGTGGTGCAGCAACACCCGGCTTCATTTTGTGAATCTCAGTCGTTCGACGTCAACCCAGTCCGTTATTGTGCGATCACGTGCGTGTTTGTTGATTTGAAAAGTATGAATATCTGCTGGAATTTCAGCGCTGCTGCTGCGACTGGGGCTGCTTATCAAGCTGGCCAGGCTGGATACGCTGTAGCTGCTCCGGCGACCGCTGCTGCCGCCGCTACCTACGGTACACAAAGGGCGACCGGCTACGAGACCGCTTACCAGGCAGCGGCCACCCCGGGGACTTATGCCGCAGTGGGCACCGGCACCACACCAGCATACGAGTACGGATACGGAAGGGCCGCCGCCGCCACCACAGGGTACGACGCCACCAAAAGTTACTACCAGCAGACGGCCGCGGGGCAACCGGCCGCCGGTTACACCACGGGCTACGATCAGTCGGGGGGCGCAGCGAAGGCGAATTATGCCACACAGTACACCCAGAGGAACGCACAGCAGCAGTCCCAGGGTGCAGTAAGTATCCCATTCCTGATTATTATAAACAAACGCGTAATTGATAAAAGCACGCCGTTTTGCGGGCGCAATTGATCCGCGCAAACATGGCGTCGTGGAATGCGTCATTTCCCGTGCGAATATTCGGCGGGAACACCGAAACCGGGCGCGCGCCTCTTTGCCGAAATATTGATTTTCGATGTTGGAATTAGCCGGGGGCACGCTTTTGCCCTTTGCCGAATAAGTTTAAATGCGAGATAAGGAAGTCGATACTCCGTCTAATAAAAAAAAAAGTTGTCGAGTTGAACTCGAATTTCCCGAAAAACTAGCTAGTAAATGCTTTTGTTTTCTAATAATTATAAAATTTTAGACCATTTTAACCCTTTCGCTGCGGCGTTAGGAAAACGCTCCATGTGTGTGGTGCAGTGACGGTTCTTGGGGTTTTTTCTGGTACGGCCGAGGTAACAGATAGGTAGGGTCAGTTGTGGAGACGGCTGGCTGCGTGACCGGCGATCACCCAGTTTGTCCTCCTATTTTTACACCCGGCGGTAAGGGGTCGTTTGCGGCCGACTACAAGAACCCATAAAAATTAGGAGGGATCATAAAGTTGTCAATACAGAGTCCTCTCCCTCGGGTGATTTATTGCGGTACGGAGGACGGCTGGGCACTTGAAAATTATGCTAATACAACTTGTTCGGAAATATTCACAACTACCTGCGTAATTAAGTAACTCCTAATATGAAATTTGAAATAGATAGTTATTAAAATTCACTTAAAAATATATACCGGGTGACCCAGAGTTCTGTAAACTTATTTACTATTCAAGATATCAACATCTATTTTTCATAGACGGGTACCCACACCTATTCTACATATTTTAAAAATATGTTTGTTTTTATAAAGAGTGTCCCAGTATAAATAACAGAACAAAGTTATGTTTTTTTAAATGGAATACCTCATATTTTATACTTTATTTTTAACCCTCTTGAGAAGCTAATAAAAATAGTATAAGACTATTGGTCTATTATGAACGGTTGGTCAGTAATGGGCAATTTTGTGGCAAAAACGTGTACACATTGAAAAAATAGCAGAAGCGTTCCTAGCAAAGATAGCGTAATTTTTTGTACACTAGAGAATTTTCCACATTATGAAGAATAATACACATCAGTTTTGCTCGTTTTTTGTTCATACAGGGTGTCAACATACGCAGGGTTCGGAAAATATCCGATATTTATATAAATATCAATATATCGGATATATATCCGATATATATCAACTTCTTGATATTTATTCTTGGTCATTTATATTTATGTTTATATGACTTATTAATTATATAATGCACATACTTTATTTATATTATATTTATTTATTGCAAACAAACACAGTTGCTTACAAGATAGTAAATAAATAACATTTAAATTGTAAAAATATTTGACATCAAATTGAAATTTTTTTGAAATAAGGTTCTTCACTATGTTTTCAGGAATAAATTGAAGGATTTTGAAAGTGAGGACCTTTTTATTGTTTTTTTTTGCTCACACTTACTTTTCCATTTTTAACAGAGTCGTGAGTCACTTGAAAAATCTACTCTTTCCGACAAAAAAGAGTCATTTCGCCCATATCTAGTTTATATTAGAGCCAGTGGCGGCCCGTGGAACATGTTGATGGTAGAGCAACTTATACAATACACCCCTCCCCCGCCCCTCATTTTTTGAAGAAAGACAAAACGATTTATCTTCCTAGTCCAAAGTAACTGGAGAAAAAATGTTTTAAGAATTAATTAAATATTCTTGCGGAGCTTGAAACTGCAGGTAGTGCCATGGCTGCTTGGCTCTATGAGCCACCCCTGGCTATAATGTGTCAAATATTGAAGTGGTTTATCAAAATTACATCCATTCTAAATGCATTTTGAAATTTTGAAGCTTAGTTCGGCCGAAATTATTTTTTTTACGATTTTTAGAGGCACCGACTGCAATTTTTTCTCTGCTTTTCAACTTTTGAGGATTGCCATTTTGTTTCCAGCCACGATGTGTCAAATATTGAAGTGGATTATTAAAGTTAGGTTCATTCTGGATGCATTCTGAGATTTTGAAGGTTACTTTGACCGAAATGAATTTTTTACAATTTTTATAAGCGTAGACTGCAATTTTTTTTCTCTGCTTTTCAACTTTTGAGGATTGCCATTTTGTTTCCAGCCATGATGTGTCAAATATTAAAGTGGATTATCAAAGTTAGGTTCATTCTGGATGCATTTTGAAATTTTGAAGTTTACTTTGGCCGAAATGAATTTTTTACAATTTTTATAAGCGCAGACTGCAATTTTTTTCTCTATTTTTCAACTTTTGAGGATTGCCATTTTGTTTCCAGCCACGATGTGTCAAATATTGAAGTATATTATCAAAGTTAGGTTCATTCTGGATGCATTCTAAAATTTTGAGGGTTACTTTGGCCGAAATGAATTTTTTACAATTTTTATAAGCGTAGACTGCAATTTTTTTTTCTCTGCTTTTCAACTTTTGAGGATTGCCATTTTGTTTCCAGCCACTATGTGTCAAATATTAAAGTGGATTATCAAAGTTAGGTTCATTCTGGATGCATTCTGAAATTTTGAAGATTACTTTGGCCGAAAGGAATTTTTTACAATTTTTATAAGCGCAGACTGCAATTTTTTTCTGTTTTTCAACTTTTGATGGTTGCCATTTTGTTTCCAGCCACGATGTGTCAAATATTGAAGTGGATTATCAAAGTTAGGTTCATTCTGGATGCATTTTGAAATTTTGAAGATTACTTTGGCCGAAATGAATTTTTTACAATTTTTATAAGCGCAGACTGCAATTTTTTTTCTCTGTTTTTCAACTTTTGATGGTTGCCATTTTGTTTCCAGCCACGATGTGTCAAATATTAAAGTGGATTATCAAAGTTAGGTTCATTCTGGATGCATTCTGAAATTTTGAAGATTACTTTGGCCGAAATGAATTTTTTACAATTTTTATAAGCGCAGACTGCAATTTTTTTTCTCTGTTTTTCAACTTTTGATGGTTGCCATTTTGTTTCCAGCCACGATGTGTCAAATATTAAAGTGGATTATCAAAGTTAGGTTCATTCTGGATGCATTCTGAAATTTTGAAGATTACTTTGGCCGAAATGAATTTTTTACAATTTTTATAAGCGCAGACTGCAATTTTTTCTCACCTTTTCAACTTTTGATGGTTGTCATATTGTTACCAGCTATAATCAGTGGCGGTTCGTGGAACATGTAGATGGTAAAACCACTTATACAATATAGACACCCCCCCGCCCTCCTTATTTTTTGAATAAAGAAAGTGATCAATGGTCCGGCACGTTCTTTTTATTTCTCCATTTGTTAGGCCTGTATGTCTAGATTGTTTATAAATTTTTAGCTTTTTTATGGCGGTCATCAAACTTTGAAAAAAACTTCAGTTAATGTAACGGCGCATACATTTTCGGAGAGTGTGTCGCGTTGTTTATTTTTTTTCAAAGTGATCAAGGGGCCGGTACGTTTTTTTTATTTCTCCTGTTGTTAGGCCTATATATCTAGATTGTTTTTGTATTTTTTATTTTTTCGAGACGGACATCGAACATCGTAAAAAATTGTAGTAAGTGTGCCCGCGCACCTCTTCATGGTGCATGGGGCGGACACGTTTTTAATTTTTTTTAAGTGATCTAGGGGCCGGAACGTTTCTTTTATTTTTTGTATTAGTTGGTCAAAGTATGTAGAATAATTACATGTTATCGGCATTTTCCTATCGGTCATCGAAGTTAGCGAAAAAGGAGATTTTTTTTTATACAGGGTGTCCTCGAATGGTCTGTACAACGCTCTACCACATATTCATTATTTTTCAAATATTTTTATTTATTTTATTACCCTGTATAGTGTGAAAAATTGTAGGGGGTTAAAATTTTGGGGTGAGGGAGGTTCATGTGTATTTTTTAGTAATAAACCCACCCTGCTTATAGAAGGTTTTTGGAAAATGTACATTTTTATGGCAAAAAAATGAATTTCAAAATCTATTGCTAACTTCACACCCGTTGGCGGCTGCCTGGTATCTCGGCTGGTTGCTTTACTTGGTGGCGGGATCCACCATAGTGACGCTACTAGTGTTGCCACCATGGTGGCCTGGTGTGATAGAGCCCTAAGGCCTTTGTTTTTGCTATAGATTATAAAATTTTAGACTTTGTAAAGAGCAAAAAAAGTCCTCGTTTCGAAAAGAAAATTCAATTTGATGCCAAACATTATGGATTCTTCCGATAATGAGCCATTAATTAATTGTCAATTTATTTTATCAACAATTTTGCTTCCCAAATATCGTTTTTCTTTCCAGCTTTAACCTCTTCACGCCCAGGTCGCCACATGTGGCAACGAACAAAAAAATGACACCTTTGAAAAAAAATATTCCATAGATGGCGCTATCTATGGAATATTTTTTTCATATTTCATAAATGAGCAAATTTGTGACAGTGGAAGAATTTGTCGTAAAAAAAGGTAACAACAAGAAAAAAGTAATTTTTCAGGATTATCCTATAGCCCAGGGGTCTCCAAACTTTTTCCATCGCGGGCCATATATACAATTCTTCATAACCTAATGGGCCAAGATATAATTAATTTTATTTATATATATCTAATTTCAAAACCTATAACAAAAAATCGTTATAGAATTTTAAAATGTAACATTTACGGAAAATGTAACTGCTTGTCGCGGGCTGTAGTTTGGAGACCCCTGCTATAGCCCAATCAAAGCTACATGGGCGTGAAGTGGTTAAACAGAAACATTAAACAACTGCAAAAATCAGACCTATCATAACTGCCGCTCTACGTTTACGCCACAACACCTCCGGAATGTTGCCCGAATTCCAACGAACCTCAATTTAATAAAATCAGCGCCCGCAATCACAAGTTCACTTCTTTATTTTCAGACTGTAAGCGCGAAACCGGCCCAGTACACCGGCACCTACCAGGCGAACGCGACCGGCTACCAGGCGTCGTATGCCCAACCGGCCGCGCAGACCACCATCGCCGCACAACCGACGACCCAAGCAAAACGTAAGTCCCACACGGGCCCATACCTCTATGTGTTTTATGTACGGATTAAATTTTAGAAACAAATTCAACCACGTATTCAGGTTACGACGCGGCCCTCTACTCTGCGGCTACAATGTACGTAGCGCAGCAGTCCAGCAATCAGCAGAAGGCCGGCGGCTGGCAGGGCTACAAGAAGGGCGGCGGCGGGCCGAAGAACATGCGGACCAAAGCGCCGCCCAAGCCACAGCAGCTGCACTATTGCGAAGTGTGCAAAATTAGGTGAGTTCCAGTCGGTGCATTTTAATTTATGAGCCTGTATATTGGGCTGCATTTAAACCAATGATTTTTGTAATTCAAATGTTTTAAACAATCTCAGTTTAGGTACTTCCAAAATAAAAATGATTTGATGGTTAGTCTTCAGGTCATAATTCACCAGCAACTAGGATTTATATTTCCGTCTATTTATATGGGTTGACTTTCAAGATCACAGAAGTTAGATAAAACCTGACCTCTTGTCCTTCCATTTTATGGCAGTTTACCCTGAGTTGCTCAAGCGACTCAGTAAATTGAGTCTTGAATAAAGGCATAAATCTGCGGGCCGTAATGTCAGCGCCATCTATCAGTAGCTCAGGCTAAAACTTAACATGTTTGCTGCCACTCCCGTGTCTACGCGGAGTCGTTTGCGGATGGCCAGTGCCTTCTCCGTGTTTCCGTGGTCCACTCATACCTTGTTTAAACCACTCTGTTGTAGTATGACTTGTAGTACGTCTTGTACTACAGCAGAGTAGTTGAAACAAGGTACGAGCCGTGGAAGACACCAGCCATCCGCAACCAAGCTCACATAAACGCAGGAGTGGCAGCGAACGTGTTAAAAAAAATGTTGGCACATGTATTTTTTTACTATCGGAGAGGTTTTGTTTCCACGGAAACCATAGATGAGGGAAAGAAAAATAACGTGTATTGTCAAGGAATAATCAAGGAATAGTCGTGCAGTGCTCTCATAGGAAACAACAATAAAAATCGGTTATCAGTTGTTGTCACACTTCGTAGCACAATCGCGTAAGAAGTTGGGTTACGTGACTACAGATGCTGGGACAGAACTTCATCACAGAAGATGTGATAAAACACGGAATAACGTTCGCTGAACGTGACAAACTTCCGTCAACATTTTTCTAAACACCCGTCACTACAAGGTCAGGCAACAATTTCAAACATTCCACATGAAACGTGAATAGACGGCGGTATTGTTTAGGCGCGAACATCGAGAATGTCAATAGAGGGCAGTACTCCCATGAGATAGGTTTATTATAAATTGTCTGTTGTGAATGTATTATAAATTTTGTTGTGCATTCTTATTATTTAGATTGTAACACAAAATAATTCAAATAAAACGAATAACTTTGTTAGTATCACTTTATTAACTTGGAGTAGTTACTATAGTTTCGACAATTTCAGCTTGTCATTTTCAAACTATATCTATCTATATATTCAAAATGTATCACGAAGTGAAAACCTCCACAATTACTTATGTAACACAAAATATTATTTGTTACAGCTGTGCAGGGCCACAAACCTACAGAGAGCATCTGGAGGGGCAGAAGCACAAGAAGAGAGAAGCGGCCACCAAGATGACCGCGTCTCCTGCAGTCACAAACCAGAATAGAGCCGGCAACTCGTTAAGGTGCCAGCTGTGCGATGTTACGTGCACAGGTAGGCCAAAAATCATTTTACTGCTCGGCTGCAAAAAAGTACAATTAGGAAAATTAAGCAAGTCTCTGTTCGCTGGAATTTGGCGGCTGAGGTCGTAAACGATCGACGCACCCTCGAAAAAAAGATACTGGTGGTTCGTCTAATTGCATCCCATACATGTATTACTGTCCTTCGCTCCTATTGGTTTGAGATGAAAAATATTACGTCCGCCACGTATTACTGTCCTTCGCTCCTATTGGTTTGAGATAAAAAATATTACGTCCGCCACGAATTACTGTCCTTCGCTCCTATTGGTTTGAGATAAAAAATATTACGTCCGCCACTGTAACTCCGACGACCCTCTTTTTACCACCACAGCCGCCAGATTTCAGAGAACGGGCTATAGATCGGTATTTATCACGCATACAGCTACGCGTACCGCAGATTGGGTACATCTGCCGTAAAAGATATACAAGTTACTGGCGATTATGTATCGCCTGAAGTTCGTCATCCACCAGAAAATTTTTAACCCTTTCAGCCCTGGATTTTTAAATTTGAAAAAAAAATTTTTTTTGTTAATTATTATTGATGGGGAGCTTCTTAAGACCATAAATACCAAATTTTAACTCGTTTGATTAATTAGTATAGGAATTAATTAGTGAGGCTTTGTTGAAGTGACATCTAGTGATAAACAGAAAAAATATGGATTGTCATAGTAAGTAGAGACATGTAAATGTTGCGGTGGCAATTGCCACCACCAGGGCCGAAAGGGTTAATATCTTCCGTTACACGTGGAAACGCCAAAGCGGCGGAATCGTTTCTCCATCAGCAACTAACTGCACTGATGAGACCTGAATAGTCGAAACCGGTCTGTAGGTGGGGAAAGAATGTTTAACCTTCTGTTATATTTACGAATAAGATTTTATGTTTAACACGTTGACCGCTTTGTCAGTCACCGGTGACTGACACTGGAATATTCCGGCGGGTCCATGTCGGTCAGCGATGACTGACAGTGAATACTGTAATTTCCCGTAATTTCGTCTAAAATTTTTTTATAAAATAAAACTTAAAAACAAATTATTTTTGAGATTTAAAAAAAAAACTTGTTGGCAGTCAATGGCAATTTTGCAGTCTCTTAAAATTATATCTAGAATATTGTCAGCGCTATCTATTAGTACAGTACATTTAGTGATTCTTCATTGACATCTGACAGAAGAAAAACATCTTTCAAGTGTCAGTCGCCGGTGACTGACACCGGAATATTCAGGCGGGGCCACGTCGGTCACCGATGACTGACAGTGAATACTGTAATTTCGTCTAAAAATTTTTTATAAAATAAAACTTAAAAACAAATAAAACTTTTTTTTACATTTAAAAAAAAACTGGTTGGCAGTCAATGTGTTAACTCAGAGTTGCGTACGGTCCTACATGTCTCTTAAAATTATATCTAGAATATTGTCAGTGCCATCTATTAGTTTTTTCTTCAACTAAGTACATTTAGTGATTCTTCATTGACATCTGACAGAAGAAAAACATCTTTCCATTGACTGACACTGGAATATTCCGGCGGGGCCACGTCGGTCACCGATGACTGACAGTGAATACTGTAATTTCCCCCTAATTTCGCCAAAAATGTTTTTTTTAAATAAAACTTAAAAACAAATAAAACTTTTTTTGACATAAAAAAACTTGTTGGCAGTCAATGTGTTAACTCAAAGTTGCCTACGGTCCTACATGTAGGATGGCAATTTTGCAGTCTCTTTAAATTATATCTAGAATATCGTCAGCGCCATCTATTAGTTTTTTCTTTAACCAAGTACATTTAGTGATTCTTCATTGACGTCTGACAGAAGAAAAACATCTTTCACGTCAGTCACCGGCGACTGACACTGGAATATTCCGGCGGGGCCACGTCGGTCACCGATGACTGACAGTGAATACTGTAATTTCGTCTAAATTTTTTTTATAAAATAAAACTTAAAAACAAATAAAACTTTTTTTGACATTAAAAAAAAAACTTGTTGGCAGTCAATGTGTTAACTCGGAGTTGCCTACGGTCCTACATGTAGGATGGCAATTTTGCAGTCTCTTAAAATTATATCTAGAATATTGTCAGCGCCATCTATCAGTTTTTTCTTCAAATAAGTACGTTTAGTGATTCTTCATTGACATCTGACAGAAGAAAAACATCTTTTTGTGTTTTTTTTTTTTAATCTTAATCACTTGATTCGGACCAGTGAATTATCCAGTTTTATTTCATTTAAATCTTAAAGGTTAAAGATTCCTATACCGGGTGACCCATTTTAATTTGCCCACTGGAATATACCGCACAAAAAAATGTTCTGAACAAAAGTTTATTGGTTTTGAGGGGGGCATCCGATCCTATGAAATTTTCTTCACCCCCACCCCCCAATTTCGAAATTTTAAATTGGAACCTCCATTTTTTTTATGGCAGTTTTGGATTCTACACCAAAAATTATGTAGGTTTTATCTGAGAATTTTTTTGAATTCGTTTCATTGCGATTACAGCGCCATCTATCGTGCTGTAGTCGCAAAAATGAAAACATTACACATGAATGTAAAAAAGGCCTTTGTGGGGACCGTGAGTTCTTGTATGAAGAAAAGTATGTCGAGAGTTTTTTTTAACTCCTGATAGATGGCGGTAGAATTGTCAATATTATTTTTTTTTTGTTGCAAAAATGGCTCATACAATCTGCGAATATTTTTTTTGGATCACCCGGTATATACATTTTTTATGGCAGTTTTGGATTCTGCACCAAAAATTATGTTTTAGGTTTTATCCGAGAATTTTTTTGAATTCGTTTCATTTTTGCGATTACAGCGCCATCTATCGAGCTGTAATCGCAAAAATGAAAACATTTAACATGAATGTAAAAAAAGGCCTTTGTAGGGACCGTGAGTCCTTGTATGAAGGAAAGTATGTCGAGAGTTTTTTTTAACTCCTGGTAGATGGCGGTAGAATTGTCAATATTGGCTTTTTTTTTTGCAAAAATTGCCCATACAATCTGTGAATATTTTCTTTTGGATCACCCGGTATATACATTTTTTTAGGGCAGTTTTGGATTCTACACCAAAAATTATGTAGGTTTTATCCGAGAATTTTTTTGAATTCGTTTCATTTTTGCGATTACAGCGCCATCTATCGTGCTGTAATCGCAAAAATGAAAACATTCTACATGAATGTAAAAAAAAGGCCTTTGTGGGGACCGCTAGTCCTTGCATGAAGAAAAGTATGTCGAGAGTTTTTTTTAACTTCTGATAGATGACGGTAGAATTGTCAATATTAGTTTTTTTTTTTGCAAAAATGGCTCATACAATCTGAATATTTTTTTTGATCACCCGGTATATACAGGTCGTAATGTATTTCAATTGCATATTCGATCCTTTGAAATTTTCTTCACCCCCACCCCGCAATTTTGAAATCTTAGATAGGAACCACAATTTTTTATTGCAGATTCGGATTCTATACCAAAAATTATGTAGGTTTTACCCGAGAATTTTTTTGAATTCGTGATAGATGGCGCTGTAGTCGCAAAAAATGAAAACATTTCCCACAAAAATGAAAAATACAGCCTTTACGTGACTCCTTGTATGAAGATAAGAATGTTGGGGGTTTTTTTAACTCCTGATAGATGGCAGTAGAGTAGTCAGTATTAGATTTTTTTGCAAAAAAGGTGGATTTTTTTTAATCCGTGATAGATGGCGCTGTAGTAGCAAAAAATGAAAAATACAGCCTTTACGTGAAGATAAGAATGTTAATAGTTTTTTTTTAACTCCTGATAGATGGCAGTAGAGTAATAAGTATTAGATTTTTTTGCAAAAAAGTTGGAATTTTTTTTGAATTCGTGATAGATGGCGCTGTAGTCAGAAAAATGAAAACATTTCTCAACATGAAAAATACAGCCTTTATGGACACTGTGACTCCTTGTATGAAGAATGTTGAGAGTTTTTTTTAACTCTTGATAGATGGCAGTAGAGTAGTCAGTATTAGATTTTTTGGATCACCCGGTATATACAGGTCTTATTGTATTTGAATTGCATACCTTTCAACCTAAAATGGTTTTCATTGGACGGTATTTTGTTTCAGGCAATGACGCGTACGCTGCCCACATCCGCGGCTCCAAACACTCGAAGGTGGTGATGCTGCACACGAAGCTGGGCAAGCCCATACCCCCCCAGGAGCCCGAAGTAATAGGCGGGCCCCGCAAGTCGGTGTCCTCGACACCGAAGATAAATTTCGTTCAGTCCGGAGGCCTGGGAGTCGGCGCCGGCAACGGAGAGATGAAGGAGGAGGAAATCGATGACACCCCGGAGCCCGACATCCAGCCCGTCGGGCAGGATTACATCGAGGAGATCAAGAGCGACGATGGGAAAGTAAGTTTCGAAGTTCTTCGGCTGTACAAAGTAGAGACGGGGAACTCGTTGAGTCGATTGAAAGAGTCAACATTTAGAAATGAGGCGAGAGTCAAGTTTTTGAGATGGAATTTTTAAAGTGAGGTTTTTTTTGTTCAGCGTATTTTCAGGGTAAATGTCATGAGTCGACTCTTTTGAAACCCTTTGGGACTTTTTTTTCTTCTCTTCACTATATTTTCAGTCATAAAAAAAGTCATAAGTCACTTCAAGAATCAACTCTTGGAACTCTTTGGAACTGTTTTTTTGCTCTTCAATATATTTTCAGGGTAAATGTCGTGAGTCACTTCAAGAATTGACTCTGGGACTTTTTTTGTTGACTATTTTCAAGGTAAATGTCGTGAGTCACTTCAAGAATCGACTCTTTTGGAACTCTTTGGGACTTTTTTTTGCTCTTCACTATATTTTCAGTCATAAAAAAAGTCATGAGTCACTTCAAGAATCGACTCTTGGGACTCTTTGGAACTGTTTTTTTGCTCTTCAATATATTTTCAGGGTAAATGTCATGAGTCACTTCAAGAATTGACTCTTTTGAACTTTTCTCTTTACTCATTACTATATTTTTGGAGTAAATGTCATGAGTCACTTGAAGAATCGACTCTTTGGGACTTTTTTTGCTCTTCGCTATATTTTGAGGGCGAATGTCATGAAACTTCAAGAATCCACTCTTATCAGTCGACTCTTCATGATGAGTCGACTCACGAAAAGGAGTCATTTTGCCTATCTAGTACAAACAGTTACGAATCAATTTGGAATTTTAATAACTACTGTGAAAATAATATTATCTTTAAATAATAATAATTTTTGTTGTTCCAGGTAATCAGTTTCAATTGTAAGTTGTGCGAGTGCCGTTTCAACGACCCCAATGCAAAGGAAATGCACATGAAGGGCAGGAGACATCGGCTGCAGTACAAAAAGAAAGTGAATCCCGATCTCGTCGTCGATCTGAAGCCGTCCCTGCGCCAGCGTAAAATACAGGAGGAGAAGATGCGAAGGGCTGTAAGTAAACGCAACCAGCGATACACAAATCAACGCACACGAGCACATTGTTCACATCCATTTATGAAATCATCTCGGAGGCGCAGTACGTCTTCAGTCAATTTCTTATTGAATTACCAAAAGTTTGTCCTTGAGTTCGGTAGAATTGTTTAGTTCAAAAGTAGTTCATCGTTAGTGGCTGAATGGTCAAACCTATGCCAAAATGGTGAATCGGTTCAAACTCAACCTCAACTACAGGGTGAGGAAAAAAAGTATCGAAATATTGATCTAACTTTTTTTTTTTGGAGTTTGGCAAAAAATGTTTCAAATAAAATTTGTCGCTAGTTGACAGTTTCTCACCGTTGGTGGATTTTTCTACTTAGTCCATGAATTTGTGCAACATTAATACAATAGATGTCGCCTCAATAGTGTATGAATTTGTGCAACATTAAGTGCTCAATCACACCAGGCCACCATGGTGGCGGAACCGGTGGCGCCACCAGCCAAATGTATTAACACGTTCGCTGCCACTGACGCGCTAGTGCGTCCGACTTTATACTTGCGTAAATGCAATCCCAATTGCGGTGGCAGCGAACGTGTTAAGTGAAATGGAACATCACACACCTGGTATCAAACTGGTGGCGCCACCAGTTGAATCCGGTTGGCCAGACTTTACTACTGGTGGAACAACCAGGATGCCGACTGCCTGGTGTCTTGGCTGGTTGATTTACTCGATGGCTAGATCCACCAAGGTGGCGCCACCGTGGTGGCCTAGTGTGATGGGGCACTAAGACAATAGATGTCGCCTCAATGGTGTATCTATAAAATTTGTTAGGTCAAGTGACCTTGAACAGTGCAATAATGAACTTTAATTTTTTAAATGGTAACACGGCTGAAAGATTTCGCAATTCAAAAAAAAAAGTTTTTTCTTTCTTTCATGCCAATCTTCAAGAATAATTGAACTCTCGGACAATTACTGGATGGCTAGATCCACCAAGGTGGCGCCACCGTGGTGGCCTAGTGTGATAGGGCACTAAGACAATAGATGTCGCCTTAATGGTGTATCTATAAAATTTGTTAGGTCAAGTGACCTTGAACAGTGCAATGATGAACTTTAATTTTTTAAATGGTAACACAGCTGAAGCATTTCATGATCCAAAAAAAAGTGAATTCTTTTTTATTTCTTTCAAGCGAATCTTCAAGAATAATTGAACTCTCGGACAAACGAGGCTTTTAATAAGAAATTAATTCGGACGCTACTGCGCACATTAAACCTGCGGGAAATTGTCTTAAATTATCAGAAATTCGATGGTGATTTGTGAAATGTTTAAGACGACTAGTTCCTTTTGTAATATTGAGCGTACTTATTACAAAATTTTAGGGTTGTCGTATAGTGTAGTTAAAGAGTTACTTCACCCTGATATGCTTCGTTGTTGCATTTCGGGTTTGCATACTCTTACATTTTGTATGTTACGTACAGTAGAATCCCGATTATCCGTGATGGACCAAAAAGTAATATACACTCAAATCGCTAATCCTAGTTCACAAAAGCTCCGATAATCGGAATTCTACTTACCGTGTTGTGTTTATTTGTGGGTGATTTTAAATTCATAGTATATGGACGTGAAAAAATTTTACACACCAAAGATATAAATATCAAGAATTTTTATTCAAACTGTTGGTTCATCCATTACTTGGTCAACACATTAAGCCTGGCGTGACACCTCACTTTCATCGACCCTCTGGACGGCGTGACATCAACGCGGTGTCACGCAATTGTATATTCGCTATATAATCACTCTTAATGCTAAATGTGTGGCATATGATACGCATGATAAATTATTCAAGCAGAATATGATGGATGGCCTTGAATTTAATGTACGTGCTGAAGTTAACCTTAAATCTTGATATATTTAAGTAGCAAAAGTGTGTATGCGAGTGTGTCCGTGCTTACGCACATTTGTAAATTGATACAATAGTTATTTTTTCATCATCCCCGATACTATGAATGAGACGATTGACTGATGTGTGTTGTGGTGTTAGGCCCTTCGCGAAGAGTACTGGCAGAGGCGACACATGGCCGCCGAGGACGAGGAAGAGCGCATGTACTGGGAGGAGAGGCGCCGGTACGAAGAGGATTACATGGAGTGGTGCCGAAGGGGCAACATGGGCCCGTTCCCGCGCGGTAGACCCCCCTTCCCCGGAAACGGACCCCCGCCGGTAAGTATACGTCAAAATGCTGGGAGGTGTTCGATCGACAACCCTATATATTTTTTTTTTCATTTATTTTCACCGCTTTATTACCACGTTGGCCGCAAAATTATTGTTTCTGATAGTTTAAGAGTTTATTCATTCATCACTTGTGTTATTTTCGAGTAACTAATGTCGTGATTTGCAGTTCTATCAGGGACAACAGATGACCAGACGAATCGAGTCGAACGACGACCGTCACGTAATGGCGCACCACTCGGAGATTTATCCGAAGGAGGAGGAGCTGCAGAGTATTCAGCGCATCGTGTCGCACACGGAGAGGGCCCTGAAGATTGTGTCGGATCAAATGGCCGAGACGACTAAACCAAAGGATGAGGGCACCCCTGCGACGCCGGCGCCCGCGGCCACACCCGTTGTCGCCACTCCGGCTGCCGCACAACCCGCCGAGGATAAAAATGAAGAGCCCATTGAACAAAAAGAAGATGGCAGGGATAATCAGTTGTAAGTAATCACAATATTTTTTTGGCCTTCAATACTTTATTAGAGAAAGTTTTCATACAAGTAGGTTGTTGAAAAAAAGTGATATTTGAAATTTTTATAACTAAGGCATGCAAATTAGTCGGATTCAATTAAGTCTTGAAAAAAAAGTCGTGAATAAAATTCGTGGAAAAAAAGTCGTTAGAAAACGCCTTAAATAAAGTTGTGAGAGAACGTCGTGGAAGTAAGTCGTAGAGTCGTGAAAAACTCGCGGAAAAAAGTCGTCAAAAAAGGTCGTGAGAAAGAGTCGTTAAAAAAACCATTAAAATAAGTCGTGGAAAAAAGGCGCTGAAAATATGTCTTAAAAAAAGTCGTGAAATAAGTCGTAGAAGGTCGTGACAAAACGTCATGGAAATAAGTCGTAGAAAGTCGTGAAGAAAGGTCGTGAGAAAAAGTAAAAAGGTTTTTAAAAAGTCGTGAGATAACATAAAAAAAGTCGTGATAAAATGTCAGAAATAGTTGTGAAAAAAGTCGTAAAAAGAAGTTGTGGAAAAGAAAGTAAAAAAGTTTTTAAAATCAAGTCGTGAGAAAAGGTCGTGGAAAAAAGTCGTGAAGAATAGTTATGATAAAAGTTTTCAAAAAAGTCGTTAAAATAAGTCGTGGAAAAAAAGTGAAAAAGTAAAAAATATCTCGAAAAAGGTCGTGAGAAAAAGTCGTGGAAAAAAGGCGTTGAAAAATAGTTGCGAGAAAACGTCTTAAAGAAAGTCGTGAGAAAACGTCGTAGAAGTAGAAAGTCGTGAAGAAAGGTCGTAAAAGAAAAGTCGTGAGAAAAAGTTGTAAAAAGAAGTTGTTAAGTCGTGGAAAAAAGTAAAGAAGTCGTGAAAAACTGAAAAAGTAATAAAAGTCGTGAGAAAAAGTCGAGGAAGAAAGGCATGGAAAATAAAAAAAAAGTTGTGGAAAATAAGTCGTGAAAAATAGTCGTAAGAAAGTCGTTGAAATAAATCGTGGAAAAAAGATGCGGAAAAAAATTCGTGGAAAATAGGCATGGAAAAAAATCGTGAAAGAAGACGTGGAAAACAGTCGTAGAGAAGAAGTCGTGGAAAACAGTCGTAGAGAAGAAGTCGTGGAAAACAGTCGTAGAGAAGAAGTCATGGAAAACAGTCGTAGAGAAGAAGTCATGGAAAACAGTCGTAGAGAAGAAGTCGTGGACATGAGTCGTAGAAAGTTGTGAAAAAAAGTTGAAATAAGTCGTAAAAAAAGTTGTGGAAAAAAGTCACTCTTTAAAAAGTCGTGGAAAACAGTGAAAAAGTAAAAGTATGTCGTGAGAAAAACGTAAGAGAAAAAGTAAAAAAAATCGTGGAAAAAAGTAAAAAAGTCATGAGAAAACGTCGAAAAAAAGTCGCAGAAAAAAATTCGTGGAAATAAGTCTTGTGAGAAAGTCGTGGAAAATAGTTGTGAAAAAAGCCGTGGAAAAAATATCATGAAAAGGGGCGTGAAAAAATTGTCAAAAAAGTGCAAAAAGAAGATTGTGAAAAAAGTGTAAAAAAAAGATGTGCAAAACAGTCGTAAAAAAAGTTTTAAAAAGGTCGGCTTCACGCGACATATGGAACACGTTCCTCTAATCTTGCAAGGTGGCGCTGTAGGATTAAGTTAACAATATTTTCGCGAATTTTCTCATTCACCCTTGGGTTGGGGGTCTGTGAGACCCCACCTATATGGTCTTTTAAACACTTGCTCTATCGCAAGTAGAGTTTGCAGACCTAAATATTCACTTATACTTTAATATGCTGTTATGGCCAATAGCGCAATTTTATACATAAAGTGAGCCTGCATAACTAAAAATCCATTTTACCGTGAATGCAGCACTCTGTTTCTTATTAGAAAGAGGTACCAGATTACAGATAAAAAGACACACGTTTTAAATTTTACTGACTGAGAAGATGGTAAATCGTTTCAAATTTTAACATCTTCTCGGTCAATAAATCACTTCAAATTTCAACATCTCGGTCAGTAAATCACTTCAAATTTTAACATATTCTCGATCAGTAAATCACTTCAAATTTTAACATATTCTCGATCAGTAAATCACTTCAAATTTTAACATATTCTCGATCAGTAAATCACTTCAAATTTTAACATCTCGATCAGTAAATCACTTAAAATTTTAACATCTCGGTTAGTAAATCACTTAACACTCGTGTGGCATGGGTCAATAAATCACCTTACTCTTCATAACATTACGTCGGACAAGTGGAACAAATTGTTTTGCCCATTTTGCTTAACAATTGTAGTTAAATCAGTACTGCAGATTGTTTTCTTTTGGGCATATAGCAAAGCAATTAGACTATTCTCAGAACAATTGTTTAATGGATTATTCTGCAGTCTAGTTACAACATTAACACATTGTGTACTAAATCAGTTTTGTAGTTCAATTAATTTGTTTTATTTTATCCTATACTGTTATCATGTCAATAACTCCTTAGCAACAAGTAACGTTAAGGTACCTTTAACAACACTAGTGTTGTTAAGAAATAGGATAAAATAAACCGTGTTACGACACGTAACGTTATTTGCTTTTACATTACTCGAGAATTTAAAAGCACTCGCTCCTACGTCGCTCGTGTTTTCAAACTTTTCTCTCGTAATGTAAAAATCTTCATAATGTTACTTGTATTGTAAATTACTATTATATAACCGGCTTTTAATAGATTATGGTATAACAAGTTTCTACAAACTTGGCCACAAATAAAGATCTGTATTATATAATAGGGCACACGGGCAATAATACCCATGCATCATATTTTGCTGAAATTGAAATCACCGATGATTCTTACGAATTGAGCATCGATCCAATTATTGAAAAAAAAAATTGTCATTATTTTAAGGTTCTCATTCCAACGTGAAGACCGCGATCAAAACCGCACCCTCAAAGGAGTGATGCGCGTGGGACACCTGGCCAAAGGACTGCTACTGCAGGGCGACACCAACGTGGAGCTGGTGGTGCTGTGCTCCGACAAGCCGACGCTCACCCTCCTCCGCAAGGTCGTCGAGATGCTGCCGGCCGCCCTCAAGCAGGTGTCGGCCGAACACAACTACACCGTCACCATAAACGCGGCGGAGGCCGGCTTCACGGTCACGGAAGAGTCCCTCACGGTCCTCGTACAGTTGACCAGTCCAGTGATGAGGGAACAAGGTTAGAAAAACAGTAATGCGTGCACACGGGAAATGTCACTGGGTATTACAGTACTTTGTTTAAGCGGGGTTTAAGCTGAATAAGGATTTGTTAATTGTTTGTATGTGGTTTCGTATGCTTTTGTTTCTAGTACACGTACTTCTTTGTATAAATCTACAGCTGGAGTATGTTTAAATTAATTTCTTGTTAGGGTTATGTTTGGATAAAAAAAAAGTGGGCAGATGTCGTCCCTGGGACGGCGCCTCGCTTTTGTTTATGGGAAATTTGCGGTGATCGAGAACTCGAGGCAACGACAGGGCGGGAAAACAAAGGAAAAGTCGGAAATCCTTGTAACTTTGTGGATTATCTTCAGATTACAAATCAACTCACAGTTTAATCATTAGCCACAGGAACAGAAATGATCCTTTATTTTTATTTATGAGAAATTTGTAGTGCTCAAAACTACCAGTCCGTTACCAGGTGCGTTATGTTCCATTTCACTTAATACATTTGACTGGTGGCGCCACTGGTGCCACTAGTCCAATCCGGTCGGCCAGACAACCAGGATGTCGACTGATTGGTGTCTCAGCTGGTTGCTTTACTTGGTGGCTGCATCTACCATGGTGGCGCCACTGGTACCGCCACCATGGTGGCACTAAATAAATTCATTTAGACATGCCATAATATGAAGAGGTGCATGTCAAAAATTTTATCACATCAATAGACCGTGTGATGTTCTTGCATTCACACACACTCTTCATCATGCGGAATTGGAACGGACCAGTTCAGTTTCCCTTTTAAAATTAAAACAGAATTATCAAGAGAAACACTGAATAAAACACCTACTAAGTTTTTTACCACAATTTATATAAATATAATGAATTACCACGTAGTAACGGTCGCAACCATCAACATGATTAATTATCAAGAGATATCTGAAAACCAATAAATCTTTTCTTACTCCAAAACGGACTCGATTATACAGAAATTTATTTAGACATACTATAGTATCATCAAGAGGTGCATGTCAAAAAAATTTTATCAAATGTTTTCTTCCCCCAGATTTTTACAGATATTCCGGACAACTTGTTTACGTCGTGCGGTAGAGTGTAATGTAGTTTATACAAAGTTTAGTTTTGTATTAAGCGTCAAAAACATATGAGAATTGGTCATTTGTGTTGTGTGTCTGAGACATGAGATAGGAACAGCTTAAACCTTTGCGATAATTAATAAATATTGGACTTTTTGTAGCTGACGGATACGATTTCTAATTGATCATCACTTTTTTTAGTTGTTTTTTTCAGAAGTAGTATTTTGGCTTGGTTGGTACACTAAAATAAAAAAAAAAGTATACATATTTTCATCGGAAGACCGTTGCTGGTAAATAGTATAGGAAAATGGTGTAGAAAAGTCGTTCGTGTGCCCCAAAAGATTAAAACTATTTGATGCGTGAATACAAAAATATTGTTGAATTTTGTATATAAGGACAGGATATGTTGAAATAACCTTGGAGGGGTACAATCATTTTTTATTACTTGTTTGGTGCACTGGCGTCGTAGTGACTCCAAAACAATACATTGCATAAGAGTTGGGGAAAATAACATTTTAAGTCAAAACTCGTGTATTCGCATGAAACTGAAGTAAAATATTGTATTTCTTAACCTCTGTCCTCTTGTATAAAATATCTGCTGGGGTCAAATAGACCAGGGTTACAATTAAAATTGAAACATGAGTTTGCTTCTAATTTCTTAAGCATCTCTTTGAGTAGGGTTACATCATGTGTTAATAATGTCCATTTGGAGGTTCAGCCCCATTTAAATTCGTTTTATACAGACAAAATGATTTTAATGGAGGAGCGGAGTTCCTATGAACTTTATCTAATTCCGTTTTGAACTGGGGCCATCTATTGTTTCAAATGAAACATAAAACTCATCTTTTGAGGTTCAGCCTCATTTAAATTCGTTTTATACAGACATAAAATGATTTTAATGGAGGAGCAGAGTTCCTATGAAGTTTATCTAATTCCGTTCTGACCTACGCTGCCATCTATTGCTTCAAATGAAACATGAAACTCTTTTTTATCCGTTTTTCTGGAAACTTTGATTTAGATTAGATCATTCTTGACAGGATCATTTCTCTAGTTTATCACCACATACTCGTCATTCATTTGAAGAGTTTCCGCACCATGATTTTAGAAAACTGCTGATTTGTTACTTCAAACACTACAAAACGTAAACGCATTGCTTTTAGAAAGGACGAAATATCTTGAGGCTTGAATAGCACTATTTTTTGGTTATGTACCATTGGTTGCAAAAAATCTATAGTACAACGGTTGACATATGTGACCCTCTGTGATAAAACCTATCTAGACTTTCAAAACATCAATTTTCATTTTTGTGTACTTACAGATGGACAAATAAAGTCTGGCCGCGCTATGAAGGCATCTGAGGTGCTATCAATAACCTTTTAAAAACGTCATTTATACATAGAAACCGATAGTGCATCAATAGCTAGCAAGTAAAGTGTAAACATCTGTGAGTGTAAAGTAACAAAATATCCAATCATTTTTGATGAGGGCGGCCCTTTCAACCCTTCATTAATCACCTCAGACGCCTTCATAGCGCGGCCAGAGTATAGTAGGCGCTCTTTCACGTGGGAATACTACCATGTTAAAAAATTGTCAAAGAAATGATTGTTAAAACCAACCGAGTGTGTCAAAAACCCTTATTTGATTATATTCGAACAAAAGGTGAAACATTTTTTTATTGAAAAATAAATATAAAATCAACCTCTTCTGCTTCTTTGAAGGTGTCCACTTGCCACTCTCTTATTGTTTTTTTATTCTGAAATTACGCAACGAACGAGTGCACGGCGATGCTCGAAATAATTAACTGGAGAACTCGATCTCAACGTATGGTGAACTAGCTGTATTGGAGAGGGGGTTTGGTGCTATGAAATAACAAGTGTAAACATAGCTTAAGATTTTGAGTTAGTTTAGAGCTCGTATGAGCACGACACGAGCTAAAAACAAAAACAAAACATTCTTTGACACACTAAATTGGTTTTATCATCAAATATACGTTTTCCGACAGTTTGAACCCTCAACATTATTGTCCTAAAACCGTATCTTGAAATTACTGCGCGGTTAGCACACAGACGTGTGCTTCTCCCTTCTGAAATGGCGCACAGAAATGTTTCATTGAAATGCCCGTGACACTAAATTTGATATAGTCGGGCCGTTGAGAGCTGCCTGTGACTCATCGCTAAAAATCACATGAAGTAAACGTATGTCCGTAAGAAAATTTTGTGCCGCGCTGATTATCATTGGCGGGATATGTAAAAATTCTTGCGCAAACTTTTTACGGTTATGTTATTTGACGTAGCGCTCGCGTGTTTTGTGTGTTTATATGAAGCGTGCCAATGCGATGCAAGAGTCATGCATGGGCTTAGACCTACGTTTAACACGCAGACACACCTTTCGTCTTTTATTTCATACTGTTCGTACATGATAGAAAAAGATGGATATAAAAAGCAAAGCAATTCTTAGTACGAAAATGCATGAGTCACCGTCAGCTCTCAACGGATGAACTATATTGAGAGCTCTCATTATTCGCTTACTGTAGGAGGGATGGACAATTTGAGCTACAGCCCTCGTATGAAATTGATTGTTGTCCCATGATGGGGTTTTATGTGTTGTGTTTATGTTTATTGTCCGTTTTAAAAGTCCTTTCCGTAATACTCTCCAAAAAATAAATAGGAAGGACGGAACATTTTAACCCGTATGCAAATCTGTGAAAGTAAATTATATGAAGCCCTAAAGCACATTCTCAAATTTATTTGAGGCGTCCATTTTTCAAGTTCTGCTGGCAATTTGCCTGACCAGTTATCGATCGCAATTTGGGTTGTGCTGCAAATGAAATTTTGTTCATGAAAGATGAACTTTCTCCAGAAATTTCTTTGGGAATTCCCTACTTATACCGATAAATGCTTAAAATTTTGATTGAACAATCCTGAATAAACTGTCTATACAATTGTTTAAGGAAAATTATCTAGTGGTTGCGCTGGAAATCAGATTTTGTTAACTCTCCAGAAATTTCTTTGGGAATACCCTGTTTATTCTGATTGATGCTTAAAATTTTGACAGATCAATCTTGAATAACCTGTCTTTACAATTGCTTAAAGAAAATTATCCTAACTTTGCAAATGGAAATGAAATTTTGTTCATGAAAAATGAACTTTCTCCAGAAATTTCTTTGGGAAATCCCTATTTATTCCGATAGATGCTTCAAATTTTGATGGATCAATCTTGAATAACTCGCCTTCACAATTGCTTAAAGAAAATTATCCTAACTTGGAAACTGGAAATGAAATTTTGTTTATGAAAAATGAACTTTTTGCAGAAATTTCTTTGGGAATTCCCCATTTATTCCGATAGTTGCTTCAATTTTTGATAGAACAATCCTGAATAAACTGTCACTGTTACACAATTGCTGGAAGAAAATTATCGAGTGGTTGGGCTGGAAATCAGATTTTGTTCCTGAAAAATGAATTTTTTTTGGGAATACCCTATTTATAGATGCTTCAAATTTTGACAAGATCAATCTTGAATAACCCGCCTTTACAATTGTCCAAAAACATTTTTCGTAACTTTGCAGTAACAAAAATGGTTGCACGGGAAATTAAATTTTGTTGTTCAAAAATTACTTTCCGCAGAAATTGCTTTGGAAATTCCATATTTATTCCGACAGGTACTTTAAATTTTGACAGATCAATCCTGAGTAAGGTGTCTTTACAATTGCTTCTTTGCAGTTACAAAAATGGTTGTTGTTATTTATTCCGATGGATGCTTAAAATTTTGACAGATCAATCCTGAATAACGTTTTTTTTTCTTTTATCTTTATTTTATTTTATTTCAATTTTTCTCTTCTTTTCTTCTCTATTTTATTCTTCTTCACTTTGTGTTTCTTGATAAATTCCTTTTTCATTAAAACTTTTTCTGCAAATTTTTCAAATTTCTCCCAAATATTTTCATTTTCTGTTATTTAATTAATCAAATTATCTGTTGCTACTACAGTTCCCAGTTCTAAATTCAAATTTTCTCTTTCTCTGTCCCATCTATTACATTTCAGTAAAGTATAATCCGCCAACCTCAAGTAGACCAGTTGCGCAGTGGCAAATGGATGGGCGTTGGGCGGGAGAAGGCCATCGGTATAATACGGAGTGTGTTCGTTTAGGACATTCAATGACAAAAATTATCATAATCTGTTGAAAACAGTGTACGTGTCTGGTGGCAATTTTTGTCTCTGATTTTACTCGGGGAATTGTTTGTTCCTCTCGCTTAGATACTTGGTGCATGGCACGCCTCCCAACTAGTCAGTTTAAAGCTGACGGATAATATGTTTTGCTGTATCTTCCATTTCATTTCTACAACATTTGCAAATTCCACTTTCTATTTTTTTAATTTCGGTAAATAATTTCCAAAGGTTACCACGTCCACTTAAAATTTGTGTAACAAAATAATTTAACTCTCTTCCATAATAATAATCATAATCTTCATTAATTCATTAAACTATTAATTAGATTAAAGATGTCTAGCATCAAAAGAAATCGGAAAATACAATGTAGAAAAAAAATAAAATAAAATCCAAATTTTGATTTCCGGCGTAAGTTTATAAGTCCATCTTCCTTTTTTGCTATTAATCCCGTTTTCCCTGTCATTTATTCATGCTTATTTATTTTTTTTTCTTTCCTGGTTTCTGATCAATTTTTTATCTCCCTTTGTGATTTACAATCAACATATATTTTAACCCTTTCTTCTAAAAGTAAATCTCCTGGAATTGATTTTTCCATTACCTCTATTGCATCATTCGAAATTGTTTTATACCCTCTGCATATTCTTAACCCTTTCGGCCCTGGTGGCGGCAATTGCCACCGCAACATTTACATGTCTCTACTTACTATGACAATCCATCACTAGATGTCACTTCAACAAAGCCTCACTAATTAATTCCTATACTAATTAATCAAATCAGTTCAATTTTGGTACTTATGGTATTAAGAAGCTCCCCATCAATAATAATTAACAAAAAACATTTTTTTTTCAAATTTAAAAATTCAGGGCTGAAAGGGTTAAAGCACTCGGATCTTAAACTCTTTCTTAACAGTACAATTTCCTTTAGTTTTTATAAAATCTGCCCTACTTGTAGCTCCATATAATAATTTTGATTTTGCAACCTCTTCTAATAATCTTCTTTTATTTTCTCCTTTTTTTTATTAAATTTTTTCGCCAGTTACTTTGATCTAGGAAGATTAATAAAACATATTCCTTTTGACTTCAATATCTCCAATGTTACCTTTAAAGGATCTTGAATGTCCGACTCCATTTTTTAAATAACTATTGTTTTTTTTTTGCTTTCCACATTCTTTGGAAACCTTGTATTCCTTTTGACTTCAATATCCAATATTACCCTTGAATGACCTTGGGTATCGATGCACCTTGAATCCAAAGTTTGCTCATTTAATACTGGATTTCATTTTTGAATTTATTCAAGCATCGAAAATGTATTTAACCTTGGAGGGCACACGAAAGTTGGAGTTCGGTGCGTTTGTTTTTCCTATACTAAAAAGCGAAATGTGTTATCGATAAAAGAAACTTGGTCCAATACTTATGTAACTGTACTGTGCTGTTTAGAAGTGATTTTAGGTGGTGTGGGATAAGGATTTTTGACCAACCGGCACACTACGACTGCAATGCACACCTTTCCTAACCTCCTAGCGTTGTGTGTGTGCCATGCAGCTGTTGTGTGCACGATGGTCAAACACCCTTTCTGATGTCTAGAAGCTGCGAGCGGCGGGTTGGACCGGGACGTTCTCGCACGCGGCAAGTGTCTCCAGGCGCTGGCAGCCCTCAGACATACCAAATGGTTCCAGGTTTGTGTCTCTTCTCACACCGCGCTGCTTCGCGTTTATATACATATATTTACTTACTTAACTTAACCTAAAACATTGATGATGTGAGTTCTTAATAATAATACCAGTAGTAGATACGCTAGGGAATCGGAGCTCACTGAATTAGAAACCTAGTCGTTGGAACATAATTTATTATTTCATTTATTATTTTAAGTTTATTTTCATCACTCAATCAAATCGAGAGCTTTCTGCTTCTATTCCCTGATGATGAAATGTTTTTTGTTTGTTGAAGCGATTCGAATTATTTAAGAAAGTTCACATCTCAATTGGACTTGTACTTAGTGTTAGGAGAGTCCTAAGATTTTCAATTTTCATGGGTTGCGCTTTAAATATGATTTGCCGTTTGTTGCTCCGGCGCCCACCTCTCAGAACACATCTAGGACTCTCGCCCATCCGTCGCCGTGGCGATGTATTGTATTCCTGTCTGTTTTTAGGCTAGGGCTTTAGGATTGCACTCGTGCGTTGTAATCATCCGCATCCTTAGAGATCTGTGCCAAAGGGTTCCAACGTGGGCACCACTCAGCCCCTGGGTAAGTCATTTTACCTAAATACAGTGTCGTCAAAAAAATTTGTGCCAAAAAAGCTTGGAAGGATCAAAAAGTATGTTCCAGACTTTTTGACCACATTGTATAAAATACAAACTGGTTTCCCACCATTAGTTCTCATCAGTGCACTGATGAAGACTATTAGCCTGAAACTGCTCTGTAGTTGTGGAATAATAATTAATGATACATTTTGTTGAAAGTTACCCTACATTATTGGAGTTACAATAATGTAGGGTAACTTTCAACAAAATGTATTATTAATTATTATTCCCCCCCCCCCAACTATAGACCAGTTTCAGGCTAATAGTTCTCATCAGCGCAGTCGGGTCTCTGAAAGGGATTTGGAATACTATGCCAATTAGCAACTCTACTGCACCGATGAAGACTATTCACCTGAAACTGGTCTGTAGTTGTGGAATAATAATTAATAATGCATTTAGTTGAAAGTTACCCTACGTTATTGTAACTCCACAAAATGTATTATTAATTACTATTCCCCCCAACTATAGACCCGTTTCAGGCTAATAGTTCTCATCAGAGCAGTTGGTTCTCTGGTTGGGATTTGGAATACTATGCCAATTAGCAACTCTACTGTGCTGATGAGGCCTATTAGCCTGAAACTGGTCTGTAGTTGTAGAATAATAATTAATACATTTTGTAAAAAATTGCCCTACATTGTAACCACAAAATGTATTATTAATTATTGTTCTCAACGACAGACCAGTTTCAGGCTAATAGTCTTCATCGTTGCACTGATGAGAACTAATGGTTGGAAACCAGTCCATTGTTGATAATTAATGCTTGTATTTTATACAATGTGGTCAAAAAGTCTGGAACATACTTTTTGACCCTTCCAAGCTTTTTTGGCACCAATTTTTTTGCTCCTCATCAGTGCAGTAAAGTCACTGATGCAGATTTGCAATACTCTACTGCGCTGATGAGTACACTATTAGCCTGAAACTGGTCTCTAGAAAGTTACAATGTACCGACCATAAAATATGGCATCGTTATTGTTTAGGCTATGGAACTACTAGTAGAGAAGGTAATTTCGTCGACGCCTGGAGGAGTACAACTGTCGCCCGGAGACGCACTCAGGAGAGTCATGGAAGCCGTCGCCGGAGGACTCCTTCTGCCCGGAGGACCGGGCTTGGGAGACCCCTGCGAGAAGGACAGCCCCGATGCTGCCGCTTCTCTCACTTCGCAGCAGCGAGAAGACCTGACGTGCTCGGCTCAATTTGCTCTTAGGCTTATCGCTTATAGACAAATTTATAAGGTACTAGCTGTTGCCCGCAACTATTTTTATCATAATACGAGTACCCAATGGCAAAATTCCGTTTATTGAAGTGCTTTTGACACGTTTTCTGCCAAAAAAACTACTCATTTGTTGAAACGACTTGCGCGCCACCTATTGTAAAATGGTTGTACTAATTCGGAAACCTTCGCGGGCGTGCGCACAACAATTTTCACGATTTTACCTTTTACCTTTACGGCGCCATCTATCACGAATCGAAAAAATGTTTCGGATAAAAGTGACCATTTTTTTTATGGGGAATCCAAATCTGCAAACTAAAATGGAAGTTCCCATTTAATATTTCAAAATTGCGCCCACACCCAGCCCAAGGGTAGGGGGTCGACTTTTAGTTTTAGTGTTAATTAATTTATTTAGTGTACAAACATGAAAAGTTTTAGGTAAGGGAAGAAATATATTTTTTTTTATTTCCAGGTATTGGGTATGGAACAATTACCCTTGCAACAAAAAGTATTCCGTCGTGATAGATCAGCCCGCAAGCGTAGGCGTTCCGGTGGCGAGCAAGCAGACTCGGAAAGTGAGTATTCGGCGGACACTCGATTACCCTTCGAAACTATAGGCGCAACCTCTTTTACAGGCGACACGGGAAAGATGGTGAAGACCGAAGGAGATTCCGCCCCCCAGACAACAGAGGTCGCCACACCGCAAAAATAAGGATCACCTAATTGCACTGATACAACAGTAGATTATAAATATTCCTATCTTTTCGTATCATTATTTTAGAGGTATTCTATACTTGTAATTTAAAAAAAAAAGAAACAATATTTTTTGATTTAGTTGACTTCTGTCGTGGGTACTTTTCGAATTTATTATGTGTATAATGAATTCCAAATGAGTTAATTGCAGTATATTATAAATAGTAGTCACATTTTTCTAGATGTATGTGTGTTATCTCAAATACATATTGTAAGTCAGATTTCAAGGAACATTTTTTTTTATTTATGACATTTGTTGAGAAGCTCGAAATTTGTGTTCTATCTAAGTTTCCATTCAATAAATTGTGCTTTTCCTATAACCAATTCTCTTCGTCATTATTCGAATCCTTTAGATTTTCGTATTCATGGAAACTATTAAAAAAAATTTTGGTTTTGTCAAATCCCACGAAAAAAACACACATCTAGATTTAGACAAATATTCCGTACATCTGCAAAAGGTTGGTTGAAGCATATTTTTACACGAGTTTAAACGGTTTATGATTGATATTTTCAGGTGCGTGTGTTGATAATTATATAGAACAGCGCTGTCCAACTGGCGGCCCGCGGGCCGCATCCGGCCCGCGAAGCTATCTTTTACGGCCCGCGAGTTATAGTAAACTGTACATCAAATTTTGACCGACCCATTCATTGCATCTAGTGGAGTAACTGGAATACAAGTGTTCAAACATTTGGATAAAGAAAAATATCAAAAAATGAGAAATTTTGGACTTTCAATGTTCGGAAGTACATATATCTGCGAGCGTGCATTCTCTGACATGAAATATATAAAATCAAAATTTAGAAACAGCTTGAAAGACTCCACTCTTGAAAATATAATTAGAGTTGCCACAACAAATATTTATATGGGCATTATTTACCTATCCTTTTCGGCCCGCAAAATATTTGCTAAAGAAAAAATGGCCCGCTGGCTAAGAGAAGTTGGACAGCGCTGATATAGAATATTATTTTTTTCGCAAATAGAGAAATTCGAATTCTCGGATGCTGAAATTGTGAGAGAAATAACATTTTTTGCCCACGGTAGTGAAATGATTCCTTCTCTCCCTAGGGAGGGAAGTAATCGTTTCACTCCAGTATTTATTTAACTGTCACGGCTGACAACGTTTTTTTCTAGGTTGTTTCTTGGGAGAGAAATGATTACTTTGCTGCCTAGGGAGGGAAGTAATCATTTCACTCTATTATTTATTTTAACTGTCACGGCTGACAACTTAAATGGTTTATGATCGATATTTTCATGCGCGTGTATTGATAATTATAAAGAATATAATTTTTTTTCACAAATGGGAGAGAAATTGTGAGAGAAATAACATTTCTTGCCCATGGTAGTGAAATGATTACTTCTCTCCCTAGGGAGGGAAGTGATCATTTCACTCCATTATTTATTTTAACTGTCACGGTTGACAACGTTTTTTTTCTAGGTTAGGTCTGGGGAGAGGAATGATTACTTCTCTTCCTAGAGAGGGAAGTAATAATTTCACTCCATTAATTGTCACGGCTGACGTTTTCATCTAGGTTGGGTCTGGGGAGAGAAATGATTACTTCTCTCCCTAGGGAGGAAAGTAATCATTTCACTCTATTATTTATTTTAACTGTCACGGCTAAAAACGTTTTTTTTTTCTTGGTTAGGTCTGGGGAGAGAAATGATTACTTCTCTCCCTAGGAAAATGACGCATTTCTCTCCCTTGATATACAGGCTGTCTCGTTTCAAATGTGCCAAACGAAAACGGGAAGTAAATAATGTTATTCTGAACAGAAAAGTTTAAATAAACATGTCCGATTTCTTACCGTTATCGAGATAAATAATTTTAAAGATTTTTCGATGGTAAAAAAATCTAATTTTTAAATTTTCTGTTTGAATTTATAAACGAGTACAGAAATTTAAAATTTGTGAATCAAACCAAGTGTTCATTTTTTATTTATCTTTTATTATTTTCAAAATGTTTCACCAAGTGATCAGTGAGAGTTATTCAAGAAAAAAAAAACGATGTCAACATAATAATGATGAATTCTCGATTTTCCACCTGTAAAACCCTCGTCTAAGTTCTGTTGTTTTAAAGTAGTATTTTTAAATGTTAACAAAAACGAGTTTGTAGGTTGGGTTTAAGAGAATAAAAAGGGCGGGGGTGTCACAGGTAAGAAAATACATGAAATTATCTAAATGTTCTGCGTTTTTTCGTCCATTAATTAAATTGTGGACATTCTAGGTTATGTATTACTGGTGTGGATTGTAGGATAGGGCCCACCCACCTCCCTTAGTATCCAATTAAACATAATGTACAAACAGCGGCTCATGGATGTTCGGCGGTGAGGCAATGGAAGAAAATTTGACCGAGAAAGCAACGGAATATTTGCTTCCTCTATAAGAGTAAGTAGTGCGGTACGACCGGCATCTTTGTCTTTGCATCCCCAACGGAAATCCACGATAATAATATAATTTGTGTCATGAGTGGTGTTGGAAATTTAACAATGTCATTAAATCCTAGTTTGTAGGTTAGTTTTAAAAGAATACGAAGGGCCGTGGGTGGGGCCTTAATCCCACCCTCCAAACAGCAGAACTTGCATGAGAGTTTCACAGGTGGAATACCATGAATTTATCATCTTTTCTTTAATAAATTAATTTGTAGAAACTCGGTTTTGTTTTATTGGTTGGATTGTAGGATAGGAACCACCCACCACCCTTCGTACCCACTTTAACCTAACCCACAAGGCGCTGTCTGATTTGATGAATTTTTTTAGTAAATCCTTCTATGGTGTTGGAATTTTAGCAATAATTACAAAACAGGGTTTGTATTTTGAGTTAATATTTATACGAAGGGTGGTGGGTGGGCCCTCTTCTACCCAATTATTTGAACATAAAGAGTGTTCTGCAAATGGAGAGTAACGACCAAACCCAGAAATATTGTGTTTGTGATTTTGCATTTGGTAAATTAGTTCATTTGCAAGAACCCAGGGCGATGTTCAACTGGTTGGATTGTAGGATAAGGGCCCACCCACCATCCTTCTTATCCATTTTAACCATCCATAACATCCAATTAAACAACCTACAAATTATGTTTTATTTAATACATTTTTTGTCATGAGTGATTTTGGAAATGTAACAATCGTCACTAAATAGGGGTTTCTAGATTAGGTTTAATAGAATATGAAAGGCGATGGGCGGGCATCATCATACCCTTCAAGTAATATAAGCGAGGGTTTCACAGATGGAAAACTATGAATTATTAATTGAAATCTTTTTTAAAATATGCATTAGGATCTGATATGTCATGAAGGTCCGGATTGACAACTTATTGTCTTCATGTTGTATCTCAATACACATAATCTTTAATATTCTACAAACAAAGGGTTGTGGCAAGTGACCTAGTTGTCAATGCTATAATAAAAAAAAAATTAATTGAAATGTTGACTTCTTGTATTCTTTTATTAAATCATTTATTTATAGAATCCCTGTATTATGTTTTGTTGGTTTAATTGTAAGATAGAGACCACCCATCACCCATGGTATCAAATGAAACATTTGAACGTAGGGTTTAATTTAATGCAACTTCTGTCACTTTGTCAGTAATATTGGAAATTAACAGGAGTCGTTACTAGATCACGTTTAAGATGACACGAAGGGCGGTGGTACCCTTCAAGCAGCAGAAGATATGCGATGGTTTTACCATTAATTAATCACTGAAACGTTGACTTTCTGGTAGAAACGCCAAAGTGGCGGAATCTATTGCCTGAATGCTGCACTGCCACTTTGGCGTTTCTACCTTTAACGGTGTTTGGAATATTTATATCCCAATAGTAATCTCCGTTTCCCCATCAGCAACTAACTATACTGATGAGACCTGAAAGGTCGAAACCGGTCTGAAGGTGTTCTGATGGGGGAACAATATTTAATGTTGACTCTGTTTTATTTTTCCTTTATCTGTAGAATTACTGGTTTGATTGTAGGATAGGGCCCACCCACCATCATTATACCCAGTGTAACACTACTTATATACCTCCGTCTTATTCAATATATTTTTATTCAAGTATTTCATATACATACATTATCTGTCCATGGAAGATTGTGCCCACACTGAAAGGTTTAAGAAAAACCTGTCGATGGGTTATCAAGGACCATTGTAAAAATAAACAGGGTGTTCTAGTTTTGTGTCGGTTATTTAACCAATAAGTTGTAATCTGACGTTTAAATGTCACTGTCTATCGATATTTAAAGTCGAACAGACGAATGCAGAGGGACTCGGCGGACGTTAATTGTGATTGGCTAATAAGTATATAATATAGCCAGGTACATAAGTGGTAATGGTACGTGTTACACATTTATGTAAAACATTTAACATTTATATATGCTCTATATATTCGGAATGGGTCGCTTACGATTGGTGAAAACAGCTTGGTAATTCATCAATTACAAAGTGGGAGTAGGTAATAGTAATTTACGTAACTAGTTCCGAAAGTGATATTTTACGGGATGAGCAGGAAGTTTTCCAGGACGAGCCGTCGCTGTCACAATTAAATACGATGTTTTTGTAAAGTAAAAAAAGCGTCCCGAAATTGTGTGCCTGTGTTAGGAGTTCCCGGCGTCCCCTCTTGAAATTTAAGATGTTCACTGTACAATGCGACACCAGATTTTGGATCGGCTATACGTACCTGAATTGATTATTGTGTTTTCCAAAGCGTATAAACTTTAATAGCCCTAACATTATACACTGGAGGAAAAAAATGATGAACTTGAAATTCGTGAAATTTCGACCATTTTCAAACCGCCATAACTCGACGTATTCTCAATCGATTTTGATTAATCTTTGAGGGCGAAAAACTTTGACGTGTCTTCTTTAAAGTCATGCATGCGTACTTAAGCGTAACCCCTTCCACCCCCCTCTAGCGCCCCTGTGAAAAAAGTTTTTTTCTGGAAACCATGTTCAACTTTGACGACGTCTACGGAGTTGGAACATTTTTGTTGACTCGATTCACCATAAAGGCATTAAGATTTGATCAATTCCCTATGCAGGGCTCAAAGAACATAATATTATACTTAAAAAAGATCAGAAAATATTCTAAAATATGGCTTGTAACAAATGTTTATAGTCACCTATGCGTCCTATGGCAACCCAGCAACCGAGAAAACAATGTCGAATCTTGTTTGTTTGTGTCAATCCAGTGAAACTTTTTGCGGGCATGGATGCAAACGGAGCTGCGAATATTGCGTGTTAGAGCCTGTTATCGACAAATTCGAAAAAGGTATGTGCCCTGTTGACTCTTTTAAGAAGTGGATATCTAAAAATAATGCCGATGCTATAGGCATAGACGAAAATGTGTTACTCGCCTGTACGTTGGAGCGTTACGTTTCTGTTTATCACTTTCCTAGTAAAAAATTAAGTTGCGTCGTCAAGGGCAACAAACACCACGAATGTTATCAGCCACTTACGGTACCTGTAACCATGAATGCAATGCGTATTTACGTTGTCGGTAGCGGAAAAAATAATATGCATAATCCAGACAACCTTCCGCGGAATATGAGTAGGCTATGCAAAAATCTGACAGTGACAGTTCAATGGTGCGCGGTTTAAAATTTCCTGAAACACTGTTTTTACTTAACCCGGGCGAAAAAATATCGAGTGTAACTCATGCCGAAATGCTTTAGCAACCCTCGTGTTGGGAAATTAGCGCAAGTAGTATACAGTGACGATTCGCGGGTTTTTTTCTGGTACGGCCGAGGAACAAGAGGTGGTAATACAGATAGGTAGGGTCAGTTGCAGAGACGGCTGGCTGTGTGACCGCACCTATCTGTAGTGCCACCTCTTGTTCCTCGGCCGTACTAGAAAAAAACCCGCGAACCGTCACTGGTATCATATACTATTTGCGCTAATTTCCCAACAGTGATTGTGAATAAAATACATTCCATCCCACGTATTCGGCATAAAGTTTCTCTTCGTCTCAAGAATGGAGGAGGATCGGTTTCGTTTATTCCTTATCATTTTTTTTTCCGGCTCGGTTCTTATCAGCTGGGATCTAATTGATCCACCTTCGCGCAGGTCCGGACTCGCGGCGTTCTTCCGGCACCGCGAGAGCGCCGTTCGGGTAGTTCCCATCCGTCCGCCACCTGAAGAGCACACCTCTTTCCCGAGGGGGTGCGCGGTTCCGCGCGTGAATCATGTGCGTGTTTCCCGTCGGCGACGTTTCGCCCCCGCGTCGGCCGAGGTACACCTGCCCACGTTAACCCCGCGAACGAATACGGACACTGGGATAATTACAACAACTTTACATGACAAGGTAAATATCGCATTTACATCAGACGTTGTTTTTTAAAAAAATGATCAAATTTGAATAAGTGGTTTTATGGTAAAAAGGTGCGATAAAACTTTTATCGCACTCTTATAATTTAATAATTATTTAAGTTTATTTCCTTGTAAATTGGCACGTTATGTTTTCTTTTATTACATTAATATATTTAATGCAAGTTTGATGCTAATATTACACTTTATCTTTTGAAGTACCATAAGTCACTTGATTTTACTTGTTTCACAACTTCCATTTGCACATTTATACACATTTTCTAACTTGATTCCATCACACGATCATTCGAAAGTGTGGAATGAGTAGAACAAAGTGACAATTCAGCTTATCGTTAAATTATGTTTTACCAAGTGATGGATGAGCCAAAAAATCTTACCTTTATTTCATCGCTACAATAGCTCTACTGTACTCATTTTGTAATTATACTGCACACATTAAAGCCTAGTATTTGTTTTTTTTACTACTAGGTGTTTATATTAAGTGCTAAATCATAGTTTTCTTATTCTGCATAAAACAGTAAAATCACATCGTAGATGACACTGCAGGTATAAGAAACTACATTAACACATTCCACGCCTATGATGTTTTAACAATGTAGTTATAAAGGGGAAATTTTTATGCTGATGGTAATTTTTTTATTGTGTAAAATGCCAAAAAAATACAAAGCAATTGCAGCCAAAAATAATCACCTACTTACAGTTTATGTAATCCAAAATATATTTATGCAGTTCGTGAGATTTATATACACCGCGAAAAATCTTCCGCGGTGGAACGCCTTACATTTAAGATTTGTCTTCGTCGATCTTCAAAACGAATCAGCTCATTATTTTTTTTTGCCTCGGATGCAAGTCCATATGGCCAGCTCAGGGCGGTTAGGATTTTCTTCTCGTTAAGGGGTCTATCATAACGCTTTTTATTTCACAATACAGAAACGACCACGGAAAGGTTTAGAGCACAAAATGGTTAACAACAAATTTACAACTTAATCTTGCAGTTTTTTAGGAACGTAACGATCTGTTCAGAAATTTTGTTGTTATTTATGGATGAGAGATGAACAATATTTAATAGCGGCAAAAGCTCATTATTTATTTTAACGAAAATAAATTATTATTTTTATTCTCGTATACAAAACAATTTATTTATAAAAATACATAGATTTTGAAAATACGTCAGTCTGTCTGGTCTATCCCCCATCGGTCTTTTTCTACTTTTATTCTTATTTTCATTAATTTGAATGAATCAATCATATTCAAGTCGATTCATTAAAAGTATTCTTGTGAAACCGACATCAATTCTGCGCACAAAACACGTTTTTCAAATTATATAACGCTCAGTTGCGGTTAACTCAGACTTCCCCCCATAACACGAGATTAATGTTTTCCAATTAAATTCTTCATTACGCTCATTTGCCCGCGACGAGGACTCCGAGATACAAATTGAGAAAAATGAGACGCAATCCAACATTTAAATCCTCCACTGAATTTATGCAGTCAGGTGTCGCACCCGGAGAAGTTTTACGCATTAAAAATATTCTTGTGAAATCCAAACTCACGCCATTAAAATCGATTTTTTTTAAGTCTTTTTTTTCAAAACTTCACTCTCTGTTCGCATTAAATTATTCAAAAATTTAGGGATGAAGTGTTGATAGTTTTCACAGAAACGTAATTTCGCATTTATTATAAGCAAATTTGAGAAGTTTCAAGTTGATGACATTTGTTTTTATATTTTTTTCAAGTTACTAAAATTGTTACATTTTTTTTCAAAAATTCACGCTCTGTTCGCATTAAATTATTTCAAAATTTAGGGATGAAGTGTTAATACTTTTTACAAAAACACAATTTTGCATTTATTATAAGAAAATTTGAGAAGTTTCAAGTCTATAGCAATTGTATTTATATTTTTTTCAAGTCACTAAAATTATTACATTTTTTTTTCAAAAATTCACGCTCCGTTCGCATTAAATTGTTTCAAAATTTAGGGATGAAGTGTTATAAGTTTTCACAGAAACGTAATTTCGCATTCATTATAAGCAAATTTGAGAAGTTTCAAGTCGATGCCAATTGTTTTTATATTTATTTATAGTCATTTTTGACAGTTAAAAATGGTAATTTTTGACTGGTAAAAATGTTTATTTTTTTGGTAGTGTAAATTGTTATTTTTTTGCAGTTAATAATTGTCATTTTTGGCAGTTAAAAATTGTCATCTTTAGCAGTAAAAAATGGCCATTTTGGCAGTTAAGCATATTAATTTTCGACACTTGAAAATTGGCCTTTTTCGAAGCTAAGAATGATCATTTTTAAGTTGTAAATTGGCTTTTTTTGACAGTTGAAAATTGTCATTTTTGGCAGTTGAAAATTGCTATTTTTTGGCAGTTACAAAATTTTATTTTTGGCAGTTAAAAGTGGCCATTTTCGACACTTAAAAATTGATCTGTTTGACGCTTGAAAATTGGCCTTTTTGGCCATTGAAAATTGTCATTTTTGGCAGTTGAAAATTGTCATTTTTAGCAGTTAAAAATGGTAATTCTTGACACTTGAAAATAATCATTTGTAAGTTGAAAATCGTCATTTTTTGTCAGTTGAAAATTTTCCGTTTTGACAGTTACATATGATCTTTTTAGACAGTTGGAAATAGTCATTTTCAGCAGTTGAAAATGTTCATATTTGTTATTAGAAAATGGTAGTTTTGACACTTTTTTAAAGCTAAAATTAACATTTGGAAATTGTAATTTTTGACAATTAGAACTTGTCAATTTTACCAATTAAAAATGGGGCCTTTTGGCAGCTGCAAATGGTCCCTTTTCTTCACAATTAAAAATTGTCATTTTTGGCAGTTGAAAATTCTCATTTTTGGCAGTTAAAAATGGTCATTTCCGACACTTGAAAATGATCATTCAAGTTGGAAATGGTCATTTTTGTCGGTTGAAAATAGTCATATTTGTTAGTTGAAAATTATCATTTTTGACACTCAAAAATTGTCCGATTTAACAGTTAATAATGTTCACTTTGTACATTTGAAAATTGTCATTTTTTGGCAGTTAGAAATTGTCCGTTTTAACAGTTAAAAATGATCACTTTTGACATTTGGAAATAGTCATATTCAGCGGCTGAAAATTTTCATATTTGTTAGGAGAAAATGGTCATTTTGACACTTTTTTAAAGGTAAAAATGTTAATTTTTGGCAATTGAAATTGTCATTTTTTGGTAGTTAAAAATGATCATTTTTGGCAGGTAAAAATGGTCATTTTTGGCAGTAAAAAATTTTCATTTTTAGCAGTAAAAAATGTAATTTTGGCAGTTAAAAGTAGTCAATTTTTACAGTTAAAAATATTCATTTTTGACACTTGAAAATTAGCCTTCTTAGAAGCTAAGGATGATCATTTTTATGTTGTAAATTGGCTTTTTTGCCAGTTGAAAATTCTCATTTTTAGTGGTTGAAATTGTCATTTTTATCGGTTACAAAATGTTATTTTGACAGTTATTTTTATATTTTTGACAGTTAAAAATGGTCATTTCCGACACTTGAAAATTGGCCTTTTTGACAGTTGAAAATTGTCATTTTTTAGCAGTAAAAAATTGTCATTTTTACCAGTGAAAAATGGTCATTCCCGACACTTGAAAATAATCATTTGTAACTTGGAAATAGTCATTTTGTTAGTTGAAAATGATCATTTTTGACATTTAAAAATTGTCCGATTTAACAGTTAAAAATGTTCACAGTTGAAAATTGTAATTTTTTGGCAGTTGGAAATTATCCGTTTTAACAGTTAAAAATGATCATTGTTGACAGTTGGAAATAGTCATTTTTAGCAGTTGAAAATTTTCATATTTGTTAGTAGAAAATGGTAATTTTGACACTTTTTTAAAGCTAAAAATGGTACTTTTTAACATTTGGAAATTATCATTTTTGACAGTTAGAACTTGTCAATAGAAAATGGTCATTTTGACATATTTTTAAAGCTAAAAATGGTACTCTATTTTTTTAACAGTCATTTCTTAAAGTTAGAACTTGTCAATTTTACCAATTCAAAATGGACCTTTTTGCAAGCTGCAAATGGTCACTTCTCACAATTAAAAATTGTCATTTTTGGCAGTTGAAAATCGTAGTTTTTGGTAATTAGAAATGGTCATTTCCGACACTTGAAAATTGGCCTTTTTGTATGTTGAAAATGGTCATTTTTAGCAGTTGAAAATTTTCATATTTGTTAGTAGAAAATGGTCATTTTGACACTTTTTAAAGCTAAAAATGATACTTTTTAACAGTTGGAAATTATCTTCTTTGACAGTTAGAATTGGTCAATTTTACCAATTAAAAATGGGCCTTTTTGGCAGCTGCAAATGGTCACTTTTTACAATTAAAAAATTTAATTTTTGGCAGTTGAAATTTGTCGTTTTTGGCAGTTAAAAATGGTAATTTCCCACACTTGATAATTGGCCTTTTTGGATGTTCAAAGTTGGCCTTTTTGGATGTTCAAAATTGTCATTTTTGGCAGTTGATAATTGTCATTTTTGGCAGTTGAAAATTGTCATTTTTGGCAGTTGAAAATTTTCATATTTGTTAGTAGAAAATGGTCATTTTGACATATTTTTACACCTAAAATGGTAATTTTTAACAGTTGGAAATTGTCATGTTTGACAGCTGAAAATGGTTATTTTTGGCAGTTGAAAATTGTCATTTTTGGCAGTTAAAAATGGTAATTTCCGACACTTTCAAATTGGCCTTTTTGACAGTTGAAAATTGTCATTTTTGGCAGTTGAAAATTGTCATTTTTGGCAGTTAAAAATGGTCATTTCCGACACTTGAAAATGATCATTTTTAAGTTGGAAATGGTCATTTTTGTTAGTTGAAAACTGTCATATTTGTTAGTTGAAAATGATTATTTTTGACACTTAAAAATTGTCCGTTTTAACAGTTAAAAATGTCCACTTTGCACAGTTGAAAATTGTCATTTTTTTGCAGTTGGAAATTTTCCGTTTTAACAGTTAAAAATGATAATTTGACAGTTGGAAATAGTCATTTTTAGCATTTGAAAATTTGATATTTGTTAAAAAATGGTTATTTTGACACTTTGTTAAAAGCTAAAGATGGTAATTTTTAACAGTTGAAAATTGTCATTTTTTATAGTTAGAACTTGTTAATTTTACCAATTAAAAATTGGCATTTTTGGCAGCTGCACTTTTCATAATTAAAAAAATGTTTTGGCAGTTAAAAATCATCGTTTTTGGTAGTTAAAAATGGTCATTTCCGACACTTGAAAATCGGCGTTTTTGGCAGTTGAACATTGTCATTTTTGGCAGTTGAAAATTGTTATTTTTGGCTGTTGAAAATTGTCATTTTTGACAGTTAAAAATGGTCATTCCCGACACTTTTTGGCTGCAGCTGGTCACTTTTTACAATTAAAAATTGTCATTTTTGGCAGTTGAAAATCGTCATCTTTTTGTAGTTAAAAATGGTCATTTCGGACATTTGAAAATCGACCTTTTTGGCAGTTGAAAATTGTCATTTTTTAGCAGTTGAAAACTGTCATTTTTGGCAGTTAAAAAGGTCATTTTCGACACTTGAAAATTGGCCTTTTAGGAAGTTAAAAATGATTATTTTCGACAGTTGAAAATTGTCAATTTTGGCAATTGAAAATTGTTAGTTTTGAAAGTAATAAATGGTCACTTTTTACTGTTACAAATTGTCAGTTTTCGCAGTTAAAAATGGTCATGTTTTGAAATCTAAAATTTGCCCTCTTTGGAAGCTAAACTTAGATTTGATGATGATTATAGGGGGAAGCAAGCAATTGACTTGCTTGGATTTTTTTTTTCAAATAACGAAACTCAATAATTTCTGAAGCACTTTGTAAAATTTTAAAGCCCGCACTTGTTTCGATTTTTTTGAAAATCAACGCTTTTTCGATTTTTGAAGGCTGAAAATTGATATTCTTAGACGATGTGACAAGTCACTAAAATTATTATTATTTTTTTTTAATTTACTCTCTGTTCTTCATTAAATTATTTCAAAAGTTAGGGATGAAGTGTTTGATTAATTATGGATTTTTATACATTTTCAGTAAATTAATTGGGATTACTTGGAAATTTTGTAAATAAAACTGGTGGAGGCGCCGGTATAATGACTCGAATTTATGGCTAACTTGTTATTCCAGTATCAAAATATTAATAACTAATAATGCATACATGTTCCAAAGCACACACACACGCAACGAAGCCAAAATAACATCAATACGGTAACAAGACCCTGTTGTAGGGTAGAATGGAAACCCGCAAGGTGTTTACATGCGCTGGATGCCCTTGCCCTTGTACCGAATTCGAGGTGACATGACCGGATGCATCCCCAAGGGCGTAATACTCTCGCAACATCCTGCCATGGAGGCGCATGACTGATAAATGTACAAATTATAATATTTTCTAACCTGTGTTTCTAAAGGAAATTAATCGCAGTCGTCTGTGAAGTAAAAAAAACATTCGACAAAAAAAAAAAATTGACGTTTCTCTCGGAATCTTATTCTCGCAAAGTAGTTAAATTTCGCCAACGATTTCGTGCTGAAGTAAAATATTAAAACACTTGGTAATTTCGCAGATATGATACTTAAAATTCTCAATTAAAAAAAATCATCTTACATTTAATAACTGCAAACTTCATCAAAGTTCCCACTTAATGATAATATATCCTTCGTTCGTTTAAGCCCTCCCAAAATTGCAAAGTGAAATTTATAAAACCCACCCGTGGACATATTTATCGCCTCTCTTTCATATTTCAGAAACGCATCGTTTATTTTCCGCGGGGCCTAGCCCAGTGGAGATATACGACCTCTGGGATTTTCACATATGGATTTCCCGTAACGAAAAAGAAAAGTTTATAAACAGGTTCCGAATTTCCTCGATGGAAATTTAATACGGCGATGCTATCATATTTTACTGCGCGCGGAAAGTTTAACACCATTCATCACAAACCATTTTTTATCAAACTTTAATGGATCGCGACAGTATGTAAATTATAAGCTGTAGTTCATGGGAAGTTACATAATGGTATCTTAAAATTACGGCTTTTTTCTGCAGCCGTCCCGAAAATAAAACTTTCGGTATGATTTATTAAATCAAAAGTGCCACTTTACATAAATCGTACCGAAAGTAGTTATTTTCGGGACGATTTTGTTTTACTTTCGAAACGATTTCTTTACTTTCGGGACGATTTTGCGTATAAATGTAGGCGGCCTTGACAAAAACATCAACTTCATATTTAGTTATGACAGCGCTTGTCATATAACATTCGTGTGCGTTTTTGCTTTTTTAACATTCCTACTCATCCCGTAAAATATCACTTTCGGAACTTGTTACGTAAATTACTATTTTCAGGATTTTTTTTCGTGACATTTTTTGAAGGCCTTTTTTCGGATTTTTTTCAGGGGCAATTTTTCGGGATAACTTTTTCAGGAATTTTTTCGGGATAAAATTAAACAAAGTTTAGGAATTTTTTTCACGCATGAACTTTTCAGGACAGTTTTTTCAAAACTTTTTCGGGACTTTTTTAGTACATTTTCGAGACTTTTTTTCCAAGGCCTTTTTTCGCAATTTTTCAGGACTTTTTCAGAATATATTTTTCGGGACGATTTTTCGCTACAACTTTTTCAAGGCAATTTTTCGGGAATTTTTTGCGACAAAATTAAATGAAATATTTTCGAATTGTTTTCACGCAGAAACGGGAATTTTCAGGACAATTTTTTCAAATTTTTTAGGACTTTTTCGGTACCTTTTTCAGGACTTTATTTCCGGGCTGTTTTCAGGATTTTTTTTTCGGGACACTTTTTAGCACTTGTTTTCGGTATTTTTTCAGGATTTTTTTCTCAGGGCAAGTTTTCACTACAATTTTATAGGATTTTTTTCAATAACTTTTTTTTCAGGACAATGTTTCATTATTTTTCGGGACAATTTTTCAGGAATTTTTTTAGGGTTTTTTAAGGACTGTTTTTTACTTTTTCCTGACGTTTTGGGGATTTTTTTCAATTTTTAACGACAAAATTACTGATTTTTTTTCAATACATTTTTTCAGGACAATTTTTTAGGACTTTCATCTTCAATTTTTTTCAGGCTTTCTTTTTCGGTTCTTTTTTACGGATTCTTTTTCAGGAATTGTTTCAGAACTCTTTTTTAGGACAATTTATCACGACAATTGTATTTAATATTTTTTAGGACCTTTTTCATAATTTCTGTCAGGCCTTTTTTCTATACATTTTTCAGGATTTTGTCGAAGACAATTTTTCCAGTTTTTAGGATTTTTTTTAGGACATTTTTTCGGGATAATTTGTAGGACTTTTTCGGTACCTTTTTAAAGACTTGTTTTCGTTTCTTTTTTCTACAATTTTATAGGATTTTTTTTAATAGTTTTTTTCAGGACAATTTTTCATTACTTTTCGGGACAATTTTTCAGGACTTTTTCGGACTGTTCTAAGACTTTCTTTTACATTTTTTATGACGTTTTCGGGATTTTTCAAGATTTTTTTCTTAGAACAATTTTTCACATTACAAATTTTTTTTTCAATATATTCGTTCAGGACAATTTTTTAGGACTTTTAGCGGCAATTTTTTTCAGGACTTGTTTCAGAACTTTTTTTAAGTACAATTTATCATGACAATTGTATTTAATATTTTTTCAGTACCTTTTTCATAATTTTTGTCAGGCCTTTTTTCTGTACATTTTTTTTCAGGATTTTGTTAAAGACAATTTTTCAGAACATTTTTTCTGGATAATTTTTCAGGCCTTTTTCGGTACCTTTTTTTTGGGGATTTTTATCAGACTTTTTTCTTAGGATCTTTGGTTCAGGACTTGTTTTCGGGATTTTTTCAGGAATTTTTCCCAACACAATTTTTCAGGATTTTGTTGAAGGCAATTTTTCTGGACATTTTTTCTGGATAATTTTTCAGGACTTTTTCGGTACCATTTTTTGGGATTTATATCAGACTTTTTTAGGATTTTTTACGGAAAACTTTTTTTAAGAATTGTTTTCGTTTTTTTTTTCTCAAGAAAATTTTTTACGAAAATTAATTTTTTTAGGACAATTTTTCAGGACTTTTCGGGACAATTTTTCAGGACTTTTCGGGACAATTTTTCAGAACTTTTTTCGGAATTTTTTTTTAAGATTTTTTTGTGGACAAGTTTTTGGGATTTTTTCGTGACATTTTTTTCAGGACATTTTTTCAGGATTTTTTTCTCAAGACAATTTAACATCATGATTTTTCAATAAAAATTTTTTAGGACAATTTTTCAGGACTCTTCGGGATAATATTTTTAGGACTTTTCGGGACAATTTTTCAAAACTTCTGTTGGAAATTTTTTTCAAGATTTTTTTATAGACAAGTTATTAGGATATCTTTGTGACTTTTTTTCAGGCCAATTTTCAGGCCTTTTTTGGGGATTTTTCTGGACATTTTTTTAGGATATCTTTTCAGGACATTTTTCCAAGATTTTTTTCAGGATAATTTTTTACAATAATTTTTCAGGATTTTTTTCGGACACTTTTTCGGGGCGATTTTTCTGGACGTTTCCGGTACTTTTTTACGGGACAATTTTTCACGACAGTTTTACAGAATTTCTTTGAGACAATTTAAATCCCGAAGTACTTATTGAGGCGGAATTTTTTGTAAATTGCCATTTCCCGACTTATTTACAACTTCGTAAATTAATTATCCTTTCAACTTATAATCTACACGTATTTAATATTCCGGTCTTTAATCCACTTTCGTGAAGGCGCTTCGAGTGGACCAAGTCATCACGTAGGCGGGACGCGACTCGGAAAGTAATTTTTCCTTTCAAGACGTTGCAAGATCGAAATTACTTCGGGGAATTCTCGGTTAATTAACATTTTCTGCGGGTAATAATAAGCCTTCGAAATTATCAGATTGTGTCATCGATAGACGGGAATTAAATATTCTCAAGAAGTCGCGGCCTTGATGTATTCTTGGAATTATTTTGACCGGTGGTTGTTGCGAGTGCAAATTTTGTAAATTGAATAATTTTGCTTATAGTGTTAAGTTGATACTTAGGTAATTTCAAGCATGCGCGAGTTTGCAAATGTTTATTACCTATTTCGATCATATTCATTAATTTTTTTCTCATTAATTAATTAATAATAATAATTTATTCGTGTCAGAAACTTTAAATGTTTTACATAAGTCAAAGAAAAAAAAAACACTGAAAATGCAATAACCGGTTCGAAGCGCGGATAACCGGACAACCAGTAACCATCTTCGACTAGCTCTTCGTGAGTAATGGAAAAACACAACACAGGAAGAGGTCGATAACTGCTTACAAAAGTTATGAAAAAATCGAATTCCATTAAAAAAAAATATCGACAGAAAATGCGGATTAAATAACTTGCTCGAGTGTTTTTTTAAATCTTTCGTGCTGTCTCCGCAGGCGCGTTTTTGTTCCGTACTTTATAAAGACCCTGTATACTCGCCTACAGTAGATTAACGGTATTAATGAAAAACACCACCACCTGGCACAAATCGAATTACATTTTTGAAAATTCATTTACCACACTTCACACGCGGCACGCACATGTCGCGTTTCCGGTCCCCGTTTCCGATCCAGGTGCGCGCGTAAATCGAGAATCGATCGGACTCGATTCGCTTCAGCGAGAAACGGAGAGGACCCAATGTTTCGTTTCGGTGCACATTTCGCGATACTTTTATTTCTGGAATGGGGGATGCGGCCTTATCAAATTTAAAGGGTAGCGTGACGAGAACGGAACGATAGGGAGGTTTAGAAGAAGAAAAAATGGTGGTGTGGCCATCCTGTAATTTTCTCTGATACAAATGTTCAAAATGGTATTTTGTGGGACTTCCAACACGGAATGATAAAATATTTATAATTGCACAATTTAATTGTTTGTATCTGCATTATTATAGCAGAATCGAGAAGACATTTTTAAATAAATCTAAAAAAAAATTATCACTCAATGAATTTGAGTGACTGAAATGTACAACTTGTCATTGAAAAAATTCTAAAAATATCGTCGCACGTGGAATTACCGTCAATTTTTTCAAATGTGCTCAGAAATGACATATTTTCGACATCATAGGCGCACCTTACTTGTAAACAAAATGGCGACACTCTGAACTTGAATTTGAGTGAGTGAAATGTGCACCTCGCGATTAAAAAATTTCTAGAAACATCACCGCACTTTGAATTATCTTAAAATTTTCAAAATCTGCCCAGAAATGACATATTTTTGACATATCAAAAAATCATAGGCGCACCTTGCTTGTAAACAAAATGTCGGCACTCTGAACTTGAATTTGAGTGAGTGAAATGTGCACCTCGTGATTAAAAAAATTCCTAAAAATATCATCGCACTTTGAATTATCCTAATATTTTCCAAATCTGCCCAGAAATGACATATTTTTGACATATTAAAAAATCATAGACGCACCTTGCTTGTAAACAAAATGGCGACACTCTGAACTTGAATTTGAGTGAGTGAAATGTGCACCTCGCGATTAAAAAATTCCTAAAAATATCATCGCACTTTGAATTATCCTAATATTTTCCAAATCTGCCCAGAAATGACATATTTTTGACATATTAAAAAATCATAGACGCACCTTGCTTGTAAACAAAATGGCGACACTCTGAACTTGAATTTGAGTGAGTGAAATGTGCACCTCGCGATTAAAAAATTCCTAAAAATATCACCGCACTTTAAATTATCTTAAAATTTTCCAAATCTGCTCAGAAGTGACATATTTTTGACATATCAAAAAATCACAGACGCACCTTGCTTGTAAACAAAATGGCGACACTCTGAACTTGAATTTGAGTGAGTGAAATGTGCACCTCGCGATTAAAAAATTCCTAAAAATATCACCGCACTTTAAATTATCTTAAAATTTTCCAAATCTGCCCAGAAATAACATATTTTTGACATATCAAAAAATCACAGACGCACCTTGCTTGTAAACAAAATGACGACACTCTGAACTTGAATTTGAGTGAGTGAAACGTGCACCACGCGATTAAAAAATTTCTAGAAACATCACCGCACTTTGAATTATCTTAAAATTTTCCAAATCTGCCCAGAAATGACATATTTTTGACATATCAAAAAATCATAGTCGCACCTTGCTTGTAAACAAAATGGCGACACTCTGAACTTGAATTTGAGTGAGTGAAATGTGCACCACGCGATTAAAAAATTTCTAGAAACATCACCGCACTTTTAATTATCCTAAAATTTTCCAAATCTGCCCAGAAATAACATATTTTTGACATATCAAAAAATCATAGGCGCACCTTGCTTGTAAACAAAATGGCGACACTCTGAACTAGAATTTGAGTGAGTGAAATGTGCACCATGCGATTAAAAAAATTCTAGAAACATCACCGCACTTTGAATTATCTTAAAATTTTCAAAATCTGCCCAGAAATAACATATTTTTGACATATCAAAGAATCATAGGCGCACCTTGCTTGTAAACAAAATGACGACACTCTGAACTTGAATTTGAGTGAGTGAAACGTGCACCACGCGATTAAAAAATTTCTAGAAACATCACCGCACTTTGAATTATCTTAAAATTTTCCAAATCTGCCCAGAAATGACATATTTTTGACATATCAAAAAATCATAGTCGCACCTTGCTTGTAAACAAAATGGCGACACTCTGAACTTGAATTTGAGTGAGTGAAATGTGCACCACGCGATTAAAAAATTTCTAGAAACATCACCGCACTTTGAATTATCTTAAAATTTTCCAAATCTGCCCAGAAATGACATATTTTTGACATATCAAAAAATCATAGTCGCACCTTGCTTGTAAACAAAATGACGACACTCTGAACTTGAATTTGAGTGAGTGAAACGTGCACCACGCGATTAAAAAATTTCTAGAAACATCACCGCACTTTAAATTATCTTAAAATTTTCAAAATCTGCCCAGAAATGACATATTTTTGACATATCAAAAAATCATAGGCGCACCTTGCTTGTAAACAAAATGGCGACACTCTGAACTTGAATTTGAGTGAGTGAAATGTGCACCTCGCGATTAAAAAATTTCTAGAAACATCACCGCACTTTGAATTATCCTAAAATTTTCCAAATCTGCCCAGAAATAACATATTTTTGACATATCAAAAAATCATAGGCGCACCTTGCTTGTAAACAAAATGGCGACACTCTGAACTTGAATTTGAGTGAGTGAAATGTGCACCTCGCGATTAAAAAATTTCTAGAAACATCACCGCACTTTGAATTATCCTAAAATTTTCCAAATCTGCCCAGAAATAACATATTTTTGACATATCAAAAAATCATAGGCGCACCTTGCTTGTAAACAAAATGGCGGCACTCTGAACTTGAATTTGAGTGAGTGAAATGTGCACCTCGCGATTAAAAAATTTCTAGAAACATCACCGCACTTTGAATTATCCTAAAATTTTCCAAATCTGCCCAGAAATAACATATTTTTGACATATCAAAAAATCATAGGCGCACCTTGCTTGTAAACAAAATGGCGACACTCTGAACTTGAATTTGAGTGAGTGAAATGTGCACCTCGCGATTAAAAAATTTCTAGAAACATCACCGCACTTTGAATTATCCTAAAATTTTCCAAATCTGCCCAGAAATAACATATTTTTGACATATCAAAAAATCATAGGCGCACCTTGCTTGTAAACAAAATGGCGGCACTCTGAACTTGAATTTGAGTGAGTGAAATGTGCACCTCGCGATTAAAAAATTTCTAGAAACATCACCGCACTTTGAATTATCCTAAAATTTTCCAAATCTGCCCAGAAATAACATATTTTTGACATATCAAAAAATCATAGGCGCACCTTGCTTGTAAACAAAATGGCGACACTCTGAACTTGAATTTGAGTGAGTGAAATGTGCACCTCGCGATTAAAAAATTCCTAAAAATATCACCGCACTTTAAATTATCTTAAAATTTTCCAAATCTGCCCAGAAATGACATATTTTTGACATATCAAAAAATCAGAGACGCACCTTGCTTGTAAACAAAATGGCGACACTCTGAACTTGAATTTGAGTGAGTGAAATGTGCACCATGCGATTAAAAAATTCCTAAAAATATCACCGCACTTTAAATTATCTTAAAATTTTCCAAATCTGCCCAGAAATAACATATTTTTGACATATCAAAAAATCAGAGACGCACCTTGCTTGTAAACAAAATGACGACACTCTGAACTTGAATTTGAGTGAGTGAAATGTGCACCACGCGATTAAAAAATTTCTAGAAACATCACCGCACTTTGAATTATCTTAAAATTTTCCAAATCTGCCCAGAAATGACATATTTTTGACATATCAAAAAATCATAGTCGCACCTTGCTTGTAAACAAAATGGCGACACTCTGAACTAGAATTTGAGTGAGTGAAATGTGCACCATGCGATTAAAAAATTCCTAAAAATATCACCGCACTTTGAATTATCTTAAAATTTTCAAAATCTGCCCAGAAATGACATATTTTTGACAAATCAAAAAATCATAGTCGCACCTTGCTTGTAAACAAAATGTCGGCACTCTGAACTTGAATTTGAGTGAGTGAAATGTGCACCTCGTGATTAAAAAAATTCCTAAAAATATCATCGCACTTTGAATTATCCTAATATTTGCCAAATCTGCCCGGAAATGACATATTTTTGACATATCAAAAAATCATAGGCGCACCTTGCTTGTAAACAAAATGGCGACACTCTGAACTTGAATTTGAGTGAGTGAAATGTGTACCTCGCGATTAAAAAATTCCTAAAAATATCACCGCACTTTAAATTATCTTAAAATTTTCCAAATCTGCTCAGAAATAACATATTCTCAACATATCAAAAAATCATAGGCGCACCTTGCTTGTAAACAAAATGGCGGCACTCTGAACTTGAATTTGAGTGAGTGAAATGTGCACCACGCGATTAAAACATTTCTAGAAACATCACCGCACTTTAAATTATCTTAAAATTTTTCAAATCTGCCCAGAAATGACATATTTTTGACATATCAAAAAATCACAGACGCATCTTGCTTGTAAACAAAATGGCGGCACTCTGAACTTGAATTTGAGTGAGTGAAATGTGCACCTCGCGATTAAAAAATTTCTAGAAACATCACTGCACTTTGAATTATCCTAAAATTTTCCAAATCTGCCCAGAAATAACATATTTTTGACATATCAAAAAATCATAGGCGCACCTTGCTTGTAAACAAAATGGCGACACTCTGAACTTGAATTTGAGTGAGTGAAATGTGCACCTCGTGATTGAAAAAATTCTAAAAATATCATCGCACGTGGAATTACCTTCAAACTTTTCAAATGCTCTCAGAGGAGACATATTTTTGACATATCAAAAAATAATTGACGTACCTTGCTTGCAAATAAAATGGCGGTACTCTGAAGTTGAATTTGATTGAGTGGAATGTGCACCTCGTGATTGAAAAAATTCTAAAAATATCATTGCACGTGGAATTACCTTGAAATTTTTTAAATGTGCTCAGAAATGACATATTTTTAACATATCAAAAAATAATTGACGCACCTTGCTTGTAAACAAAATGGCGGCACTCTGAACTCGAATTTGAGTGAAAGTAATGTTCAATTTTGAAGGTGAGTGTCTACTATTAAAATTATTTCTTGATTATCATTGCTCTAGGGACATTACACATGTTAATTCAAAGGGATAGATGCCTGGCATCCCTTTACAAATCCCTCACATCGGCTTCTCACGCTGCGGAATTTAAGTAACGCCCGTTTTCTCTCCGTTCTCTGTTGCAGGAGGAGGCGTTCTAACATGGACAGGAAATGAGCTCGGAACAACGGAAGTACTCGCCGCAGGAAACCATCCAGGTCAGTCAGTCCTTTGGTATTATTGACCCGCGGGTTCGCCGCAAGGGCGGCACGTGCACTTCCTTGAATTATATCGGCCCGTAAATGCCCCTCGTGCGACGATTACGACCACTTCGGATATCTCTTGACGATCGTCAAATGCGACGATGCCTCAATCCTTGATTAATGCATATTTTCAACCTCCAAAAAGTTGGGGGAAATTAGCGATTTACACCTCTTGGTCGGCAAAAATAATAAGGTTGCGATCTATGCCCTCGGTTGTAATGCAGTGTTTCCCGACTCGGTATGTAATATACTATTATTGTCGCGAGTATGACATTCGCTAGGTAAGGGTTAATACATATTTTTTTGTATACAAAAACGAGGCTGTAATGCAGTGTTTCCCGACTCGGTATGTAATATACTATTATTGTCGCGAGTATGACTTTCGCTAGGTAAGGGTTAATACATTTTTTTTTGTATATAAAAACGAGGCTGTAATGCAGTGTTTCCCGACTCGGTATGTAATATACTATTATTGTCGCGAGTATGACATTCGCTAAGTAAGGGTTAATACATTTTTTTTGTATACAAAAACGTGGCTGTATTGCAGTGTTTCCCGACTCGGTATGTAATATACTATTATTGTGAATACGGCAAGGGTTAATACATTTTTGTATACAAAAACGAGGACGGTGACTGAAAGATTAAATTTTACACCCTATTAACCCGGTCTGGGAATAATTCTATCGGAAGTTAATGCGGGGGTGTGTTTCCCTTTTTTCGCATTACCCATTTCCAGGGTCGGAATTTCCCGAACGGATGAACGACTGGTTTTATTTACACAACAGGAAACCGTGGAGGGATTAATTACGGACGAGAACGACGGGCAAGATCGATAAAAACTTAATAAATCCGTCGTTGTTGAATTGATTCCGGGGATTTCCCGGGGGATGCTGAAGGTGATTTAGTGGCGGTAAGCCGCCGAGTTTGGTCCAATTACTGAGAGTTATTAAATCGCACAAGTGTGCATCGTCAAGAACCAATTTTGGCGTGTGTTTAACAATTTTGAATTGGATTGAAGTACGAGAAAGTATTGTGATCGTGAGTTTTTTTTTTTAAACGGAAATATCCGTTTTGAGGTCCCTAGAAACGATTTCAATAATTTTTAGAATTTTTTTTGTCTGCCGCTAATTCCAGTTTGTTTAATTTTATTAATTAATCTTGGTTGTAATATATTACTAATGAGTTAGGCAACCGTATGTACACCCGCAGGAATCGCAGATTGATTTATGTCTGGTGGGGGAAAGCCACGGCAGGAATTACGAGTTTCGCCCGCAATAAAATTACGGGACATATAGGGTTGCCTAACTTGATGTCAAAACTTGAAATATTTCATCGTCAAAAGTTTGTATGTTTAGTTACTTACATAATAATCAATTACAGCAGTTCCCTTTTTGTATCTATTTGCTTATTAAAACCGTTTATTTCTTTTAAAAATTCCGACGAAAACGAAATTTATGAATTTTCAAAATTTCACCTGCAGCAGTTAGAAAATTTAGTCTGAATTTAAAAAATTGTAAAAGAATTGAAATCGTTGCGTCATTGTTTTGCAAATTTTAACAGATACTTTTGCATCTATACGCTATCTAAAACAGTAAATTTATTTTAAAAATTCCGACTTAAACAAAAGTTATGAATTTTCAAAATTGCGCCTGCAGCAGTTAGAAAATTTAGTCTGAATTTAAAAAATTGTAAAAAATCGAAATCGTTGCGTCATTGTTTTGCAAATTTTAACAGATACTTTTACATCTATACGCTATCTAAAACAGTAAATTTATTTTAAAAATTCCGACTTAAACAAAAGTTATGAATTTTTAAAATTTCACCTGCAGCAGTTAGAAAATTTAGTCTGAATTTAAAAAATTGTAAAAAAATTGAAATCGTTGCGTTATTGTTTTGCAAACTTTTACAGATACTTTTACATCTATACGCTATCTAAAACAGTAAATTTATTTTAAAAATTCCGACTTAAACAAAAGTTATGAATTTTCAAAATTTCACCTGCAGCAGTTAGAAAATTTAGTCTGAATTAAAAAAATTGTAAAAAATTGAAATCGTTGCGTTATTGTTTTGCAAATTTTAACAGATACTTTTACATCTATACGCTATCTAAAACAGTAAATTTATTTTAAAAATTCCGACTTAAATAAAAGTTATGAATTTTCAAAATTTCGCCTGCTGCAGTTAGAAAATTTAGTCTGAAATTAAAAAATTGTAAAAAATTGAAATCGTTGCGTCATTGTTTTGCAAATTTTAACAGATACTTTTACATCTATACGCTATCTAAAACAGTAAATTTATTTTAAAAATTCCGACTTAAACAAAAGTTATGAATTTTTAAAATTTCGCCTGCAGCAGTTAGAAAATTTAGTCTGAATTAAAAAATATGTAAAAAATTGAAATCGTTGCGTTATTGTTGTGCAAATTTTAACACATACTTTTACATCTATACGCTATCTAAAACAGTAAATTTATTTTAAAAATTCCGACTTAAACAAAAGTTATGAATTTTTAAAATTTCGCCTGCAGCACTTAGAAAATTTAGTCTGAATTTAAAAAATTGTAAAAAATTGAAATCGTTGCGTCATTGTTTTGCAAATTTTAACAGATACTTTTACATCTATACGCTATCTAAAACAGTAAATTAATTTTAAAAATTCCGACTTAAACAAAAGTTATGAATTTTCAAAATTTCACCTGCAGCACTTAGAAAATTTAGTCTGAATTTAAAAAATTGTAAAAAATTGAAATCGTTGCGTCATTGTTTTGCAAATTTTAACAGATACTTTTACATCTATACGCTATCTAAAACAGTAAATTAATTTTAAAAATTCCGACTTAAACAAAAGTTATGAATTTTCAAAATTGCGCCTGCAGCAGTTAGACAATTTAGTCTGAATTTCAAAAATTGTAAAAAATTGAAATCGTTGAGTTATTGCCTTGCAAATTTTAACAGATACTTTTACATCTATACGCTATCTAAAACAGTAAATTAATTTTAAAAATTCCGACTTAAACAAAAGTTATGAATTTTCAAAATTTCACCTGCAGCACTTAGAAAATTTAGTCTGAATTTCAAAAATTGTAAAAGAATTGAAATCGTTGCGTCATTGTTTTGCAAATTTTAACAGATACTTTTACATCTATACGCTATCTAAAACAGTAAATTAATTTTAAAAATTCCGACTTAAACAAAAGTTATGAATTTTCAAAATTGCGCCTGCAGCAGTTAGACAATTTAGTCTGAATTTCAAAAATTGTAAAAAATTGAAATCGTTGAGTTATTGCCTTGCAAATTTTAACAGATACTTTTACATCTATACGCTATCTAAAACAGTAAATTAATTTTAAAAATTCCGACTTAAACAAAAGTTATGAATTTTCAAAATTTCACCTGCAGCAGTTAGAAAATTTAGTCTGAATTTAAAAAATTGTAAAAAATTGAAATCGTTGCGTCATTGTTTTGCAAATTTTAACAGATACTTTTACATCTATACGCTATCTAAAACAGTAAATTAATTTTAAAAATTCCGACTTAAACAAAAGTTATGAATTTTCAAAATTTCACCTGCAGCACTTAGAAAATTTAGTCTGAATTTAAAAAATTGTAAAAAATTGAAATCGTTGCGTCATTGTTTTGCAAATTTTAACAGATACTTTTACATCTATACGCTATCTAAAACAGTAAATTAATTTTAAAAATTCCGACTTAAACAAAAGTTATGAATTTTCAAAATTGCGCCTGCAGCAGTTAGACAATTTAGTCTGAATTTCAAAAATTGTAAAAAATTGAAATCGTTGAGTTATTGCCTTGCAAATTTTAACAGATACTTTTACATCTATACGCTATCTAAAACAGTAAATTAATTTTAAAAATTCCGACTTAAACAAAAGTTATGAATTTTCAAAATTTCACCTGCAGCACTTAGAAAATTTAGTCTGAATTTCAAAAATTGTAAAAGAATTGAAATCGTTGCGTCATTGTTTTGCAAATTTTAACAGATACTTTTACATCTATACGCTATCTAAAACAGTAAATTAATTTTAAAAATTCCGACTTAAACAAAAGTTATGAATTTTCAAAATTGCGCCTGCAGCAGTTAGACAATTTAGTCTGAATTTCAAAAATTGTAAAAAATTGAAATCGTTGAGTTATTGCCTTGCAAATTTTAACAGATACTTTTACATCTATACGCTATCTAAAACAGTAAATTTATTTTAAAAATTCCGACTTAAACAAAAGTTATGAATTTTTAAAATTTCGCCTGCAGCAGTTAGAAAATTTAGTTTGAATTTAAAAAATTGTAAAAAAATTGAAATCGTTGCGTCATTGTTTTGCAAATTTTAACAGATACTTTTACATCTATACGCTATCAAAAACAGTAAATTTATTTTAAAAATTCCGACGAAAACAAAAGTTATGAATTTTTAAAATTGCGCCTGCAGCAGTTAGAAAATTTAATTTGAATTTAAAAAATTGTAAAAAAATTGAAATCGTTGCGCCATTGTTTTGCAAATTTTAACAGATACTTTTACATCTATACGCTATCTAAAACAGTGAATTTATTTGAAAAATTCCGACGAAAACAAAAGTTATGAATTTTTAAAATTTCGCCTGCAGCAGTTAGAAAATTTAGTCTGAATTTAAAAAATTGTAAAAAATTGAAATCGTTGCGTCATTGTTTTGCAAATTTTAACAGATACTTTTACATCTATACGCTATCTAAAACAGTAAATTTTTAAAAATTCCGACGAAAATAAAAGTTATGAATTTTTAAAAGTACAAATTTAAATTATTTTAACAATATTTGACTTTAAATAATAATATGTTATTACTAATTGAAGCTTGATGGTCTATACCTTCCTCCACACACACAGACACCCTCAGCTGATTTTTTTTATGATCCTCATCAGCGTGTTTCGCAATTTTTCCCGGTGGCGCGTTCGGTAATTGCACAAAGGGTTCGTCCGCTCCCTTCCTGCCGCCGCGCCGTGTTCTCTGCTTAAAATGCTGGTCGCGAGTCGCGCCCTCGTTCGCGAGGGCGAGCGGGGGAGGGTGAGGTGCAGTTCTGCAGGGCTCAGCCCTGTCGATACGGCACGCCGGAAAAGAGCGTAAACGTTAAAGAAAAGGGCAATAAAACTCTCGTTTGGGGGCCCGCCGCCCATAATTAATGGCGCAATAAAATTAATGGAACGTGGTTTTCCCCAGATCGATGCGATTGATGTCGGATAAGGGCGAACGGGAAAATATCTGGATTAGTTCGAATTTCGGAGGTTACTTCTGCTCGAAGGGTTGGAGAATGAAATAGGGCTCGCTCACCACCCACCGACCACTATATGGCCGACCCACCATTATAGGGCCCACCCACCGCTATAGCGCCCACCCACCGTTATAGCGCCCACCCACCAGCAGCTCAGATTTCACGTGAAATAAACAAAGATTGCTTTTTTTAAACATTAATGATTGTTTAAAGCGAGAAGCTCAAATTCATTTGTAAAAGTTTTACTGATTCTATTGTAGGATAGGGTTACGTTTTAACTTAACTTACAAACTGAAGTTTCTTGTCATTTGGGTGAAATGACTTACAACATTTTTTTTGTTAATTCTGATGTGGTTCTTAAAGTGTTTCTTTGATCTCATCCCTCTACGCCGTATCAGCGACGACGCCTTGCAGCTCGCCCCCGGATCACCATTAATTACACGTGGGGGGTGGCAACACCGGCGGTAAATTGAGTCGGCATAAGGAAGGCGGCAATAATTCAGGAGATAAGTCCGAACGCAGGACGTCGTGCACCTTACCTTCGTTCTTACCTCACGGCGTGGTAATTTTAATTACACTACGCCCGCCCCCGAAGCCCTACGGCTTATTAGCATATCTACGGGAGAGAAAGGGACTCTATTATGACGGCGGCGGCAGTGGCGGAGGAGCGTCTTACGCAGAGTATGGATTTGCCATTAAATTCGCGGATGAACGCGCAGAAGCGCGCTGCACGTGCGTCGCCTGCAGAAAGGCAAGCCAGACTGCGTGGCTGCCGTTAAAAGAGGAAAACTCGGGGGGAAAGGAGGGAAAAAAAGGGGGAAAACGTCCACCTTGAACTAGAACTTGAGATGGGGTTTTCGCTCTTACGACGAACAACAGAAATTCACCAATAAATCAAAACTACTTTAGTTGTATATAATGTGTATTGCTGGTTTAGTCTAACTTATAAATTTTATATTTACCTAGCTATAACAACCGCACGTACGCTCTTACATTAGCTCTTAACAGTCGCGCGGCCGTTATGATATTGTTTACATAATAAAAAACAGTCCCCAAAACAATAATATAGTTATATTAACGGTCGCGGCCGTTATGAGATTGTTTATATAATAAGAAATTTAACAATTAAATGTATTCCAAAAAATTACAAATAACACTTAGTAATATCCCTATTATTGGCATGCCTGCACTTACGCTCTTACGTTAGCTCTTAACGGTCGCGCGGCCGTTATGATATTGTTTACATAATAGAAAACAGTCCCCAAAGCAATAACAATTAAATGTTTTCCATGCATACCTGCATGTACGTTTTTACTTTAGTTATTAACGGTCGCGGCCGTTATGAGATTGTTTATATAATAAGAAAGCGACAATGAAAAAAATTACAAATAACACTTAGTAATACCCCTATTAGGGGCATGCCTGCACTTACGCTCTTACGTTAGTTCTTAACGGTTGCGCGGCCGTTATGAAATTGTTTACATGATAAAACAGTCCCCAAAGCAACATTTAACAATATTTTCCATGCATGCCTGCACGCTACTACGTTCGTTTTTAACGGTCGCGGCCGTTATGATATTGTTTACATAATAAAAAAGCAACATTTGACAATTACATCTTTTCGCAAAAATTACACTTTTAGTAATATCCATATTACGGACATGCCTGTATGCAAAAATTTAGTTTCCGCCGCAATTGCTTTATAAAGTTGTTTTTCTAGCTGAAATTTAACGATGTCGCCTTATTTTTTTGATGAATTATCCAATTCTGCAATTTTTTTTAATCAAAATTTATTGTAACTGTAATTTAAGGATGTCCTTTCATATTTTTGGCTAATTTTAAGATTAACAATTATTCAAAATTCATGCGTAGTTTCTATGCCCTAATGGGTGACCAAATTAATATTATAAATTTATTATACGTCCGTCCGGTCCATCAAGCGGGTCCTTTTAGGGTCGGGAGGGTCGCGCCGCCCGTTTGTTACGAATTCATTACATTCCGAAAGCGGAACGTTACTCAAACGTCCGACAGATTTATGCATAAAGCCGAAAATAACTTCGTCCTCTGTTTTAGAACTCCATTAAACAAAAAATGTGTATTATTTAACACACGGCGGAATCTAGCGGCGGCCCTTTTTTATTATTCATGTACGTACACGTCCGCCATTTGCCACCTCGTATAAACTTTTTTTTTGTTTGACGTGATTTATTATTTCAAGTGCATATATTTTTGCACCTGACAACCTTTCACCGTGGTGCACAGTTTGTATAAATAAATTCGTGTGTTGAAACAACAAAAAACCGTTTTTTATCAATTTGTTAACAGTTGTCTTGTTCGTGTTGTAAGAATTCAGGGTTGAAATAGGGCCCACCCACCACTATATGAACCACCCACCACTATATGAACCACCCACCACTATAGGGCCCACCCACCACTATATGAACCACCCACCACTATAGGGCCCACCCACCTCCCTTCGTTTCCACCTAAACCTAACCTAGAAAGTACAGTGTAACTATAGAAACTTCTAAGTAAAAGAATTTAAAGCCAAACTTACGTCATTTTGTCAGTTGTCACTTTGTACCTAACCTAGAAATCACTCTTTTTCTACATGAAAACACAATTACCTCATCTTTGTTTTGCATTCTTTGCAATTTAAACCGAAATCTGAATTTTTGACGTGAAAAATGTTCATTAACAAAAGGTACGACGTTGAAATACACGTCAAATGGGTACATTTTTTTAGCTGTCAATTTGTACCTAACCTAGAAATCACTCTTTTTCAACATGAAAACACAATTACCTCATCTTTGTTTTGCATTCTTTGCAATTTAAACCAAAATCTGAGTTTTTGACGTGAAAAATGTTCATTAACAAAAGGTACGACGTTGAAATACACGTCAAATGGGTACATTTTTTTAGCTGTCAATTTGTACCTAACCTAGAAATCACTCTTTTTCTGCATGAAAACACAATTTGCTTATCTTCGTTTTACATCCTTTGCAATTTAAAGAGAAATCTGAGTTTTTGACGTAAAAAATGTTCATTAACAAAAGGTACGACGTTGAAATACACGTCAAATGGATACATTTTTTTTAGTTGCCAATTCGTACTTAACCTAGAAATCACTCTTTTTGTACATGAAAACACTATTAGCTTTTATTTGTTTTACATCCTTTGCAATTTAAAGAGAAATCAGAGTTTCCGACAGTAAAATGTTCATTAAGAAAATGTATGACGTTGAAATACGCGTCAAATGGGTACATTTTTTTTAGTTGGAAATTCGTACCTAACCTAGAAATCGCGCTTTTTCTACTTGAAAACACAATTAGCTTATCTTCGTTTTACATTCTTTGCAATTTAACGAGAAATCTGAGTTTCTGACAGTAAAATGTTCATTAAGAAAATGTATGACGTTGAAATACGCGTCAAATGGGTACATTTTTTTTAGTTGTCAATTCTTATCTAACCTAGAAATCGCGCTTTTTCTACATGAAAACACAATTAGCTCATCTTCGTTTTACATACTTTGCAATTTAAAGAGAAATCTGAGTTTCTGACGTGAAAAATGTTCATTGAGGTAACGTACGACGTTGGAATGCACGTTAAATGGGTACATTTCTTAGCTGTCAATTTTTATCTAACCTAGAAATTTGAGTTTCTGGCGTGAAAATATTCATCAAAAAAAGGTACAACGTAGAATAGGAGCATTTTTTTATATTGAATATCTAGGTAGGTAAGAATTGACAGCTAATGCTTATCTAACCTAGAAATCACGCTTTTTCAATTGGCTCATCTTTGTGTTACATTTTTTGCAATTTAAAGAGAAATCTGAGTTTCCGACGTGAAAAATGTTCAACAAAAAAAGGTACGACGTTGAAATACGCGTGCATTTTTTTATCTGTCAATTCTTATCTAAGCCAAAAATCACGCTTTTTCTACATGAAAACACAATTGGCTTATCTTTTTTTTGCATTATTTGCAATTTCATGGGAAAACTGAGCTTGTCACGTGATAATTTTTCAAGAGGACGAGATGCGGCTTTAAAATTTGCCTCACTTTGGCAGCTGTCATCTTTCGTATTAACCTAAACATAACCTACAAATCCATTTTATTGGCGATCGTTAAATTTTCTACGTCATAGTTTGTGAAATACTAATAATATTTATTAGCGAGAGCTGTGCAGTTCTTAGTTATCTTCAACATTTTAATAAAGATTTTTGTACTGTTGCCATTTTTTTTTTGAAAAAAGAAACATTTTTTTGTTCAAATTTTTTTATCGAAAGCTTTTCAGTTCTTTAGATTTTCAAAAAGACACAAACACAGACACAGACACAAACACAGGCACAAACACAGACACGAAGACAAACTCTGCCACAAACGCAGACACAAACCCAAACTCTGATACAAACACAGATACAGGCATAAACACAAGTACAAACACAGATAAACTCAAACACAAACACAGATACAAAAATAGGTACAAACACACATACACAGACACAAACACAGACACAAACACAGGTACAAACACAGGTACAAACACAGATGCAAACACAGATTCAAACACAGACACAGACACAAACACAACACAAATACAGATATAAACACAAACTCTGACAAACACAGGTACAAACACAGATAAACTCAAATACAAACACGGACACAAACACAGAGACAAACCCAAACACAGGTACAAACACAGGCAGAAACACAGCACAAACACAGATACAAACACAGGCAAATACATAGGTACAAACACAGACACAAACACAGACAGAAACACAGACACAAACACAGGTGCAAACACAGACGCAAACACAGGTACAAACACAGATAAACTCAAATACAAACACAGACACAAACACAAACACAGGTACAAACACAGACATAGACACAAACACAGCACAAACACAAACTCTGACATAAACACAGGTACAGGCACAAACACAAACCCAAGAACAAACACAGATAAACTCAAACATAAACACAGACACAAACACAGATGCAAACACAGACATAAACACAGACACAAACACAAACTCTGACGCAAACACAAACTCTGACACAAACACAAACACAGGTACAGACACAAACACAAAAACAAAAACAAACACAGATAAACTCAAACACAAACACTGACACAAACACTGGCAAATACATAGGTACAAACACGGACACAAACACAGACAGAAACACAGACACAAACACAGGTGCAAACACAGATAAACTCAAACACAAACACAGACACAAACCCAAACACAGGTACAAACACAGACATAGACACAAACACAGGTACAAACAGAGACAGAAACATAGACACAAACACAGACACAAACACTGACACAAACACAGCACAAACACAAACACAAATGCAGACACAAACACAAACACAGACACAAACACAGGTACAGACACAAATACAGGTACAAACACAGATACAAACACAAACACAAGCACAGACTCGAACACAAACATAGACACAATTTTTTTTTAGAAATCGTTGAAACCGCCTCTAAGGACTTCAAAACGGATATTTCCGTTAAAAAATTAAACTTTTTTCACGATCGCAATATTTTCCCGAACTTCGTAATTTAGAAAATAAAAATTGAGAAACTTTTGTGCTTTTTTCGGGACGACATCTGTTTAGCAATAGCAGAAGTAGCTGACATCGTAGCTGGTGGTTCAGTGCTTTCCCGTGATTGAAACAGCGACATTCTTCAAATTTTCTCCAAATAAACCCACACGTCATACGCATCCAGTTTTGTGGACAAATAAAACTGAACACAACTTTAAAAAGTCTATTTATTTACAACACAGAAATAGTTCTTTAATTAGACCGCATGCGACATCTATCGGATGTAAAGACGGTTGCATATTTTAATCTTAAAACAATTTTATTTTATTCAACCTTCACGACAATGCGAAAAAAAAAACTGATTAAAAACTTGAAAAGCTACAGACCTTGCATCTTAGTGATTAATAAACTCCTAGATCTCTAATGAACTGTGACAGAAAATATTTGTTCACGAAAATGTTATATTGTTATTATTTAATTGTATGGGCAGCAATAATCGGGTACATTTAACACTCAATTTCATTAAACACGCAAATGCGTGTTTAATATGGTTATTAAACACGCACACGCATTTGCGTGTTTAATAGGGTTATTAAACACGCTAATTCGCGCTTTGATTCACAGAGCGCGATTTATGATAATATTTTGTTCACCCTGTTTAATACTGATTTTAACTTTCATTTTAAATTGTTTCAATTGTAATTGTAATAAGTACAACTAATTTTGATTTTAATTTTAAATTAGATTTCAATTTTAATTTTAATTTTAATTTTAATTTTAATTTTAATTTTAATTTTAATTTTAATTTTAATTTTAATTTTAATTTTAATTTTAATTTTAATTTTAATTTTAATTTTAATTTTAATTTTAATTTTAATTTTAATTTTAATTTTAATTTTAATTTTAATTTTAATTTTAATTTTAATTTTAATTTTAATTTCAATTTTAATTTCAATTTCAATTTCAATTTCAATTTTTATTTTTATTTTTAATTTTAATTTTAATTTTAATTTTAATTTTAACTTTAATTTTAATTTTTAATTTTAATTTTAATTTTAATTTTAATTTTAATTTTAATTTTAATTTTAATTTTAATTTTTTCGTGAACAAAGTATAGTGTACAACTCGCAAATAATGGCATTTTAATTTTGATTTTTAATTTTAATTTTCGTGAAATATATAGTGTACAACTCGCAAATAATGGCTATTAACCACGAGAACGATGTTTGCGGAACGAGCCGTAGGCGAGTGGAGCAAATCGTTCGAGTTATATGCTCGTTGTACAATATACTATTGTGCACGTATTTTTCATCCACGCATATTCATTCAATCGATTAACAAAATGATTATAGACGGCTTTTATTTTCAACACGAATTTGTAATTTGTATCATTAAAGGGGGATTTCATAATAATATATGGATTGCACATTATAATGGATAAACTCTGTCACCCTCTCCATTTATTATTATTATAGTCCAACAGACATTTTCTGCCTACTGTATATTACAAAATTAATTGCATCGATAAATATGTTGTACAGTGTGTTCCAAAATTGCGTAATACAGTATGAGTAACTTTTCTATTAATAACGAAAGAACGAGTAAAGTTGTGTATAGTACAAGTAAGTTTTTTTATTAGTAACGATAGAATGAGCAAAGTTGTGCAATTCTATGTATTAATTTTTATCTAACGAATGCCATATTCGCGACAAGAAAACATATTCTCGAGAGATCGAATACCTTCCTAAACGCGACAATAAATTTTTTTTCGTGAGATCGAATACCATACTAAACGCGACAATAAAAATATTTTCGTGAGATCAATTACTATCCTAAACGCGACAATAAAAATATTTTTGTAAGATGGAATACAATCCTAAACGCGACAATAAAAATATTTTCGTAAGATCGAATACAATCCTAAACGCGACAATAAAAATATTTTTGTAAGATGTAATACAATCCTAAACGCGACAATAAAAATTATGTTCGTTAGATCAATTACCATCCTAAATGCGACAATACAAATATTTTTGTAAGATGGAATACAATCCTAAACGCAACAATAAAAATATTTTCGTAAGATCGAATACAATCCTAAACGCGACAATAAAAATATTTTCGTAAGATCAATTGCCATCTTAAACGCGACAATAAAAATAATGTTCGTAAGATCAATTACCATCCTAAACGCGACAATAAAAATATTTTTGTATGATGGAATACAACCCTAAACGCGACAATAAAAATATTTTCGTAAGATCGAATGTCATCCTAAACGCGACAATAAAAATATTTTCATAAGATTGATCTGTAGCAAGCGCAAGATGTGAATTTTAAGTTCCCGGCGCATCCACCAAAAATACTTTTCTACCCACTGTATATTACAAAATTAATTGCACCGATAGATATATTGTACAGTGTATCCCAAATTGTGTAATACAGTATGGATAACTTTTCTATTAATAACGGTAGAACGAGCAAAGTTGTGCAAGTTCTTTGTATTCATTTTTACCGCCATATTTGCGACAACAAAAAAATATTCTCGTAAGATTGAAGTCGTAAACGCGACAATATAAATATTTTTGTAAGATTGATCAGTAGCAAGCACACGATGTAAATTTTAAGTTCCCGGCGCATTCACCATAACTAATATAGTCCAGCAGACAATAAAAATATTTTCGTAAGATCAATTACCATCTTAAACGCGACAATAAAAATATTTTTCTAAGATCGGATATCATCCTAAACGCGACAATAAAAATGTTTTCGTAAGATTGATCAGTAGCAAGCGCACGATGTAAATTTTAAGTTCCCGGCGCATCCTCCATAACTATTATAGTCCAGCAGACTTTTCTACCAACTGTATATTACAAAATTAATTGCATCGATAGATTTGTTGTACAGTGTGTTCCAAATTGTTTAATACAGTATGGGTGATGGTTTTTGTAAATAACGATAGAGTGAGCAAAGTTCTTTGAATTAATTTTTAACTAACGAATGCGACAATAAAACTTAGTTCAATATTTAAACGAATATACAGTATGATGGTTAATCTGTCTGGCCAACCGACAAATGTGTAGTTTTTCAGTATCAAATTTATAGTATTGATTCGTGCCGCAATAGTTACCCTCTACAATACTGGCGGCATCGGTTCGGATTAATTCTTGTAGCGAGACGAACGAACTGCAATATACGTACTATATTTATAAAACGGGGGTGCGTCCGAATATTAAAACGGGTGATTTGTGGCCACTTGCACTGTTGCTCACTTATTAACATTGCGCTCCTTTTTGGTCGGGGGCATACGCTCCCCCCGTAGGCGAAAACTTGATCGGCAAAGATAACAAATATTACCGCACATGCATGTACAGACAAACACAAAGAGAACATAAATTGCAAGTTTTGTTATTCAAAAACGAGATTACATATCGGGGATGTGTTTATTATTAAATCGTTCAATTGTAATAGTGGGGAATAAAGGAATAAATAATTTGTAACGATTTGTAAAAAAAATCATAGAAAAGTGATCAACAATTTTAGCCAAAATTTTATTGTTTAAATCACTTAAGTAGACTCTTCTCTACATGTTGGTGTTAAAAAAATAAATTTTAAATGCGCCAAATACTGTTTTATTCAACTTTGAAATCTTGTCATTTTATGAAGCAACTTTGGGTGGACTCGAGAAAAAAAAATCATAGAAACGTTATCAACAATTTTATCCAAAATTTTCTTGTTTACATCGCTTAAGTAGACTCTTCTCTACATGTTGGTGTTAAAAAATAAATTTCAAATGCGTCAAATACTGTTTTTTTCAACTTTGAAATCTTGTCATTTTATGATGGTACTTTGGGTGGACTCGAGAAAAAAAATCATAGAAACGTTATCAACAATTTTACCCAAAATTTTATTGTTTAAATCACTTAAGTAGACTCTTCTCTACATGTTGGTGTTAAAAAAATAAATTTTAAATGCGTCAAATACTCCTTTATTGAACTTTGAAATATAGAAATTTCTATCAAATTCCATCTGCCCTTTCTGTATTATATTCTCCATTCTTTTTTTACTTACAAATAATTTATGATAGTTGCTACGTTCCCTGCAATAAAAACTATAAAAAAAGTGCACCGGCGACCATTCGGGTCGTAGACAATAACGTCCCTCGCAATTAAAGGGGCAGACCATAGCAGTTCACCCTCGCCGGAGCGCATTAAACGAAACTTTCCCGTTGAGATTTCCTCGGGATCGCATTTTTCCTGCACTTTATTTAGCTTTCTGTCGTCACATTATATTTTCTAATTAATGTGACCGCAGGGATGATTTTATTACTGTAAAACTAATTGGAGGATTTTACAATTCAAAACATTCACATACAAACAGTGAAAGATATCATTGCAAAACAAAGATATTAAATTTAGACAAAACAGTGTTTTAAATAGATTTTTTCTGTTGTATTATTATTATTATTATACAGTATGGAATAAATTGGGTAAAACCGAAATAAAATATTTTGGGAAAAAATCTTTCTTTGATAAAAATACACATTTTTGCATGAAAAAATGGCAATTTTCAACTGCTATAAATGAACGTTTTCAGCTGACAAAAATGACAATTTCCAACTATCAAAAATGACCTTTATAACTGCTAAAAATGACAATTTCCAAATGTGAAAAATGACAATTTTTGACAGCTAAGAATGGCAATTTTCAACTGGCAAAAATCACTATTTTCAACTGCCAAAATAATCATTTTTAACTGCAAAACGTGTCAAAAATGACCATTTTCAATCAACAATAATGATAATACTCAACTGCCAAAAATGACAACATCCAACTCTCAAAAATGACAACATCCAACTGTCAAAAAGACCACTTTAACTGACAAAAACGACCATTTTCAAACTTGCAAAAATGACAATTTTTAACTGCTACAAATAAAAATTTTCAGGTGTCGGAAATGACCTTTTCAACTGCTAAAAATGATAATTTCCAAGTGTCAAAAATAACAGAGAGTTGACAATTTTTAACTGTCAAAAATGACCTTTTCAAACTTGCAAAAATGACAATTTTTAACTGCTACAAATAAAAATTTTCAGGTGTCGGAAATGACCGTTTCAACTGCTAAAAATGATAATTTCCAAGTGTCAAAAATAACAGAGAGTTGACAATTTTTAACTGTCAAAAATGACCTTTTTAACTACCAAAAATGACAATTTTGCGACAGCTAAAAATGGCAATTTTCAACTGACAAAAATGACTATTTTTAACTGCCAAAATCATCATTTTTAACTGCAAAAAAAGACAATTTTTAATTGTCAAAAATCAACAATAATGATAATGCTCAACTGCCAAAAATGACAACATCCAACTCTCAAAAATGACAACATCCAACTCTCAAAAATGACAACATCCACTGTCAAAAAAGACCATTTTAAGTGACAAAAAAGACCATTTTTAACTGACAAAAAAAACAATTTTTGTATGTCAAAAATGACCATTTTCAAGCTGCCAAAAATAACAATTTTCAACTGCTATAAATAACAATTTTCAGCTGGCAAAAATGACCATTTTTAACTGTCAAAAATGGCCTTTTCTAACTGCTGAAAATGACAATATCCAAGCGTCAAAAATAACCATTTTCAACTACCAAAAATGACAATTTCGCGATAACTAAAAATGACAATTTTTTACTGACAAAAATGACCTTTTTTATCTGCTAAAAATGACAATTTTCGACAGCTAAGAATGGCAATTTTCGACAGCAAAGAATGGCAATTTTCAACTGGCTAAAAACGACAATTTTGCGGCAGCTAAAAATGGCAATTTACTACTGACAAAAATTACTATTTTTAACAGCCAAAATCATAATTTTAACTGTAAGAAAGACAATTTTGAATTGTCAAAAATGACCATTTTTAATCAACAATAATGATAATGCTCCACTGCCAAAAATGACAACATCCAACTGTCAAAAATGGCAACATCCATATGTCAAAAACAACAACATCCAACTGTCAAAAAATACCATTTTTAACTGACAAAAATTACAATTTTTGTATGTCAAAAATGACCATTTTCAAGCTGCCAAAAATAACAATCTTTAACTGCTATAAATAAAAATTTTCAGCTGGCAAAAATGACCATTTTCAACTGTCAAAAATGGCCTTTTCTAACTGCTAAAAATGACAATTTCCAAGTGTCAAAAATAACCATTTTCAACTACCAAAAATGACAATTTCGCGATAGCTAAAAATGACAATTTTTACTGACAAAAATGACCTTTTTTAACTGCAACTGCTACTAATGACAATTTTCGACAGCTAAGAATGGCAAATTTCGACAGCTAAGAATGGCAATTTTCAACTGGCTAAAAACGACAATTTTGCGGCAGCTAAAAATGGCAATTTTCTACTGACAAAAAATACTATTTTTGACAGTCAAAATCATCATTATAACTGTAAAAAGACAATTTTCAATTGTCAAAAATGACCATTTTCAATCAACAATAATAATAATGCTCGACTGTCAAAAATGACAACATCCAACTATCAAAAATGACAACATCCAACTATCAAAAATGACAACATCCAACTATCAGAAATGACAATATCCAACTATCAAAAATGACAACGTCCAACTATCAAAAATGACAACATCCAACTATCAAAAATGATAACATCTAAATGTCAAAAACAACAACATCCAACTGTCAAAAAAGACAATTTTTAACTGTCAAAAATAACAATTTTTATATGTCAAAAAGAACTATTTTCAAACTGCCAAAAATGACAATTTTTAACTGCTATAAATAGAAAATTTCAGCCGGCAAAAATGACCATTTTCAACTGTCAAAAATGACCTTTTCTAACTGCTAAAAATGACAGTTTCCAAGTATCAAAAATAACCATTTTCAACTACCAAAAATGACAATTTCGCGGAAGCTAAAAATGACAATTTTTTACTGACAAAAATGACCTTTTTAACTGCTAAAATCATCATAATTTTAACTGTAAAAAAAGACAATTTTTCAATTGTCAAAAATGATAATTTTCAATCAACAATAATGATAATGCTCGACTGCCAAAAATGACAACATCCAACTATCAAAAATGTCAAAAACAACAACATCCAACTGTCAAAAAATACCATTTTTAACTGACAAACATAACATTTTTTATATGTCAAAAAAAGAATGACAATATTTAACAGCTATAAATAAAAATTTTCAGCCGGCAAAAATGACCATTTTCAACTGTCAAAAATGACCTTTTCTAACTGCTAAAAATGATAATTTCCATCTGTCGAAAATAAACATTTTCAACTACCAAAAATGACAATTTTGTGACAGCTATAAATGACAATTTTTTACTGACAAAAATGACTTTTCAACTGCCAAAATCATTATTTTTAACTGCAAAAAAGACTATTTTCAAGTGTCAAAAATGACTATTTTCAATTAACAATAATGATAATACTTAACTGCGAAAAATGACAACATCCAACTGTCAAGAAAGACAATTTTTAACTGACAAAAATAACAATTTTTATGTGTCAAAAAGGCTATTTTCAAACTGCCAAAAATGACGATTTTTAACTGCTGTAAATGAAAATTTTCAGCTGACAAAAATGACCATTTTCAACTGTCAAAAATGGCCTTTTCAACTGCTAAAAATGATAATTTCTAAGTGTCAAAAATAACAGACAGTTGACCATTTTTAGCTGTCAAAAATGACCTTTTCAACTGCTAAAAATGATAATTTTCAAGCGTCAAAAATAACAGACAGTTGACCATTTTCAACTGTCAAAAATGACCTTTTCAACTACCAAAAGTAAAAGTAAAAATGGCAATTTTCTACTGACAAAAATTACTATTTTCAACAGCCAAAATCATTATTTTTAACTGCAAAAAAAACAATTTTTATTGTCAAAATTGGCCATTTTTAATCAACAATAATGATAATACTCAACTGCCAAAAATGACAACATCCAACTGTCAAAAATGACAACATCCAAATGTCAAAAATGACAACATCCAGCTGTCAAAAAGACCATTTTTAAGTTACAAAAATGACAATTTTTGTTTGTCAAAAATGACCATTTTCAAATTACCAGAAATGACTATTTTTAACTGCTATAAATAAACTCCCAGCGGTATGTCAAATTTCAAAGGGTTACGATTACAATCAAACAACAAGTACAGCTTATGTGGCAAAAAGTGGCACGTAGTTTTTACAGGAGAATATAAAACGCATTGGTCAAAAATTGGCACTTATGACCTTTTGCATGTGGCACGCCTCATTGATTGTTTTCCCACCAACGACAACTTGATCTACCGGCACAGTACAATTACAGAAATAAATGCGACATTTTAGACAATAGATGTCGCCTTGGTGGTGTTTCCATCCTAACGGTTACTCGATTGGTTTATAACTGCACAGTGAAATTTCGTCTCCTATCATTCGCCCTGGGGTGGCGGGCGTAGAATAGTCCCTCAGTCTGCTCGCTTGTCGTAAGAGGCGACTAAAGAGCCTTCTGTCCGAAGTCCTTTCTTTTTGGTCCTTTATACTTACCCAGTATTACCCAACACACCTTCCACTTTCACAATAAAATAGTATAGATACAATTCCAGCTTCGCGCAATTGCAAACTTTCGGTTTGTAATGCCGTGTTTCCCGACTCGGCTGTAATGCAGTGTTTCCCGACTCGGTATGTAATGCAGTGTTTCCCGACTCGGTATGTAATATATACTATTACTGTAGTTACATTTTTCGTGCTTCTTGTAAACACAATTATTTTCAAAGGTGCCCGCTTATGCCCTTTATGAATACATTTTAATCGAATCGGAAAAATCAATAGTTAAGTAATTTTCCGACCCGCCGAGATGAGACTTCATCAAGTATTCGTCGCGGGAAATTACGTCGATGGGTCAACATTTTCCGCGTAAATCTCCGACGACGTCTGCGCAAATATTTTTCCGGATCGGAAAAGGACGTCGACTCCGTGACTCACTAGTCTACTACTAGGACTAGTGCACCGCCGCCGCCGCCGCCTAGGACATAGTTCCACGGAATGATCGCCGAAAGCAACAGTGCTGCGCCCTTTCCCTCGATCGGATTCCCATACGCAGGACGTGACTCAAAATAGCATAAGGGAATTGTTCGTATTCCCGTTCCGCGCTCGTCGAAGGGCGACCCTCCCGCTCGCCCGATTTTTGATTAAGGTAATAAATGAGCGCGTGAGATTGGTTACATTTGTGTGGGTGCAAGTGCGTGCCTTTGCCCTTTCGTGTTATAGTCTGTCCCCGCGCGCCGAAGGGACAGCAGTGCGCGTAATCGTGATGTGATCCCTGTGAGTGGTGTTTGTTCCTACGAAAAAAGGATGAGATGTCGTCGAAGAGATTGTCGCGACGGAAGGGAGTCGTCTCGACCGGGACGGTGAAATCCGTCTCCAACTCCCTGGACTGGGACTCTCCGTCAGCTAAAACTGGGACGGTCAAGCGAAGGCCCGTGTCCAGCGAGCTGTCCGATAGCGATGGCTCCGCCAGTTTCCGGGATAAGCTGCAGGAGTTCTACTCCAGGCCGAAGTTTGCCGCCACCGCTGAGGGCATGGACGCGGCCAGGAGAAGGTACTCTTCGGGCATCCCGGCGCCAAGATTCAGCTCGCAAATTGATTGCACGATAGGTATGAGAGCGCGCCCGAACGTCTCAAGGCCGGCCTGACACTTGTTGAGGAACGAAGAAGAATCGATGGAGTTTCATTTAATCGGCTTAATTTGGGAGTTCACGAGTTATGGTGATGAGGTTAAGGGGACGAGTTGTCGAAATCTTTTTATGTGCTTAAGGGAATTAGTCAGCGCGACACTTTTTATTTAATCCGTTTATGACTTGTAAACAAAGATGCTTAGTGACTATAAATACAGTATAAAACTACAAAACAGCTTGAAGAGAGACACTTTAACAAATGACCTCACCAGGCAATTGACCAGAGGTCTTTCAGCCAAGCTCGAAGATTATATAAAAAAAAAACAAATTTAGATTATTTTGTAGAGATTGCTAATTTATTCAAAGAAAAAGTACCTCAACAATTGTCCTAAAAATATTGTTTCACACAATTGCCTTGAAAAAATTGTCCTTCAAAATAACCAGAGAAAACGTCCTGGAAAAAGTTCTGAAAAATATTCTAGAAAAAAATCCCGAAAATAAATCCAGAAAAAATCCGTAAAAAAAGTGTTGAGAGAAAGTAACGTCCTGAAACATTGTTCTAAAAAGATATCTTGAAAAATTGTCCCGAAACAATTGTCCTAAAAAAATATCCTGAAAGAAAAAATCTTAAAATGAAACCTTGAAAACAATCCCCCAAAAAATGTACCTAAAAAGTCCTGAAAACAGTGTCCTATAAAATTGTTCTAATAAAAATATCCAGAAAAATTGTCCCGAAAAAATTGTCATAAAAGAAGAGTCCCGAAAAAATTGTCATAAAATAAGAGTCCTGAAAAAATTGTCATAAAAGAAGAGTCCTGAAAAAATTATTATAAAAGAAGAGTCCCGAAAAAATTGTCATAAAAGAAGAGTCCTGAAAAAATTGTCATAAAAGAAGAGTCCTGAAAAAATTATCATAAAAGAAGAGTCCTGAAAAAAATGTCATAAAAGAAGAGTCCTGAAAAAATTGTCATAAAAGAAGAGTCCTGAAAAAATTGTCCCGAAAAATAGTCCTTGTGCTGAAAGAGTTATTTTGATAAAATTGTCCTGAAACAATGTCCCGAAAAATTATCGAGGAAAGTCCCGATAAATTGGCCTAAAAAATTGTCCCAAAAAATTTCCCATAAGATCATGAAAAATTGTCCTGAAGAAACCCGGGAAAAATGACATGGAAAAAGTCCTGATAAAATTATCATGCAAAAAAATTATGAAAAATTGTCCTAAAACAATTGCAAAAAATTTGCTTGAATACAATCCTAAAGAAAGCCCTGAAAGAAAATACCAAAAAAAAGAAAATGCCCCGAATAAATTTAAAAAAATTGTCTTGTAAAAATACCCGAAAAAAGTCCTGAAAAAATAACCTGAAGTGACCTGCAAAAAATTCCTTCCTGAAAAAAAAATTCTGAAGAAATCCCGAAGAAAAGTCATGAAAACTTGTATTGTAAAAGTACCCTGCAAGTTCTAAAGTTGTAAGAAAAGAACTTGAAGATTCCTGTAGAAAATTCCTTCCCTGAAAAAAGAATCCTGAAAAAATCCCGAGAAGAATTCTGAAGAACATGTCCTGAAAAGAAGGCCTTAAAAAATGTATGAAAAATTATCTTGTTAAAATACCCTGAAAAGTCATAAGAAAATAACCTGAAGTGACCTGCAAAAAATTCCTTCCTGAAAAAAAATCCTGAAGAAATCCCGAGAAAAATGGTTTGGAGAAAATCGCGAAGAAAAGTCATGAAAAATTGTCTTGTAAAAGTACCCTGAAAGTTCTAAAGTTGTAAGAAAAGAACTTGAAGATTCCTGTAGAAAATTCCTTCCCTGAAAAAAGAATTCCGAGAAGAATTCTGAAGAACATGTCCTGGAAAGAAGTCCCTAAAAAATGTATGAAAAATTTTCTTGTTAAAATACCCTGAAAAGTCCTAAGAAAATAACCTGAAAAAATTCCTTCCCTAAAAAAAAAAATCCCGAGATTTTTTGTTTTGTAAAAATACTCTGAAAGTCCTAACAAAAAAACCTGAAGAGTTTATCCTGCAAAAAATGCATTCCCTGAAAAAAGATCACGAGTAAAATGACCTGGAAAAAATCCCGAAGAAAAAAAAAAAAACTTTTAAAGTTGGTCATGGAAAATTGAAATTTATTAACTTTTGGGACAATTTTTTCAGGACAATTTTTAGGGAAAAATTTTCAGTACTTTTTCAGAACTTTTTTCAGGGTTTTTTTTCAAGACATTTTCACGATTTTTTCAGGATATTTATCGGTACTTTTTCTTCGGAAATTTTTTCAGCACAGTTTTTCGGGATAATTTTTTCTGGACAAATTTTAGGGACAATTTTTTTCAGGACAAATTTTCAGTACTTTTTTCAGGGTTTTTTTCAGGGCATATTTTCACGATTTTTTCAGGACATTTATCGGTACTTTTTCTTCGGGAATTTTTTCAGCACAATTTTTCGGGATAATTTTTTTAGGATAATCTTTGGGGACAATATTTTCAGGACAATTTTTATGGACAATTTTTTTCAGGACAAATTTTCAGTACTTTTTCAGAACTGTTTTTAGGGTTTTTTTCAAGACATATTTTCACGATTTTTTCAGGACATTTATCGGTACCTTTTCTTTGGGAATTTTTTCAGCACAATTTTTCGGGATAATTTTTTTAGGACAATCTTTCGGGACAATTTTTTCTGGACAAATTTTCAGTACTTTTTCAGAACTGTTTTCAGGGTTTTTTTCAAGACATATTTTCACGATTTTTTCAGGACATTTATCGGTACTTTTTCTTTGGGAATTTTTTCAGCACAATTTTTCGGGATAATTTTTTCAGAACAATTTTTGGGGACAATTTATTTCAGGACAAATTTTCAGTACTTTTTTCAGGGTTTTTTTCAAGGCATATTTTCACGATTTTTTCAGGACATTTATCGGCACTTTTTCTTCGGGAATTTTTTCAGCACAATTTTTCGGGACAATTTTTTCACGACAATTTTTAGGGACAAATTTTCAGTACTTTTTCAGAATTATTTTCAGGGTTTTTTTCAAGACATATTTTCACGACTTTTTCCAGGAAATTTTTTTGATTATTTCACCTGTCGTGTCATTTAAAAATCTGGAGTTCTTGTCAAACTTGCCTTTCGTCATTTTTAACACAATTTCTAAGGACTTTTTAAGTATTTTTTTGGGAACATCTTTTCGGGTTTTTTTTTCGGGATTTCTTTCAGGGTATCAACGATTTATTTCAGAACAATTTTTCAGGACTTTGAGATGCCAACCATCTTTGGGAATAACAGTATCATCATTCGATTCTTTAATGAGGTTTTTTTGTCCCAGCTCTCTCCGACTAGCTGTTTTTTTTAAAGCCTGGGACACCCTGTATATGTTAGAGTTGAAAGCCTGTGTCTCGTATTTTAGTCGAATTACGACGTGACGTGTCTTCTGCGGATTTACTTATGAAGTCTGCCTTTTTTCCTTTAATGCTTAACTAACGGTGAGTTTTCCTAGATTTGCTGTCTGTCATTTAGTAAAATGGTCAATTAGGCTCTTTCAATTTTAAAATTAAAAGAACACTAAGAAACAAACACGCGGAGCCTTTTTTTTTTACTAAGTTCATGTGAAATTGGTACAAAAGTCGTGTACTACGGGGTGAGCTATGTTTGATGTTTATTTTTCTGACACTCGTCTACAGAGTGAACCATGTTCGATGTTTCCGCTGTTACATAGAAAGTATTAACAAATGTATTTACTAAATTAACATACAAGAATATTAGTACAACAATTGGGCAATAGATTCCGTCACTTTCGCCTTTCTACCTTTAACGGTATTTGGAATATTTATATATACAATAGTAGTTTCCGTATTTAACTGCGCTGATGATACCTGAAAGGTCGAAACCGGTCCGTAGGTGAACTGATGTGGAAACAACATTTGATGTTTGTTTAAAATTTTGTTTTATCTTATACCGCCCTTAATCTTTATCTAAACTGAAAATCATCATCATGTTTACTCGCATATTGATTAGCACTAGAGATAATTTATTCGATACATAAATCCTTGACGCCTCATCACCATCGGTTCCGAGCGCTCGCGGAGCGCACCCCTATAAATTATCCCCCTTATTGCGATTAGGAAGGTCGCCGCCGCCCTCTCAAAGGACTCCCCGAGGGCCCAGAGAGAAATCCTTCGGCTCGCCCGAGCCCGAGAAGACGGTCGCGGGGGTCGGCGAGAAGTGCCCGCCCTTCTCGGAGCCCTACTACCACCCCGACAGGCCCTTCGTCTCGCAGAAGACCGGCAAGGTGTCCGACTCGGATTCGGGAATCGCCTCGCCCCTTTCCCCGGCCTCGGTGTACGGATTCCCGGGATACGAGCAGCGGCAGGACAGCGTGCACCAGTTTTTTCAGCAGGCGCAGGTAAGAGAAGAAAAAAAAATTGAGGGTAATTGGATCGTTCCGTCCGGAATTGGATTTAGTCGGGATCGTGTCGGATGTAATCGGTGACGTCCTGATGATTCGATGGATGGCTTTATTTTTGGTGGACGCGCCGGGTCGATTAATTATTTTATTGTTATCATATTACATGTAAAGGGAAGAAATATTCGTCACGGTTTGCTTTTTTGTCATCCAAAGAATTCTATAAAATCATTAACCAAAGTACACACCTTTCATGCCTTCATGGCTTCGCAAATAAACGATTTAAATAATTCCACGCCCACCCTCATTTTCAGCTACTGACAACTCAATTTTTCCACTCGCCACTCCAATTTCCATATCAATAAAAGCCAATGCACTGACCACTTATGTATACACACACACACCCTCGACAGTTTCGGCATTTTCTCGTGTCCCGGGGGCGTCGGCGTTAATTTATGCCCCGCAATAAAAGATTTGCATCGAAATGAAATGCAACCCCTTCCGCAATTTTTGCCGTGAGTTCGGGGGATGCTCCGTTATGTCACGCATCGATGGGCCGTCTGCACCGATGATCGGCATGGGGTGCAGGTTTCGCCCCCTGTTCTCGTGATTGCCCCTATACATAACAGGATCGGGATAATTGTGTTAGTCGGGAAAAAATATTTGTGATATTTTAAATTTTTCGGAATTTATAACATTGATACTTTGAAGTCTACTTTATTTTTATTACGTTTGGAGGATATACATAACATTAAGGTGACAATTATTTTACGCCATGAATTGGCTGCAAAAAAAAATCACTCTGTTTTACAATGCAATCCCACCGAGGTGACGAACTTTCAAAAAAAAAGAGATAAGACGTGTTGTTATCGGTATGAATTAAATCTTGGCAGTTGCGAGTTAGCTGTTCAACTAGTCTAATGATATTAATAGGTACATACATAAGTTTAAAGTTAAACAATAAACACTATTTATTGCACAGTGTCAGAGTTTGCGGACGTGAAGGATATGTGAAAGTTTTAAGCCAAAATTGGGATATTAAAACAGCATGATAAAGGTGGGTTATGATTTTATAATTATATATGAAGTGTTAATAGTTTTTACAGAAACGTTATTTCGCATTCATTATAAACAAATTTGTGAAGTTTCAAGTCGATGGCAATTGTTTTAATATTTTTTTTCAAGTCTCTAAAATTATTTCATTTTTCCAAACTTCACTCTTTGTTCTCATTAAATTATTCCAAAATTTAGGGATGAAATGTTAATATTTTTTACAGAAACGTAATTTGGCAGTCAATATAAGCAAATTTGTGAAGTTTCAAGTCGATGGCAATTGATTTTATATTTTTTTCAAGTCTCTAAAATTATTTCATTTTTCCAAACTTCACTCTCTGTTCTCATTAAATTATTCCAAAATTTAGGGATGAAATGTTAATATTTTTTACAGAAACGTAATTTGGCACTCAATATAAACAAATTTGTGAAGTTTCAAGTCGATGGCAATTGTTTTTATATTTTTTTCAAGTCTCTAAAATTATTTCATTTTTCCAAACTTCACTCTTTGTTCTCATTAAATTATTCCAAAATTTAGGGATGAAATGTTAATATTTTTTACAGAAACGTAATTTGGCACTCAATATAACTAAATTTGTGAAGTTTCAAGTCGATGGCAATTGTTTTTATATTTTTTTCAAGTCTTTAAAATTATTTCATTTTTACAAACTTCACTCTCTGTTCTCATTATATTATTCCAAAATTTAGGGATGAAATGTTAGTATTTTTTACAGAAACGTAATTTGGCAGTCAATATAAGCAAATTTGTGAAGTTTCAAGTCGATGGCAATTGATTTTATATTTTTTTCAAGTCTCTAAAATTATTTCATTTTTCCAAACTTCACTCTCTGTTCTCATTAAATTATTCCAAAATTTAGGGATGAAATGTTAATATTTTTTACAGAAACGTAATTTGGCACTCAATATAAACAAATTTGTGAAGTTTCAAGTCGATGGCAATTGTTTTTATATTTTTTTCAAGTCTCTAAAATTATTTCATTTTTCCAAACTTCACTCTTTGTTCTCATTAAATTATTCCAAAATTTAGGGATGAAATGTTAATATTTTTTACAGAAACGTAATTTGGCACTCAATATAACTAAATTTGTGAAGTTTCAAGTCGATGGCAATTGTTTTTATATTTTTTTCAAGTCTTTAAAATTATTTCATTTTTACAAACTTCACTCTCTGTTCTCATTATATTATTCCAAAATTTAGGGATGAAATGTTAGTATTTTTTACAGAAACGTAATTTGGCAGTCAATATAAGCAAATTTGTGAAGTTTCAAGTCGATGGCAATTGATTTTATATTTTTTTCAAGTCTCTAAAATTATTTCATTTTTCCAAACTTCACTCTCTGTTCTCATTAAATTATTCCAAAATTTAGGGATGAAATGTTAATATTTTTTACAGAAACGTAATTTGGCACTCAATATAAACAAATTTGTGAAGTTTCAAGTCGATGGCAATTGTTTTTATATTTTTTTCAAGTCTCTAAAATTATTTCATTTTTCCAAACTTCACTCTTTGTTCTCATTAAATTATTCCAAAATTTAGGGATGAAATGTTAATATTTTTTACAGAAACGTAATTTGGCACTCAATATTAGCAAATTTGTGAAGTTTCAAGTCGATGGCAATTGTTTTTATATTTTTTTCAAGTCTCTAAAATTATTTCATTTTTCCAAACTTCACTCTCTGTTCTCATTAAATTATTCCAAAATGTATTGATGAAATGTTAATATTTTTTACAGAAACGTAATTTGGTACTCAATATAAGCAAATTTGTGAAGTTTCAAGTCGATGGCAATTGTTTTTATATTTTTTTCAAGTCTCTAAAATTATTTCATTTTTCCAAACTTCACTCTTTGTTCTCATTAAATTATTTCAAAATTTAGGGATGAAATGTTAATATTTTTTACAGAAACGTAATTTGGCACTCAATATTAGCAAATTTGTGAAGTTTCAAGTCGATGGCAATTGTTTTTATATTTTTTTCAAGTCTTTAAAATTATTTCATTTTTCCAAACTTCACTCTCTGTTCTCATTAAATTATTTTCAAAATTTAGGGATGAAATGTTAATATTTTTTACAGAAACGTAATTTGGCACTCAATATTAGCAAATTTGTGAAGTTTCAAGTCGATGGCAATTGTTTTTATATTTTTTTCAAGTCTTTAAAATTATTTCATTTTTCCAAACTTCACTCTTTGTTCTCATTAAATTATTCCAAAATTTAGGGATGAAATGTTAATATTTTTTACAGAAACGTAATTTGGCACTCAATATTAGCAAATTTGTGAAGTTTCAAGTCGATGGCAATTGTTTTTATATTTTTTTCAAGTCTCTAAAATTATTTCATTTTTCCAAACTTCACTCTTTGTTCTCATTAAACTATTCCAAAATTTAGGGATGAAATGTTAATATTTTTTACAGAAACGTAATTTGGCACTCAATATAAGCAAATTTGTGAAGTTTCAAGTCGATGGCAATTGTTTTTATATTTTTTTTAAGTCTTTAAAATTATTTCATTTTTCCAAACTTCACTCTCTGTTCTCATTAAATTATTCCAAAATTTAGGGATGAAATGTTAATATTTTTTACAGAAACGTAATTTGGCACTCAATATAAGCAAATTTGTAAAGTTTCAAGTCGATGGCAATTTTTTTTATATTTTTTTCAAGTCTCTAAAATTATTTCATTTTTCCAAACTTCACTCTCTGTTCTCATTAAATTATTCCAAAATTTAGGGATGAAATGTTAATATTTTTTACAGAAACGTAATTTAGCACTCAATATAAACAAATTTGTGAAGTTTCAAGTCGATGGCAATTGTTTTTATATTTTTTTTAAGTCTTTAAAATTATTTCATTTTTCCAAACTTCACTCTCTGTTCTCATTAAATTATTCCAAAATTTAGGGATGAAATGTTAATATTTTTTACAGAAACGTAATTTGGCACTCAATATTAGCAAATTTGTGAAGTTTCAAGTCGATGGCAATTGTTTTTATATTTTTTTCAAGTCTCTAAAATTATTTCATTTTTCCAAACTTCACTCTCTGTTCTCATTAAATTATTTTCAAAATTTAGGGATGAAATGTTAATATTTTTTACAGAAACGTAATTTTGCACTCAATATTAGCAAATTTGTGAAGTTTCAAGTCGATGGCAATTGTTTTTATATTTTTTTCAAGTCTCTAAAATGATTTCATTTTTCCAAACTTCACTCTCTGTTCTCATTAAATTATTCCAAAATTTAGGGATGAAATGTTAATATTTTTTACAGAAACGTAATTTGGCACTCAATATAAGCAAATTTGTGAAGTTTCAAGTCGATGGCAATTGATTTTATATTTTTTTCAAGTCTCTAAAATTATTTCATTTTTCCAAACTTCACTCTCTGTTCTCATTAAATTATTCCAAAATTTAGGGATGAAATGTTAATATTTTTTACAGAAACGTAATTTGGTACTCAATATAAGCAAATTTGTGAAGTTTCAAGTCGATGGCAATTGTTTTTATATTTTTTTCAAGTCTTTAAAATTATTTCATTTTTCCAAACTTCACTCTTTGTTCTCATTAAATTATTCCAAAATTTAGGGATGAAATGTTAGTATTTTTTACAGTAACGTAATTTGACATTCATTCTAAGCAAATTTGTGAAGTTTCAAGTCGATGGCAATTGTTTTTATATTTTTTTCAAGTCTTTAAAATTATTTCATTTTTCCAAACTTCACTCTCTGTTCTCATTAAATTATTCCAAAATTTAGGGATGAAATGTTAGTATTTTTTACAGAAACGTAATTTGGTACTCAATATAAGCAAATTTGTGAAGTTTCAAGTCGATGGCAATTGTTTTTATATTTTTTTCAAGTCTTTAAAATTATTTCATTTTTCCAAACTTCACTCTTTGTTCTCATTAAATTATTCCAAAATTTAGGGATGAAATGTTAATATTTTTTACAGTAACGTAATTTGACATTCATTCTAAGCAAATTTGTGAAGTTTCAAGTCGATGGCAATTGTTTTTATATTTTTTTCAAGTCTTTAAAATTATTTCATTTTTCCAAACTTCACTCTCTGTTCTCATTAAATTATTCCAAAATTTAGGGATGAAATGTTAGTATTTTTTACAGAAACGTAATTTGGCACTCAATATAAGCAAATTTGTGAAGTTTCAAGTCGATGGCAATTGTTTTTATATTTTTTTTAAGTCTTTAAAATTATTTCATTTTTCCAAACTTCACTCTCTGTTCTCATTAAATTATTCCAAAATTTAGGGATGAAATGTTAATATTTTTTACAGAAACGTAATTTGGCACTCAATATAAACAAATTTGTGAAGTTTCAAGTCGATGGCAATTGATTTTATATTTTTTTCAAGTCTCTAAAATTATTTCATTTTTCCAAACTTCACTCTCTGTTCTCATTAAATTATTCCAAAATTTAGGGATGAAATGTTAATATTTTTTACAGAAACGTAATTTGGTACTCAATATAAGCAAATTTGTGAAGTTTCAAGTCGATGGCAATTGTTTTTATATTTTTTTTAAGTATTTAAAATTATTTCATTTTTCCAAACTTCACTCTCTGTTCTCATTAAATTATTCCAAAATTTAGGGATGAAATGTTAATATTTTTTACAGAAACGTAATTTGGTACTCAATATAAGCAAATTTGTGAAGTTTCAAGTCGATGGCAATTGTTTTTATATTTTTTTTAAGTCTTTAAAATTATTTCATTTTTCCAAACTTCACTCTCTGTTCTCATTAAATTATTCCAAAATTTAGGGATGAAATGTTAATATTTTTTACAGAAACGTAATTTGGTACTCAATATAAGCAAATTTGTGAAGTTTCAAGTCGATGGCAATTGTTTTTATATTTTTTTTAAGTCTTTAAAATTATTTCATTTTTCCAAACTTCACTCTCTGTTCTCATTAAATTATTCCAAAATTTAGGGATGAAATGTTAACATTTTTTTTACAGAAACGTAATTTAGCACTCAATATAAACAAATTTGTGAAGTTTCAAGTCGATGGCAATTGTTTTTATATTTTTTTCAAGTCTCTAAAATTATTTCATTTTTCCAAACTTCACTCTCTGTTCTCATTAAATTATTCCAAAATTTAGGGATGAAATGTTAGTATTTTTTACAGAAACGTAATTTGGCACTCAATATAAGCAAATTTGTGAAGTTTCAAGTCGATGGCAATTGTTTTTATATTTTTTCTAATCGTTAGAATAATTACAATTTTTTTCAAAATTACGGCTGGCTTCGTGTAAGATAAGCTCAAAATTTAAGACTAGAGTATTTTGAATTTATACAGGATAATAATCTAGAATATGTTTTAAGAATGTTTGATAAGTTTTGAGTCAATGGCAATTGTTTTTATATTTTTTCTAATCGTTAGAATAATTACAATTTTTTCAAAATTACGTCTGGGTTCGTGTAAGATTAGCTCAAAATTTAAGGCTAGAGTATTTTGGATTTATACAGGATAATAATCTAGAATATGTTTTAAGAATGTTTGATAAGTTTTGAGTCATCGGCAATTGTTTTTATATTTTTTCTAATCGTTAGAATAATTACAACTGTTTTCAAAATTACGTCTGGGTTCGTGTAAGATTAGCTCAAAATTTAGGGCTAACGTATTTTGGATTTATACAGGATAATAATCTAGAATGTGTTTTAAGAATATTTGATAATTTTTAAGTCGATGGCAATTGTTTTTAATTTTTTTCTAACCGAAACCAATTTTCGAAATTAAATTAAATTTTGGATTAACAACTTTAAATGTATTTTTATCGAATTTGTTTGTATAAACGAATTACAGAATTTACTAATTAGATCCAGAATATGTACTCAGAACTCTAATTTTTTTGCCTTTAGATTTTTCTCCAAATCTATTTTTTTGTAGTTCTATGTGTTCTAATTTGAGTTCTTTGTTGTACTGACAGAGTTATAAAAAAAAACTCTTATAGTAAATTGCAACTAAATGACCAACAATTGATATTTTCGCATTGGATTAAAAATTCTGTAAAACTAATTCTTGATTTAGTGGGTAAGAGCGCGAGCATCCGCCTGCTGCATCACGAGTCGAGTGGATTCGATTCGTCGCCCGTTGTATTCGCCTGACATTATTCGTTTGTTCATTTTATTTTGAAGTTATTTAAATGAATACACCTAGAATTTCGCCAATTTTTTTTTAATTGGTTATTGGGCATATTGCCAGTCTACCAGTAAAAAAAGAGATCTATCAAAACTGACATTTTCTTATCACTGCCAACATAAGTTTATTAAGACAATAATAACACACCCTTCTAGAGAATAAAATAATTCATTGCCAAAATTACATTGTTCTTCTTCAGACGCAGTAATTTATACACCACCAACCCCAAACAAAAATTGAACGAGCTCACCCTCAAACGATGCTTATCCATGTACATCGATTGCATTCCTCCAACAGATCGACCATTTCTATGCAAACACACGCATCCTAAAAAGAGCCTTCATCCCCGAAATCATTAATCTCCACCCAAGAATGACCGACAAACCGTTCCTTTCGTATTCCTCACAAATCCCTCTTTACGAGCCGCATCAATTCCGCGTGGGAGGGAGGGAAGAAAACCGCAATTTTAAATCGTCCAGAAATAAGCTTTTTCCCTCCTTTCTTTATTTACGTTTATGCGCACGGATTTCGGTGTCGATTCTCGCGAAAGGGGCGAATTTTCCAGCCCCAGCGTTCACGGGGGGAGTTGGGGATTTTCTCTCAATATTGCACGTGTCGCGCTGAATTTTTAACGCGTTGGTGGCGGTGCGAAAACTTTATAGTTTCTTTTTGTCTCGGATGTAAGGGTGGAGAGGGAGGGTGAAATATGAGCGTAATTTTCCAAGAGTTCGGAAAATGGACGCGGAAAACGTGGCGATGTTTTAATAAATCATTTCGTTTTTTTTTTTATAAGGATCCATAAATTTCGTTAATGGCTTCGGTTTTAGAAAGAAAGAAACATTTGATAAGTAAATGATGTATAAAAACACCGTATCCGTGGTAGAGTGATTGTTTCACGCGCAGTTGCACCGTCCTGTTGAAACCAAGTCCATCGCGCGTAATCCAAAACTCGTTTCTGTATATATATTATTTTTTTTCTAGACGCGAAATTTTTTTGTATTTTCCGACAACTTCACGTTTCGTCCAAATGAGATTATTTTAAAATTTTGGGAAGGGGTGTTTACAAATTTTCATGTATATATAATCCCGAATGTTTTATTAATAAATTTGCGAAATTTCAAGTCGATGGCAACTGTTTTTATATTTTTTTTCTAGACGCGGAAATTTTTGATTTTTCCGATAACTTCGCGTTTCATCCGAATGAGATTATTTCGAAATTTTGGGACGGGGTGTTTACAAATTTTCATGTATATATAATCCCGAATGTTTTAGTAATAAATTTGCGAAATTTCAAGTCGATGGCAACTGTTTTTATATTTTTTTTCTAGCCGCGGAAATTTTTGAATTTATAGACAACTTCGCGTTTCGTTCGAATGAGATTATTTCAAAATTTTGGGACGGGGTATTTAAATTTTCATGTATATATAACCCCGAATGTTTTATTCATAAATTTGCGAAATTTCAAGTCGATGGAAACTGTTTTTATATTTTTTTTTTCACGACTCTGAAATTTTTGTATTTTCCGACAACTTCACGTTTTGTTCGGATGAGATTATTTCGAAATTTTGGGACGGGGTGTTTACAAATTTTCATGTATATATAATCCCGAATGTTTTATTAATAAATTTGCGAAATTTCAAGTCGATGGCAACTATTTTCATATTTTTTTCGCGACTCAGAAATTTTTGTATTTTCCGAAAATTTCACGTTTCGTTCGGATGAGATTATTTCGAAATTTTGGGACGTGGTGTTTACAAATTTTTATGTATATATAATCCCGAATGTTTTATTAATAAATTTGCGAAATTTCAAGTCGATGGCAACTGTTTTTATATTTTTTTCACGACTCGGAAATTTTTGATTTTTCCGATAACTTCGCGTTTCGTTCGAATAAGATTATTTCGAAATTTTGGGGCAGGGTGTTTACAAATTTTCATGTATATATAATCCCGAATGTTTTATTAATAAATTTGCGAAATTTCAAGTCGATGGCAACTGTTTTTATATTTTTTTTCTAGACTCGGAAATTTTTGATTTTTCCGATAACTTCGCGTTTCATCCGAATGAGATTATTTCGAAATTTTGGGACGGGGTGTTTACAAATTTTCATGTATATATAATCCCGAATGTTTTATTAATAAATTTGCGAAATTTCAAGTCGATGGCAACTGTTTTTATATTTTTTTTCTAGCCGCGGAAATTTTTGAATTTATAGACAACTTCGCGTTTCGTTCGAATGAGATTATTTCAAAATTTTGGGACGGGGTATTTAAATTTTCATGTATATATAACCCCGAATGTTTTATTCATAAATTTGCGAAATTTCAAGTCGATGGAAACTGTTTTTATATTTTTTTTTTCACGACTCTGAAATTTTTGTATTTTCCGACAACTTCACGTTTTGTTCGGATGAGATTATTTCGAAATTTTGGGACGGGGTGTTTACAAATTTTCATGTATATATAATCCCGAATGTTTTATTAATAAATTTGCGAAATTTCAAGTCGATGGCAACTATTTTCATATTTTTTTCGCGACTCAGAAATTTTTGTATTTTCCGAAAATTTCACGTTTCGTTCGGATGAGATTATTTCGAAATTTTGGGACGTGGTGTTTACAAATTTTTATGTATATATAATCCCGAATGTTTTATTAATAAATTTGCGAAATTTCAAGTCGATGGCAACTGTTTTTATATTTTTTTCACGACTCGGAAATTTTTGATTTTTCCGATAACTTCGCGTTTCGTTCGAATAAGATTATTTCGAAATTTTGGGGCAGGGTGTTTACAAATTTTCATGTATATATAATCCCGAATGTTTTATTAATAAATTTGCGAAATTTCAAGTCGATGGCAACTGTTTTTATATTTTTTTTCTAGACGCGGAAATTTTTGTATTTTCCGACAACTTCACGTTTCGTCCGAATGAGATTATTTCAAAATTTTGGGACGGGGTGTTTACAAATTTTCATGTATATATAATCCCGAATGTTTTATTAATAAATTTGCGAAATTTCAAGTCGATGGCAACTGTTTTTATATTTTTTTCACGACTCGGAAATTTTTGATTTTTCCGATAACTTCGCGTTTCGTCCGAATGAGATTATTTCGAAATTTTGGGACGAGGTGTTTACAAATGTTCATGTATATATAATCCCGAATGTTTTATTAATAAATTTGCGAAATTTCAAGTCGATGGCAACTGTTTTTATATTTTTTTCACGACTCGGAAATTTTTGATTTTTCCGATAACTTCGCGTTTCGTCCGAATGAGATTATTTCGAAATTTTGGGACGAGGTGTTTACAAATTTTCATGTATATATAATCCCGAATGTTTTATTAATAAATTTGCGAAATTTCAAGTCGATGGCAACTGTTTTTATATTTTTTTCGCGACTCAGAAATTTTTGTATTTTCCGAAAATTTCACGTTTCGTTCGGATGAGATTATTTCGAAATTTTGGGACGGGTTGTTTACAAATTTTCATGTATATATAACCCCGAATGTTTTATTCATAAATTTGCGAAATTTCAAGTCGAAGGAAACTGTTTTTATATTTTTTTTCAAGACTTGTTTTGTATTTTCCGAAAATTTCACGTTCTATAAACGCGTTTCGAGATTTATGTTTCTCAAATTGTTACAGTCAAATTTGAAAGGGTTTTTGATAGAATTCAATTTAAAAAATTAAATCAAATTCATTGTTCATCCATAGACGCGTTTCGAAATTTACGTTTGTTAAAATTATTGTAGTCAAATTTTGAAAGAGTTTTTGTTTGAAATTCATTAAAAAAAATGGTGATGTGGCCATCATGTTACTTTCTCCGACTTGATGGTATCATTTATATTTACGCTTCCATGGTTTATTTTCAATTTAAATCATATTTTAAGTGTGCATCGAACGTTTCGTAGACTCGGATAAAACTGACGTTTAAAACGTCAAAATTATGAAAGACGTAAAAATGTACTTCAAATTCAAAAACTCAGTTTACTCAAAAACTAAAGAGATTTCGAAAAAAACTTATTCTTCATAAATTGTTCATTTTGGCATTCTCTACAATTATTATTAATATAAATTTGCTGTAACTATTAGCGTTTTATAATTGTATACCAAAAATGAAAAAAAAATTAATAAATTTTTTTCTCGAATAACAATGATTTCATGAAAAATGTTTTCAAACAAAATAATCGCATTTCCTTATTGTCTTCAATATTTGTTTAACTGTTTTTGTGATATTTTTCATATTTAAGAAAATATTGGCAAAAAACAAAAAACAGTTAAGGTAAACACCCACTTTCGGTGTACGAAATTTTACCAAAAGCTTTTCAGTTCTTCGGATTATCAAATGAAACTTATGTTCAAAGTTTCATATCAATTGGTCTATTAGTTTTTGAGATATAGCGCGCACAGACACACACACACACACACAGACACACACACACACACACAGACACAAAAAAATGTTTTCCAGAAATTGTTGAAATGGCATCTAGGGACCCCAAAACGGATATTTCCGTAAAAAAAAATTTTGAAAAAAAAATCACGATCACAATACTTTCTCGTACTTCGTAACGGAGAAAGTAAAAAAAATTCATTGTCTATCTACAGATGAGTTTTGCGATTTATGCCTCATAAATGATTAAAGTGAAATTTGAAAGGGGTTTTCATTGAATTTAATAATAAAAAAAAAAAATTCATTGCCCATCTACAGACGCGTTTCTAGATTTATGTTTCTTAAATTATTAAAGTCAAGTTTGAAAGGGTTTTTGATTGAAATTAATTAAAAATATAAATAAATTAAGTTCATTGTCCATCTATAGATGCGTTTTGAGATTTATTTTCTTAACTTTTAATAACACATCTTGTAATTTCTCATCTAAATCTTTCTGCTAGCGTTTATAAATTCTGCTGTAATTATTTACAAATAATGGATAGTAATTAAAACATTACTTAACTCTCTCTCTCTTTCTCGTTCGTTCATGCTAGGTACATTCAACGTTATTAAATTCTGCAGAACCGGGGATAAGATGATGGGAATTTTATTGGTGTTTGTCTTGGGGACTGGCTGCACTTAAATATACATATGCAACGACGGGGAAGGGGTGGCGGTTTTAGTTGAAGCACGGTGTACTTTGGGGGCGCCCAAAAAGGGTCCTCCCGTCTCTCTCCAACTCGCCCGGCACACTCTCAAGTGTCATCGGTTATGAAGTCAATTTACAAGTAATTACTGGCGCGAAATTGGACGGCGGGGGCGAATTCCGACGGCGCGTCGTCGTAAGTAAACTTGTAATTGATTTTTACGTTAGGGAAGAGCCGGGCTCTCGAAAGGGGGATGAAAATAGTTGGAAAAATAATAAACGTCACGGTGATTTAGCGAGGCGAGCTAACTGAATTTTCAAATTGGATTCTGACGAGTATTTTTCACTTTCTTCGTTACGAAGTACGGGAAAATTGTTTCAATTTTTTTTTCGACGGAAATATACAGAAAAATGTCTGGTCTGAAATTTTAACCATAAACTATTTTCTTATATGATATTATTAATATCGCGAGGTGACTCATGGTACGGCGGAGGTAGCAGAGCTGATAAAAGAGACCTCTGCTACCTTTGCTGCAGAGATCTGTATTACCAGCTCTGCTACCTCGGCCGTACCATGTTTGATTACTGTTCTCAATAAAAAGAAAAACAAGTTTCACAGGCAATAAGCTGCGGTAAGGTCGAAATCCACAATACCGTCATAAAGATGTAAACTTCGATTAAAACTTTAACGCCCCATAAAATCAGCGATGCCCGACTAATTCGGCATTCGGCTTAGGCGCTTCGGAAGTACATAAAATTTAATGCCCCCTTGCACATCATGAATCCCTTGTTAATGTAGCAACTATAATGCCCACGAAATCTCCTCTTTACGGCGCGAGATTACTGTTGTACACAAGTGGCTCGTATTTAACAGGGTTGGAGAAGAGACGTGTCGATGAGTGTGTAGAGAGGCCTTAAAATATCCAAAGATAGTTAATGGAGGGTGTTAGAGTGGTAATTTTAAGAGATAATGCATTTGGTAAGGGATTTCAATTTTGGCGATTCGAAAAAAAATTCGACTTAAAAATTTCCAAAATTATTTAAAATTCATTCAGGATTATAATTTCATGAGAAAATATATACCTCACCTCTCTAGATTTTGTTCTAATTTTACGGGGATAGAGCGTAACAAAATGTGAAAATTTGTAATAATTTTGATGATTCGAAAAAAATTGCTATCGACTTGAAAATTTCCAAAATTACCTAAAACTCATTCAGGATTATAATTCCATGAAAAATACACACCCCTTCTCTCTAGATTTTGTTCTAATTTTACGGGGATAGAGCGTAAAAAAAAGTGAAAATTTGTAATAATTTTGATGATTCGAAAAAAATTGCTATCGACTTGAAAATTTCCAAAATTACCTAAAACTCATTCAGGATTATAATTCCATGAAAAATACACACCCCTTCTCTCTAGATTTTGTTCTAATTTTACGGGAATAGAGCGTAAGAAAAAATGTGAAAATTTGTAATAATTTTCATGATTCGCAAAAATTGCTATCGACTTGAAAATTTCCAAAATTACCTAAAACTCATTCAGGATTGTATTTTTATAAAAAAATACACACCCCTTCTCTCTAGATTTTGTTCTAATCTTACGGGAATAGAGCGTAAGAAAAAATGTGAAAATTTGTAATAATTTTCATAATTCGCAAAAATTGCTATCGACTTGAAAATTTCCAAAATTACCTAAAACTCATTCAGGATGACATTTCCATAAAAAAATACACATCCCTTCTCTCTAGATTTTGTTCTAATTTTACGGGGATAGAGCGTAACAAAATGTGAAAATTTGTAATAATTTTGATAATTCGAAAAAAATTGCTATCGACTTGAAAATTTCCAAAATTACCTAAAACTCATTCAGGATTATATTTCCATAAAAAAATATACACCCCTTCTCTCTAGATTTTGTTCTAATCTTACGGGAATAGAGCGTAAGAAAAAATGTGAAAATTTGTAATAATTTTCATGATTCGCAAAAATTGCTATTGACTTGAAAATTTCCAAAATTACCTAAAACTCATTCAGGATTGTATTTTTATAAAAAAATACACACCCCTTCTCTCTAGATTTTGTTCTAATCTTACGGGAATAGAGCGTAAGAAGACATGTGAAAATTTGTAATAATTTTCATGATTCGCAAAAATTGCTATCGACTTGAAAATTTCCAAAATTACCTAAAACTCATTCAGGATTATATTTCTATAAAAAAATACACACCCCTTCTCTCTAGATTTTGTTCTAATCTTACGGGGATAGAGCGTAAAAAAATGTGAAAATTTGTAATCATTTTGATGATTCCAAAAAATTGCGATCGACTTGAAAATTTCCGAAATTATTTAAAATTAATTCAGGATTATAATTCCATGAAAAAATATATACCTCCCATCTCCAGATTTTGATCTAATCTTACGTGGACAGAGCGACAAAATGAGGAAATTTGCAATGATTTTGACGATTCGAATTCGACTTCGTAGGGAATATGTACTATAGTTTTTTTTTTATAGTTTTCTCGAAAATTTTCGATTCTATCAACGGAATTATTTGAAAGGCATTTTTATGATTTTATCGCGTTTTTTTTTTCTAAAAATAGTAAAATTACGAAAAGTGTATTCTTTACAAGAACTTTCAATGCAAAGAACTGGCCATTACACATATAAATAATAGATAGAGTTAATATCAAAGTAATCCACCCTCGCAAAAGTCATCATTACTTTTTCATAGCCGAACGCACGAGGGTAAGGTATCTGCTGCAAAAACACAATTAGAGCAAATAGTGCACAGCACAGGAAACGATGGGGGTGAGTCACCGTCCTCATCACCGAATTAGATTCGAATCGGAGACCTTAGATCAATGTCAACTCCAATTTCAACGCTCTCCGATGCACATCATCTGCGATGTAATGATGTCAACTACCCTCCAGCTCCGCAGCCCTTGAATACATCACGCGGAGTAATTGGCAAACGTGAGTGGCACCTTTTCGAAATTATTTCGCGTAGTATATATTTTTTTCTTTAAAGGAGGGTGTGCTGCGGTGAAAGTTTTAGTTTTAGATAACTGGCCCTTTTGAGATGATTTATGGATGCGGCGCGTTTCACTTGAATTAATTAATTAAGTTGGGATTTTATCATTTGTGCGTTTTCTTAGTTAAAAATTTCTTGTGAAATTCAGTTTAAGTTTTACGTCTTCCTGAACAACTCCAAATAGTTTTCATAATGAAAGAAATTGAAAATATTAAAGAAATTGATTGTCGCCTGCTCGCTCCAGACGCGTCAGTAAATCTGCCAGTTTACTGCCTCGTTAAACAAATAATTATTACAACTAACTGTACACGTTCTGATAATCATTTCTTTCGATACAATATTCGATCGCTCGGCGGTGAAACTCCTGTCGGGTCTGTAAATCTGCCAATTACTGCCTCGTTAAATAAATAACTATTACAACCAACCGTACTATCACTAGACTATACAACGCGTTCTGATAATCATTTCTTTCGTTACAATATTCGCTCGCTCGGCGGTGAAACTCCAGCCGCGTCAGTAAATCAACTACTTTACTGCCTCGTTAAACAAACAGCTATTAAAACCAACCGTACAATCACAATAAATTCTGATAATAATTTTTTTTGAAACAATATTCGCTCGCTCGGCGGTGAATCTTCAGCCGCGTCAGTAAATCAACTACTTTAACCTCGTTAAATAAATAGCCATTAAAACCAACCGCGCTATCACAAGATCATACAGCGCTTTCTGATAATATTTTTTTTCGAAACAATATTCGCTCGCTCGGCGGTGAATCTCCAGCCGCGTCAGTAAATGCCTCGTCAAATAACTATTACAACCAATCGTATTGATGATCATTTCTTTCGATACAATAAATTAACGAAATAATCGAGCACACGTACAAGTTCAAGGATACGGTCATCCCTGCAGACATCCGAGGCAGATAACAATAATGCGATTCCGCGTGAGTCGGTGGCGAGATCGAGTCACGATCCGGGTCTTACGTGACCCGCCAGTCTCGCGACCCGCAGGATAGTTCCGTCCTTTGTGTGCAGACGTGTCACGTTCGTATCCTCCAGGTTTTTTTTTTGTTACGATTTCTGTTCCGTAACGACCACCTGACATTTCCTATTTCATTTCTTGACGCACAATAAGCCGCGGGGATACGTGGGGATGACATTAATCATTGCCCACATCCCGTCGTCTCCGTGGCATAAAAAAAAACGACACCTGGGGCTTCGCTTGATGTGGATAATTAAATGTCCTTCATGAATGATTGTTTTGTAAAAAGTGCAGTTAATTGGAAACAGCTAGGAGAAGTAGAATTTTGTTTTATATAAGTCAGATCACGAGATATATAATAATTTCAAAGGCAAAGAAAGAAAATTTTAGATGAATACGCTCCAGAGTTTCCATAAACGAAAACGTTTGTCAAAGAATCTGAAACCCGTTAGATTATCTTCTTATCAATTAATTTACACTCGCAAAACCCTCGTTCGTGTTCTAAGGATTGGTGGGTGGGCTGGGGCCCAACCATCACCCTTCATTTCCAATTAAAATCACCTAATCCAAAAAATACAGTTTGATTAAACCAATTTCTTAGTCTTATAAAAAATTAGAAATGGTATTAGTTTTTCAACAAAATCGATAAATATGTATCGATATTAATTTTTGTCAAAAAATACAATATTACCATTTGCTCCCTTTTTAAACCGACCTTATAAAATACAATTTAACTAAATGTCGTGCTTTATGTATAAACACCGATTTTTAATATAAGCAAGAAAGTCATATTTAATATACACACATTTCATTCGGGGGTGGGGGGTGTAAAGTTGAATCCTTTTTGATTCAGAAATCCCAACGTGACACTGCAAACACGCAACGGTTCGGTTGATCCTTTCGAAATTCCCTCGTGGCCCTAACCCCCCAGTTTTCGATAAAAAAAAATATATTTGATGAAAGGACACAACGAGGAAAATTGAATGGAACGGGGCGCACCGTAATCCCTGAAAATCCCCCAAATTCGCCCGGATTATTATAATTTAATGGGAATGCACGGTTTTTGAGTGTAATAACTTTTCGCATCATATTTGAATATCAACCGTGTTTAAAATAGCGTTAAATTTACTAAACATATTATTGTCTTCGTGTTTTTTTTTTTAAATTATTGAATGAACCGACCTTGAATGCCGGTTTTAACAGCTCCAACCACCTAACATTTTACAAAACTGTCATAACTTTGTACGTTGCTATTTTCTATTCTGTATCAGTCTTTTTTATATTAGAATCCACCTGATATTTTACAAATCTGACATAATTATGTACGTGTTTATTTATAATATTTTTTATTTGATATTGAAATTATAAATTTCAAATATTACTAATAAGATGTTTTGCTCTAATGCTTAAAGTAATCGTCGGAAACTTTTTTGTGCGCAATGATACGACTGATTTTATTCATGAGTAGAATATGTTAACATTTACATAATTCTACCATCGTTAATTCGTTCTAATCGATGTTTAATAAGATAAATTCATTTATCTTAATTAATTGAAATTGAGTTAAAGTCGTGGCTCGTGCGACCACCGCCAGGAGGGACATCTGTATCAATTAAAACCAATCAAAAGAAATTAAGCGTTCGAAGTGTCTGCATGCCACACAACGATTTTCGATAAGTAGATGAAATCTTTTGCGGCGTGCATAAGCACACACAGAGTAATAATAATAATACATTTATTAACGGGACATCGCCCTTGAAAAATACAAAATAACTAAAATGTACATTTCTATGAAGTAAAGTAATCCTTATCTAAAAATATATAACATTATTTGGCTATATGCACTAGGTCGAGTGTGAACAAGTAAGACTTAAAAGCTACTAAGTAAATTCAGTTATTGTGATGTATATAGTGTGTGTGAAAAATATTGCAACAAGGTCACAACATAATTAACCCATGAATATTGTACTCATTCTTCTTGGAAATAAAATAAAATAATAATAACATTTTATATGAAAATATTGATCCACTTTTGAAGTTCAAGTTATCCTCCCCTTACTTTTAAGCACATATCAACTTTTTTTTAATTGTGATGACTTGAAAGAAAAGGTAATTTACTAAGGAATTCAACGGTGTGACCATAATTGAAATCAAATTGGTTGAACTGATATAAAAAATATTTGTTATGTAGGAGGCTTTTACTTTGTTATACATGCTTTTTATATAGACTAAAACACTTTTTTACATTGAACAAAAGTGTTATACAAAGAAAATAAAACCGTGTTTTATTCTATATGATATAAAAAAAGTAGAATTCAGAAAAAGATCATGTTAAGGATTATACGATCATCTGATTAATCGTTTATTTCATTATTTTAATCGAACAATCGCTTATTTTTTTCTGGTCATGAATAAATGTTGTCTTTATATAGGTAAAACTTGATTTTTTCTTTTTGTGAACAGTAAAATATGCCTTTCTTAAATATACAACTGTATATTGACTGCTGAAGCCATTTTTAACAGGAAAATTTCTCATTGGTAAAACATACCATTTTTATAGGTAAAATATGTCAATTCTTATTGGTAAAACATGCCATTTTTAATTTCAAACAGGCGAAATATGCCTACTCTCATTCGTAAAACATGCAATTTTTGACTAGATTGATAAGCCATTTTTAGCAGGTGAAATGTCCATTTTTAAAATCTGCCATTTTAGTTGTAGAAATATGCCACTTTTGACCTTTAAAATAACCCTTTTTAGTTGATTGGTAAAATATGCTAGTTTTGACAGTTAAACTACGCCAGTTTTGACTGGTTAAATTTTTTTTCTGGAAAAATAATTACTCTACACGCTTTTGCTCATTATTAAGAATCGCCATGATTTTTTTCAGATTTTTCTAAGACCCAAAATTTTACCCTTTTTTTCTGGTACGGAAAAATTGGCGAAAATCATGAAATGGCCAAATGACTTGTAATGTACGTCAAAATGTTTACAACAGACCGAGGACTACGTGGTTAAATTTTTAGCCAAATCGCACTCGCAGTTTTCTCGTTTCGCGCTCTTAGATTGGGCACTCGTAAGTTGGCCAGAAATTTCGGTCGATTTTGGGATTTTTTTGGCACGGTCTCACAAAACAGATATAGATGATATTACATGAGTTTGTAGCTACATTCTTCTAGAATCTATAATTTCTATTCGCAACCATTTGCCGTATCCACGAACCGAGATTTGTTCATTTGAATGAGCCAATGTCGGTCAGCGTTAATCTGCAGGGTCTCGGTATTCGCTTCCCGTAAGGCCTCATGTTAATTTTCGGTTGTTAAAGAATGATGAAAATAATTACTTTACACGCCTTTTCCCATCATTAAAAACCACCATGAATTTTTCCAGTGAATATTCCAGTTTTGAAAGTTAAACTATGCCAGTTTTGACTATGTAAAAATGTGGAATTTTTGACCAACAAAATAGACTATTTTTTACTGTTAAAATAAACAGTGTTTGCCCTAAAAATTTTCTATTTTCAACTTTACAAGTTGCCAGTTTCGATTGGTACAATATGACATTTTTGACAGTTAAAATATGCTACTTTTGACAGGTAAAATATTCCACTTTTGACTGTTAAAATATGCCATTTTTGACAGTTAAAATATGGTACTTTTGACTGGTAAAATATTCCACTTTTGACTGTTAAAATATGCCATTTTTGACAGTTAAAATATGCTACTTTCGTCTGGTAAAATATGCCTCTTTTGACAGCTAAAATATGCCAGTTTTGACTGGCAAAATATGCCGTTTTTGACAGTTAAACTATGGCAATTTCGACTGTTCAAACATCTGGTAAAATATGCCATTTTGACAGCTAAAATATGTAATTTTTGACTAGTTAAATATGCCGATTATTGACAGTTAAATTACGCCAGTTTTAACTGGTAAAATATGCCACTTTTGACAGTTAAAATATGCCATTTTTGACAGTTAAACTATGCCATTTTTGACAGTTAAACTATGACAATTTTGACTGTTCAAATATGATACTATTGTCTGGTAAAATATGCCACTTTTGACAGTTAAAATATGTCAATTTTGACTGGCAAAATATGCCGTTTTCGACAGTTAAACTATTCTTCGTTTTGACTGGTAAAATATGCCAATTTCGACTGTTAAAATGTTTCTTTCGTCTGGTAAAATATGCCACTTTTGACAGTTAAAATATGTCAATTTTGACAGTTAAAATATGTCAATTTTGACTTGCGAAATTTGGCATTTTCGACAGTTTAATCATGGCAATTTCAACTGTTCAAATATGCTACTTTTGTCTGCTAAAATATGCCATTTTTGACAGCTAAAATATGCCATTTTCGGCTGTTAAAATATGCTATTTTTGACAGCTAAAATATGCCATTTTCGGCTGTTAAAATATGCTACTTTTGTCTGGTAAAATATGCCACTTTTGACAGTTAAAATATGCCAATTTTCACTGGCAAAATTTGCCATATTTTGACAGTTAAACTATGGCAATTTCGACTGTTCAAATATGATACTTTTTTCTGGTTTTCTTTTGACGGCTAAAATATGTCACTTTTGACTGCAAAATTTGCCATTTTCGGCAGTTAAACTATGCCAGTTTTAACTGGTAAAATATGCCAATTTCAGCTGTTAAAATGTGCCACTTTTGACAGTTAAAATATGCTAATTTTGACTGGCAAAATATGCCATTTTTGACAATGACAATTTCAACTGTTCAAATATGATACTATTGTCTGGTAAAATGTGCCACTTTTGGCAGCTAAAATATTTCACTTTTGACAGCTAAAATATGCCAATTTTGACTGGCAAAATTTGCCATTTTCGACAGTTAAACTATGCCAGTTTTCACGAGCAAAATATGCCAATTTCGGCTATTAAAATATGCTATTTTTGTCTGGTAAAATATGCCACTTTTGACAATTAAAATATGCCAATTTTCACTGGCAAAATATTTCTGGCATTTAATGTAAATGAAACTAAAAACTTCTTCGGACTGTTGAATAGTATTTAATCATTTTGACTAATAAACTCTTTGTTTATTATTATTCTCAGTATTAAGTAGTTATTTCTTACTATGCAAATTGTTTATATTGATGAGATATAATACGATATTGTGCTAGTAAACGTTATTACCTAAACTCTCAATTATTTTATCACCCACCCGATATCTTTAGTGTTGGTACAGTAACATAAAACATATTTTTACATTATTAGAAATACGATTAATTTTGCATAAATTTAGAATATATCAACTTAATTGTACGATTTTAAGATTTGCGCCCGGCGCATTCACCATTTCAGTCCTGCATCTCATCTTCCGTCTTCTCTAGCTCAGTTACTAATTAAGTTAGAATTTTTATATTTTACAGACGTTACTACTATCCTAGGGCGTATTTATAGAAACTATTTTTGACTATACAGGGTGTCCCAAAAAAGTGCGACGTCATGATGATATATATTTTTATATTACATCCTGTATATTTCGTGACCTATTTGAGTGCCTTTTATGGTTACCTATACGCCCTTAAAATTTGATTAAAATCGGTTCTGTGATATCAGCAAAAAAAATCAGTTTTACAAAATTATTAAAAAATAAAAATAGTGCCTCGTTAAAAAATTATACAAGGTACTTATTAAATAAGGACTGTATAAGTTTGATTGGTATGAATTATACAGGGTGTCCAAAATTTAGTGTCAAACTTTAAAGCGCTTTTTTTCTTATTTTTAATTGGAGTCCCTTTACATGTTTAAACATTTCGATATTAATAGAATAATAAACCTTCTGCACTGTACCATGAGGAGGCATGCAAACTTCATACTTCATACAAAATTATTAATACCGTACGCTATGTTTCCGATATTTATCGAGGTTTACGATAAAGTTGAATGGTGCACGCGATCATATTTTTTCCAATATCAATAAGCTCCATCGGAGTATTAAATATTTACATGATTTCCCCCCGGGCGCGTTTTCTTCTGGCGGGAATTTGGTATGCAAAAGAGGGGTGGGGGGAGGGAAAAGGCAATATTTGCCGGCAAAAATGTTGTAAAGCAGGAGCGCGCACACCGCCTAATAAATTATACATTCGGAATCTCCACTCAACCGCGCAAAAGGCATAAACACTAAACGAACTACGACTTCAAACACACAAAAAGGACCGTCGCGTCGGCGTCGCGACGTTTTGCTTTCGGAATATGTTTACGAGATGATTGAAGTCGTATTTTATATTCACATTCAGGTCTAAAGATGTGCGTGAACTAAAATGTAACGGGTCGTCCAAATTCAGCGGCGTACCTATTTTTTTTAAAGCACATAATTTCTAATATAATCGATTTTTTTTTCATTAGTTTACATGAATGTTATTAACTATGTTATATCAATTTAATATCTATTTAGGGGCCGTGATGGCCTAGTGAGTAGAGCTCCTGCTCACGGGCCTCGGGGTCGTGGGTTCGAATCCCATCCGTGAGGGTCACCTTTTCGGAACGAATTAGGGCCACTCGGTACAAAAATATTTTATTTGTAATTAATAAAAATTAGGCAACTTTAATTACGTACGTATTTTATTTTCAACGCGTAATTAATTCGTTTTACACTGTCTGCAGCTACAGCCAAAGGAGTGAAAATAATTAATTTTGGCGTGTGATGTTTTCAGAACAAGCGGCAATTACTTTCAGGTGATGACTCTCTGTGTTGTTTGCGTGGCGCACTCGTAAATTATCCCTTTGAAATTTATGAATCTGAAAACTCGGCCCGGCCTGAAGCAATACACCGCACGAGAAATAAATATTTATTATGCGGCAATTTATTTATTTATTTACCATTTCACCATCTTTCTTCCCGTCTGAAAGCACGCGAAGACGTCACCGGAACGGACGGCGTTACCTTTGCTCTCTAAATTTAGCCCCTGAAAGCCGACGAACGACGAATTTTTTTATAAATATAAATGCACCGCGATGCATTATTTATTTTTGTAGAAGGAACATTGCGTTTAACATTTTGTATTTGTGTTGATAATGTATTAAATGATAAATGAGCTATTCTATCCCTAAATTTTAAATTAATCACGCTTTCTCTGTTACAATTATGAGGTCGAACATTTTTGAGTTGCAAAAAAAAACAAAAAAAAAGAAACGATTGCAGCAAATTTCAAACTTTTTTCGGCTTTGGTAATTATGAACTTTATTTAAAATTAAATCAATTTCATGCTTTCATAAAAATTTGCAAACATTCTTATCTTAGATTTTTTAAATCATCACACTTTTCATACAGGGTGTCTCCTCACCCTTACAAATATCGAAAAGGTTAGACCTCAGAATTGAATCGGGGATTGTTCCCGATTCAATTCTGAGGTCTAACCTTTTCGATATTTGTAAGGGTGAGGAGACACCCTGTATGAAACGGCTGAATGAAAATAAATAGAAACTCGTGTTAGCAAAATAAGGAAACGCCGTGCAAAGAAATTAACGAAATATTTTCGTCCCGTCGCGACGAAATCGGATTACATCCCGTCTCCCCTAATTAACAGAACAAACGCGCCCCTTCGCCCCATCCTGCGCGATCCAAGGGCTTCACAAGAGGCGATTGTTTCTAACGTCCTCCCGTATTTCCCGATAATTTTAAAGTGTTCCTCCGAAGCGACTCCGCCATAAGATTGCAATCGTCCGCCCCCGTACACATAAAAGGGCGCACTTAGGCAAATCGCGCTCCCTTCGAGCACAGATACGGTTATTTTCGCCCACCCTTCGCCGACGCCATTCACGTCTGCACCATTGTGCGGTCGCCCTTAACACCGAGCGATGTGTACTAGTTGCAGGGTGTGAAGGATATCGCGGCGTTTTAATTAAGTGTACAAATGTTTGTGTGTGTATTATGTTATGGGGGTTATCTCGGGATATTAAAACGAACGTAAAAATAGCTATGGCAAAGTTTGCAGCAATTGTTTTTCAATTTTTTTTTAACAACTTAAAAAATGCAGAAACTGGAAATGGCACACGCTGTTTTCGCACGCGATTATTTTAATTCTTGAAGGGTGGTGTCTACATATTTTTATGGATTCATAAAGTGCGATAAATTTTGAGTAAATTTTGAAAGTTTGAAGTTTGTGGGAGTTGTTTTTCAATTTTTTTTTAACAACTTGAAAATGCAGAAACTGAAAATGGCACACGCTGTGTTCTAACGCGATTATTTTAATTCTTGAAGGGAGGTGTCTACATATTTTTATGGATTCTTAAAGTGGGATACATTTTGAGTAAATTTTGAAAGTTTGAAGTTTGTGGGAGTTGTTTTTCAATTTTTTTTAACAACTTGAAAAATGCAGAAATTGAATATGGCACGCGCTGTATTCTAACGCGATTATTTTAATTCTTGAAGGGAGGTGTCTACATATTTTTATGGATTCATAGAGTGGGACAAATTTTGAGTAAATTTTGAAAGTTTGAAGTTTGTGGGAGTTGTTTTTCAATTTTTTTTAACAACTTGAAAATGCAGAAACTGAAAATGGCACGCGCTGTGTTCTAACGCGATTATTTTAATTCTTGAAGGGAGGTGTCTACATATTTTTATGGATTCATAGAGTGGGACAAATTTTGAGTAAATTTTGAAAGTTTGAAGTTTGTGGGAGTTGTTTTTCAATTTTTTTTAACAACTTGAAAATGCAGAAACTGAAAATGGCACGCGCTGTGTTCTAACGCGATTATTTTAATTCTTGAAGGGAGGTGTCTACATATTTTTATGGATTCTTAAAGTGGGATACATTTTGAGTAATTTTTGAAAGTTTGAAGTTTGTGGGAGTTGTTTTTCAATTTTTTTAACAACTTGAAAAATGCAGAAACTGAATTTGGCACACGCTGTGTTCTAACGCGATTATTTTAATTCTTGAAGGGAGGTGTCTACATATTTTTATGGATTCATAGAGTGGGACAAATTTTGAGTAAATTTTGAAAGTTTGAAGTTTGTGGGAGTTGTTTTTCAATTTTTTTTAACAACTTGAAAATGCAGAAACTGAAAATGGCACACGCTGTGTTCTAACGCGATTATTTTAATTCTTGAAGGGAGGTGTCTACATATTTTTATGGATTCATAGAGTGGGACAAATTTTGAGTAAATTTTGAAAGTTTGAAGTTTGTGGGAGTTGTTTTTCAATTTTTTTAACAACTTAAAAAATGCAGAAATTGAATATGGCACACGCTGTGTTCTAACGCGATTATTTTAATTCTTGAAGGGTGGTGTCTACATATTTTTATGGATTCTTAAAGTGGGATACATTTTGAATAAATTTAGCAAGTTTTAAGTTTGTGGGAGTTGTTTTTCAATTTTTTTTAACAACTTGAAAAATGCAGAAACTGAATATGGCACACCCTGTGTTCTAACGCGATTATTTTAATTCTTGAAGGGAGGTGTCTACATATTTTTATGGATTCGTAAAGTGGGATACATTTTGAGTAAATTTTGAAAGTTTGAAGTTTGTGGGAGTTGTTTTTCAGTTTTTTTTAACAACTTGAAAAATGCAGAAACTGAATATGGCACGGCTGTGTTCTAGCGCGATTATTTTAATTCTTGAAGGGAGGTGTCTACATATTTTTATGGATTCTTAAAGTGGGATACATTTTGAGTAAATTTTGAAAGTTTGAAGTTTGTGGGAGTTGTTTTTCAATTTTTTTTAACAACTTGAAAAATGCAGAAACTGAATATGGCACACGCTGTGTTATAACGCGATTATTTTAATTCTTGAAGGGAGGTGTCTACATATTTTTATGGATTCGTAAAGTGAGATAAATTTTGAGTAAATTTAGAAAGTTTGAAGTTTGTGGGAGTTGTTTTTCAATTTTTTTAACAACTTGAAAAATGCAGAAACTGAATTTGGCACACGCTGTGTTCTAACGCGATTATTTTAATTCTTGAAGGGAGGTGTCTACATATTTTTATGGATTCATAGAGTGGGACAAATTTTGAGTAAATTTTGAAAGTTTGAAGTTTGTGGGAGTTGTTTTTCAATTTTTTTAACAACTTAAAAAATGCAGAAATTGAATATGGCACACGCTGTGTTCTAACGCGATTATTTTAATTCTTGAAGGGTGGTGTCTACATATTTTTATGGATTCTTAAAGTGGGATACATTTTGAATAAATTTAGCAAGTTTTAAGTTTGTGGGAGTTGTTTTTCAATTTTTTTTAACAACTTGAAAAATGCAGAAACTGAATATGGCACACCCTGTGTTCTAACGCGATTATTTTAATTCTTGAAGGGAGGTGTCTACATATTTTTATGGATTCGTAAAGTGGGATACATTTTGAGTAAATTTTGAAAGTTTGAAGTTTGTGGGAGTTGTTTTTCAGTTTTTTTTAACAACTTGAAAAATGCAGAAACTGAATATGGCACGGCTGTGTTCTAGCGCGATTATTTTAATTCTTGAAGGGAGGTGTCTACATATTTTTATGGATTCTTAAAGTGGGATACATTTTGAGTAAATTTTGAAAGTTTGAAGTTTGTGGGAGTTGTTTTTCAATTTTTTTTAACAACTTGAAAAATGCAGAAACTGAATATGGCACACGCTGTGTTCTAACGCGATTATTTTAATTCTTGAAGGGAGGTGTCTACATATTTTTATGGATTCGTAAAGTGAGATAAATTTTGAGTAAATTTTGAAAGTTTGAAGTTTGTGGGAGTTGTTTTTCAATTTTTTTTAACAACTTGAAAAATGCAGAAACTGAATATGGCACACGCTATGTTCTAACGCGATTATTTTAATTCTTGAAGGGAGGTGTCTACATATTTTTATGGATTCGTAAAGTGGGATACATTTTGAGTAAATTTAGAAAGTTTGAAGTTTGTGGGAGTTGTTTTTCAATTTTTTTTAACAACTTGAAAATGCAGAAACTGAATATGGCACACGCTATGTTCTAACGCGATTATTTTAATTCTTGAAGGGAGGTGTCTACATATTTTTATGGATTCGTAAAGTGGGATACATTTTGAGTAAATTTTGAAAGTTTGAAGTTTGTGGGAGTTGTTTTTCAATTTTTTTAACAACTTAAAAAATGCAGAAACTGAATATGGCACACGCTGTGTTCTAACGCGATTATTTTAATTCTTGAAGGGAGGTGTCTACATATTTTTATGGTTTCGTAAAGCGGGACAAATTTTGAGTAAATTTTGAAAGTTTGAAGTTTGTGGGAGTTGTTTTTCATTTTTTTTAACAATTTGAAAAATGCAGAAACTGAATATGGCACGGCTGTGTTCTAGCGCGATTATTTTAATTCTTGAAGGGAGGTGTCTACATATTTTTATGGATTCGTAAAGTGAGATAAATTTTGAGTAAATTTTGAAAGTTTGAAGTTTGTGGGAGTTGTTTTTCAATTTTTTTTAACAACTTGAAAAATGCAGAAACTGAATATGGCACACGCTATGTTCTAACGCGATTATTTTAATTCTTGAAGGGAGGTGTCTACATATTTTTATGGATTCGTAAAGTGGGATACATTTTGAGTAAATTTAGAAAGTTTGAAGTTTGTGGGAGTTGTTTTTCAATTTTTTTTAACAACTTGAAAATGCAGAAACTGAATATGGCACACGCTATGTTCTAACGCGATTATTTTAATTCTTGAAGGGAGGTGTCTACATATTTTTATGGATTCGTAAAGTGGGATACATTTTGAGTAAATTTTGAAAGTTTGAAGTTTGTGGGAGTTGTTTTTCAATTTTTTTAACAACTTAAAAAATGCAGAAACTGAATATGGCACACGCTGTGTTCTAGTGCGATTATTTTAATTCTTGAAGGTAGGTGTCTACATATTTTTATGGATTCGTAAAGTGCGATAAATTTTGAGTAAATTTTGAAAGTTTGAAGTTTGTGGGAGTTGTTTTTCAATTTTTTTTAACAACTTGAAAAATTCAGAAACTAAAAATGGCACACGCTGTATTCTAACGCGATTATTTTAAATCTTGAAGGGTGGTGTCTACATATTTTTATGGATTCGTAAAGTGGGATACATTTTGAGTAAATTTTGAAAGTTTGAAGTTTGTGGGAGTAGTTTTTCAATTTTTTTAACAACTTGAAGAATGCAGAAACTGGAAATGGCACGGCTGTGTTCTAGCGCGATTATTTTAATTCTTGAAGGGTGGTGTCTACATATTTTTATAGATTCGTAAAGTGGGATAAATTTTGAGTAAATTTTGAAAGTTTGAAGTTTGTGGGAGTTGTTTTTCAATTTTTTTAACAACTTAAAAAATGCAGAAATTGAATATGGCACACGCTGTGTTCTAACGCGATTATTTTAATTCTTGAAGGGAGGTGTCTACATATTTTTATGGATTCGTAAAGTGGGATAAATTTTGAGTAAATTTTGAAAGTTTGAAGTTTGTGGGAGTTGTTTTTCAATTTTTTTAACAACTTAAAAAATGCAGAAATTGAATATGGCACACGCTGTGTTCTAACGCGATTATTTTAATTCTTGAAGGGAGGTGTCTACATATTTTTATGGTTTCGTAAAGCGGGACAAATTTTGAGTAAATTTTGAAAGTTTGAAGTTTGTGGGAGTTGTTTTTCATTTTTTTTAACAATTTGAAAATGCAGAAACTGAAAATGGCACACGCTGTGTTCTAACGCGATTATTTTAATTCTTGAAGGGAGGTGTCTACATATTTTAATGGATTTGTAAAGTGGGATACATTTTGAGTAAATTTTGAAAGTTTGAAGTTTGTGGGAGTTGTTTTTCAATTTTTTTTAACAACTTGAAAAATGCGGAAACTGAATATGGCACGCGCTGTGTTCTAATGCGATTATTTTAATTCTTAAAGGGTGGTGTCTACATATTTTTACAGATTCGTAAAGTGCGATAAATTTTGAGTAAATTTTGAAAGTTTGAAATTCATTTTTTTTAAGAACTTAAAAACGCGGAAACTGGAAACGAGATGGGCTGTGTTTTAATATTTCTAATATCTTCATACAGCATTTCTCATTACTTATTACTCTACTCTAATCATTAACCAAGAATGTATGCATATTTTAAAATCCACACGCCTGCACATTTTTTTTTTTTTTTTGTTGAAAAGGCAAATCTTCCTAATGGTGCTCTTTTCATTATACTTGCATATTCAGCAGACGGAAAGTTACAACACCGGAGGAAGTATGGTCGTAGTTTTTGCACACCCGTGTCTTGATGAATAATACAATCACTCTAATTAACCGACCGTCGTTCCTACGTGATATAAATAATTGATCGATCGCATGTATCTGAAGAAGGAAGTCGCCTTTGTCTTCGTTTGAAGCGAGCCGCGTCTCGGAATCGGCAATTAGGGGTGACGCATCGCCGAGGATTTCAACAATAGTTTCCAAATCGATAATTCTTAATGACATAATGATTGCAATTAAATTAAATTCACGAGAAAGGAGAAGATGTTTCATAGAGTTTCAATACTCAGAATTATAATATGTTCAATTGCCTTATTGAAAATACGTCCGTATACATTAATTATTATGTTAGTGCCCGACTACACATTGCGTTTTCAACGCAGCGTGCAAACCGCGCGCGTTTAAAACGCAATGTGTAGTCGGTGACTTAAGAAATGTAGGTCAATCAACCAGAACCGATTTTTTGGAATTAATACGGAGTTTACTTACTATAAAAGCCTGATTCTTAGAAAATGACATTGCAAATTATGAACCCCGTTTGAACAAATAATAACATGGTCGATGGTCGAAGCCATTACATTGTGATACATTTTGATTGAGGAACTTTTCAATATAATTCGCTTTGTGTGATACCAACAAGTCCGTTTTAATGGAAGGTTCCTGAAACAATAACATGTAAAGTAACTTTTTGTGGCTCGCAATCTCGGCACAGAAAGTGTCACTTTAACTTCTAATATATTAAAAATGATAAATATAACTAAGGTAAGCATTTGTTGTTTTGAATGAAATTAAAAATAAGTCCGACATTGAATGGAGCCCAGATCGCGTGCACTCTGCACTGTGAATGAATTCGATTGCGTGCGTGCGTGTGCGTTGCCGCGGCGGCGGCGTATCGACGGCGACGCGTGTTTACCACCGCCGCCGACGACGACGACGACGACGACGTCGACGGCGACGACTTGGAGCATGCGTGTGCGTGCGCGTGCCGGGGTTCCCGCTCGTTCCTGCTGACAAGTCAAAACCAGTCAAAATCCTGCGCTCGTGCAGGAATAGCGACGCGCTCCACACGCTGACGTCGCGACGGCGACGCGGACGTCCCGCGCAGTTCCGCCGGTGGTGTTTTTTATTGTGTCTCGTGTGTGTTGTTGTGCATACATAAATATATTGTGCAACGGATGACGAAAACAAATCGCTCATTAATTACCCGGCTCGTTCTTAAATACTGGAAAAGTTTTAATTGGTTTGTGTTTGGAGAGAGCGATTAAGATTGTAATTAATTTATGTCTTCGTGTACGATAGGGGGAAGACGTGGGGAGAGAATTTAGCAATAATATATTGCCGAGTTGGCTTGAAGTTAACAGTTAGTTTTGAAATCTTAGGGGAATTAGAGAAAAACGTTTACAAAACAAAATTTCCGCACAAAACTCAACCTACAAGAATATTCCAATAGAATTTTACAAATCTTGCAGTTTGTTAAAATAATATAAACAAGTAATTAAATAAACACAAAAAAAACAAACACAATATCTAAAAACTACATTCCTGAAGTGTAATTCAGTTGTCAGTAAATCATATTTTAATTGCGATCAAACAAAGAATTTACAATGTAAATTTGGTAGTGAGTACAGGGTGTCCCAAATTTCGCAAAGAAATAGACAAACAGTATGTCTAGGGCTCGATTTTCAATCAGTTACCGTTTTTATTTTTTATTCGCATTTTCTAAACAGTTCTTAACTTTTTTTGCTAGGCAAATTTTTAATTTTTGTAAAAACCACTTTATGTAGAATTCGGTGGCGTTCTCAGTATTTTTATAACAATTTTCGAAACGTGAAGCAAACTTTTTTAAATGAGACACCCTGTATATTTTTTTTCATTTTTGAAATCTCTATAAAATTAACTTTTTTCGTAATGCAATTTTTTAATTTTTTGTGAAAACAATTTGATGCAGAATTCGGTGGCGTGGTCAGTATTATTTTTATAGTCAATTTTCGAAACGTGACGAAAACTTTTTTAAATAAGACACCCTGTACAATTTTTTTCATTTCTAAAATTTTAATAAAATTAACTTTCTTCGTTATGCAAATTTTTCATTTTTGTAAAAACAACTTTATGCAGAATTCAGTAGCGGGGTCAGTATTTTTTAGCCAGTTTCGTTTTTTTTTAATAAGACATTCTATATAGATTTTTTCATTTTTGAAATTTCTACAAAATTAACTTTCTTCGTAATACAAATTTTTATTTTTTTTGTAAAAACAACTTTATGCAGAATTCAGTGGCGTGGTCATTTTTTTTAGCCAGTTTTCGAACTGTCACGAAAACTCGTTTTTTTTCAAATAAGACACCCTGTACATATTTTTCATTTTTGAATTCTCAATAAAATTAACTTTCTTCGTTATGTAAATTTAAAATTTTTGTAAAAAAACAACTTTATGAAGAAGCAGTATTTTTTAGTCAGTTTACGAACCGTGGTGCAAACTTGTGTTTTTTTTAATAAGACACCCTGTATATATTTTTTAATTTTTGAAATCTCTATAAAATTTACTTTTTTCGTTATACAAATTTTTAATTTTTGTGAAAATAATTTTATACAGAATTTGGTGGCGTGGTCAGTATTTTTATAGTCTGTTTTCGAAACGTGGTGCAAACTAGTTTTTATTTTTAATAAGACACCCTGTGCATGTTTTTTTTTTCATTTTTTAAATCTAAATAAAATTAACTCTCTTCGTTATGCAATTTTTTATTTTTTGTAAAAGCAACTTTATGCAGAATTCAGTGACGTGGTCAGAATTTTTTCACCCTGTATATATTTTTTATTTTTGAAATTTCTATAAAATTAACTTTTTTTGTTATGCAATTTTTTTAATTTTTGTGAAAACAATTTTATGCAGAATTCGGTGGCGTGGTCAGTATTTTTTTAGTCAATTTTCGAAACGTGACAAAAACTTTTTTAAATAAGACTCCCTGTATATTTTTTTACATTTTTGAAATCTCAATAAAATTAACTCTCTTCGTTATGCAAATTTTTAATTTTTGTAAAAATAACTTTATGCAGAATTCGGTGGCGTTGTCAGTATTTTTATAGTTAATTTTCGAAACGTGACGCAAACTTTTGAAATAAGACACCCTGTATAATTTTTTTCATTTTTGAAATCTCAATAGAATTAACTTTCTTCGTTATGCAAATTTTTATTTTTTGTGAAAACATTTTTATGCAGAATTCGGTGGCGTGGTCAGTATTATTTTTAGCCAGTTTTCGGACCGTGACGCAAACTTTTTTTAACAAGACACCCTATATAATTTTTTTCATTTTTGAAATCTACAAAATTAACTTTTTTCGTTATGCAAATTTTTATTTTTGGTAAAAACAAATTTATGCAGAATTCAGTGGCGTGATCAGTATCTTTTAGTCAGTTTGCGAAACGTGGCGCAAACTTGTTTTTTTTTAATAAGACACCCAGGATAATTTTTTCTCATTTTTGAAATCTCTATAAAATTAACTTTTTCCGTTATATAAATTTTAAATTTTTGTAAAAACGACTTTATGCAGAATTCAGTGGCGTGATCAGTATTTTTTTAGTCAGTTTTCGAAACGTGGCGCAAACTCTTTTTTTTTGTAAATAAGACATCCTGTATATATTTTTTTATTTTCAAAATTAATTAACTTTTTTCGTAATTAATTTTTGTGAAAACAATTTTATGCAGAATTCGGTGGCGTGGTCAGTATTTTTATAGTCCGGTTTCGAAACGTGCCACAAACTTATTTTTTTTTAAAGACACCCTGTATATATTGTTTCATTTTTAAAATCTCTATAAAATTAACTTTTTCGTTATACAAATTTTTAACATTTTTATGCAGAATTCGGTGGCATGGTCAGTATTTTTTATAGTCCGTTTTCAAAACGTGGCGCAAAGTCGTTTTTTTAAATAAGACACCCTGTATTAATTTTTTCATTTTTGAAATCTCTACAAAATTAACTTTTTTCGTTATGCAAATTTTGAATTTTCGTAAAAACAACTTTGGCGTGGTCAATTTTTTTATAGTCAGTTTTTGAACCGTGACGTAAACTTGTTTTTTTTTAAAGACACCCTGTATATATTTTTGAAATCTATTAAATTACCTTTTCATCGGAATATAATACTTGATTTTTTCCTGTTTTTTTTTTCTCGGGTAACTTTTTGCTTTCTCCTTTACGAGGTACGGGAAAGTATTGTGGTCGTGAAATTTTTTTCCGATGTTTTGACACTTTGAAACTTTGAATATAAGTCTTATTTCACAATCCGAAGAGCTGAAGAGCTTTTGGTAAAATTGCGTACACCGGAAATGGGTTAGCTTAGCCGTTTTTACCTTCTCCGTTACGAAGTACGAGAAAGTATAGTGACCGTGATTTTTTTTCAAATAATTTTTTTTACGGAAATATCCGTTTTGGGGTCCCTAGATGCCATTTCAACAATTTCTGGAATTTTTCTTTGTGTGTGTGTGTGTCTGTGTGTCTGTGTGTCTGTGTGTCTGTGTGTCTGTGTGTGTGTCTGTGTGTCTGTGCGCGCCGTATCTCAAAAACTAATAGAGCAATTGATATGAAACTTTGAACATAAGTCTTATTTAATAATTCAAACAACTGAAAAGCTTTTGGTAAAATTTCGTACACCGGAAGTGGGCGTTTACCTTAACCGTTTTTTGTTTTTCTCCAATATTTTCTTAAATATGAAAAATATCACAAAAACATTTAAACAAATATAGAAGACAACAAAGAAATGAACATCTTTTGTTTGAAAATATTATTCATAAAATCATTTTTAATTTTTTAAATTTTTTTTTATTTTTAGTTTATAATTATGAAACGATAATAGTTAGAGCAAATTTATGTTAATGATAATTGTAGAGAATGCCAAAATTAACGACTTATTAGTTTTTAAGTAAACTGAGTTTTTGAATTTGGAGTATAATTTTTCCATCTTTCATAACTTTTCATCCGAGTCTACAAAAAAAAAAGAAATTTTTAAATTAATCTAGTAGGCAAATTAAGTCCAATTACTTGTAATTGATTACCCATGAAACATCCTTAAAAAATCCGTTAGTGAACTTATCTTCTACTGAACTAATTGTAAATGTTTAAGTTTGAATTGGAAGCTTTTAGTTCCTGATAAAATAAATTTATAAGGCGTAATCGTCGGTACTCAGTGTGTTCTAAGCAGGCTGCGAGTAGTTTAAAAGTAGATACAAAATAAAAAACACCGGAAATCTTAAGAGCAGAGGTATTCTAGGATGTCTTAATATAAATTGTAATGGGAAACCTGCACCAGGTCGGAATTGTGCGCCGCTGTAATCGTCGATTTAGCTGGCGTGAATTCCCCCAGTTCTGTCATCGAGGAAAACATTTGAAGTAAAAAAAATGTACGTAATTAGTATTTGGTACATTAATTGTACCCTGAAATAGGGAGATTGTTTTTTTACTGTATACACTTTTCATTACATATTTAATTATATTTATGATATTAAATCAACGAGCTTTACTAAACTTGAACAATAATTTATACTCCTATTATTTATTAATCGAGTAGTTTTGATCATATTAATAATTGTTTCCAGTGAATTCCGAAAAAAACATGTTAGAAGCTAACTGTAATAGTGTATTACAAACCGAGTCGGGAAATACTGTATTACAGCCGAGGGCTTAGATTGCAATTCCAAGCGCGGAGCATTTCAATTTCAATGTCGGACAGTGTGCTGTAGCGAATTTCTATAATCAAATAATATTCTTAATTAAATAAAACACACTTTTACTTAGTTAATATCACACTGAGTGATATTAACTAAGTAAAAGTGTGTTTTATTTAATTAAAAATTTATCACGAAATAAGTGTCGCCAACCTCAATCAGTTAAATAATATTCTTTTTTTAATGTTAATTTTTGCACTAAATCTGAAAACACTTAATATTTCGGAAACAGTTGAAGATAGGTATAGGACATGGTACATGAAATATGTCTAGAATTCTCCGAAGAATTCAAACATTGAATAATATACAGGGTGTTGCATTTAAAGTAAGAAAGTTGGTATCGGCCTCTGTTACGTGGCACACCCTGCATTAAAAAGAATGCGCAACTAAAAATACCAATCGACGTGTCCGAGCGTTTTCTCAAATTTATTCTATTTGGCTGATATACACTGTATACAATGCAAATATGGAATAAATTCAGTAAAACCGAAATAAATTTTTTTTGGAAAAAATCCTCGACCAGGTCGATTTTCAGTCAGTAGAAAAATTATTATTTTTATTACATCAAGCATTAATCATATAAATAAAGTACCTGAAAGGTTCCATTCCAGTTGTCTCCAAAAAGCCCGGACATAATTAGCAACACTGAATCATCTTACAACTTACTCACGCTCTCAACTCTATAAATACACCCGTTGTATAAATATCTATTGGAGTTTGCGAGTGCATCCAATTTTTTCTTTTTCGTTCTATACGGCCCTATTGCCTATTTCCGTTTGGCCGAAACTATATTTAACGCGATTCTCCCTCCCGTTCCTCCCCAAAACGTATTTTAAAGCGTCTCGGCACGTTTCGCCAAAGGGGTTGCGGTTTCTGGGTCCTAAATTAGAGCGCGGAGTGGTTTCTTCCGGGAGTTCGGAAAAGAAAAACAGAATTAAGCACTCCGGCGCGGACTTTTAATACGGAAACTTCTGGAGGACTCGCCGGGGGAGCGATTGCGAAAAAGTTTCGTGCGCGGATTTACGTGCTCCATTTCTTGATTGGTGGTCGCGTTTTGTCGAGTCGACTTCGTCGCAACAAAAAGTGAAAAATGAAAAAGACTAACATTATAAATTCTCCTTTACCACAGTTCTACAATTACTCAATTATTTACTTTAACATTCCGGGCTCTAATAGTATATTACATAACTAGAGTCGTAACTAGCAAATTACGCGCGCTTAATTGCGTTACAACTCGCGTTATGTGCTATACTTTACCTACGACCTTACATTTATTCGCTTAAACCAGTGGTCGGCAAAGTGCGGCTCCAGAGCCGCATGTGGCTCTTTGGTTCTGGCACAAATATCCACGGAAGGCGCAATAATATTTTCATTAAAAAAAACTTGCTAAAAAAATTACATCTTACACAACACAAGTGGTCTGCTTTGATTGACCTATAGAAGGAAGACATGATCATTTTCAACGCTTGGAATAGTATTCCTGACTCTTACGCAGTGGCGGCTCGTAGAACATATTTGAAGAAACAAAGAAAAAATCAAAAATTTGGAAGAAGATCTAAAATATCGGCTAAAAAATAAAAAAAACCTGGTTTAAAAATAAAAATGCAGACCAAAAAATTGAAAATACAAGCAAAAGAAAAATAATTTTCCATTTTCAGCCCCAAAAATAACTCTGTTTAGCTTAAAATAAGTTTCAACGAGAAATTCGAAAATAATAGCAAAAATAAAAATCGACAGCCCTTTCACAGACAACGGAAAGCGGATTTCAAGTTTTTAACTTAATGTATTTAAATGTTATTTCTGTGAATAAACATGTTTGTATATGTAAAAATAAAAAAAAACCGCAAGAAAATCTAAAATATGGGACAAAAAATAAAAAAATTAAGACCAAAAATTTAAAATTTGTACCCAAAAATCAAAGCGGTAGACCAAAAAATCAAAATTTTTAACAAACGAATCGAAAATTTAAGTCGAAATAAAGAAAATTTGGGCCAAAAGACCAAATATTGAAACCAAAATAAACGAAAATGCAAAACAGGCCAAAAAAGTAAAAACCTACAATAGGGCGAAAAAGGTGAAAATTTAGAAAAAACATCGAAAACTCGGGCGTAAAGATAAAAAATGCAGACAAAAAATCCAAAATTTCTACAAATCAATCGAATTTTATCGTCAAAATTATAAATATTAAGACTAAAAAATAAAAAAATCTACAATATAGCCTAAAACGGTGAAAATTTAGACAAAACATCGAAAACGAGTGTAAAGATAAAAATTGCAGACAAAAAATAATCGAAAATTTCTACAAACCAATCGAATATTTTGGTCAAAATAAAGAAAAAATAAAAATAAATAAGAATAAATTTATGGCTAATTTGTTTTCTTGCGATTTAAATTTAATTTAATTGTTAGTTTTTGTTTCTAATTTTGTATTATTGGGATTACCCGTTTAATAATAAATAAATAAATAAAAAAATCGGGAATTCAGAAATCTAAAATATGGGCAAAGGAATCAAGAATCCTGATCTAAAAATAAAAAAAGCAGACAAAAATCGAAAACTTAGGCAGAAGCAAAATAATTTGCCACTTTCAGCCGCGAAAAATTAGTTTCGAAAATAATTGTAAAAAATAAAAAAATTCACGAAATAAAATCAATAATCCAAGTTAAAAAATGTAAAATATACCATAAATAAAAAAAATATATACCTACGTTAAAAAATTCAGACCAAATATCTAAAGTCTGGCCTAAAAATAAAAATAGTGGACCAAGGAAAGAAACATTTTACCAGACAAATAAAAAAAAAAATCAAGAAAAATTTAGGGCAAAAGATTTAAAAAAATCCATAATGTTGATCAAAACGTCGAAAATTTACACAAAACATGGAAAACTCGGACCTAAAGGTAATAAATGCAGACTAAACGAAAAATCAAAAATGGGGGCCAAAAAAATCGAAAATTTTAACAATAAAATCGAAAAGTTAGGTCAAAGTAAAGAAAAATTTAGGTCGAAAGATTTAAAAAAATAATAAATATCTGCAATGTTGGCCAGAAAGTTGAACATTTAGGCAGTATATCGAAAACTCGGGCCTGCAGATAATAAATGCAGACTAAAAAATCGAAAATTTCAACAAACAAAACTCGAAAATACCCGAAAAAAATTAAAAGAAATTCGCATATAAATTAATACTTCAGGTTATAGGTTATAGATATTATAACTAAAATTAAATCAAAAATTTGGAACTAGAATTAAAAATTCGGCCCCCAAAATCAAAAATGAGGACCAAAAACATCAAAAATTTTAACAATTAAACCGAAAATTTATGCCACAATTAGAATATTTAGGTCGACAGATCAAAAATTGAAAATACAGGTCAAAAATCTAAAAATTAAAAATTCGGCGGGAAAATCAAAAAGTCGAAAATTTAAACAATTAAATCGCAAAAGGTCAAAATAAAGGATATTTAGGCTAAAAGTTATAATATTTTGACCAAAAATATAGAAAATACGGGTCAACATTTGAAAAGCAGAAATAAAAAATGCGGACTAAATAGTCGAAAATGTTGACAATGAAATCGAAAATTTAGGTCAAAATAAAGAATATTCTAAAATTTAGTCAAAAAAACAAATAGAAAATACAGGCTTAATAATAAAATATGCTGAATATTGTAGTAAGAAAATGGTTTAAATTAGTCCTAAAAATCACTCTATTGTTCAAAATAATTTCCCAATTTTATTTTTAATAGGAAAATATTTTTCTTTAATTTTCGCTTTAATTGTCCAAAAAAGTGAAACTAATTTGAAAAAGAATTCAAATAAAACCATTGACTTTATTGTTTCACCTTTTGTGTCGGCAGTTTCAACAACTTTAGATTTAGTTGATACATTTTTAATAATTCAAATAAAACAATTCATTTGGTTAGTATGACTCTCAGTAGCGGCTCGTGGAAAATGTTGATGGTACTTTTACAATATGGGCAGGCGCTCGCCTCTTTTTTTAAAGAAAGACAGAACGATTAATCTTCATAGTCCAAGATTATTTTGAGTTCTAAAGTAAAGGTTCATAATTTCAAACAGCTAAATTAAAACAAGCTGAAAATGTGATTTATGAGTACTTATCGCGCGTTTACATTGTAAACACCATTCTTCGACATCAAACAATACACATGGAAAACAAAAATAATTTTAAGAATCAATTAAAAATTCTTGCTGAGCTTGAAACTACTACAGGTAGTGCCATGGCTCCTTGGCTCTATATAACGAGCCGCCCCTGCTCTTACTCAAACTTTCCAAGGAGATGCAAGCACATTGTATATATTTATTAAGTATGAAATTTAGTTTTATTTAGTGTACTACTTATTTAGTGTAATAAAAGTTTACTAAACAAACCGATTTGGCTCCCATTTTTTTTTAAATTGTTGTAATGTTCATATTTGGCTCTTTGGCTAATAAGTTTGCCGACCACTGGCTTAAACTAAAGACAAATTGAAACTGAATCTTGTCAGGGTGATTTTTCAAGGCTCTACTTAACTACTACAGTCTATTCATATCAGCAGGAGGCTGTAATTCACATTTAATTTGATGAAAGTAATTTACCATTCAATAGCATACTAGCGATTGCCCGTGAAAAATCATAGCGAGGATTGTATTGTGTCGATTAGTGTTATAACCAATATTTTGTAATCTGACATTTAAATGTTAGACGAACAGGTGAGTGAAGAGGGTCTCAGCTGACGTTAATTATAATTGGCTAATTACGAGCACATTTATCAATTACAAAGTCGGAGTGGCTAGAAATCTTAAAATCCCCTATTTCTAAATTTCTCTACTATCATTTTGAGCAGTTTGTCTGGGAATGTTAAAACATGCCGACAACACAATAAACATCATTTTTCTTATTATTAAGTTTCGATGCGCCCGGTTTGATAAGGTTAATTACCCCAGCAATATTTACAGGATGGTAACCTTAGAGGGGTCTGGGGGAGGGTGGCAGATTTCCGACGCGACCCCAATATTCCAGAGGACGACACCCTCGACAGTTTCCGGTTCATTTAACATAATTAGGTCCCGATAACCGAAAACAGATATTTACGGAATCTGGGAGAAAACGTGTCCCTACTTCCGCCAGCTGGTCCGCAATCAGAAACGTCCCTCAGGGGCGCAATCTTAATTGCGGAAAAGTCGCCGGTGCGTGAAAGCGCGGAAAATGGGAAAATTTTATTTCAATCATGTGATTTAATAAAACTGATCTTTATTAATACTAATTTACACATTTTTAAGATACATTTTTGGCATATCACTATTATTATTTAGCCGATATTAGTTGTTTGTACAAATTATACCAGGTGAGCCATTTTAATCGATGTACCTAAGACAGATACGGAAACTGTTCAAGATAATGGACGTCACCTATCTGTAAAACAAGCTTTGACCTTGAGACTACGTTTCAAGGTTATTTGAAGGTCACCGGCTTCGAAAAGAGTGGAAAATTTGAAATTATATTTTGAAGAGTTGCAGCACCATATTTAGCACAAATTCAGATTTGTGAGCAGGGGCGGCTCGCCATGGCACTACCTGTACTTTCAAGCTCAGCAAGAATTTTCAATTAATTCTTGAAGCACTTTTTCGCCAGTTACTTTGGCCTAGGAAGATGATTCGTTCTTTCTTTCTTCAAATATGGAGGGGGTATATTGTATAAGTGGCTCTACCATCAACATGTTCCACGCGTCGCCACTGTTTGTGGGGCTTTTTAAAGAATGTTATTTTTAACTTTCTGCGATGAATTTTCCTCGATGATTTTTATGATCAACTTTCTGCAATGAATTTTATTACCGTTAACTTTCTGCCATGAATTTCCCGCGATGAATTTTCCGCGTTGATTTTTATGATCAACTTTCTGCAATGAATTTTCTTACCATTAACTTTCTGCCATGAATTTTCCGCGATGAATTTCTTACAATCAACTTTCTGCCATGAATTTCCCGCGATGAATTTTCCGCGATGATTTTTATGATCAACTTTCTGCGATGAATTTTCTTACCATTAACTTTTTGCCATGAATTTTTTACGATCAACTTTCTGCGAGGAATTTTCCCCGATGATTTTTATGATCAACTTTCTGCAATGAATTTTCTTACCATTAACTTTCTGCCATGAATTTCCCGCGATGAATTTTATAATCAACTTTCTGCGATGAATTTTCTTACCATTAACTTTTTGCCATGAATTTTCCGCGATGAATTTTTTACAATCAACTTTCTGCGATGAATTTTCCGCGATTATTTTTGTGATCAACTTTCTGCGATGCATTTTCTTACCATTAACTTTCTGCCATGAATTTCCCGCGATGAATTTTCCGCGATGATTTTTATGATCAACTTTCTGCAATGAATTTTCTTAGCATTAACTTTCTGCCATGAATTTTCCGCGATGAATTTCTTACAATCCACTTTCTGCCATGAATTTCCCGCGATGAATTTTCCGCGATGAATTTTATAATCAACTTTCTGCGATGAATTTTCTTACCATTAACTTTTTGCCATGAATTTTCCGCGATGAATTTTTTACAATCAACTTTCTGCGATGAATTTTCTTCGATGATTTTTATGATCAACTTTCTGCAATGAATTTTATTACCGTTAACTTTCTGCCATGAATTTTCCGCGATGAATTTTTTACGATCAACTTTCTGCGAGGAATTTTCCCCGATGATTTTTATAATAAATTTTCTACAATGAATTTTCTTACCATTAACTTTCTGCCATGAATTTTCCGCGATGAATTTTTTTCCATCAACTTTCTGCGATGAATTTGTTTACCATCAACTTTCTGCTATGATTTTTTTTTACATTAACTTCCTGCGATGAATTTTCCGCGATGATTTGCATGATAAACGATCTGCGATGCATTTTCTAACCATGAACTTTCTGCCATGAATTTTTCGCGATGATTTTTTTTACGATCAACTTTCTGCGATGAATTTTCCGCGATGATTTTTATGATCAACTTTCTGCGATTCATTTTTTTCCATCAACTTTCTGCGATGAATTTGTTTACCATCAACTTTCTGCTATGATTTTTTTTAACATTAACTTTCTTCGATGAATTTTCCGCGATGATTTGTATGATCAACTATCTGCGATGCATTTTTTAACCATGAACTTTCTGCCATGAATTTTTCGCGATGAATTTTTTTACCATCAACTTTCTGCGATGAATTTATTTTACCATCAACTTTTTGCGTGAAATTTTCCGCGATGATTTTTATGATCAAATTTATGCGATGAATTTTTTTACCATCAACATTCTCTGATGAATTTTCCCCGATGAATTTTTTTACCATCAACTTTCTGCGATGAATTTCCCGTATTATTTTTTTTATGATTAACTTTCTGCGACGAATTTTCTGCGATGATTTTTTACCATCAACTTTCTGCGATGAGTTTTTCGCGATGAATTTTTTTATCATCAACTTTCTGCGATACATTTTTTGCGATTAATTTTTTTATGATTAACTTTCCGCGATAAATTCTCTTACCGTCAATATTCTGCGATGAATTTTCCGCGATGATTTTTTTACCATAAACTTTCTGCGAAGAATTTTTTTATCATCAACTTTCTTTGATTAATTTTCCGCGATGATTTTTATGATCAACTTTCTGCGATCAATTTTCTTACCATCAACATTCTCTGATGAATTTTCCGCGATGAATTTTTTTGCCATCAACTTTCTGCAATGAATTTTCCGCTAATATTTTTTTATTACTAACTTTCCGCAATGATTTTTTTACCATAAACTTTCTGCGATGAATTTTCCCCGATGAATTTTTTTACCATCAACTTTCTCTGATAAATTTTCCGCGATGATTTTTATAATTAATTTTTGCGATGAATTTTCCGCGATGATTTTTTTTACCATAAACTTTCTGCGTTAAATTATTTGCGATGATTTTTTTATGATTAACTTTTCGTGATGAATTCTCTTACCGTCAATATTCTGCGATTGTTTTTTACCATCAACTTTCTGCGATGAATTTGTTAACATCAACTTTCTGAGATGAATATTTTACGATGTTTTTTTGATGATCAACATTCTGCGATGAATTTTCCGAGATGAATTTTTTTACCATCAACTTCCTGCTATAAATTTTTTGCGATGAATTTTTTTATGATTAACTTTACGCGATGAATTTTCTTACCGTTAATATTCTGCGATGAATTTTACGCAATGGATTTTCTTACGATCAACTTTCTGCGATGAATTTTTTAACATCAACTTTCTGCGATAAATGTTAATGATCAACATTCTGCGATGAATTTCCCGGGATCAATTTTTTTTTACCATCAACTTTCTGCGATACATTTTTTGCGATGAATTTTGTAATGATTAACTTTTCACGGTGAATTCTCTTACCGTCAATATTCCGCGATGAATTTTCCGCGATGATTTTTTTACCATAAACTTTCTGCGATGAATCTTTTTAGATCATTCGCTTTGCCCATTATCCTGGATATAGGGTTATTTTGGCTATAATTAGAGCTGTAAGCCTTTAATCGAATTACAATATTTTTTTACCATCAACTTTCTGCAATAATTTTTTTGCGATGAATTTTTACGATCAACTTTCTGCGATTAATTTTTTTATCATCAACTTTCTTCGATACATTTTTTGCGATGAATTTTCCGCGTTGTCACAACTCAAAGTACAATTTACAGTGGCCTTGAAAAAAATGTGAAGGTACTAAAGTGTATTCAATAAGCAACCAACTCAATACCTAGCTAATAAAGCTACATGTTGCACTAATTTCCCTCTTTAAACTATTTTGGATTTCAATGTAAGAGAACTTTATTTTTGCTGGACTGTAAAATGAAGTTTTTTTTTTGAGTTGTGACGTTATTCACGCCGGGGTGCGATGATGCCTTGAATCATCATATAATTGCCCGAGAGCGATATATTGGTAATACAACCGATTGGATCATTTATAGAAGAATACGGTTACAACCCATAACAGTCTAACGATTTTATTAATATGATAATAATAATAAAAAAAGTTTCATTCAAATATAATCTAGAGAATATGTGCACGTTATGAAGAATATCGTCACAATAAGAGATTAATACGGATGACTATAAGCACCACTTTATATAAATGACCACCAAAGAATGCAACATTTCTCAAGATGCGAGAAGAGATTACATCCCCCCAGTTCACCAGTTTTACCGGAATTTCCCCCCCCCCCCCCCCCCCGCGTCATCCGAATAAATTGGGCTCGTGTATTTTTTTCTTTCTCCGCTCCGCTTTTCTTCTCTGAGACACTCTAATAATGAAATCATTTACATTAATTAACGTTGTCTGGAGTTTTCTGTTTTCTAAATTAGAATACCAGAAACGGCCATAAATTCAATTACACGTGCATCAAGGGAGGGAGAGAGATGTGGCGCTATTTTAAATTTTAAATATTTCACATTACGAACGAACGCGATGAAAATGGGAAAACGGGGATGGGGTGATAATTGCTAATCCGTTTTCATAGGTGGATGTTTATGCAGTTGTTGCATTTAATGCCTATTTAATGTAGTGTGAAGTAATTCTAAAAAAAAAAGTGTAAAAAGTCATTAAAGCGAGAGAGTGAGACAATACATTGAAGACTGTAAAATATCTTACAAATAAAAAAATAGTTGGTAAATTTACTGACTCGGCGGAACTCTCAGCAAAGGTTTTCATGCAATTTTCAGAGTTTTCCAAAATATTTTCCATAAAATCTTCGGGAGATTATACACCGCGAAAAAACTTCCGCGGTGGAACGCGAACTCGCGAAAATCGTAAATTTTCAAAATTAGTGTTTTATGTATCAGTTGATGTTTATTTGAACTTCTTGTGCGGACACTAATTGATCGCGACAATTTGAAATTTAATAAATTTTCAAAGTTATACAAAGTAATAGTGTTTTATGCATCATAATAAAATGTCTTTCATATCGTCACCAAAGGTTCAATTCTAGAAGTTATTTCACTGAACGATCTATCGCGTTTATACAATAAAAGCCGTATTGTATCGTTTGTTAACACCGCAACAAAGGAAATCCTCTGCGCGATGGATCAATTACAAAAGAGGTAGGAGATTCGCGCCATATTTCAATTCATTAAAGCGCGAGCCGCAATAATTTCCAAATTGTCCCGACAATAACGGGCGCCGTAATTAAGTTACTCAACTATCAAATGATGTAACGAACGGTTTCAGTCACGTGGATGGGTCCATAAATAAAATTCGAACGCAATCTGAATTCCGAATTCATAAAACGGGCAATTGCATACGGGCAGTGCGTGGGTGCATTTTAGATTGTTGTGCAAACGACGGGGTTGAAACTGTGCACCGGGTTAATTTAATTAGCGAAAGGTAAACATTTTCATGAGTCCTAAATAAACAATGCGATCGGAATTGAGCAAGCGGGATAAATTTGATTATTAAAATTTGTAATTGTTTCATTACATTTATCACCGATAATGCAAATTTCAAATATTACCGATGGATTTGTGATAGTGCAGCTAGTTTCGACTGTCAAAATTACTTCAGAATTGATCATAAAACAAGGTTTTGGAAGAATCTGTAATTCCGTCACTGGAGATAAAATGGTGGCGATCAAAAGTCAAGAGTTTGAATTGCAAATTGTAGAAAATGGGACTTCTTGCTGTTCAATCATTCAAATTCCTTCACCTTAAGAGTTTGAATGGATTGAAACATGCAGTTCAGGAGATTTTTATACACCGCGTAAAATCTTCCGCGGTGGAACGCGAACTCACCTAAATAATAAATAACGAGCACCAGGAAAAAAAATTGCTGACAGTAAATATATTTCTGTAGTGTAACATAATGCAACTAACTAATTTTATTGTTACAACATATTTAGAAAATCGAATGTATCATTTCATGTCTTATATTGCGTCGTATTTTAAACACAAATTAAAAACGAATTGTTTGTTGCTCATTAGAAACGTTCTTTGGCGATTCGCACGCGACTTACATGGAAGCAAACAATTTCAGGAAGAATATCGCGATGTCGTAAATTATTGCCATACAATGTTGTCAGTAATAAGGTCTTAATTATGAGCTTGTGTAATTACTCCGATGCTTATCGGGCCTTTAATGGATGAGACACGCACGCGATACTGAGCTCAGAATGTAAACGTTTTGTTCTTAATTTTATAATTGTTGGCGATCGCGCAGTTTCTCAACTCATTTAATTAATTGAATGATTTATTGATAATTAGTGTGTTAGTTTGAAGAATTGCAAGAGCACACCCCTCCATGGTGTATGCATTTGCTGAAAAGTAAAAAAAAAATAATTTCATGAAAAATATTTTTGAACAAAAAATTCACCTACGGACCAGTTTCGACCTAACAGGCCTCATCAGCGCAGTTAGAATCTGACGGAGAAACGGAAATGACCAATTGCAATATAAATATTCCAAACACCGTTAAAGGTAGAAAAATATTCATTTCTTTATTATCTTATAATTCACCGTGAATTTTTTGTCCGTTCTAATTTCCATCATAATTTCAGTCCGCTATTTATTTATCCTCATAAACTTATTTACAATTCAAACACACACACAAATGACAGTTGATCCAAAACAAAATTGTAAAACAAACATTGAAAATCATCAATATTTATAATACCGGAATCAGTAGCTGGTCGACAGCGAAACCAAAACAAATTTCCCTTTCGCGGCCTGCAGCGTAAACAAACGCCAGTCGACCAGTTTCATGTTTTATTCAACCACACACTCACACACACACATAAAGAAATGCATATAATTTATGCACTATTTAAATATTTAACGAGATTATAAATTACCGCATCGACGCGCCGTAAATTTCAAATTGTCGCGATCAATTAGTGAGACAAATGGTGTCCGCACAAAATTTATGATTTTCACGAGTTCGCGTTCCACCGCGGAAGAATTTTCGCGGTGTATATAAAAATGCGAAAATGAAAATTGCGTGGATTTAAAAAAATTGCAAAAAAATAACCGGCCTATGAATTTGCTTCAAAAGCTCAAGATCTTTAGAAAAACAATGCATTTTTAATTTCTCGTTAAAACAATTGCCGCATCTTGTGTGGAAACAAAACGACAACAATCCAAACTTTAACCATGAAAATAAAAATTGCATTCGTCGACTTAAAAAATTGTAAAAAAATAATCGACGCAGGAATTTGCTTCAAAAGCTCAAGATCTTTAGAAATACAATGCATTTTTGATTTCTCATTAAAACAATTGCCACATCTTGCGTGGAAATAAAACGCCAACAATCCAAACTTCAACTGTGAAAATAAAAATTGCATTCGCCGATTTGAAAAATTGTAAAAAAATAATCGACGCAGGAATTTGCTTCTAAAACTCAAAATCTTTAGAAAAACAATGCATTTTTGATTTCCCGATAAAACAATTGCCACATCTTGTGTGGAAACAAAACGGCAACAATCCAAACTTCAACTGTGAAAACAAAAATTGCATTCGCCGATTTGAAAAATTGTAAAAAAATAATCGACGCAGGAATTTGCTTCTAAAACTCAAAATCTTTAGAAAAACAATGCATTTTTGATTTCCCGATAAAACAATTGCCACATCTTGTGTGGAAACAAAACGGCAACAATCCAAACTTCAACTGTGAAAACAAAAATTGTAATCGTCGATTTAAAAAATTGTAAACAAATAATCGACGCAGGAATTTGCTTAAAAAGCTCAAGATTTATAGAAAAACAATCCGTTTTTGATTTTACGTTAAAACAATTGCCACATCATGTGTGGAAACAAAACGGCAACAATCCAAACTTCAACTGTGAAAATAAAAATTGCATTCGTCGATTTAAAAAATTGTAAAAAAATAACCGACGTAGGAATTTGCTTCTAAAACTCAAAATCTTTAGGAAAATAAATTATTTTTGATTTCCTGTTAAAACAATTGCCACATCTTGTGTGGAAACAAAACGCCAACAATCCAAACTTCAACTGTGAAAATGAAAATTGCATTCGTCGACTTGAGAAATTGTAAAAAAATAATCGACGCATTAATTTGCTTCAAAAGCTCAAGATCTTTAGAAATACAATGCATTTTTGATTTCTCATTAAAACAATTGCCACATCTTGCGTGGAAATAAAACGCCAACAATCCAAACTTCAACTGTGAAAATAAAAATTGCATTCGTCGACTTGAAAAATTGTAAAAAAATAATCGACGCAGGAATTTGCTTCAAAAGCTCAAGATCTTTAGAAAAACAATGCATTTTTGATTTCTCGTTAAAACAATTGCCACATCTTGTGTGGAAACAAAACGACAACCATCCAAACTTCAACTGTGAAAGTAAAAATTGCATTCGTCGACTTGAAAAATTGTAAAAAAATAATCGACGCAGGAATTTGCTTCTAAAACTCAAAATCTTTAGAAAAATAAATTATTTTTGATTTCCCGTTAAAACAATTGCCACATCTTGTGTGGAAACAAAACGGCAACAATTCAAACTTCAACTGTGAAAATAAAAATTGCATTCGCTGATTTGAAACATTGTAAAAAAATAATCGACGTAGGAATTTGCTTGTAAAACTCAAAATCTTTAGAAAAATAAATTATTTTTGATTTCCCGTTAAAACAATTGCCACATCTTGTGTGGAAACAAAACGGCAACAATCCAAACTTCAACTGTGAAAACAAAAATTGTAATCGTCGATTTAAAAAATTGTAAACAAATAATCGACGCAGGAATTTGCTTAAAAAGCTCAAGATTTATAGAAAAACAATCCGTTTTTGATTTTACGTTAAAACAATTGCCACATCATGTGTGGAAACAAAACGGCAACAATCCAAACTTCAACTGTGAAAATAAAAATTGCATTCGTCGATTTAAAAAATTGTAAAAAAATAACCGACGTAGGAATTTGCTTCTAAAACTCAAAATCTTTAGGAAAATAAATTATTTTTGATTTCCTGTTAAAACAATTGCCACATCTTGTGTGGAAACAAAACGCCAACAATCCAAACTTCAACTGTGAAAATGAAAATTGCATTCGTCGACTTGAGAAATTGTAAAAAAATAATCGACGCATTAATTTGCTTCAAAAGCTCAAGATCTTTAGAAATACAATGCATTTTTGATTTCTCATTAAAACAATTGCCACATCTTGCGTGGAAATAAAACGCCAACAATCCAAACTTCAACTGTGAAAATAAAAATTGCATTCGTCGACTTGAAAAATTGTAAAAAAATAATCGACGCAGGAATTTGCTTCAAAAGCTCAAGATCTTTAGAAAAACAATACATTTTTGATTTCTCGTTAAAACAATTGCCACATCTTGAGTGGAAACAAAACGACAACAATCCAAACTTCAACTGTGAAAACAAAAATTGTAATCGTCGATTTAAAAAATTGTAAAAAAATAATCGACGTAGGAATTTGCTTTAAAAGCTCAAGATATTTAGAAAAACAATGCATTTTTGATTTCTCGTTAAAACAATTGCCATATCTTGCGTGAAAATAAAACGCCAACAATCCAAACTTCAACTGTGAAAATAAAAATTGCATTCGTCGATTTGAAAAATTGTAAAAAAATAATCGACGTAGGAATTTGCTTTAAAAGCTCAAGATCTTTAGAAAAATAAATTATTTTTGATTTCCCGTTAAAACAATTGCCACATCTTGTGTGGAAACAAAACGACAACAATCCAAACTTCAACTGTGAAAATAAAAATTGCATTCGTCGATTTGAAAAATTGTACAAAAATAATCGACGTAGGAATTTGCTTCTAAAACTCAAAATCTTTAGAAAAATAAATTATTTTTGATTTCCCGTTAAAACAATTGCCACATCTTATGTGGAAACAAAACGGCTACAATCCAAACTTCAACTGTGAAAATAAAAATTGCATTCGTCGATTTAAAAAATTGTAAAAAAATAATCGACTTAGGAATTTGCTTTAAAAGCTCAAGATCTTTAGAAAAATACATTATTTTTGATTTCCCGTTAAAACAATTGCCACATCTTGTGTGGAAACAAAACGACAACCATCCAAACTTCAACTGTGAAAATAAAAATTGCATTCGCCGACTTGAAAAATTGTAAAAAAATAATCGACGCAGGAATTTTCTTCTAAAACTCAAAATCTTTAGAAAAATAAATTATTTTTGATTTCCTGTTAAAACAATTGCCACGTCTTGTGTGGAAACAAAACGGCAACAATCCAAACTTCAACTGTGAAAATAAAAATTGCATTCGCCGATTTGAAAAATTGTAAAAAAAATAATCGACGCAGGAATTTGCTTCAAAAGCTCAAGATCTTCAGAAAAACAATGCGTTTTTGATTTCTCGTTAAAACAATTGCCACATCTTGTGTGGAAACAAAACGACAACAATCCAAACTTTAACTGTGAAAATAGAAATTGCATTCGTCGACTTGAAAAATTGTAAAAAAAATAATCGAAGCTGGAATTTGCTTCAAAAGCTCAAAATCTTTAGAAAAACAATGCATTTTTGATTTCCCGTTAAAACAGTTGCCGCATCTTGTGTGGAAACAAAACGACAACAATCCAAACTTTAACTGTGAAAATAGAAATTGCATTCGTCGACTTGAAAAATTGTAAAAAAATAATCGAAGCAGGAATTTGCTTCAAAAGCTCAAAATCTTTAGAAAAACAATGCATTTTTGATTTCCCGTTAAAAAAATTGCCACATCTTGTGTGGAAACAAAACGACAACAATCCAAACTTTAACTGTGAAAATAGAAATTGCATTCGTCGACTTGGAAAATTCTAAAACAATAATCGACGTAGGAATTTGCTTCAAAACCTCAAGATCTTTAGAAAAACAATGCATTTTTGATTTCTCGGTAAAACAATTGCCACATTTTGGGTGGAAACAAAATGGCAACGATCCAAACTTCAAATGAGAAAACGAAAATTGCATTCAATGATTTGAAAATTTGTAAAAAAATAATCGACGTACGAATTTGCTTCAAAAGCTCAAGTTCTTTAGAAAAATAATACATTTTTGATTCCTCGTTAAAACAATTGCCACATTTTGGGTGGAAACAAAATGGCAACAATCCAAACTTCACTTATGAAAACTAAAATTGCATTCGTCGATTTGAAAAATTGTAAAAAAATAATCGACGTAGGAATTTGCTCGAAAAGCTCAAAAAAGCTTTCGCTTATCAAAGCAAACTCAAACCAATATAAGAACGCGCCGGATAATTATTTCTCTTTTTCAGATTATCGTTTACTAAAAAAAAAAATAGGAAAATGTGTTACCCGTTGAATTTATTGTGTTGTTCACGTTTTTTTTTGGGAAAATTGTGCCTCTTGTTAAGTTTGTGAGTGTGTAAAGGATAAAGGATAACGCCGACGACATGTTCCCCGGATGTATACGAGGGCCCAGATCCTCCCAAGGATCCACGGACGACATAAGCAAACAGACTAAATCAATTGTTCAGGTTAGTTGTGTCCTCTCTGCCCTTTTCCCTTTTATGCGGGCGCGGACGTGAGTGCGTGTATTCGTGTGAAGGGCGGCCCTGGTGCATCAGGGGGGTTGGGGGGATATGGGATAAGACGCCACCATCATTTTTCTTGTGCGACAAAAGTGCTTCCAGTCTTTTGAGCTTCGTGTATATTGCGGGAGCTTTGGGGGTGTCAGGAACATGCATTTTGTTGTAAATTATATAATGTGACTCAGTAAAAAAAGATTCAATCATTAATAAGAATTGGTAAAATTTTTATTTAGAAAAATATAATAGGTAAAGGCCAAAAGTCAATTTTTACCTAAAATTTGTTGTTTATATTTAAATCAACACATTATAAATCAGTGCTAATTTATTCTAATAAATCTACGTGTTCCACACGGCGGTAAAACGGAGCCGCGTCAGTAAATTCACTTTACTGCCTAGTTAAACAGATCGCTGTAATTTATTTATTAGTTTACACACGTCAAACTTGTAAGTATTACATTATTTATTGCTTAAGGCCTAAGTCAATCCAACACCCAAAAAAATACATTCTTTATGAAACAAATATAGACCATCAACTTTATAGTTTCTTCTTCACACACTTATCTATTTTGCAAGTTGGCAAAAAAAAATTAATCAATTAAGATGCTCGTTGAAACATAATCCAAATCTGCGAGTGGGCGTGCTTCGTGTTATAAATGAAGTATTCTGTTTGTGGTGTGCAGTTTTTTTCTGCACTACCAGAAACGAGGCCATGAATATCCATCAACTGGGAAGTTGAAAGACTTCAGAAGTTCCGCGAACGCCGGAGAGATTAAGTATCTCAGGGGCAATAATCCCCGTCCGGGCGTTTGATTTATTAATAAATTCGGACGCAAAGTGTCCACCGCTGCAAAAGATGACTAACTACAGCGCACTCTTCGTACCGAACTCCTCTTGTTTATAATTAATTGGCTCGAGGAGTTCGCGGAACACTCTCGCGCGGCCGCCGCCGCCGCCGTACGTGTGTGCATCCAGCAAAACTTTCGATTTAATTAGTGCTTAATTGGCGACATGTGCGCCCAACCAAAACAAACTGCGTATGCTGATTAGCACAGGCTGGCCAACTGAAAGATTTTTTTTTCGTCGAATCCGGAGTTAAACACAAAAATTCTATGCTCAATTCTTTTCCAGTAACATAACTCCTAAACGAAACGTAGGATGCTGAAAATTCTTTGCACAAGAATTTTAAATTTTTTTCGTAAAATGATACCAAAATGCAAAAATCGCCCTTTTTTAAATCTCCAAGATATAATAACAGTTGAAAATTGTCATTTTCGTCAGTTAAAAGTCATTTTTGACAGTTGTACATTGTTATTTTTGATATTTAGAAACTGTCATTTATGACACTTTAAATTGGTCAATTTATTAAGTTGAAAATGGTCATTTTTGGATACTTGAAAATTATCATTCGGACACTTGAGAATTGTCTATTTTGGCAGTTAAAAATTGTTTTTTTTTGCATGTGAAAATAGTCATTTTTGGCAGTTGAAAATTGTCCTTTTTAAAAACTCAAAATTGTTATTTTTGGCAGTTAAAAATGGATATTTTTGACAGTTAAAAATAGACAACTTTGGCAGTTAAAATTTTCAAGTTTGGCAATTAAAAATTGTCAGTCGTGGCAGTTGAAAATTGTCATTTTTGGAACCTGAAAATTATCATTTTTGACAGTTAAAAATGGTTATTTTTTACAGTTAAAAAAGGCAATTTTGGCAGTTGAAAATGATCAATTTAATCAATTAATAATTGTTAGTTGCGGCAGTTGAAGATTATCATTTTTGGAACCTGAAAATTGTCATTTTTGGCAGTTAAAAATGGTTATTTTTTACAATTGAAAATAGACAATTTTAGCAGTTCAAAATTTTCAATTTCAGCAATTAAAAATTGTCAGTTGTGGCAGTTGAAAATTGTCATTTTTGGAACTTGAAAATTGTCATTTTTGGCAGTTAAAAATGGAATTTTTTCACAGTTAAAAATGGACAATTTTGGCAATTGAATTGTCCATTTTAACAATTAAAATCTGTCAGTTGCGGCAGTTCTAAATCGAAATTTTTTGAACCTGAAAATTGTCATTTTTGGCAATTAAAAATGGTTACTTTTGACAGTTAAAAATAGACAATGCTAGCAATTAAAAAATTGACAGTTGAGGCGGTTAAAAATTGTACATTTTAGCATTTAGTGTCGGTTATGGTAGTTGAAAATTGTCAGTTTTGCCAGTTGAAAATTTTTAATTTTAGCAATTAAAAATCGCCAGTTTTAGCAGTCGAAAACTGTCATTTTTGGTAATTGATAATTGTTATTTTTGACACTTGAAAATGATCATTTTTAGCAGTTAGAATAAGTCATTTTTGATAGTTTGAAATTGTTATTTTTGTCACATGATTTTTCATTTATAGCAGTTTAAAAATAGTCATTTTCGACACTTAAAAATGATCGTTTTTGTCAGTTAAAAATGGTCATTTTTGACAGTTTAATATTGTCATTTTTGCAGTTAAAAATTATCATTTTGGCAGTTAAAAATTGCCATTTTTAGCTATCGAAAATTACTAATTTTAGCAATTAAAAATTGTCAAAATAATCATTTTTGGCAGTTTCAAGTTGTCAATATTGGCAGTTCCATTATTAATATTGTTGATTTAAAATGGTCATTTTTGACACTTGAAAATTGTACTTTTTGTCAGTTAAAAATGGTCATTTTTGACAATTGGGTATTGTCATTTTTGGCAGTTGAACGTTATCATTATTGTTGATTGAAATTGGTCATTTTCGACACTTAAAAGTTGTCTTTTTTTCAAAATGGCCATTTTGTCAGTTGAAAATTGCCATTTTCAACTGTCTAAAATTATCATGTTTTGGTAGTTTAAAATTTTTATTTTTGACACTTGAAAATTGTCATATTTAGCAGTTAGAAAAGGTCATTTTTAGTTGGAAATTGTCATGTTTGTTGGCTGAAAATTTCCAAAATTATCGTTTTGGTGGTTTTAAACATGAAAATTGACATTTTTATCAGTTGAAAAGGATCATTTTTGCCGGTTATAAATTGTCATTTTGGACAGTTGGATATTATCACTTTTGGTAGATGATAATTGTCATTTTTGGCAGTTAAAAATGGTCATTTTTGATAGTTGGATATTGTCATATTTGGCAGTTGAGCATTATCATTATTGTTGATTGAAAATGGTCAATTTGGCAGTTGAAAATAGTCATTTTTGTCAGTTGAAAATTGTCGTTTTAAGTTGTCGAAAATTGTCATTTTTTGCATTTAAAAATTGTCATTTTCAAAATTGCATTTAGTCATTTTTGGTAGTTTAAAATTGTCATTTTTGGCAGTTGAAAGTGATTATTTTTGACGGTTGTATATTGTCATTTTTGGCAGTTGGGTATTATCATTATTGTTGCTTGAAAATGGTCATTTTTTGTCACTTGAAAATGATCTTTTTAACAGTTAAAAATGATCATTTTGTCAGTTGAAAATATAAATTTTTGTCAGTAAAAAATTGTCATTTCTTGCTCTTGAAAATTGTTATTTTTGGCAGTTGTAAATTATTATTTTTGACACTTGAAAATTGTCAATGTTCAGCAGCTAGAAAAGGTAATTTTTGATAGTTGGAAATTGTTATTTTTATCAGCTGAATATGTTTATTCATAACTGTTGAAAATTGCCATTTTTAGCAGTTAGAAAACGGTCATGTTTGACTTGAAAATTGTCATTTTTCTCAGTTAAAAATGATAATTTTCGTCAGTTAAAAATGGTCATTTTCGATAGTTGGATATTGTCGTTTTTGGCAGTTGAAAATTGTTGTTTTTGACAGTTAAAAATGGTATTTTTGACACCTGAAAATAAACAATTTTGTCAGTTGAAAATGTTCAATTTCAGCAATTAAAAATTGTGAGTTGTGGCAGTTGAAAATTGTCAGTTTTCACAGTTTAAAGTTGTCAATTTTGGCAGTTGAACATTATCATTTTTGACACGTGAAAATTGCCATTTTTTTCAGTTTAAAATGGTTATTATTGTTGATTAAAAATGGCCATTCTTGACAATTGAAAAAAATAATCAGTTAAAAATGATAATTTTGGCAGTTGAGAATAGCATTTTTTGCCAGTTGAAAATTGCCATTTTAAGCTGTCGAAAATTGTCATTTATTTTTTGTAGTTGAAAATTATTATTTTTGACACTTGAAAATTGCTATTTTTGGCAGCTTGAAAACGCTCATGTTTGACACATAAAATTGTTATTTTTATCAGTTAAAAATGGTCACTTTTGACAGTTGGATTTTGTCATTTTTTTGGCAGTTGAGCGTTATCATCATTGTTGATTAACAATGGCCATTTTTGACACTTAAAAATTGTCTTTTTTTCAGTTAAAAATGATAATTTTGTCAGTTGAAAATAGTCATTTTTGTCATTTCAGAAATGCCATTTTTCTCTGTCGAAAATTGTCATTTTTAGCAGTTCGAAAAGGTCATTTTTGACAGTTGGAAATTGTCATTTTTGCCAGGAGAAAATTGTCATTTTTGGCAGTTACAAATTTTCGTTTTTAGCACTTGAAAATGATCATTTTTTTTGTAGTTGGGAATGGACATTTTTTTAATTTTGATTTTTGAAATTGTACAACTGCCAAACGCGTTGTTCGTTTTTGATGATTCCAGTGTCAAAATATGGAGAATTTCATGTAGTTTTAAAACTGATAACAAATATTTTTCGTAAACTTAATGCAAAATCCAGAAATCGCTCTTTTTGAAATTTTCAAGATTTTAAAATCGCAAGTTTGATTTTTTAAATAGCAGAACTGCCAAACGCGTTGTTCGATTTTGATCAATCAAACGTCAAAATATTGCGATTTTCGTGTAATTTTAAAATTGATTACAAAATGTTTTCGTAAAATTATTACAAAATGCAAAAATCACACTGTTTTCAATTTTCAAGATTCTAAAATCGTAATTTTGATTTTTAAAATTGCACAACTGCCAAACGCGCCATTCGATTTTTATGATTCAAACGTCAAAGAATGCTGACCTTAGTGTAGTTTTAATATTTTTTGTAAAATAATACAAAATGGTGAAAAATCGAGTTTTCGGAGTTAAAAAAAATGATTCTAATTTAAAAATATACACTGACTCTGAATAGCTTTAGTTCCGTTTGAAAAGCTTTTAGCCGTTCAATTGCGTAAATAAAACAGACGAATAGTAGCTGGAAATTGCTTTGAAAGTCACGTCCAATAAATTAGTGCATCCGATCAATCGGCTATCCGCGAGGCCCCGTAACTCATTTAAATAGCCGATTCGTATGATTTACCGACCCTCGTAATGATGTTTGTTCGCCTACGTACACACACACACACACACCATAATACTATAAATATGCGACCAGATGATAGGCAAATATTAATAGAGCCGGTCTAAAATTGCTGCATCAAGTCTCTCGCGACTGTTTCAACAGTGACACGTAATTGTCGACAGTAAATTTCGAAATGGAAAGTGCGCGGGAATGCAGACTAATTGCCCACCCGGTAATTAACCGAAAGGGCATCTTTGTTATGCACACGCTTCACATACCGCAACAGAGAGAATCCACGTTTTGTTGGAATTATGTAGTTACGTTCCGATATGTACTCTATCCGTGTACCTATGTGGGAATAGTTTTAATTACACCCTTTTGAGGAAATGCCCATTAATTTCGGGCCAGGGTTTAATTAGTGGAATTGTTTTTATGGGTTTTGTCCGTGTTCACTTTGTTTTACTGGCGTCTAACATGGAATCAATTCTTCGTTATTAATGTGCATGCAGTGTATTAGAAAATCGGAATTATATACCTTCAGATTTAAAAAAATCTATAATGCAGTTATAGCCTACAACCATTAACAATTAGTTGGCAGAAGTACCTTTATTTCGTCTTTGTGAATATTCATGAGTACTGCTTAGGATTAGTAGCCAAGACATTGACGTAGCTAACAGTTAGAGCCCGAGTGGTTCCGCAGTGACACGCCTTCGACGGCGCAGCGAAGCGAAGCCCACACATAGACCAATCGATCCTGTAGACCAAAATATTACTCCTATTATATTAAAATTTCTAATCGCTAAATATCTAAGTACGATGTGCTTTCAAGTTCTGGTCTCGATTATTTTTTCTAATAAAAATATTTACGCCAGAAGGTTAAAACTTTCGTTACTTCATGTGTACACCATGTTTCCATAACAACTTTTGAACCTTTCTGCAGAGATAATTTCAACTTTACTCTCAGTCGGTGTTTTTGAAAAAAAAAGAACTAATTTGGTTAGTAAATAGATGAAAAAGTATTTGTTAGTATTTGCAAAACAATTACGCAACGATTCCAATTTTTTACGATTTTTGAAATTCCAACTGGAATTTGAATCTTATTGCAGGGACAATTTTAAAAATTCATAACTTTTCTCTCAGTGGGAATTTTTGAAAGAGGTAAACTTCTTCAGTTAGTAGACAGATGCAAAAGTAATTGTTAGCATTTTCAAAACAAATACGCAACGATTCCAATTTTTTACGATTTTTGAAATTCCTACTGGAATTTGAATCTTATTGCAGGGACAATTTTAAAAATTCATAACTTTTCTCTCAGTGGGAATTTTTGAAAGAGGTAAACTTCTTCAGTTAGTGGACAGATGCAAAAGTAATTGTTAGTATTTGCAAAACAATTACGCAACGATTTCAATTTTTTACGATTTTTTAAATTCCATCTAGAATTTTAATCTTATTGCAGCGACAATTTTAAAAATTCATAACTTTTATCTCAGTGGGAATTTTTGAAAGAGGTACATTTCTTCGGTTAGCGGACAGATGCAAAAGTAATCATTAGTATTTTCAAAACAAATACGCAACGATTCCAATTTTTTACGATTTTTTAAATTCCATCTAGAATTTTCATCTTATTGCAGGGACAATTTTAAAAATTCATAACTTTTCTCTCAGTGGGAATTTTTGAAAGAGGTAAACATCTTCGGTTAGTAGACAAATGCAAAAGTAATTGTTAGTATTTTCAAAACAATTACGCAACGATTTCAATTTTTTACGATTTTTTAAATTCCATCTAGAATTTGAATCTTATTACAGGGACAATTAAAAAAATTCATAACTTTCCTCTCAGTGGGAATTTTTGAAAGAGGTAAGCTTCTTCGGTTAGTGCACAGATGCAAAAGTAATTGTTAGTATTTCCAGAACAATTACGCAACGATTTCAAATTTTTACGATTTTTTCAATTCCAACTAGAATTTTAATCTTATTGCAGGGACAATTTTAAAAATTCATAACTTTTATCTCAGTGGGAATTTTTGAAAGAGGTACATTTCTTCGGTTAGCGGACAGATGCAAAAGTAATCATTAGTATTTTCAAAACAAATACGCAACGATTCCAATTTTTTACGATTTTTGAAATTCCAACTGGAATTTGAATCTTATTGCAGGGACAATTTTAAAAATTCATAACTTTTCTCTCAGTGGGAATTTTTGAAAGAGGTAAACTTCTTCAGTTAGTGGACAGATGCAAAAGTAATTGTTAGTATTTGCAAAACAATTACGCAACGATTTCAATTTTTTACGATTTTTTAAATTCCATCTAGAATTTTAATCTTATTGCAGCGACAATTTTAAAAATTCATAACTTTTATCTCAGTGGGAATTTTTGAAAGAGGTACATTTTTTCGGTTAGCGGACAGATGCAAAAGTAATCATTAGTATTTTCAAAACAAATACGCAACGATTCCAATTTTTTACGATTTTTTAAATTCCATCTAGAATTTTCATCTTATTGCAGGGACAATTTTAAAAATTCATAACTTTTCTCTCAGTGGGAATTTTTGAAAGAGGTAAACATCTTCGGTTAGTAGACAAATGCAAAAGTAATTGTTAGTATTTTCAAAACAATTACGCAACGATTTCAATTTTTTACGATTTTTTAAATTCCATCTAGAATTTGAATCTTATTACAGGGACAATTAAAAAAATTCATAACTTTCCTCTCAGTGGGAATTTTTGAAAGAGGTAAGCTTCTTCGGTTAGTGCACAGATGCAAAAGTAATTGTTAGTATTTCCAGAACAATTACGCAACGATTTCAAATTTTTACGATTTTTTCAATTCCAACTAGAATTTTAATCTTATTGCAGGAACAATTTTAAAAATTCATAACTTTTATCTCAGTGGGAATTTTTGAAAGAGGTACATTTCTTCGGTTAGCGGACAGATGCATAAGTAATCATTAGTATTTTCAAAACAAATACGCAACGATTCCAATTTTTTACGATTTTTGAAATTCCAACTGGAATTTGAATCTTATTGCAGGGACAATTTTAAAAATTCATAACTTTTCTCTCAGTGGGAATTTTTGAAAGAGGTAAACTTCTTCAGTTAGTGGACAGATGCAAAAGTAATTGTTAGTATTTGCAAAACAATTACGCAACGATTTCAATTTTTTACGATTTTTTAAATTCCATCTAGAATTTTAATCTTATTGCACTTACAATTTTAAAAATTCATAACTTTTATCTCAGTGGGAATTTTTGAAAGAGGTACATTTCTTCGGTTAGCGGACAGATGCAAAAGTAATCATTAGTATTTTCAAAACAAATACGCAACGATTCCAATTTTTTACGATTTTTTAAATTCCATCTAGAATTTTCATCTTATTGCAGGGACAATTTTAAAAATTCATAACTTTCCTCTCAGTGGGAATTTTTGAAAGAGGTAAGCTTCTTCGGTTAGTGCACAGATGCAAAAGTAATTGTAAGTATTTCCAGAACAATTACGCAACGATTTCAAATTTTTACGATTTTTTCAATTCCATCTAGAATTTTAATCTTATTGCAGGGACAATTTTAAAAATTCATAACTTTTATCTCAGTGGGAATTTTTGAAAGAGGTACATTTCTTCGGTTAGCGGACAGATGCAAAAGTAATCATTAGTATTTTCAAAACAAATACGCAACGATTCCAATTTTTTACGATTTTTGAAATTCCAACTGGAATTTGAATCTTATTGCAGGGACAATTTTAAAAATTCATAACTTTTCTCTCAGTGGGAATTTTTGAAAGAGGTAAACTTCTTCAGTTAGTGGACAGATGCAAAAGTAATTGTTAGTATTTGCAAAACAATTACGCAACGATTTCAATTTTTTACGATTTTTTAAATTCCATCTGGAATTTTCATCTTATTGCAGGGACAATTTTAAAAATTCATAACTTTTCTCTCAGTGGGAATTTTTGAAAGAGGTAAGCTTCTTCGGTTAGTGCACAGATGCAAAAGTAATTGTTAGCATTTTCAAAACAATTACGCAACGATTTCAATTTTTTACGATTTTTTAAATTCCAACTAGAATTTTCATCTTATTGCAGGGACAATTTTAAAAATTCATAACTTTTCTCTCAGTGGGAATTTTTGAAAGAGGTAAACTTCTTCAGTTAGTGGACAGATGCAAAAGTAATTGTTAGTATTTGCAAAACAATTACGCAACGATTTCAATTTTTTACGATTTTTTAAATTCCATCTAGAATTTGAATCTTATTACAGGGACAATTAAAAAAATTCATAACTTTCCTCTCAGTGGGAATTTTTGAAAGAGGTAAGCTTCTTCGGTTAGTGCACAGATGCAAAAGTAATTGTTAGTATTTCCAGAACAATTACGCAACGATTTCAAATTTTTACGATTTTTTCAATTCCAACTAGAATTTTAATCTTATTGCAGGGACAATTTTACAAATTCATAACTTTTATCTCAGTGGGAATTTTTGAAAGAGGTAAATTTCTTCGGTTAGCGGACAGATGCAAAAGTAATCATTAGTATTTTCAAAACAAATACGCAACGATTCCAATTTTTTACGATTTTTGAAATTCCAACTGGAATTTGAATCTTATTGCAGGGACAATTTTAAAAATTCATAACTTTTCTCTCAGTGGGAATTTTTTAAAGAGGTAAACTTCTTCAGTTAGTAGACAGATGCAAAAGTAATTGTTAGCATTTTCAAAACAATTACGCAACGATTTCAATTTTTTACGATTTTTTAAATTCCAACTAGAATTTTAATCTTATTGCAGTGACAATTTTGAAAATTCATAACTTTTCTCTTAGTGGAAATTTTTCAAAGTTATAAACTTCTTCAGTTAGTGGACAAACGCAAAAGTAATTGTTAGTATTTTCAAAACAAATACGCTACGATTTCAATTTTTTACGATTTTTTAAATTCCAACTAGAATTTTCATCTTGTTGCAGGGACAATTTTAAAAATTCATAACTTTTCTCTCAGTGGGAATTTTTGAAAGAGGTAAACTTCTTCTGTTAGTGGACAGATGCAAAAGTAATTGTTAGCATTTTCAAAACAATTACGCAACGATTTCAATTTTTTACGATTTTTTAAATTCCATCTAGAATTTTCATCTTATTGCAGGGACAATTTTAAAAATTCATAACTTTTCTCTCAGTGGGAATTTTTGAAAGAGGTAAACTTCTTCAGTTAGTGGACAGATGCAAAAGTAATTGTTAGTATTTGCAAAACAATTACACAACGATTTCAATTTTTTACGATTTTTTAAATTCCAACTAGAATTTTAATCTAATTGCAGGGACAATTTTAAAAATTCATAACTCTTCTCTCAGTGTGAATTTTTGAAAGAGGTAAACTTCTTTGGTTAGTGGACAGATGCAAAAGTAATTGTTTGCATTTTCAAAACAATTACGCAACGATTTCATTTTTTTACGATTTTTTAAATTCAAACTAGAATTTTAATCTTATTGCCGGGATAATTTTAAAAATTCATAACTTTCCTCTCAGTGGGAATTTTTGAAAGATGTAAGCTTCTTCGGTTAGTGCACAGATGCAAAAGTAATTGTTAGTATTTCCAGAACAATTACGCAACGATTTCAATTTTTTACGATTTTTTAAATTCCGACTAAAATTTTAATCTTATTGCAGGGACAATTAAAAAAATTCATAACTTTTCTCCCAGTGGGAATTTTTGAAAGAGGTAAGCTTCTTCGGTTAGTGGACAGATGTAAAAGCAATTGTTAGTATTTTCAAAACAATTACGCAACGATTTCAATTTTTTACGATTTTTTTAATTCCATCCAAAATTTTAATCTTATTGCAGGGACAATTTAAAAAATTCATAACTTTTCTCTCAGTGGGAATTTTTAAAAGAGGTAAACTTCTTCCGTTAGTTGACAGATGCAAAAGTAATTGTTAGTATTTACAATTTTCAATTTTTTACGATTTTTTAAATTCCATCTAAAATTTTGATCTTATTGCAGGGACAATTTTCAAAACTTATAACTTTTCTCTTAGTGAAAATTTTTGAAAGAGGTAAACTTTTACGGTTAGTGAACAGATACAAAAGTGTTTGTTAGCATTTGCAAAACATTTATATATTCGACAAATCTGTCAATTTCAATCTTAATCTCGTCCAGACACATTTGCATCCCTTTCTCGGACATCAATCCGTGCCATTGTGACGGGATCGAGGGCGAGGGTGTAATGGCTGCGAAAACAATGGCTCAATTGCAGTGTAGGTCCGGTGGTGCAGAGACAAAAGGGCGAGACGCGATTCCTAGGGCTTAATCCGGCGGATTCGATTACCAAAACCGCACTCAGGACGCAAAGAGCTCAGATATGGGGAAATTCCAGTGTCGTCCCAAACAGCTGCTACTTTAATTCGGCCGAGTGAAATTAGAAATTCGGTCCTACGGCCCCAATATTAAATTGGATGTGGAAATATCCCAATAAATGTGTTTATTATAAAATTCAACGAGAGCATTTTTCATGAGGATGGAAATGCCGTTAAAACTTTTCGGCGGAAAGTGAAAACAAACAGAAACACAAGACGCGATTGTCTTCCGGCCGGTGGCGAACAACGAGGAACATTCGGGGGAGCCCCAAAACAATAACAAACACTATAAACGGGTTGCGTATGGCGAACGCCAACAATCGGACGTCTTGAGTTCGAGTGTTTGTTGATTTACAAGACATTGCTTTGCGGTCGCACCCACTCGGAAACTCAAATAAGGACACTTTTACCCATTCCTTTTTTTACAAACCAACAGGATTATGTAAATATCATTGACGGTTCGGGGTTTTTTTTCTGGTACGGCCGAGGAACAAGAGGTGGTAATACAGATAGGTAGGGTCAGTTGCAGAGACGGCTGGCTGCTTGACCGCACCTATCTGTATCACCACCGCGAACCGTCACTGGTAAATAAAACACGCTGTGTATTGTATGAAACAGCAACGGCTCGTGGATGTTCGGCGGTGAGGCGGAACATAGAAATAAGAACGGAATATTTGTATCCTCTATAAGAGTAAGTAGTGCCTCACCTACGGAAATCCACGAGCCGCCGCTTGCAGGGCAAGTAGGGACACGGAAGTAGTGCAAAAATGGATTTTTCGAGTGCACTATTTCGCACCAGGGACCACCAGATGGCGTAACAAACTATTCTACCATTTTAAAACCCGTTGCGTTGCTTAATAGTCATGGTGAAGTATGTTTACTGTTCTGTTGACGGCCAGTAGTCAGAAACCTCAGTAGTTATCATTGATGGGGAAACAATCATTTATGTGAGGTTGTTGTTTTTTATAATAAAGGATTTTTTTTTTACTTTGGGTGGGGAAAACTAAAGTACTGTCCTCGGGCGTTGGACACTACTGGCGCACTCTTGGCTCGTGTATTGGGTTATTTCATCAGTTACAGCTCGCGGGGTGAGGTAGCAGAGGTGCCACCTATCTGTATTACCACCTCTGCTACTTGGGTAGTCACCCCGCAAGCCGTCTCTGTTAAATGTATCATCTTTCTTTCGGGAATTTTAATTTAAAACGTGGATAATAAATACATCTTCGCGTAGGTGATAGCAGCATAATTTTGTAGCATCCCCAAGTTTCAGCGTTCACTGAAACCCCGTCCGTAGAATAAATGGGGCCCTCGCGCAAATTTTAATTGCTGTCCTTTGTCGAATTTACGAGACCCGGCGCAGCCTAGTAAACAATAACAAAATGAAGTCGTTCCTGCAGTAAACTTTAAAATTTACAGTTTGCAAACGGTGTCCCCACACTATACCACCCCGCGATTGTCGTGCCTGCTGTTTAGCCCTAATGTTAACGTACTAGTCTGCGTACGATCAGATTTTTTTTAGTCCGCTGCCAAAAATGATGGTTTTAATTAAATTTGCCGGCCGGATGTTGAAAAATAACATGCTAGGTGTTTGGAAACGAATCAATACCCGATATCGTATGCAGGGTGGTGCACGAGGGCTGCAGCGATCACACGTGAAAAAGTAAATACAGGACGCTTTCCTCTCTTCCTGTGACGGCGTAACGAGGCACGTCAGTGAGCTAGACGTGAGATTTATCAAAAGGAAGACAGGTGGATTTTCCAGAGATCAAGGGATGGCGGGGCCGTACACTCGCTATCGTTAATCACGTCCCCTCCATGTTTATCTTTAAGCTGTTACATCGACAGAAGTTAAGAAATAGTAAGAAAAAAGTGATCTAAATTGGGTGAGATTATCCTCTTAAATCGTTTTACTCAATATTTCAAAACGAAAACTACAACTACATACATTTCATCAGAGGTTCGTTTTTCGTTTGAAGCTTTACTACATTTTACATTTCATTTGCTTTTCAACTTGTACTCTGTCCGATTACTGAAAAGTGGATTTTAACGATGAATTTAGTTAATGTGTACATAATACCCTAAAAAATGCTCTATAATTACGACAAAACTAAAAAATCACGTTAATGCAAGCTTGAAATTTCAAAGTGACAGATACAACCCTTCCGCGATTTAACAGAAAAAAAATAGTAAGACATGTAAACTTGCGCATAAACATCTTCCTAATGACCTTGGTACGTAAATAACTATTATACAACAACAATATTTGATGGCCATCAACAATTGCAATTTTAAGAACCCGGAAACACACATTGCTTGCTTGAGACGTAATGTTCCTTTACACCCTTGATTGATATTTCTTAATTCAGTCTTGCAGTATCGAATTTGCAGGATTGAATCGATAGTTTTCTTTTTTTATGGGAAACCACCTGAGCCGCGCAGAACGGCCCATAAAGAGAACGAAGAGGCGCCCTCGAGGACGCAATCGAAAGCTCGTGGGGGGGGGGGGGGGAGAAGGGCCCTTCAATTCGATTCTCTTTGAGTGGCCGACCGTCCTCTCTAAAAGGATACAAGCCGATAAGGGCTCCTCCTTATCGCGTCCGCCAGGCGGGCCTCTGAACTGAACTTCGTTCTCTCTTTTCAGAGCAAGCTTAGATTCTGAACGTTTTTATTGCACTCGGTGCATGTGTGTGTGGTCTTTACCGGAATGAATATTTATAAAACGCATTTGTGACGGTGCAAGGAGAGGTGGGCAATTAGTCGACGCCACTGAATTAATCTGCTGTAAAATGTACGGATGATGGAAACACGTCATTATTTATAATCACCTTCTATTATTTATAAATGTTTTAATTTTGTCGTGAAAATGTGCCGATGAGAAATTATTACGACCATAAATCCTAATGATTTCTTTGTTATTTAAGGATAAGAATTTTTTAAAGGAGGAAATAAATTCACACTTTTTCATTTGTCATTTTTTGCAGTTTGAAAATGGCCATTTTTGACACATGAAAATGTTCATATTCGTCAGTTAAAAATGGTCATTTTGACAGTTAAAAATGTTCATTTTTTGACAGTTATAAATGATCATTTTTGACAGTTAAAAATAATTTTTTTGACAGTTAAAAATGGTCATTTTTGACAGTTAAAAATGGTCATTTTTTGACAGTTAGAAGTTGTCATTTTTGATAGTTAAAAATAGTTCTTTTTGACAGTTAAAAATAGTCATTTTTGGCAGTTAAAAACGGTCATTTTTGACAGTTAAAATAGTCCTTTTTGACAGTTAAAAATATTTTTTTTTTACAGTTAAAAATAGTAATTTTTTTGACAGTTAAAAATGGTCATTTTTGACAGTTAAAAATGGTCATTTTTTGACAGTTAGAAGTTGTCATTTTTGATAGTTAAAAATAGTTCTTTTTGACAGTTAAAAATAGTCATTTTTGGCAGTTAAAAATGGTCATTTTTGACAGTTAAAATAGTCCTTTTTGACAGTTAAAAATGGTAATTTTTGACAGTTAGAAGTTGTCATTTTTGATAGTTAAAAATAGTTCTTTTTGACAGTTAAAAATAGTCATTTTTGGCAGTTAAAAATAGTCATTTTTGACAGTTTAAAATAGTTTTTTTGACAGTTAAAAATAGTCATTTTTGACAGTTAAAAATAGTCATTTTTGACAGTTTAAAATAGTTCTTTTTGACAGTTAAAAATAGTCATTTTTGACAGTTAAAAATGGTCATTTTTGACAGTTGGATATTGTCATTTTTGAAATTTGGAAATTGTCATTTATGGCACTTGAAATTGGTCAATTTATACAGATCATTTTTGGTACTTGAAAATTGTCATTCGGGCACTTAAGAATTGTTAATTTTGACAGTTCAAAATTGTCTTTTTGGCATGTAAAAATGGTCACATTTCTGTTGAAAATTGTCATTTTTAACAGTTGAAAATGGTCATTTTTGACACTTGAAAATCGTTCGCTTTAACAGTTAAAAATAACGATTTTTGACTATTGGCAATTGTCATTTCTAACATTTGAAAATTGTCCGTTTTAACAGTTAAAAGTGACGATTTTTGAGTGTTAGATATCGTCATTTTTGGCAGTCAAGCATTGTCATTATTGTTGATTGAAAATGGACATTTTTGAGACTTGTCTTTTTTGCAGTTAAAAATGGTCATTTTGGCAGTTGAAAATAGTCGTTTTCGTCAGTTGAAAATTACTATTTTTTAGCTGTCAAAACTTGTCATTTTTGGTGGTTGAAAATTGTCATTTTTAGCTGTCGCAAAATTGTCATTTTTGGTTGTTGAAAACTGTTCATTTTGACACTTGAAAATGGTCAATTTTTAGCAGTTAGAAAAGGTCATTTTTGTCAGTTAGAAATGCTCATTTTCGACAATTGGATATTGTCATTTTTGGCAGTTATAAATTGTCATTTTTGGAACCTGAAAATTATCATTTTAAGTAGTTAAAAATGATTATTTTAAATAGTTGAAAATTTTGGTAATTAAAAATTGCCAGTTGAGAACTGTCAGTTTTGGCAGTTGAAAGTTGTCAATTTTGGCAGTTAAACAATATAATTTTTGACACTTAATAATTTTTGCAGTTAAAAATAATCATATTGGCAGTTGAATATTGTCATTTTTAGCAGTCGAAAATTATTATTTTTGTTAGTTTAAAACTGTTTTTTTGACACTGGAAAATTGCCATTTTTTGCAATTAGAAAAGTTAATTTTTGACAGTTGGAAATTGTCATTTTTGTCAGTTAAAAATTGTCATTTTTAGCTGTCGAAAATTGTCGTTTTTTTGTAGTTGAAAATTGTTATTTTTGACACTTAAAACTCTCGTTTATGTTCAAATAATTGGAGGGTGGAAGAGTGCCCACCCACCACCCTTCGTATAAATATTAACTCAAAATACAAACCCTGTTTCGTAATTATTGTTAAAATTCCAACACCATAGAAAGATTTACCAAAAAAAAATGCATCCAATCAAACAGCGTTTTGTGGGTTAGGTTAAAATGGATACGAAGGGTGGTGGGTGGGCCTTATCCTACAATCCAACCAGTTGAACATCGCCCAGGGTTCTTGCAAATGAATTAATTTACAAAATACAAAATCACAAACGCAATATTTCTGGGTTTGGGCGTTCCTCTCCATCTGCGGAACACACGTTTATATTCAAATAAATGGAGGGTGGAAGAAGGACCACCCACCATCCTCTGGGTCAATTTTACCTCAAAGTACAAACCCTGTTTCGTACTTATTGTTAAAATTCCAACACCATAGAAAGATTTACTAAAAAAAATGCATCCAATCAAACAGCGTTTTGTGGGTTAGGTTAAAATGGATACGAAGGGTGGTGGGTGGTCCTTATCCTACAATCTAACCAGTTGAACATCGCCCAGGGTTCTTGCAAATGAATTAATTTACAAAATCACAAACGCAATATTTCTGGGTTTGGTCGTTACTCTCTTAATCTGCGCAACCCTCGTTTATATTCAAATAATAGGAGGGTGGAAAAGGGCCCACCCACCACCCTACGTATAAATATTACCTCAGACCATAAACCCTGTTTCGTAATTATTGTTAAAATTCCAACACTCTGGACGGATTTACAAAAAAAAATCCAATCAAACAGCGTTTTGTGGGTTAGGTTAAAATGGATAGAAAGGGTGGTGGGTGGGCCTTATCCTACAATCCAACCAATTGAACATTACCCAGGGTTCTTGTAAATGAACTTATGTACCAAAAACAAAATCACAAACGCAATATTTCTGGGTTTGGTCGTTACTCTCCATCCGCGCAACCCTAATTTATGTTCAAATAATTGGACGGTAGAATAGGGCCCATCCACCGCTCTCCGTATAAATTTTAACCAAGTACAATCCCTGTTAAAATTCTAACACCTTAAGGATTTTTTTTTTAAAGGAAGGATGTTTGATGGAATTGCGGGTTAAGGAGAGTGAATGACTATAAGGGAATTGGAGTAAGCGATTTGCTGTTCGGCCACTAACGTTTTTTTTTTTTTTAAATGAATGGGACATACACTACACATCCATAGACCCGCACGGCCACTTCTTCGTTCTGAACAAGTGACCGCACGGATGGGATTCGAACCCACGACCACGAGGCCCAGAAGCAGGAACGCTACTCACTAGGCCACCGCGGCCCCCACCTTAAGGATTTACAAAGAAATTTCAACCAATCAGCGTTTTGTAGAGCTCACAGGGCTCTTCTAAATTGGTCATTAGCGGGTATTAGGTCTGCGAGCCACCCAGAAAGTGCATTGTGCCGCCATTCCTCTTACCCGACCTCCTCCTAGATATAGCCATGCCGCCCCTGTCTTGTGCGATGCTACGGCAAGCTCTGCCGCCTCCATCTAGTCCACCACAAGCTGTGTCGCCTCTTGGGCAACAGCCCTCAGCTCTCCGATGTTCCGATTCCTGTCCACCATGTTGAGCCCGAACACACTGTCGGTAGTAGTAGTGGCTCCAGTACGGAGCCCTGTGGAACACCCGTATATGTCGCGTCCGCCTTCCCCCGAGAGGGAAGGGGGGGGGGGGATAATGTCCATCAGAAGCTTTTCCAGGACCTTGCCCTTACCGTGGGTCAAGTGAACTCGTTTGGAAGGAGCACAAGTCTTTCTCTCTTATATTCAGCAGGAAAGACCTCTTCCGGTTCGTTAAAGCGCGTCCGTCAGCTTTAGCGGAAGTCCTCGTCCTTGATAACGATGCTGCATCGCTGGTGGGACTGGAACTGATTTCCCGAGGGACAGAGAACCTTGACGATCTCCTGGAAACATGGGGACATTACCTCCATCTTCTTGGCATCCAGTTTATAGGGTCTCCAGCTCCTTGCTATGCTTGATACCACTTTTGCACACCTCCTTGAGGTTTCCACCTCCCGCCCTTCTGCATCTGGTTGTGAGATCTCTTCCGGCAGCATTGGTTGCTTTCCTCGTTGGTCCATCAGTAACACCGGTCTATTATGGTTCGCTTTTCCGGGTATTGTCTTTTCACATGGAGAAGATCCTACATCGCTCCTCCTGCTCACCATCATTCTTATCATCCTGGCTAGATCCCAGCTCTCCACCTCAGTGTCAACTCTTCGCCCTTTAATATTTGGCAGCAGCGACTGGGCAGCCAGGGTAAAGTCGATTATGGAAGAGAACTCTCTCCTCACAAATCGCTTCCTGAGTTGGCCACCTCCAGGTCTACGGCGTTATAATGCCATGAAATTTTGGAATGATCTACTTCTTCTTATCGAAGATGCCGGGAAATAGTAAATCGTTTAAACAAAACCTCTTGAATCGAATGAATTGCTTGTTCTTTCTTGACGCAAATTATTTTTCTTTTATGTTCACGGCTGCATATTATTATTATGTAATTAAATTGTACAGTAATACAATATAAACTCGTCACCCTACTCTCCCAAAAACTTTATCAATCAACGCACAATCAGGATATGAATAATTACCGAAGCCGAGGGGTCGGAAAATGATTTTTCGAGTTGATACCGCGGAGGGCCCGGGGGGCACGTCAGGTGCTGCATTTCAGGCATAGGCGCCGTGATTGATCGCCGCTGATGTATGCGTTTCGGAAGCGTTTATTCATCATTGCGGGACCCTTCCGCCCTTTCGTCAAAAAAAAAATTAAACGCAAAACAAACACGGATCCCGCATTTCCATCATCGGCTCCCCCGCCGCCGTTTCAGGTTCAAGGGCACGAACTGGGTGGCGTGTACCTGGGTTGTCAGCTTATCTGGGACATGGCAGTGAATTAAAAGAGGTTTTTCCGTGCAGCGTGTATTTTTTGATCCACAAGTTTAATTTGATATGGAAATTAAATTATTTCTTGTGGTGAAAATGAAATCTACCCTTAACTATCGAGCTAGTTTATAATAGTCGAAACCGTTCACTTTGTTTGCCCCAAGAACGGGGAACGTATGACTAAAATTTTAAGTTCCCGGCGGATCCACCAGAAGGTATAATCATAGGTTTCATTTATGGATTTATCTTTAAAAATTTACATCATGCATAGGGCAATCAGAGTAAACTTTGCACGATGTACAAAAATATCTTCTGACTAAATTAACACTTGAATTCACTAAAAGAGGAAATTCAATTAAGCTCCAACCAATGAGAACATGATTTATTCATCCGATGCATCAAAATCCTAAAAATTTACAAAAAACACAAACGACGTTCGAAAGAATTGAAATATTAAAATTAGAACATTGTTAGAAAACGTTGTTTTATTTTTCGGGGAAATTTCGGAAAAACTTGTAATACTGTATGTGTAGATTTTTCTTTTGTTTTATAGCTATATATGTGTAGTATTTTTTCTGTTAATTTCATATACGTTTATTAAGGGTTTCTCGGGAAAATTCAAGAAATTTAGTCAAAGTGCGCTTTTTGCAAAGTCGCGATTTTTAATTGAAAATTCCGGAAAAACTGGTAGTACTGTATGTGTAGATTTTTCTTTTGTTTTATCGCTATATATGGGTAGTATTTTTTCTGTTAATTTCATATAAATTTATTAAGGGTTTCTCGGGAAAATTCAAGAAATTTAGTTAAAGTGCGCTTTTTGCAAAGTCGCGATTTTTAATTGAAAATTCCGGAAAAACTGGTAGTACTGTATGTGTAGATTTTTCTTTTGTTTTATCGCTATATATGGGTAGTATTTTTTCTGTTAATTTCATATAAATTTATTAAGGGTTTCTCGGGAAAATTCAAGAAATTTAGTTAAAGTGCGCTTTTTGCAAAGTCGCGATTTTTAATTGAAAATTCTGGAAAAACTGGTAGTACTGTATGTGTAGATTTCTCTTTTGTTTTATGGCTATATATGGGTAGTATTTTTTCTGTTAATTTCATTTAAATTTATTAAGGGTTTCTTGGGAAAATTTAAGAAATTTAGTCAAAGTTCGCATTTTGCAAAGTCGCGATTTTTAATTGAAAATTCCGGAAAAACTGGTAGTACTGTATGTGTAGATTTTTCTTTTGTTTTATCGCTATGTATGTGTAGTATTTTTTCTGTTAATTTCATTTAAATTTATTAAGGGTTTCTCGGGAAAATTAAAGAAATTTAGTCAAAGTTCGCATTTTGCAAAGTCGCGATTTTTAATTGAAAATTCCCAAAAAAAACTAGTTATACTGTATGTGCAGATTTTTCTCTACTTATAACACAGGGATTATAATTTCATTTTTCCGATCCACTGGAGTAATATTTTTGTCCATATCTGATGTATTTGTATGCCGCAGCAAAGTGTCCGCGCCGTTGCATCAGACGATATGCGTGGTGCGTGCGCAATCAACACAGATCGCGGATGTACCCAGACATCCGCATTCTTGTTATAATCGAGTATGTTTTTCATATGCACATTATAATTATGTTTTATAGTCGGGGGTGATACCACAAGAGCTTTAATTTGGCCGGATAAATTTTATTTATTTGCACGAGCCATTGAATCGACACAAATTTCGAGAATGAATTGAGATGGAAAAATGATGGAAAATGAGCGCTTTAGCGCGAGTGGATTTTGCCTAATCTAATATGCCTAATATATAAATGTTTATTTAATACTATTAGAACATGATAGAACAAGATGGATATTAAATGCAATCCAATTCTATAATTCACGCATCGTGGCAGCGCTACCGTACGCTTGCGACATCTCGTGGCCGAAGTACGAAATACAGTTCTGTCAGTGTCACCGGCTTTCATATCAAATGTACAAAACTAAATCCATAATTGGTAAAAAGACAATATCTACCTCCCTGGCACATAGAACGGAATGACAATCGTGAACAATTTTTCACGCAGAAGCGTGTCCGAAACGGATTTCAATTATATTTCACTGCAGAGGTATTCAGAACTGACACGAACGGCCACTGTTCAACTGAAGTTACTTGTTTCCTAAAATTGTTAATATAAAGATCATTGTCATGGTGAAGGTAAATAAATTTTTATCCACTTGCAAATTTGTTTGTCCGCCGTAAAATACATTCACTAAATACATATTAAAAATGTTATCAAATCAAATAACATCTGTCTAAGTCAAAAGATAAAAATAATAATTTATGAATTGGAAATAAGCCCTTTGTATGAAATATAATGCCCCATTACAACGTGTAATTGAATCCAATCGATTTTTATTAGTGAAATTGAATTCGTTTGCGTCACTGTCGACGTCGGGTGATTATTCACAGTCAATTTGGAATTAATGCTCTCCGGCCGGCAATACGTCTACACATAGACGTACGCATGGTGAACGGACATCAAATATGTCCGTATGGATGGCCCCATTAATAAATCATGCCGAATGATGTTTGTAGTCCGGGGCGCCGCTCCGGGGGTGTATGCATGCATTTCACCTAATTTAATCTGTAGACGGGTTATTAGTCGCCGCCACACGAGGAATATATTAATCTGCCTAGGATATTTATTCAAATTTGTGTTTATGCGTTGGTGGAAGTGACGACGCACTTTTTTCAAATAAACATTTGTTTGAGGAATAATGTATTCGTTCAATAGCGATTACGTGAATTGTGTAAGTTTAATTGCAATTTATTTTGTAAGTAAATAATCACAAGAACTTTTCTCGTATTCGTATTTTAGCTGGAGATGCGCAAAATGGTTCATTTCCGTGCACGGTTTACTCGCTGAAGTGAACCGTTTCTGAAACGGTTCACTCCGTGAAGTGAACCGGCTCCGAAACGGTTCACTCTGCAGTGAACCGGCTCCGAAACGGTTCACTCTCCTTGGAGCGGTTCACGGGTCTTTTCTACAACTCTGTACCAGATCGTCAGAAATAAGTTCTTCTGCGCAAAAATCGTTGGTAACCAAATGCCGTCAGATCAATGTCAATAGAACGCATCTATTTATATTATTATTAAGTGAGTACAATGTTTTTTTTTAACACAGCGAAAATAAAAACAAAACGCACCACGCAAACTAAACGAAAAATAATTTGTCACACACCCTGTATAACTTCTAGAATTATAAACTCCACTTGATAAATTGAAGATGGTCGCATAAGTAATGTAAAAAATAATCCGGTGTCACATCCGCAAGTGATGGAGTGCGCCTTTCGATTACAAATCCCCGTTTCGGGTCCGAGCATCGGACCATCAATCACAATTTCGTGTTTCGATTATAATAATAATTCAGGATTTGAGTGAATAAAAACCCGCGCACAATCGTTTTTTTTTCTCTCACACACACTTTAATGAACCCGCAGCGGTGACAAAAAAGGGAGGCGGAAAGGCGCCGCGGTGCCCCATTACGACCCATCGATCATCATCAGTGACGAAACGGCGGAGGACACGCGACGTAATTCACGCTCTCGGGGGATTTTTTAATTACGAATAATTATTTGTTTTTTTCACGCAGATTTAACACGTGCTAAAAGTGTTACCGGCGTAGCTCAGAAGGGTAGTAAGCAATTGGGTTCTGTAACAGAAAGACTCCCACGTGCCAAGGTGACCTTGTGACCGACTTTGGCAACTAAGTACAACACTGCTACTTTCTGACCGTTCGGGTGGATAGGCTGATTGGGTGGCACAGGGGTCCCTGGCAATTAACACCCAGGGGATCGATTAAACAGTTTTACAGTTGTTGTACTTACTTGAGCCCCAGTGCTACGTCAAGGCAGAGGTCACTGACTGGGGTCAACTAGCGGACAACGGTATCGCGCTAGAGGGTCAATCGGCGGATAAGACTAGATAAGACCGAGTCTGATGTTTACGCCACAAAATCACATATAAGACTGGAGTGCTGAGCGTTCGTACCAGGGTTATAGATCAAAAGTCAGGAAAGAAAAATGTTGCATTCAGATCAGACTTGCTTTAGTGGATTTTACGAATACTGATACTGAATTTGTTTAAATATAATCTGCGATGCATTTAATTAACAACTGTACTGCAGGTAATCCATTTTGGCGAAAATGGCATAAAAATGGAATTACTCGAGTCTCTCAAAATCAACTGCTACTAAGCATAATCCTGGAGTATCCCTGATTAACGGCCGAACTGACCTGGTATTTGTTCAAAGCAGCATAAGCAACTGTTAAAACGCGTGTTAGGAAGGTGAAACAAAACAAGTGTTTAATTTACAAACTCATATACTACAGCACAAAATTAAGGGGTCGTTGGAAGCAAATGGCCAAAAAACGCCAAATAACGCAATAGCACTTTACTTTATCGGCAAAAAGTCTTAACAACGCAATCGGGCTGCTTAGGGCCTTCAAAGGGTTAAAATTATTGACAAAAATATATTCGTATTTTATTTCCTGTTGACACAATTTCCTAATTAAACCAACAACATAAACACATTTATTATTATAAAACCAGAAGCTTTTGATGCCCACACACACAAAAAACACGTTTTCGAATACACAGAAGGTGCAGATGTTGGTTTTATTTAGCAAGTAGGAAGTAACATTAAATATAGAACGCATCCTCCCTCACGATTAATTTTAGCCAGGTCTTTACGGCCACCTATTTAGGGCGCCGAGGATCGTTAATGATGTCAGAGGTGAGGGTTCGATCCGCGACCCCCTCCGCCTAAAAGGAAAACGACCCTCCGCCGTCGCACGTGGTACGGCTTTTTGTTGTTCGCAAGAAATTCCCTCGTAAATTAAACGCGTTTCGCGGTGACATTTGCTAAAAGTTGGCCCTCTGCTCGTTTTACCCGAAATGTCACCTTTTTTTTGCATATCGCTCCGTTTTACGCGAATGTTTACTTCACGGTATAAATGTGCTATTTGAAGCATGATTTACGAGAGGTGTAGAATTTAAATTACTGAGGTCAAAAGAAAAAATACTAATAAATTGTTAAACACTGATGACACATCGAAACACCAGAAAATTAGAAAATGTTTAATCCTGAAATTCGGCGGAAAGATTTGAATTGAGGGGATTTTATTTTGGATAATACAAATTATATACCCTCTTGTACATGTAAAAAGTAGTTTTGGAAAGGCAAGAAAAAGAAATTTTTAAATTTCTATTAAAATATACTGGGTGAAGGCAGAAAGATCTATGATCGATAACCCAGACAGAATTTATTGTAAGCTCAAACAAACTACCGTTAAAAAAATGATCTGAATAAAGATGTCTGCATACAGGGTGTATTTGAAATAACGAACAGGCTCGTAACCACAAAGAGATTATATTATTTTTAAACAATATTCGCAATTATTTTGTTTATAACTGTAACAAAAAGCCCGCTATTAATTATTAAAGTTAATGAGTGAAAATACGCAACATGTTTGGGGGCGGTGGTAATGTGACCTAATTTTTAAACCGCATCGGCTTTAGATATCGAATTACAACAAGCGCGTAGGAAATATCTGAGTGCTCTTTAATCGTCAATGAACTTGAGGACTGTTTATCTTTTACAAAAAAAAAAAACATTGCGATAACACACAAATTTTGGAGGCAAGAAATCTTATCTCGCGTTTTAAATAAACAAACACACATTCCATGCAGACCTAATTAAATGAGAAACGCATTGGTTCTCAAAATGTTTAAAAAACCTAAAAAAATTAGGAAAATTCAAAAAAAATATTTCGAATAAATGGGTTCACAAATATTTTGTGTATGTGCCCTTAAATGCCTGTTCGTTATTTTAAATACACCCTGTATGTATCAGGGGCGGCTCGTTATATAGAGCCAAGGAGCCATGGCACTACCTGCAATTTCAAGCTCAGCAAGAATTTTTAATAATTTAATAATTCATTCATAAAACACTTTTTCGTCAGTTTAAATGTTAAACAACGCATAACTTTAATGAAACTTTTTTTGTTTTCCGTTTATTTTGATGTCTGGAACAAAATGTAAACGCACGATAAATCGAAAGTACGCATAAATCATATTTTCAGCTTGTTTGAAATTATGAACCTTTACTTTACAACTCAAAATAACCCTGGACTATGAAGTTCAATCGTTCTTTCTTTCTTCAAAAAAGGAGGCGGAGACCTCCCCATATTGTAGCCATACTAACCAAATTATTTTTGTTTGAATTATTCAAAATGTATCTACTTAATCTAAAGTTGTCGAAACTGTCGGCGCAAAAGGTGAAACAATAAAGTTAATGGTTTTATTTGAATTCTTTTTCAAATTAGTTTCTCATTTCTGAACAATTAAAGCGAAAATAAAAAAAATGTTTTGCTATTAAAAAAAAATTGGAAAATTACTTTGAAGTGATTTTTGAGACTAATTTTAATCATATTCCGCATTTTTTATTATTGAGCCTGAATTTTCGATTTTTTTTGTCTACATTTTTGATCATTTGGCCTAAATATTCTTTATTTTGACCTAAATTTTCGACTATTTGGTCCGCATTTTTTATTTTTCCCGACGAATTTATAAATTTTTGATCTGTATTTTCGATATTTTTGGTCACTATATTTTATCTTTTGTCCTAAATATCCTTCAATTTGACCTAAATATGCGATTTTATTGTTTAGATTTTCGACTTTTTGGCCCTCAGTTTTTATATTCCCGCAGAGTTTTTATGTTTTAGATTTTTGACCTGTATTTTCTATTCTTTTGGGTCTAAATTTTTGATCTTTTGACCTAAATATTCTTTATTTTTACATAAATTTTCTATTTAATTATTAAAATTTTCGAATTTTTTGGTCCGTATTTTTTATTTTTGACCTGTATATTCATTTTTTTTTGCCTACATTTTTGAATATTTGGCAGAAACATTATTTATTTTGACCTAAATTTTCGATTTAATTGGTTCGCATTGTTTATTTTTCCCGACGATTTTTTTTTTTTTATATTTTTGGTTAAAATATTTTATCTTTGTATTTTCGATTTTTTTTTTGGTCTAAATTTTTGATCTTTTGTACGATTTTCTCAGATTTGTAATATTTTTAGAGATATTTTGTGTATTATAAAGGGAAATTCCAGTAAATAAATAAATCTTTAAATATTCTTTATTTTGACCTAAATTTTCGATTTAATTATTGAATTTTTTTATTCTTTGGTCCGCATTTTTAATTTTTCGGGCCGAAATTTTAATTCTAGTTCCAAATTTTTGATTTTATTTTGAATAAAATAATAATTACAGTGGATAGTGTTTCTCTACGATTTTTATAATCACCGAACGCATTTTTCCTTTTAAAAAATTTCAAGTTTTACGGCTTGTCATTTTGCCTCAGGCTGTGCTATATCAATTGTTACAGTAGAATATCAAAAGAAAATTTATTGTGGATGAATTTTGACAATTTCACAATATTTTATCTTTTGTCCTAAATATCCTTCAATTTGACCTAAATTTGCGATTTAATTGTTTATATTTTCGACTTATTGGCTCGCATTTTTGATATTCCCGCCGAGTTTTTATGTTTTAGATTTTTGACCTGTATTTTCTATTCTTTGGGTCTAAATTTTTGATCTTTTGACCTAAATATTCTTTATTTTGACATAAATTTTCTATTTAATTATTAAAATTTTCGAATTTTTTGGTCCGTATTTTTAATTTTTGACCTGTATATTCGATTTTTTTTTGTCTAAATTTTTGATTATTTGGCAGAAACATTATTTATTTTGACCTAAATTTTCGATTTAATTGGTTCGACTGTTTGGCCCGCATTGTTTATTTTTCCCGACGAATTTTTAAATGTTTGACCTGTCTTTTTGATATTTTTGGTCAAAATATTTTATCTTTGTATTTTCGATTTTTTTTTTTGGTCTAAATTTTTGATCTTTTGTACAATTTTCTCAGATTTGTAATATTTTGTGTATTATAAAGGGAAATTCTAGTAAATAAATAAATCTTTAAATATTCTTTATTTTAACCTAAATTTTCGATTAAATTGTTGAAATTTTTTATTCTTTGGTCCGCATTTTTAATTTTTCGGGCCGAAATTTTAATTCTAGTTCCAAATTTTTGATTTTATTTTGGATAAAATAACAATTACAGTGGATAGTGTTTCTCTACGATTTTTATAATCACGGAACGCATTTTTCCTTTTCAAAAATTTCAAGTTTTACGGCTTGTCATTTTGCCTCAGGCTGTAATATGTCAATTGTTACAGTGGAATATCAAAAGAAGGTTTATTGTGGATGATTTTTGACAATTTCAAGCTAATTACAGTGGATAGTGTTTCTCTACTATTTTTATAATCACCGAATGCATTTTAACCTGAATTATTCATTTATATGCGAGATTTTTTTTTTTTTAATTTCCGGTATTTCGACTTTTGTTTGTTGAAATTTTCGATTTTTTAGTCTGCATTTATTATCTTTAGGCTCCAATTTTCTATGCAGTGTCTAAATTTTCGACTTTCCTGCCAACATTATTTTTTTAATCTTTTGACCTAAATTTTTCTTTATTTTTCGTTTCATTTCATTTATTTAATCCTGCCTAACTCTTCGATTTTATTGTCAAAATTTTCGATTTTTGGCCAACATTGTAGATTTTTATTTTCTAAAATTTTCTTTGTCTGTTAAAATTTTTCTTTCCTCGGTCCACCATTTTTATTTTCATGCCTAAATTTTGTATCGGATATTTTAGATTTCTAGTCAATTTTTTTATCCAATATTTTAGATTTTTTAACTTGGATTATTGATTTCATTTCGTGAGTTTTTTTATTTTCGAATTTCTGATTAGTAAATTATTTTGCTTCTACTTAAGTTTTTAATTTTTTGTCTGCGTTTTTTATTTTTAGATCAGGATTTTTGATTCTTTGGCCCATATTTTAAATTTCTGTATTTTCGATTTTTCTGTTCCAATTCTTTTTATATATACAATATCTTTATTTGCAGACAGTACAATATTAAACAAATATAATACATTTAAAATTTACAAAATTATTTCTGCTAAACGGCTATCGACCCGCGGTCTTTCAGCCCAATTCTTTTTATTTTTCTTTATTTTGACCAAAATATTCGAGTGGTTATACCTAGAAACATATTCTGATTATACGGTCGATAATTATCTACAACTTTTATAGAAATCATACTTTTCTATTCTAACTATTTACGACCAAAACATTTCAGTATATAGACAATGTGTTATAAAACATTGTACCCACTTAATAATCCGAACGTAATGGCAAAATACGTAAATAGATGCGTTCTAAACATAGTACGCAGATTGAACTGTTGCCGGAAGAGAGACCGACACGAAACGGGGGCTCCCATAAAATAATGCGTTGTTGCTCGAAGCGTATTTTCCCGTACACCTAAGTTAAACTGTGAACTTTACGAGCTGACTGACACAATCCAGTCCATCTGAAATCCCCGCCTCTAATAATAACCGTAAACAGAAATAGTTATAATTAGCCGCGCGACAGACGAATTATATATTAATAGTTCGTGTTTTTGGCCGCCTCTCAAAGAAGAATATCACCTTCGACCAAGAGAGTTTTAAATATTTTTTTAATTAAAATTTCGATTTTCCGGCGAAAAACGAGATGGCGCTGCAACGTTTAATCGAGCGGGTGGGGTACCCGAGGTCCTTAATATCGCAACAGTCGCCCTGGGGTGGCGGGCGTAGAATGGCCCCCCAGTGTGCTCGCTTGTCGTAAGAGGCGACTAAAGAGCCTTCTGTCCGAAGTCCTTCCCTTTTCTTCCTTTATAGTCACTCAGTTATTCTACGTCTGACAGACCGTGATTCGTCTCAAGGCCATAAGAAAAAATGAAGAATTTTCGTGATCGCACGGAGAAAGTGAAACGTATTTATTGAGTTACAAAAACTTGTATTGTGCGCGCCTGAAAAATTACAAATCGTTTCAAAATAATCAGACACCGTTGATTAATCAAAAATTCTTGCCATAAGGTCAAAATGTGTTATACATTTTCGTGACGACTGTGTTATGCGTTTTCATACAATTTTGTCGTTTTTGAGATAATTGCAGTTCTGGGCCTGAAACTTACAATACGAAGTACTGGCAAAATTTTATATGTTTATTATAAACATAAAACTCGAATACGTGTACAAAATTTTTTTCCTGTTCCGCCAGTAGTGAGTTCGGTGTTGTTGAGTGGAGTGTTGTTTTTGAGTTTCCATTTTTGAGCCAAATTTATAAAAACAATTGCTATCGACTTGAAACTTCTCAAATTTGCTTATAACGAATGCAAAATTACGTTTCTGTAAAAATTATTAACACTTCTTCTCTAAATTTTGGAATAATTTCATGTGAACAGAGCGTTAAATTAAAGAAAAAAATGTAATAATTTTGGTGACTTGGAAAAAATATAAAAACAATTGCCATCGACTTGAAACTTCACAAATTTGCTTATAATAAATGCAAAATTGCGTTGCTGTGAAAATTATTAACACTTCATCCCTAAATTTTGGAATAATTTCATGTGAACAGAGCGTTAAATTAAAAAAAAAAATGTAATAATTTTGGTGACTTGGAAAAAATATAAAAAACAATTGCCATCGACTTGAAACTCCTCAAATTTGCTTATAACGAATGCGAAATTACGTTTCTGTGAAAATTATTAGCACTTCATCCCTAAATTTTGGAATAATTTCATGTGAACAGAGCGGCAAATTAAAAAAAAAATGTAATAATTTTGGTGACTTGGAAAAAATATAAAAACCATTGCCACCGACTTGAAACTTCACAAATTTGCTTATAATGAATGCGAAATTACGTTTCTGTGAAAATTATTAACACTTCATCCCTAATTTTTTGAATAATTTCATGTGAATAGAGCGTTAAATTAAAAAAAAATGTAATCATTTTGGTGACTTGGAAAAAATATAAAAACAATCGCCATCAACTTGAAACTTCTCCAATTTGCTTCCAACGAATGCGAAATTGCGTTTCTGTAAAAATTATTAACACTTCTTCTCTAAATTTTAGAATAATTTAATGTGAACTGAGGGTTGAGTTTTGAAAAAAATGTAATGGTGACTTGGAAAAAATATAAAAACAATTGCCATCGACTTGAAACTTCTCAAGTTTGCTTATAACGAATGCGAAATTACGTTTCTGTGAAAATTAATAACACTTCATCCCTAAAATTTGGAATAATTTCATGTGAACAGAGCGTTAAATAAAAAAAAAATGTAATAATTTTGGTGACTTGGAAAAAATATAAAAACAATTGCCATCAACTTGAAACTTCACAAATTTGCTTATAACGAATGCGAAATTACGTTTCTGTGAAAATTATTAACACTTCTTCCCTAAATTTTGAAATAATTTCATGTGGACAGAACGATAAATAAAAAAAAATGTAATAATTTTGGCGACTTGGAAAAAATATAAAAACAATTGCCATCGACTTAAAACTTCTCAAATTTGCTTATAACGAATGCAAAATTACGTTTCTGTGAAAATTATTAACACTCTTTCTCTAAATTTTGCAATAATTTCATGTGAACAGAGCGCTAAATTTAAAAAAATAAATGTAATAATTTTGGTGACTTGGAAAAAATATAAAAACAATTGCTATCGACTTGAAACTTCTCAAATTTGTTTATAACGAATGCGAAATTACGTTTCTGTGAAAATTATTAACACTTCTTCCCTAAATTTTTGAATAATTTTATGTGAACAGAGCGTTAAATTAAAGAAAAAATGTAATAATTTTGGTGACTTGGAAAAAATATAAAAACCATTGCCATCAACTTGAAACTTCTCCAATTTGCTTCCAACGAATGCGAAATTACGTTTCTGTAAAAATTATTAACACTTCTTCCCTAAATTTTGGAATAATTTCATGTGAACAGAGCGCTAAATTTAAAAAAAAATGTAATAATTTTGGTGACTTGGAAAAAATATAAAAACAATTGCCATCGACTTGAAACTTCTCAAATTTGCTTATAACGAATGCGAAATTACGTTTCTGTGAAAATTAATAACACTTCATCCCTAAAATTTGGAATAATTTCATGTGAACAGAGCGTTAAATTAAAAAAAAAATGTAATAATTTTGGTGACTTGGAAAAAATATAAAAACCATTGCCATCAACTTGAAACTTCTCCAATTTGCTTCCAACGAATGCGAAATTACGTTTCTGTAAAAATTATTAACACTTCTTCCCTAAATTTTGGAATAATTTCATGTGAACAGAGCGTTAAATTAAAGAAAAAAATGTTATAATTTTGGTGACTTGGAAAAAATATAAAAACAATTGCCATCGACTTGAAACTTTCCAAATTTATTCACAACAAACATCAGATTACGTTTCTGTAAAAAAAAAAACATTAATGTTTCATCTCTAATATTTGGAATAATTTTACGTGAACAGAACGTCAAAAAAAATGTAATAATTTTCGAGACTCGAAAAAAATATAAACTTGAAACTTTTCAAATTTGTAATCAACAAATAATAACTACTTCGAGGAATAGCTTTTATTTGAATAAATGAGCTGTGACCAAAACTTTTTTTTTTCTTCATTTTTATAATTTTAATAAATTTGGTAATATTGTTAAGATACTCAAATCAAATCAAAATCACACACAAATATTGTAAAAATCTATATAGGTTAACGCAATATAAGAGGAAGTAATAAACCATCCAATTTTCCTTCGTCTTCGTCTTCGTCTTGTGCACACACAAACATGATTCATCTTCCCGACGACAACGTCGACCTGACAAATTAAACCGAGATTACACAATCCATGCGCAAAGATTAGTAAGCCATTCAGGGGTGCAATTAGAGCAGACGATCCGCGGAGGCGGCTGAGCCCACCCCCGCAATTAGTCCGCAGAGCACATCGCGTCTTCTTCCCTCCATCCGCAAAAGATTACACACTGATCCAATTAAACCAACGTAAATTATTCGCGCGCGCGTTAGGCCCGACCTCAGGGGACAACCGCGAATCTCCAATCAATTAAATAATGGTATCAATGCCATCTGACGGAGTGACGGCTCGCGGGGTGACTCATGGTACGGCCGAGGTAGCAGAGCTGCGATCACGCTACCTCGGCCATACCATGAGTCACCCGGCGGATCTTCATTAAATGGTTAAAATTGGCAACTCTTAAAACGTTGTAGTAATAATAATCTTTTTTACTTTCTCCGTTACGAAGTACGAGAAAGTATTGTGATCGTGATTTTTTTTTCAAAAATTTTTTTTACGGCAATATCCGTTTTGGGGTCCCTAGATGCCATTACAACAATTTCTGGAAAAAAAATATTTGTGGCTGTGTGTGTGTCTGTGTGTGTGCGCTGTATCTCAAAAACTAATAGAGTAATTGATATGAAACTTTGAACATACGTCTTATTTGATAATCCGAAGAACTGAAGAGCTTTTGGTAAAATTTCGTACACCGGAAGTGGGCGTTTACCTTAACAGTTTTTTATTTTTTTTACAATTTTTTTTTTAATAGAGTATAACGAAAATAAAAATAAATATAAAAGTAGGCGAAGTTCAGTCAGGTATTATCTAAGCCTACTTCATTGTAATAACTGTCCACCATGTGAGTTAGTCCTCGCTTAATTGATAACTGCAGCAATGCCAACTAGTAATTAATTTTGTTCAAATCAGGAACATTCACTTGCCGCCGCCAAGTTTCAGGAAAAAGGCCGTCGTTTCCTGCCAACCATTAATTAAAATGGGGTCTGTGATCCCCGGGGTATCGGCATAAAGGCAACAACGTCGAGTCGGCTCGGCTCGGGGATATCGTTCACAGTAATTAAGTAATGGGCCGTCAGGTGCCGCGGACCGTCGATAATCCTTAGTGGCGGCTCTCGTTTTTCACTCCTCTCTCGCCCGAATTGAGTCCTGAAAGAGCTGAAACGCGATGTAATGGATAACGTCATCCTGACTGAGCGACCGCGTAATCCTGTTACGTATATCGCCGTCTCGCTCCGCTCGGCCAATTTGTGTCGCCATCTGCGAGACTTCGGCGCGAATTAATGGCACCCGTGAAACCCAAGAGGTTTTCAGATACTCCGTGCGGATGTTAGTGTGGATAAACGCGCATCCGATCCAGAGGAAATGTACTTGAAAAAGTGCGAACTATCCAGTAACAGTTATAGCAGTTCTCAGGATAACAAAATAACTAGTTATTTAAACTGTTATTTAGTAACCATTATTTACTTCATTCAAAACAACTTCAGACACAATATTTACGACGTTGCCGGTTTTCGCGTCTCATCATAACGGAAGTAATTATAGAATGAAATTTTGGAAAACGTGTTTTTTTTTTCAAGTAGCTATCACAAACCAGTTAGCGGTTGCTACAACTGGTGTTCATGCCGTTCATTAGAATTAAGGATGGAGCATTAACAGTTTTTTTTACAGAAACGTAATTTCGCGTTCGAAGTTTCACGTCGATAGTAATTGTCTTTAATTTTTTTTTAACATTTTTACATCTTTCAAAACTTAACATTCTGTTCACATGAAATTATTCCAAAAATTAGGGATGAAACATTAACACTTTTTACGGAAACGTAATCTAGCATTTATTGTGAGTAATTTTGGAAAGTTTTAAGTCGACGACAATTGTTTTTATATTTTTTTTGAACCATTAAAATTATCACAATTTCTCGTAATTTCACGCTCTGTTCAAATTAAAGTATCACAAAATTTGGTGCCGGAGTGCATCCAATTTTTCACGAAATCATAATCTCGAATGATTGTTGAGTAATTTTGGAAACTTTCAAGTCGATGACAATTGTTTCTATATTTTTCTGAAACCTTTGAAATCACCACAATTTTTGCGAAATTTCGCGCGCCGTTCAAATTAAAGTATCACAAAATTTTGTGCCGGAGTGTATCCAATTTTTCACGAAATCATAATCTCGAATGGTTGTTCAGTAATTTTGGAAAGTTTTAAGTCGATGACAATTGTTTCTATATTTTTCTGAAACCTTTGAAATGACCACAATTTTTGCGTAATTTCGCGCGCCGTTCAAATTAAAGTATCACAAAATTTGGTGCCGGAGTGTATCCAATTTTTCACGAAATCATAATCTCGAATGATTTTTGAGTAATTTTGGAAACTTTCAAGTCGATGACAATTGTTTCTATATTTTTCTGAAACCTTTGAAATCATCACAATTTTTGCGAAATTTTGCGCGACGTTCAAATTAAAGTATCACAAAATTTGGAGCGGGAGTGTATCCAATTTTTCACGAAATCATAATCTCGAATGATTGTTAAGTAATTTTGGAAAGTTTCAAGTCGATGACAGTTGTTTCTATATTTTTCTGAAACCTTTGAAATCACCACAATTTTTGCGAAATTTCGAGCGCCGTTCAAATTAAAGTATCACAAAATTTGGTGCCGGAGAGTATCCAATTTTTCACGAAATCATAATCTCGAATGATTGTTGAGTAATTTTGGAAAGTTTCAAGTCGATGACAATTGTTTATATATTTTTCTGAAACCTTTGAAATCACCACAATTTTTGCGTAATTTCGCGCGCCGTTCAAATTAAAGTATCACAAAATTTGGAGCGGGAGTGTATCCAATTTTTCACGAAATCATAATCTCGAATGATTGTTAAGTAATTTTGGAAAGTTTCAAGTCGATGACAGTTGTTTCTATATTTTTCTGAAACCTTTGAAATCACCACAATTTTTGCGAAATTTCGAGCGCCGTTCAAATTAAAGTATCACAAAATTTGGTGCCGGAGTGTATCCAATTTTTTCACGAAATCATAATCTAGAATGATTTTTGAGTAATTTTGGAAAGTTTCAAGTCGATCACAATTGTTTCTATATTTTTCTGAAACCTTTGAAATCACCACAATTTTTGCGAAATTTCGCGCGCCGTTCAAATTAAAGTATCACAAAATTTGGTGCCGGTGTGTATCCAATTTTTTCACGAAATCATAATCTCGAATGATTTTTGAGTAATTTTGGAAAGTTTCAAGTCGATGACAATTGTTTCTATATTTTTCTGAAACCTTTGAAATCACCACAATTTTCGAAATTTCGCGCGCCGTTCAAATTAAAGTATCACAAAATTTGGTGCCGGTGTGTATCCAATTTTTTCACGAAATCATAATCTCGAATGATTGTTGAGTAATTTTGGAAAGTTTCAACTTGATGACAATTGTTTCTATATTTTTCTGAAACCTTTGAAATCACCACGATTTTTGCAAAATTTCGCGCGCCGTTCAAATTAAAGTATCACACAATTTGGTGCCGGAGTGTATCCAGTTTTTCACAAAATCATGACCACGAATGAATTTTGAGTAATTTTGGAAAGTTACAAATTGACGGCAATTGTTTTTTTAATTATTTCAAGCCGCCAAAATTGTAACAATTTTTCATGATTTTGCGCGCAGATTACATAAAATTATGACAAAATCTGGTGATGGTGTGCACTTAATAATAATCACGAATGAATTTTGAGCAATTTTTTAAAGGTACAAATCGATGACAATTGTTTTTGAATTTTTTTTTCAGGTCTCTAAAATTATTACATTTTTTGTGTTCATGTGAAATTATTCCAAAATTATTAACAGTTTTGCAAGAAACGTAATTTGGCCGTAATTATGCGTACATTTGAAAAGTTTTAGGTCAGTGGCAATTGTTTTTATAATTTTTTTAAGTTTCCCAAATTATTTCAATTTTTCAAAATTAAACTTATAATTAATAAAATATTAATGTTTTTTACAGATACATAGTTTAGTGCTCATTATGTACAATTTTGTAATTTTTGAAAGTTTTAAGTCGATGGCAATTGTTTTTATAACTTCGATATAAAGAAAACACTTAAAAAAATATATAAAAACTTGAATCTTGGAGGCGTTTACTTCGTGGTACATTTTCAATTTCTTTATAACACTTTTATTTAACTTTACGTGACTAGTAAAACAAAGTTAAATAAAAGTCTTTAAAATTATAACATTTTGCGAAACTTAACTTTATTTTCATGTAAAATTATTCCAAAATGAAGGGATGAAGCAATAACATTTTTAAAAAAAAATTTTTTTCAAGTCTTTAAAATTATAACATTTTGCGAAACTTTCTTTTCATGTAAAATTATTCCAAAATAAAGGGATGAAGCAATATTTTTTTTTTTATAAAAACGTAATCTGGCATTCAGAAAGTTTCAAGTCAATGGCATTTTTTAAAATATCTTTTTCAAGTCACTAAACTCATTCCAACTTTTCAAAACTTAATACGAATTTACGTTTATTTTTCTGTTTTAAGCTACGCGCACACTTGTCGAAATCGAACGAACGACACCAGATATTTTTTTTTGTCATGCTGACATAAAATGTAGCAACAAAATAGTTCCATGTTAAATGGGTATAAATAAGCCAGGAATGGCCAAAATAATGCCTAAATGGTAATAATCTGAAGCTGATCGGGAACACCATCATGTGGAAGAAAATAATAGGTCTAAATAGTTAATAAATAAATAAAAAAATTAACACAGTTGTAAACGAGTCAAGGCACATTTATCGTTGACTCGTTTACAACTGTGTTAAGCAATTTTTGCCGATGCGTGCCGTCCGTCCGATTCCGACAAGTGTGCGCGTAGCTTTAATATGAAATAATATTGTGCTAAATAAATGATTTATTATTATTATTATTATAAACCGAAGAACAAACATACACACTGAATAAACAGATAAGGGACATACAATACGTCCATCCCTTGACAATACATTCAAAGTGAAGAATATATTTTAGGCGATAGGACTTTTCGGTATAAAAAAAAGATGTTTAACAGAAACTGAAACTCCCATCGGAATCAATTATCGATTCCTTAGAAAAAGGGGATGAAATTCAGGATATATATTCATTGTTATTCCTCGGGAGAAGCAGAAGAAGGAGGAGGAGGAGGAGGAGAGCATCCTTCTCGGATCCTATCCCGTATAATTCCCCTTTTCCTGCAGCCTTTATCCTTGTAATAAGCTCGCACTCGATTACGTCGACTTTAAATCACGCGACCGTCGGAAAATTTCCATTTTCCGCGGGGGGCTAATACACCCATTCATTTTTTTTAAAGTTTAAATACTTTAATTCGGATAATGTATTCGCGTAGTTTTCGGTACGGGTGTAGTCCTCCTACATAAAAAATGACACTGGCAGTTAAATCTCAGATTACAAAATATTGGTTATAACACTAACCGACACATACCTTACCGGTACTTCCTTCGCGATGGTATCTTAGCAGATCAACACTTCAGAACGATGGGTGGCGTAAAGTAACGCTCGTTACGGTGTTGGTGGAATTCTAATAACTCTTCTGCCGGTTAGGACGTTGCTTTAGAATTAAAGTAGAACAACGAAACTGATTATACTGTTGGTTTAATACGCAAATTAAATGTGAATTTCTGCCTCTTGCTGATACGAATAGACTTTGGTTTGAAAATTCAAACGTTCAGTTTCAACTTGTCTTTAGCTTAAGCGAATAAATGTAAGGTCGTAGGTAAAGTATAGCACGCAATTACGGGCGTAATTTTCTATTTATAACTCTAGTTATGTAATATACTCTTGTTGATCCCTTCTGTAAAGAGTTAAATATAGAACTCAATTAACGCCCTGAAACCATCCCTCGTCCTTGCACGCATCGGTAGCGTCGGCGTCGCCTTCTGGACCCGTCGACCCCCATCTAAATGCGTCGCGGAGGCGCTAGGGTTGACATGGCACGGCCTCCCTTCCCGCCCACGCCCTCCTCGCGGGATTCGAACGTGTCCTGCATTATTTACGCCACCTCCATCCCCCGCACGCGCCGATCCATACTAGACGGAGTGCACCTCCGCCCCTCCCCTCGCTTTCTTCGAAGAGGGGAGGGGACAACAAAACGAAAGAACGATACTTTTTCCCTTTATCCGCTAATGTGTTATCTTTAAAAGTACATCAGAGTTGCGGCGCAAGTTTGCCGGAAGGGCTTTTCGGCCATTAACGCGCTGGATTTTTTTCTAATGTGTATCGGCGACGATATCTGCGGATGGGAATGGGATGAAGGGAAGGGGGCGGCTTTCTCTGCGGCGGCTTGCCATTCGCCAAGTAAATGATTTTCTTTTTGTTTTCTACACTTTGCGAACAAAGGTTTCCGCAGTGTCGTTACGTTAAAGCTTTTACATGGAAGTCTTTCAGACATCACCGAAGCAATCTCTAGGAAAGTTTCTAGGATTATAGAAAAATGTATAGCATTTTATGTTAAAGTGTTAATTTGGTTGTATATAAATCGTTCACGAGCCGCCACTGAAATTAAGTACAGTTTTTGAAAATCCATCGAATTTTTAAAAATTTTAGATTTCCAATTGTGCAACACTCGAGCAAAAAATAAAAAAAAATATAAAACGTGATGACTAAATTCTACAAAAATTAAATTGGATTTGCAAATCATCGTTTTATCAAACTAAATAGAGTTTTTGAAAATCCGCCAATTATTTCGCGAGTTGTGAATTTTTGAAAAATTTAGTTTTCGAATAGTGTAATACTCGAGCAAAAAATTTAAAAAAAATATGAAACGTGTCGACTAAATTCTACAAAAATTAAATTAAATTCGCAAATAATCGTTTTATCAAACTAAATAGAGTTTTTGAAAATCCAACTATTATTTCGCGAGTTGTGAATTTTTGTAAATTTCAGTTTTCGAATTGTGTAAAACTCGAGCAAAAATTTAAAAAAAAATATAAAACGTGACGACTAAATTCTACAAAAATTAAATTGTGTTTGCAAATCATCGTTTTATCAAACTAAATAGAGTTTTTGAAAATCCACCAATTATTTCGCGAGTTGTGAATTTTTGAAAATTGTAGTTTTCGAATTGTGTAATACTCGAGCAAAAAATTTAAAAAAAATATAAAACGTGTCGACTAAATTCTACAAAAATTAAATTGGATTTGCAAATCATCGTTTTATCAAATTAAATAGAGTTTTTGAAAATCCGCCAATTATTTCGCCAGTTGTGAATTTTTGAAAATTTTAGTTTTCGAATTGTGTAAAACTCGAGCAAAAAATAAAAAAAATATAAAACGTGTCGACTAACTAAATTCTAGAAAAATTAAATTGTATTTGCAAATCATCGTTTTATCAAACTAAATAGAGTTTTTGAAAATCCGCCAATTATTTCGCGAGTTGTGAATTTTTGAAAATTTTAGTTTTTGAATTGTGTAATACTCGGGCAAAAAATATAAAACGTGAGGACTAAATTCTACAAATATTAAACTAGATTTGCAAATCATGGTTTTATCAAATTAAGTGCAGTTTTTGAAAATCCACCAATTATTTCCCGAGTTGTGAATTTTTGAAAATTTTAGTTTTAGAATTGTGTACAACTCGGGCAAAAAAAAATATAAAACGTGACAACTCAATTCTACAAAAATTAAATTAGATTTGCAAATCATCGTTATAGAGTTTTTGAAAATCGGCCAATTATTTCGCGAGTTGTGAATTTTTGAAAATTTTAGTTTTCGAATTGTGTAATACTTGGGCAAAAAATTAAAAAAAATATAAAACATGACGACTAAATTCTACAAAAATTAAATTGGATTTGCAAATCATCGTTTTATCAAACTAAATAGAGTTTTTGAAAATCCGCCAATTATTTCGCGAGTTGTGAATTTTTGAAAAATTTAGTTTTCGAATAGTGTAATACTCGAGCAAAAAATTAAAAAAAAATATGAAACGTGTCGACTAAATTCTACAAAAATTAAATTAAATTCGCAAATAATCGTTTTATCAAACTAAATAGAGTTTTTGAAAATCCAACTATTATTTCGCGAGTTGTGAACTTTTATAAATTTCAGTTTTCGAATTGTGTAAAACTCGAGCAAAAATTAAAAAAAAAATATAAAACGTGACGACTAAATTCTACAAAAATTAAATTGTGTTTGCAAATCATCGTTTTATCAAACTAAATAGAGTTTTTGAAAATCCACCAATTATTTCGCGAGTTGTGAATTTTTGAAAATTGTAGTTTTCGAATTGGGTAATACTCGAGCAAAAAATTTAAAAAAAATATAAAACGTGACGACTAAATTCTACAAAAATTAAATTGGATTTGCAAATCATCGTTTTATCAAACTAAATAGAGTTTTTGAAAATCCGCCAATTATTTCGCGAGTTGTGAATTTTTGAAAATTTTAGTTTTTGAATTGTGTAATACTCGAGCAAAAAATAAAAAAAATATATAAAACGTGACGACTAAATTCTACAAAAATTAAATTAGATTTGCAAATCATCGTTTTATCAAACTATATAGAGTTTTTGAAAATCCGCCAATTATTTCGCGAGTTGTGATTTTTTGGAAATTTTAGTTTACGAATTGTGTAATACTCGAGCAAAAAATAAAAAAAAAATATAAAACGTGTCGACTAAATTCTAGAAAAATTAAATTGGATTTGCAAATCATCGTTTTATCAAACTAAATAGAGTTTTTGAAAATCCGCCAATTATTTCGCGAGTTGTGAATTTTTGAAAATTTTAGTTTACGAATTGTGTAATACTCGAGCAAAAAATAAAAAAAAAATATAAAACGTGTCGACTAAATTCTAGAAAAATTAAATTGGATTTGCAAATCATCGTTTTATCAAACTAAATAGAGTTTTTGAAAATCCGCCAATTATTTTGTAAGTTGTGAATTTTTGAAAATTTTAGTTTTCGAATTGTGTAATACTCGGCAAAAAATTAAAAAAAATATATAAAACGTGACGACTAAATTCTACAAAAATTAAATTGTGTTTGCAAATCATCGTTTTATCAAACTAAATAGAGTTTTTGAAAATCCACCAATTATTTCGCGAGTTGTGAATTTTTGAAAATTTTAGTTTACGAATTGTGTAATACTCGAGCAAAAAATAAAAAAAAAATATAAAACGTGTCGACTAAATTCTAGAAAAATTAAATTGGATTTGCAAATCATCGTTTTATCAAACTAAATAGAGTTTTTGAAAATCCACCAATTATTTCGCGAGTTGTAAATTTTTGAAAATTTTAGTTTACGAATTGTGTAATACTCGAGCAAAAAATAAAAAAAAAAATATAAAACGTGTCGACTAAATTCTAGAAAAATTAAATTGGATTTGCAAATCATCGTTTTATGAAACTAAATAGAGTTTTTGAAAATCCACCAATTATTTCGCGAGTTGTGAATTTTTGAAAATTTTAGTTTTCGAATTGTGTAATCCTCGGCAAAAAATTTAAAAAAAAATATAAAACGTGACGACTAAATTCTACAAAAATTAAATTGTGTTTGCAAATCATCGTTTTATCAAACTAAATAGAGTTTTTGAAAATTCACCAATTATTTTGCGAGTTGTGAATTTTTGAAAATTTTAGTTTTCGAATTGTGTAATCCTCGGCAAAAAATTAAAAAAAAATATAAAACGTGACGACTAAATTCTACAAAAATTAAATTGTGTTTGCAAATCATCGTTTTATCAAACTAAATAGAGTTTTTGAAAATCCACCAATTATTTCGCGAGTTGTGAATTTTTGAATATTTTAGTTTTCGAATTGTGTATTACTCGAGCAAGAAATAAAAAAAATATATAAAACGTGTCGACTAAATTCTAGAAAAATTAAATTGGATTTGCAAATCATCGTTTTATCAAACTAAATAGAGTTTTTGAAAATCCGCCAATTATTTCGCGAGTTGTGAATTTTTGAAAAATTTAGTTTTCGAATAGTGTAATACTCGAGCAAAAAATTTAAAAAAAATATGAAACGTGTCGACTAAATTCTACAAAAATTAAATTAAATTCGCAAATAATCGTTTTATCAAACTAAATAGAGTTTTTGAAAATCCAACTATTATTTCGCGAGTTGTGAATTTTTGTAAATTTCAGTTTTCGAATTGTGTAAAACTCGAGCAAAAATTTAAAAAAAAATATAAAACGTGACGACTAAATTCTACAAAAATTAAATTGTGTTTGCAAATCATCGTTTTATCAAACTAAATAGAGTTTTTGAAAATCCACCAATTATTTCGCGAGTTGTGAATTTTTGAAAATTGTAGTTTTCGAATTGTGTAATACTCGAGCAAAAAATTTAAAAAAAATATAAAACGTGTCGACTAAATTCTACAAAAATTAAATTGGATTTGCAAATCATCGTTTTATCAAATTAAATAGAGTTTTTGAAAATCCGCCAATTATTTCGCCAGTTGTGAATTTTTGAAAATTTTAGTTTTCGAATTGTGTAAAACTCGAGCAAAAAATAAAAAAAATATAAAACGTGTCGACTAACTAAATTCTAGAAAAATTAAATTGTATTTGCAAATCATCGTTTTATCAAACTAAATAGAGTTTTTGAAAATCCGCCAATTATTTCGCGAGTTGTGAATTTTTGAAAATTTTAGTTTTTGAATTGTGTAATACTCGGGCAAAAAATATAAAACGTGAGGACTAAATTCTACAAATATTAAACTAGATTTGCAAATCATGGTTTTATCAAATTAAGTGCAGTTTTTGAAAATCCACCAATTATTTCCCGAGTTGTGAATTTTTGAAAATTTTAGTTTTAGAATTGTGTACAACTCGGGCAAAAAAAAAATATAAAACGTGACAACTCAATTCTACAAAAATTAAATTAGATTTGCAAATCATCGTTATAGAGTTTTTGAAAATCGGCCAATTATTTCGCGAGTTGTGAATTTTTGAAAATTTTAGTTTTCGAATTGTGTAATACTTGGGCAAAAAATTAAAAAAAATATAAAACATGACGACTAAATTCTACAAAAATTAAATTGGATTTGCAAATCATCGTTTTATCAAACTAAATAGAGTTTTTGAAAATCCGCCAATTATTTCGCGAGTTGTGAATTTTTGAAAAATTTAGTTTTCGAATAGTGTAATACTCGAGCAAAAAATTAAAAAAAAATATGAAACGTGTCGACTAAATTCTACAAAAATTAAATTAAATTCGCAAATAATCGTTTTATCAAACTAAATAGAGTTTTTGAAAATCCAACTATTATTTCGCGAGTTGTGAACTTTTATAAATTTCAGTTTTCGAATTGTGTAAAACTCGAGCAAAAATTAAAAAAAAAATATAAAACGTGACGACTAAATTCTACAAAAATTAAATTGTGTTTGCAAATCATCGTTTTATCAAACTAAATAGAGTTTTTGAAAATCCACCAATTATTTCGCGAGTTGTGAATTTTTGAAAATTGTAGTTTTCGAATTGGGTAATACTCGAGCAAAAAATTTAAAAAAAATATAAAACGTGACGACTAAATTCTACAAAAATTAAATTGGATTTGCAAATCATCGTTTTATCAAACTAAATAGAGTTTTTGAAAATCCGCCAATTATTTCGCGAGTTGTGAATTTTTGAAAATTTTAGTTTTTGAATTGTGTAATACTCGAGCAAAAAATAAAAAAAATATATAAAACGTGACGACTAAATTCTACAAAAATTAAATTAGATTTGCAAATCATCGTTTTATCAAACTATATAGAGTTTTTGAAAATCCGCCAATTATTTCGCGAGTTGTGATTTTTTGGAAATTTTAGTTTACGAATTGTGTAATACTCGAGCAAAAAATAAAAAAAAAATATAAAACGTGTCGACTAAATTCTAGAAAAATTAAATTGGATTTGCAAATCATCGTTTTATCAAACTAAATAGAGTTTTTGAAAATCCGCCAATTATTTCGCGAGTTGTGAATTTTTGAAAATTTTAGTTTACGAATTGTGTAATACTCGAGCAAAAAATAAAAAAAAAATATAAAACGTGTCGACTAAATTCTAGAAAAATTAAATTGGATTTGCAAATCATCGTTTTATCAAACTAAATAGAGTTTTTGAAAATCCGCCAATTATTTTGTAAGTTGTGAATTTTTGAAAATTTTAGTTTTCGAATTGTGTAATACTCGGCAAAAAATTAAAAAAAATATATAAAACGTGACGACTAAATTCTACAAAAATTAAATTGTGTTTGCAAATCATCGTTTTATCAAACTAAATAGAGTTTTTGAAAATCCACCAATTATTTCGCGAGTTGTGAATTTTTGAAAATTTTAGTTTACGAATTGTGTAATACTCGAGCAAAAAATAAAAAAAAAATATAAAACGTGTCGACTAAATTCTAGAAAAATTAAATTGGATTTGCAAATCATCGTTTTATCAAACTAAATAGAGTTTTTGAAAATCCACCAATTATTTCGCGAGTTGTAAATTTTTGAAAATTTTAGTTTACGAATTGTGTAATACTCGAGCAAAAAATAAAAAAAAAAATATAAAACGTGTCGACTAAATTCTAGAAAAATTAAATTGGATTTGCAAATCATCGTTTTATCAAACTAAATAGAGTTTTTGAAAATCCACCAATTATTTCGCGAGTTGTGAATTTTTGAAAATTTTAGTTTTCGAATTGTGTAATCCTCGGCAAAAAATTAAAAAAAAAATATAAAACGTGACGACTAAATTCTACAAAAATTAAATTGTGTTTGCAAATCATCGTTTTATCAAACTAAATAGAGTTTTTGAAAATTCACCAATTATTTTGCGAGTTGTGAATTTTTGAAAATTTTAGTTTTCGAATTGTGTAATCCTCGGCAAAAAATTAAAAAAAAATATAAAACGTGACGACTAAATTCTACAAAAATTAAATTGTGTTTGCAAATCATCGTTTTATCAAACTAAATAGAGTTTTTGAAAATCCACCAATTATTTCGCGAGTTGTGAATTTTTGAATATTTTAGTTTTCGAATTGTGTATTACTCGAGCAAGAAATAAAAAAAATATATAAAACGTGTCGACTAAATTCTAGAAAAATTAAATTGGATTTGCAAATCATCGTTTTATCAAACTAAATAGAGTTTTTGAAAATCCGCCAATTATTTCGCGAGTTGTGAATTTTTGAAAATTTTAGTTTACGAATTGTGTAATACTCGAGCAAAAAATAAAAAAAAAAATATAAAACGTGTCGACTAAATTCTAGAAAAATTAAATTGGATTTGCAAATCATCGTTTTATCAAACTAAATAGAGTTTTTGAAAATCCGCCAATTATTTCGCGAGTTGTGAATATTTGAAAATTTTAGTTTACGAATTGTGTAATACTCGAGCAAAAAATAAAAAAAAAATATAAAACGTGTCGACTAAATTCTAGAAAAATTAAATTGGATTTGCAAATCATCGTTTTATCAAACTAAATAGAGTTTTTGAAAATCCGCCAATTATTTCGTAAGTTGTGAATTTTTGAAAATTTTAGTTTTCGAATTGTGTAATACTCGGCAAAAAATTTAAAAAAATATATAAAACGTGACGACTAAATTCTACAAAAATTAAATTGTGTTTGCAAATCATCGTTTTATCAAACTAAATAGAGTTTTTGAAAATCCACCAATTATTTCGCGAGTTGTGAATTTTTGAAAATTTTAGTTTTCGAATTGTGTATTACTCGAGCAAGAAATAAAAAAAATATATAAAACATGACGACTAAATTCTACAAAAATTAAATTGTGTTTGCAAATCATCGTTTTATCAAACTAAATAGAGTTTTTGAAAATCCACCAATTATTTCGCGAGTTGTGAATTTTTTAAAATTTTAGTTTACGAATTGTGTAATACTCGAGCAAAAAATAAAAAAAAAATATAAAACATGACGACTAAATTCTACAAAAATTAAATTGGATTTGCAAATCATCTTTTTATCAGACTAAATAGAGTTCTTAAAAATCCACCAATTATTTCGCGAGTTGTGAATTTTTGAAAATTTTAGTTTTCGAATTGTGTATTACTCGAGCAAGAAATAAAAAAAATATATAAAACATGACGACTAAATTCTACAAAAATTAAATTGGATTTGCAAATCATCGTTTTATCAAATTAAATAGAGTTTTTAAAAATCCACCGATTATTTCGCGAGTTGTGAATTTTTGAAAATTTATTTTCGAATTGTTTAATACTCGGGCAAAAAATAAAAAAAATATAAAACGTAACGACTAAATTCTACAAAAATTATATTGGATTTGCAAATCATCGTTTCATCAAACTAAATAGAGTTTTTAAAAATCCACCGATTATTTCGCGAGTTGTGAATTTTTGAAAATTTTAATTTTCGAATTGTGTACTACTCGAGAGAAAATTAAAAAAAATATATAAACCGTGTCGACGAAATTCTACAAAAATTAAATTAGATTTGCAAATCATCGTTTTATCAAATTAAATAGAGTTTTTGAAAATCCGCCAATTATTTCGCGAGTTGTGAATTTTTAAAAATTTTAGTTTTCGAATTGTGTAATACTCGACCAAAAAATTAAAAAAAATATATAAAACGTGACGACTAAATTCTACAAAAATTAAGTCGGATTTGAAAATCATCGTTTTATCAAACTAAATAGAGTTTTTGAAAATCCAACTATTATTTCGCGAGTTGTGAATTTTTGAAAATTTCAGTTTTCGAATTGTGTAATACTCGAACAAAAATTAAAAAAAAAATATAAAACGTGTCGACCAAATTCTACAAAAATTAAATTAGATTTGCAAATCATCGTTTTATCAAACTAAATAGAGTTTTTGAAAATCCACCAATTATTTCGCGAGTTGTGAATTTTTGAAAATTTTAGTTTTCGAATTGTGTAATACTCGAGCAAAAAATTTAAAGAAAAATATAAAACGTGTCGACTAAATTCTACAAAAATTAAATTGGATTTGCAAATCATCGTTTTATCAAACTAAATAGAGTTTTTGAAAATCCACCGATTATTTCGCGAGTTGTGAATTTTTGAAAATTTTTGTTTTCGAATTGTGTAATACTCGAGCAAAAAATTTAAAGAAAAATATAAAACGTGTCGACTAAATTCTACAAAAATTAAATTGTATTTGCAAATCATCGTTTTATCAAACTAAATAGAGTTTTTGAAAATCCACCGATTATTTCGCGAGTTGTGAATTTTTGAAAATTTTAGTTTTAGAATTGTGTAATACTCGAGCAAAAAATAAAAGAAAAATATAAAACGTGACGACTAAATTCTACAAAAATTAAATGGGATTTGCAAATCATCGTTTTATCAAACTAAATAGAGTTTTTGAAAATCCGCTAATTATTTCGCGAGTTGTGAATTTTTTAAAATTTTAGTTTTCGAATTGTGTAATACTCGAGCAAAAAATAAAAAAAATATAAAACGTGTCGACTAACTAAATTCTACAAAAATTAAATTGTATTTGCAAATCATCTATATATCAAACTAGAGTTTTTAAAAATCCACCGATTTTTTCGCGACTTGTGAATTTTTGAAAATTTTAGTTTTCGAATTGTGTAATACTCGAGCAAAAAATAAATAAAAAATATAAAACGTGTCGACTAAATTCTACAAAAATTAAGTTGGATTAGCAAATCATTGTTTTATCAAATTAAGTGCAGTTTTTGAAAGTCCACTAATTATTTCGCGAGTTACATAGTAACAAAAATCGTCCCTAAAGTAAAGAAATCGTTCCGAAAGTGAAACAAAATCATCCCGAAAATAACTACTTTTAGTACGATGAATGTAAAGTGGTTCTTTTGATTTAATAAATCATACCGAAACTTTTATTTTCGGAACGGCCGCAGAAAAAATAATAAAAGAAAAAGTTTCAATTTTCAAGGCCCATTCGCCCTTATCGCCCAGGACAAATTCATTTAGAAATTCCATAATCCCTGCAGTCCCTGACATCCAAATCATCATTTTCTTAGTTATGATTGCATCAATTCCACAAGTCCCGCCGCTCTAATCCCCATTCCCAACCCCCGAACCAACCACGTTAATATAAGACGCGATTTTCCGGTTTATTCGGGGTAATGGGATGGAAAGTTATATTCGGGGAAAAGGGCCGATATTGCAATAAAGCAGCCCTACAGTTCCCCGATATTGTATCATATGATGTATCTTGTTATTGGGGCTTACAAGTGGGTCCTCTTGCGAACGTGGGGGATGATATTAACACGTGAATGTCGGTGTAATTACCATTCCTATTGTTTTGAAAGAAAGGGAGGAGATTATTATTTTCGAAAAAAAAAGTGCATTTAATGCAAGTTTTGTTATATCTAAAGCTGATGGTAATTCTAATATAATTACCAGAACGCCGAAACACCCTGTATAAAAATAATATTACATAAAGGAAGAGGAAGAAACGCACATTATTTTAGGTGAAAATCGTACGGCACTCATTAATGATAAATAGAAGAATTTTTTCACGAGCCGGAACCAAGACAACAAATTAGGTAAATTAATACGTTCTTGAAATGCACTCCAGAAAATGTGCGGAAATAAAAAAAATAATTTTAGGCAACTGTGTGTAATTATTATTTTTGACTATTTTCATGATAAAAACTATTTGAAGTTGTTTGGGACGGTGTAAAGTAAAGTCCACCAAAAACATAGACATTTGTACCCTTACGTGTTCGTTTGACATTCACGATGAATTCAAGTTGGCAACATTTGTGAATATTTTTGACACGGTTATTTATCATTTTCCTTGGGTAATACAATGTCATCCCAAGGCATCTCTATATCTGATGAGCAAGGATCTGTTACTTCGCAATCATCTGGGAAATATTGGTACATTCGATCCATGTACGGCTCGTTGAGCCTTTCGCACGAAGTCTCGTAGACCTGACTTGGTTTTGGTTTACGCGTCAATGGATTCCTCTGGGAATCTGCAGATACGCTAGAAATCTGTAAATCATTATTTTGATTATTTGAAATTCCTTTAGATATGTTCAACTGATCTTGAGCCATTGCCTCCTCGGTTAACTTTAGCAAGTCGCTTGCATCCATCGCTTCAACAGTTAATTGCTTCAGTTGTAAAGGTGAATGACGGGAAGCCGTTGGTTGACTTGGTATTTTCTTTTGTTCAATCTTTGAATTGTAAGTCAGGAGTTCCCATGGAATCCCTGTGGAAGAAGTGCGTTTACATTTTACGGAATCATCTGAACTTCCATCGATACGTTCGTCATCCAATCCGGACAGTGGTTGCATATACGAGTCTGCGTACTCTCCATCTTGATCCACCAGAAGGCAGCCACTCTGGGCTGTAGAGTTCATCCTGTCCTCGTTGAACCCTTTTTTTGGTGGTGATCCACTGAGATTTTATAGGTTTTGAGCTGCCGCTTCCAAACATTGTTCGAGATGTCACACGAGTGACACCCACGTCTCGCCATCTAGATTGTATTTTTGCGGTAGTTTAGTTCATATTCTTTAAATAAATAAGTAAATTTGTGACAGTGGAATAATATTTTACAAAAAGAAAATTTACACCTTCAGCGCCATCTATGGAATATTTTTCGTATTTTTTTACATAAATGAGTAAATTTCTGACAGTGGAATAATATTTTACGAAAAAAAAAATTACCCCCTTAGCGCCATCTATGGAATATTTTTTCATATTTTTTTACATAAATGAGTAAATTTGTGACAGTGGAATAATATTTCGTTGAAAAACAAAAAAAGGAATTTTTCAATAAACCTGAGATTATGCTATAACTCAATCAAAGTTAAGAGTGAAGTGAGTCGCTAGAAAATATGAAGGTCCTTCCGAGTCATGACTCAGTGTAGAACGAAGAGGTATTTACAAGGAAAAGAAATATTTGCCTCTTGCCTCACTCAAAGAGTGAAGTGAGTCGGGTAGATAGGTGACTTATTATGAAGGTCTTTTCTAGTAACGACTCGGTGTAGCACGAAGAGGTATTTTAAGATTTTTACAAGGAGCTTTTTTTTTAGCCCGGATGTATTTTTATTCGACAAAAAAGTGTCCTTTTACCCGTTTGTAATTCTGCAAAACCGCAACAGGCTGTTTTTGAATTGCTAGTACCAAAAATTATGAATTTTCAAATTTGGAAAAGTAAAATATCACACGAAAAACTTTAAAAATGTGAAAAAAATATTAAATTTCACTCTAAAAAATGCAATAAAATCAGTATACTCCACACATGTTTATAATTTAAGGATATTTAAGAAATTTTACTCTAACTTAATTTTGAAACGACTTGTGAATTTTTAAATTTGGAAAAGTAAAATTTCACACGAGAAACTTTAAAAATGTGAAAAATATTAAATTTCACTCTAAAAAAATGCAATAAAATAAGTATACTCCACACATGTTTATAATTACAGGATATTCAAGAAATTTTACTCGAACTTAATTTTGAAACGACTTACGAATTTTTAAATTTGTATAAGTAAAATTTCGCACCGAAAACTTTGAAAATGTGAAAAAAATATTAAACTTCACTCTAAAAAAATGCAATAAAATCAGTATACTCCACACATGTTTATAATTTAAGGATATTCAAGAAATTTTACTCTAACTTAATTTTGAAACGACTTGTGAATTTTTAAATTTGGAAAAGTAAAATTTCACACGAAAAATTTAAAAAATGTGAAAAAAATATTAAATTTTACTCTAAAAAAATGCAATAAAATCAGTACACTCCACACATGTTTAAAATTTAAGGATATTCAAGAAATTTTAGTCTGACTTAATTTTGAAATGACTTATGAATTTTTACATTTGGAAAAGTAAAATTTCACACGAAAAATTTAAAAAATGTGAAAAAGTATTAAATTTCAGTCTGAATAAAATGCAATAAAATAAGTATACTCCACACATGTTTATAATTGCAGGATATTCAAGAAATTTTACTCTAACTTAATTTTTAAATTAGTTACGAGTTTTTCAATTTGGAAAAGTAAAATTTCACACGAAAAACTTAAAAAATGTGAAAAAAATATTAAATTTTACTCTAAAAAAATGCAATAAAATCAGTACACTCCATACATGTTTAAAATTTAAGGATATTCAAGAAATTTTAGTCTGACTTAATTTTGAAATGACTTATGAATTTTTACATTTGGAAAAGTAAAATTTCACACGAAAAATTTAAAAAATGTGAAAAAGTATTAAATTTCAGTCTGAATAAAATGCAATAAAATAAGTATACTCCACACATGTTTATAATTGCAGGATATTCAAGAAATTTTACTCTAACTTAATTTTTAAATTAGTTACGAGTTTTTCAATTTGGAAAAGTAAAATTTCACACGAAAAACTTAAAAAATGTGAAAAAAATATTAAATTTTACTCTAAAAAAATGCAATAAAATCAGTATACTCCACACATGTTTAAAATTTAAGGATATTCAAGAAATTTTAGTCTGACTTAATTTTGAAATGACTTATGAATTTTTACATTTGGAAAAGTAAAATTTCACACGAAAAATTTAAAAAATGTGAAAAAGTATTAAATTTCAGTCTGAAAAAATTGCAATAAAATCAGTATACTCTACACATGTTTATAATTGCAGGATATTCAAGAAATGTTACTCTAACTTAATTTTTAAATTAGTTACGAATTTTTCAATTTGGAAAAGTAAAATTTCACACGAAAAACTTTAAAAATGTGAAAAAATATATTAAATTTCACTCTAAAAAAATGCAATAAAATCAGTACACTCCATACATGTTTATAATTGCAGGATATTCAAGAAATTTTACTCTAACTTAATTTTGAAACGACTTATGAATTTTTAAATTTAAAAAAGTAAAATTTCACACGAAAAGCTTGAAATATATGAAAAAAATATTAAACTTCACTCTAAAAAAATGCAATAAAATCAGTATACTTCAGACATGTTTAAAATTTAAGGATATTCAAGAAATTTTAGTCTGACTTAATTTTGAAATGACTTATGAATTTTTACATTTGGAAAAGTAAAATTTTACACGAGAAACTTTAAAAATGTGATAAAAATATTAAATTTCACTCTAAAAAAATGCAATAAAATCAGTATACTCCACACATGTTTATAATTGCAGGATATTCAAGAAATTTTACTCTAACTTAATTTTTAAATTAGTTACGAATTTTTCAATTTAGAAAAGTAAAATTTCACACGAAAAACTTTAAAAATGTGAAAAAAATATTAAATTTCACTCTAAGAAAATGCAATAAAATCAGTATACTCCACACATGTTTATAATTTAAGGATATTCACGAAATTTTACTCCAAGTTAATTTTGAAATTTTAAATGGAAAATTGAAATTTCACACTAGAAACTTAAAAAAATGTGAAAAAATATATTAAATTTCACTCTAAAAAAATGCAATAAAATCAGTACACTCCATACATGTTTATAATTGCAGGATATTCAAGAAATTTTACTCTAACTTAATTTTGAAACGACTTATGAATTTTTAAATTTAAAAAAGTAAAATTTCACACGAAAAGCTTGAAATATATGAAAAAAATATTAAACTTCACTCTAAAAAAATGCAATAAAATCAGTATACTTCAGACATGTTTAAAATTTAAGGATATTCAAGAAATTTTAGTCTGACTTAATTTTGAAATGACTTATGAATTTTTACATTTGGAAAAGTAAAATTTTACACGAGAAACTTTAAAAATGTGATAAAAATATTAAATTTCACTCTAAAAAAATGCAATAAAATCAGTATACTCCACACATGTTTATAATTGCAGGATATTCAAGAAATTTTACTCTAACTTAATTTTGAAACGACTTGTGAAATTTTAAATTTGAAAAAGTAAAATTTCACACGAAAAACTTTAAAAATGTGGTAAAAAATATTAAATTTCACTCTTAAAAAATGCAATAAAATCAGTATACTCCACACATGTTTAAAATTTCAAGGATATTCAAGAAATTTTACTCTAACTTAATCTTGAAACGACTTGTGAATTTTTAAATTTGTAAAAGTAAAATTTCACACGAAAAACTTAAAAAATGTGAAAAAATATTAAATTTGACTCTAAAAAATTTCAATAAAATCAGTATACTCCACACATGTTTATAATTGCAGGATATTGAAGAAATTTTACTCTAACTCAATTTTGAAACGGCTTACGAATTTTTAAATTTGAAAAAGTAAAATTTAACACGAAAAACTTCAGAAATGTGAAAAAAATATTAAATTTCACTCTAGAAAAATGCAATAAAATCAGTACACTCCACACAGGTTTATAATTGCAGGATATTCAAAAAAATTTACTCTAACTTAATTTTGAAATTTTAAATGGAAAAGTAAAATTTCACTCGAAAAATTTAAAAAATGTGAAAAAAAAATTAAATTTCACTCTAAAATCATGTTTAGAATTGAAGGATATTCAAGAAATTTTACTCTTCCTTAATTTCGGACACAACAATTATTTCTTTACATAGTACACAAAACCAGTTCAATCTTCACCGGTTTTTTTCCATCGCTCCTTCTTGAGGACAATGGTTAGTCGGTATTTTCACACACAGACACGTATATAGGACGAGCGACATGACGGGTGGCATGAGAACGACCATCGTTAGTTAGCAAAGAGAAGATATCAATAGCCGATAAAGGGTGTCACCATGCCTTGTATCGTCCGGAGATGAAGAAGGCGAGGACCCGCTAACGTGAGAAAAGGGACCAATTACACGTGTGTCACGGTTATTTACGCTTCGGCGTAAATATTTATGACCGACGGGGATTTGGTTATCCGACTAATCCCCAAAAAATACCCTCTCATAATAACCCTCTCAATCATATTTTATAGCTGATAACTCTTTTGTAACGATAATGAGTTATGACCGCTGTTAAATCCAGAATCCAATCTCCCTTCAAGAGATCTACATGCAAATACCGACTCGTTTCCACGTAAACCCTTATGAAATTCTCCAACTTTTCCATCATGCGCCAGATGAAGCGATTTGTTTGTAAATGCGAGAAGAAGGGGATCGAAATTTTGTCTTGCTCCTGCATCTAAATCATGCTCGGTAGATATTAAATCACTCGGACAATTGCAGGCGGCGCGGAGTCTTATGTGTAAGGCATCGGTCATTTTTGTGGTCAAGGTGAAGTGAAGGAAAGAAGGATCCAAATCTTGATGAACGTACTCGCTGTGACAGATGACAGATTAAGCAGGAAATAGGATGATTTAAAACGGTCCCGGCTGGATTAGTTTGTAAGTTATTTCGTTTAATGGAACAGATCATTACATCGTGTAAAGAAAAATGGATTTAATAGTAATTCATGTAAGATCTAATACAGTAAAATAAATAAGGATTTTTTTGGGCTTGAATCCCGGGGTGGCCATAGTTGTCTATTTTCATTTATCAAAACTTTTTTAAAGCTGAATAATTTGATACCTTGCTCAATAGTTTCTGCAGAGTATTTACCGAGATATTTGCAAAAAACTTTACAATTATTTGGTTTGCCATGAAATCATAATGGCGGATATTTCATTTTGTTGTTGTTTGAAAAAAGTGACTGTTGCTGTCACATTACGATTTACAACTGGCCGTCGTCGTTTCTTTTTAATTTCCGTTATCGCGAGAATTTCTGTCTTTGCCTTCTTCATTTCCTCCACTAGCTCATAATTCTTCCTTCCTTTCCCTTACGTTATGTATTCCTAGTTTTGCGTCTTCTTCGCTTGTGTTTGTTTCTTTCATTGCCTGTGTCATATTTCTGATTTTCTTCTTTTTTTAGCTCCCATCCTTCGATTCCCTTTTCTTTTCCATCAAAACTGTTAACATTGGTTATAAACTAACTATTACTGTTTCGTTTCAGATTTACACGGATTGGGCCAACCATTATTTAGAGAAGGCTCGCAGTAAAAAGAGGGTGAACTCCTTAGCAACAGACTGCAGTGACGGCGTGCTGCTGGCAGAAGTCATCGAATCAGTCAGTAAGTATTAGCAAATTTTAATTTTTTTTATGAAATAATCTGAACAATGTTATACATCATGCATCAATTATTTCCCGTTCATACCGATAATCGAATTATATTTTCCCCCTTCAGTTTAATCCCATTTAAAACACTTCACATCGACAAATGCTGCCGCTAACCCTTTTTAATCCCCTCGGATTCGTTTCCATTAATTGATTAAGTCCGAAACGTTTTTCATCGGATCGTCTCTTCCGGGCAATAATTGACATGATCGTCGCACATTTCTTGTGTTCTTTATTTCCCCTGTTTTAATTTATCGCACCATTTTTCATTCTCCCTCCGACGCGCACGAAGAACGGGGAACGCAAATGTCGCACTAAATCTCGCCGGTCCACAAAATCTGAGGACCGAAACGAATGGATTATACGAGACGAAGTTTTCAAAAATTGGGTTTTATTTGAACAGCGCGCGAAATTTTGAAAAAATTGTGGTGATTTCAAAGGTTTCAGAAAAATATAGAAACAATTGTCATCGACTTGAAACTTTCCAAAATTACTCAACAATCATTCGAGATTATGATTTCGTGAAAAATTGGATACACCCCAGCACCAAATTTTGTGATAATTGAATTTGGACGGCGCGCGAAATTACACAAAAATTGTGGTGATTTTAAAGGTTTCAGAAAAATATAGAAACAATTGTCATCGACTTGAAACTTTCCAAAATTACTCAACAATCATTCGAGATTATGATTTCGTGAAAAATTGAATACACTCCGGCACCAAATTTTGTGAAACTTTAATTTGAACGGCGCGCGAAATTACGCAAAAATTGTGGTGATTTTAAAGGTTTCAGAAAAATATAGAAACAATTGTCATCAACTTGAAACTTTCCAAAATTACTCAACAATCATTCAAGATTATGATTTCGTGAAAAACTGGATACACTCCGGCATCAAATTTTGTAATACTTTAATTTGAACGGCGCGCGAAATTACGCAAAAATTGTGGTGATTTCAAAGGTTACTAAAAAATATAGAAACAATTGTCATCGACTTGAAACTTTCCAAAATTACTCAACAATCATTCGAGATTATGATTTCGTGAAAAATTGGATACACTCCCGCACCAAATTTTGTGATAGTTTAATTTGAACGGCGCGTGAAATTACGCAAAAATTGTGGTGATTTCAAAGGTTTCAGAAAAATATGGAAACGATTGTCATCGACTTGAAACTTTCCAAAATTACTCAACAATCATTCGAGATTATGATTTCGTGAAAAAATGGATATATTCCGGCACCAAATTTTGTGATAGTTTAATTTGAACGGCACGCGAAATTACGCAAAAATTGTGGTCATTTCAAAGGTTTCAGAAAAATATAGAAACAATTGTCATCGACTTGAAACTTTCCAAAATTACTCAACAATCATTCGAGATTATGATTTCGTGAAAAATTGGATACACTCCGTCACCAAATTTTGTGATACTTTAATTTGAACGGCGCGCGAAATTACGCAAAAATTGTGGTCATTTTAAAGGTTTCTGAAAAATATAGAAACAATTGTCATCGACTTGAAACTTTCCAAAATTACTCAACAATCATTCGAGATTATGATTTCGTGAAAAATTGGATACACTCCGTCACCAAATTTTGTGATACTTTAATTTGAACGGCGCGCGAAATTCCGCAAAAATTGTGGTGATTTCAAAGGTTTGAGAAAAATATAGAAACAATTGTCATCGACTTGAAACTTTCCAAAATTACTCAACAATCATTCGAGATTATGATTTCGTGAAAAATTGGATACACTCCGTCACCAAATTTTGTGATACTTTAATTTGAACGGCGCGCGAAATTCCGCAAAAATTGTGGTGATTTCAAAGGTTTGAGAAAAATATAGAAACAATTGTCATCGACTTGAAACTTTCCAAAATTACTCAACAATCATTCGAGATTATGATTTCGTGAAAAATTGGATACACTCCGTCACCAAATTTTGTGATACTTTAATTTGAACGGCGCGCGAAATTACGCAAAAATTGTGGTGATTTCAAAGGTTTGAGAAAATTATAGAAACAATTCTCATCGACTTGAAACTTTCCAAAATTACTCAACAATCATTCGAGATTATGATTTCGTGAAAAATTGGATACACTCCGTCACCAAATTTTGTTATACTTTAATTTGAACGGCGCGCGAAATTACGCAAAAATTGTGGTGATTTCAAAGGTTTGAGAAAATTATAGAAACAATTCTCATCGACTTGAAACTTTCCAAAATTACTCAACAATCATTCGAGATTATGATTTCGTGAAAAATTGGATACACTCCCGCACCAAATTTTGTGATACTTTAATTTGAACGGCGCGCGAAATTTCGCAAAAATTGTGGTGATTTCAAAGGTTTCAGAAAAATATAGAAACTATTGTCATCGACTTGAAACTTTCCAAAATTACTCAACAATCATTCGAGATTATGATTTCGTGAAAAACTGGATACACTCCCGCACCAAATTTTGTGATACTTTAATTTGAACGGCGCGCGAAATTACGCAAAAATTGTGGTGATTTCAAAGGTTTCAGAAAAATATAAAAACAATTGTCGTCGACTTGAAACTTTCCAAAATTACTCAACAATCATTCGAGATTATGATTTCGTGAAAAATTGGATACACTCCCGCACCAAATTTTGTGATAGTTTAATTTGAACGGCGCGTGAAATTACGCAAAAATTGTGGTGATTTCAAAGGTTTCAGAAAAATATGGAAACGATTGTCATCGACTTGAAACTTTCCAAAATTACTCAACAATCATTCGAGATTATGATTTCGTGAAAAACTGGATACACTTCAGTACCAAATTTTGTGATACTTTAATTTGAACGGCGCGCGAAATTACGCAAAAATTGTGGTAATTTGAAAGGAAAATAATCGGTTCATTTTAGAGAGGTGAACCGGTTCCTAACCCGTTTGTAGCAGTGAACTGATGAATCGGTTGATTTCAGAGAGTGAACCGCTTAGCCCATCGCTACTGTAGATCGTTATTGAAATTAATGCTGCTGAAGATCGTTATATCCGCCTCCAGCTACGAGTTCAGCATGCGCACTGTAGAGTGCGGAAAGCTCCACTTATCCCACATCTGAAAAATTCCCCGTGGCGAATTACAATTTAAACACGATCCAAATTGCCTCTCACGGAAACGAAGGAAACACAGTCGTAATGACGATAATGATTACCTTTGTAGGAGTGCTGTGACGCAGTGTGTGTGTGTGTTTGCATTTAAATACAAATAGGCATTATGTGGCAAGAGCATTGTCCCCGAGACCCAGGTGATTGTAATAATTCATTTTTACCTGTTTAGACGCACACACACACACTAACACACGAAATGATGATGTTTATAAATAAAGTGAGACGGTGAATATGCATTTCTGGGCGGGTTCTAAAAAAAAAAGTAAAACAATGAGGCGCCCATTTACGACACCAACTGCCGGACTCGAATTTGAATTCATGAATTTTAGATGGTCGACCGGAGAGACGATACTCGTAACTTTGTAGGTGATATTGATGTATGTAGATGATGGGAAGAAATATCAATTGACAAGCGTTTCGTGTAGAACATGATTGTTGATGAGTAGATGATGATGATACAACTTTAGGCCATTAAAACTAGTTTTTCTTTAAACAGACCACCCTGTATATTTTCACATATTCTGACTTAGAATTCAATTCTGCATTGATCTATACTAGAATTCCCTATACCTATCTTCTTTAGTTTTCAAGATATTTACATATTTGTAAAATAACATAATTCAGGCAACCCAATTTACACACTGCCTGACAGTAAAATACCATTTCAGTACACAGCTACAAATAATTAAATAATTTGCAAACAGTACCGCCACCCTTCCAATTAATCAAACTTATTATTTTTCAGCGTGCCAAAAAATTCCGGACATCAACAGAAAACCGAAGACCCCGTCACAAATGGTGAGTACCGCACTGGCTTAAATTTTTCGCCAATATCTCGCTTAAATTTTTCGCCCTCGTCCATCATAACAACGTCCGTACAGTTATTATGATCGGATCGGGTAATTACCTGTTTCGTATCTCTCGATTCGCCATTAAAATCGAACCTTCTCGTTCGGGGGCCATTAGCCCAGGGCCCTCGGGCCGCCCAAATTTGAATTGCAAATCGATTCGGAGGAGTTACGACCTCCGCGATCACCAAATCACAATTAACTCAATAACCGAGGTTCGTAATTAATGAAAATCGTAATAATGGCCAAACATTTTGGTCGTTTAAAGTCGTAAATAAGGGCCGTACATACCGTGATCTCGTCATTTTGTCTGAATCTGAATCGTTGTAAATAATAATAATTTGAAGAAGATATTAGAATTTCAGAAAATTTCCTAAGAAACCCTGACAAAAATCATAACTTGAAGCCCCGAAAAAAGTCCTGACAATAATTTAAAAAAAAGTCCCGTATAATAGGCGTCATAAAAATCGTGAAAAGGAGCCTAAAATATTCTGAAGAATCCCTAGAAAAATTCCTGAGAAACCCTGAAAAATCCCAAAAAAGTGTTCTGAAAAAATTTTCTAAGAAACCCTGACAAAAATCCTAACTGAAAGTCCTGAAAAAATGTCTTAAAAAAATTTCCTAAGAAACCTTGAAAAAAGTCTTCAAAATGGTCCCGAAAAAAAGTTCTGAAAAAATTTCCTAAGAAACCCTGACAAAAATCCTAAAGTCCTGAAAAAATGTCTTAAAAAAATTTCCTAAGAAACCCTGAAAATAGTCTTGAAAATGGTCCCGAAAAAAAGTTCTGCAAAAATTTCCTAAGAAACTATAACAAGAATCCTAACTTAAAGTCCTAAAAAAATGTCTTCAAAAAATTTCCTAAGATCCCTGAAAATAGTCTTGAAAATGGTCCCGAGAAAAAGTTCTGAAAAAATTTCCTAAGAAACCCAGACAAAAATCCTAGCTTAAAGTCCTAAAAAAACTCTGAAAAAAATCATAATTAAAGCCCAGAAAAATGTCTTGAAAATAGTCGCGAAAAAAAATTCTGAAAAAATTTCGTAAGAAACACTGACAGAAATCCTAACTAAAAGCCCTGAAAAAGATCAAAACTTGAAGCACTGAAAAAGTCCTGACAATAATAAACAAAAGTCCCGAATAATAGGTGTCATAAAAATCGTGAAAAAGAGCCTAAAATACCTTGAAGAATCCCTAAAAATATTCCTGAGAAACCCTGAAAAAATCCCAAAAAAGTGTTCTGAAAAAATATCCTGAGAAACCCTGACAAAAATCCTAACTTAAAGTCCTGAAGAAAGTCTTAAAAACATTTCCTAAGAAACCCTGAAGCAAATCCTAACTAAAATCCTGAAAATAGTCCCGAAAAAATTCTGAAAAAATTTCCCAAGAAACCCTGACGAAAATCCTAACTTATAGTCCTGAAAAAAAGTCTTAAAAAAATTTCCTAAGAAACCCTGACAAAAAATCCTAACTAAAGTCCTGAAAAAAGTCTTAAAAAAATTTCCTAAAGAAACACTGAAACAAATCCTAACTAAAGTCCTGAAAAAAGTCGTGAAACTAGTCCCGAAAAATAAATTCTGAAAAAGTTTCCTAAGTAACCCTGACGAAAATCCTAACTTATAGTCCTGAAAAAAAGTCTTTAAAAAATTTCCTAAGAAACCCTGACAAAAAATCCTAACTAAAGTCCTGAAAAAAGTCTTTAAAAAATTTCCTAAGAAACACTGAAACAAATCCTAACTAAAGTTCTGAAAAAAGTCGTGAAAATAGTCCCGAAAAAAAATTCTGACAAAGTTTCCTAAGAAACCCTGACGAAAATCCTAGCTTATAGTCCTGAAAAAAAGTCTTAAAAAAATTTCCTAAGAAACACTGAAACAAATCCTAACTAAAGTCCTGAAAAAAGTCGTGAAAATAGTCCCGAAAAAAAATTCTGAAAAAATTTCCCAAGAAACCCTGACGAAAATCCTAATTTATAGTCCTGAAAAAAAGTCTTAAAAAAATTTCCTAAGAAACCCTGACAAAAAATCCTAACTAAAGTCCTGAAAAAAGTCTTAAAAAAATTTCCTAAGAAACACTGAAACAAATCCTAACTAAAGTCCTGAAAAAAGTCGTGAAAATAGTCCCGAAAAAAAATTCTGAAAAAATTTCCCAAGAAACCCTGACGAAAATCCTAACTTATAGTCCTCAAAAAAAGTCTTTAAAAAAATCCTAAGAAACCCTGACAAAAAATCCTAACTAAAGCCCTGAAAAAAGTCCCGAAAACAAGTTCTGAAAAAAATTCCCAAGAACCCTAACAACAATCATAACTAAAAGCCTTGAAAAAGGTCCTGAAAAAATGTCTTAAAAAAATTTCCTAAGAAACCCCAACAAAAAATCCTAACTAAAGTCTTGAAAAAAAGTCTTACAAAAATTTCCTAAGAAACCCTGAAAAAAGTCTTGAAAATGGTCCCGAAAAAAAGTTCTGAAAAAATTTCTTAAGAAACCCTGACAAAAATCCTAACTTAAAGTCCCGAAAAAAAGTCTTAAAAAAATTTCCTAACAAATCCTGAAACAAATCCTAACTAAAATCTTGATAAAAGTCTTTAAAATGGTGCCGAAAGGAACCCTGACAAAAATCATACCTAAAAGCCCTAAAAAGGTCCTGAAAGAAGGTCCTAAGAAACCCTGAAAAAGATCCTAACTAAAAGCTCTGAAAAAGTCCCGAAAATAAATTCTTATGAATTTTTCTAAGAAACCCTGAAAAAAAAATCCCAACTAAATAGTCTCGAAAACTAAAAAGTTTCGAAAAATTTTCCTGAAAAAAATCCTGAATAAAAGTGCTGAAAATAAATGTAATGAAAAAGTCCCGAAAGAAACGTCAAACGAAATATTTTCTAGAAACCCTTAATAATCCTGAAAAAAGTCCTGGGAAGAAGTCCCAATAAATGCCCCGAAAAAAAATGTCCCGATAGAAAGTCCCGGAAAATAGGCGTGATAAAAATCATGACAAAAAGGCCTAAAAAGTCCTGTAAAATGACCATCAAAATATCTATGAGAAAAGTCCTGAAACAAAAGTCCAAATAAATGTCCCGAAAATCGTATTAAAACCCGAAAAGAAGTCTCCAAAGGAGGTCCTGATAAAAATGTCCTGAAAAATCCCGAAAAAGTCCTGAAATAAATCCTAGAGAAAGTCCCAAATAAATATTCTGAAAAAAATTCCTGGAGAAAAATTCTGCAAAATAAATCCCCAAAAATTGGACTTTTTTTTCAGGACTCTTTTCTACAGGACTTTTTTCAGAAATCTTTTCAGGACTTTTTTTCTTTGACCTAAAAATTAAGTCCTGAAAAAGTGTCCTTAATAAAGCAGTCCTAAACAACTGTCCTGAAATATGAGTAAAATGGTGAATCCGTTAATAAATAACTAAATTAAACTAAACTAAGTATCATCTGGCTGACTATAATTACATGATCAATGACACTGTGCCTTGACGTAATACACATATAAAAGATCTGGGTTTTGCTTGACAAGTAAAACACTTTCACAATAACATTCATTGTGCGTCAGTTTTCCATGTCACAATAAGTTTAATATAAAAGCAACGTGGATAACATCGATTGTAGAATATTTCAGTTACTTACATTAATTCCGCGACTTTTCTTAATCGGCAACCTCGTCCATCATCTGTACTAGTGACGGTTCGGATTTTTTTCTGGTACGGCCGAGGAACAAGAGATGGTAATACAGATAGGTGCCGCCTCTGCAACTGACCCTACCTATCTGTAGTGCCACCTCTTGTTCCTCGGCCGTACCAGAAAAAAACCCGCGAACCGTCACTGATCTGTACCTTAGCTAAATAACGAAATTCCAACTAATACTCAACGAGGTATTCATCCAGGCACAATTACGTAACCCTTTGTTTGAATTTTATTAGCCGTGTAATATCTCGTTTTGTTTGCCCCAAATGCGCCATGTTTTTTTTTCATGGGAAACTCACGGTCCGGCGCCGCTCGAAACTTAATCATGTGTGTAATTAGTTTGTTCAACACGGTCAATATTTCATTATTACTTTTTGTGCCGAACGCTTTTGTAATTTGGAATTTTTTTGCCGCCAAATATTCGTTCGCGGATTTTTAGGTCGACGTAATTCAATGATCTAATAGGTTTTTTTTTGCTTGGAGCCGTTAATAAGGTTTCTTTTTTTAATTTAAACTTAAATTACTTTTATGTCAATATAACGGAGTATTGGAAGAATTCTACAAAACTTTTCTTCTTGATCTCTATGATCTACAACTTAAAAACTTGCATAATTTTCAAACGAGTTTCAATATACACACAAATAAAGCTTTTCATTTAATTTATGGTCCTAAATGCTCAAAACCGTCTGGAATTCATGATTTTGTAACCGAAGAATTGCAATAAAGAAAAAAAAAAAACAACAACCTGTGAGTTACTCTCAGTTATTGTTTATTATTTCGAGTGACTTGTATTGTCGAGGTGAAATAAACGTGTTCTAGCCGTAAATGGTTCTTCACGTGCACGAAGCCGACTTTTACAAAACAGCGAAAGAATGTAGTACAATAATCCCGTATGACAAAACCCGTTTGTCGTTAAAATGATTTATGTCTCGTTCAGTTTAACACGTCGCCGGAAAAATAAGCGCGGAAAAAATTTCACGCATTTTCCCGCTTCCCAAATACAAATTGCACATTCATCATCATGAGCGCCGCGAAAGCGGATTCCGGTAACGTAATTAACCGCCGCCACTGGCACGCAAAATCCAATTAAAATGGACCCCGGGTATATTAAACGACAATGCGGGCGTTATTATTCTTCACAAATAACAACAATAATAAAGCGGAATTTGTTATTTCTATGACGCTCTTTTTGCGATTCACAACCTCCAAACGCGCCGATAGATTTTGATGTTTTGAACATCAGCACGTGCGCAATTTTGAGTACTTCAAGAATGGATTAAACGAGTTTTGCGCGAAATCAATGCGAAATATCAAAATCGCACGTTTTTTTCAATTGTCGCGCGCGTTTTTGATGTTTGCAAATCCACAACTTCCAAACGCGCCGATCGATTTTGATGTTTTAAACGTCAGCACGTGCGCAATTTTATGGGCTACAAAAAAGGATTTAACGAGTTTTGCGCGAAATCAACGTGAGATGTCAAAATTGCTCGTTTTTCAATTCCTACGCGCGATTTTGATGTTTGCAAATCCGCAACTTCCAAACGTGCCGATCGAGTTTGATGTTTTGAACGCCAGCATGTGCGCAATTTTGTGGGCTTCAAAAGAGGATTAAACGAGTTTTGCGCGAAATTAACACGAAATGTCAAAATCGCGCGTTTTTTCAATTTTTACACGCGTTTTTGATGTTTGCAAATCCACAACTTCCAAACGCGCTGATCGATTTTGATGCTTTTAACGTCGGCATATGCACAATTTTATGGGCTTCGAAAAAGGATTAAGCGAGTTTTGCGCTAAATCAACAAGAAATGTCAAAATCGGCTGTTTTTCAATTCTTGCGCACGATTTTGATGTTTGCAAATCCACAACTTCCAAACGCGAGGATAGATTTTAATGTTTTGAACGTCGGCATGTGCGCAATTTTATGGGCTTCAAAAAAGGATTAAACGAGTTTTGCGCGAAATCGGCTAGAAATGTCAAAATCGCGCGTTTTTTCAATTGTCGCGCGTGTTTTTTATGTTTACAAATCCGCAACTTCCAAACGCGCCGATTGATTTTGATGTTTTGAACGTCAGCATGTGCGAAATTTTATGGGCTTCAAAAAAGCATGAAACAAGTTTTTCGCGAAATCAACACAAAATGTCAAAAACACGCGTTTTTCAATTCTTTGATGTTCAAATCCACAATTTCCAAACGCGTTGATCGATTTTGATGTTTTGAATGTCAGAAAGTGCGCAATTTTGTGTACTTTAAAAGAGGATTAAACAAGTTTTGCGCGAAATGTCATAATCGCACGTTTTTTTTTTTAATTCCTACGCGTACGCGCGATTTTGATGTTTGCAAATCCGTAACTTCCAAACACACCGATCGATTTTGATGTTTTAAATATCAGCATATGCGTAATTTTGAGTACATCAAGAGGAGGTTAAACGAGTTTTACGCGAAATCAACGTGGAATGTCAAAATCGCGCGCAAGAATTGAAAAATGCGCGATTTTGTGCAAATTTGTTTGCAAATTGACAACTTCCAAACTCGCCGATCAATTTTGATGTTTTGAACGTCAGCATGTGCGCAATTTTACGGGTTTCAAAAAAGGATTAAACAAGTTTTGCGCGAAATTAACGCGAAATGTCAAAAACACGCGTTTTTCAATTCTTTGATGTTTGCAAATCCACAACTTCCAAACACACCGATCGATTTTTATGTTTTAAACATCAGCATGTGCGTAATTTTAAGTACTTCAAGAGGGGATTAAACGAGCTCTACGCAAAATCAACGTGGAATGTCAAAATCGCGCATTTTTCAATTCTTGCGCGCGATTTTGATGTTTGCAAATCCACAACTTTTAAACGCGCCGATCGATTTTAATTTTTTGAACGTCGGCATGTGCGAAATTTTATGGGCTTCAAAAAAGCATCAAACAAGTTTTGCGCGAAATCAACACGGAATGTCAAAAACACGCGTTTTTTCAATTCTGCGCGCGATTTTGATGTTTGCAAGTCCACAACTTCCAAACGCGCCTTTCGATTTTAATATTTTGAACGTCAGCACGTGCGCAATTTTGTTTGCTTGAAAATTTGATGAAACAAGTTTTGCGTGAAATCAACGCAAAACGTCAAAATCGCGCATTTTTCAATTCTTGCGCGCGATTTTGATGTTTGCGAATCCACAACTTCCAAACGCCTCGATCGATTTTGATGTTTTTAACATCAACACGTGCGCAATTTTGTGTGCTTTAAAAGAGCATTGAACAAATTTTGCGCGAAATCAATGTGGATTGTCAAAAACGCTCGTTTTTTAATTCTTACGCGCGATTTTGATGTTAGCAAATCCACAACTTCCAAACGCGCCGATCGATTTTGATGTTTTGTACGTAATCATGTGCGCAATTTTATAGGCTTCAAAAAAGCATCAAACAAGTTTTGCGCGAAATCAACACGGAATGTCAAAAACACGCGTTTTTTCAATTCTGCGCGCGATTTTGATGTTTGCAAGTCCACAACTTCCAAACGCGCCTTTCGATTTTAATATTTTGTCAGCACGTGCGCAATTTTGTTTGCTTGAAAATTTGATTAAACAAGTTTTGCGTGAAATCAACGCAAAACGTCAAAATCGCGCATTTTTCAATTCTTGCGCGCGATTTTGATGTTTGCGAATCCACAACTTCCAAACGCCTCGATCGATTTTGATGTTTTTAACATCAACACGTGCGCAATTTTGTGTGATTTAAAAGAGCATTGAACAAATTTTGCGCGAAATCAATGTGGATTGTCAAAAACGCTCGTTTTTTAATTCTTACGCGCGATTTTGATGTTAGCAAATCCACAACTTCCAAACGCGCCGATCGATTTTGATGTTTTGTACGTAATCATGTGCGCAATTTTATAGGCTTCAAAAAAGCATTAAACAAGTTTTGCGCGAAACCAACACAAAATGTCAAAAATACGCGTTTTTCAATTATTTGATGTTTACAAATCCACAACTTCTAAACGCGTTGATCGATTTTGAAGTTTTGAACGTCAGATAGTGCGCTATTTTTTGTGCTACAAAAAAGGATTAAACAAGTTTTGCGCTAAATCAACACGAAATCGCCCGTTTTTTTTTAATTCTTACGCGCGATTTTGATGTTTGCAAATCCACAACTTCCAAACGCGTCGATCGATTTTGATGTTTTGAACGTCAGCATGACCGCAATTTTTTGGGCTTCAAAAAAGCATTAAACAAGTTTTGCGCGAAATCAACACGGAATGTCAAAAACACGCGTTTTTCAATTCTTGCGCACGATTTTGATGTTTGCAAATCCACAACTTCCAAACGCGCCGATCGATTTTGATGTTTTGAATGTCAGCACGTGCGCAATTTTGTGTGCTTCAAAAAATGATTAAACAAGTTTTGCGTGAAATCAAGGCAAAACGTCAAAATCGCGCATTTTCTTGCGCGCGATTTTGATGTTTGCAAATCCACAACTTCCAAACGTGTTGATCGATTTTGATGATTTGTACGTCAGCATGTGCGAAATTTTATCGGCTTCAAAAACTGATTTGCGAAATCAACGCAAAACGTCAAAGCCGCGCGTTTTTTCAATTCTTGCGCGCGATTTTGATGTTTGCAAGTCCACAACTTTCAAACGCGCCGATCGATTTTGATGTTTTGAACGTCAACACGTGCGCAATTTTGTGGGCTTTAAAAGAGGATTGAACAAGTTTTGCGCGAAATTAACGTGAAATGTCAAAAACACGCGTTTTTCAATTCTTTGATTTTGCAAATCCACAACTTCCAAACGCTTTGATCGATTTTGATATTTTGAACGTCAGCACGTGCGCAATTTTGTGTGCTTCAAAAAACGATTAAACAAGTTTTGCACTAAATCAACACGAAATGTCAAAATCTCCCGTTTTTTCAATTCTTGCGCACGATTTGTGATGTTTGCAAATCCACAACTTTCAAACGTGCCGATCGATTTTGATGATTTGTACGTCAGCATGTGCGCAATTAAATGGGCTTCAAAAGAGTACAAAACGAGTTTTGCGCGAAATCAACACGAAATGTCAAAATCGCCCGTTTTTCAATTCTTGTGCGCGATTTTGATGTTTGCAAATCTACAAGTTCCAAACGCGGCGATCGATTTTGATGTTTTGAATGTCAACATTCAAAAAAGGAATTAAACTATTTTTGCCAGAAATCAACGCGAAATGTCAAAATCGCGCATTTATCAATTTTTACGCGCTATTTTGATGTTTGCAAATCTACAACGTCCAAACGCGCCGATCGATTTTGATGTTTTGAACGTCAGCAGGTGCGCAATTTTGTGTACTTTAAAAGAGGATTACTCAATTTTTACGCAAAATCCAGGCGAAATGTCAAAATCGCGCATTTTTCAATTTTTGCGCGCGATTTTGATGTTTGCAAATCCAAAACTTCCAAACGCGCCGATCGATTTTTTTTTTAAATAATAATAATAATAATTTATTTACGGGTAACCCCTTTTACATAAATAAACACAAAATACAGCAATACAAAACCAAAAATAAATATTTAAATTAAGAAAAAATAGTAAAAATAATTAAATGAAATACAAATTTGGTCACTACCTACACTAAAATATAACTAAATATAAATTTACAAAAATAAGAAAGTAAATTAAAAAAAAAAATGCAATACAAGTTTGACATCTGTCTAAATTAAAATGTAAGTAACAAATAAAAATAAAATACAATTTAAGCAAAAAAAAAAATCAATTCAAATGAAAATATACCGAACCTGAAATAATGAAACGAAGAAATTAAACTACCAGTCTTCTATTTAAATTCCTTTTAAAAGAAAAATAAGAGGAATTAAATAACTTGAACCAACTTTCCTTTACTACACCATTCGCAATAGACATACTCCGATGAAGTAAATTGTTCGCGCCAAAGTTTGTGTTATAAAAACGCAGACGAAAGAGATTTTGATGTTTTGAATGTCAACACGTGCGCAATTTTGTGTGCTTTAAAGAGGATTGAACAAGTTTTGCCAGAAATCAACGCGAAGTGTCAAAATCGCACGTTTATCAATTTTTACACGCGATTTTGATGTTCTTAAAAAAATCTTAAACAAGTGCGCGAAATCAACGCGAACTATCATGCGCAGATTGAAATACGATGAAATAAATGAAAAAGAGAGATGTATTTATTTAAAAAAAATCTGTAAAGGATTAAGCTTTGTGTTGCCTTTACAGCCAACGCCGGTTTCCATTGTAAGAATTTATTTGAGCGTGAATTCAACTAACGTTGAATGCGAGTCACGAGTTCCATGTACTATTTCGCCAATTTTACAAATATGTATCTATTGAAAAACAAACGAACGCCGAACGGCCGACACGGAGATACGTGGGCGGAATGTATTGGACATTCCGGAAACGGTTTTATCGTCGCTGCCAATTTTAATCGTGGAAAATGATGGATTCGGCGAGAGCCTTACATAAATAGAATTTTAATCTCGGTAATACTTACTTATGTTCCATTCGCTTACTGTATAAATTTAATCTTTTAAAATAACATTTATGCTTGGGTTGCGGTAATTTTCATTTGAATGTTTATAATTTTTGTTATTAACCGAAAAGTTTTTTTTTTAATTGTAGTTTTTGAGACGCACAGACAGACAAACAAATAGACAGACAGACAGATAGGTCACAGACAGACAGACAGACACACAGACAGTCAGCTCACAGATACTCAGACACAGAGAGACACACAGACACGCAGACAGACAGACGCACAAACAGACGCAACAGACAGACAGACATACAAACAGACATACAAACAGACACAACAGACAGACAGACACACAAACAGATGCAACAGACAGACAGGTCACAGACAGACAGACGCACAAACAGACACACCAGACCAGCAGAGAGACAGACACACAGACAGACACAATAGACAAACAGACACAATAGACAGACAGACAGACACAACAACAGACACACAGACAGACATGCAAACATTTTTCAAAAATGGTCGGAATCGCCTTAGCAGGCCTCGAAATTGATATTTCAGTTGAAATTTCGCATTCTAAAAAATCACGATCACAATTCCAACAATGTTGCTGAAACCAAAACATACCACTCCACCGCGCAGACCTTTTCTTTTATTTTCCCCGCCGCTCGTGTTTCCGGTATGATTTTTTTTTTCGCTCGATGTTTACAATTACCGACAACGTGCCGGAATGACTAAGACTGTGTCTTTTAGACTAAACAAAACCGCAACTCAATACTCAAGTCCTGAAACTGCCCGAGCACTCCGGATGAATGGAGCGACGAAAAATTTGCGCAGCTGCCTCGCAATAAAAACGTCAATCTGCACCGAAGGCATTTGTCGGCTTCAAACCAAATAAAAAAACAGCAACAATGCTGACTTGTTTACGTTCCTTAATGTGTGGGAGTGGTGGTGTTGATGGATTTTCCACGGAGCTAATTAAGTGCAAACACGTTTTTGCTAATAATGTAACAGAATTACGAGAATTTAAAAAAATTACAAATAAATCCAGTTTCTTCTTCCTGGTGGTATGGTGTCAACAAATAAATCCGATTTCACTGTCTTCTCTCTGATGGTCTGGTTTGTACCTTTCAAACCGATTACGCAATAAGCCACATGTCTTCGCCGTTCGAAAATAAACCAGGAGGGCGCCCGAACTTCTTTCGCGTTCTTAAATTAGACCGTTCGTTATTATAAATAAATATTTTACACGGGCGCACCTCCGGGTCGTTAAATGCGCGATAAACCCGTCCGAATGATCTCGCGGATCTTATCTGGAGATCGAGTCTAACGGGTCTTCGCCAGCGCTATTTTTTCGTGTCGGAAATGGGTCAGTGTCTCGATGGCAGAACGGTCGTTTAATATTCTGGTTGTGGTTCGAGGTAATTTGTGCCGGATGTGTTTATGAATGAGGAATATTAAGTAATGGCACGAGCTGGTGATGTTTTCAATTAGAGACAAACTTAAGCTCCGTTTGCGGGAGATTATCGCGACATCTAGTGATGGGGTGTTGCAGGTTTTTGCAGAATCATAACCTTGAATGTATTTTGAGTAAATTTGGAAAGTTTCAAATCGCTGGCAATTGTTTTCATATTTTTTCCTGATGATTGAAATGTTTTCGAATATTTACAAACTTAAGCTCCGTTCGCAGGAAATTATCACGAAATCTAGTGATGGGGTGTTTGCAGTTTTTTGCAGAATCATAACCTTGAATGTATTTTGAGTAAATTTGGAAAGTTTCAAATCGCTGGCAATTGTTTTCATATTTTTACCTGATGATTGAATTATTTTCGAATATTTACAAACTTAAGCTCCGTTTGCATGAGATTATCACAAAATCTAGTGATGGGGTGTTTGTAAATTTTTGCAGAATCATAACCCTGAATGTATTTTGAGTAAATTTGGAAAGTTTCAAATCGCTGGCAATTGTTTTCATATTTTTTCCTGATGATTGAAATGTTTTCGAATTTTTACAAACTTAAGCTCCGTTTGCGGGAAATTATCACGAAATCTAGTGATGGGGTGTTTGCGGGTTTTTGCAGAATCATAACCCTGAATGTATTTTGAGTAAATTTGGAAAGTTTCAAATCGCTGGTAATTGTTTTCATATTTTTTCCTGATGATTGAATTATTTTCGAATATTTACGAACTTAAGCTGCGTTTGCAGGAAATTATCACCAAATCTAGTGATGGGGTGTTTGCAGGTTTTTGCAGGATCATAACCCTGAATGTATTTTGAGTAAATTTGGAAAGTTTCAAATCGCTGGTAATTGTTTTCATATTTTTTCCTGATGATTGAAATGTTTTCGAATATTTACAAACTTAAGCTCCGTTTGCAGGAAATTATCATGAAATCTAGTGATGGGGTGTTTGCAGGTTTTTGCAGGATCATAACCCTGAATGTATTTTGAGTAAATTTAGAAAGTTTCAAATCGCTAGCAATTGTTTTCATATTTTTTCCTGATGATTGAATTATTTTCGAATATTTACAAACTTAAGCTGCGTTTGCAGGAAATTATCACGAAAACTAGTGATGGGGTGTTTGCAGGTTTTTGCAGAATCATAACCCTGAATGTATTTTGAGTAAATTTTGAAAGTTTCAAATCGCTGGCAATTGTTTTCATATTTTTTCCTGATGATTGACATGTTTTCGAATTTTTACAAACTTAAGCTCCGTTCGCAGGAAATTATCACGAAATCTAGTGATGGGGTGTTTGCAGTTTTTTGCAGAATCATAACCCTGAATGTATTTTAAGTAAATTTGGAAAGTTTCAAATCGCTGGCAATTGTTTTCATATTTTTTCCTGATGATTGAATTATTTTCGAATATTTACAAACTTAAGCTGCGTTTGCAGGAAATTATCACGAAAACTAGTGATGGGGTGTTTGCAGTTTTTTGCTGAATCATAACCCTGAATGTATTTTGAGTAAATTTGGAAAGTTTCTAATCGCTGGCAATTGTTTTCATATTTTTTCCTGATGATTGAATTATTTTCGAATATTTACAAACTTAAGCTCCGTTTGCAGGAAATTATCACGAAATCTAGTGATGGGGTGTTTGCAGGTTTTTGCAGAATCATAACTCTAAATGTATTTTGAGTAAATTTGAAAAGTTTCAAATCGCTAGCAATTGTTTTCATATTTTTTCCTGATGATTGAATTATTTTCGAATATTTACAAACTTAAGCTCCGTTTGCAGGAAATTATCACGAAATCTAGTGATGGGGTGTTTGCAGGTTTTTGCAGAATCATAACCTTGAATGTATTTTGAGTAAATTTGAAAAGTTTCAAATCGCTAGCAATTGTTTTCATATTTTTTCCTGATGATTGAATTATTTTCGAATATTTACAAACTTAAGCTCCGTTTGCAGGAAATTATCACGAAATCTAGTGATGGGGTGTTTGCAGGTTTTTGCAGAATCATAACCTTGAATGTATTTTGAGTAAATTTGGAAAGTTTCAAATCGCTGGCAATTGTTTTCATATTTTTTCCTGATGATTGAATTATTTTCTTATATTTACAAACTTAAGCTCCGTTCGCAGGAAATTATCACGAAATCTAGTGATAGGTGTTTGCAGGTTTTTGCAGAATCATAACCCTGAATGTATTTTGAGTAAATTTGGAAAGTTTCAAATCGCTGGCAATTGTTTTCATATTTTTTCTTGATGATTGAAATGTTTTCAAATTTTTACAAACTTAAGCTCCGTTTGCAGGAAATTATCACGAAATCTAGTTTTAGGTGTTTGCAGGTTTTTGCAGAATCATAACCCTGAATGTATTTTGAGTAAATTTGGAAAGTTTCAAATCGCTGGCAATTGTTTTCATATTTTTTCTTGATGATTGAAATGTTTTCAAATTTTTACAAACTTAAGCTCCGTTTGCAGGAAATTATCACGAAATCTAGTGATAGGTGTTTGCAGGTTTTTGCAGAATCATAACCCTGAATATATTTTGAGTAAATTTGGAAAGTTTCAAATCGCTGGCAATTGTTTTCATATTTTTTCCTGATGATTGAATTATTTTCGAATATTTACAAACTTAAGCTCCGTTCGCAGGAAATTATCACGAAATCTAGTGATGGGGTGTTTGCAGGTTTTTGCAGAATCATAACTCTGAATGTATTTTGAGTAAATTTGAAAAGTTTCAAATCGCTGGCAATTGTTTTCATATTTTTTCCTGATGATTGAATTATTTTCGAATATTTACAAACTTAAGCTCCGTTCGCAGGAAATTATCACGAAATCTAGTGATGGGGTGTTTGCTGGTTTTTGCAGAATCATAACCCTGAATGTATTTTGAGTAAATTTGGAGAGTTTCAAATCGCTGGCAATTGTTTCCATATTTTTTCCTGATGATTGAATTATTTTCGAATATTTACAAACTTAAGCTCCGTTTGCAGGAAATTATCAGGAAATCTAGTGATGGGGTGTTTGCAGGTTTTTGCAGAATCATAACCCTGAATGTATTTTGAGTAAATTTGGAAAGTTTCAAATCGCTGGCAATTGTTTTCATATTTTTTCCTGATGATTGAATTATTTTCGAATATTTACAAACTTAAGCTCCGTTCGCAGGAAATTATCACGAAATCTAGTGATGGGGTGTTTGCTGGTTTTTGCAGAATCATAACCCTGAATATATTTTGAGTAAATTTGGAAAGTTTCAAATCGCTGGCAATTGTTTTCATATTTTTTCCTGATGATTGAAAAGTTTTCGATTATTTACAAACTTAAGCTCCGTTCGCAGGAAATTATCACGAAATCTAGTGATGGGGTGTTTGCTGGTTTTTGCAGAATCATAACCCTGAATGTATTTTGAGTAAATTTGAAAAGTTTCAAATCGCTGGCAATTGTTTTCATATTTTTTCCTGATGATTGAATTATTTTCGAATATTTACAAACTTAAGCTCCGTTCGCAGGAAATTATCACGAAATCTAGTGATGGGGTGTTTGCAGGTTTTTGCAGAATCATAACCCTGAATGTATTTTGAGTAAATTTGGAGAGTTTCAAATCGCTGGCAATTGTTTCCATATTTTTTCCTGATGATTGAATTATTTTCGAATATTTACAAACTTAAGCTCCGTTTGCAGGAAATTATCAGGAAATCTAGTGATGGGGTGTTTGCAGGTTTTTGCAGAATCATAACCCTGAATGTATTTTGAGTAAATTTGGAAAGTTTCAAATCGCTGGCAATTGTTTTCATATTTTTTCCTGATGATTGAATTATTTTCGAATATTTACAAACTTAAGCTCCGTTCGCAGGAAATTATCACGAAATCTAGTGATGGGGTGTTTGCTGGTTTTTGCAGAATCATAACCCTGAATATATTTTGAGTAAATTTGGAAAGTTTCAAATCGCTGGCAATTGTTTTCATATTTTTTCCTGATGATTGAATTATTTTCGAATATTTACAAACTTAAGCTCCGTTTGCAGGAAATTATCACGAAATCTAGTGATGGGGTGTTTGCAGATTTTTGCAGAATCATAACCTTGAATGGATTTTGAATAAATTTGGTAAGTTTCAAATCGCTGGCAATTGTTTTCATATTTTTTCCTGATGATTGAAAAGTTTTCGATTATTTACAAACTTAAGCTCCGTTCGCAGGAAATTATCACGAAATCTAGTGATGGGGTGTTTGCAGGTTTTTGCAGAATCATAACCCTGAATGTATTTTGAGTAAATTTGGAAAGTTTCAAATCGCTGGCAATTGTTTTCATATTTTTTCCTGATGATTGAAATGTTTTCGATTATTCACAAACTCAAGCTCCGTTTGCAGGAAATTATCACGAAATCTAGTGATGGGATGTTTGCAGGTTTTTGCAGAATCACAACCCTGAATGTATTTTGAGTAAATTTGGAAAGTTTCAAATCGCTGGCAATTGTTTTCATATTTTTTCCTGATGATTGAAATATTTTCGAATTTTTACAAACTTAAGCTCCGTTCGCAGGAAATTATCACGAAATCTAGTGATGGGATGTTTGCAGGTTTTTGCAGAATCACAACCCTGAATGTATTTTGAGTAAATTTGGAAAGTTTCAAATCGCTAGCAATTGTTTTCATATTTTTTCCTGATGATTGAATTATTTTCGAATATTTACAAACTTAAGCTCTGTTTGCAGGAAATTATTACGAAATCTAGTGATGGGGTGTTTGCAGTTTTTTGCAGAGTCATAACCCTGAATGTATTTTGAGTAAATTTGGAAAGTTTCAAATCGCTAGCAATTGTTTTCATATTTTTTCCTGATGATTGAATTATTTTCGAATATTTACAAACTTAAGCTCCGTTTGCAGGAAATTATCACGAAATCTAGTGATGGGGTGTTTGCAGGTTTTTGCAGAATCATAACCCTGAATGTATTTTGAGTAAATTTGGAAAGTTTCAAATCGCTGGCAATTGTTTTCATTTTTTTTCCTGATGATTGAAAAGTTTTCGATTATTTACAAACTCAAGCTCCGTTCGCAGGAAATTATTACGAAATCTAGTGACGGGGTGTTTGCAGGTTTTTGCAGAATCATAATTCTGATTGTATTTTGATTATCAAATCGATGGCAATTGTTTTCATATTTTTCCAGATTTTTCGAATATTTACCAATTTCTCAAATAAAATATTCAATTAAAAAAAAATACAAACGAACCAACCCTTTTCGACAACAAAGAATACAATTATAGGATACATCCACCCACCTTTATAACTCCCTAAACGAAGAAAAAAACGCAACTCACGCAACCCGCACGGAAAATATAATAGTTTCCGCAAAAAATCCAATTAATCCCTCCAGTCGAAATGTAATTCGTAATTACAAGAACTTAATTAGAAAGACATTAGCTGGAGGCCGACTTCAACACGATCGGAGCGGACAATTAATATTCCGCGGTAAAAATAACGATCATTCTCCATCATTAGATCCGATATTTCATAAACAGCAGTTTGTAATGTTGGAAAAAATACACGATTCAATGAATGTTTCCTGTTACGTGCCATAATAAGGACTAACTGGGCTTAAGTTCCGTTATAATGAAATTTTAATTGGATCGATCCGTTTTTTTTATATATACAGTGTCGCAAAAAAGTATACATACAAGTTAATATTTTTATAACGGTTTATCAAAGCACGTTAAAATTTAGCACACAGTTGGCCATGAATTCTACCATCAGACATATTTTAAAAAAAAATCTACCGTAATTTATTTTCAAGATACCACGCTAACTTAATTTTTTAAGCAGGCAATTATTATTAAAAAAAGATTAATTTACCTTTCTGTATATTTTTTTTTTCTCTTGTATGTAACTGATAGAATAATGTGTCCTTTTTTGAAATATACATCATTTTATGGGTAAACGTTTTTTTGCATTATATTAAATCGCACGTTCTTAGTGGGACATCCTTTATTAATTATTATTCAATGAAATTCGATGAAAATATAAATATAATATTATAGTTTTGTTAAAAACGAAATTAATCAAAATTCTCAAGCGTAATCCTTTGTTGCGTAATATATGCTGTATTCAGGTGCGTACATCCAGGCCCCCGTTTTACGATGGTGCGGTTTCGCGACAAAGGAAGTGCGATGACTAATATGGGACTTAATCAGGATTAGATGGGCCGCCGGGATCCGGCTCGGCTCCGGAGTCCCATGAATATGCAAAATCCGGAAAATGGGACTCTCGTTTAGATAATTCGACGCTTAGAAAGAAGGACCACACAGAATCTAATCCTTAAATATATGCACACAATTAATTTCGTGGTTGTGATTTTATATTCGTCGGACTGTTTTGTAAAATCTCTGTGTTTATAACTAAGCTGGTTACTTTAGATAATCGCTTCCGTCATTCTAAATGCTCCCCATCATGAATTGTTTGGTAATATCGCTCTTATTTCGATTTCTACTGCTTCCTTATTCTCAATTATTATTATTACTTATGCTCTTGAAGCATATAACACCCGGTAGGTGTTTTTGGGATTTTTTAAAAATTTTGTAAGCCTTTTACACGGATCCCACATAGGCCATTGGATAAATTTGTAGCGAATAAACTAGCTTAATGTAATACAGCCTTAAGACGGTTTTTTAGATAAAAATGCCCTGAAAAAGAAGTCTGATTAAATATCCTAAAAAAATGTCCTGGACAAAAGTCCTGAAAAAATCCAGAAAAATGTCTTGAAAAAAAGATCCTGAAAAAACTTCTGAAATAAGTCACCATCTCACTATCTTTCGTTATAGCCTTTGAAAGTCTGGCAAAAATTCCGAAAAGAGTCAAGTTCCGAAAAAAAAAAACCTGAACAAAACAGTTCCGAAACAAGTCCTAAAGAAGTCGCGAAAAAGTGTGTTTTTTTTACTTTTCTTCAGGTCTCTATTTCAGGACATTTTTTTCAAGATTTCTTTGTCCTGAAAAAAAAAAACTCATGAAGAAGAATCCTAAATACAAATGTCCAGAAAATAGTTTCAAGAAAAAGTCCTAAAAAACACAAAAATAGCCTTAAAAAGTCTGATGAAAATTCCGAAAAAAGTCCAGAAAATAAAGTCCCAAGAAATATTTTTTTTCTGGAGTTTTTCAGAACTTTCTCTTGGGACTTTATTTTCTGGACTTTTGTATTCATGACTTTTCTTCAGCACAAAGAAGTCTTAAAAAAAAAACAGAAAAAATAGTCCCGGAAAAGTGTTTTTTTGAACTTTTTTCAGGACAATTTTCTGAAGATTTCTTTGCCCTGAAAAATAAGTCCTGAAGAAGAGTCTTCAATTCAAAAGTTGAGAAAATTAGTCCCAAGAGAAAGTCCTAAAAAACAGAAAAATAACGCTAGAACGTCCTGAACAAAAAAGTTACGAAAAAAGAACCGAAAACGTTCTTTGTGGCACATTTTTTTTTCAGGACTATTTTTTCAAGACTTCTTTGTGCTGAAGAAAAGTCATGAATATAAAAGTCCAGAAAATAAAGTCCCAAGAGAAAGTTCTGAAAAATTCCAGAAAATAAAGTCCCAAGAGAAAGTACTGAAAAAAATACCGAAAAAACTCCTTAGAAGTCCTAAAAAAATTGCAGAAAAAAGTCTGGAAAAAAGTCCTGAAAAAGAAGTCCTCAATAAAAATTCTGAAAAAGATTCCCAAAAATACGTCTTGAGAAATAACGCTAAAGATAGAAGTCCTGGAAAAATGTCCCGAAAGAAAATCCAAATTAAAATTGTGCTAGAAAAAATGCTGATAGAAGGCCCTGAAAAAAATGCCTCGAAAGAAATAAAAATTATAATAATAATAATTTATTTACGGGTAACCCCTTTTACAAATATAATCACAAAATACAGAAAATACACAAAACTAGAAATGAATTTACAAAATCAAGAAAAAATAATAAAAAATATGGCTGAAGGACTTGGGTCGCTGGCTCATTGTATTCCTCTAAGGACGGCAATAAACGATTTTTATTATTATTAATAAAAAATAATAAAACACAATACAAATTTGATATCTACCTGAACTAAAATGTTCTGAAAAAAAGTCCTGAAAAGACTGAAAAAAAAGTCCTGAAAAAAAATAAGTCTTAAGACAAAAGTCCTGGAAAAAATGTCCCGTTGGAAAGTCCCGATTAAAATTGTGCTGAAAAAATTCTGAAAAAAGCCCTGAAAAAACTCCCCGAAAGAGAGTTCTGAAAAAAAAAAATATCCTGAAAAAAATGTCGTCTAAAAGTCACGGAAAAAGCCTTGAAAATAAGTCGTAAAAAATATCATGAAAAGATTATCCTAAAAAAAATTTCCAAAAATTCTAAACAAATATCCTGAAAAAAATGTCCTGAAAGAATTAAAAAAAATTCCGTCTAAAAGTCCCGGAAAAAGCCTTGAAAATAAGTCGTAAAAAGTGTCATGAAAAGATTATCCTAAAACAATTTTGCAAAAATTCTAAAAAAATATCCTGAAAAAATGTCCTGAAAGAATAAAAAAAAATCCCGTCTAAAAGTCCTGGAAAAGGCCTTGAAAATAAGTCGTAAAAAAGTCATGAAAAGAATATCCTAAAAAAACTTGCAAAAATTCTAAAAAAAATCCTGAAAACATTTCTAAAAAATGTTTTAAAAAACCCAACAAGCCCGAAAAGTAGTCTTGAAATATTGCGGTAATTTTTTTTTAAGTCTTAAAAATAGGTAAATTTTTTTTTTAAACCAACCCTATTTTTTTTATTCTGAAATATCCTGAAGAAATCTTAAAAATAACAAAAAAAATCTAGAAAAAGCCCTGAAAAGAATCCTGTAAAAAAGTCCTGAAAAGATTGTTCTGAACAAATTACTTAAGAAATTCTGAAAAAATAAAAAAGAAACCTGGAGATAATCGTCAAAAAATACTGAAAGAAACTCGAAAAAATCCTGTTAATAAATCGTAAATAAAAGTGAAAGAAAAGTCCTGAATAAAAAGTCTAAAATACTAGAAGAAACTTGAAAAATCCCGAAGTAAGCCACGCAAATAAATCATGAATAAAAGTCTTAAAAAATGTCGTGCGAAAATCCTGCAACAAATCTTGAAACAATCTTAAAAAAATCCCGAAAAAAATTCAAAAAAATGTCTAAAAAATCCTGAAATAATCCTAAAAAGAAATACTGAAATGATCTTCAAAGAAATTTGGAAAAAGTCCTGAATAGAAAATTTGAAATATTGAAAGAAAGTAGAAAAATCCTGAATAGAAAATATAAAATACTGAAAGAAACTTGAAAGATCCTAAAAAAACATCCCGAAAAAAGTCACGAAAATAAATCGTGAAATAAGTCTTCAAAAATGTCGTGAAAAAACCTGCAACAAATCTTGAAACAACCTTAAAAAACCCCGACAATAATCCAAAAAATATCTAAAAAGTCCTGAAATACGAGTCCTGAAAAAAATTTCTTCAAAAAATTATCCCAAAAGAACCTGAAAACTAGACCTGAAAATAAAGACCTTATCAAAAGTCTTGAGAAACCATGTAATTTTGCAACAGGGGTTTCCTGTGGATAATAATAAATAAAATAAAAATAAAACATAACAAAATTCAAAAAGTCCTGAAAATATTGTTCCGTAAAAAAGTTCTGGAAAAACCCGCTATAAAAAAGTCCTTGAAAAAGTAGATACCGAAAGAAGGTGTTGAAAATAATGTTCCGGATGAAAGTCCTGTAAAAAATTCTTAAAATAATAATCCTAAAAGAATGCTGAAAACTGATCTTGAAAAAATCCTGAATAGAAAGTCTGAAATACTGAAAGAAATTTGAGAAATCCTGAAGAAAATCACGAAAATAAATCGTGAATAAAAGTCTTTCAAAATGTCGTGTAAAATTCCGAAAAAAGGTCCCGAAAAAAATCCTTAAAAATGTCTCGAAAAATCTCTCTGAGAAAAAGTCGGAAATAAATAAATGTCCCGAAAGAGTCTTGTAAAAAATTCTGAAAAAAAGTTTTGAAAAAGAGTCCCGCAAAAATAACCCTAAAAAAGGTCAAGAATTTTTTTTAAATGTGCCGAAAGAGAAAGTCCTGAAAGAAAATCTTGAGCCAAAAATCATCCTAAACTAGCTAGCTACTTCAATAGTCCAGAAGATTTAAATGCGTCATTCGTCTTCGTTTTTGAAAAATGTTTTGCAATTTTAAAGTCCATATTATTAAGAATAGTAATAACAATTATTATTATTATTAACTTTACCACCAAACAAAAAAAATACGTAATTTTTCTTTTATTTCTTGATAATAGATTTATTCTTTGGTCAAATTCTCTAGTTATTATTTTTTACAAAACATTGATGGCTATTGATTTCGAAAAATGTTTGCTACTTCAGAGCCCATTTTTTAAAGAATATAATCAAAACTTTATTACCAAACATAACTACAGTAAAGTTACGTTATTCTTTGATTGAATTTTTTAATCATAAATTTACTGTTACCTGTTATTTCTCACATAATATTGATGGCTACACTTTAAAGTAGTTATTAAAGTATCCAGACTATAATATTAGTATTTTTTTGCAACCGGGAAAAGTTATCTAATTATCCGTTTGGAAAAATTAAATGAATATTATCATACGTCTTTGTGTTAATCATTAATAGAAGATAATGCGTGGGTGGAATTTGATTGCCTTCGATAATTCATTGAACATATGAAACGCTCTTCCGACGAGTTACGCACGTTGCGTAAGCGAGTGGGCGCGGGAGCACCCTCAGGGGGTCACTAGTCCGGTGGTCATATGGTCATAGAGTCATGTGGGAGTACGTCTCAGCAGCAGCAGCAGCAGAAGTACCCAGTGACCAGAATGACCACGCACACACCTGAGTGGGGATGGCGGGACCTGACCGGATCATCAGATGGAGCACATGCCGCACAACCGAATCGTACTCGCGTTTCCACGCCACGCCGTTATCAGGAGAACTAACCGCCACCGCGCGATAACTCAACAGTTACAAGTGCCTAAAGTGTTCCTTTATCAGTGAAAGTGGTAATAAGTGTGTAGTTGTTCGCCGGCGCCTTGAAGGGGATGCTGAGAAGAAACAGCTACCTGCAACCACCAGGTGAGTTCACGAATTCCCACGTATTGTTGTCGTCGTCGTCGTCGGTGTGCCCCTTTAACCTGAATTCCGAGGGAGAATCCCTAACGACGTATTGATCCCTAACTTGTGCCTTGACCTTCGCAACTGCTGCGGTATTACTTCACAGCTGATAAGGATGATTAAGCGTGGCAAAAATACAGGAAAATTTCGTTACTTAAAGTTATCAATTCGGACGGGTTACTTACGATATTACGTTACAGCTGATAAGGCCAATTAACAATAGCAAAAATGCAGAGATATTTGCAAAATAATTAAAAACAAAGGTTTGCCATGAAATCATAATGGCGGATATTTCATTTCATCGTTCATTTATTATAGAACATGGGTTGATTAAAACCACCAAAAAAATAGCAATAGAAATTTAACCGAAATCGAGGGTGGAGGGTGGTCCCTATCCTTCAATCCAACCAGTTGCACCGGAAACGACGTTTTCTCTAAGCAGGATTAAAAAAATCAAAAAATGTTAACTTGATTCTTCTCAAAATTTGGACAATTCGTAAAACTTCGATTTGTGATCAACTGGTTGGAAGATGGGGTAGGGCCCACCCATCGCCCTTCGCATCAACTTTACCTTAAGATAAACTCCTTTTTGCTTAAATGAAATTTCACTGTTTATTTATTAAACCGCCAAAAATCGTATTTTGAATTGAAGTTTAATGTGGGCCCTTAAGGGCGGCGGGTGAGCTCTTTCCTACAATCCAAGCAGTTGAACCAAAAACAATAGATCAAATCAAAGAAATAAAGACAGAAATATTGATTTGCTGCTCTCAAGAATTGAATAAATACCACCAAAAACAGTGTTTTCAATTAAAGTTCAAGTGAATTTGGGGTGGTGGGTGGTCCCTATCCTACAATCCAACCAGTTGAACCGAAAACAATGGCTTTTAAAAAAATTAAAAAAATGTTATTATTGCCCTCAAAACTTGGACAATTTCTAAAACTCTGTTTTGTGATCGACTGATCACAAGGTGGGATAGAGCCCACCCACTGCCCTTCGTATCAATTTTAGTTCAAGATAGACACTGCTTCGGTTAAATGTATATATTATAAAATATGGATTGATAAAAAGAAACAGTGTTTACAATTTAAGTTTAAATGAACTCGAGGGTGGTGGGTGGTCCCTATCCTACAATCCAAGCAGTTGAACCGAAAACAACGGCTTTTCTGGAGAGTATTAAAAATAATGTTGACTTCATTACTCTCAAAAATTGTTTTTTTTTTGTTTTTGTTTTGTTTTGTTTTTACTTTGGCAGGTGCCCTTCAGTCACATCAGTTTCAAAAATTGGTCAATTTGTAAAAATCTGTTTTGTGATTAACTGATCGGAGGGCGGGATAGAGAAAGTGGGATAGGGACCACCCACCACCCATAGGGACCACCCACCACCCTTTGTATTAATTTAAATTTAATCTAAAATTAGTAAATGGTTTGAGAAATTTCTTACTTATGTTATTGAAGAAGTTGCAAGTTTAGAAATCACCCAAAACGGGATTTTGTGGATTAAATTAGAGTGAAACAAGGGACGGTGGGTGGGCACTATCTCACCCCCCAATTCTTCAAACATAAACGAGATTCTAGCAGGTGATAATCAATAAATTTGTGAAAGAACGAAAAAAAATCATTCATTCGTGAAAATTCTGACCTATGTTCAGCTGGTTGGATTGTGTGATAGGGCCCCCCCACCACCCTTTGTATTAATTTAAATTTAACCAATAATCCCTGTTCGGTTGCAGAAATTTCCTAGTTATATAATTGGAGGTGTTGAAAGTTTAGAAATCACCCAGAACTGGATTTTGTGGATTAAATCAAAGTGAAATAGAGGGCGGTGGGTGGGCACTATCCCACCCTCCAATTCTTTAAACTAAAGATTCTAGCAGATGAAAATCATCAAATTCGTGAAAGAACGACACGGGAGTCATAGAGGAAAATTAATTAATTCGCGAAAACCCTGGTCTATGTTCAGCTGGTTGGATTGTGGGATAGCGCCCACCCATCATTATTAATTTAAGTTTCGGCTTTAGAACTTCTTTAGTAATATTTTTGGGAAAGGAATTCAAAGTTTAGAAAGCATCCAGAACGGGATTTAGTGGATTATTTCAAATAGAAACTGTAGGCGGTGGGTGGGCACTGACCCACCCTTCAATTCTTCAAACATAAACGAGATTCTAGCAGGTGATAATCAATAAATTTGTGAAAGAATGCCACAGAAGTCACAGAAAAAAAAAATCATTCATTCGTGAAAATTCTGACCTACGTTCAGCTGGTTGGATTGTGGGATAGGGCCCACCCGCCACCCTTCATATTAATTAAAATTTAACCAATAGACATTTCTTAGTTATATAATTGGAGATGTTGAAAGTTTAGAAATCAACCAGAACGGGATTTGTGGATTAAATCAAAATGAAACAGAGGGCGGTGGGTGGGCACTATCCCACCCATCAATTCTTTAAACTATAGATAAGTATCGGCTACAGAACTTCTTTAGTAATATTTTTGGGAAGGAATTCAAAGTCTAGAAATCATCCAGAGCGGGATTTTGTGGATTATTTCAAAGAGGAACTGTAAGCGGTGGGTGGGCACTGTCCCACCCTTCAATTCTTTAAACATAAACGATATTCTAACAGGTGGAAAATAATAAATTTATCGAAGTCACAGAAGAAAATTCGTTCATTCGTGAGTGCCCTGGTTAGATTGTGGGATAGGGCCCACCAGCGGCGGCTCGTGGATTTCCGTAGGCGAGGCAAAAACAAAGATGCCGCTCGTGCTGCACTACTTACTCTTGCAAAGGAAGCAAATATTCCGTTGCTTTTACGGTCAAATTTTCTTCCGCTGCCTCACCGCCGAACATCCACGAGCCGCCGCTGGGGAACCACCCGCCACCCTTCGTATTATTTGATGACGGTTTCGACTACAATTTCCGCTGGTTTTGATCCATGGTATTTCTAATTTATTTGAAGATCTTAAAAATGTCAAATTTTTAATAAGCGCTTAATTAAAATATTCCATTCGCATCTTGAATTTCTTTGAATTTTTGTATTTATTATTACATTATTGTTAATTTGCAACATATATATATATATATATATATATATATATATATATATATATATATATATATATATATACTTATTAACACCCCTTTTTGGTCGGATTCCCTGATACGAGGACTTTTCTTCGAAAAAATTTGTAACTATATATATTTATATATATATATATATATTTATATATATACAAGGTGCTGTAAAAATGTCGGATTAACTCAATGGTACGTTGTCGAGAATTACTTCGAGAACATGAAAAAAAATCGGAATTGTATTTTTTCGAAGATGTGAAGACTTTAGAGTAAATGATTTCATTGCTTAAAATCTGCATAACATTAATTATTTACACTCCAGCTCATCAAATAAATTTTTCTGAGATACATACTTTCATGCTTGTCAATATTACATACAATTGGTAATTTCAAATGCGATAATTTAAATGTTAAATAATTGATTTTCGCATTCAAATAAATCTACTGATGCCAGGTTTTTACCACACCCAGTATATATGTATATATATATATATATATATATATATATATATATATATATATATATATTTATTGGATTGAAGTCCCATCCTTGCCGTGTTGCATCACCCACATTCAGTTTCTTCACTTCATATTTTACGGCGTTACTTCCCTATGTTTTATATATATATATATACATATATATATATATATATCCCTGTAATGATCTTCCCGTAGGGTAATAAATGAATATTATTATTATTATTATTGACCGCAAGGTCGAATTTTCTTCGACTTATTATCATTGCGTTGTGGTTAACAGTTGTGACACGCCGTTCTGTGCTTCACCGAAACAAATCGGATTAATAAATTCGACGCCCGAAAAAGAGAAACTGTGACCGCACGCTGCGTCCTTGTCTCGTAATTTGGCCGCGCGTGACCGGGCCCAAATATTTTTTTTTTTCTTATTCCCAAAAAAGGTTAAAAATTTTGGACGCTTTCGCCTTAGTTCAAGTCACTATCTCTTGCAGTTATCGAGATGGCAATGCCAATGCATCTAATTTGTACCACGTATATATATATATATATATATATAAACGGCAAGAATTATATATATATATATATATATATATATACAGGGTGTTCAATTTAAGTGAAGGCATTGAAATATCTCGAAAACTACAAATCGAATAAAAAAAATTATAATTAAAATTTGTTCGTCTCGGAGGGGGACATCTAATGATACGAAACTCGACTTACTATCCTTAACCCCCTAGAGGGTAGGGGGTCAGAAATAGAAAAGTTAAATAGGAAACCCCATTGTTTTCTACGGATTTGAATACTCCGGGAAAAAATAAAAAATTTGTATCTGAATTTTTTTTAGTATTCGTGACAGACGACGCTATATTATATCGCTATTATCGAAATATTACTTTTCGAAATATTTCAATGTCTTCACTTAATTGAGCACCCTGTATATATATATATATATATATATATATATACCGAGTGTCTAGGATGAGGGGCGAACATAGGGATTTAACATGTACAATTAAATATGTGTAATTATTAGCTCCCCTATTCATTTTGGAGAAAAATCGTAAAGGAATATTTTTTAGAGAATTCAAAATTGTAAATGTATCATCCATTTAATTTACGTTTGTACTAGAAAATATTTAATTTTACATGTTAAATCCCTATGTTCGCCTCTTATCCCAGACACTCGGTATATATATATATATATATATATATATATATATATATATATATATATATATATATATATATATATATATAACTTACTTACTTATATATACCTATATATATATATATATATATATATATATACATATATATAAAAGTTACTTAAATTAATGTAAAAAACTTGCTCAAGAATGCTTGTGATCCAATTGTATATTACGGTCGTAACTCTTAATCGATTGTATAACTTGCGGTGCAGACAGGCTCGCGACCAGAAAGATTTCATTTTTAAATATGATTCTGCAAGAGAGAAAGGACTTCCAAATAAGGGATAAAGCGCTAATACCTGCTGTTACGCCGGCCCGGGAGGGCCGCGTCCCCATTTATTAAGTTTCGGCGATAAATCGTAACGGACGCCGCGAAAATGTTAGTAGGCTGGCCAGCTGGGACGCCTTAATTCATCCTCACGATCAACGACACAAAAAAAATAACACAGAACGGCCTTTGCGCATCCTCTACTTCAATAACTACGATACGCGGTAGGTGGGTGTGTTCTAATTTCACTGATAAATATTCAAAATTCAAATTACTTTAATTTTCGAAAAATATGTAAACATAACAGAAATGTAAGTAATACATATTAGTGAAAATGGGTAATCTATCATTAGCCAAGAAAGTAGTTTTTGCAATAGATAATTTACTTCACAGTCTTATTAGAATAGACGAAAATCACAGATATACATGATGAATTTAATAATTAAATATTTAAATAAATATTTCGTTTTATTAATTTTTTTTTATTAACAATGAGCTGAACACACTGTTTAGAATATTCCCGTCTTGAGTTTAATGACGAGTAATTTAAATTCGAGGACGAAAACGTCATCTATTTTATGACCAGTAGGTGTCGGATTGAATTTCCCGGATTCGCGTTTGCAGCACGAACGCGAGAGTTTAATTCGCATCCGCTGAAACTAAATTAACCTTAACTGCGCAAAAATGACATTCATGGCCACCGTTAAATATTTCAAATGGGATGGTACACTGACCCGCGAAGACTTTTCTTAGCCCGATCGAATTTAATTTTTTTTTTATCTGAAAACGTCCGTTGGTTCGTACGCCAACTAAAATATCTCGCGAGAATTTCTAGGTCATACGTCATTTCGTCCTTATTTTTTAGGTAAAACTAATTTGGGTTGATGGATTTTAGTACTAAAGAATCAATCTGGGCGTCTATAGTAAAACATTTTGGATTTTCAGGATTTATTTAAATTTTATTTAATGTCGAAAATACCTATTTTTTAACACTTAATACAAAATATAATTCTATAGAAACCGACATTCATCCTTCATGTAACCCTGTGTAAAATATTATTGCATAATTTTCATCGATCACGCCATAATCAGTTACGAGCCGAGTGCCAAAAACGCTTCATTTTGACCTTCCGCTTGAGGTGCACCAGTCCTGCTAATTAACTGTAAACGTAAATTTTTGCAAAATTGCCAATTACCAAATAATCATTTTCAATCGTTAAATAATAACCTTAGGGTATCACAATGAGCAAGAGGACAAGTCTGCATAATCATCTTACTGCTTTACCATATCGGCATTGCATAATTACGATGATAGACCGCACCGGTACTTTCGCATTTTTCATAACATCCAATTACACTCGCATTAAAAAAATATTAAAGAGAAGATAAATCAGGTTCAAAATCAACTTCCTTACATGATCTTTCCCTTTTTGGCGAAAGATGACATCGGCCTCTCGAAATTGGATAAATTCCATTGAAGTCAGTTTTAGGCCTTTAGGCAGATCTACTTTAGATATATATATATATATATATATAAAAGAGGTTTTTTTTAAATTTTGCATACTTTTCGTTTTTTTTTCAAAAAATTGAGGAATCGCAAAAAAAATAAAAATTGTTATATGTATATATATATATATATATATATATACATATCACAAAGTTTTATATATATATATATATATATACATACATATAACAAAGTTTTTTTTTGCAATTCCTCAATTTTTTGAAAAAAAAAAAACGAAAAATATGCAAAACTTTAAAAAAGTCCCTTTTATACCATTAAATCGGAGAAAGTTCCATAATGGCCACATCACCATTATAATGGTGTTACAAAGAGTTTGAGCGTTGTGAATCATGAATGGTCTTCGGAAAAACCGCGACGAATCACTCCGCCACATAAAATTGGGCAAACAATGGGAGCACGTTTTAATAATGGTCGGTGGTGTTGTTGGATTCTCGATTGTTTACGGCTTAATTTAATTGGGCCCATTAAAAACGTCTTTTAAGTTTTATGATCTAATTATTGCCAGTGGCGGCTCGTGAAATATGTTGATGGTAGAGCCACATTTGAAAATCAAATAATTCCTTAACATAAATCCCGGAGACTAGATTTTCCAGATAAATATCAAAGTAAATTAATTTTATCTAAAAATAAACCTCATTTTTAAATTAAACCCCACGAAAAAAAATATAAAATTAAATAAATAACCTGAAATGAATACAAAACCCTTGAAAATACAGGTAAAAAAGTTCAAAAATAAAGGACAAAAATAAACCCAAAAAAAAAATCCGCAAAAAATAAAAAATTTCCACGTAAAAATAAATAATTCAGGTTAAAAAATCTAAAGTGAAGGACAAAAAATCAAAAATTTTGACCAAAACGCAAAATCTAAAATGCGGAAATATCGAAAACTTCAACAAACCAATCAATAAAAAACTTTGACCCCCCCCCCAAAAAAAAACACAAAAAAGTCAAAAATTTCCGCTTAAAAATAAATAATTCAGGTTAAAAAATCTAAAGTGAAGGACAAAAAATCGAAAATTTTGACCAAAGCGCAAAATCTAAAATGCGAAAATTTCAACAAACCAATCAAAAATGTAGGCCAAAATAAAAAATTATTGATGTATATGCGAGATTTTTTTTCTGGTATTTTCAAGTTTTGTTTGTTGAAATTTTCTCATTTTTTTGTCTGCATTTTTCATCTTTAGGCCCAAGTTTTCAATATTTTGCCTAAATTTAGGACAAAAATGCAGACCCTGAAATCCAAAATTTCAACAAACTTGAAAATACCGGAAAAAAAATCTCGCATATAAATCAATAATTTTTATTTTGGCCTACATTTTTGACTGGTTTGTTGAAATTTTCGATATTTCCGCATTTTAGATTTTGCGTTTTGGCAAAAATTTTTGATTTTTTGTCCTTCACTTTAGATTTTTTAACCTGAATTATTTTTTTCACGCGGAAATTCGAATATTTTAGTAAAAAAATTAAACATTTGGAACAAACTGAAAAAATCGGCAAAACATAAAAAATAATCTGATCTAAAAATAAAAATTCAGATCGAAAAGTAAGAGAAAAAATAATTTGCCACTTTCAGCCACCAAAAATAAGTTTCTGATCGGAAATAAAAGCCAAAAAATAAAAAAAAAAATACGAAATGAAATCAATAATCCAAGTTAAAAAATCTAAAAATACAGGATAAAAAAATACACCAAAAATCTATAATTCAGGCCTAAAAGTAAAAGCGGTGGACCAAGAAATGAAAAATTTTAACAAACAAATAAAAGAAAATTAATAAAAATTTAGTGCAAGAGATACAGAAAATTAAAATCTACAATGCTGGCCAAAAATTTGAAAACATCGAATCTCGGGCCTAAAGATAATAAATGTAGACTAAACGAAAAACCAAAAAAACCGAAAATTTTAACAAGAAAATCGAAAAGTTAGGTCAAAATAAAGAAAAATTTAGATGAAAAGATTAATAAAAATTTAGCGCAAAAGATACAAAAAATTAAAATCTACAATGCTGGCTAAAAATTTGATAACATCGAATCTCGGGCCTAAAGATAATAAATGTAGACTAAACGAAAAACCGAAAATTTTTACAATAAAATCAAAAAGTTAGGTCAAAATAAAGAAAAATTTAGATGAAAAGATTTTAAAAAAATAATAAAAACCTGTCATGTTGGTCAGAAAGTCGAAAATTTAGACACTACATGAAAACTCGAGCCTAAAGATAATAAATGCAGACTAAAAACAAAACTCGAAAATACCGGAAATAAAAATCGCGCACATAAATCAAATATTCAGGTTATAGATAGTTCAACCAAAATCAATTCAAAAATTTGGAACTAAAATTAAAAATTCGGCCTGCAAAATCAAAAATGAGGACCAAAAAAATTAAAATTTTTGAGGATTAGATAAATACAATAAAACGAAATGTAGAATTTATTTTAAGGATTAATTCGAAAATTTAGGTCAAAATAAAGAAAAGTTAGGGCAAAGATTAAAAATTGAAAATACAGGTCAAAAATCTAAAAATTAAAAATTCAAAAATACGGACCAAAAAACGTCGAAAATTGTAACAATTAAATCGAAAATTTAGGACAAAATAAAGTATATTTAGGCCAAATGATCAAAAATGTACATCCAATAAATCGAAAATACAGGCTTTATAATAAAAAATGCAGAATATTTTAGTAAGAAAATTGTAAATTAGTCTCAAAAATAATTTTCCAATTTTTTTAATTGCAAAATATTTTTGAGTTTGGAACTACAGGTAGTGCCATGGCTCCGTGGCTCTATATAACGAGCCACCCCTGATTATTGCTCGATGTCTGAAGAGTGAAATATTTTTGCGCCGATTTTAATTACTTTCGTAAATGTAAAAACTTGTAAAAATTTTTTTTACATTTGAGATCATGAAACAAATGCCCCAAATTTTTTCACTCCTACGACAACTACCAATAATTTGGAAAGTTTCAAGTCGATAGCAATTGTTTTCATATTTTTTCAAGGTCATCGAAATATTTTGGAATATTTACGAACGCGAAATCTAGTGATGGGGTCTTTGCAAGTTTTTGCAGAATCATAATTCTGAATGTATTTTGAGTAAATTTGGAAAGTTTCAAATCGATGCCAAGTGTTTTAATATTTTTTCAAGGTCATTAAAATATTTTCGAATATTTACGAACTCAAGCTCCGCTTGTAGATTACCTCAAAGTCAAGTATGTTTGTGTGTAACATAATTTTGAAAACTAATATTTTCCCTCTTATGAGTCACGTTTGCCATATTGCACATTGCGTTGGATGGCTTGCATTTGTTAACAGGTGTCAGATACACCTTCTTGTGTACATCATTTATTCGACTATAGATGGTGTATCGCAGTATAAGGAGAGGGCTCGTCTCCATGGGAGTTTATTCGTAGACGGTCGTTAATTAGCAGACACCTACAACTACCGTTAGCGGACGCCCTCTGTCCCGTTTGGGCACGGCTCGTTAATTTTACTCTCTGCGAGGATGAAGAGGAGGATTCGTCGTAATTGTAACGTTTCTCAACGGTTGCAATTTTGATTTTACTGCCTTGTGAAAACGACCTTGCGCGAAATGAGGATGATCGCATACGGGAAAATCTGGGACGGCTGTTAATTATCCTTTCAAGAAAATTTATTACATACTGGTATATGATAATTGAATAAAATTAGAAACACTAACGATCAAATATAACTTAATATGCACCTAAAGGTCATATTCAATTTAAAAACTTTGAAATTTACATCATTCATCTCGTTGATAACTTAGCGGACTTGCTAAAACATGTACTAATCTCTTAAAAATCCTATTGCGACACTGTTCTCGCAGAAAAATACTTATTTTCTACAAATGGCGTCACTTTACGCGGAAGGGTCTAGCTCTTACGTAATTGCGTCCTTATTTTTCAGGTAAAACTAATTTGGCTTAATGGATTTTATTACTAAAGAATCAATCTGTGCCTCTATAGTAAAATATTTTAAATTTTCAGCGTTTATTTAAATTTTATTGAATGTTGAAAATATAAATTTTTTAACCCTAAATTGCACATTATTGGAAATACTTATTCAAAATATAATTCTTTAGAAACCAACATTCATCCTTCACATAACCCTGTATAAAATATTATTACATAATTTTTAACGATCACGCCACAAACAGTTATGAGCCAAGTTCCAAAAATTTTTTAGCCCTAAATTGCACATTATTGGAAACACTTATAAAAAATATATTTCTTTAGAAACCAACATTCATCCTTCATGTAACCCTGTATAAAATATTATTACACATTTTTTATCGATCACGCCACAAACAACGTTTTCAAATCTGTCGATTATTTTAATCCATCCCACCGTTATTTAATTACGTATTAACGTTTCGTCGCGGATTTAAGCGATCGCGCTATCGGCTCACATTAAATCAGTGTTAATGCGGCGAAACCTGGAATAAACCGGAGATTAAATTTAATCTGTTGATACGAATCCACGGGCGCCGCCGCCGCGGTTTCCATATACGGGAAGTGTTTGCATAATCCCTGGATCTGTGTTATTCGTAATAAACGTAAGGTCCTAATTTATGGAACAAAAACACGCGCGCAATTTATCCGCTCGTGTTCCGAGCAAATATTAGTCCGGAACTTGTTCGCAATGATGATCAACATGTAGTGTGGACGAAGGAAAGATGTTTCTTTTCGGTAAATAAAGACTGGCCAGGTCATGTTATATTATGTTACTTTAGCAAATGTTCACTTTAACGTTGATTACAGAACGAGCAGAGTTAAAATTTGAATTGTATTCCACTTTCCTGATGATAGCTAAGGATATAGACAATAAACTGCAACGATACTTACAAAGTGAGGGCTTGCTGTCAAAAATGGGCTAAATAAACTGTCAAAAATACAATTTTTTACATTTTTTCTACTGTCAGTAATATCATTTTAACTCTCAGAAAGTCATCTTTCCATGTATTTTCTACTGCCAGAAAATTCTATTTTCTACTGCCAAACATTTATTTTTTTTCTGCTAGAAATTTCAATTGTCTACTGCCAGAAATGTCAATGTTCTACTGCCAGAAATGTCAATTTTCTAGTGCCAGAAAAATCAATTTTCTACAGCCAGAAATGTCAATTGTCTACTGCCAGAAAGGTCATTTTTTTACTGCCGGAAATAACAATTTTCTACACCCAGAAATGTCAATATTCTACAGCTAGAAATTTCAATTGTCTACTGCCAAAAATGTCAATGTTCTACTGCCAGAAATGTCAATTTTCTAGTGCCAGAAAAATCAATTTTCTACAGCCAGAAATGTCAATTGTCTACTGCCAGAAAGGTCATTTTTTTACTGCCGGAAATAACAATTTTCTACACCCAGAAATGTCAATATTCTACAGCTAGAAATTTCAATTGTCTACTGCCAAAAATGTCAATGTTCTACTGCCAGAAATGTCAATTTTCTAGTGCCAGAAAAATCAATTTTCTACAGCCAGAAATGTCAATTGTCTACTGCCAGAAATGTAATTTTTTTACTGCCGGAAATAACAATTTTCTACACCCAGAAATGTCAATATTCTACAGCTAGAAATTTCAATTGTCTACTCCCAGAAATATCAATTTTCTACTGCCAGAAATACCTTATTTATCTACCCGAAATGTCAATTTTTACTGCCAGAAATGTCAATTTTCTCTTGCCAGAAACCTCAATTTTTCACTGGCGGAAATGTCAATTGTCTACTACCAGAAATGCTAATTTTCAACTGTCAGAAATGTCAATTTTTTACTGCCGGAAATATCCATTTTTTACAGCCAGAAATGTCAATTGTCGACTGCCAGAAATTATAATTTTCTACTGCCAGAAATTATAATTTTCTACTGCCAGAAATGTCTTTTTTATCTGCCAGAAATGTCAATTTTTTACTGCCGGAAACGACTATTTTTTACTGCCGGAAATGTTAATTTTCTGCAGCCAGATGTATCAATTGTCTACAGCCAGAAATGTCAATTGTCTACAGTGAGAAATGTCCATTTTCAACAGCCAGAAATGTCATTGTCTACTGCCAGAAATTTTAATTTTCTACTCCCAGAAATGCCAATTTTCTACTGCCCGAAATTTCAATTTTATTCTGCCAGAAATGTCATTTTATTACTGTCAGCAATGTCAATTTTCTACTGGCAGATATTTCAATTTTCTACTTCCAGAAAAGTCAATTTTCTACCGCCAGAAATGTCAATATGCTACTGCCCAAAATTTCAATTTTTTACTGTCAATTTCCTACTGTCGGAAATGTCAATTTGCTACTGCCAGAAATGTTAATTTTCTACTGCCCAAAATTTCAATTTTTACTGCCGGAAATGTCAATTTTCTACTGCCCGAAATGTCAATTCTTATCTGCCGGAAATGTAATTTCTTTACTGCCTGAAATATCAATTTTCCACTGTCGGAAATGTCAACTTGCTACTGCCAGAAATGTTAATTTTCTACTGCCCGAAATTTCAATTTTTTACTGCCGAAAATGTCAATATGCTACTGCCCAAAATTTCAATTTTTTATTGTCAATTTTCTACTGTCGAAAATGTTAATTTGCTACTGCCAGAAATGTTAATTTTCCACTGCCCAAAATTTTAATTTTTACTGCCAGGAATGTCAATTTTCTACTGCCCGAAATGTCAATTCTTATCTGCCAGAAATGTCAATTTTCCACTGTCGGAAATGTCAACTTGCTACTGCCAGAAATGTCAATTCTTATCTGCCAGATATGTCAATTTTTTACTGCCAGAAATGTCAATTTTCGACCGCCCGAAATGTCAATTCTTATCTGCCAGAAATGTCATTTTTTACTGCCAAAAATGTTAATTTTCTACTGCCCGTAATTTTAATTTTTTACTGCCAAAAATGTTAATTTACTACTGTCAGAAATATCAATGTTCTACTGCCAGAAATGTCAATTTTCTACTGCCAGAAATTTCAATTTTATTCTGCCAGAAATGTCATTTTATTACTGTCAGCGGTGTCAATTTTCTACTGCCAGAAATTTCAATTTTCTACTTCCAGAAAAGTCAATTTTCTACCGCCTGAAATGTCAATATGCTACTGCCCAAAATTTCAATTTTCTACTGTCGGAAATGTCAATGTTCTATTGCCAGAAATGCCAATTTTCTACTGCCAGAAATTTCAATTTTCTACTGCCAGAAATTTCAATTTTCTTCTGCCAGAAATTTCAATTTTCTATAGCCAGGAATGTCAATATTCCTCTGCCAGAAATGTCAATATGCTACTTCCCAAAATTTCAATTTTTTACTGCCAGAAATGACAATTTTCTACTGTCAGAAATATCAATGTTCTACTGCCAGAAATGTCAATTTTCTATTATTAGAAATATCAATGTTCTACTGCCAGAAATGTCAATTTCCCACTCCCCAAAATTTCAATTTTTCACTGCCAGAAATGTCAATTTTCTACTGTCAGAAATATCAATGTTCTACTGACAGAAATGTCAATTTTCTATTGTCAGAAATATCAATGATCTACTGTCAGAAATGTCATTTTTTTACTGCCAAAAATATCAATGTTCTACTGCCAGAAATATCATTTTTTACTGGCAGAAATGTCAATTTTCCACTGTCAGATGTATCAATGTTTTACTCTTACATTTGTAACATTTCAAAAATTGTATTTTTGGCAATATAAAATTTTGTCGAAAAGGAATATTTTTAGAGCTCAACAGTAGAACATTTTTGACATTTTTAAGAGTAAGAAACGTTTACCTTGACGTTGCTGCAAAATTAATAGTTGATATATTTTTGGCATTTGAAGAATGCTATTTGGACAGTAAAAATGTTAATTTTGACAGTTGAAAAAAATGTTTAGCAGTAAAATAATTAATTATTTCACAGTAGAATTTTTTGATGTTAGAAATTTGCCATTTCTAATAGAGAAAAATTACTTTTATGGCGTTACGCCATGAACATTTCTGTCAGTTGAACATGAGATTTTTGCGGTTAGGTAATGAACATTTCTGATAGAAATGACATTTTTCACGCCAAGAATTGAATGAAAACAATGTTATTTTTGACGTTAAGAAATCGACACTTCTGGCAGAAAAATACATTTTGAACGTTAAGAAAATGGATTTCTGGCAAAAAGATGAAAATGATAAATAATTTTTGACGTTGAAAATTGGCACTTTTGACAGAAAGAAAGAAATTGAATTTTTGCAAGGAAAGAAATTATATTTTAGACGCTGAGATTTTGCCATTTCTAACAGGAGAAAACTGACATTTTCGACGTTACCTCTGACTGGAGAAAAAAAAATAGATTTTTGATGTTACGTAATGAAATGACATTTCTGGCGTTAAGTATTGAACCTTTCTTATAGAAAATTACATTTTTGACACTTAGAATTTTTTTGAAAAAATGTACTTTTCGACGTTTTTAAGAGCGAAAAATTGAAATTTTGACGTTAAGAAATCAACATTGTTTTTTTTCTCCAGACATACGTTTTTACTTTTTCAAAAAAATCATGAGTCACTTCAAGAATCGACTCTTTTCCGTCGAGTTTTCACGAGTCGACTTATAAAAAATTGTAATTTCGCTCACCTCGGTTACTTTAATCTGAAAATCTCATTAGAATACATTCATTTAAAGTCTATGTACTTTTAATTTTCGGTGGGACACCCTGTATACAACAACCTAAAGCTTTTTGTGGTAAATTGTTAGCCACTGTACTGTTTCAAGTTTTTTTTTTAACATTTACTGAGAAGACTTTTTGAACGGTTTCTTTAATTTTATGCTGCTCAATAACTCATTCTTACCGGTTAAAGTTAACGACTTTCACGTGCCAGTAATGTTTCAATAAAGCCAGTAAAACCGCTATAAACAACCCCCAGGAAGCTAATAACAGAAATAAGTATGATTACGAAACACCACAAAAATCACCATCGTTAGCCGTTTCATTCTCACACACGAATTCAACATTCAGGTATAAATTAGTCCCGTCGGTAATGGCGCTTTATTGCCAATGAAATAAATTAAATCCACCCCCACCGAGGGGGTGGATGCGTCCGCTTCCGGAATCGATACTTCTTCTTAGGATAATCGAGACGTGAAATATTGGACAACAGCACCTTCTGATGTCTTAATTAACGGCGTACACGGGGGTTGTAATTTATGGGGGATGCTGAACCCCCCATCCGATGGCAAGAAGTCGCGTGCCTGACCGCCGTAAAGTACAATCTGGTCGTTAATTGAAACGGACCGAAAGTGTCTTATAAAGTGTTGCTAAATAAAATTAAATCTTGGGGGCTTTTACGTCGTAAATAAATAGAATAAGTATTAGTTTATTCACTTATAGTATATTACATACTGAGGCGGAAAGTGTTTCATTACTGTCGAGAGATTAGAACTCCACACTTCATCTCCATGTCGCTGTTGCAAGAATAAATTAGACGTTGTAGAAATTTTTTATTTTTAACATAAAATATGTGTCGGATTAAAAAAAAAGCCATAACAATAGTTATTCTATTAATTATACACAAGGATTTTGTAATGTATCTCCTACCCCAATAAAAATCAACAGTTATATTGATTGGACTGTATATTACATTCACGTTCAAAATTGGATTTCCCTTTCAGAACTTTATTAAACCTTTTGTGCCACTAAATCACAAGAATCATATCCGAAAAAAATAATCGAATTTCAAGCATCCCCTTTCAATTCTTAAGGATAAATCACACGTTATTAAAACCGAACTGCCCGTTTCCCCATTTTTATTCAGACGGCGTAATCAAATCTATTGAAACGAAAACGTGCCACGTCACACCCCCTTTTTTTTCACCAATTTATTTCCACTAATTTTTCCCAGACACGGAATCAATCAAAAGTAGATTTTTCGGTCTTCGCGACGGTACCGTATTACGCCCAAGGGTTGCGCACTTTTTTTTCCTTCAAGAATTTGATACGATCGCCACTACTGTTAGGCCTTGAATCCGCGATAAGTGCCGTTATGTCGCTTTTTCGGTTCGGTAATTAATAATTGATCGCCGAAGGCTTCGCATTCTAATGTTTGTTTGCGAATAACGGAAGATTGGGTTATAAATTCGTAATAATTTGATAACTTAATTCTAATTACCGAGATATTAATTTTTGTCGAAAATATCAAGAATTTTTTTTTCACGTTTCAACCAGAACAAAAATTAACTCTAAGTTTAAGTTCCTCGAAAATATTGTTTTTGCAAATTATAACTCATTATTTTTATTATGAATATCACTTCAAAAACTTAACTTTATATACAGGGTGTCCTGTGTAAAAATGCATGGGGTTGTCGGAGACAGAGCTCCGATTAAATCGGAGCAAAGTTGCAATGATAATTTGAAATATCTCTTTTTGTTTTCGAGATATTGTCGAAAAATTGTCAAAAGGTGGGTGGGTCCTATTCTACAAATGGACCAATTGAATATAAACAACTGATTCTGCAAATGAATTTAATAAATTAATAAATATGATTTTTTTATTATTTTATTTATAAAATGAGCTGGGAATGTTGGAAATAAATAAATAAATAACAAATCGAACATTTACAACTTTTTTTTCTATTTAATTATTTACACATGTAAAATTCTTGCTTCTGGTTTAACTGATTTTAATTTAGGATAGGGCCCATCAACCACCATAGAGCTCACCCACCACCATAGAGCCCACCCACCATCATAGGGACCACCCACCACCCTTAGTTTCAACTTTAAACACAGTTTATTTCCATCTTTACACTTGCGTAATTTTTGCGTCTAGTTCTACTAATTGGATTATAGGATAGAGCCCATCCATCACCCCTAGTCTCAACGTTAACTTAAATTCTAAACACTCTTTTCTGGCAATTTGTATTTATTCATATCATAAGATAAAAAAAAAATCAAAACGGTGTTCTGCAGGATAGGTTATATGTATAAAAAGGGTAGTGGGTGGGCCCTATCCTATCGAATCAGTAGAACATACGCAACTAATTTTACATCTGGACTAGCTAATCAAAAAAACTTTTGGAATTTATCGCTTTTTTATACTTGTGTAATCTTTGCGTCTGGTTCTATTAGATAGATTGTGGGATAGGGCCCACCCTCCACTCTTGGTTATAATTTTAACTCAATCACAAGACACTGTTTTTTGGTGATCAGAATTAATCTCGACGACAAAGGACTAACAAAACTTTAAACCAAAACAGTGCTCTGTAGCTTACGTTAAATGTGAATAAAGGGTGGGTGGGTGGAGAAAGGGTGGGTGTGGGTTGGGCCCTATGACAATTGGAGTAATTAACAAAAAAAGAACATTTGCAAGACACACCTTTTTTATTTATTTATTTGCACAAGCGAAATCTTTGGTTCTGGTTCTACCGCTTGGACTGTAGGATAGGGCCCACCCATCGATTCAACTCTTTCTTCAACTGTAAACACTGATTTCTGGTGATTTGTTTGCATTTTGATAATTCGAGACTGGAAAGGATGATTTCACTAGAGCAGTTTTTTATAGGATAAGTTAAATGTACGCAAAGTGTGGTGGGTGGGTCCTATTTTACAATACAATCAATAGAACATTCCCAGCTTATTTTATAAATAAAGTAATAAAAAACATCTTATTTATTAATTTATTTACACGCGTAAAACTCTTGCTTTTGGTTCCGCTTGGTTTGTAGAATAAGACCCACCCACCATGCAACATGTTGACGGTAGAGCCACTTATACAATATACCCCCCTCGTTTTTTAAAGAAATAAAGTCCCATTGGCTCTATATAACGAGCCGCCCCTGACTATGAACGTTACAGAAAATTTGGAAAAAAGCTGATTTTTTTGAACTGCCGTTGCAGCTAAACGAAGAATCCAAATCGAACGCGGATTCCAAGTCTGTGCTTCTTGTGTGCCAATTAGTCGGATTTAATTAAAATTGGCGATTTTTATTTTTTGACGAAAACTTGGAAAAACTACTTTTGCTTAAAAATTGGCTTTGAAATGATTTCCTGAAGAAACCTCTGGTTCGATTCGGGGTTTCTATACATCACTGGAAAGATCACTTCAAGACGCTTCAGAAAATGTACTTTCGCAAGAACAAATGTCTATTTGAAGCGCGTGACGCGTCAGCAAAGAAAATTCGAATATGGAAAAAATCGAAAAAATCACTGAAAAAAGCTGAGGGCACTGAAGATTAATTTTTGGAAAATATCTCTGTGTGCGTGTGGGGGGAAGGTTGATGAGAGCGTTGAACGTTTTTAGATAAAACTTAAAATTCCATCTTTATTTGACAATCTAAAAAAACTGAAATTTTGGAAATTTTGGAACCCAGAAATACATTTTTAACTCAACCGATTTTTTAGTTTTCTTTAAATATATAAATTAAACAACTATTTTCCAGTAAATGGTCGATGGCCTGTTGTATATCGATGTATCTCGAGTACAATAAACTGTTATACTATTGTTGAAGATAATTAGGAACTGCATATCTTTTGTTAAACTCTGTTATTTTTGTTGGTATTATATTTCCTCATTTTTGGTTTACTAAATTCATTATTGTGTTCAGTGACGCATGTTACGAATCAATCTGTAATTTTCAAAAATTAAATTTAAAAAATTGATATTTTATTTTTCCTCCAATTTTAACAATATTTCGATACTTTATATACTTTTTTATATATAAAAAATGTACACTGAAGGGTTAAGTTTTGTTTTAGAATGACAAGCTGAGGTGTGTCGCAATTATTAATACAGTGTGTCGTTTGTGTTTTTGATTTAAAATTGAAATGGAAAAATCGTAATTGATTAATTTTAATTAAATTCAGTCAAGAAAGTTAATTGTATGCTTTAAATCTCGGCCATGTAAACACAACGTTCACACCCTGAATGCACTTACTTATACATAACTATTTTTATTTATTATTAGAATAAACATATCACGTTACAATTACTATTGTCATAACAAAAAATATTATTCGTACGAGTAGAAAGTTACATTGTATGTTAATATCACGTGTGGAGTGTCGTCGGCAAGATTGATTCAATTATTAATCAAAACGCTTTTTGGATTTTTTGAACAACTATACATTGTCATAATTAATATACAGTATGAATACACCTAAATATTTTTAGGCCATTTAATAATAGAGAGAAAACATCTTTATTCAGACACTTACATAAAATTTACATTTATACAGAATGAGGTTAAAGGGGTTCTTTCTGCCGATTTAATAATATTTATTAACGAATATTAATTTTTACAGAAATAACCAAAAATATAACAAAAAAAAATTATTTTAAAATTCCCTTAAGAAATACACGAATGTAATGATTTGTTTAATTTAATTTAATTTAATTTAATTTAATTATTCCAAACATAGACATAGATAAGTCACCATGTACTTAAAATGTGCAACTAGTCGAAATGCATGCAAAAATTGGCCTCTCGTTAAACATTTATTATTATTATTATTTATAATTTTAGCTGTTATCAACTGGAAGTATTTTTATATCAAAATCCGTGCTTGGAACTTAAATATTTTGTTTTGAAGCATTGAATTTGATACTAAAGATTTGTTTAAAGATAATCATATCTATTTATAGGTTTTGGATGGGGTGTTTGTACCAGGAAACCATGTAAATGATATTAATTAATGCATTCTTGACGTTAATTGGTAATTGTAAAGTGGTGGCATTAATTGTTGAATTCCACAACGCGCACTGTCAGTAATCTGGTAATTACCATTATTGTTCGCAAGAAACGGTGATCTGTTTGCGTTTCTTCAGTTGACACCGAGAGAGGTCAGGATTCTTAAAAGTGAGCAAATTTGTTTTTTCAAGATGACATCACGGATATAATACTACATTTTAAAACTGATTTCATCCTCAATAATCCCTAATAATAATAATAATGATAAAAATTCTACTTTATTTCGATTAGTTTCAAATATAATGGAAAATAATAATGGAAAAAAAAATTAAGCACTTTCACCATTTTCAAACAGCCATAACTCGGTGTATTTTCAATCGATTTTGACGAATCTTTGAGTGCAAAAAACTTTGAAGTGTCTTCTTTAACGTTATGCATCCGAACTCAAGCATAACCCCTTCCGCCCCTGTCTAGCGCCCCTGTGAAAAAAAAAGTTTTTTTTCTGGAAACCATATCCAACTTTCACGATGTCTACGGAGTTGGAAAATTTTTGTCGGCCATAAAGGCATTAAAATTTGATCAATTCCCTATGCAGGACTCAAAGAACGAAGTTCCTACGACGATTTGGCACCAAGTTATGGGTGTTTGAAAAAAGTGCATTTTGAGGTTTTTCGCACATAACTCAGTGACTTTTCAACCAAATTTGATGATTCTTTCGGGAAAAAATCCCATTTCAACTCTACTTTAAGGGGGTAAACTCAGATTGTAATGATCCCTTTTCGAACCCTTCAACCCCCGAAAAAAAAAACACACATTTTTGGGCAAAAAAACGTCCAACTTTGGCAACGTGTCCAAATCCACCAAAAGGGCATTGAAATGTGTTTTTCGTGCTACTAATCTTATAATTTACAATATAAAGCATAAAATAAATAAAATCAATTATTCAAACTAAAATGATAACAAAAAATCCTTTAATTAGAACATCATATCATTCTATAATGCTAAAACATGTTTTTATTTTAAAGTTTATCTCTACATTAATGAAGCCATTTCTGTCCAGATGATTAATATAATCGCTGTAAAATTAACGGTCTTGTAAACGATTCAATTTTATCGAAAAAAACTTGCCCGAACGAGGTCACAGATTATTAATAATAATAATAATACAAATCGTGTGGCCATTAAAAACAACAACTGTTATATAAACACAAAAATATCGCGATAATTAATAAATAAAACATCCTTAAAATAACAAGCAAATTGCTATGTTAATTTAAATGTTTGTTTGCATTCGGCGTAACGAGTGGAAAATTGTACATTACATCAGTGGCGGCTCGTGGGACATGTTGACTGTAGAGCCACTTATGAAATTTCCCTCCTTTTTTGAAGAAACAAAGAACCATTTATCTTCCTAGACCAATCGAATATTTTGGCCAAAAAATCAAAAATTTGGAACAAAACAACCGAAGATCTAAAATATCGGCCAAAAAATCACAAATCCTGGTTTAAAAATTAAAATGCAGACCAAAAAATTGAAAATACAAGCAAAAGAAAAATAATTTACCATTTTCAGCCCCAAAAATAACTCTTTTTAGCTTAAAATAAGTTCCAACGAGAAATTCGAAAATAATAGCGAAAATAAAAATAACAAAAAAATTCGCAAGAAAATCTAAAATATGGAACAAAAAATGAAAAATTAAGACCAAAAATCTAAAATTCGTACCCAAAAATTCAAAGCGGTAGATCAAAAAATCAAAATTTTCAAAGTCGAAATAAAGAACATTTCGGCCGAAAGACCTAAAATTGAAACCAAAATAATCGAAAATGTAAAAATCCACAATAGGGCCTAAAAAGGTGAAAATTTAGACAAAACATCGAAAACTCGGGCGTAAAAAATTCAAAATTTCTACAAACCAATCCAATTTTTTTCGCCAAAATAAAGAATATTTATACTAAAAAATAAAAAATCTACAATATAGCCTAAAACTGTGAAAATTCAAACGAAACATCAAAAACGAGCGTGAAGACAAAACAAATCGAAATTCCTACAAACCAATCGAATTTTTTGGTCAAAATAAAAAAAATAAAAAAAATCGAAAATACAGAAATCTAAAATATGGGCCAATCATGAATCAAAAATCCTGATCTAAAAATAAAAAACGCAGACAAAAAATCGAAAACTAAGGTAGAAACAAAATAATTTGCCACTTTCAGTCGCCAAGAATAAGTTTCAGACCAGAAATTTGAAAATAATGGCAAAGAATAAAAAAATTCAAGTTAAAAATGTAAAATATAGGATAAAAAATATATTAAAAATCTAAAATATACGATAAAAAATTGAGACCAAAAATCTAAAATTCTGGCCTAAAAATAAAAATAGTGGACCAAGAAAAGAAAAATTTTAACAGACAAATAAAAAAAAATAAATTTAGGGCAAAAGATTAAAAAAAAACCACAATGTTGGTCGAAAAGTCGAAAATTTAGACAAAACATCCAAAACTCGGCCCTAAAGATAATAAATGCAGACTAAACGAAAAATCAAAAATTGGGGCCAAAAAATCGAAAATTTTAACAATAAAATCGAAAAGTTAGGTTAAAATAAAGACAAATTTAGGTCAAAACATTAAAAAAATAAATAAATATCTGTAATGTTGGCCAGAAAATCGAAAATTTAGAGAGTACAATAAAAACTCGGGCCTAAAGATAATAAATGCAGACTAAAAAATCGAAAATTTCAACAAACAAAACTCGAAAAAAATACCGGAAAAAATAAAAATATATCTCGCATAGAAATCAATAATTCAAGTTATAGATATTTTAACCAAAATCAAATCGAAAATTTGGAACTAGAATTAAATTTAAATTCGGCCCGAAAAATCAAAACATTTTAACAATGAAATCGAAAATATAGGTCAAAATAAAGAATGATAAAAAAATTAGCCAAAAAAATCGAAAATACAGGCCTCATAATAAAAAATGCAGAATATTCTAGTAAGAAAATGGTTTAAAAATCACTCTATTGTTCAAAATAATTTTCCATTTTTTTTTAAAGGGAAATTATTTTTTTTAATTTTCGCTTTAATTGTCCAAAAAAAGTGAAACTAAATTGAAAAAGAATAGAAATAAAACCATTAACTTTGTTGGGATCACCTATTGTGCCGGCAGTTTCGACAACTTTAGATTTAGTAGATACATTTTGAATAATTCAAATTGGTTAGTATGACTCTCAGTAGCGGCTCGTGGAACATGTTGATGGTACTTTTACAACATGGGGAGGCCCTCCTTTTTTGAAGAAAGAAAGAAAGAACGATTAATCTTCACAGTCCAAGAATTATTTTGAGTTGTAAAATAAAGGTTCATAATTTCGAACAAGCTGAAAATATGATTCATGCGTAATTTCGATTTATCGTGCGTTTACAGACAAATCTGTAACATCATTCTTCGTCCACGTAACAATACACATGGCAAACAAAAATAATTTTTAGACTAAATTATGAATTTCTCATGGAACAGGGGATTCCGTAAATAAATAAATAAATAAATTAAAAATTCTTGCTGAGCTTAAAACTACAGGTAGTGCCATGGCTCCTTGGCTCTATATAACGAGTCGCCCTTGCATTACATGTTTAATTCTCGAAACGGAATATGATTAGGCTATGCAAAAATCTGACAGTGACAGTTCAATGGTGCGCGGTTTAAAATTTCTGAAATACTGTTTTTACTTAAGGCGGGTGAAAAAATATCGAGTGTAACTCATGCCGAAATGCTTTAGCAACCCTTTACTTTTAGCTAAAGCCTATTTTCGGCCCTTGATACACTATATACTATTTAAAATCTATTGCTAACTTCACACCCGTTTATAAGCCATATATAAATAACTTCTAACTTACATAACCTCAAAACATTCATGCGACATTGACACATTATCGGTTCGACTAAATTTGAAAATTCTACATTTTTCATTTAAAAAACTTTTTCGGGGACTAATTACGTACTTTACACATTCGTGTAATAAATAACTATTAAATTGAAAATGAAAGATTACGCCATCACATCGGAGAAAATTATATAACAGCCACATCATCATGTTTCTATTAACAGAAGAAATAGTACCGAACAAATTAATTACATCTCGCCCCCCACTCCCCACGTCAAAAACAATTCCATCCCTATTGTGCGCCCACGGAATCTTATTAAAAGTCTCCGCCCGAGGGCATAAATCCCTTTTGGTGCGCCGTAAATCGGGAGGGGGGCTTGCCTTGCGTGCACCGCGCGGACCTTCGCGATTTGCCCAGAAGGTATCTTCACCCGAAGAGGGTCGGTGAATTCAAGGAGCATTTGCATACAAACGAGCCCCTTTGTGCATTTATTGTTATTGTTGTCAGACGGAGGAGTTATTTAATATTTACATTATGTAGCATAATCGATGCCGAAGAGATCCTCCGCCCCTGATAAAATGGAAAATTATGCATATTCCACAACTATATACACGTGTGCTTCAAATTGTGGATGTTTTACATAACCACCCAAAGCTCACGTTGGCATATTATTATTAAATAACACCTTTACAGGTTTTTTTTTTCAAATTTATAAATACCGTGTAGGAAGGGATTACATCGAACTTCCCCCAGTTTTTTTTTTTTATCAAAGGACGGAAATGGTAAAAGTGTTGAATGGCTGGGAAAGCATTCGAGGGCTCTCCTCTGCTTAGTCATATTTAATAATCGCGTTTCTTTGAAACGCCGATGTTGCGAAAGGCCGTCTCCTACAACATTGCTCTTGGTCATATGTTATGAATGAGTAATGCAATCGAGAATGTGTAAATGCGAGTTAATTGTATACAATTTGAATGTTTACGTGGCGTAAGATTATTTCTTGGAAGGAAGACAATGAATGACCGAAGCACGCCTTCGGATGTTTGATTATTAGTAACGAATTTATACAGGGTAATGTTTGAGAACAAAGATCAAAACAAAATGGTGTAATGGGTGGAGCGCGCGCATCTGCCTGCTGCATCACGAGTCGAGCGGGTTCGATGACTAGACCGAGCGAAAAAAAAAAATTCAAATCGCTCGGGATTTGAATTTTTTCACCCTAAAATTTGAATTTCCCGCCACTAAATTGGCGGCCATTATGTGCATACAGCGTTGCCATTTTCACTTCTGGGATCACTTCCTGGCCCAGAATCGGCTAACTCTCTCTACCCGTGTCGTTGTATTTGTCTTTCAAAATTCCTTTATTTTCATTTCAATTTAATTTCTAATATATATTTACAAAACAACGGTGGTATGGTTTGATCAATGGATCTTTGCAGTTCCATCCACGTCAGTCTTAACGGGTCGGTACCCATCGGAAGTACGTTACACGGTCCTCTAGAGGGGGATTAAATCAAATTAGTACAACTATAGGCAACACAACTTTCACTTTTTAGAGTAATATTTCGGTCTGCATGATTTCGCGATCGAGGACGAAAAAATATATATCACACGCCTCCAAGCACGGAGTGACCACGCCTCAATAAATTGGAGCCGACATGTTTATGCGTTTTTGACGACAATATCAAAACTTGTGTTTTTTTCATCATATATAATTATTTTTGTGGTGTTAGTTTATCTGATTTGATATTATCAGCGCTCTTAGTGTTTTTTTTTTAACGAAAATTATCAGTTGATCAATACATTTTATTATTTAAAAACGTCACTCTACAGGGACTTCCCCTTTCTCTGATTTGTGTTGTGGCGTCATTATTTCTGTTTGCTTGGAAGTCGGGGTGCCCCCAACGATAGCTGGGGCTGAATGTGGCAAATTAAAGAGAGATAAATTATTTATTTTATTTTATTTGTTAAAATATAAGTATACATAATATTTTGGGCTTATAACCAGATCAAAGAATTTAGGTACTAAATAAAATAAAAATAGTCAGAATAAGGCAATAGGCAGAAAAGCCGAGAAAGGTAGTAAGGCAAAATATTCAGAATAACGGTAGAAAACGCAAAAAGTAGTAACCAATCCTGATACGGTAGTAAAAAGGGAACAATAAATAGACGTATACATAAATATAAAAGGTAAATACTGAAAAAAAAAGAAACACTTGAAATTCGTAAAATTTTGACCATTTTCAAACCGCCATAACTCGGCGTATGTTCAATCGATTTTGATGAATCTTTGAGGGCGAAAAACTTTGAAGTGGTTTCTTTAAAGTCATGTATGCGAAATTAAGCGTAACCCCTTCCGCCCCTCTCTAATGCCCCTGTGAAAAAAAAGAAACCATGTCCAACTTTGACAATGTCTACGGAGTTGGAAAAATTTTGTCCACTCTATCCATCATAAAGACAATAAAATTTGATTAATTCCCTTTGCAGGAGTCAAAGAACGAAGTTCCTACGACGATTTGACACAAAGTTATGGGTGTTTGAACAAAAAAAATGCATTTTGAGGTTTTTCGCACATAACTCAGTGACTTTTCAACCAAATTTGATGATTCTTTCGGGAAAAATCCCATTTTGGCTCTACTTTAAGGGAGTAAACTCAGATTAGAATGATCCCTTTTTGAACCCTTCAACCCCCAAACAAAAAGAACAAGTTTTTGGGCAAAAAAACGCCCAACTTTAGCAACGTGTACCGAGTTGGAAAAAATGTGTCGACTCGATCGACCAAAAGGGCATTGAACTGTGTTCAATTACCTGCGCAGGACTCAAATAAAGAAGTTCCTACGACGATTTCGCACAAAGTTATGGGTGTTTGAAAAAAAAAGCGAATTTTGTGGTTTCGTCCGAAGTTTTTCGACGAAATTGTTTTCGTTTTCACGAATGAAATTTTGCATGTTGTTTGAGGTATGCAGGAAAATTAATTGTTTGCGCGAAATTATGAATATCGTTTTCGTACTTTAGAAGGGGCCTGCCCAAAGTGCCGAATCGTTATTTTGCCCAAAGTGCCGAATTTCATACTACCGACCATGCCCAAAGTGCCGAACGACGCCAAGTGAAGTTGCATCGTTAGTAAACAAGGCGTCGGAGCCGAATGCGAATCGGCACTTTGGTCATTTGATAGAACGTGCCTATAAGTAAGGCCCAAAATGCCGAATGCACATCCTCATGAATGTTCGTAATGTGCGAAAATTATTTTTGATAATACATACAATTTTATCAATGAAGGGTAGATAGTTTCAGGACTGGAGAATGTTTTTTTTTTAACTTAAAATAAAACAAATTATATTTTTCTTTTAAACGCTTTTAAACGTATTATAACAAAAATATTCGGCATTTTGGGCCTTACAGGTAGGTGCATGCTAGGACCAAAGTGCCGAATCGGCGTGCATTCGGCAGTTTGGGCCTTACTGAGAGGTCGGCGCGAGGACAAAGTGCCGAATGTCCAAACTGCCGATTCGCATTCGGCTCCGACGCCTTGTTTACGAACGATGCGACGTCGCTTGGCGTCGTTCGGCACTTTGGGCATGGTCGGTAGTATGAAATTCGGCACTTTGGGCAAAATAACGATTCGGCACTTTGGACATTCGGCACTTTGTCCCGGACCCCTTTAGAACTCCATTAACAGAAAACTTTATTTTAGGTCAAAAAAGGCTTACTTTAACGATCACTGAAGGGTCGTAAATAAATGTGGGCCTAACTCATCACTATTGGTCCATTTTTCCATTCGTCCAATAAAAACAAACAAATTACACTGACTGAAAAAAAATAAAAAATTTGTAAAAATTTAGGTAATTTTCAAATGGTCATAACTCAGCTTGTATTCAACCGATTTCGACCATCTTTTGAGAAATAAAAAGCAAAATGTTTCCTCGTTGAGACGGTTTATTCTCCACTCCAAGAGAGGGCTCTACGTCCCTCTATACAAAATAATAAAAAGACCCCAAAATGCACTTTTTTTAAACACCCATTACTTTGTGCCAAATTGCCGTAGGAACTTCGTTTTTGAGTCTGGCACAGGTAATTGAACACATTTCAATGCCCTTTTGTTGGATCGAGTCCACACATTTTTTCCAACTCGGTACACGTTGCTAAAGTTGGGCGTTTTTTTGCCCAAAAACTTGTTCTTTTTGTTTGGGGGTTGAAGGCTTCCAAAAGGGATCATTCCAATATGAGTTTACCCCCTTAAAGTAGGACCAAAATGAGATTTTTTCCTGAAAGAATCATCAAATTTGGTTAAAAAGTCGCTGAGTTATGTGTGGATAACGTCAAAATGCACTTTTTTCAAACACCCATAACTTATTGCCAAATCGTCGTAGGAACTTCGTTCTTCGAGTCTCGCAAAGGGAATTCGTCAAATTTTAATGCCTTAATGGTGGATCGAGTCGAAAAAAAATTCTAACTCCATAGACATCGTCAAAGTTGGACATGGTTTCCTGAATTTTTTTTCACAGGGGTGCTAGAGAGGGGCGGAAGAAGTTACGCTTTAGTTCGTATGCATGACTTTAAAGAAGACACTTTAAAGTTTTTCGCCCTTTAATATTCATCAAAATCGATTCAAAATACACCGTTATGGCGGTTTGAACATAGTCAAAATTTCACGAATTTCAAGTGTTTCATTTTTTCTTTCCTCCAGTGTATTTTATTATCAGTAAAGAGAGGATTTTATGCACTATAAAATACTGAAATATATTTATCATTATTATTTGAAATACACATGTAATAAATTGAAATATGTCAATGAAAAAATACATAAGTTTGTTTATATACATTTTTAATAAAGAAAAAATAAGTCACATACTTTTATTAATGTTAATAATAAGAAATCAAAAATGCCAAACTTGCTGTAGATGGTTAGTTGTGCAAATACGACTACAATTAACAAATTACTTTTTGAAACAACTACTTTCCTGACGAATATTGAATTATACAAAAATGTATAGTGATATTTCCGATTTAATAAATCATACCGAAAGTTTTATTTTCGGACGGCTGCAGAAAAATGATTTAAATATGGATTGTATATGCGGTTTAATTAAAAATAAATGTTTAAAATTTAAAAAAAAATGCGAGTATTTATTGGAATTACTACCACCTACCAACCATTATTGTTACAAATGTTTGGTTAAGGGTGCTACCATATCTCGAGTCCTTGTGCAACGGTGTTGATATTTGCTAGTTTTTGCGCAAAAAAAAACGGTACAAGTAGTTTTGTACTGTCATATCTGTGTGAGTTATTAATATTTTAAAATAATTAATATAACAGTGAATAGCCCGATTTTTATAGATAAGATGAAGTACTTCTGCTCTAAAGAAATAGTGCTTAAACTTGTGCCCGAAGCACCTTCTTGACTACCAATGCATGAATTTCTATCCTTTCAGGATGTTTTTGTCCCAAAACTAAAATGACTGATAGAAGTGACGGATAACGTCTGAGATTCATTAAAAACCAAAACAAATCATGGCCTACTAATTTTAGTACTTACAAATGCGACGCGAAAGTGCATTATAAACTCCCGCCTTTGCAGAGCCTTTATTAATGTGAAATAACCTCGATATAGAAAAAACTTACTTTTCAAAAATGCAATTATCATTTTTGTAAACTACAAAGTGTAAACATTTTGTTTTTCAAATCAATATTTAATGCGTTAATTATTATTGAAAATATGAATATTTCTAATCATTGTTTGGCCCACTGTGAGTGTTATTTATAGTACAAACAGAACAAAATAATTGATTTATTGAGATGTTTTTCAATCAGTACAGTTTTAGATCAAGATCATAAATACTACATTTTTTTAATGTTATTGTTCGTTATTTTTGGTTGTAAGTTAATCAATCTTTTACATTTCCTAGCCCATACCGCATCCATTCCAAATGTCCAAATGTTTTCTTTCATCTTTTTAAATATACGAGTGGTACTGAATTAATTAAAAATTAGCTATCTTTTTAATTATAATTAAAATGAAAAATATTTTTGTAACTACGTAATTTCCATTTTTATATGATCGATATACAAAATGCACTATGATCTGATTCCTGTAATAATGGTAAAAAAGTACATTGAAAACCGTACAAAACCACTTGTACTATTTTTTTGGCCCACGGTGTATTAATAAAATATACAAATGTAAAAAAAAATGTGAATAACAGCGTGCGAATACCAATGATCCAAGTGTGAGGCGCCATTCTCATGATTCACGTATCGGGGAAGTACAAAAATGTGCCTCAATCTGTTTTCGCGTGTTCCGTTCTCAACGGTTTCGCATTCACGTATTCACAAACAAAATTAAAATCTTTTTACACCACACTATCACACCGTTATTCCATGCACCTCCCTATCCCCCACCAAATCGCACGTTTCATTAGAATTGGTAGTATAGGCAACCCAAATAACAATTGCATTTATAAAAAATTTAAACTATACTCTTTTGACATACAATGATAAAAAATCATATTTTATCCTGCGGTTTAAAAAAATATCAACATTAACCAAGTACCTAGGCTGTCAGTACCATCGTATAACCTAAAATGCTATATATTTCTAGAAATTATGAAAATTGTCAAAATTTGTTTGTAAAATTTAAGAAATAATTCAATAACTAATTAAGTATTAACCTATTTTAACTAAAAATTGCTGACCTCCTAGGTATTATAACAACGTACATATAAAAAAAAATAGAACATTCCAACTTTTACACAAATTAAAAAATGCACGAAAATGCTATATTGTTTATTAGTAATTTGTTTAATTTTTTTTTTCTTGCAAAAGGTAGAGTGAACAGTCATAAACAATATATCTTAAATCGGTATGTTCACATCTTATAATAAACAAGCTAGGGGTCACCTGCCCTTAAGGGGGTAAGTGCCGCATCGAAAATCGATGCATTTTTGATGGTCAACATATACATAATTCTCAAGTTAATATCAAATATTAAGAAACGATATTTTGCACATTTACAGAGAAAGGGTTAAACTATTCGTCTATAGAATTTGATTTGTTTTTAATCATCAGAGAAACTGTATAATTTATCCTGAAAATTGCCAATATTGGATGGATATTTGGAGGTTTTCTCTGCAAAGAATTAAAAATGTAATGCTACAGAAAAATAGTTTATACCTTTGAAAACAATATGTACGTAATAAAATTGTCATTCGTTATCAAATAAAGTCACAAAAGCGTAAGAGCTGCACCTCTACAAACACGAATTTGCTTTATTTTCGGCACTGTAATGAACGCCTCTGGCGCGAGGCACTTACCCCCTTAAAACATTAATATGAATCACTGATAACTAACAAATTTTGTTGTTTAACCACGTTTGAGATAACGTGCGCAATTTTATCTTCCACTGCAAATTCCGTAAACACGCAAAACTAATTATAGCAAATGAAATAATTTCACAATAATTTCTAGTTTGCGGTGTTTATCGTCTGCAAGTATAAACAAACAGTTTTTTTTTTCGTGTCATGTTTTCTAGGAAGGCGTCCTTGGCGTTTCGGTTAAATTGAGCAGAAACCGAACCAAGGTTCGCTTAATTATTGGATAGGAGAAAAAAAAACGCTGGCTATTTAATCTCCGTCATTATATATCAATTTGCTATCACGTGACCGCGGTGGTCTATGCACTCTGATCATGGGAATTGATTTTGCAATTGAATACGGCTGAAACGTTTCCTGTCAACAAATCAATTATTTAGTTTTGGTGATCGAATCGTTGAAATTCATCGAATTTATATTTACTTGTCTTAATTGCCATTCAATCACAAATATAATTACTTTAATTTTTTTTTCCAGCAGTCTATTTATTTAAGGCCATAGGGCCCATTGCCCACCCACCCTTTGCCAACCCAATCTTTGCCCACCCACCCTTTGCCTACCCATCCTTTTTGCCCATCCACCCTTTGCTTACATGACGTTTGTAAACCACTGGGTATTAACAATAATAAATTACTTACTTACTTACTTACCCACCCTTTGCTCAACCTACCCTTTGCCTAACCACCCCTTTCCCATCCACCCTTTGCCCACCCACCCTTCATTCATATTTAACGTAAGCTGCAGAGCACTATTTTGGTTACATTTTTGTTGGTCCTTTATTTTTCAGATCACGAGAAAACAGTGTTTAGTGTTTGTGTTAAAATTGTAACAAATGGTGGCGGGTGGGCCTTTTCCTAGAATCCAACTAGTAAATCAGAAGGAAAGATTATACAAGTGTAAATAAGTAAATAAAAAAAAATAAGTTGTACATTTTTTGTTTGTTAATTAGTCCACTTGTAAAATAAATTACGTGTGTTCTACTGGTTGGATTTTAGGTTAAGGCCCACCCACCACACTATTTTTGTTAAATATTTTCTTATTATGGTAAAGAATACAAATGATCAGAAAACAGTGTTTACTATTTGGGTTAAAGTTGAAAGTAAAGGCGGTGGGTGGGCCCTATCCTATAATCCAACTAGTAGAACGAGACGCAAATATTAAATTAAAAAAATATGCTTGAAAAATTTTTTCTGTTCTTTTTAATTATTCCAGTTGTAAAATCAGCTGCGTATGTTCTACTGGCTGTATTGTAGGATAAGGCCCACCCGCCACCCTTTATGTGGTGGGTGCACACTTAACCTAACCGATAAAACATTGTTTTTGTTAAATACTACCTTTTTGTATTTTTTTATGGAAATTAATATAAAAGTTACCAGAAAACGTGTTTACGTTATAGTTGAAATTAAGGGCGGTGATTTAAAATTATAACAAAGGATGGCGGGTGGTCCCTATCCTGTAATCCAACTAGAAAACCAGACGCAAAGATTACACAAGTGTAAATAAGTAAATGAAAAAATGTATTGTTTGTTTGTTAATTACTCCAGTTGTATATGTTCCACTGGTTATATTGTAGGTTAAGGCCCACCCACCACCCTTTATGTGCAATGGACCTCACCTACAGGACACTGTTTTTGTTAAATAATTCCTTTTTGTATTTTTTTTTATAGAAATGAATACAAATGACTAGAAAACAGTGTTTGCAATTTAAGTTAAAGTTGAAACAAGGGTGGTGGGTGGTCCCTATCCAACAATGCAACTAGTGCAAAGATTACACAAGTGTAAAGAAGTAAATAAAAAAGATATAATTTTCAAAAATTTTTTTTGCTTATTAGTCCCGTTGTAAAATTAGTTGCATGTGTTCTACTGGTTGGATTGTAGGATAGGGCACACCCACCACCCTTGGATTGTAGGATGGGGCCCACCCACCACCCTTTATGTACACTTAAACTTACCTACAAAACATATTTTTTGTTAAATATTTCCTTTTTGTATTTTTTTGGAAATGTAAAAAAAGTGTTTACAATTTAAGTTGAAGTTGAAAGTAAGAGTGGTGGGTGGGTCCTATCCTGCCATCCAACTAGAGAACCAGACGCAAAGATTTAACAATTGTACAGAAATAAATGAAAAAATGTATGGGTTATATATGCTCCACTGGTTGGATTGTAGGATAGAGCCTACCCACCACCCTTTATGCGCAATGAACCTAACGTACCGAACACTGTTTTTGTTAAATATTTCCTTTTTGTATTTTTTTTTTATAGAAATGAATACAAATCACTAAAAAACAATATTTACAGTTTAAGTTAAAATATAAATTAAGGGTGGTGGGTGGTCCCTATCTCAAAATTGAATCAGTTATACGAAAAACAAGAGTTTTACAAAAGTAAACTAATTATAAATTAAGGATAGTGGGTGGGCTCTATCCCACAAACCAATCAGTTAAATCAGAAACTAAAGTTATATGTATCTAAATAATTGAATAGAAAAAATTACATTTTTAAATTTGTAAATGTTTGATTTGTTAATTAATCTATTTGTAAATTTATTTGTTTATATTCAACTGGTTGCTTTTTTTTAAATTGAAATGAATACAAATCACCAAAAAAATAACGTTTACAGTTTCAGTTAAAATGTAAATTAAGGGTGGTGGGTGGTCCCCATCCCATAATCCAATCAGTTAAACCAGAAACAAGAGTTTTACGTGTGTGAATAATTAAATATAAAAAAAATAAGTTTGAAATGTTTGACTCGTTAATTAATCTATTTGTAAAATCATTTGTTTATATTCAACTGGTTGGCTTGTAGGATAAGGCCCACCCATCAAGTTTAACCTATAGGGGGGGGGGGGGGGGGTCTAGCTAAATTATTTTTTAGTTTCGCATTGTAGAGATGACACAAATTACCAGAAAACGGATTTTACAGTTTCTGATAAAATGAAACATAGGATGGTGGGTGGGTCTTATTCTACAAACCAAGCGGAACCAAAAGCAAGAGTTTTACGCGTGTAAATAAATTAATAAATAAGATGTTTTTTATTACTTTATTTATAAAATAAGCTGGGAATGTTCTATTGATTGTATTGATTAAAAATCGATTTAAAAAGTTCTGTTGAATGACTTTGGAAAAAAATGGGTGGACTATTTTCATGAATTTTTTCTTAATTTTTCATACACTTGTTCGTCAGTATAAAAATAATGATTAAAAAACCGATTTGAATAGTTATGTTTAAAATCTTTTGAAATTTTTTCAGTGTCGAAATAACCTTGAATGACCTTGGAAAAAATTGGTCAAATAGTTAATTGGGTGGACTATTTTCATAAATTTTTTCAGAATTTTTCATCCACTCCTTCGTCAGTAAAAAAAATGTTTATAAAACCAATTAAAAATTTTTTAGATTTTATTTTCATTATGATCGGTCGATATGACCTTGAATTACTTTGGAAAAAACTGGCCAAATGAGCAATTGATATATGACTTTGAACATAAGTCTTATTTGATAATCCGAAGAATTGAAAAGCTTTCGGTAAAATTTCGTACACCGGAAATGGGCTTTTTGTTTTCTTCCAATATTTTTTTAAATATGAAAAATATCACAAAAACATTTAAACAAATATTGAACACAACAAAAAAATTAACAAGTCAATATTTTTCGTAAAATCATTGCTATCGAGAAATTTGTTTTTTTCATTTTTGGTTTATAATTATGAAACGGTAAGAGTTACAGCAAATTTATGTTAATAATAATTGTAGAGCATACCAAAATAAACAACTTATAAAGAATAAGTTTCTTTCGAAATCTCTTTGGTTTTTGAGTAAACTGACCATTTTCATCTTTAATAATTTTGACGTTTTAAACGTCAGTTTCTTCGATTCTACAAAACGCTCGATGTACATTTAAATTGAAAATAAACCCATGAAAACGTAAATATAAAGTCGGAGAAAGTAACATGATGGCCACATCACCATTTTTTTTTACAAATACATTTTATTATTTCACCAATACATACTTATGTACGACCACAATAATTCAAAGACGACACGAGTTTTATTGTTTTCACTTTTCCTGCGCAGCGAGATTTTCACTCGTTATCCGAGCTGTAGTGGTAATCCGCGTAGACGTCGGTCTGCGAGATCCTCCTCTTAATGTCCTCGTAGGTGGTGTACAGCTGCTTCAAGGATTTGTTCGCCAGACTGTTATTCTTCACGATCAGACTCATGATAAACGCCACGGCCAAGATGAATCTAACAAAAAATTGAATCGATTTAAATATAAAGCAGATTACATTATCCTACATCTCTCTACGTGGCGGAGCGAACGTCTTGAGGAAGGTCGGTTATCTCGGATGTGAGTCAGGAGAGCGCGCCCGACGCCGCCGCGCCGCCACTGCTCTCGCGATGGCAATCAATAGATGATGCATTGTGTCTTTACTTGTAATATATATATATATATATATATATATATATATATATATATATATATATATATATATATATATACATATACAGAGTGTTTCTTCGCACCATGAACTTTATGGAAAATTTTGAAAAAAGTCAATTTTTTCAAATTTTGGACGGCCGTAACGGCTAAACGAGGAATCCAAATCGAACGCGGTTTTCAAATCCGTGCTCCTTGTGTGTAAATTAGTCGGATTCAATTAAAATAGGCGATTTAAAATTTTTGACGAAAACCTGGAAAACTACCCAAGGGTCCAAAAATTGGCTTTGAAATAATTTCCTGAGAAACCACTGGTTCGATACTGGGTTTCTACACATCGCTGGAAAGAACCACCTCGGAAAATGCACTTTCGCAAGAACAAATGTCAATTTTAAGCCCGTGACGCGTCAGCAAAGAAAACTCGAAAGTGGAAAAAATCGAAAAATCAACTCTTTTAAAAATCATCTTCATCGAAAAAACGAGCTAAATCAATTGGCGTTAAAAAAATGTATCTCAAAAAATTGGCAAGTCACCATGAACATTAAAAAAAAACGACTGTGAACTGCCGTTGCGACTAAACGAAAAATCCAAATATAACGCGATTTTCAACTCTGTGTTCCTTTGTTTACTCGAAGAACCTCACGAACAAATAATCACCACTACCGGTGCAATAATTAGTATAGATAATTACAGATAATTAAAACAATAGACCGAATATGGAATTTATATAAATGTCGGCTTCATGCCCGACCATCATTATCTTTCCACGATATCGCTGCACTCACTACCTGGTAATTATGAAAAGTATTTATGCCTCCGATAACAAACACTGGTTACACTTCCTAGCTCTTAAATATCTTTAAAAACAACGTTATTCCATTTGCTGTCTTGCTGTAGTTTTAACTGGCACAGCACGCGAACAAAGAAGACAAAGAAAAAGTGATCTAAAATTCAATCTATTAACAAATGACTTGACGAATGTGCTCAATTAGAAAATAATTTAAATTTATTTCTCACCTAAATAATAGAATTTTTATTAGTCTGTCACATTGTTGCAACATTAGACAAGTCAATAAAAATACGTACAGGGTTAGTTAAAATTACTGCAACACGTTCCGCAGATGGAGAGTAGAACATCATGAATAGAACATCAAAATATTACATTTGTGTTTCATATTTTGTAATTTTTTTTTTATTTGTAAGAACCTTTGGCTTGGTTTCAAAAGTTGGATTGTAGGATAGGACCCACCCTCTACCCTCCGTACCGCTTTTAACATAACCAACAAAACCCTGTTTTATTGATTGTTTTGTGTAAATTCATCTGCGGTAAGTAAAGTTTAACAATTACCAGGAAACAGGGTTTCTCGTTAAGGTTAAATTTAGTGCGAAGGGTGGTGGGTGGGCACTATCCTACCCTCCAAATATCTGTACACAAACGAGAATTTTACAAATGGAGAGTAATGAATAGAACATCAAAATATCACATTTGTATTTCATGTTTTGTAATTTTTTTTCATGTGAAAGAACCCTTGGCTATGTTCCACTGGTTAGATTGTAGGATAGGGCCCGCCCACCACCCTCCGTATCTCTTTTAACATAACCAACAAAACCCTGTTTGATTGAATTTTTTTATGTACATTCATCTGCGGTAAATGAAGTTTAACAATTACCAGGAAACATGGTTTCTCGTTTAGGTTAAATTTAATACGAAGGGTGGTGGGTGGGCACTATCCTACCCTCCAAATAGTTGAACACAAACGAGGGTTTTACAAATAGAGAGTAATGAATAGAACATCAAAATATCACATTTGTTTCATATTTTGTAATTTTTTTTCATATGGAAGAACCCTTGGCTATGTTCCACAAGTTGGATTGTAGGATAGCGCCCACCCAGCACCCTCCGTACCCCTTTTAACATAACCAACAAAACCCTGTTTGATTGAATTTTTTATGTAAATTCTTCTGTGGTAAGTGAAGTTTAACAATTACCAGGAAACAGGGTTTCTCGTGTAGGTTAAATTTAACGCGAAGGGTGGTGGGTGGGCACTATCCTACCCTCCAAATATCTGTACACAAACGAGAATTTTACAAATGGAGAGTAATGAATAGAACATCAAAATATCACATTTGTGTTTCATATTTTGTAATTTTTTTTCATGTGAAAGAACCCTTGGCTATGTTCCACTGGTTGGATTGTAGGATAGCACCCACCCACCACTCTCCGTATCTCTTTTAACATAACCAACAAAACCCTGTTTGATTGAATTTTTTTACGTACATTCATCTGCGGTAAATGAAGTTTAACAATTACCAGGAAACATGGTTTCTCGTTTAGGTTAAATTTAATACGAAGGGTGGTGGGTGGGCACTATCCCACCCTCCAAATAGTTGAACACAAACGAGGGTTTTACAAATAGAGAGTAATGAATAGAACATCAATATATCACATTTGTTTCATATTTTGTAATTTTTTTTCATATGGAAGAACCCTTGGCTATGTTCCACAAGTTGGATTGTAGGATAGCGCCCACCCACCACCCTCCGTGTCCCTTTTAACATATAACCAACAAAACCCTGTTTGATTGAATTTTTTATGTAAATTCTTCTGTGTTAAGTGAAGTTTTACAATTACCAGGAAACAGGGTTTCTCGTTTAGGTTAAATTTAGTGCGAATGGTGGTGGGTGGGCACTATCCTACCCTCCAAATATCTGTACACAAACGAGAGTTATACAAATGGAGAGTAATGAATAGAACATCAAAATATTACATTTGTGTTTCATGTTTTGTAATTTTTTTTTTATGTGAAAGAACCCTTGGCTATGTTCCACTGATTGGATTGTAGGATAGCGCCCACCCACCACCCTCCGTATCTCTTTTAACATAACCAACAAAACCCTGTTTGATTGAATTTTTTTACGTAAATTCATCTGCGGTAAATGAAGTTTAACAATTACCAGGAAACAGGGTTTCTCGTTTAGGTTAAATTTAATGCGAAGGGTGGTGGGTGGGCGCTATCCTACCCTCCAAATAGTTAAACACAAGCGAGAGTTTTGCAGATAGAGAGTAATAAATAAAATATCCAAACATTGCATTTATGATTATACAGTGTGTATCAACCAAATGGAATAAATTCGATAATAAATAAATGGGGGCGTGTTCGAAAAAACGCTCGGACACCTCTATTGGTATTTTTTGTTGCGCATTTTTTTCAACAAAAACTTTTTATACAGGGTGTGTCATGTAACAGAGGCCAATACCAACTTTCTTATTTTAAATGCAACACCCTATATATTATTCAATTTTTGGATTGTTTTTCTAGACATATTTCATGTACCTTGTCCTATACCTATCTGCAACTGTTTTTTTTTTAGTATTTGAGTGTATTGTAGCGAATTTTTGTAATCAAATAATATTCATTTTTACTTTCTCCATTACGAAGTACGAGAAAGTATTGTGATCGTGATTTTTTTTCATTTTTTTTTACGGAAATATCCGTTTTGGGGTCCCTAGACGCCATTTTAACAATTTCTGGAAAAAAAAAATTATGTGTGTCTGTGTGTGTGTCTGTGCGCGCTGTATCTCAAAAACTAATAGAGCAATTGATATGAAACTTTGAACATACGTCTTATTTGATAATCCGAAGAATTTTTTCAATTTTCTGTTTAGGAAATATCCTTTTTGGGGTCCATTTCAATAATTTCTGGAAAAACAAATTGTGTCTGCGTGTGTTTGTTTGTTTCCTAAACAGCTGAAGATAGGTATAGGACATGGTACATGAAATATGTCAAGAATTTTCGGAAGAATCCAAAAATTTTATAATATACAGGGTGTTGCATTTAAAATAAGAAAGTTTGTATTGGCCTCTGTTACATGACACACCCTGTATAAAAAGTTTTTGTTGAAAAAATTGCGCAACTAAAAATACCAATCGACGTATCCGAGCGTTTTTTCGAACACGCCCCCATTTATTTATTATCGAATTTATTCCATTTGGCTGATACACACTGTATATTTTGTAAATTAGTTGATTTTTAAGAACCCTGGGCTATCTTTAACTGGTTGGATTGTAGGATAGGGCGCACCCACTATCCTTTGCATCTACTTTAACCTAACCTGCAAAACACTGTTCGATAAATGAAATTTATTTGTAATCCAGTTGTGGTGTTGGAAGTTTAAAAATTATCAGTAAACAGGGTTTATAGTTTAAGTTACAATTCATGCAAAGGGTGGTGGGCATTATCCTACCCTCCAAATAGTTAAACACAAGCGAGTGTTTTGCAGATAAAGAATAATAAATAAAACATCGAAATATTACGTTCGTGATTTTGTATTTTGTAAATTTGTTCATTTGTAAGAACCCTTGACTATGTTCTACTGGTTGGATTGTAGGATATGGCCCACCCACCACCCTCTATATTTTTTTAACATAACCAACAAACCCTGTTTGATTGAATAATTTTTTTTTCTGTAAATCCATTTTTGATGTGTGAAGTTTAACAATTATCAAGAAACAGGGTTTGACGTTTAAGTTAACATTAAAATAAAGGGTGGTGGGTGGGCACTATCCTACCCTCCAAATAGTTGAACACAAACGAGGGTTCTACAGATGTTAAGTACTGAATAAAACATTAAAATATTGTAATTAAATTTCATATTTTGTATTTTTTTTCATCTGTAAGAACCCTTGGCTTTATTCCACAAGTTGGATTGTAGGATAGGGACCACCCACCACCCCCGTATCTTTTTTAACATAACCAACAAACCTTGTTTGATTGAATACTTTTTTTTCTGTAAATCCATCTTTGATGTGTGAAATTTAACAATTATCAAAAAACAGGGTTTGACGTTTAAGTTAAATTTAATACGTAGGGTGGTGGGTGGCCACTATCCCACCCTCCAAATAGTTGAACACAAACGAGGGTTCTGCAGATGTCAAGTACTGACTAAAACATTAAAATATTGTATTTACATTTCATATTTTGTATTTTTTTCATTCATAAGAACACTTGGCTTTGTTCCACAAGTTGGATTGTGGAATAGGGCCCGCCCACCACCCTCCGTATCCACTTTAACCTAACCAACACAACCCTGTTTGTTTGAATAATTAGTTTCTGTAAATCCATCTTTGATGTGTGAAGTTTAACAATTATCAAGAAACAGGGTTTGACGTTTAAGTTAAATTGAATACGGAGGGTGGTGGATGGGCACTATCCTACCCTCCAAATAGTTAAACACGAACAAGGGTCTTGCAAAAGGAGCGTGATGAATAAAACATGGTAATATTGCATTTGTGTTTCATGTTTTGTAAAGTTGTTAATTTATAAAAACTCTTGACTGTGTTCCACTAGTTGTATTATAGAATAGGGCCCACCCACCTCCCTCTATATTTTTACAACCTAAGCCACAGAACTCTGATTGCATAAATTCTTTTTGTAAATCCGTTTTTGGTCTTTAAAATTTAACAATTATCAGGAAACAGGGTTTGTCGTTTAAGTTAAAATTAATTGGAAGGGTGATGGGTGGGCACCATCCTATCTTCCAAATAATTAAACACGAACAAGGTTTTCGTAGAAGGAGAATAATGAATAAAACATCGAAATTTTGCATTTGTGTCTCATGTTTTGTAAGTTTGTTCATTTATAAGAACCCTTGGCTATACGTTCTACTGGTTGGATTGTAGGATAGGGCCCACCCACCACCCTCTACATTTTTTCAACCTAACCCACAAAACTCTGATTGAATAAAAAAAATTTGTAAATCCGTTTTTGGTGGAAGTTTAACAATTATCAGGAAACGTTTAAGTTAAAACTAGTTTTTCAAGCTTAAGTTGATGTATGTGAAATTGTGTTGTTTATGTGAAATAGTGAAATATAAAATTAAGAAAAGTAACCGGTGACGAACGACGGCTCTGCTGCGCTGCTCCGTCGTCCATGCGTGGCCTATTAAATTTGAGCGAAGTTATCGGTGACTAACGACGGCTCCGCTGCGCTGCGCCGTTATCTGTGCGTAAGCCATTAAAATTAAATAAAGTAATTTCGAAAAACTTTATAATTCAGAATTGTAGATAATAGGTAATATTTGATACGGACTAAATAGACGAAAAACTTTATTATTCAGAATTGTAGATAATAGGTAATGTTTGATACGAACTAAATAGACGACTGATATGCCGTCGTCGGATTGTTAATTTTCGAAAAAAAAAAATTTTAAATTAAAAAAAACCCGGAAAACAATAGAAAATCAGCCGTAGATCGTAAACGGTGCACCCTGCGAAAAATATCGCCCTTACCTTTTCGACGCAGAATACAATTCCGAATGGCATTGCGTTTAAATTTCTCACGTCGGATTAAAAATGGCCGCTGTAGAATTTTTTTATTGAAATCGGCGGTGATTTTCTTTGAATAACTCCTCGAGGGTTAGAGATATCAAAAATTCGTAAGAGACATAAGAAAAATGGCTGAGGGTTTGCAACCACAGGTCGCATCCCAATTTCCTGTAATAACCTTTGTGTCCCAATGCATTGGGGATTTTTTGAGCCCAGTCCCGGTTTTCCAGTTCAAAAATCCAGGGAGGAGATAGTTTTCGCGTGAACCTCTGCATCTTCAAAAATCGATTTTCAAAAAATCAACCTGCAATAATTGGGTAACTTAGAAAATCGCGGATTTCACGGGCCCCTAGAGGACGTCTGCGGCAATAAAAATTAGAAAAAAAATTGAGGGGTTGGCAACCCTTTTTTGAAGGGGTGGTCGGAGGGGGTTGAAATTTTAATCTTGTTCTTGAATTATTTGTGAATTTTCGTGAAAATTTCAACTCCTTACTTATTATAGTTTTTAAGATCTCGCACTTTGAGGCTCTTGCGTTTAGGAGTATTTATTTATTTATTTATGAGTATGTAGTAATTAATGCGAAGGGTAGTGGGTGGGCACTATCCTACCCTCGAAATAGTTTAACACGAACGAGGGTTTTGCAAAAGGAGAACAATGAATAAAACATCGAAATATTTCGAGTGTTTCATATTTTGTAAATTTTTTTTTGTAAGAACGCTAGGCTTTCTTCTATAAGTTGGATTGTAGGATGTTCCGTATCCCACCACCCTCTATATTTTTTTAACCTAACCCACAAAACCCTGTTTGATTGATTAAAATTTCTTTGTTAATCGATCTTTGGTCTTTAAAGTTTAACAATTATCAGGAAACAGGGTTTGTCGTTGAAGTTAAAATTAATGCAAAGGGTGGTGGGTGGGCACTATCCTACCCTCCAAATAGTTAAACACAAGCGAGGGTTTTGCAGATACAGAGTAATAAATAAAACATCGAAATATTGCATTTGTGATTATATATTTTGTAAATTTGTTCATTTGTAAAAACCCCTGGCTATGTTCTACTGGTTAGATTGTAGGTTAGGGCCCACCCACCACCTTCTATATTTTTTCAAACTAACCCACAAAACTCTGTTTGTTTGAATAACATTTCTTCGTAAATCCATCTGTGGTCTTGGAAGTTTAACAATTATCAGGAAACAGGGTTTGTCGTTGAAGTTAACATTAATACGAAGGGTGGTGGGTGGACACTATCCTACCCTCCAAATAGTTAAACACGAACGAGGGTTTTTCAAAAGGCGAGTAATGAATAAAACATCGAAATATTTCGTGTTTCATATTTTGTAAATTTGTTTGTTTGTAAAAACGCTTGGTTTTCTTCCACAAGTTGGATTGTGGGATAGGGCCCACCCACCACCCTCTATATTCTTTTAAACTAACCCACAAAACTCTGTTTGTTTGGATCAAATTTCTTCGTAAATCTATCTGTGGTCTTTGAAATTTAACAATGATCTAGAAACAGGGTTTCTCGTTTAAGTTAAAATTAATGCGAAGGGTGGTGGGTGGGCACTATCCTACCCTCCAAAGAGTTAAAGGCGAACGAGGGTTTTGCAAAAGGAGAGTAAAGAATAAAACATCGAAATATTACATTTTTGTGTTTCATATTTTGTAAATTTATTTATTTCGTTTTCTTCCACAAGTTGTATTGTAGGATAGGGTCCACCCACCACATTCTATATATGTTTTAACCTAACCTACAAAACCCTGTTTAATTAAATACATTTTGTTTGCAGTGTTTGAAGTTTAATAACTGGCTGAAAGGTTTAAGCCCAAGTCAAAAGAAAAAAAAAATACAATAATTACGAAACAGGGTTTGTAGTTCAAGTTAAAATTAATATGAAGGGTGGTGGGTGGGCACTATCCTATCCTCCAAAGAGTTAAAGGCGAACGAGGGTCTTACGGAAAGGAGCAAATGATGAAACAATTAATTGAGCTGCGAACAAACTTGGAAAGATGAGACGACTGAAGATGATAACTCTTCTGGATGCAATTCAATAGGTAAGAATTTTGTTGTTGGGTGCTTTTTTATGGAATTAACCAAATGGTTTTTTTTTTAGCATCAATATTGCACCGGAGCAGATACACTGGGAGTGGAAATAAAATTGGAAAACCCACAGTGGAATGGAATATGGACAATAATTAAGGAATTATGAAGATGAATGATGAAGACGGCAAAGAACTTAACATCGTTAAGCCATTCAAGTGCGTTAAAAGTATTTTCCCCTCTGTGCAATGTACCATCACGCATTTCTCGCTCTTGATATACAATATAATCTACTATTTAATTGTTATAAGGTGTGAGCCATAGAATTTTGTTTCAGAGTTGGCCATGCATGAGAGAGAGAAACGTAACAGACATGTCTGAGATTAGTTCATTTTTTAAATCTAATTCAATTGAACTAATAATAATATGCGACATACCTCATTCATCTCACAGCCAACTCTGAAACAAAATTTTCTGGCTCACACGATATAATTAAGTCAAGTAGAATCATTGTACTTGTTAGTGTCTTCTTCTCTACAAGCGTAAAGCTTCGAGAATAAGAAACCTTAGTATTATTATTATTATTTAAGTACTTTTTACTTTCTCCGTTACGAAATACGAGAAAGCATTGTAATCGTGATTTTTTTTTCAAAATTTTTTTTACGGAAATATCCGTTTTTGGGTCCCTAGATACCATTTCAACAATTTCTGGAAAAAAAAAATTGTGTGTGTCTGTCTGTGCGCGCTGTATCTCAAAAACTAATAGAGCAATTGATATGAAAACTGAAAAGGTTTTGGTGAAATTTCGTACACCGGAAGTGGGCGTTTACCTTAACCGTTTTTTGTTTTTTGCCAATATTTTCTTAAATGTGAAAAATATCACAAAAACATTTAAACAAACTTTGAAGACAACAAAGAAATGAACATCTTTTGCTTGAAAACATTTTTCATAAAATCATTTTTATTCGAGAAAAAAATTTATTATAATTTTTTTAATTTTTGGTTTATAATTATAAAACGATATTAGTTACAGAAAATGTCTGTTAATAATAATTGTAGAGAATGCTAAAATGAACAACTTATAAAGAATAAGTTTCTTTCTTAATCTCTTTAGTTTTTGAGTAAACTGAGTTTTTGTGTTTGAAGTACAAATTTTCCATCTTTCATAATTTTGACGTTTTAAACGTCTCTCGATGGACATTTAAATATGATTTCAATTGAAAACGTAAATATAAATGGCTATGATACCATCAAGTCGGAGAAAGTAACATGATGGCCATATCACTATTTTTACTTTGCCTTGTGAAATACATATTGTGTTTTTGTCGTTGGTTTAATACCTATAAACATTATTACTATTTCAATCAATTCACATATTTAATTATTATTTCTGTTAAGTATTTACATGCATGTAATATGTGTCTGAGAAATAAAAGTTTGCTTTATAAAACAGCATTTTATTTTTGCTACCCATCTAACAACGAACACGCTTTGGATTTTTGGGTTCACAATATTAAGTCTAATCAGCTACAATTTCTGTGCATTCAGAAAAGGGGTAATGTTTTGGATATTTTAATTAACGTACCTCATATAAGACGGCAAAACGTCCATAAACCAGTAAATGGGTAATCTTGAAACTATATTGTAGCCCATGATTCGAGTGTTTCTGTAGAGAGACGAGATATAAGCGAGAAATTTAAAATAATTATTCAAAACTGACACTTGCCAAAATACATAGTTTAGCCTACTGAGAAATAGTCACCGAATGGAGGATAGGCTGATAATTGCGGTCGGTTTAATGAGTGATTCCAAAAAAATCCACGAAGTTGATTCGCTTCATCTTCGCCCAAGGGAGAGAAGAATGACGGGAACTCAGGTAAGACTTCGATCGGCAGTGGACATCATAGGCTTTTGATGATGATAATGATGATGTTAATGGTTTGCTACACTAAAATCCTGTATGTTTAATATGTTCGCCATTAATACGATTCAAAAGACACCAACAAGACAACAATGTAGCATCATCATAAGCTCTTGATGACGATGGTGATAATTTGCTTCACTAAAGTTGCATATGATTAAATCTGGTTAATACAAAAGGGTCTAACAGAACAACATGTTTGCTACTCATTTAGCACATCTTGTCCGTATTTGATTCAGACGTTTTTTTATTACCTTTCCCAAAATCGTATATGGTTTAAGCTGATTTTAGCCAAGAATATGATCTTCCAACTGTCGCAGAGGAATTCAGCCAAGTATATAAACCATCGGAGAGGATACTACCAGGACTACAACATACCATTCACAAATTATTACTCTTGCTCATCTTTGGTACCAAAAGATGTTCCCAGTATGTGCAATTCTGGAAACTATCATCAGATCTTCTAACCGACTTGTGTGCCATCCTCACCAAGCGCGTCACCATCGTACCCAAGGACATCCAGTTGACCAGCCGCCTTCGGGGAGAGGGAGCTTCATTCACTCACCACTCCTGACCACCGAAGTAAAACCGCGTTGGTTCGGTGTGGTTTTAAATATCAATTTGATCGGTTCTTATCAGAACCATAAAAAACTTCAATAATTCTAAGATTTTCAATTTGTCTTTGTTTCTGTCTTAATTTCGACTTGTGTGTACCAAAATGGAATGTTAATCGGTAAGAGGTATTTTAATGGCGTTGTATGTCTTGAAATGCACTTTCAATGGATTTATTTATTTCCGGTTCAGAATTAATTTCGAAAATTTTTCACAATTTGCAACAGGGGACCAGGAATGAAAAGAGGGAACTTGTCTGCGATCCGGATACTAAATCCGAAGAATTTTGATTGAAAAATTTGATCAAAAATTCGAAATTATTTTCCCGCTAAATTACTCTTTTCGTTTCTGCGATCCTGATACTAAATCCGAAAAATTTTGATTGAAAATTTTGATCAAAAAATGCGAAATTATTTTCCTGTCAAATTACTCTTTTCGTTTCTGCGATCCTGATACGAAATCCGAAAAATTTTGATTGAAAATTTTCATCAAAAATGCGAAATTATTTCCCGCTAAATTACTCTTTTCGTTTCTGCGATCCTGATACTAAATCCGAAAAATTTTGATTGAAAATTTTGATAAAAAATGCGAAATTATTTTCCCGCTAAATTACTCTTTTCGTTTCTGCAATCCTGATACGAAATCTGAAAAATTTTATGTGAAAATTTTGATAAAAAATGCGAAATTATTTTCCCGCTAAATTACTCTTTTCATTTCTGCGATCCTGATACTAAATCCGAAAAATTTTGATTGAAAATTTTGATCAAAAATGCGAAATTATTTTCCTGCCAAATTACTCTTTTCGTTTCTGCGATCCTGATACTAAATCCGAAAAATTTTGATTGAAAATTTTTATCAAAAATGCGAAATTATTTTCCTGCCAAATTACTCTTTTCATTTCTGCGATCCTGATACGAAATCCGAAAATTTTTGTATGAAAATTTTGATCAAAAATGCGAAATTATTTTCCCGCTAAATTACTCTTTTCATTTCTGCGATCCTGATACTAAATCCGAAAAATTTTGATTGAAAATTTTGATAAAAAATGCGAAATTATTTTCCTGCCAAATTACTCTTTTCGTTTCTGCGATCCTGATACTAAATCCGAAAAATTTTGATTGAAAATTTTTATCAAAAATGCGAAATTATTTTCCTGCCAAATTACTCTTTTCATTTCTGCGATCCTGATACGAAATCCGAAAAATTTTGTATGAAAATTTTGATAAAAAATGCGAAATTATTTTCCCGCTAAATTACTCTTTTCATTTCTGCGATCCTGATACGAAATCCGAAAAATTTTGTATGAAAATTTTGATCAAAAATGCTAAATTATTTTCCCGCTAAATTACTCTTTTCATTTCTGCGATCCTGATACGAAATCCGAAAAATTTTGTATGAAAATTTTGATAAAAAATGCGAAATTATTTTCCCGCTAAATTACTCTTTTCGTTTCTGCGATCCTGATACGAAATCCGAAAAATTTTGATTGAAAATTTTTATCAAAAATGCGAAATTATTTTCCTGCCAAATTACTCTTTCCGTTTCTGCGATCCTGATACTAAATCCGAAAAAATTTGATTGAAAATTTTGATCAAAAATGCGAAATTATTTTCCTGCCAAATTACTCTTTTCGTTTCTGCGATCCTGATACTAAATCCGAAAAATTTTGATTGAAAAATTTGATCAAAAAATGCGAAATTATTTTCCCGCTAAATTACTCTTTTCATTTCTGCGATCCTGATACGAAATCCGAAAAATTTTGATTGAAAATTTTGATCAAAAATGCGAAATTATTTTCCTGCCAAATTACTCTTTTCGTTTCTGCGATCCTGATACGAAATCCGAAAAATTTTGATTGAAAATTTTCATCAAAAATGCGAAATTATTTCCCGCTAAATTACTCTTTTCGTTTCTGCGATCCTGATACTAAATCCGAAAAATTTTGATTGAAAATTTTGATCAAAAATGCGAAATTATTTTCCCGCTAAATTACTCTTTTCGTTTCTGCGATCCTGATACTAAATCCGAAAAATTTTGATTGAAAATTTTGATCAAAAAATGCGAAATTATTTTCCTGTCAAATTACTCTTTTCGTTTCTGCGATCCTGATACGAAATCCGAAAAATTTTGTGTGAATTTTTGATCAAAAATGCGAAATTATTTTCTAGCTAAATTACTCTTTTCGTTTCTGCGATCCTGATACTAAATCCGAAAAATTTTGATTGAAAAATTTGATCAAAAAATGCGAAATTATTTTCCGCTAAATTACTCTTTTCGTTTCTGCGATCCTGATACTAAATCCGAAAAATTTTGATTGAAAATTTTGATCAAAAATTCGAAATTATTTTCCCGCTAAATTACTCTTTTCGTTTCTGCGATCCTGATACCAAATCCGAAAAATTTTGACTGAAAATTTTGATCAAAAATGCGAAATTATTTTCCCGCTAAATTACTCTTTTCATTTCTGCGATCCTGATACGAAATCCGAAAAATTTTGATTGAAAATTTTGATCAAAAATGCGAAATTATTTTCCCGCTAAATTACTCTTTTCGTTTCTGCGATCCTGATACTAAATCCGAAAAATTTTGATTGAAAATTTTGATCAAAAAATGCGAAATTATTTTCCCGCTAAATTACTCTTTTCGTTTCTGCGATCCTAATACTAAATCCGAAAAATTTGGATTGAAAATTTTGATCAAAAATGCGAAATTATTTTCCCGCTAAATTACTCTTTTCGTTTCTGCGATCCTGATACGAAATCCGACAAATTTTGTATGAAAATTTTGATCAAAAATGCGAAATTATTTTCCCGCTAAATTACTCTTTTCATTTCTGCGATCCTGATACGAAATCCGAAAAATTTTGATTGAAAATTTTGATCAAAAATGCGAAATTATTTTCCTGCCAAATTACTCTTTTCGTTTCTGCGATCCTGATACGAAATCCGAAAAATTTTGATTGAAAATTTTCATCAAAAATGCGAAATTATTTCCCGCTAAATTACTCTTTTCGTTTCTGCGATCCTGATACGAAATCCGAAAAATTTTGATTGAAAAATTTGATCAAAAATGCGAAATTATTTTCCCGCTAAATTATTCTTTTCGTTTCTGCGATCCTGATACGAAATCCGACAAATTTTGTATGAAAATTTTGATCAAAAATGCGAAATTATTTTCCCGCTAAATTACTCTTTTCGTTTCTGCGATCCTGATACGAAATCCGACAAATTTTGTATGAAAATTTTGATCAAAAATGCGAAATTATTTTCCCGCTAAATTACTCTTTTCATTTCTGCGATCCTGATACGAAATCCGAAAAATTTTGATTGAAAATTTTGATCAAAAATGCGAAATTATTTTCCTGCCAAATTACTCTTTTCGTTTCTGCGATCCTGATACGAAATCCGAAAAATTTTGATTGAAAATTTTCATCAAAAATGCGAAATTATTTCCCGCTAAATTACTCTTTTCGTTTCTGCGATCCTGATACGAAATCCGAAAAATTTTGATTGAAAAATTTGATCAAAAATGCGAAATTATTTTCCCGCTAAATTATTCTTTTCGTTTCTGCGATCCTGATACGAAATCCGACAAATTTTGTATGAAAATTTTGATCAAAAATGCGAAATTATTTTCCCGCTAAATTACTCTTTTCATTTCTGCGATCCTGATACGAAATCCGAAAAATTTTGATTGAAAATTTTGATCAAAACATGCGAAATTATTTTCCCGCCAAATTACTTTTTTCGTTTCTGCGATCCTGATACTAAATCCGAAAAATTTTGATTGAAAAATTTGATCAAAAAATGCGAAATTATTTTCCCGCTAAATTACTCTTTTCGTTTCTGCGATCCTGATACTAAATCTGAAAAATTTTATCAATAAACGAAAAAGGAACAAAAAGAGATATATTGCTTGTACTATTTTATCAGGTTCAGAATGTGTACCCTAAATTATTTCGAAATTTTTTTACGATTTGGTATCAGGATCGCAGGAACGAAAAGAGGTCTTTTGTCTGTAATTTTTCTGCGAATTATTTTAAAAATTTTATTAGGTTCAGAATGTGTACCCTAAATTAATTTCGAAAAATTTTACGATTCGGTATCAGGATCGCAGAAACGAAAGGAGGTATTTTGTCTGTAATTTTTATGCGAATAATTTAAAAAATTTTATTAGGTTCAGAATGTGTACCCTAAATTAATTTCGAAAAATTTTCTGGATTTGTATCAGGAGAGCAGGAACGCAAAGAGATATTTTACTCTTCAAAAATCGATCGAAAATTTACGGTTCAGAATGTGTACCCTAAATTAATTTCGAAAAATTTTACGATTTGGTATCAGGATCGCAGAAACGAAAGGAGGTATTTTGTCTGTAATTTTTATGCGAATAATTTAAAAAATTTTATTAGGTTCAGAATGTGTACCCTAAATTAATTTCGAAAAATTTTCTGGATTTGTATCAGGAGAGCAGGAACGCAAAGAGATATTTTACTCTTCAAAAATCGATCGAAAATTTACGGTTCAGAATGTGTACCCTAAATTAATTTCGAAAAATTTTACGATTTGGTATCAGGATCGCAGAAACGAAAGGAGGTATTTTGTCCGTAATTTTTCTGCGAATAATTTTGATAAAAATTTTCAAGAAATTTTACGATTTGGTATCAGGATCGCAGAAACGAAAAGAGGTATTTTGTCTGTAATTTTTATGCGAATAATTTCGACAAAAATTTTCAAGAAATTTTACGATTTGGTATCAGGATCGCAGAAACGAAAAGAGGTATTTTGTCTGTAATTTTTATGCGAATAATTTTGATAAAAATTTTCAAGAAATTTTACGATTTGGTATCAGGATCGCAGAAACGAAAGGAGGTATTTTGTCCGTAATTTTTATGAGAATAATTTCGATAAAAATTTTCAAGAAATTTTACGATTTGGTATCAGGATCGCAGAAACGAAAGGAGGTATTTTATCCGTAATTTTTCTGCGAATAATTTTGATAAAAATTTTCAGGTTCAGAATGTGTACCCTAATTTAATTTCGAAAAATTTTACGATTTGGTATCAGGATCGCAGAAACGAAAGGAGGTATTTTGTCCGTAATTTTTCTGCGAATAATTTTGATAAAAATTTTCAAGAAATTTTACGATTTGGTATCAGGATCGCAGAAACGAAAAGAGGTATTTTGTCTGTAATTTTTATGCGAATAATTTCGATAAAAATTTTCAAGAAATTTTACGATTTGGTATCAGGATCGCAGAAACGAAAAGAGGTGTTTTGTCTGTAATTTTTATGCGAATAATTTCGACAAAAATTTTCAAGAAATTTTACGATTTGTTATCAGGATCGCAGAAACGAAAGGAGGTATTTTATCCGTAATTTTTCTGCGAATAATTTCGATAAAAATTTTCAAGAAATTTTACGATTTGGTATCAGGATCGCAGAAACGAAAAGAGGTATTTTGTCTGTAATTTTTATGCGAATAATTTCGATAAAAATTTTCAAGAAATTTTACGGTTTAGTATCAGGATCGCAGAAACGAAAAGAGGTATTTTGTCTGTAATTTTTATGCGAATAATTTCGATAAAAATTTTCAAGAAATTTTACGATTTGGTATCAGGATCGCAGATACGAAAAGAGGTATTTTGTCTGTAATTTTTATGCGAATAATTTCGATAAAAATTTTCAAGAAATTTTACGATTTGGTATCAGGATCGCAGAAACTAAAAGAGGTATTTTGTCAGTAATTTTTATGCGAATAATTTCGACAAAAATTTTCAAGAAATTTTACGATTTGGTATCAGGATCGCAGAAACGAAAAGAGGTATTTTGTCAGTAATTTTTATGCGAATAATTTCGACAAAAATTTTCAAGAAATTTTACGATTTGGTATCAGGATCGCAGAAACGAAAAGAGGTATTTTGTCTGTAATTTTTATGCGAATAATTTCGATAAAAATTTTCAAGAAATTTTACGATTTGGTATCAGGATCGCAGAAACGAAAAGAGGTATTTTGTCTGTAATTTTTTTGCCGTTAAAAATCGGTTTTGGGAAGCCATTCTGAACCGTACATTTTGTTGTATGAGGAGGCTAGGAACAAAGAGAGGGATTTTTTATTTAAAAACATGCATTCACACTTGACAAGTAGCATCTTAGAATCTCAATTTGTTTGTGGCCCTTAAAAGGGCCGTTTTTGGGTGCTGTGACGCCCCAGAGTTCATCGTCTTCGTATCTGCACGAGATGTTGGTGGTGGTCGATCAGTTTTTCCAGGGAGGCGTTTTTTGCGACGGTATTGGGAGTGTCCTTCGATCTCTTCAGCTTGGGGGCTTCAGGTTTTCTTGATCGCCCTCTTGACCTTCATCGGAGATGACTTTAAAAGAATTGAAGACGTAACAGGATACCTGTAATGAGAAGAGGTGTTTCAATTGCAATAAAATGATAGAGAACGTATTAAAAAAATGAGTATGAGTAACAGGAGACTAGAAACGAAAAGAGGTTTTTTGACCAAATTTTTGTCCAAATAAAATCATTGAAAACGATCGAAAATTTTACACCTAAGGGCGAAAAGAGGTATTTTTGATACACAAAAAATGCATTGTTGACATTACAAGAGGTACATTTGCAGTGGACGTGAACGTCAACAAAGTGATAGATTTGGTTTCTGTTAAATCTGTTAAAACGTATAAAATTAAGTGCACATTTCGACGAAGCAAATTTTAATTGCTTCGACAATTCTGCGAGACCATATCTCCAGCGATTGCATAATAACGGTCGTTAAAACGGGCCGCGCGGGACGCCGAACGCATGCAAATGAGTGCACTTTAACTTGTTGCATAAACGATAATCAAACTTCTCGAATACGATGCATAATGTTAAGGTTCAGTTGTCCGACTGTTGTACGGTTAGTGCCTTCGGGCTCTCAGCCCGGATCCGATTTTAGGGCCGGTCGTTCAATTTTTATTGGCTAATTATCGAAAAGGAGACGCACGAGTGATTTAAATGCAAATTTTTTAATTGCCGGCCCATAAATCATAACTGAATTTTTGACCCATTTCTTCGGCGTAAGTGCCGTTTATTGTATCGAAAGCAAAATTGTTATAAATCAATAATGGACAGGTTTTTGTTGTTTAAACTTTTTCTGATAACAGGCGAATACAGTCCGCATTTTTTGGTGTACCACAAGTTAATTTCCACCCCATGGAAGAGGTTGAAAAAAAATAATTACTGTAAAAATCACCCAAATTTGGGATAAAAATTGTTATAAATCAATAACGGAAAGATGTTTGTTATTTAAATTTATTCTCGTAACAGACGAATACATTCCGCATTTTTTTGTGTACCACAAGTTAAGTTTGACCCCGTGGAAGAGGTTGAAAACAATAATTACTGTAAAAACCACCCAAATTTTGGATAAAAATTGTTATAAATAAATAACGGAGAAATATTTGTTATTTAAGTTTATTCTCGTAATAGACGAATACATTCCGCATTTTTTGGTGTACAACAAGTTAATTTCCACCCCGTGGAAGAGGTTGAAAAAAATAATTACTGTAAAAACCACCCAAATTTTGGATAAAAAATGTTATAAATCAATAATGGAAAGATGTTTGTTGTTAAAATTTATTTTCGTAACAGACGAATACATTCCGCATTTGTTGGTGTACCACAAGTTAATTTTCACCCCGTGGAAGAGGTTGAAAAAAAATAATTACTGTAAAAATCTCCCAAATTTTCGATAAAAATTGTTATAAATCAATAACGGAAAGATGTTTGTTGTTCAAATTTATTTTCGTAACAGACGAATACATTCCGCATTTTTTTGTGTACCACAAGTTAAGTTTGACCCCGTGGAAGAGGTTGAAAAAATAATTACTGTAAAAACCACCCAAATTTTGGATAAAAATTGTTATAAATAAATAACGGAAAGATGTTTGTTGTTTAAATTTTTTTCGTAATAGGCGAATACATTCCTCATTTTTTGGTGTACAACAAGTTAATTTCCACCCAGTAGAAGAGGTTGAAAAAAAAAAGAATTACTGTAAAAATTACCCAAATTTTAGATAAAAATTGTTATAAATCAATAACGGAAAGATGGTTGTTGTTTAAATTTATTGTCGTAATAGACGAATATATTCCGCATTTTTTGGTGTACCACAAGTTAAGTTTCACCCCGTGGAAGAGCTTAAAAAAAATAATTACTGTAGAAATCTTCCAAAATTTGGATAAAAATTGTTATAAATCAATAACGGAACGATATTTGTTGTTTAAATTTATTCTCGTAACAGAAGAATATATTCCGCATTTTTTGGTGTACCACAAGTTAAGTTTCACCCCGTGGAAGAGGTTGAAAAAAATAATTACTGTAAAAATCCCACAAATTTTGGATAAAAATTGTTATAAATCAATAACGGAAAAATGTTTGTTGTTTAAATTTATTCTCGTAACAGACGAATACATTCCGCATTTTTTGGTGTACCACAAGTTAAGTTACACCTCGTGGAAAGGGTTGAAAAAAAAAATTCTGTAAAAATCTTCCAAATTTTGGATAAAAATTGTTATAAATTAATAACGGAAAATATTTGTTGTTTAAATTTATTCTCGTAATAGACGAATATATTCCGCATTTTCTGGTGTACCACAAGTTGATGTCCACCCCGTGGAAGAGGTTGAAAAAAAAATAATTACTGTAAAAATCTTCCAAATTTTGGATAAAAATTGTTATAAATCAATAATGGAAAGATGGTTGTTGTTTAAATTTATTCTTGTAACAGACGAATATATTCCGCATTTTTTTGTGTACCACAAGTTGAGTTTCACCCAGTGGAAGAGGTTGAAAAAAATAATTACTGTGAAAACCACCGAAATTTTGGATAAAAACTGTTATAAATCAATAACGGAAAGATATTTGTTGTTTAAATTTATTCTCGTAACAGACGAATACATTCCGCATTTTTTGGTGTACCTCCAGTTAAGTTTCACCCCGTGGAAGAGGTTGAAAAAAAATAATTACTGTAAAAATCACCTAAATTTTGGATAAAAATTGTTATAAATAAATAACGGAAAGATGTTTGTTGTTTAAATTTATTCTCGTAACAGACGAATACATTCCGCATTTTTTGGTGTGCCAAAAGTTAAGTTTCACCCCGTGGAAGAGGTTGAAAAAAAATAATTACTGTAAAAATCACCTAAATTTTGGATAAAAATTGTTATAAATAAATAACGGAAAGATGTTTGTTGTTTAAATTTATTCTCGTAACAGACGAATACATTCCGCATTTTTTGGTGTACCTCCAGTTAAGTTTCACCCCGTGGAAGAGGTTGAAAAAAAATAATTACTGTAAAAATCACCTAAATTTTGGATACAAATTGTTATAAATCAATAATGGAAAGATATTTGTTGTTTAAATTTATTCTGGTAAGAGACGAATACATTTAGCATTTTTTGGTGTACCACAAGTTAAATTTAACCTCGCGGGAGAGGTTGAAAAAAATAATTACTGTAAAAACCGCCCAAATTTTGGATAAAAATTGTTATAAATAAATAACGGAAAGATGTTTGTTGTTTAAACTTTTTCTCGTAATAGGCGAATACATTCCTCATTTTTTTGTGTACAACAAGTTAATTTCCACCCAGTGGAAGAGGTTGAAAAAAAATAATTACTGTAAAAACCACCCAAATTTTGGATAAAAATTGTTATAAATCAATAACGGAAAGATTTTTGTTGTTTAAATTTATTCTCATAACAGACAAATATATTCAGCATTTTTTGGTGTACCACAAGTTAAGTTTCACCCCGTGGAAGAGGTTGAAAAAAAATTATTACTATAAAAATCACCCAAATTTTGGATACAGATTGTTATTTTTGAAAGATGTTACTTATGTAAAATTGTAGAATATTACTTATTGCATGTATAATAGTATGTGGTAATTATAAAAATAAATAGATCAAGGACGCACGGCGTTGCCCCGAAATCTTCTGTTACGTGCGTTATGCAAAAACTCCCAGTTTTCCATAAACGGCTCGATTAGATTAATCTCATTCTTCGAGTGCCGAGACACATTTTCTTTCGTCCTACTTGTAATTGTTAACGATGATTAATGGAGGCCGCTAATTCCGTGGAGTGAGCGTTAAAATTAATTAAATTTGTCGCTGGGAGTGACCGTTTTTTTTTTCGTTTCGCCCGGGCCGACTCTCTTGACAGATGAAATATTGCTTAATTACGGACTTAAATGCGTTTTTAAATGAGATGCATTCGCGAATGTTAACGGCCCACGTTTTCCCGTTTGCTTATGTGTTCGAGTCAAGACGAAAAATTAAGACATAAAGACATAAACTTAACTTAATACGCATATACATACTAATATAAACACGTCTTAAAATATAAGGAAGCTAAAATAAATTAGATTAAATTAGTTTACCAGAGTGACGATTTTTAATTAAGGGTTTTCACTCAAATTCGCTTAAGAATATTAGGGCTTTAATATCCATTCAAAAGATGCAAACATTTCAAAAGTAGTTTTTGAGTTATTCAACTGGGAATTCACAAATGACAATTTTTTTGTTGAAAATATTGTGGAAACGTGAAATTTCAGATCAAATAAAAGCAAATCATCACTTCAATTCATTTAAAAATATTAGGGCTTTATAGTCCATTCAAAAAATAGAAACATATTAAAGGTAGTTTTTGAGTTAATTAAAAATATTTATTTCTGGTGAATGCGCCGGGCTATCTATCCGCGTACGTAAATATCCCAATCATACACAATATGTAACCCATTCTAGTATTGTTAAATAACGATTTCTGTTCCGTGTTTATCATTAATCTATTTTCGACCTCCATCACAATTATTTTCATGCTTATCAAACTTTAATCAACCCTCGTAACGTAAATATTCAAATGCCGTTTTTTCCCGAATAATTAATTACACAGTGTATTTTTTTCTGTTTGTTGCAGTTGGATAATATAAATTTATGCCTGAGCGTGCTGAGGGCGCAGCATGTGGCAGGGGTGGAAAGCGTTTCCGGGCAGGATCTGCGCGACGGCAGATTGAAAGCGATCTTGGCGCTCTTCTTCGCCCTCTCCCGGCACAAGCAGGCAACTAAACAGCGCGGCCATCAAAACAACAACCTGCAGGCCGACATGACGCCCAACAGGTATGCAACCGAATACGCGCGTACATTGTGTTGCCTAGCATAACCAACCACGAGTCGCATTTAATAGGATATTTATTTTTTATATTATTTCGCCAACATAATTTCTTTAATAATAATTACTATGATCCCCGAGAAGTAAATTTTACCGGAACTATTTTTTATGAACATTTCTTGTGTTTATTTATAATAAAGTAACGTAATTAAAAAAATCAAAAATTAACGTTTAGCCTGATTTAGAAATTATTTTGATACCCACAAATATTCTTCATGGTTTTATTGATAATATTAAATAACAATTAGAGGACAGTTTTACTTCTATTTTGTTTAAATAATTTATTTCTGACATGCTTAATATTCGAAAATACGGGAAATTTAAAAACAATCAAAAATAAGTGTTTGGCCTTATTTAGAAATGATTTTGATGGCCACAGATGTTCTTCATAGTCTTATTAACAAAATTAAGTAACAATTAGAGGATGGCTTTGCTTTCATTTTGTTTAAAAAAAAAATCTGAAATGCATAATATTTGAATATGGGAAATTAAAAAAAAATGAAAAGTAAGTGTTTGGCCTTATGTAGAAATTATTTTGATGGCCACAGATGTTCTTCATGGTCTTATTAACAATATTAAGTAACAATTAGACGATGGTTTTGCTTCCATTTTGTTTAATTTTTTTTTTTCTGAAATGCAAAATATTCGAAAACATGGGAAATTAAAAAAATCAAAAGTAAGTGTTTGACCTTATTTAGAAATTATTTTGGTGGCCTCAGATGTTCTTCATAGTCTTATTAACAATATTAAGTAACAATTAGACGATGGTTTTGCTTTCATTTTGTTTAAAAAAAAATTCTGAAATGCATAATATTTGAACATACGAAATTTAAAAAAAATGAAAAGTAAGTGTTTGGTCTTATTTAGAAATTATTTTAAAGGCCACAGATGTTCTTCATAGTCTTATTAACAATATTAAGTAACAATTAGACGATGGTTTTGCTTGCATTTTGTTTAAATTTTTTTTTCTGAAATGTATAATATTTGAACATGGGAAATTTAAAAAAAATGAAAAGTAAATGTTTGGCCTTATTTAGAAATGATTTTGGTGGCCAGAGATGTTCTTCATAGTCTTATTAACGATATTAAGTAACAATTAGACGATGGTTTTTCTTCCATTTTGTTTAAATATTTTTTTTCTGAAATGCACAAAATTCGAAACATGGAAAATTAAAAAGAATCGAAAGTAAGTGTTTGGTCTTATTTAGAAATTATTTTGACGGCCACAGATGTTCTTCATAGTCTTATTAATAATATTAATTAACAATTAGACTACGGTTTTGCTTCTGTTTTGTTTAAATAATTTTTTCCCGAAATGGATAATATTCGAAAACATGAAAAATAAAAAAAAAATAAAGTAAGTGTTTGGCCTTATTTAGAAATTATTTTAACGGCCACAAATGTTCTTCATAGTTCTCTTAACAATATTAGAGAAGAATTGGAGGAACATTTTCCGTCCACTTTATTTAAATATTTTTTTCCTAACATGCGTAACATTCGAAAACATGGCTACATTAAAAAAATCAAAAGTTACTGTTTGACCTCATTTAGAAATTATTTTGATGGCCATAAATGTTCTTCATAGTCTTATTAACAATATTAAATAACATTTAGAGCACCGTCTTCCTTCCATTTTATTTAAATGATTTTGTTTTCGTGAAATGCATAATATTCGAAAATTAAAAAAAAAATAACTGTTTGGACTTATTAGGAAATGATTTTGATGGCTAAAAATGTTCTTCATAGTCTTATTAACAATTTTAAATAACATTTAGAGCATCGTCTTCCTTCCATTTTATTTAAATGATTTTTCTTTCCGTGAAATGCATAATATTCGAAAATTTAAGAAAATTAAAAATAACTGTTTGGAATTATTAGGAAATGATTTTGATGGCCACAAATGTTCTTCATAGTCTTATTAACAACTTTAAATAACATTTAGAGCACCGTCTTTCTTCCATTTTATTTAAATGATTTTTTTTTCGTGAAATGCGTAATATTCGAAAATTTAAAAAAAATTAAAAATAACTGTTTGGACTTATTAGGAAATGATTTTGATGGCTACAAATGCTCTTCATAGTCTTATTAACAACTTTAAATAACATTTAGAGCACCGTCTTTCTTCCATTTTATTTAAATGATTTTTTTTTCGTGAAATGCATAATATTCGAAAATTTAAAAAAATTAAAAATAACTGTTTGGACTTATCAGGAAAAGATTTTGATGGCTACAAATGTTCTTCATAGTCTTATTAACAATATTAAATAACAATTAGAGCACCATTTTGTTTACATTTTGTTAAACAAAATTTTTTTCCATGAAATGCATAAAATTCAAAAAAAAAATCAAAAATAATTGTTTGGGTTCATTTAGAAAAGATTTTGATGGCCACAAATATTCTTCATAGTTTTATCAACAATATTAAAAAATAATTAGAGCACCGTTTTCCTTCCATTTTGTTTAAATATTTTTTTTTCCTTGAAATGCATAAAATTCGAAAACACGATTAATTTACAAAAAATCAAAAAGACGTGTTTGGGCTCATTTGGAAATGATTTTGATGGCCACAAATATTCTTCATAGTTTTATTAACAATATTAAATAACAATTAGAGCACCGTTTTCCTTATATTTTGTGTAAATAATTTTTTTTGCGTGAAATGCATAAAATTCGAAAACACGATTAATTCAAAAAAATCAAAAACAAGTGTTTGGGCTTATTTGGAAATGATTTTGATGGCCACAAATATTCTTCATAGTCTTATTAACAATATTAAATAACAATTAGAGCACCGTTTTCCCTACATTTTGTTTAGATATTTTTTTTTTCCTTGAAATGCATAAAATTCGAAAACACGATTAATTAAAAAAAATCAAAAACAAGTGTTTGGGCTCATTTGGAAATGATTTTGATGGCCACAAATATTCTTCATAGTCTTATTAACAATATTAAATAACAATTAGAACACTGTTTTCCTTCCATTTTGTTTAAATATATTTTTTTCCGAGAAATGTATAAAATTCGAAAACACGATTAATTTAAAAAAAATCAAAAATAAGTGTTTGGGCTTATTTGGAAATGATTTTGATGGCCACAAATATTCTTCATAGTCTTATTAATAATATTAAATAACAATTAGAGCACCGTTTTCCCTACATTTTGTTTAAATTTTTTTTTTTCCTTGAAATGCATAAAATTCGAAAACACGATTAATTAAAAAAAAAATCAAAAACAAGTGTTTGGGCTCATTTGGAAATGATTTTGATGGCCACAAATATTCTTCATAGTCTTATTAACAATATTAAATAACAATTAGAACACTGTTTTCCTTCCATTTTGTTTAAATATATTTTTTTCCGAGAAATGTATAAAATTCGAAAACACGATTAATTTAAAAAAAATCAAAAATAAGTGTTTGGGCTTATTTGGAAATGATTTTGATGGCCACAAATATTCTTCATAGCCTTATTAATAATATTAAATAACAATTAGAGCACCGTTTTCCCTACATTTTGTTTAAATTTTTTTTTTCCCTTGAAATGCATAAAATTCGAAAACACGATTAATTAAAAAAAAAATCAAAAACAAGTGTTTGGGCTCATTTGGAAATGATTTTGATGGCCACAAATATTCTTCATAGTTTTATTAACAATATTAAATAACAATTAGAGCACCGTTTTCCTTATATTTTGTTTAAATAATTGTTTTTCCTTGAAATGCATAAAATTCGAAAGCACGATTAATTTAAAAAAAAATCAAAAACAAGTGTTTGGGCTCATTTGGAAATGATTTTGATGGCCACAAATATTCTTCATAGTTTTATTAACAATATTAAATAACAATTAGAGCACCGTTTTCCTTATATTTTGTTTAAATAATTGTTTTTCCTTGAAATGCATAAAATTCGAAAGCACGATTAATTTAAAAAAAAATCAAAAACAAGTGTTTGGGCTCATTTGGAAATGATTTTGATGGCCACAAATATTCTTCATAGTTTTATTAACAATATTAAATAACAATCAGAGCACCGTTTATCTTACATTTTGTTTAAATAATTTTTTTGAAATGCATAAAATAATTGTTTGGGTTCATTTAGAAATGATTTTGATGGTCACAAATATTCTTCATAGTTTTATGAACAATATTAAATAACAATTGGAACACCGTTTTACTTCCATTTTGTTTAAATATATTCTTTTTCCTTAAAATGCATAAAATTCGAAAATACGATTAATTAAAAAAAATCAAAAAGAAGCGTTTGGATTCATTTAGAAAAGATTTTGATGGCCACAAATATTCTTCATAGTTTTATCAACAATATTAAATAATAATTAGAGCACCGTTTTCCTTACATTTTGTTTAAATAATTGTTTTTCCTTGAAATGCATAAAATTTGAAAACACGATTAATTTAAAAAAATCAAGAAGAAGTGTTTGGGCTCATTTAGAAATTATATAGATGACCACAAATGGTCTTCATAGTTTTATTAACAATACCAAATAATAATTAGAGGATCGTTTATTTTCCATTTTGTTTAAATAATTTTTTTCGTGAAAAATGTCTTTTTTATCAATAAAGCTCTGCTTTTAACTTGAATGTTATAAAGATAACGTTAGAAGAGTGAAATACGCTCACATGTTTTGATGTAAACTGGAATATGTCGCAAACAAATCGATTTATCACAAAGAACAATTTTTCATTTTCGGCAACAAAACGCAAAAATGATACGCAGTGATTCATCGTTTGCGCGAGTTGCAGGATTTATTGTTATCTCGGAGGGCCAAAAACGCGACGGTGAATCCATTGATCAAGTCATAAATTCAAATAGTCCCAAACAGGGCCACAACATAAATCCGTTCGCACTGAAAGGAAAATGCACGTGTCTTATGTCATTTTCATTACTTCGCTAACTTTTTCAGCTGTACAAAATTATCCATATTTATTCAAACTCGTACTCATCGTTAATTTTTTTACCTGCTCCCAATTTGTAATTGATAAATGAAGAACTTTGTCACCAATCGAAAGCAACGCATTACGAATACATAGAAATATAATGTAATTTTATCTTTAACGCGATATTATATACTTACTAGTCAATTATAATTAACGTCAGCTGAGTCCCCTTCATATATCAAAAGTAACAGTAATATTTAAAGATTACAAAATATTGGTTATAACACCAAACTTCTCGCTATGCCTCATCGGTACCCAGAGCTTCCTTCGCAATGGTATTTAAAGATTACAAAATATTGGTTATAACACTAAACTCATCGCCATGCCTTATCGGTATCCCCAGCTTCCTTCGCAATGGTATTTAAAGATTACAAAATATTGATTATAACACTAAACTCCTCGCCATGCCTTATCGGTTCCCCAGCTTCCTTCGCAATGGTATTTTATCAGATTAACACTTTAAAACGAGTAAAACGTGCCCTTAAAGTTGTTCTATCCATGCGTTGGAAAATATATTATTCGAAAGGTAATTCGTTTGTTTAGTCAGTAGTCCCGCATTGCCATTACCGGGCAATTTTAGGTGGTCATCCAAAAACTTTAGTTAAATTCCACAAGCACGAATTAATCTTATTTAACGAAACATTAATTTACCGGGAAACTTTAGTTTAATTTCGCGACGGGGGTGTGGGGGAACAGTGGCGAAAGTCGTCGTCGGGACCAGTGTCGCGTTAATTTGGGAGCCGTTGTCGCCGCCCCCCCGCCGTTCGGGACGTAATCACGGCGCGGCAATCCCTCGGGATAAATAAATAATTACCGGGATGACGCTTTCCGCATAAATATCCCCGTTTAACGCCCCCCTCTCCCCCACACAAACGGCCGTTTGTTTTGCCACCATATTCGCCCGACAGTCCCCTCCGGTTTATTTATTCCATCACGCCCGCACGTAAAAAGCGTCGCGAATGCAAATTCCCAAATTGGTGGATGCGCCGGGCTCCACTATTTTTTCGTAATTTTCGGTGCTCCCGCGTGTGTTTCAATAATTGGAAATTGCTTATTTATGAATTTATAATTTTTTTTACATTTTTCAATCCATCGGATTCATATCTATACAAAAATATTGTGTATTGGTTATGAGTTACGTGAAGCTTGTTCCAATTTATGTACTAACTATATTAATATCTATTACAGAAATAGAGACTACGCACTTAAGAAGAACTCTGTAATTTTTTTAAAATTAATTCACCAACATTGTAATATTACACAAAACAAACATTCATTCCTCGACTTCATTAAATGCGTCTATTATTATTAATCCAGCCAGAAAAGGGAAACTCCGCCGTATCATCCACAGCGTGCTTACAATTACTGCCGAATAACCGGAAGGGCTGTATGCTCCACTCTTTAATTATTCCTAGTAGAAGTTTTCATAAAAGAGGCCCTCAATGGCTTCATAGCCAACGCGGAACGATTAAGCCCTTGGTCTGGGTAAGATTGCGTTAGGGGGATGATGCATCCAGCGAGCGAACGAGAGGTGGATTAAAATTTAATCCGAGGTATGTGTAGGGGGAGGGGGGGGGGGGGCGAGGTATTATATTTTCTTGAAGGGGCTGAAAATACCGTGGATAAATTCGGATGGAAATGAAGTGATACTGCAAAGTTGTGCTGAAATTAGAAAAATCGTAAAACATTCATCAATGCTGGAATTAGCTTTAAAACTTCAAAATCCATCCTGAATCAACCTATTTTTGACATACTGCCAAAACAATTGATTAAATACAGATGGAAACAAATTAACAACATCAAAACCAAAATTACAGAAAAAAAAATTACATTCGGCGCTTTAAAAAATTGTAAAAAATTCATCTCTGCTGGAATTAGCTTCAAAATTTCAAAACCCAACCTGAATGAACCTATTTTTGACACACTGCCAAAACAATTGATATTTTACAGATGGAAACAAATTAACAACATCAAAACCAAAATTACAGAAAAAAAATACATTCGGCGCTTTAAAAAATTGTAAAAAATTCATCTCTGCTGGAATTAGCTTCAAAATTTCAAAACCCAACCTGAATGAACCTATTTTTGACACACTGCCAAAACAATTGATATTTTACAGATGGAAACAAATTAACAACATCAAAACCAAAATTACAGAAAAAAAATTACATTCGGTGGTTTGAAAAATTGTAAAAAATTCATCTCTGCTGGAATTAGCTTCAAAATTTCAAAACACATCCTGAATGAACCTATTTTTGACATACTGCCAAAACAATTGATTAATTACAGAGGGAAACAAATTAACAACATCGAAACCAAAATTACAGAAAAAAAAAATTACATTCGGCGCTTTAAAAAATTGTAAAAAATTCATCTCTGCTGGAATTAGCTTCAAAATTTCAAAACACATCCTGAATGAACCTATTTTTGACATACTGCCAAAACAATTGATTAATTACAGATGGAAACAAATTAACAACACTCAAACCAAAATTACAGAAAAAAAATACATTCGGCGCTTTAAAAAATTGTAAAAAATTCATCTCTGCTGGAATTAGCTTCAAAATTTCAAAACACATCCTGAATGAACCTATTTTTGACATACTGCCAAAACAATTGATTAATTACAGATGGAAACAAATTAACAACACTCAAACCAAAATTACAGAAAAAAAATACATTCGGCGCTTTAAAAAATTGTAAAAAATTCATCTCTGCTGGAATTAGCTTCAAAATTTCAAAACCCAACCTGAATGAACCTATTTTTGACACACTGCCAAAACAATTGATATTTTACAGATGGAAACAAATTAACAACATCAAAACCAAAATTACAGAAAAAAAATACATTCGGCGCTTTAAAAAATTGTAAAAAATTCATCTCTGCTGGAATTAGCTTCAAAATTTCAAAACACATCCTGAATGAACCTATTTTTGACATACTGCCAAAACAATTGATTAATTACAGAGGGAAACAAATTAACAACATCGAAACCAAAATTACAGAAAAAAAATTACATTCGGCGCTTTAAAAAATTGTAAAAAATTCATCTCTGCTGGAATTAGCTTCAAAATTTTAAAACACATCCTGAATGAACCTATTTTTGACACACTGCTAAAACAATTGATTAATTACAGATGGAAACAAATTAACAACACTCAAACCAAAATTACAGAAAAAAAATTACATTCGGCGCTTTAAAAAATTGTAAAAAATTCATCTCTGCTGGAATTAGCTTCAAAATTTCAAAACCCATCCTAAATGAACCTATTTTTGATATACTGCCAAAACAATTGATATTTTACAGATGGAAACAAATTAACAACACTCGAAACCAAAATTACAGAAAAAAAAATTACTTTCGGCGCTTTAAAAAATTGTAAAAAATTCATCTCTGCTGGAATTAGCTTCAAAATTTCAAAACCCATCCTGAATGAACCTATTTTTGACATACTGCCTAAACAATTGATTAATTACAGATGGAAACAAATTAACAACACTCAAACCAAAATTACAGAAAAAAAATTACATTCGGCGCTTTAAAAAATTGTAAAAAATTCATCTCTGCTGGAATTCGCTACAAAATTTCAAAACCCATCCTGAATGAACCTATTTTTGACACACTGCTAAAACAATTGATTCATTACAGATGGAAACAAATTAACAACACTCGAAACCAAAATTATTAAAAAATTACATTCGGCGCTTTAAAAAATTGTAAAAAATTCATCTCTGCTGGAATTCGCTTCAAAATTTCAAAACCCATCCTGAATGAACCTATTTTTGACACACTGCTAAAACAATTGATATTTTACGGATGAAAACAAATTAACAACATCGAAACCAAAATTACAGAAAAAAAATCACATTCGGCGCTTTAAAAAATTGTAAAAAATTCATCTCTGCTGGAATTCGCTTCAAAATTTCAAAACCCATCCTGAATGAACCTATTTTTGACATACTGCCAAAACAATTGATGTATTACAGATGGAAACAAATTAACAACACTCGAAACCAAAATTACAGAAAAAAAAATTACATTCGGCGCTTTAAAAAATTGTAAAAAATTCATCTCTGCTGGAATTCGCTTCAAAATTTCAAAACCCATCCTGAATGAACCTATTGTTGACATACTGCCAAAACAATTGATTAATTACAGATGGAAACAAATTAACAACACTCGAAACCAAAATTACAAAAAAATTACATTCGGCGCTTTAAAAAATTGTAAAAAATTCATCTCTGCTGGAATTCGCTTCAAAATTTCAAAACCCATCCTGAATTAACCTATTTTTGACATACTGCCAAAACAATTGATATTTTACGGATGGAAACAAATTAACAACATCGAAACCAAAATTACAGAAAAAAAAAATTACATTCGGCGCTTTAAAAAATTGTAAAAAATTAATCTCTGCTGGAATTAGCTTCAAAATTTCAAAACCCATCCTGAATGAACTTATTTTTGACATACTGCCAAAACAATTGATTAATTACAGATGGAAACAAATTAACAACACTCAAACCAAAATTACAGAAAAAAAAATTACATTCGGCGCTTTAAAAAATTGTAAAAAATTCATCTCTGCTGGAATTCGCTTCAAAATTTCAAAACCCATCCTGAATTAACCTATTTTTGACATACTGCCAAAACAATTGATATTTTACGGATGGAAACAAATTAACAACATCGAAACCAAAATTACAGAAAAAAAAAATCACATTCGGCGCTTTAAAAAATTGTAAAAAATTCATCTCTGCTGGAATTCGCTTCAAAATTTCAAAACCCATCCTGAATGAACCTATTGTTGACATACTGCCAAAACAATTGATTAATTACAGATGGAAACAAATTAACAACACTCGAAACCAAAATTACAAAAAAATTACATTCAGCGCTTTAAAAAATTGTAAAAAATTTATCTCTGCTGGAATTCGCTTCAAAATTTCAAAACCCATCCTGAATGAACCTATTGTTGACATACTGCCAAAACAATTGATTAATTACAGATGGAAACAAATTAACAACACTCGAAACCAAAATTACAAAAAAATTACATTCAGCGCTTTAAAAAATTGTAAAAAATTCATCTCTGCTGGAATTCGCTTCAAAATTTCAAAACCCATCCCGAATGAACCTATTTTTGACATACTGCCAAAACAATTGATATATTAGAGATGGAAACAAATTAACAACATCGAAACCAAAATTACAGAAAAAAAATACATTCGGCGCTTTAAAGAAATTGTAAAAAATTCATCTCGCTGGAATTAGCTTCAAAATTTCAAAATCCATCCTGAATGAACCTATTTTTGACATACTGCCAAAACAATTGATTAATTACAGATGGAAACAAATTAACAACACTCGAAACCAAAATTACAAAAAAATTACATTCAGCGCTTTAAAAAATTGTAAAAAATTCATCTCTGCTGGAATTAGCTTCAAAATTTCAAAACCCATCCTGAATGAACCTATTTTTGACATACTGCGAAAACAATTGATATATTACAGATGGAAATAAATTAACAACATCGAAACCAAAATTACAGAAAAAAAATTACATTCGGCGCTTTAAAAAATTGTAAAAAATTCATCTCTGCTGGAATTAGCTTCAAAATTTCAAAACCCATCCCGAATGAACCTATTTTTGATATACTGCCAAAACAATTGATATTTTACAGATGGAAACAAATTAACAACACTCAAACCAAAATTACAGAAAAAAAATTACATTCGGCGCTTTAAAAAATTGTGAAAAAATCATCTCTGCTGGAATTCGCTTCAAAATTTCAAAACCCATCCTGAATGAACCTATTTTTGACATACTGCCAAAACAATTGATATATTAGAGATGGAAACAAATTAACAACATCGAAACCAAAATTACAGAAAAAAAATACATTCGGCGCTTTAAAAAAATTGTAAAAAATTCATCTCGCTGGAATTAGCTTCAAAATTTCAAAATCCATCCTGAATGAACCTATTTTTGACATACTGCCAAAACAATTGATTAATTACAGATGGAAACAAATTAACAACACTCAAACTAAAATTACAGAAAAAAAATTACATTCGGCGCTTTAAAAAATTGTAAAAAATTCATCTCTGCTGGAATTAGCTTCAAAATTTCAAAACCCATCCTAAATGAACCTATTTTTGACATACTGCCAAAACAATTGATATATTACAGATGAAAACAAATTAACAACACTTGGAACCAAAATTATAGAAAAAAAATTACTTTCGGCGCTTTAAAAAATTGTAAAAAATTCATCTCTGCTGGAATTAGCTTCAAAATTTCAAAATCTATTCAAAATAAACCAATTTTTGACATCCCTTTAAAGCAATTGACTTATCACAGCTGGTAACAAAATGGCGAGGGAATAAAAATTGCATCTGGCGACAAGAAAAATTGTAAAAAATTCATTTCAAAATGTCAAAATATACCCAAAATAAACCTGTTTTTGACATTCCTTTAAAACTGGTGGAGACAGGTGACCTTGATGTTGACGCAAACAAATTTAGAATGCTGGTTGATGTGTTTGAAACATTTGAAGTTCTAATTTAGGTATCTGGTGACTTGATGGTTGTAGATGACCTTGATGTGAATGCTAAAGAAAAAACCTTAATAATCAAATACAGGAGTTAGATTTAATTAAAGTGGAATTTATGAATTTTTTAAAGAAGAAAATTTAAAATAATAACAAACCAAAATTTACTATAAAATGTTTGTGCATGTTACATCAACCTCATCAAATATAGATCATCATGGCTTTGGTTGCTTCAAATTTTATAGTCTTATAAGAATTATGTACATATTTATATTCAGCATGTTTAAATCGTTAAATTTAAAAATTCAAATTTTCAGACATTAATCTAAACCGCATTATAAAATCGAATCACGCGATGACAATAAAGCACGGTTTTTATTATTAACCGCAGGATCCGCAGTTGATGAACAATACGTGCGTCACCGCGATTATCGGATATTGATATTCCTCGCGGAGAGGCGCGTCGAGCATCTTAAGCGGGATCTTGAGCACATGGGGCTCGAATCCCTCCACGGGCTTGTTTATTGAGCCAACGGCCTTTATCAAACCACCGAAAACCATTATCAATTCCGGCCGGCACCCGCGATAAATCACCAAGGCCGGGAGATCCTCCGGTACGTGAGAGGGGAACGTCATAATCATATCGAATCCCCCGCAAGAAAACTGGATTTCCTCGCGGTGCCATAAGATGAGCGCCCTCTGCATTCAATAAGATGAGGGGAAACGTCCGTTGCACGGTGCACCGGCGGTGATAATAAGATGGATGAAATATGGACCTGGAGGGACCCGAGAGATGTTTGATATTATTTCGCGCGTCGGGGTGGAAAAACTTAACCGGATCAACTGCGCCCCCTTTAACTACTTCCGGTATCTGGCGATTTTGGGCCGACCAGACGATAAAGAACCGCCCCGCTGGTTCGTACATGCAGGTGTGTGGCTTTTCGGATAGAAATTTCTATTAGGGTTGAATAATTCGGTCTATTCGGTTGCGAAAGCTTGATAGAGCTGTACGGGGTGGAGGATGGGGGGTTGTCGTCTATAGATTGGGAATCTGAAACGAAAAATTGCACAACTTTACTCTCGTACATTCAATACAAATTATATAGGTAACGCAACTCCTTTTTCGATTTTCACAATTTTCGAGTTTTCTTTGCTGACGCGTCACGGGCTTCAAATTGACATTTGAGGTTGGGCAAGTACATTTTCTGAAGTGTCTTGAAAGGATCTTTCTGGTGACGTATAGAAACCCCGAATCGAACCAGTGGAACACACTTATTTATTCGATCAAAAATGAATGTTATTGCAAATGAATCACATGAATTATTAACGTGTCCCGTAATAGAAATAATTTTGATTTATGCATAGCCCTAAACCTAATCGAGTGAAAGCGCGCAGTTAATTGTAATGCCACAATTTATGTTGTAGGCCTGATACGATAATTACACTTAATGGTAATAACGGTAATGGGCGCACGGATGATGTGTCCGAATAAAAAATTAATGGAGCAATCAGGGAACAATATGTTATTGTCTCTCGTTACTGTTAAGCATTGCCTTACATGATACGGGTTCATTTGTTTCGGAACGCTCGTGATCGGGTGTCATAACTCAGGTGTCATGTGTCTACAAGATTTTTTTTCAAAGATATGAGTTGGTAGTGAAGCGATGACGCGATTGCGAGGGCCGTGTTTGTTTGGAAATCTGAGCCGTAAAAATGTGCTACTAGCTGATAAATTTGAGTTATAATCTACTATTTCATATCTATTGTGTTGTAATCAAATAATATATTTGTACTATTTATAAAATAATTGTTAGAATCGTCTCGGGTGACCCCAAAATGGATGTTTCTGTGGAAATTTCGAATTCGAAAATGTTCGATAAAACCTTATTTAACAGTAACTGAAAAGATTTTGGCTACTGTGGACCAAATCTGAGAAAGTTACAATCACTGTCAAACCAAAGAATTTCTGCGTTTTTTTGAGATTTAAAAAAATATCTCATTTTGTAAAATTTGTTTCAGATTTTCAAAAAAAATTTACTCACTTGATACACTGTTGCTCAAAAAAAAAAATAGTAATGTGGACATTACATTACTGTTTTTATTTTTGTATTATTAACATGTTGATAGCGGCTTGAGCAACAGTGTATCGAAGTGAGGATAAAATTTTTTGAAAATCTGAAACAAGTTTTAGAAAATGATTTAAAATATTCCAGCAAAAACAAGCACGTTAATCACACAGTGTACCAATCCCCATGAAACCATTTTCAGCGCTCATATAAAAAAAATTAAAATATTTGCAGATATCTACCTTTTAATAACCCCAATTATCAATGTTTTTTGTCACATTCCAGAAAAATCCATGTTATTCACGCATAATAAATTACTGACAAACCAAATTTCTGCGTTTTTTGAGATTAAAAAAATATCTAAGTATAGGTGAGTTTACCGTAAAATGAAAAATATTAGCGTCTATTTTTTGCAAAAATTATTCAAAAATTATTGGTTTTCATATCCCAGCAAAAACTCACATGGTGTACCAACCCATTTTCAGCGCTCGCTTGAAAATTAAAATAATTGCAAATGTCTGGCTTTTAAAAATCCAATTATCAATGATTTGTCTTTCACATTCCAGAAAAATCCAAACTCGTTATTCACGTGGATTACCTAATAATCACTATCAAATCAAAGAATTGCCGCGTTTTTGAGATTTAAAAAATACCTATGTATAGGCGAGTTTATCGTAAAATGAGAACCGCTGAAATATTAGCGTCTATTTTTTGAAAATCAAGTTTTACAATTTTTTTCAGAAATTATTGGCTTTTATATCTAGCAAAAACCCACATAGTGTACTAAATAATCATTATCAAACCATTTTCAGCGCTCGCATAAAATAAATTAAAATCAATTATCGAACCAATTATCGATGATTATCAAACCATTTTCAGCGCCCGCATATAAAAATTTAAAATAACTGCAAATGTTTAGCTTTAAAAAACCAATTATCGATGATTTCGTTTTCATATTCCAGAAAAATCCAATCTCGTTATTCACGTGGTTTACCAAATAACCACTTTCAAAAAACAAAGAATCGCTGCATTTTTTTGATATTAAAAAAAATACCTATGTATTGGCGAGTTTATCGTAAAATGAGAAGCGCTGAAATATGAGCGTCTATTTTTTTGAAAATCTCAAACAAGTGCAGGTTTTTAAAGTTTTACAAATTTTTTAACAGAAACTCATCATTTCAAAAAGGGTGAGAAAGAAAATTATTCAAAACACAAAAGAATTTAATAAAATAGAGACATAAAATAAAAACCACGTCGATATTATAAGGAAAATGTTCTGCAACGTCTAATTACGTTGCAGAACATTTTGTGCTTTGATAATCATCACGACATTAGATTGGTGTCATCAGGTGCGCGATCATAACTCAAAATTGGTGCCGTAAGAGTAAAAATTGGTGGCCATCACGTTACCTTCTTCTATTTGATGGTGTCCTAGTTATTTATGGTCTATTTTCAATTTAAATCATATTTTAAATGCTTTGCAGCATCGGACGTTGAATCGTTAAAATTATGAAAGTTGGAAATTATACGTCATCGATGGTGGCCATCACGTTACTTTCTCCGATTTGATGGTGTCCTAGTTATATATGGTCTATTTTCAATTTAAATCATGTTTTAAATGTTTTGCAGCATCGGACGTTGAAACGTTAAAATTATGAAAGTTGGAAAATATACGTCAGATTTTAATGGTCAGTTTACTCGAAAACTAAAGGGATTTCGAAAAAAACTTATTCTTAATAAGTTGTTCATTTCGGCATTCTCTACAATTATTATTCATACAAATTTGATGTAACTGTTACCGTTTCATAATTATAAACCAAAAATGAAAAAAAAAATTTTTTTTCTCGAATCACAATGATTTTATGAAAAATATTTTCAAACAGAAGAAGTTCTCTTCAATGTTTGTTTAATTTTTTTTTATATTTATCCTAGTTAAAAATTTATTAGAAAAAACAAAACCCACTTCAGGTTACAAAATTTTACCAAAAAGCTTTTCAGTTTTTTCGGATTGACAAATAAGACTTATGTTCAAAGTTTCATGTTAATTGCATTATTGTTTCTTATTAAATACTTTCCAGAAATCTTTGAAATCGCTTCTAGGGAACTCAAAACGGATATTCAAGTAAACAAAAAAAATGAAAAAAATCTCACGATCACAATACCTGCTAGTACTTTGTAACGGAAGAAGTGATAATCGACATGGCAATTGGTGCTCGTAAGAAAAATGATAACCAGCGTTAATGATTCAAACCAATTACATTGTTAACATGAATCTTCAGTTAATAAATCATGCAGTGCTGTTAATTAAAAAAAAACAACTTTAATTAACGGTATTGTATACAATTTATTTCATTACACACAGCGTTGATATTCGCGCCTCTCACGACAATCCAATTAAAGCTTTTATATTCATAATTTGAGCGGTCTTCACAACATTTTAAATTCTTTAGAAAACGCACGAACCGGAGTTCAAACAATGCTATTACCAATTCAAGAATACGGTTTGAAATCGTACAATGCTCGATTCCCTTTCAGATAATTAAATGCACGGCAATGCGTTCCGTTTTATGAGGTGCAGTTAATCAAGTGGGGCCCGGCCCCCCCTGCGGCGCGGCGGCGGGGCGTTAATAAAAAAATCGCGTTGAATTATTGCGGGGCAATTAGCCGGGCACTTCTTAAATATAATTCTCATCTGGGAGGGAGCTCGAGACTGCCAGAAGAGCGTTTCGAATCAGCACCTTTAATTTAATTTTGGTTTTTACATGTTTTTTTTTGTAAAAAGGAGAATTCTGTAAATATATTTATTATTATTGTTATTATTTAGTTTGAGAATCATTCATGCTCCAGATGAGACACTACCCCTTTGGACAAACGAGACCCTTCTTTTTCGCACCACTGTCATGACTCGACGTGAATTTAATATGAATTGGTAAAATGTGATAAAAATCAATCTGCAAATGAATAATTCTAACCAATGAGGATTTTGTAATATCGCTTTTACACATTCGCGCTCGCGTCTCGCTTCTTTACTCGCCTCGTTTCGCATCTTGCCTCGCCACTCGCCTCGCATGTTGCCTCGCCATTCGCCTCGCCTCGCATCTTGCCTCGCCAATCGCCTCGCTTTTCCAGCGAATTTTTAATTAGTTGGGAAATGAAAATATTAAAGGCTCAAAAAATGATAATAAGAATCAGCGAAGGCTGCTATTTCTTCAGCGGTTCCCTAAAAGTCGAAAAAACCTTAGGAAATTATGCAGTGATTTCGAATATCTTTAAATTGGGGTCAGGTGCACCATAAAATTAGTGCCAGAAGAAGGAAAATGTAAGAGCCAAATTAATTTTCATTGTAACAACTATTTAATTCAATTCTCGCCATCTTTTACATAAATTTAAATAATCCTTCCATCACACTCGTCCGTTTTGCGAATGTAATAAGAATGAAATTTAATAACGCGGTCATTTTCCACGGCCCCCAAAAACTAAAAATTTAACGATGAACTCGCCACCTCCTAATTATAACGGGTGGTTTCGCGAGGTGCTGGAGGGTCGCAATTGTATTAACTCTGAAGAGAATTCGACCCCCGCAGCGTGCGGGATAACGTGCGCCCGACCGAGAAGGGTTTGGTGTAGTTGTAATTTGCGAGATGGTGCCGAGCAACCCTTCCGGGTTGGAACAGAGGGTGGGAGGGTGCGTTAAATGATGGCTTGTCCCGTATTTTGAACTTGCGTAATAGACTAGCCAAAATCACAAGAGAAAAAATACGCACCCTCTAAACTTTCAAATTTCAAAATTGTGCCTGCAACAGTAAGACAAAAATTTTGTCTGAATTAAAAAATGTGTAAAAAATAGAAATCGTTGCGTTATTGTTTTGCAAATTTTAACACATACTTTTACATCTATACGCTATCTAAAACAGTAAATTTATTTTAAAAATTCCGGCGAAAGCAAAAGTTATGAATTTTCAAAATTTCGCCTGTTGCAGTTAGAAAATTTAGTTTGAATTTAAAAAATTGTAAAAAATTGAAATCGTTGCGTTATTGTTTTGCAAATTTTAACAGATACTTTTACATCTATACGCTATCTAAAACAGTAAAGTTATTTAAAAAATTCCGGCGAAAACAAAAGTTATGAATTTTCTAAATTGTGCCTGCAGCAGTTAGAAAATTTAGTCTGAATTTAAAAAATTGAAATTGTTGCGTTATTGTTTTGCAAATTTTAACAGATACTTTTACATCTATACGCTATCTAAAACAGTAAATTTATTTTAAAAATTCCTGCGAAAACAAAAGTTATGCATTTACAAAATTGCGCCTGCAGCAGTTAGAAAATTTAGTCTGAATTTAAAAAAATGTAAAAAAATTGAAATTGTTGCGTTATTGTTTTGCAAATTTTAACAGATACTTTTACATCTATACGGTATCTAAAACAGTAAATTTATTTTAAAAATTCCGGCGAAAGCAAAAGTTATGAATTTTCAAAATTTTGCCTGCTGCAGCTAGAAAATTTAGTCTGAATTTAAAAAATTGTAAAAAATTGAAATTGTTGCGTTATTGTTTTGCAAATTTTAACAGATACTTTTACATCTATACGCTATCTAAAACTGTAAATTTATTTTAAAAATTCCGACTAAAACAAAAGTTATGAATTTTCAAAATTTCGCCTGCAGCAGTTAGAAAATTTAGTCTGAATTTAAAAAATTGTAAAAAATTGAAATCGTTGCGTTATTGTTTTGCAAATTTTAACAGATACTTTTACATCTATACGCTATCTAAAACAGTAAATTAATTTTAAAAATTCCGGCGAAAAAAAAGTTATGAATTTTCAAAATTTCGCCTGCTGCAGTTAGAAAATTTAGTCTGAATTTAAAAAATTGTAAAAAATTTAAATCGTTGCGTTATTGTTTTGCAAATTTTAACAGATACTTTTACATCTATACGCTATCTAAAACAGTAAATTTATTTTAAAAATTCCGGCGAAAACAAAAGTTATAAATTTTCAAAATTTCGCCTGCTGCAGTTAGAAAATTTAGTCTGAATTAAAAAATTGTAAAAAATTGAAATCGTTGCGTTATTGTTTTGCAAATTTTAACAGATACTTTTACATCTATACGCTATCTAAAACAGTAAATTAATTTTAAAAATTCCGGCAAAAACAAAAGTTATGAATTTACTAAATTGCGCCTGCTGCAGTTAGAAAATTTAGTCTGAATTAAAAAATTGTAAAAAATTGAAATCGTTGCGTCATTGTTTTGCAAATTTTAACAGATACTTTTACATCTATACGCTATCTAAAACAGTAAATTAATTTTAAAAATTCCGGCAAAAACAAAAGTTATGAATTTTCAAAATTTCGCCTGCAGCAGTTAGAAAATTTAGACTGAATTTAAAAAATTGTAAAAAATTGAAATCGTTGCGTTATTGTTTTGCAAATTTTAACAGATACTTTTACATCTATACGCTATCTAAAACAGTAAATTAATTTTAAAAATTCCGGCGAAAACAAAAGTTATGAATTTTCAAAATTTCGCCTGCTGCAGTTAGAAAATTTAGTCTGAATTTAAAAAAATGTAAAAAATTGAAATCGTTGCGTTCTTGTTTTGTAAATTTTAACAGATACTTTTACATCTATACGCTATCTATAATAGTAAATTAATTTTAAAAATTCTGGCGAAAAAAAAAGTAATGAATTTTCAAAATTTTGCCTGCTGCAGTTAGAAAATTTAGTCTGAATTAAAAAATTGTAAAAAATAGAAACCTTTACGGTTCGACTGCAAGGATTAGAAAATTTAATCCGGTGACGTAATTCTATAGGGAGCAATCCATCACGAAGGGCGTTCTTTTTCCATCCTCAGCACCCATTATTCTCCATTCAATCAACAACAATGCACCAAATCTAATCGACTGCGCCGTTTGTTGCGTTGCGTGGACCTGTGGCTGCCGAGTAAACAATGCCGCCGATTGGATAGAATGGAATTAGATCTGGAAGAGCGGAGCTCTCGATGCCGGCACACGTATCAACCCATTCAGATGCAAATGCTCGGTTTTTTGGGAGACACTGGGGGTGAGAGAGGGCTTTAATGTTAACGCACGGTGTTATAAACGTGCGTCTGTCGGGTTTGGCGGCGGGAGCGGGGAAGGGGGGCAGATGCAGTTTCTCATTGTTGGGGTGAAGCCCGAGCGCGTGCAACGACTGCAGCCCAGACACGACGCCGTGGTGAGGAGACTCTCAGTGCTGTTGCGGACCCGCCATGGGCAACAACAGCAGCAGCAGCGCCGGCTCTTCGGCGGCCACGCGGAAATCGCGCTCGTTGCCCACGTCTCCGGAAGTTCGAAGGTATACACAAATTTCGTGCGTGGAGTTTCTTGTGGTTTTCTGTGAATGGCACACACACACATATTGGATACGGCGATTCTATTGATTCAAAGTTTGTTGGACCCCAGGAAGGGGTGCGCTCTTTGCTTTTGGTAACATGTGCGCCGGCCGAATCAATCGCCGTAAAAAGAGGAAGTTTAAAATCACCCTATAAATTGTTTCATTGTATTGGAAAGATCCAAATTCTCGTATTTGCCAACATGGCCTTGGAATGAGGAAGGTGTACAGCCAATCAAATTACTTCATCTAAATATTGTAGCATTAAAAAAAATGTTGTAAATATTTGGACATGAATAATAAATTCGTCTGTACACTCATTTATATAAATATAATGAGTAATATCCACGTGTGCTGTTTGGTGCATACTAAACTCTTTGTGAATGCACTCATTCATAAAGATATAATACGTGTCCTGTTTGGTGCTCTCTCAATATTTCATTAGCTTTTACATAAATTAAATTATAATGGAATAATGGAAATCAAAATTAAAATGATTAATTGCTATTGGATGTAAAAAATATCACTTTTTCTGATTGCATGGTATAGCAGTTAATCATATTTACACTTTCATGATTTATTTTTAACTAAAATGATAATTTAAATATACCGGGTGGAAAAAATTCTATGTTTTTTTATAGAGCATCTAGGTAACCTCAAGAGTTATATACGCGATAGCCCCATTTCTGAGATAATCACAGTGGCGGATGATGAGTTTGGGCGTTTTTCAACTGTTTGCTACTTTAAAATACATCTTTTCCTTAATAACGATCGGATATACACCAAAACAGTTTAATCATTATTGATGTAGTTTTCTTCAAAGAATTCAGTGGCGTTCTTATTTTCTTTTTCCGACTTTTAATTTCAGAGTTTGCACACTCTATATTATAAATAAACGACCAACATTGCGAAATGTGTTGAAAAACCGTTGTATTCATTGAACAATTAAAAGTGCTTATTTAAATTAGAGTTGGTTTGCCCACAGCAAAAATTTATCAGTAATTTCGACCGTCAAAGTCGTCAGTTTTCGAATTTGACAGCAGACAATGATATTTCTGACAGCAGAAAATTTAGATCAATTTATTTATTATTATTTATTTACATCAATTGATGTAATTGATCTAAATTTTCCGCTGTCAGAAATATCATTGTCTACTGTCAAATTCGTCCTCTGTTTCTGCGAAAAGTGTCATTTTTGGCACTACTCACACTAGCAAAATGACATGCCCGACACCAGAAAATGAAATTTTTGATAATTTCTGACGTTTTTGACATTGAAAAGTTGACATTTCTGACAGAAAAAATTTCATTGTTAGCATTTACAATATGACATTAGTTTTGACACTTTTTTTGCAGGATTATTCAATTAAAAAAAAATATTTTTTGGCGATAGAAAACTATATTTATCAACTGTCAAATATGTCATATTGAAAAGCCAACTGACAATGTTGCTGTTGACAATAAAAAATTGACATTTCTGACTTTTTTGACATTAAAAAGTTGACATTTCTGACAGAAAAAATGACGTTTCTGAAATTGAGAAATTTCCATTGTTAGCATTTATAATATGACATTTTTTGACATTAGTTTTGACACTTTGAACGGTTGAATTTTTTTACTCAGGATTATTCAATTCCAAAAAATGTAAGTTTTGGCGATAGAAAACTATATTTATCAACTGTCAAATATGTCATATTTAAAAGCCAACTGACAATGTTAATGTTGATAATAAAAAAATCGACATTTCTGACTTTTTTGACATTAAAAAGTTGACATTTCTGGCAGAAAAAATGACGTTTCTGACATTGAGAAATTTCCATTGTTAGCATTTATAATATGACATTTTTTGACATTAGTTTTGACACTTTGAACGGTTGAATTTTTTTACTCAGGATTATTCAATTCCAAAAAATGTAAGTTTTGGCGATAGAAAACTATATTTATCAACTGTCAAATATGTCATATTTAAAAGCCAACTGACAATGTTAATGTTGATAATAACAAAATCGACATTTCTGACTTTTTTGACATTGAAAAGTTGACATTTCTGACAGAAAAAATGACGTTTCTGACATTGAGAAATTTCCATTGTTAGCATTTGCAATATTACTTTTTTTTAAATTAGTTTTGACACTTTGAACGGTTGAATTTTTTTACTCAGGATTATTCAATTCCAAAAAATGTAAGTTTTGGCGATAGAAAACTATATTTATCAACTGTCAAATATGTCATACTTAAAAACCAACTGACAATGTTACTGTTGATAATAAAAAAATGACATTTCTGACGTTTTTGGCATTAAAAAGTTGACATTTCTGACAGAAAAAATAATTTCATTGTTAGCATATACAATATGACATTTTTTGACATTAGTTTTGACACTTTGAACGGTTGATATTTTTTTACTCAGGATTATTCAATTCCAAAAAATGTAAGTTTTGGCGATAGAAAACTATATTTATCAACTGTCAAATATGTTATATTTAAAAGCCAACTGACAATGTTGCTGTTGATAACAAAAAATGACATTTCTGACTTTTTTGACATTGAAAAGTTGACATTTCTGACAGAAAAATGACGTTTCTGAGATTGAGAAATTTCCATTGTTAGCATTTACAATATTACTTTTTTTTTAATTAGTTTTGACACTTTGAACGGTTGAATTTTTTTACTCAGGATTATTCAATTCCAAAAAATGTAAGTTTTGACGATAGAAAACTATATTAATCAACTCTCAAATATGTCATATTTAAAAGCCAACTGACAATGTTGCTGTTGATAATAAAAAATTGACATTTCTGACGTTTTTGACATTGAAAAGTTGACATTTCTAACAGAAAAAATTTCATTGTTAGCATTTACAATATTACTTTTTTTGACATTAGTTTTGACACTTTGAACGGTTGAATTTTTTTTGCAGGATTATTCAATTCCAAAAAATTTAATTTTGGCGATGGAAAACTATATTTATCATCTGTCAAATATGTCATATTTAAAAGCCAACTGACAATGTTGCTGTTGATAATAAAAAAATGACATTTCTCACTTTTTTGACATTGAAAAGTTGACATTTCTGACAGAAAAAATGACGTTTCTGACATTGAGAAATTTGCATTGTTAGCATTTACAATATGACATTTTTTGACATTAGTTTTGACACTTTGAACGGTTGAATTTTTTTACTCAGGATTATTCAATTCCAAAAAATGTAAGTTTTGGCGATAGAAAACTATATTTATCAACTGTCAAATATGTCATATTTAAAAACCAACTGACAATGTTACTGTTGATAATAAAAAAATGACAGTTCTGACGTTTTTGGCATTAAAAAGTTGACATTTCTGACAGAAAAAATAATTTCATTGTTAGCATATACAATATGACTTTTTTTACATTAGTTTTGACACTTTGAACGGTTGAAATTTTTTTTGCAGGATTATTCAATTCCAAAAAAATTAATTTTGGCGATAGAGAACTATATTTGTCAACTGTCAAATATGTTATATTTAAAAGCCAACTGACAATGTTGCTGTTGATAATAAAAAATTGACATTTCTGACGTTATTGACATTGAAAAGTTGATATTTCTGACAGAAAACATTTCATTGTTAGCATTTACAATATGATATTTTTTGACATTAGTTTTGACACTTTGAACGGTTGAATTTTTTTACTCAGGATTATTAAATTCAAAAAAATTTAATTTTGGCGATAAAACTATATTTATCAACTGTCAAATATGTCATATTTAAAAGCCTACTGACAATGTTGCTGTTGATAATAAAAAAATGACATTTCTGACTTTTTTGGCATTGAAAAGTTGACATTTCTGACAGAAAAAATGACGTTTCTGACATTGAGAAATTTCCATTGTTAGCATTTACAATATGACTTTTTTTTGACATTAGTTTTGACACTTTGAACGGTTGAATTTTTTTTTTTAGGAGTATTCAATTCCAAAAAATGTAAGTTTTGGCGATAGAAAACTATATTTATCAACTGTCAAATATGTCATATTTAAAAGCCAACTGACAATGTTACTGTTGATAATAAAAAATTGACATTTCTGACGTTTTTGACGTTGAAAAGTTGACATTTCTGACAGAAAAAATTTCATTGCTAGCATTTACAATATGACATTTTTTGACACTTTGAACGGTTGAAATTTTTTTGCAGGATTATTCAATTCCAAAAAAATTAATTTTGGCGATAGAAAACTATATTTATCAACTGTCAAATATGTCATATTTAAAAGCCAACTGACAATGTTGCTGTTGATTATACAAGAATATTATTTAGGAGAGTCATGAATAATATTTCTGAAAGATATTTGATGGCAGAAAGATGACACTTTTGACAGTAGAAATTTTTGTCAGTAGAAAATATCATTTTTGGAATTTTGGTTATTAATTGTACAAAAATATTATTGAGTACAGTCACTAAAAATATTTCTGAAAAAATAAAAATAACATTTGCGAGTCAAAAAAATGACATTGACGGTACAAAAATGACAGTTTATGTGGGCCATTTTCGATGGTAGAAAATATAATTTTTGGCAGTACAAAAGATCACATTACACGGTAGAAATATGACATATTTGATGGCAGAAAGATGACACTTTTGATAGTAGAAATATGACATATTGATGGCAGAAAGATGACACTTTTGACAGTATAAAATTTACATAAACTTTGATGGATGAAAAGTTGGCTTTCTGAAAAAATATATTTTTGACAGTCGAAAAATGACATTTTCAGTAGTAGAAAGACAACATATTTTTGACTTTAGGAAAATAACACTTTTAACAGTAGAAGTAGTAGTAGTAGTAGTAGAAGCATGTAGGCAATTTTTGTCAGTAGAAAATATAATTTTTGACAGTAAAAAGGGTCACGTTTCACAGTGCAAATATGACATATTTGATGGCAGAAAGATGACACTTTTGACAGTAGAAATATGACATATTTGATGGCAGAAAAATGACACTTTTGACAGTATAAAATTTACATAAATTTTCATGGATGAAAAGTTGGCTTCTGAGAGTAGAAAAATTATATTTTTGACAGTCGAAAAAAATGACATTTTCCACAGTAGAAAAACAACATATTTTTGACACTTGAAAATGACACTTTTAACAGTAGAAAAATGATATTTTCGGTAGTAGAAAATTAAGTTGAATTCTGGACAGTCTAAAAATAAAGCATGTATGCCATTTTTGATAGAAAATATAATTTTTGGCAGTAAAAAAGGTTATATTTCGCAGTAGAAATATGACATATTTGATGGCAGAAAGAAGACATTTTTGACAGTATAAAATTTACATAAACTTTGATGAATGAAGAGTTGGCTTCTGAGAGTAGAAAACATATTTTTTTGACAGTCGAAGATGCAATTTACGACAGTAGAAAAACAACATATTTTTGTCTTTAGGAAAATGACACATTTAACAGTAGAAACATGTTATTCTCGTCAGTAGAAAATTGAGGCAAATTCTGGACAGTTTAAAAATGCAATTACGGACAGGAGAAGCGTGTAGGCCATTTTTGACAATAGAAAATATATTTTTTGGCAGTAAAAAAGATAATATTTTACAGTAGAAAGATGACATATTTGATGGCAGAAAGATGACACTTTTGACAGTATAAAATTTACGTAAACTTTGATGGATGAAAAGTTGGCTTCTAAGAGTAGAAAAATTATATTTTTGACAGTCAAAAAAACGGCATTTTCTGAAGTCGAAAAACAACATATTTTTGACTTTAGGAAAATAACACTTTTGACAGTAGAAAAATGATACTTTCGCCAGTAGAAAAACAACATATTTTTGACTTTAGCAAAATGGCACTTTTAACAGTAGAAAAATGATATTTCCGGCAATAGAAAATTAAGTCCAATTCTGGACAGTCTAAAAATGCAATTACGGACAGTAGAAACACGTAGGCCATTTTTGACAGTAGACAATATAATTTTTGGCAGTAAAAAGGTTACATTTCACAGTAGAAATATGACATATTTGATGGCAGAAAAATGACACTTTTGACAGTATAAAATTTACATAAATTTTGATGGATGGAAAGTTGGATTCTGAGAGTAAAAAAAATATATTTTTAACAGTCGAAAAATGACATCTTTTTGACTTTAGGAAAATGGCACTTTTAACAGTAGAAAAATAATATTTTCTACAGTAGAAAATTGAGTCGAATTCTGGACAGTCTAAAATGCAATTACGGACAGTAGAAACACGTAGGCCATTTATGACAGTAGAAAATATAATTTTTGGCAGAAAAAAGGTCACATTTCACAGTAGAAATATGACGTATTTGATGGCACAAAAAAGACATTTTTGACAGTAGAAAATTTACATAAACTCTGATGGATGAAAAGTTGGGTTCTGAGAGTAGAAAAATTACATTTTTGACAGTAGAAAAATTAAATTTTCGGCAGTAGAAAAACAACATATTTTTGACTTTAAGAAAATGACACTTTTAACAGTAGAAAAATGACATTTTCGGCAGTAGAAAATTGAGTCGAATTCTGGACAGTCTAAAAATGAAGCATGTATGCCATTTTTGATAGTAGAAAATATAATTTTCGCCAGCCAAAAAGGTTATATTTCACAGTAGAAATATGATATATTTTATGGCAGAAAGATGCCATTTTTGACAGTATAAAGTTTACATAAACTTTGATGGATGAAGAGTAGGCTTCTGAGAGTAGAAAAATTATATTTTTGACAGTCGAAAAATGAAATTTTCGCCAGTAGAAAAACAGCATATTTTTGACTTTAGGAACATGACACTTTTAACAGTAGAAAAATGATATTTTCGGCATTAGAAAATTTAGTCTAAAAATGACAGTAGAAGCATGTATGCCATTTTGGATAGTAGAAAAACTGCGTATTTTTGACTTTGGAAAATTGACACTTTTAACAGTAGAAAAATGATATTTTAGGCAGTAGAAAAACAACATATTTTTGACTTTAGGAACATGACACTTTTAACAGTAGAAAAATGATATTTTCGGCATTAGGAAATTTAGTCTAAAACTGACAGTAGAAGCATGTATGCCATTTTGGGTAGTAAAAAAACTGCGTATTTTTGACTTTGGAAAATTGACACTTTTAACAGTAGAAAAATGTACTTTAGAGTTGCAAATTGAGTCGAAAATAATCATTTTTGACAGTCTAGACACATGTAGGCCACTTTGGACAGTGGGTGCACCTATCAGGTTTGTTAAATCTGATAAATTTACTTTACAGTAGTGTTTTTATTTTTCAAATTCGAACATTAATTTGCGCTCAAAAAAAAACTCAATGCGGTTGCGATATGTCAGTTGTCAAAAATTCAACTGTAATCGTATCCTTTGAATATTTGAAAAAAATATTAGGTGGATTGCAAGAATTGGTTTGCCAACAGGATGGTGCATCCACCGTGACTGTTGAATCCAATGAATTTACTTTACGGTGGTGTTTTCATTGTTCAAATCCGAACAATTAATTTCCAAAAAGTGTGATTAATTAATAATATATAATATAATAATAATAATAATAATAATAATATAATAATAATATAATATATTTATTGGTGCTAAAAACTAATTAATTTCTCACTTCCAAAAACTTTCCAAAAAGTGGCATAAATTTTATTCCACAAATATTGAGCCAGAAGCCTCCCAAATACTGTGCAGAATATTTTTGAAAAATAACTCTTACTGCGGTCGACTAAATGATTTTAAATCTCCATGTGTTCTCGGACACTTCTTCAATCCCCCAAAAAATACATTCTTCTCTTGTTAGTCGTAAAAATCTAAATCTCGAATTTTGGCAAAGTTTGCAATCGGCCAAAACAAAATAAAAATTCTTATTCTTATCACTAATACAAGCACTTTGGTAATTAAAAGTCAAATAAATGTTACGGGCACCCCTTCAATCCCCAAAAAAATGAATTTTTCCGTCGGTCGCAGAAATTTACATCTCGCCTTATAAATCACGAATTTTGACAAAGTTTGCAATCGGCTAAAACTAAATAAAAATTCTTATTATTATCACTAAGTCAAGCACTTTAATAAATAGAAGTCAAAAAAACCTTACTGGCACCTCTTCAGTCCCCAAAAAAATAAATTCTTCCACCAGTCGCAAAAATCTACATCTCGCCATATAAATCTCAAATTTTGACAAAGTTTGCAATCGGCCAAAACTAAATAAAAATTCTTATTCTAATCACTAACGCAAGCACTTTGATAATTTAAAGTCAAAACAACGTTACTGGTACCTCTGTAATAAAAAAAAAATCTTCCGTCAGTCGTAAAAATCTATATCTCGCCATTTAAATCTCGAATTTTGACAAAGTTTCCAATCAGCCAAAATTAAATAAAAATTCTTATTCTCATCACTAATACAAGCGCTTTAAATAATTAAAAGTAAAAGAAACGTTTCGGGCACCCCTTCAATCCTCAAAAAAATAATATCTTCCGCCGGTCACAGAAATTCATATTTCGCGATATAAATCTCGATTTTTGACGATTTGATCATTTCCAATCAACCAGAACTCATTCCCGTCCACAAAGAAATAAGTTCTAATATTTAGAAAAACAAAATCAGCGTTGGATTTTGCTGTTTTAAATTATTAAAATCGTTGAACACAATCGAACAGTAAACACTTGTAAAAAGCAAGAGCAAGAGGTAAAAATTTCCACTTACAATCGTGAAATGTCTTTACGGCGACGACCGTCCCTCATCCATCCTTAACATTTGACTTTATCACACGAACATTCGGAAACAACACTCCACTGCACCACTAAAATCTTCCATCACCGAATTCACGAACAGAACTGGAAAACAACATCGTCAGGTGCGGTCATCTGACCTTTGTCCCGGAGGCAATTGGGTAGAGGTCGCGAAAAACGCATTATTTCTTCACCTGTTATCGATGCATTAACGCACCTTCGATTCGAAATAAATTCATTTGAATTTATGCGTAAGATCGATGATGAGAAAAGAGAGCGAAGTTTTGAAAAAATGAAAAAAAATTTTAGTGACTTATAAAAAAAATATAAAAACAATTGCCAGCGACTTGAAACTCCTCAAATTTGCTTATAATGAATGCGAAATTGCGTTCCTGTGAAAACTATCAACACTTCATCCCTAAATTTTGGAATAATTTCATGTGAACGGAGAGTGAAGTTTTGAAAAAATGTAATAATGTTAGTGGCTTGAAAAAAATATAAAAACAATTGCCAGCGACTTGAAACTTCTTAAATTTGCTTATAATGAATGCGAAATTGCGTTCCTGTGAAAACTATCAACACTTCATCCCTAAATTTTGGAATAATTTAATGTGAACGGAGAGCGAAGTTTTGAAAAAATGTAATAATTTTAGCGACTTGAAAAAAATATAAAAACAATTGCCAGCGACTTGAAACTTCTCAAATTTGCTTATAATGAATGCGAAATTGCGTTCCTGTAAAAACCATCAACACTTCATCCCTAAATTTTGGAATAATTTAATGTGAGCGGAGAGTGAAGTTTTGAAAAAATGTGATAATTTTAGTGACTTGAAAAAAATATAAAAACAATTGCTAGTGACTTGAAACTCCTCAAATTTACTTATAATGAATGCGAAATTGCGTTCCTGTGAAAACTATCAACACTTCATCCCTAAATTTTGGAATAATTTAATGTGAACGGAGAGCGAAGTTTTGAAAAAATGTAATAATTTTAGCGACTTGAAAAAAATATAAAAACAATTGCCAGCGACTTGAAACTTCTCAAATTTGCTTATAATGAATGCGAAATTGCGTTCCTGTGAAAACTATCAACACTTCATCCCTAAATTTTGGAATAATTTAATGTGAACGGAGAGCGAAGTTTTGAAAAAATGTAATAATTTTAGCGACTTGAAAAAAATATAAAAACAATTGCCAGCGACTTGAAACTTCTCAAATTTGCTTATAATGAATGCGAAATTGCGTTCCTGTGAAAACTATCAACACTTCATCCCTAAATTTTGGAATAATTTAATGTGAACGGAGAGCGAAGTTTTGAAAAAATGTAATAATTTTAGTGACTTGAAAAAAATATAAAAACAATTGCCAGCGACTTAAAACTTCTCAAATTTGCTTATAATGAATGCGAAATTGCGTTCCTGTAAAAACCATCAACACTTCATCCCTAAATTTTGGAATAATTTAATGTGAACGGAGAGTGAAGTTTTGAAAAAATGAAATAATGTTAGTGGCTTGAAAAAAATATAAAAACAATTGCCAGCGACTTGAAACTTCTTAAATTTGCTTATAATGAATGCGAAATTGCGTTCCTGTGAAAACTATCAACACTTCATCCCTAAATTTTGGAATAATTTAATGTGAGCGGAGAGCGAAGTTTTGAAAAAATGTAATAATTTTAGCGACTTGAAAAAAATATAAAAACAATTGCCAGCGACTTGAAACTCCTCAAATTTGCTTATAATGAATGCGAAATTGCGTTCCTGTGAAAACTATCAACACTTCATCCCTAAATTTTGGAATAATTTCATGTGAACGGAGAGTGAAGTTTTGAAAAAATGTAATAATGTTAGTGGCTTGAAAAAAATATAAAAACAATTGCCAGCGACTTGAAACTTCTCAAATTTGCTTATAATGAATGCGAAATTGCGTTCCTGTAAAAACCATCAACACTTCATCCCTAAATTTTGGAATAATTTAATGTGAGCGGAGAGTGAAGTTTTGAAAAAATGTGATAATTTTAGTGACTTGAAAAAAATATAAAAACAATTGCTAGTGACTTGAAACTCCTCAAATTTACTTATAATGAATGCGAAATTGCGTTCCTGTGAAAACTATCAACACTTCATCCCTAAATTTTGGAATAATTTAATGTGAGCGGAGAGTGAAGTTTTGAAAAAATGAAATAATTTTAGTGACTTGGAAAAAAATAAAAACAATTGCCAGCGACTTGAAACTTCTTAAATTTGCTTATAATGAATGCGAAATTGCGTTCCTGTAAAAACTATCAACACTTCATCCCTAAATTTTGGAATAATTTAATGTGAGCGGAGAGTGAAGTTTTGAAAAAATGTGATAATTTTAGTGACTTGAAAAAAATATAAAAACAATTGCTAGTGACTTGAAACTCCTCAAATTTGCTTATAATGAATGCGAAATTGCGTTCCTGTAAAAACTATCAACACTTCATCCCTAAATTTTGGAATAATTTGATGTGAGCGGAGAGTGAAGTTTTGAAAAAATGTGATAATTTTGGTGATTTGAAAAAATTATAAAAACAATTGCCAGCGACTTGAAACTTCTTAAATTTGCTTATAATGAATGCGAAATTGCGTTCCTGTGAAAACTATCAACACTTCATCCCTATTTTTTGGAATAATTTAACGGGAATAGAGAGTGAAGTTTTGAAAAAATGTTCAAAATTTAATCACTTATCACTGGCAAAGCAATTTTATGTTATGTAATATTAGTCACCCCACTCAAATTGATATCTATATTATATATCAAACCATATAAATCACGAGGGTATGAATATATGAAATACACGAAACACCCTTACGCACCGAATGTCACACACACCTATAAATATTTCGTAATGTATATGCCCACGTGACTATCTGATGAATATATAGAGGTAATTCACGTCCAGATGTTTACGATTGCAACGGTCACACACACACACCAAATATCCAATTTCTCGCAGCTAAAACCCAATTTGAGGAAAGATGATTCCGTCCTAAATATAGTGATACGATTTATTCGGAGTCCCCCTGGCTATTTTAAAACCTCCCCGTCTATGGCGATTGATTCGAAAACGCGGCCACATATGTTTACTACCCCAACGCCACCATTAAAAATGCACCATCGACGTTAAATCGTTAAATCGAAAATCAATGGGTTGGTTGTTTCGATTTAGAAATTCAGAACAAAGTACTTTTTTTAGAAAAAATAATTCTTTAAGAATTTTAAAATTTGGATTATTATGGAGAGTTTTAATGAATCAACAAATACAAGTAAATTTGTTAATATCAAATATTTTGTTTTAAAAAATACAAAAATAATTATGTTTTTACGGTTAATGTTTACATGCAATTGCGTGTGAGTTTGTAAAATATGTGGCTAGAGAAAATCCATATATTTTCCATTAAACTGAAACTCACAATGGCCTGGAATGCATACATACAGAGTGCTCTAATAACATTGGCGTTGGCAGAGGATAAGAGTTGGTCAAGAGAAATCGTTGTTTAAAGCGCTAAAGAGAAGAGATCTGTCTCCAAGCGATTGTAGTGAAGCAATAAAGTTTTTTTGGGCCTCTTTTGTATTTTCCCCTTAGTCAACAAATACATATTACTGCAGATATTATTGGATATAATTGGATAAATCCATGAATGGGGTCTAGACGTATCGCGAACAGCCTCAAGCCCACCTTATAGAAAGCAACAAAACTGCTACGTTCCGTGGTCGTGATATAAATAATTGCGGGTATTAAAGTTATTCCGGTGCACAGGACTAGTTTCAGAAAGAAAAAAAATGTCTACCTCCGCCAATCTTTACGACCCGCTTTTGTTGGGCCTGTATCGCTCGTAAAGCCCGACTTGTTGAATTGAAGTCGTATCGGTGCTTAACTTATAATTTATTGCGTCTACTGGGTTTTCATCGTCTTAAACTTAATGATTAATCCCTAATTAAACTAAATTGAAAAAATCATACTTTCAGGCGGAAAGTGTCTCAATAAAATAAAAATTCCCTGATTTCTATAAAATTAGAAATACGATACTTTTCGTCTTCTATAATTTAAGAGTCGCTAAGAGAATACAATTAATAAATGATCTACCGAAACAACTATAATAATAATAAACTTTATTAACGGAAAAAATCTTCTTTTTACAAAAAACACTTAAATTTAATAGCTTACATTCATACTAAAATTAATTTCATCAAGAACGTACATTAATAACATTAATTTTCTACATTTTTAATATTACGTTTGAACGAATTATAATTAAAAATTAAACTACTTTCCTGGCTAGTACCACGACGAATATTGAATAATACAGTAGATAATTTGTGTGCTAAAAATATCGGTGGTTGATTTGTTAATTGTAGTCTCTTAGACAGACGATCTCATTTTACTGTATTCTCTCTCTCTCATACTTTCATTCGAGAGTAATTTAGAGCAAAACTAACGAAGTGAATAAATGGTACTGAAACCAGGGGCGGCTCGTTATATAGAGCTACGGAGCCATGACACTACCTTAGCAAGAATTTTTAACTGATTCCTAAAAAACTTTTTAAATGTTAAACAACACCTGTAACACCGCATGGAAATTCCACATTAATTTCAACGGATGGTTAAAATTTTGACAGAATATTTCTAAATAATGCGCCTTTACAAATTTCCAAAGAAAATAATCGCAAGTTTACCAGAACAAAAATGATTGCGCTAAAGAGCAAATTTTGATGGCCAAAAAAGCGCATTTTTCAGAAATTTGCATGGGAATTCCACATTTATTGCAAAGGATGGTTGAAATTTTGACAGACTAATTTTGAATAATATGTCTTTAGAAATTTCCAAAGAAAATAATTTTCTTTTAAAATTTCGATTTTTTTTGTTAAAATTTTCCCTATATATGTTAGATTTTTTTAACCTAAATTATTGATTTTTATACGCAACTTTTTTATTTCTTTGCCGATATTTTTACAGTTTTTGATTGCTTGCCCTTCATTTTAGATTTTTAACTTGAATTATTATTTTTTATGGGCGAACTTTTTTACTTCTTGGTTAATTTTTGACTAAAATCGATAAAATTTAATTTTCCTTTTTTTTAAGTCTGAGACCATTCTGAACACTATTTGTCAATAAAAAAAAAATTGTGGGACTTCCAGGAACCGAGGTTTTCGAGTTTCTGGTCGGCTACTTATTTTGAGCTAAAGAGTTATTTTGGGAGCTGAAAATTGCAAATTATTTTTGTTTTCCTTGATTTTTCAATTTTTTGGTTTGTATTTTTTATTTTTAGACCTATGTTTTAGATCTTTGACCTGTATTTTTCATTTCTTCGTTCCAAATTTTAGAGTTTTTTGCCTTAAATATTTTTTATTTTGGTTAAACTTATTATTTTTTTTTGTTGTGTTTTTGGATTTTTGGTCTGCATTTTTTTTAACCACGAATTTTCGGTATTTGTCTAAATTTTCGATTTTTCGTGCTTATATTTTAGGTTTTTACCTAAATTAAGAGAGTATTTTTTATTGGTCTATACTTTAGATTGTTAACGTGATTGTTTTTATGTGAACATTTTTGATTTTTTTGCCGGTATTTAATTTGCATAATTTGTCAATTCCATCTTTCATCCAATAAATTATAAAAGTGGGTCTACCATCAACATGTTCCACGAGCCGCCACTGATTGAAACTATTAATTTAGAGCAAAACTGTAAAAATATCGATTGTCAGCGAACAAACGTGGATTAATTCCACAGGTGCTCATTTACGAAATTACAGGCTTGTCACCGACAACCAGCACTCTCTCCCCGACAATTTGGGGGAGAAAAAAAATTGGCCTTTATACAGGCAGGGAGAGGGTGCTTACAGCTACTACAGCCACTCCGAAATCCGAGATTCGAACGCGTACGTACATCTGGTCCAAAGGGGGTCGCCCTGGAGACGAACGGCAAACGAAGTATTGTAGTTTCCCGTACAAAACAATCACAAATTCCTTTCGTAAAATCGGGGAATTGAAACAATAAACCAAACCAAATGTATAGTAAAGCCATTTTAAGAAGCCAACTGAGCAACTTCACGCAAAATTTAAAGTACTTCCACCATCATAAGTCATTGGAATTTGGTTATAGATGTTGACAGCTTTATCTAGCTAGTGCACTACCCGCCCTGCCTGCGTTAATCATCTCAGTTGGCTTCTTAAAAAAAAATTTAATCGTCATTTAGGCACTATTTCTGACAAGTACATCCTTTCCCGAAAGTTCCACAAAAAATTTATATAGACAAATAGTGTTCAGAATGCTCATTCTAAGAGCTCTCATAGATTTGAAAAAAAAATTAAGAAAAATGTTTCGAAGAATTTTTTTTAAATCGTTATTTAGGCGTTTCCAGTTGATTTAAGCACTATCTACGACTTCAGTCATTTTGCGTATCTCCAGTGCTGAAAGTCCCGCAAAAATATTTTATTGGCAAATTGTGCTAAGAATGAGCTGTTGGATTTGATTTGAAAAAAAAATTAGAAAAAATTTTTGAAGAAAATTTTTCTTTTATCGTTTTTCTAGGCGGTTTCAGTCGATTTAAGCGTTGTTTACGATAAAAGTCATTTTGCGTATCTCCGTTCCTGGAAATCCCACAAAAATTTATACAAATAGTGCTCAGAATGAGCTCTTAGACTTGAAATGAAAAAAATAAGAAAAATGTTTTGAAGAATTTTTTTTTGTAATCGTCATTTAGGCACTATTTATGACAAGTTATTTTGAGTACCTCCGTTCACGAAAGGTCCACAAAAAAAATTATATGGACAGAATGCTCTCTTAGACTTGAAAAAAAAAATAAGAAACATTTTTTGCAGAAAAAAGTTTTTAATCGTTATTTAGGTGTTTCCAATCGATTTAAGCACTATCTATGACTGAAGTCATTTTGCGGGTCTCCGGTGCTGAAAATCCCGCAAAAACTTTTCATTGACAAATAGTGCTCAGAATGAGCTGTTGGATTTGATTTGAAAAAAAATTAGAAAAAATTTTTGAAGAAAAATTTTTTTTACTCGTTTTTTTAGGCGGTTTCAGTCGATTTAAGCGTTGTTTACGACAAAAGTCATTTTGCGTATCCCCGTTCCTGGAATTCCCACAAAAAAATATACAAATAGTGCTCAGAATGAGCTGTTAGACCTGAAAAAAGACAATTAGAAAAAAAATTTTAAGTAACATTTTTTTAAATCGTTTTTTTAGACGTTTCCAGTCGATTTAAGTGTTGTTTGCGACCAAAGTAATTTTGCGTATCTACGTTCCTGAAAGACCCACAAATATTTTTTATAGACAAATAGTGTTCAGAATGAGCTCCTTAGACTTGAAGAAAATTTTTTTAAGAAAAAATGTTTTAATCGTTATTTAGGCGTTTTAATTGATTTAAGCAATATCTACTAGAGATGGGCGATATTTCACGTATTGTCATTTTTTACATCGCATTTCCTGCGATGTTTTCATTCAAGTGCTCAAAAAATTAAAACGAAAATCTTCAAAAATCCATATCTCTATTAAAAATTGTTGAATTTACAAAAACCAAATTGATTTTGAATTAGCTATACTTCAGCCATTGAGGATGATTTTTATGGAATCTTGCCTGCACGTTTTATATTTTTTTCTGCGATGTTTTTATTTAAGTGCTTAAAAAAATTAAATTAAAATCTTCAAAAATCCATATCTCTATAGAAAATTGTTGAATTTACAAAAACCAAATTGATTTTGAATTAGCTATACTTCGGCCACTGAGGATGATTTTTTATGGAATTTTGTCTGCGCGTTTTATATTTTATCTGCGATGTTTTCATTCAAGTGTTCAAAAAAAACTAAAATTTTCAAAAATTCATATCTCTATTGAAAATTGTTGAGTTTACAAAAATCGAATTCATTTTGAATAAGCGATACTTCGATCATTGGGGATATTTTTTATGGAACTTTGTCTGCGCGTCTTATTTTTTTTTTCTGCGAAGTTTTCATTCAAGTGCTCAAAAAATTAAAATCAAAATCTTCAAAAATCCATATCTCTATTGAAAATTGTTGAATTTACAAAAACCGAATTGATTTTGAATTAGCTAAACTTCGGCCATTGAGGATGATTTTTTATGGAATTTTGTCTGCTCGTTTTATATTTTTCTGCGATGTTTTCATTCAGGTGCTTAAAAAAATAAAACTAAAATTTAAAAAAATTCATATCTCCATTAAAAATTGTTGCATTTACAAAAACCAAATTGATTTTGAATAAGCGATATTTCGACCATTGAGGATATTGTTTGAAGGAATTTTTTCTTCGCGTTTTATATTTTTTTCTGCGATGTTTTCATTCAGGTGCTCAAAAAAATAAAACTAAAATTTAAAAAAATTCATATCTCCATTAAAAATTGTTGAATTTACTAAAACCAAATTGATTTTGAATTAGCTATACTTGGCCATTGAGGATGATTTTTTATGGAATTTCGTCTGCACGTTTTATATTTTTTTCTGCGATGTTTTTGGCCAAATGCTCAAAAAATTACGAAAATTTTCAAAAATCTATATCTCCATTAAAAATTGTTGAATTTACAAAAACTAAATTTATTTTGAATTAGCTATACTTGGCCGTTGAGGATGATTTTTTATGGAATTTTGTCTGCCCGTTTTATATTTTTTCTGCGATGTTTTCATTCAGGTGCTCAAAAAAAAACTAAAACTTTCAAAAATCCATATCTCCATTAAGAATTGTTGAATTTACAAAAACCAAATTGATTTTGAATTAGCTATACTTTGGCAATTGAGGTTGATTTTTTATGGATTTTTGTCTGCGCGTTTTATATTTTTTCTGCGATGTTTTCATTCAAGTGCTCAAAAAAATAAAACTAAAATTTTCAAAAATCCATATCTCCATTAAAAATTGTTGAATTTACAAAAACCAAATTGCTTTTGAATAAGCGATACTTCGGCCATTGAGGATGATTTTTTATAGAATTTTATCTGCGCGTTTTATTTTTTTTTTCTGCGAAGTTTTCATTCAGGTGCTCAAAAAAATAAAACTAAAATTTAAAAAAATTCATATCTCCATTAAAAATTGTTGAATTTACTAAAACCGAATTGATTTTAAATAAGCGATACTTCGACCATTGAGGATATTGTTTGAAGGAATTTTTTCTACGCATTTTATATTTTTTTCTGCGATGTTTTCATTCAAGTGCTCAAAAAAATAAAATTAAAATTTTCAAAAATTCATATCTCCATTAAAAATTGTTGAATTTACAAAAACCAAATTGATTTCGAATAAGCGATACTTCGACCATTGAGGATATTGTTTTAAGGAATTTTTTCTACGCGTTTTATATTTTTTTTGCGATGTTTCTGTTCAAGTGTTAAAAAACTATAACGAAAATCTTCAAAAGGATTTTTGAAGATTTTCTGTATTGAAAATTGTTGAATTTACAAAAACCAAATTGATTTCGAATAAGCGGTACTTCGGCCATTGAGGATAATTTTTTATGGAATTTTGCCTCCACGTTTTATATTTTTTTCTACTATGTTTTTGGCCAAGTGCTCAAAAAAATTACGAAAATTTATTTTAAAATAATCGAGAACAGAGCAAATAATCTTTCAAAAGATGCGTTTTTTCCAGAGGCAAAACCAAAACAGTTAAAGAATGTTGCATTTAATTAGTATTGGTAATTTCGAACCATTAAAATAAATTTAAAGCGCGAAAGGAATGGAAATCGCATGGCACACTTGTTCCCGCTTTGGAAACGACCAAAATTGGGCCGTTTGCGGTTTTATCGGCGCGAGAATTTGTCCATAAAAATACGCAAACGTGACAGTTATTGATCATCCCGTTACTTGTTTTTTTCCCAGCCATCGGTGAAGGAGGCGTTACTTTCGAAATTACCCCAAATTTGTCTTCGGCCATTTAACAAAGAAATCGCCATAAATCGATACCAAATAAGCATTCTATAATTTTATTTATATATTTATTTCGACAGATGCTCGAAATTTTGACAGATTATAAAAGAAATTACCCGAATGTTTCAGTAACAAAAATGACTGCTCTAGAAGATAAATTTTAATGACCAAAAATGCACTTTGGCCGGAAATTACTCCGTGAATTCCATATTTATTTTGACAGATGCTTGAAATTTTGACAGATTAATTATGGATTATAAAAGAAATTACATGAACTTTCCAGTAACAAAAATGGCCGCGCCAGAAGTCAAATTTTAATGACCAAAAATGCACTTTGGCCGGAAATTACTCCGTGAATTTGATATTTTTTTTGACAGATGCTTGAAATTTTGACAGATTAATTATGGATTATAAAAGAAATTGCCCGAACTTTTTAGGAACGAAAATGGCCGCGCTAGAAGTCAAATTTTAATGACCAAAAATGCACTTTGACCAGAAATTACTCCGTGAATTTCATATTTTTTTTGACAGATGCTTGAAATTTTGACAGATTAATTATGGATTATAAAAGAAATTACACGAACTTTCCAGTAACAAAAATGGCCGCGCCAGAAGTCAAATTTTAATGACCAAAAATGCACTTTGGCCGGAAATTACTCCGTGAATTCCATATTTATTTTGACAGATGCTTGAAATTTTGACAGATTAATTATGGATTATAGAAGAAATTACACGAACTTTTCAGTAACAAAAATGGCTGCGCCAGATGACAAATTTTAATAACCAAAAATGCACTTTGACCAGAAATTACTCCGTGAATTTCATATTTTTTTTGACAGATGCTTGAAATTTTGACAGATTAATTATGGATTATAAAAGAAATTACACGAACTTTTTTAGGAACGAAAATGGCCGCGCTAGAAGTCAAATTTTAATGACCAAAAATGCACTTTGACCAGAAATTACTCCGTGAATTTTATATTTATTTTGACAGATGCTTGAAATTTTGACAGATTAATTATGGATTATAAAAAAATTACCCGAACTTTTTAGGAACGAAAATGGCCGCGCTTGAAGACAAATTGAATGACCAAAAATGCACTTTGGCCAGAAATTACTCCGTGAAGTCCATATTTATTTTGACAGATTAGAGAGACTTTGCTCACATGCCATATTATCCCAGTTCGGAGTATACATCCTGTAACTTTCAAAAATATTATCCTAAACGAATATTTGTTCTGTCTGTGTGTATTTTTCAAGTTTATTTATTTCCTTTATGCATAAAAGAACTGCAATGAGACACGTCATCTCCTGGTAATTTGTGGATTTTTCCTTGCAGCGCAAATAAACTGATTTGCCAGAGTTGCGTCCCGGAGGGGACGCGCACACAAACACCAACCCCGGAGATAACTTTGTTATTCTATTTCCACGTTAAACTGATAAGTGTTTATTGTTACAGATCGACCGCGATCCCGCATAAGGGCAACAGCAGCATCCCCCTCCCCGGATCTGCGCTGCCGGCGCGTAGATGCCCCCCAGACAAAGTGCGCCCCGTGGCGGGGTCGAGCAGGGCCTCCAGTCCGGCCCTGTCCATGATACCGCGAGCCCCGCCGACGGCGACGGTCACCAGTCCCTACCAGACGCCCCCGCAGCACCAGCAGCAGCCGAACAAGAACTCGTCGATGCTGGACAAGCTGAAGCTGTTCAAGTCGGGGGACAGGCCGACCCCCGCGACGACGGGGAAGCGGACGAGCAGCTCGAGCGGGGTGTCTTCGGCGAGGAGCGAACGCTCGGACAGCAGCATAAGTCTGGAGCCGGCGGCGGATCTGAAGCCGGTGAGGAACAACTCGCGGGTGAAGCAGCAGCGGCCGACGAAGAACGCTCCCTCGAAGAACAGTCCCGGTTCTAATAAGAAGGTGACGACGCGGACCGCCGTGGAGGTCGAGAAGCACGCGAACAAAGTGGCGAATTTGACCTCTTCGAAGCTGTCCGAGCCGAAAGTAAAAGTGGCGACGGGAAAGACACACGCGGACGTGGGTGTCGTTAAGAGTGCGCCGCCTCAAGGACCTGCACCAACGCAACAGCTGCTCCACGCACCTGGAACCGGTATGTAATGATCTTTGTTGGTACGACGTCTTCTCCAAAAGACCTTTTTTTATTAACCTTTTAAAACCATATAGTGATAACCAGAGCGGGTCACGAGGTGACTCATGGTACGATAGGTAAGGTCGGTTGCAGAGATCTGTATTACCACCTCTGATACCTTGTCTGTACCATGAGTCACCACGCCGAGAGCCGTCACTGGTGATAACTAGAGCCAGGATGTTCAGGCACTAAAAAATGGTAAAATAGGCAGGCCAAAAGGCACTAAAAATATGAAAATAGGCACGCAAAACACAAAAATAGGCACTCAAAAATCTGAAAAATTTTGGGCATAAAACAAAATAAATATTATTATTTAAATGGATTTATTGCACAATCATACATTTTATTAGAATAGATCATAAAACAAAATAATTATTAAAACATATGGAAATTACAACTAATAAAAAGATGTTTTTTTTTTAATTATCCGTAGTTAGCGCTTGCCGTCTATCCGAGAGTATATATTTTAATTGCGAAAACGATCTTTCTACGTCTACTGATGTAACTGGTGCAAATTTAAAACATGTAATTTCTGAAGTGTGTCAAGTTGGCACCCCAATAGAGTTCTCAATTCCTTTTGATGTATCTAGAAGTACTATCAACTTAAAAAAAAAAGAGTTCTGTAAAATTGGGCTGTTAGGATTTTTTTTAAAAAGGGGGTGCCAACTTGACAACATTGTTATCGAATAGTTCTGAATCAGTTCAACCCAAATGTATTTGGGTTAGTACTATAGTTCCTGATGCTTTTAAAAAAGATTTCTGTTGAATTTCCAGAGATAAAAATGTTAAAAATTGGAAATTCGAAATATTTAAATTCATATTACTCACTTAATATTGGTCGAATCTAAATATTTCATAACAACTAGGATAGAACTCACAAAGAACTACGGGAAACACCAATCAGAATTATCCGGAACTATACAAAAAAAAATTGAAAAAAGTCACAAAGCCAAAAAAGAATTCTATGAGCTCTGAGTAAATTTTCTATTTTTACTTATTGAGTACAATAATTCTTTCTTATAAACAAATTTGATGCAATCACGAATAAATTTAAAATTCGAAAATAGAAAATTTAATTTCGAAAATACCTATTTCCTGTCATTTAATCGCAATTTGCCAATTAATTTTTCGTTAGAACTCCTTGAGTACAAGCCATAAGTCAAAACAGAACTCCCAGAACTATTAAAAAAATCAATATTTTGAAAAAAATCCGAAAAAAAAAATGAGAGTTCTAGGAGTTCTGAGTTAATTTTCTATTTTTACTTATTGAGTACAATAATTTTTTCTCATAAACTAATTCAACACAATCACGATTTAAGGCATTTTTAAATAAATTTTAAATTCGAAAACAGAAAATTTAGTTTCGAAAATACCTATTTGCTGTCAATTAATCGCAATTTGCCATTAGAGTTTTCGTTGGAAGTCCTTGAGTACAACACATAAGTCAAATCAGAACTCCGAGAACTATTAAAAAAAATCAATATTTTGAAAAAAGTCCGAAAAGAGAAAAAATGGTGATGTGGCCATCATGTTACTTTCTCCGACTTTATATTAACGTTTTCATGGGTTTATTTTCAATTGAAATCATATTTTAAATATACATCAAGCGTTGCGTAAACTCGGATGAAACTGACGTTTAAAACGTCAAAATCATGAAAGATGGAAAAATTGTACTTCAAATTCAAAAACTCGGTTTACTCAAAAACTAACGAGATTTCGAAAAAAACTTATTCTTTAGAAGTTGTTCATTTTGGTATTCTCTACAATTATTATTCACATAAATTTGCTGTAACTACTATCGTTTCTTAATTATAAACCAAAAATTAAAAAAAATTAATAAATTTTTTTCTCGAATAAAAATGATTTTATGAAAAATATTTTCAAGGAAAAGATGTTCATTTCTTTGTTGTCTTTGATGTTTGTTTAAAAGTTTTTTGATATTTTTCATATTTAAGAAAATATTGACAAAAAACAAAAAACAGTCAAGGTAAACACCCACTTCCAGTGTACGAAATTTTACCAAAAGCTTTTCAGTTCTTTGGATTATGAAATAAGACGTATGTTCAAAGTTTCATATCAATTGCTCTATTAGTTTTTGAGATACAGCGCACACAGACAGACACACACACAGACACACACACACACACACACACACACACACACACACACACACACACACACAGACACAAAAATTTTTTTTCCAGAAATTGTTGAAATGGCATCTAGGGACCCCAAAACGGATATTTCCGTAAAAAAAAATTTTGGAAAAAAAATCACGATCACAATACTTTCTCGTACTTCGTAACGGAGAAAGTAAAAAAATGAGGGTTCTAGGAGTTCTGAGTTAATTTTCTATTTCTACTTATTGAGTACAATAATTCCTTCTTATAAACAAATTCGACACAATCACGATTTATGCCATTTTTAAATAAAGTTAAAATTCGAAAAAAGAAAATTTCATTTTGAAAATACCTATTTCCTGTCATTTAATCGCAATTTCTCATTAGAGTTTGTGTTAAAACTCCTTGAGTACAACCCAAGAGTCAAATCAGAACTCCGAGAACTATTAAAAAAAATTAAATTTTCTATTTTCGAACTTTAAATTTACTTAAAAATGCCATAAATCGTGATTGTATCGAATTTGTTTATAAAAAGGATTTATTGTACTCAATAAGTAAAAATAGAAAATTAACTCGGAACTCCCAGAACTCTCATTTTTTTTTTTCGTTTCGGACTTAGAATTTTCTTCAAAATAATGATTTTTTTAATAGTTCTCTGAGTTCTGATTTGACTTATGGGTTGTACTCAAGGAGTTCTAACGAAAACTCTAATGGCAAATCGCGATTAAATGACAGGAAATAGGTATTTTCAAAATTAAATTTTCTATTTTCGAATTTTAAATTTATTTAAAAATTTGCATAAATCGTGATTGTATCGAATTAGTTTATAAGAAAGAATTATTGTACTCAAATAAGTAGAAATATAAAATTAACTCAAAACTCCTACAACTCTTAATATTTTTTTTCTTTCGGATATGAAAAATTTTTCAAAATATTTTTAATTAATAGTTCTGGGAGTTCTGATTTAACTTATGGGTTGTAATCAAGGAGTTCTAACAAAAACTATAATGGCAGATTGCCGTTAAATGTCAGGAAATAGGTATTTTCAAATTTTAAATTCATTTAAAAATGCCATAAATCGTGATTGTATCGAATTTTTTTATAAGAAAGAATGATTGTACTCAATAAGTAGAAATAGAAAATTTACTCAGAACTCATAGAACTTTCAATTCTTTTTTGTCTTTGCGACTTTTTTCAATTTTTTTTTTATTGTTCGGATAGTTCTGATTGGTGTTTCCCGTAGTTCTTTGTGAGTTCTATCCATACTTGTTGTGAAATATTTGGATTCAACCAATATTAAGTGAGTAATACGAATTTGAATATTTCGAATTTCCAATTTTGAAAATTTTTATGTCTGGAAATTGAACAGAACTCTTTTCTAAACGTATCAGGAACTATAATACTAACCTAAATACATCTTAAATAGGGTTGGCACCCTATTTTTCAATAAATATCTGACAGCCCAATTTTACTCTTTTTTTTTAAGTTGTACTTCTAGATACATCAAAAGGAATTGAGAACTCTATTCAGAACAATCAGAACTCTTCACTGGAGTGCCAACATGACACACTCTAATTTCTGTTATCTCGTGATTAACATTTGCTTCATTTGCATTGCCTGAAAGAATGTTAGCTAAGCTTTTTACAATTTCAAAGTCTTTATTCGCACTAAACACAGATTCACATTTTTCCCGTATGATGCGCCCTTTGTTGCCAGAAATACTACAAATATTTTTAACGGAATCAACCAAAGTTAATTTTCCGCTTACTAAACTTGTTATTTTGTGTGGAAGCATGGAATAATTAGATGAAATAATTGCTAATTAAAAGTTTTTTCACAGCTTTGATTGAAGCCACCGTTTCTTCATTTAACTTTAAAATAATTTCTTTAATTTGTGTAAACGCCTATCCGCAAAGCACGAAGATAAAAAGGCGGTTACTGTTTTGTTCACAAAGGGATTTTATTGGGGGATTCCCTACACCTCGAACTATCAATTTCCTCGGAATGAATATTCATGATTTATGGACATTCCTAATACACACATAAATAGGCGTAAATAGGCGCTTATAAGGAAAAATGGCATTTATGCATTAAAACACCTAAAATAGGCATTTATAGGCATTTTAGGCATTTTGCCTGAAGATCCGGGCTCTAGTGATAACAATTGATTTAATTAATGATCTTCTTTATTTTTGGCATTAATTTTGTTAGGTTTGACTTATTACCATAAAGAAAATTTATGCTATTGTTATCATTACAGGTATACCAAAACCGACCGCAGCTATCAAAGGTACGACCAAAATACCCAGAGAGGAGAAGAATGGTGTACGCACCCAGATATCCCGGGAGAGCTCGCAGGCGAGCATCACGCCCCCTAAACCCGCCGTCGGCATAGTCTCCCCCATGAAGAACGAAAAAGAGAACATCCTCTCCGAGAGCAGCCACAGCGCCTCCACCGGCCAGCACAGCAACTCCAGCGAGAGCAGCGTGATCTACAAGCCCTCCAGCGAGTCCGGCTCCGAGCACCACAACCTCATACCCAACAGAAAAGACCCCGTCGACTACATCACCGAGGCCACCAAGCCGCCCGACCCCAAACCCATACCCGAAGAAAAGCTCCTGAACACCCAACCCCAACCAGGCGACGAGGAGGCGATGAGCGTCGAACCGATGCGGCCGCTCTTCCGCGGCTACTGCAGCACCCTCACCCTCCCGTCCCGCCCCCGGCACTACCCCAGGGTCCAGCCGGACGGAGGCCCCGACTACTGCGAGGTCTCCATCGCGAACGGGTACCTCTCCGACGGCGAGGTGCTCCGCAACCCCACCTCCGCCGAAATCTTCGACGGTTACATGTCCGAGGGCGGGAACGCCCTGTACGCCAGGAGGCTGCACACCATCCCGGCGCACATCCCCAACGGGTGAGTTCATTAAAAATCTCTTTTGTTTGCGTTTAATAAAACCCCAGCCGCCTACCGCGATAAATCGCGTCTCTTTTAATGGAAAATCTGCTCCTGAATAAATCTGGGGCGCTGATGATAAATATACGTCGACGGTTGAGTGAGCCGTAATTTAGTGGATCGCGTGTCGGCGACGTGAACGAAATTGTTTAGGGTTTGTGCCGATCGTAAAGCGTATTTTTATACTTATATAAACTTAACTTTCGGATTTATTTTTATCAATTTCTGAAAATGACGGTAATTCTCGATACAATATTTTTTCCAACTTATCCATCAAATGACAATTTTTTTTTTCAAAATTTATAATTTTTGCGAATTTTCAAAAAAAAATCAAGTCGGAGTTATTATCAAAACGTCATAACTTCTTTAATAACCGATGCATTTAAGAAATCCAAGCAGTTTTTGACAGGCAATAGATTCGTCAATTACATTAATTTATAAAAAAAAACGCAAAAAGTTACGGTTTCTATTTTTAAATAATTTTTGAAATCCATGCTAAATATTTTTGCGCGCTGCAAATGCGATAACGATTTTGATAAAAAAAAACGAAAAATTTGGAAAGTACAGCTAGTTTCCAACAATGAAAATGGACAGATAGTATCATGCTTTAAAAAAATATCTCTATTAAACATATTAAAACTTGTTAAAAACGTTGATGTCGCAAGATTAAAATTTACAAACTTTACAAACACACATCGCCGGACATGCTTGTTCGAGGCAATGACACACAGACACTGTTAGTCAGTTAGTAAAAAAATCGAAGAAAAAATCCCTTTGGTCGGATTCCCTAATACGAGGATTTTTCTTCGTTTTTTACTATACAGGGTGTTTCAAAATTCATGCACCAAAAATTTTCTGCGTACTCCTCGTAGATAAAAAGAAAAAAAACCCTAATGACAAATCTCGATTTTCCACAAAATAACATGGATTAAACCCCCTCGCAGAAATATTTAAGAGACGCCACTGTTCATCAACAATGAATACTTTCGTTCGCTTGTATAAAAACACACGGTGCCGATTTTAAGTGTGGACGCATGAATGAATGGTGACCTAATTTCGAGCGGGCTGTTGAAATTTGATCTTAACATAAACAGTACGGTGAGGCTTAATAAAACCGACGCACAAATTTCAAGTTCATCTTATTTATTATGCATAATTTTTATTGTTCCTGGCGGCTTCCTACACTTGCATTTTTATTGCTGTACAATTGTAGTCCTATTACTTAAAATCACGGGAGGTAGGTGCTGTAAAATGATATTCCTTTGTTACCCAAGGTCAAGACCCTATTTGGAATAACACATTTTTAGAAAGTCCGTAAAAACATGTGTGTTTCCTCGAAGATACAAATCGGTTTTAAAAATTCCAAGGGCGACGATGGGGCTGCACAGTTTGACCAATCAATGCCCTCTACAAATTCACCCCCATCAATTGAAGACGGTGAAAAACCGAAAAAGAATTCAGTTAGTTTCTGCTTGTAAACTGAGTTGGTAATTATGGCGTTAATACCGTTTGATAATCACGAAAATTTGTACTGACTGACACGACATTTACTTCTAAATAACTCGATGGTACATTGACCTAATTTGTGTGCTGCATAAACACTAAAATCCACACCGTTTGTTTATCTAATGCCGGCAGTACAAGCTCGAGAGACGAAGACCCGAGACCAGGCGAGCGCGAACGTGTACGGCGTTGTTCTCGCCTTTCCACGCGCGAACGAAACTATTCATGAATGGGAGCATTGGCGTCTCTTTAATATTTCTGCAAAGGGATTTAATCCATGTTATTTTGTGGAAAATCGAGATTTGTCATAAGGGTTTTTTTTCTTTTTATCTACAAGTAGTACGCAGAAAATTTTTGGTGCATGAATTTTGAAACACCCTGTATATATATATATATATATATATATATATATACCGGGTGACCCAGGGTTCTGTAAAAGCCCCATAACTTATTTGCTATTTGAGATATCGACTTTTAGTTTTCTTGATCTGGTACCCACACTTATTCTACGTATTTTAAAAATATGTATGTTTTTGTACAGGGTGTCCCAATATACATAAGAGAACAAAGTTATGTTTTTTTTAATGGAACACCCTATATTTTATACATTATTTTCAAACCTCTTGACAAGCTGATAAAAATAGTATAAGATAGTATGGGTCTATTATGGATGGTTGGTTAGTTATGGGCAAATTTGTGGCAAAAACATGTACACTTGAACACATTGCAGAAGCGTTCCTAGCAAAGATAGCATTATTATTTATACACTAGAAAATTTCCCACATCATAAAGAAAAATACACATCGGCTTTGGTTTTCTTTTATTCATAGTGCTATACAGGGTGTCAACATACGCAAAACAATGGATAACTATTTTTTTTCAAATGGAACACCCTATATAAGTTGCCACCAATCTATGGCATTTTTAATAAGCTTTCTAATGATATACAGTTTGTATAACAAAATATTAAGGATTCTTGAGATTTATCAATAAAAACATATTTCTTTTGCCACCTTCTGCTGATTTTTGGATTTTCAGCCAAAACTATGCATTTTCAGGAAAAATTATAAGAGACCAAAGTTGTAGAGCGAAAAATTTCCGATTGATATAGGTGTTTCAACTTTTAAGATAATGCGTGCATTGCCCGCCAAAGCGCGCAAAATCGTGACCGTATATGCATTTTAGCGTCATCTTTTCAAATTTTTTATTAATAAATTGCACTTACTTTATTTTCCGCACCCTCTAGCGAAAAAACGGAAAATTATAGGGAAATTAAAATGGCCCATGTCGATTGACAATGTTCCGCTCTACAATTCTTAATAGAAGCAATTTTTGCCAAAAATGCATAGTTTTCCCTGAAAATGCAAATTGAAAATGTATGTATCAATTTTTGCGTTTTTTAATGATTTTTTGCATTTTTAGCGGAAACTATGCATTTTGGGCAAAAATTGCTTCTTTTAAGAGTTGTAGAGCGGAATATTTTCAATCGATGTAGGTCATTTAAATAATTCTATAATTATCCGTTTTTCTGCTAGAGGGCGTGGAAAATAAAGTATAGTGCAATTCATTAACAAAAAAATTGAGAAAAACGCTAAAATGCATATACGGTCGCGATTTTGTGTACTCTGGCGGACAATACACGCATTATTGGAAAAGTTGAAAGACCCATGTCGATTGAAAATTTTCCGCTTTACAACTTTGGTCTCTTATAATTTTTTCAGAAAACGCATAGTTTTGACTGAAAATCCAAAAATGAGCAGGAGGTGACAAAACAAAAATATTTTTATGGATAAATCTCAAGAATCCTTAATATTTCCTTATACAAATTGTACATCATTGGAAAGCTTATTAAAAATTCCATGCATTGGTGGCAAGATATATAGGGTGTTCCATTTGAAAAAAAATAGTTATCCAATATTTTGCGTATGTTGACACCCTGTATAGCAGTATGAACAAAAAAGAACCGAAGCCGATTTGTATTATCCTTCATGATGTGGAAAATTCTTTAGTGTATAAAAAATGACGCTAGCTTTGCTAGGAGCGCTTCTGCAATTTTTTCAAGTGTCCTTGTTTTTGCCACAAGTTTGCCCATAACTAACCAATCGTCCCTCAAGAGGGTTGAAAATAAAGTATAAAATATAGGGTGTTCCATTTAAAAAAACATAACTTTGATCTGTTATGTATATTGGGACACCCTGTACAAAAACATACATATTTTTAAAATATGCAGAATAAGTGTGGGTACCAGTTCAAGAAAACTAGAAGTCGATATCTCAAAAAGCAAATAAGTTATGGGGCTTTTACAGAACCCTGGGTCACCCGGTATATTTATACCGGGTATTTCAGACCAGCCACCCGTACACCCCAAATATCTCGCGAAATACAAATCGGATCGACATACAAATAAATACGTCTAAACGATGAAATTACTTCCCCGTTTGGCATGATTTCTTCCGGGGAGTTGGAAAATGAGCAATTTCATATTTTCCGCCGGGCCGTTGATCACGTCAGGTGGAGCCGATTGCTGTATCAATAAAATTGCAGCCGTTCACGGGCCATTAACGCCGTTTTTGCAATGCAATCGCAACTAAACGAGTTTTCCGGGTGGAAGTTATACGCTGCAAAGCGGCGCCTAAACATGTAAATTGATTTTCTCCACCGGAAAGGAAAACAGTCTTGGAGTTACGGGATGCACGCGGAAAAATTCAGGAAATATTTTTAAGACATTTATAGATGTAGAATTTTTTTTAATATGTATCAGGTGATTATTTAAATAATCAAAAAATGAATTTATTTATTTATTTTAAGTACTGTTCTTCTTTGAATTTGTGGGAAACAAATTCTGGTGAACGTTCTTCCACTTCAAACCTCTAAATCCTCGTTTTTGTTGGACAGTGATGTCTGGGATGGTTTCTGTCTGGTGTCTCAACCTGATGCGTTCTCCATTGACATCGGTGAGGAACCTATCATCCACAAATTTTACCAAAGGCTTCTCAATTCTTCGGATTATCAAATAAAGCTTAACTTGAAAGTTTGTATTCATTCGTTGAGATATAGCGCCCACGGATAGACAGAAAGACACACAGCAGACACGTAGCAAAAACAGCAGACAAGTAGCAGACACACCTGAGACACTCAGACACACAACAGACACACCGGAGACAAGACACACAGGCACGCAGTAGACACACACACACACACACACACACACAGACATATTTCAAAAATGGTCGTAATCGTCTGAAGAGGCAGCGTCCACAGACAGACAGACAGACATACAAACATGCAGCAGACACCGGAGACACACAGACACACAGCAGACACACCGGAGACAAGACACACAGGCACGCAGTAGACACATACACACAGACATTTTTCAAAAATGGCCGTAATCGTCTCAAGAAGCAGCGCCCACAGACAGACAGACACACAGACATGCAGCAGACACCGGAGACATACAGACACACAGCAGACACACCGGAGACAAGACACACAGGCACGCAGTAGACACACACACACACACAGACATCTTTCAAAAACGGTCGTAATCGTCTCGAGGGACGCCAAAATGAATATTTCCTTTAAAATTTCGAATTAAAATTTACAAATCCTATACTTTTCTTTGAAGCGAATTTTAACTAGTCGTGTGCTTATTTCACTCTGTATTTCAGAATTAAATTCGAGAAAATTACGTTTTAATTGCTCTTAAAATTTTCCATCTACTTAACATATTAAATGACTTTGAGAAATAATATACCACTACCCCTAGAGGGTTGAAAGACGTATTTAGGTTTTACGATTAGAATTTACGTACCGCCCGGTTGTGATAACAAGCAGCGCCCGGCATTACGACATTAATTCCGTGTTCGATGTAAAACATGCAACGTCCAATTTATTGTCGTACGTGTTCGCCGTGAGTCGCTTTTCGTAATTCGCTCACGACAATCATTCCCTCGGCATGCGATGCCTGCCTTTGTGTAAAAAAATCTTGAACGCTTAACTTCTAAACAATGGATTCCAGCAACAATCATTGCTCATATCGCACCGATACTTTCGATTAGAAACAATTATTTGTTTTATTTGTTATTTCATCGCATTTAATTTTACTAGGCAATTGTTCATCAAATAGATATCGAATTACTCAAGGTTTTGACATGTCAGAATAGGTTAGGACAAGTCCGAACAGGTCTGAGGGTCGTGAAACCTGGTTGTTGTTACTCGAAGTAGCTGATACACCTGTAAAATTTTAGTCCCCAATTTTTGAATTTCCCGCTACCCAACTCTCTGCGGCGTTGCCGGATGCCGTTTTGGCAACACTGTAGAACTTCAAACTATTTTGAATTCCCCGGATTTGAATTTCCCGCTTCTAAATTCCCCAAATTTCCCCCAGATTTGATATTCCCGCCACTGTGATGGGTCGCGATGTGAAACCTGGTTGTTGTTACTTGAAGAAGTAGCTGGCACACCCGTAAAACTTTAGTCCCCAATTTTTGAATTTCCCGCCACCCAACTCTCTGCAGAGTTGCCGGATGCCTTTTTGGCAACGCTGTAGAACCTATTTTGAATTCCCCGGATTTGAATTTCCCGCATCTAAATTTCCCCAGATTTGATATTCCCGCCACTTAATTCGCCCAGATTTTAATTTCACGCCACTAAATTCCCCCAAATTTTTAGGTTGGCAACCTTTTTGCTCGAGGTAAAGGTGAATAACGCAGAACTGTTTACTCTCACTATATTCTACAGTTTTTTTTTAAAGTCCCTCATCCAACTATTTGCAACATATTTCGCAACACTAGAATTTCCACCAATTTTGAAATCCCCACTAAATTCACCCAGATTTTTTTAACATGAAATTTAGCCACAAATTTTTGAATTTCTCGCCACCCAACTATCTGCAGCGTTGCCGGATGCCTTTTTGGCAACACTGTAGAACTTCCACCAATTTTGAATTCCCCGGATTTGAATTTCCCGCATCTAAATTCCCCAAATTTCCCCAGATTTGATATTCCCGCTACTAAATTCGCCCAGATTTTAATTTCACGCCACTAACTTCCCCCAAATTTTTAGGTTGGCAACCTTTTTGCGCGAGGTAAAGGTGACTTGACGCAGAACTGGTTACTTTCACTATATTCTACAGTTTTTTTTAATTCCCTCATCCAACTATCTGCAACATATTATGCAACACTGTAGAATTTCCACCAATTTTGAAATCCCCAGTTATTGCATTTTCTGCCACTAAATTCACCCAGATTTTTTTTAACATGAAATTTAGCCACAAATTTTTGAATTTCTCGCCACCCAACCATCTGCGGCGTTGCCAGATTCCTTTTGGCAACACTGTAGAAGTTTCACCTATTTTAAATTCTCCAAATTTCCGGCCACTAAATTCCCCCAGATTTGATTTTCCCGCCACTAAATTCGCCCAGATTTTAATTTCACGCCACTAAATTGCACCAAATTTTTAGGTTGGCAACCTTTTTGCGCGATGTCAAGGTCACGACCTTAAGAATGGGAATGGGAATGACGCAGAACTGGTTACTCTCACTATACTCTACAGTCTTTTTTTTTTATTTTCCCGTCATCCAACTATCTGCGGCGTTGCCATATGCCTTTTTTCGCAACACTGTAGAATTTCCACCCATTTAAAAATTCCCAGATATTGAATTTTCCGCCACTAAATTCACCTATATTTTTCCAACATGAAATTTAGCCTCCAATTTTTGAATTCCTCGCCACCCAACTATCTGCGGCGTTGCCGGATGCCTTTTGGCAACACTGTAGAACTTCCACCTATTTTGAATTCCCCGGATTTGAATTTCCCGCCTCTACATTCCCCAAATTTCCGGCCACTAAATTCCCCCAGATTTGAATTTACCGTCTCTAAATTCCCCAAATTTCCCGCCACGAAATTTCCCCAGATTTGATTTTCAAGACACTAAATTCATCCAGATATTAATTTCACGCCACTAAATTCCCCCAAATTTTTAGGTTGGCAACCTTTTTGCGCGTGGTCAAGGTCACGACCTTGGGAATGGGAATGGCGCAGAACTGACTCCACTCTACAGTTTTTTTTATTTCCCGCCATCCAACCATCTGCGGCGTTGCCGTGATATTAACACTGTTTTATTTAAAGTGAAAATGCAAAATATATTTTTTTTTTAAATCGAAAAAAACTATGTGTAAATGTAAATAAAAAAAGACACAAGATGGTAAATGTTTTCTTAAAAAAATTGCTGGAGTTGAATTATAGGATAGAGCCCACCCACAACCATTCCGTTTAATTTTACATTAGCTACAGAACGATGGTTTTGTTTGAATGATTTTTTTTTCTTTGAATAAAAATGATCAGAAAAGTGTTTGTAGTTGGAGTTATAATTGGGAAGAAGGCTGGTGGGTGGGCTCTAGCCTCTAATCTAAACAGTTGAACCGAAAATAATGTTTTTTTTTTCTGGGGAACATCTAGAAAATAGAAAGAATGAAGAAAGCAATGTTGACTTTGTTGTTCTTGATAATTGCACAATTTGTAAATTTTGTTTTATGATCAGTTGATTGGAGGGTAGGATAGAGCCCACCCACCGCCCCGTATTGACTTCAATTTAAGCTAAACTCTGTTAAGCGAAATTTCATTGTTGATTGATTAACATGGATTCATAAAAACTACCAAAAATGATTAAAATTTATTTGAACTCGAGGGTAGTGGGTGGTCCCTATCCTACAATCCAATCAGTAGAACTCCAAGCTAGAATTTCATGTGTGTAAACAGTAAATAAAAAAGGGTCGAACTGTAAATGTTTCTTTAAAAAAAAAACTAGCTCAATTGTAAAATTACTTGCTTGTGGTCAACTAGTTGTATTATAGGATAGAGCCCACCCACAACTCTTCCGTTTAATTGTGCTTTGTTTACGTGCGTAATGTAATGAATAAAAATTATTACAAAACGGTGGGTGGGCTTTATATTCCAAACAATTGAAGCGAAAACAAAAGTTTTTCTGGTGAAGATTAAAAAAATAGATGGAATGCAGAAAGCATTGTTGATTTGTTGTTCTTGATAAATGTAAAATTTGCAAATTTTGTTTTATGATCAACTGATTGGGCTCACCCACCGTCCTTCGTGTTAGCTAACCTCTGTTGAGCGAAATTTTATCGTTCATTGATTACCATGGATTAATAAAAACAACCAAAAATTATGGTTGTAATTAAAATTTATTAAAAGTCGAGGGTGGTGGGTGGTCACCATCCCACAATCCAACCGTAAGAAGAGTGTAAGAAAGAAATAAAAAAGATTTTACTACCGTGAGATCGAAAAAAAAATTTTTTTGATCTCTCGGTATACTCTGATTTTAGATTTTTTCACGATTTCGCCATGATTTTCATAATATATTATTATCATTCCATGGTTACTTTCCTGTATCCCTACAGTAAGTACACCTAACCTAAAACGTCACTGTCAATTGTGCGCGAAATGGTGGGCAATTTTATTGGTAGATGTCTACGGCGTTCGCATGCTTGATTTGCGTTTGGCGAATTGTTGACGGTCGATCTGTTGATAAATACTATAAGCGGGCGTTATAGAAATAACGCCCTAGAGCGTTATTTTTCATTTAATGTACGTTGTTTCCATGCCATTATGATTTCAATAATAAACAAGTTTGACATAAATAAACAAAATAAATTAATACATATTAACGAAGGTTAATTTGTTTGATTAATGAAGGATAACTCGTATACGTTCTTTACTCGCGTTAATTAAATCCTGCGGAAAGAAAAAGACAGCAGGAACGAACCGTGGTGGAAAAGCAGAAATCCACCCTCGCACAATCGGAGTGGCCCAGCTGAGCAGTGGCGGTGTCACGCGCCGCCGCCCTGCCGTAACGAATCGAGGGGTGAGTCACCCTTATGCATCACCGCCACGTGCACCCCTCCCTTCCAACCCCCGAAACAACAAGGCGCCCAAAGAGCAACAGTCTACACGGAAAAGTAGAAAAAAAAACGAAAGTGATTGTTACGTATTTTCGAAGCCATCGACCGCTTTGAAGTCATCTTATCATCGATAAGGTGGGTGCGAATGAATTTTTATTGGGGGTTGAAGGCAACGTCTTTTGTTATCCCAACTTGCGATCGATCGATATTTTTTAAACTTACAAATTGATAAAATAAGTTAGCTTAAAACATGTGAACTGTAAAATAAAAAAAAAAACATTTTTAAATTTCGCGCGGTTCGCGACCCTTTTTTCATTTAAAAAAATCAACGCGATCTTGTGTAAACAAACAAAAGTACAAAAATGGTCAATAATCAATTAGATTATTATTAGGATAGGCCCAACAAATACATCCACTATTGCTCTTCTCAAAAAAATACACTCACTACCAGTAACGGCTCGCGGGATGACTACTACGGCCGAAGTAGCAGAGGTGGCAATGCAGATATCTGGTTTACCACCACTGCTACCTCGGCCGTACCATGAGTAGCAGAGGTGGTAATACAGAGATCTGTTTTACCACCTCTGCTACCTCGCTCGTACCATAAGCCGTCACTGCTCACTACACATTCAACCTGTTTGCGTAAAACCGTTTCGGCGTAAAACCTCCGTTTCCACGATCACCTGATAAATGTCCGTCGTGAGCATAATAAGGGCTGTTCTTTTGTGTGTGTGTCTGCGTTATAAATTACCCTTATTTTCTCACGCGCGGGGGATGATTTATTCTTCGGCAAAGTTAGAAACGCGCACTTTCCGCCCGTGGCGCTCTCTCTCTCTCTCGATACTCTTGCAGGTTTTATTTCATTAATTACCGACTTAGTTTTTCCATTAATTACGAACGAGACCGTCATTAATTACGAAAGTTTTGCGGTGTGTAATTGAAGTAAGAGTTTCGCGATTTCATTATGGCGAAGTTTGTTTGCCGCGGAGCTTTGTTGCCCGTGTAAAGAGTTTAATTATATTTAAGTGGATTTTTCTTTATTCACACCTTGTAAAATGTTTCGTTATAATTAATGAATATTTTTGAGAAATCATGGAAAAAATCTGAAACTTTCTCCTATTTGATGGTATGAAATATTTTATTGTCATTTTTCGTTTTAATCGATTAAAAAAAACAGCTAACTATAAAAAAAGTTAATCTAAAGGATGGTGGGTGGGCCTCATCCCACTATCCAACTACTTAAACATATGTCAAGATTATTACAAATAAACCAAACTACGAAAGAAAAAAATAACAAATTCAATATATTTTTTTGCAATAGTTTACAGCTGTTCAGCTGTTTGCAGTTTAGGACAGGGCCCACCCACCGTTCTTTATATTATCCTTTACTCCTCCTAAAAACTGCGTTTTCTTAACGATTGATTTATTGAAGAAAGCCAAACAGGTGTTGATAAGTAATTGATACAAAATCACAAAAAAGTTGTGGTTTGTAAATTTAGAGAATTTTTGAAATTCACGTTAAATACCTTTTCGCGCTGCGGTTAACTAAAAAATGCCATAACGTTTTTGATAATACGAAAATTTTGGAAAGAACGGCAATGCAAATGGCCAGGTAATATCATGTTTAAAAAAATTAAAAAGTCAAAATTTATCATTTTTGCGAATTTTCAAGTCAAAATTGAAGCCGAATTATTTTAAAAACGTCGTAACTTCTTTAATAATTGATGTATTTAAGAAATTCAAGCAGTTTTTATTAGGCAATAGATTCATATATTATTTTAATTTATAAAAAATCACAAAAAATACGTTTTCTATTTTTTGAGAATTTTTGAAATCCATGTTGATTACTTTTTCGCGCTGCAGTTAACTAAAAAAATTCCATAATGTTTTTGATAATACGAAAATTTTGGAAAGAACGGCAATGAAAATGGACAGGTAATATCATGTTTAAAAAAAATTAAAAAGTCAAAATTTATAATTTTTGCCAATTTTCAAAAAAAATCGAAGCTGAATTATTTTCAAAACATCATAACTTGTTTAATAATGAATGTATTTAAGAAATGTAAGCAGTTTCTATTAGGCAATAGATTCATATATTATTTTGATTTATAAAAAATCACAAAAGAAACGTTTTCTATTTTTTGAGAATTTTTTAAATCCATGTTGATTACCTTTTCGCGCTGCATTTAACTATAAAAATGCCATAATGTTTTTGATAATACGAAAATTTTGGTAAGAACGGCAATGAAAATGGACAGGTAATATCATGTTTAAAAAAAATTTAAAAGTCAAAATTTTCGAGTCAAAATTGAAGCCGAATTATTTTAAAAACGTCATAACTTCTTTAATAATTGATGTATTTAAGAAATTCAAGCAGTTTTTGTTAGGTAATAGATTCATCAATTATTTTAATTTATAAAAAATCACAAAAAGTTACGGTTTCTATTTTTTAAGAATTTTTGAAATAAAAAAAATATTTTTGATAACACGAAAATTTTGAAAAGAATGTCAATGAAACTGGACAGTTAATAATATCATGTTTTTAAAAAATTAAAAAGTCATAATTTACTTTGAAACAGGTGTTTTGATTATACGAATATTTCGAAAAAAAAACTAGCATTTCTTCAAACAACCAAAATTATTGAATGGCCTAATCAAAACGGTTGGTGAATTAAATATAAACATTAAAGCCAAGAACATATGTTTTATTAATAGTATACACGACGGGAAAAAAAAGTCTTGCTAATTACTCGCGTTTTTTCGTAATTGCAAAGTCTAGACCGAATAAATTCATAAATTATTTTCAATAAAAATTAATCCGCAAACAGGTCGCGTTTTCGAATTTAATCGAATTGCTGTGTACACGACGATAAAACCGGCAAATAAACATAAATTAAACGGCTCTGTAAATACACGACCCCATCATAACTTCAGTTATGGGAGAGAGAGGTCACCCCCAAACGTAAAAAAAAACGGGAGTAAATAACCGGCGGCTATTTGCCTCGCCGTTATCGAACATGTGTGTGTATGTAAGAAATTGATTGCCCTCCTAAACAAATGTTTACTTTTAAGTGCTCCCCCTATATTTAAGTGTGCACACAATGTTTACTACAGCTAGAAGATTTTAGTTTTCGTATGCTTTTATAAAAAAAATTAAAATGGTACGAATAAGAAATTATTGTTGGGGTTTTTAGTTTTTTTTTACGCCACTTTTTGTTATGATCGCGTACCGGAACATGTGGTGGGTGGGTGCTATCCCACAATCCAACCTACAGTTACAAGATTTCAGTCATCGTTTCCTTATGCTTTTATAAAAATTGAAATGGTTGAATAAGAAATTTATGTTATGATCGCGCACCGGAACTAGTGGTGGGTGGGTCCTATCCCTCAATCCCTACCTATCCTTATCCTTCAATCCAAAGTGGGACGTCGGGAGGGGATGCCCCCCCCCCCTATACGCTACGCCACTGCTCCAATATTCCATCCGGATTAAGGGATAAGTACGAAGTTTTTTTGAAACTCAATAGTTGACGGATCGAATTAGAGGGGGTTTGAATAACCACCAATTAATTTTCAAAAGCCAATCTGTTTTGAAATTAAAGAAGGCGCACACACACACACACAAGGGCGCGCGCACGCTCCAAAAAGCTAATTTCCGGTCAGGCCGGAAGTGTGTCGTTTCCACTTATGCGACAGCGGAACGGATAAACGCGCTAATTACCGGGAAGTTCAGTTCCGAAAGATGACATTTCTTTTTTGGACTCTCCGGCGGCCGCAAAAAACGCTCGCAATTAGCGAAGGAAATCGCCCCGGATCTGTTAAATCCCCTTAAACGGAGTTGGATTTATGAATAATGGATGGCGGCAGGTCGTAAATTGTAATATCTGGGGTGCGGCGTAAATAGATGAGTTGATTATTCAAATTGTTTCGGACCGCCCGAGGAATTGTTGTGTTTCGTGTTTGACGAAAGAGCGAGTTGGTTAAACCGTGAGGAATAAATTTCTGGTTTCAACAGTTCAGCAACAAGTGAGTGTTTTCAATTTTCAATATTTTTCAAGTATTATAACAGGAAAATAAATAAATATAGCATGTAGAGCCGTTCCAAAATCTGGTGTCCCTAATTTACGAATCTATTGCCTATCAAAAACTGCTTGGATTTCCTAAATGCATATCGATTATTAAAGAAGTTATGACGTTTTGAAAATAACTCCGATTTGATTTTTTTTAAATTTGCAAAAATTATAAAATTTGACTTTCAAATTTTTTTAAAGCATGAAATTATCTGTAAATTTTCATTGTTGGAAACCAGCTGTTTTTCCCAAATTTTTCGTTTTTTTTTATCAAAATCATTATGGCATTTGCAGCGCGGAAATTTTTTTCAAAAATTATTTAAAAATAGAAATCGTAACTTTTTGCAATTTGTCAAAAATTAATGTAATCTACGAATCTATTACCTATCAAAAACTGCTTAAATCTTTTAAATACATCAATTATTAAGGAAGTTATGACGTTTTGAAAATAATTCCGACTTGTTTTTTTTAAGTTTGCAAAAATTATAAAATTTGACTTTCAAATTTTTTTAAAGCATGAAATTATCTGTAAATTTTCATTGTTGGAAACCAGCTGTTTTTCCCAAATTTTTCGTTTTTTTTTATCAAAATCATTATGGCATTTGCAGCGCGGAAATTTTTTTCAAAAATTATTTAAAAATAGAAATCGTAACTTTTTGCAATTTTTCAAAAATTAATGTAATTTACGAATCTATTGCCTGCCAAAAACTGTTTGGATTTCTTAAATGCATCAATTATTAAAGAAGTTATGACGTTTTGAAAATAACTCCGACTTGATTGTTTTTTTTGAAAATTCGCAAAATTTATAAATTTTGACATTTTAATTTTTTTAACGCACATTATTTGTCCATTTTCATTGTTGGAAATCAGCTGTTCTTTCCAAAATTTTCGTTTTTTCATCAAAATCGTTATGGCATTTGCAGCGGGGGAATAACTCCATTTTTTTTTAAATTCGCAAAAATTACAAATTTTGACTTTTACATTTTTTTAAAGCATGACATCCGTCCATTTTCACTGATAAAAACCAGCTGTTCCTTTCAAAATTTTCGTTTTTTATCAAAATCGTTAAGGCATTTTTTTAGTTAACTGCAACGCGGAAAAACACTTAAAGTGGATTTCAAAAATTATTAAAAAATACAAATCGTAACTTTTTGCGATTATTTATAAATTAATATAATTGACGAATGAATCTATTGCCTTTCAAAAACTGCTTGAATTTCTTAAATGCATCAATTAATAAAGAAGTTATGACGTTTTGAAAATAACTCCGACTTGATTTTTTTTTAAATTCGCAAAAATTATAAATTTTTAATTTTTAATTTTTTTAAAGCATGATACTATTTGTCCATTTTCATTGTTGGAAACCAGCTGTTCTTTCCAAATTTTTCGTTTTCTTTTTATCAAAATCGTTATGCCATTTGCAGCGCGGAAAAATACTGAACGTGGATTTCAAAAATTATTTAAAAATAAAAACCGCAACTTTTTGCCGTTTTTTATAAATCAATGTAATTTGCGAAACTATTGCCTATCAAAAACTGCTTGAATTTCTTAAATGCATCAACTATTAAAGAAGTTATGGCGTTTTGAAAATAACTCAATTTTTTTTTTAAATCGCAAAAATTATAAATTTTGAATTTTGATTTTTTTTAAAGCATGATATTACCTGTCCATTTTTATTGTTGGAAACCAGCTGTTCTTTCCAAATTTTTCGTTTTTTTTAATCAAAATCGTTATGCCATTTGCAGCGCGGAAAAATACTGAACGTGGATTTCAAAAATTCTTTAAAAATACAAACCGTAACTTTTTGCAATTTTTCATTAATTTATGTAATTTACGAATCTATTGCCTATCAAAAACTGCTTAAATTTATTAAATACATCAATTATTAAAGAAGTTTTGAAAATAACTCCGACTTATTTTTTTTTTAAATTTGCAAAAATTGTAAATTTTAAATTTTTTAAAGCATGATATTATTATTTCATCGAGCCATTTCGGTTTATTTTTCACATGTTCCATCGTTATCCCTGAAGAAGCTAATAAACATTGGCGAAAGCTCGGATTTATGATAAATAGATGATTTATTAACCACCCCTTTTGGTCGGATTCCCTGATACAAGGATTTTTCTTAGATTTTTTTACTATATATATATATATATATATATATATATATATATATATAATGTGGGGTGATGATCAATTTCTTCACTTCATATTTTACGGTATATATATATACACTAGGCGGGTTGGCAACACTAGCGAACCTGTATTGTTCCAGACAGAGTTGGTAACCGATCTCCGATATATCGATATCAATTGACAGCTGACGCCATTTTTAACGTGTTCGTGTTCGTCCCCATGTAAATCGTTTTACATCATAGTATTTTATCACAATTTTAATTAACAACAACAACAAACATGACTCTTCAAGTAACAATTAGATGTAGCAACCTTTATTTTTAACTATTTCACATGTAAGTACAATTAAATTCAATTTTTCCAAATTTATCGCTGACGCACATGTTCAACAAATTTTCATTTTGTAGTGTAATTTCCCTGAAGAAGGAATAAACGAATTCCGAAAGCTTGGTTTTATGATAAAGTAAATAGGACTTTTCTTGCCCCTTGGTCGAATCCCCGTTACGGAATAAGATTCCGAATTTTCACATTTAACTCCAACAAGTGACGACCGTTACTTCCCCTCGCCATATATATATATATATATATATATATATATATATATATATATATATATATATATATACACAATTCGAAGCAACAATTCTTTTTTTCTTTTCATTATTCAGCTTTACAACTCTTGTTTACAAAATAAATAAGACTTACAAATAACAAAATTAGAAGATATATGTATTGACTCGTAATATTCTCCGATGTAGAATTTCGATGATCCACGAAATGCCCATTATATTTGTATGATGATCTTAATTTATTTTTATGTAATTTATTGGTTTTCGCGATTTGATTACTTTTGTATGATTAAATTATGACCAGATCGAGCCTCTCCCCTCTTTCCGAAAGTGGCGAATGTTTATGCATGACGGACGCAATAACCAGCCGACATTACATTTCGGCCGACCCTCGCATTTACCGCTCGAATTTTACCACCCTGATATTTGCACGTTCGCGTTTCACTCGTTACATTCACATGTTTCCGTGTCCGATGCAGTCTATCTCATAAATCTGGTTCACTATTTATGGGTCACTGTATTACACTGCGTTAATTGTTTCGTGGAAATGGCAGAATTGAACAAGTGAGAAATTAGACAACAAGTAAAGTTGTTTCTAATTTGTTTATTACTTAAGTGAGAAATTATTGGTCTTAACGTACGCTGAAATGAATTCTCGTTGCACACTTGGTAAAATATTTTAAAATATATACATTAAAAATGATCACTTTTGACAGTTGGAAATTGTCATTTTTGGCAGTTAGAAATAGTCATTATTGTCGGTTGAAAATGGTCATATTTGTTAACTGAAAATGATCATTTTTGACACTTCAAGATTGTCCGTTTTAATGGTTAAAAATATCATTTATTAAAATTTAAAAATTGTCATTTTTAGCAGTTAAAAAAATCATATTTGTTAGTAGAAAATAATCATTTTTGACACTTAAGAAATGTCTTTTTTAAGCTAAAAATGGTAATTTTTGACAGTTGGAAATTGTCACTTTTGACAATTAAAAATTGTCCATTTTTTTTGGCAAAAAATGGTCATTTTTAGCAGTTGAAAATTGTCATTTTTGGCATTTAAAAATGATCTTTTTTGACAGTTGAAAATTGCCACGTTGACAGTTAAAAACTGTCATTTTTGGTAGTTAAATATTGTCAATTCTGGCAATTAAAAATTGTCAGTTTTGGCAGTTGAAAATTGTCACTTTCCACAATTGAAAATTATTATTTTTGGCTGTTGAAAATTGCTATTTTTGGCACTTAAAGACGGTCATTTTTGGTAGTTAAATATTGTCAATTTTGGCAATTACAAATTGTCAGTTTTGGCAATTGCAAATTGACACCTTCCACAATTGAAAATTGTTATTTTTGGCAGTTGAAAATTGTCATTTTTTAGCAGTTAAAATTGTCATTTTTAGCAGTTAAAAATGGTTATTTTTGGCAGTTGAAAATGGTCATTTCCGATAATTAAGAATTGGCTTTTTTGGCAGTTGAAAATTGCCAATTTGGCAGTTAAAAACTATCATTTTTGGTAATCTAAAATTATCATTTCAGCCAGTTAAAAATTTCCATTTTTGGCAGTTAAAAACGGTCGTTTTTGGCAGTTAAAAATTGTCAATTTCAATTTTTGATAGTTAAAAATAGTCATTTTTGGCAGTTGAATATAGTCATTTACGACACTTAAAAATTGGCTTTTTTTGCAGTTGAAAATTGCCATTTTGGCATCTATCTTTTTGGTAATCCTAAATTTTCATTTTTAGGCAATTAAAAATTGCCATTTTTGGCAGTTAGAAATTGTACATTTCGGCAATTAAAAATTGTCAGTTTTGGCAGTTGCAAATTGTCACTTTCCACAATTGAAAATAGTTATTTTTGGCAGGTGAAAATTGTCATTTTTGGCAGTTAAAAATTATCATTTTGGCAGTAAAAAATTGGCAATTTTGGCAATTAAAAATGATCAGTTTTGGTAATTGCAAATTGTCACTTTCCCCAATTGAAAATTGTTATTTTTAGCAGTTAAAAATGGTCATTTTTGGCAGTTGAATATGGTCATTTACGACACTTAAAAATTGGCCTTTTTTGCAGTTGAAAATTGCCATTTTGGCATCTATCTTTTTGGTAATCCAAAATTATCATTCTTAGGCAATTAAAAATTGCCATTTTTGGCAGTTAGAAATTGTACATTTTGGCAATTAAAAATGGTCAGTTTTGTCAGTTGCAAATTGTCACTTTCCACAATTGAAAATTGTTATTTTTGGCAGCTGAAAATTGTCATTTTTTAGCGGTTAAAAATAGTAATTTTTTGGAAGTTAAAAATGGTCATTTACGACACTTACAAATTGTCTTTTTTGGCAGTTGAAAATTGCCATTTTGGCAGTTAAAATCTATCATTTTTGGTAGTCTAAAATTATCATTTTAGGCACTTAAAAATTGCCATTTTTGGCAGGTAAATACGGTTGTTTTTAGCAGTTGCAAATTGTCATTTTTGGCAGTTGGAAATTGTCATTTTTGTCACTTGAAAATTGTCATTTTTGGCAGTTAAAATGATCATTTTTGGCAATTAAAAATGATCAGTTTTGGCAGTTGCAAATTGTCACTTTCCACAATTGATAATTGTTATTTTTGACAGTTGAAAATTGTCACTTTTGGCACTTAAAAATGATCATTTTTGGCAGTTAAAAATTGTTAATTTTGGCAATTAAAAATAATCAGTTTTGGCAGTTACAAATTGTCACTTTCCACAATTGATAATTGTTATTTTTGGCAGTTGAAAATGGTCATTTACGACACTTAAAAATTGGCTTTTTTTGGCAAAACAAGTCATTTTTGGCAGCCGAAAATTATCATTTTAGGCAGTTAAATATTGCCATTTTTGGCAGTTAAAAACGATTACTTTTGGCGGTTAAAAATTGTCAATTTTGGCAATAAATATTGTCACTTTGGCAGTTGCAAATTGTCACTTTCCACAATTGATAATTGTTATTTTTGGCAGTTGAAAACTCTTGTTCAGGTGCTCAAAAAAAAAAAAATTGTTGAATTGTCAAGTCCCAAATTGATTTTGAATAAGCGATATTTCGACCTTTGAGGATATTTTTTTATAGAATTTTGTCTGCGATGAAAACATTCAGGTGCTCAAAAAATTAAAACTAAATTTTTCAAAAATCGAAATCTCCATTAAAAATTGTTGAATTTACAAAAACCAAATTGATATTGAATATGCGATACTTCGGCCATTAAGGATGTTTTTTATGGAATTTTGTCTGCGCGTTTTATATTTTTTTCAGGTAGTTAAAATTTGCAAGCGGATAAAAAGGTAGGTAGAAGTTTGCATGTGGATAAAAAGGTAGATACAAGTTTGCAAGTCGATAAATTTTTGCTCCTTCACTATGACAACGATTCGAACGACTTGAAATTATACATAGTTTTGCTTTATTCGATAAATTATGTAAATAAATACCAATTTCTGCCGGAAAATTTTGTTTTAAGCACTGATCATTTCAAACTTCCGTCCGTCGAAGCAAAACCCCCAGGTGCCTCGTAACAGTACAACCCCGCTGCCAAGACCGGGGGGCGGTTTCATGCATAACAATTCGTAAATTTGCATGTCTTTAATTATCTGTCGCGCGGAAGTGATTAATCGATTTTAATAATAAGAGGAGACGTAAACTGCGTCGGCTGGATTCAATTAGGGCGACGATTCCGATCGGCTTTTCGGGCATTTCGCATCAAACGGTCAATAAATTGATCGGCCGGCGGCGGGCGGCACTCTAAATCCCCGACAAAGGGGCGTTTCCATTGGATACTACGATGTCCTCGTACGATACATTCGCGATAAATTTGAAAACAAGACAATTTTAGAGTTTTATAAACCCACTAGATCTTAATTGGTGTGGTGGGAGTTGCAATTATCGAATTTAACCCAATTTGTACCGTAAGCCAGATCTTGTTATTCCCGAGATTGCGAAGTGCTTTCATGTACAAACGTATGTGTAATGTTGACATTACCGACCTCTTAAAAGTTGGTCACATTACAGCACGGTATTTCCCTCCTTCATTTCGTCACATTACACCACGGTATTTCCCTCCCTCATTTCATCACATTACTCACCGTTACTTCCCACCCTCATTATTTGATTTTATTGACGAGTTATAATAAAAAACTCACTAGATGAATTAAATTTTGCGCATGTCTTGCGTTTTCTATTTTTTTTTTACTTTAGCAGGTGCCCTTCAGTCAATGTCTTCCGTTTGTCTGTCTGTATACTTAAATAATGAGTCAAGTAAAAGTATAAAATTAGGTGCATTCATTAAATGCAATTTTCAAGGTGCGTAGATCCTTAAAAAATATTAAATCTCAACTTTTTTTTTTCAACAATTTTGTCTTGAACTATTTTTGTACGATTTTACTTCTAGAGCCGACTTGAAATTTATGAAGACCACAGGGGAAGTACATAAGCCAAAATTAGCAAGACATTGCTATTAGAAAAAAAAAAGATTTTTATTCGCCATGTTTCAATATTTTTTTGTGTAACCTTGTATAACTAGCAATTTTTTTATCTAACCTTGTATAACTAGCATTTTTTTTTACAGCCGTTTTAACGGTTTTACAATAAATTTTCTACTGCACGAGTGTAGAATTTTTCTAAATAATTTTCAGTCTGTAATAATGCACCAAGGGCGCGCGGTAATTTTGACAAAAATTTCAGAATATGGCTGAAACTAGCCTGAAATGTTCTTTTGAGATGGATCGAACTCGAAACTGAACTGGATCGAGGTGAAAGTACAATTGCTGTTATCATCAAAAGTTGCACTTTTTCTCAAGCGCTTAAAAAAATATAAAAACAATTGCCAGACACTTGAAATTTTCTAAATTTACTCAAACAGTATATTACTCCACGATACTGTCAAAATCTGCAAACATCCCTTCACTACATTTCGAGATAATGCCACGAGAACAAAATTTGTAATTATCAAAAATTGCACTTTTTCTCGAGCGCTTGAAAAAATATAAAAACAATTGTCAGACACTTGAAATTTTCTAAATTTACTCAAACAGCATATTACTCCACGATACTGTCAAAATTTCCAAACATCCCTTTACTAGATTTCGAGCTAATCCATGAGAACAAAATTTGTAATTATCAAAAGTTGCACTTTTCTCAAGCGCTTAAAAAAATATAAAAACAATTGCCAGACACTTGAAATTTTCTAAATTTACTCAAACAGTATATTACTCCACGATACTGTCAAAATCTGCAAACATCCCTTTACTACATTCCGAGTTAATCCCACGAGAACAAAATTTGTAATTATCAAAAGTTGCACTTTTTCTCGAGCGCTTAAAAAAATATAAAAAAAATTGTCAGACACTTGAAATTTTCTAAATTTACTCAAACAGTATATTACTCCACGATACTGTCAAAATCTGCAAACATCCCTTCACTACATTTCGAGATAATCCCACGAGAACAAAATTTGTAATTATCAAAAATTGCACTTTTTCTCGAGCGCTTAAAAAAATATAAAAACTATTGCAAGACACTTGAAATTTTCTAAATTTACTCAAACAATACATTTCTCCGCAATACTGTCAAAATCTGCCAAACATCCCTTCACTAGATTTCGAATTAATTCCACGAGAACAAAATTTGTAATTATCAAAAATTGTGCTTTTTCTCGAGCGCTTAAAAAAATATAAAAACAATTGCCAGACACTTGAAATTTTCTAAATTTACTTAAACAACATATTACTGTCAAAATTCGCAAACATTCCTTTACTACATTTCGAGATAATCCCATGAGAACAAAATTTGTAATTATCAAAAGTTGCACTTTTTCTCGAGCGCTTAAAAAAATATAAAAACAATTGCCAGACACTTGAAATTTTCTAAATTTACTCAAACGGTATATTACTCCATGATACTGTCAAAATTCGCAAACATCCCTTCACTAAATTTCGAATTATTTCCACGAGAACAAAATTTGTAATTATCAAAATTTGCGCTTTTTCTCGAGCGCTTAAATAAATATAAAAACAATTGCCAGACGATTGAAATGTTCTAAATTTGTTCAAACAGTATATTACTCCACGATACTGTCAAAATCCGCAAACATCCCTTTACTACATTTCAAGCTAATCCATGAGAACAAAATTTGTAATTATCAAAAATTGCACTTTTTCTCAAGCGCTTAAAAAATTTAAAAACAATTGCCAGACACTTGAAATTTTTTTAATTTACTTAAACAACATATTACTGTCAAAATCTGCAAACATCCCTTCACTAAATTTCGAGATAATCCCACGAGAACAAAATTTGTAATTATCAAAAATTGCGCTTTTTCTCGAGCGCTTAAAAAAATATTAAAACAATTGCCAGACACTTGAAATTTTCTAAATTTACTCAAACGGTATAATACTATACTATACTATCAAAATCTGCAAACATCCCTTTATTACATTTCGAGATAATCCACGAGAACTAAATTTGTAATTATCAAAAATTGCGCTTTTTCTCGAGCGCTTAAAAAAATATAAAAACAATTGCAAGACACTTGAAATTTTCTAAATTTACTCAAACAATATATCACTTCGCGATACTGTCAAAATCTGCAAACATCCCTTTACTACATTTCGAGTTAATCCCACGAGAACAAAATTTGTAATTATCAAAAGTTGCACTTTTTCTCAAGCGCTTAAAAAAATATAAAAACAATTGTCAGACACTTGAAATTTTCTAAATTTACTCAAACAGTATATTACTCCACAATACTGTCAAAATATGCAAATATCCCTTGACTACATTTCGAGATAATCCCACGAGAACAAAATTTGTAATTATCAAAAGTTGCACTTTTTCTCAAGCGCTTAAAAAAATATAAAAACAATTGCCAGACACTTGAAATTTTCTAAATTTACTCAAACAACATTTTACTCCACGATACTGTCAAAATTTCCAAACATCCCTTTACCACATTTCGAGATAATCCCACGAGAACAAAATTTGTAATTATCAAAAGTTGCACCTTTTCTCGAGCGCTTAAAAAAATATAAAAACAATTGCCAGACACTTGAAATTTTCTAAATTTGCTCAAACAGTATATCACTCCACGATACTGTCAAAATCCGCAAACATCCCTTCACTACATTTCGAGATAATCCCACGAGAACAAAATTTGTAATTATCAAAAGTTGCACCTTTTCTCGAGCGCTTAAAAAAATATAAAAACAATTGCCAGACACTTGAAATTTTCTAAAGTTGCTCAAACAGTATATTACTCCACGATACTGTCAAAATTTCTAAACATCCCTTCACTAAATTTCAAATTATTTCCACGAGAACAAAATTTGTAATTATCAGAATTTGCACTTTTTCTCAAGCGCTTAAAAAAATATAAAAACAATTGCCAGACACTTGAAATTTTTTAAATTTACTTAAACAACATATTAGTGTCAAAATCTGCAAACATCCCTTCACTACATTTCGAGATAATCCTACGAGAACAAAATTTGTAATTATCAAAATTTGCACTTTTTCTCGAGCGCTTAAAAAAATATAATAACAATTGCCAGACACTTGAAATTTTCTAAATTTATTCAAACAGTATATTACTCCACGATACTGTCAAAATTTCCAAACATCCCTTTACCACATTTCGAGATAATCCATGAGAACAAAATTTGTAATTATCTGAAGTTGCACTTTTTTGAGCGCTTAAAAAATATAAAAAGAAAAGAAACGTCAGTCTACAAAACTCTAGATGTACATTTAAAATATGATTTAAACTAAAAATGAACCATGAAAGCGTAATTATAAATGACCATGACACCATCAAGTCGGAGAAAATAACATGATGGCCACATCACCATTTTTTTACGATATCTCCGAAACTATTCGAGATTTTTTAAAATTGTCTACATTAATATCTCCATAAATAAATTATCTGAGGCTTACCGTGGAGATTTTTAAAAAATTCATAATAATAAAAAATATAATTTAGGAAAAATAATAAAATACTCTTGTAATTTCATTCCCGTTTTTTTGCCACGTTGCGAATTTGCATGCCCGCAATTATTTTCGCGCTCCCGTGACCCAGTAAGAGTCCACTCTGTCCGATTCCGGCGACTTTTTTTTTCTACCTGCGGTAATTGGCGGAAGCAGGAATTGGATATGGTGTCGGTAACCGGGAAACCGTGAACTTTGTTAATCCCCCCAAGCCGATCCGAGCGACGCAGAGTTTTGTTTTTCGCCGACCGTGGTGTAATAATCCGCGGAATGTGTACTTACAGTACATGCGCCCCCGCATCGATTTGCCTGTTGTGCCGTAGACGCTAGACAGACATGGTCACTAGGCCTAACCGAAACACCATCGCACCGAGGTCCAAGGGACTACAACGAAACGCGTCCGTGTGTGTGCCGGTGCAGTTGATGTGTGTGCACGTGTGCTAATCGGAAGATTTGTGCGGAAAAACTGGTGATGAGAGTACACCCCGGCGGCAGCGCGGTGACCGACGGCCACCCCATCACGACGCCCTGTAATATCGGTACGTTCTAGCAGCAGCAATAAAAAAGCTCCTAAAGACCAGCCATTTTTATTTCCGCTCCTTCCCTCGCACCTAATTAAAACCTAGACCTAATTAGATCAAGTGATTCAGCGCCTCGAGATCTCCTTCAAATCCTATTTTCGTGGACAAAAGGGCGCGATGAATTCCAATTTTTTTTAATGGGATTCCCTTGCTTTCGGAGATTCTTGAGGAAACAAAGGGATTAGCCCGCGGGCGCGGGGTGCATCCTTAACCTTCCTTACTTCTTCGCGGCTTAGGAGGGTGCGGTGTTTTTCTAAAATATTATCAGAATCGTAAACATCGCACCCCCTCCCTTTCTCCATCTGTTATAGAGAGTATACAAACATCCTTCACTGCAAAACCAAGTTGCCTTTTTACTTTCTCCGTTACGAAGTACGAGAAAGGATTGTGATCGTGAAATTTTTTTTACGGAAATATCGGTTTTGGGGACATTCGATGCCATTTCAACAATTTCTGGAATTTTTTTTTTGTGTCTGTATGCTGTGTGTGTTTGTGTCTCTTTGTGTGTGTGTGTTTGTCTCTCTCTCTCTCTCTCTCTCTCTCTCTCTCTCTGTGTGCTGTGTATGTGTGTCTGTGCAACAATTTCTGCAAAAAATATTGTTTCATAATATCGTAACCGCCGGGGTAACCAGAACGCCAATTTTTTTTAAGTTTTAAAATTTGTGTTGTTTCTTGAATAGGTATACAAAATCTAATACTTGAAATAGTACAGCTTCACAGTTACGCTCGTGTGATAATGTTTATTAACAACCGCATAAGTAATGTTGACATTACTGACCTTCAAAAAAATTGGTAAGTGTTACATTACTGACCACCATTTCCCACCCCCCGCATTTTATCAACTGAAATTTACAGAGGAAGATTGTTTCACAATCTCGAAAGCGCTGAGGAAACCAGAATGTCAGTTTTAAGTTTGTGTTGTTCGTTCAGGAGGTATACAAAATCTCCCAAATAGTATAGGTTTTACAGTTATGCTCGTGTGATAATGTTTATTAACAACCGCATAAGTAATGTTGACATTACTGACCTTCAAAAAAGTTGGGAAGTGTTACATTACTGACCGCCATTTTATCAACTCAAATTTACAAATTTACAAAGGAAGATTGTTTCATAATCTCGAAAGCGCCGAGCTAACCAGAATGGCAGTTTCAAGTTTCTGTTGTTCGTTTAATACAAAAATCTCCCACTTGAAATAGTATAGGTTTTACAGTTACGGTCGTGTGATAATGTTTATTCGCAACCGTATACGTAATGTTGATATTACTGACCTTTAAAAAAGTTGGGAAGTGTTACATTACTGACCGCCTACCTCATTTTGCGCCCGCATTTCATCGCAATTTTAAGATAACTTTTCCCTGTAATTTGATATTTCGGTTGGGAAATAAATATAATTATTACTGCTGACAGCCACTTCTTTCCATCGATTTCCGCCCGCATTTCAACAACTGACTGATTTGATTTGACGTTAATTCTATAACAAAAAGTGCCAACTAGATAAATAAAAATTTTATAGCGACAAAATTTATCGGAATTTGTATAACAAAATCTAATGGTATATGTAATGTTGACATTACTGACCTTCAAAAAAGTTGGGAAGTGTTACATTACTGACCGCCTACCTCATTTTGCGCCCGCATTTCATCGCAATTTTAAGATAACTTTTCCCTGTAATTTGATATTTCGGTTGGGAAATAAATATTATTATTACTGCTGACAGCCACTTCTTTCCATCGATTTCCGCCCGCATTTCATCAACTGGCTTTTGATTTGATTTGACGTTAATTCTATGACATAAAACTGCCAACTAGATAAATTAAATTTTTATAGCGACAAAATTTACCGAAATTCGTGTAATAAAATCTAATGGTATATTATGTAATGTTGACATTACTGACCTTCAAAAAAGTTGTAAAGTGTTACATTACTGACCGCCAGTTCCCGCCCTCATTTTCGCCCGCATTTCATCAACTGATTTTGATTTGATTTCACGTTAATTCTTTAACAAAAAACTGCCAACCAAATAAATTAATTTTTTTTATAGCGACGAAATTTACCGGAATTTGAATAATAAAATCTAATGGTATATGTAATGTTGAAATTACTGACCTTCAAAAAAGTTGGAAAGTGTTACATTACTGGCCGCTACTTCCCGCCATCATTTTGCGCCCGCATTTCATCGTAATTTTAAGATCCCTTTTTCCTGTAATTGATTTGATTTTGATTTGATTTAACGTTAATTCTATAACAAAAAACTGATAACTAGGTAAATTTAATTTTTATATAGACGAAATTTACCGGAATTTGTATAATACAATCTTATGGTGCATTACTGACCTTCAAAAAAGTTGGGAAGTGTTACATTACTGACCGTCACTTCCCGCCCCCATTTTCGCCAGCATTTCATCAACTGATTTTGATTTGATTCGTTAATTCTATAACAAAAAACTGCCAACTAGATAAATTAAATTTTTATAGCGACAAAATTTACCAAAATTCGTATAATAAAATCTAATGGTATATGTAATGTTGACACTACTGACCTTCAAAAAAGTTGGGAAGTGTTACGTTACTGACCGCCAATTCCCGCCCTCATTTTTTGCCCGCATTTCATCAACTGATTTTGATTTGATTCGTTAATTCTATAACAAAAAACTTCCAACTAGATAAATTAAATTTTTACAGCGACGAAATTTACCGGAATTCGTATAATAAAATCTAATGGTATATGTATTGTTGACATTACTGACTCTCAAAAAAGATGGGAAGTGTTACATTACTGACCGCCACTTTCCGCCCCCATTTTTCGCCCGCATTTCTTCAACTGATTTTGATTTGATTCGTTAATTCTATAACAAAAAACTGCCAACTAGATTAATTAAATTTTTTATAGCGACAAAATTTACCGGAATTTGTATAATAAGACCTAATGGTGTATGTAATGTTGACATTACTGACCCTCAAAAAAGTTGGGAAGTGTTACATTACTAACCGCCACTTCCCGCCCTCATTTTGCGCCCGCATTTCATCGCAATTTTAAGATAACTTTTCCCTGTAATTAATTTGATTTTGATTTGATTTGACGTTAATTCTATAACAAAAAACTGAACTAGGTAAATTAAATTTTTATAGAGACGAAATTTAGCGGAATTTGTATAATACAATCTAATGGTACATTACTGACCTTCAAAAAAGTTGGGAAGTGTTACATTACTGACCGCCACTTCCCGCCCTCATTTTTCTCCCGCATTTCATCAACTGATTTTGATTTGATTTGACTCTAATTCTTGACAAGTATACACGAATGTAATGACACGAAAATAAATTATTATTATTATTATTATAACAAAAAACTGCCAACTAGATAAATTACATTTTTGCAGCGACGAAATTTACCGGAATTTGTATAATAAAATCTAATGGTATATCTAATGTTGACATTACTGACCTTCAAAAAAGTTGGGAAGTGTTACATTACTGACCGCCACTCCCCGCCCTAATTTTTCGCCCGCATTTCATCACATTGCTCATCGCTACTTCTCGCCCTCATTTTCGCCCGCATTTCATCAACTGATTTTAATTTGATTCTTTAATTCTATAACAGAAAACTGCCAACTAGATAAATTAATGTTTTTATATAATGGTATATTATGTAATGTTGACATTACTGACCTACAAGAAAGTTGGGAAGTGTTACATTACTGACCGCCACTTCCCGCCCTTATCTTTCGCCCGCATTTCATCAACTGATTTTGTTTTGATTCGTTAATTCTATAACAAAAAACTGCCAACTAGATAAATTAAATTTTTATAGCGGCGAAATTTACCGGAATTTGTATAATTTAATCTAACGGTATATGAAATGTTGACATTACTGACCTTCAAAAAAGTTGGAAAGTGTTACGTTACTGACTGCTAGTTCCCGCCCTCATTTTTCGCCCGCAAATCATCAACTGATTTTTATTTGATTTGACGTTAATTCTATAACAAAAAACTGCCAACTAGATAAATAAAATTTTTACAGCGACGAAATTTACCGGATTTGTATAATAAACTCTAATGGTATATGTAATGTTGACATTACTGACTCTCAAAAAAGTTGGGAAGTATTACATTACTGACCGCCATTTCCCGCCCTCATTTTTCGCCCGCATTTCATCACATTGCTCACCGCTACTTCCTTCCCTCATTTTTCGCCCGCGTTTCATCAACTGATTTTGATTTGATTTGACGTTAATTCTAAAACAAAAAAATTGCCAACTAGATAAATTAAATTTTTATAGCGACGAAATTTACCGGAAGTTGTATAATTGAATGTAATGGTATTTGTAATGTTGAAATTACTGACCCTCAAAAAAGTTGGGAAGTGTTACATTACTGACCACCACTTCCCCCCCCCCTCATTTTTCATTCCTTTCACAAGATAAAGTAAAACAATACGTAATCTCTTGAGAGTAATGAAACACTTCCCACCTCAGTATGTATGATAATTTACTATTTTTCCGAAATTAGAAAATCAAAAACGGCCTTGCTCGTAATTTTTTTATTTTTTTATTTTCTGGATCTTCCTCCAAAACCACTGTTTCGGTTCAACTAGTTGGATGTGGCCCACCCACCATATCGCGTTAATTTACACTTCAATTACAAATTTGTTTTTTGGTCGACCTTATTAATCTAATAAACAATGAAATTTTGTTAAAACTAAACCTGGGTTCCTACGAAGGGCGGTGGGTGGTCCCCATCCCACACTTCAGTCAGTCAATCAAATAGCAGAGTTTTGCAAATTTTTAAGTGCAGCAAAGTCAACATTTTCTTCTTCCTAATGTTTTCACCAGAAACGTTTGTTTCGGTTTTTTACCAAAACAGTTCCATAATAACGCTCATCATGAAACTGTTTTGATGTTACAATTATTAAAAATGATGCTAAATGGTGTTAAATAAAAAAAATCTATCAAGTTCCGAGTACTGCTAATTTTTACCAAAAACAGTTTCGTAATAACGCTCATTATGAAACTGTTTTGATGTTTGTTTCGCAAAGAGTTTTGCAAACTTTTAAGTGCAGCAAAGTCAACATTTTCTTCTTTGTTTTTACCGGAAACGTTTGTTTCGGTTTTTTACCAAAACAGTTTCATAATAACGCTCATCATGAAACTGTTTTGATGTTACAATTATTAAAAATGGTGCTACATGGTGTTACATAAATAAAGATCTGTCAAGTTCCGAGTACTGCTAACCAAAAACAGTTTCATAATAACGCTCATAATGAAACTGTTTTGATGTTACAATTATTAAAAATGGTTCTAAATGGTGTTAAATAAATAAATATCCGCCAAGTTCCGAGTAGTACCAATCGTGTACCAAAAAAAGTTTCATAATAACGCTCATTATGAAACTGTTTTGATGTTTGTTTCGCAAAGAGTTTTGCAAACTTTTAAGTGCAGCAAAGTCAACATTTTCTTCTTCCTAATGTTTTCACCAGAAACGTTTGTTTCGGTTTTTTACCAAAACAGTTCTATTATAACGCTCATCATGAAACTATTTTTGATGTTAAAATTATTAAAAATGATGGTACTGTTAAATAAATAAATATCTGTCAAGTTCTGAGTACTACCAATCGTGTACCAAACACAGTTGCGTAATAACGGTCATTATGAAACTGTTTTGATGTTACAATGATTAAAAAAGGGTGCTAAATGGTGTTAAATAAATAAATATCCGCCAAGTTCCGAGTAGTACCAATCGTGTACCAAAAACAGTTTCGTAATAACGCTCATTATGAAACTGTTTTCATGTTACAATTATTAAAAATGGTGCTAAATTGTGTTAAATAAATAAATATCTGTCAAGTTCCGAGTACTACCAATCGTGTACCAAAAACAGTTTCGTAATAACGCTCATTATGAAAATGTTTTGATGTTACAATTATTAAAAATGGTGCTAAATGGTGTTAAATAAATAAAGATCTATCAAGTTCCGAGTACTGCTAATCTTTACCAAAACAGTTCCATAATAACGTTCATCATGAAACTGTTTTTGATGTTACAATTATTAAAAATGGTGCTAAATTGTGTTAAATAAATAAATGTCTGTCAAGTTCCGAGTAGTACCAATCGTGTACCAAAAACAGTTTCGTAATAACGGTTATTACGAAACTGTTTTGATGTTACAATTATTAAAAATGGTGCTAAATGGTGTTAAATAAATAAATATCTGCCAAGTTCCGAATACTACCAATCGTGTACCAAAACAGTTCTATAATAACGCTCATCATGAAACTGTTTTTGATGTTACAATTATTAAAAATGGTGCTAAATTGTGTTAAATAAATAAATGTCTGTCAAGTTCCAAGTACTACCAATCGTGTACCAACACACAGTTTTATAATAACGCTTATTATGAAACTGTTTTGATGTTACAATTATTAAAAATGGTGCTAAATTGTATTAAATAAATAAATATCTGCCAAGTTCCGAGTAGTACCAAACGTGTACCGAAAACAGTTTCATAATAACGCTCATTATGAAACTGTTTTGATGTTACAATTATTAAAAATGGTGCTAAATAGTGTTAAATAAATTAATATCCGCCAAGTTCCGAGTACTATCAATCGTGTACCAAAAACAGTTTCATGATGAACGTTATTATGAAACTGTTACAATTATTAAAACGGTGTTAAATAAATAAATATCTGCCAAGTTTCGAGTACTACCAATTGTGTACCAAAAATAGTTTCGTAATGACGGTTATTACGAAACTGTTTTTGATGTTACAATAAGTCGAAGTGCCTGTATTTAGTTACAAGACCTTCCGGATCCTGCGTACAGCCTTAATGGGGTTGTTGTCAACTTTTGTGTTATAAAAATATGTCTTGTAATTCTACGATTAAAGTAGCATAATTAAATTAATTTGCTCTCGCCTTTATTTATAATTACAACGTTTATCCCCGGCTGTGGAAGTAATTAATAAAATCGGTTGCAATTAAGGAGGAATTTAATTACGCCTACAACTCATCAGTCATTGTCTTTTGTTGTCGGCAGAGCGCCGCGGATCTCGCCAAGCCTCACGGTGTTGACAGAGCAGACAGGCAGAAGGGGGCGCGCGGATGAGCCGCCGCCGCCCCCGACCGGACCCAGGCGGCCCTCGCGGAATGGCTCCGCTCAGTTTCCGGAAGGAGGCGGCGGAGGCGGTGGAGGCGGCGGCAGCGGTAAGCACGGGGGGCAGCAGTGGAAGAGGTACACGGACTCCCCGGGCGTCGGCAGCCCCCCGCAGCCGCCGCCGCCGCCGGCGCCCTCCAGTCCCACCAGCTCCAGGAGGGAGAGGAGGAGCAGTCCGCACGGCGGCAAGGAGAAGAGCTCGAAGGTGCGCGGCGTGCCGCAGAGTTTCGGGTACGTGAAGAGAAGTAGTACCACCAATGGGAATAACGGGCATACCAATGGGAATGCCTCACCACAAAATGGTAAGCTTATCAAATTACGTTTATTTTTTATGGTTAAATTGGTTATAGAATTTGGTTAATTTCATATCCTGATATAGCCGTCCCAAAATGTCGTGACGCATTACGTAGTGTACCAAGAGAGGGGACGCCGCCGCCGGAAACTTGTAATTATTCAGTGGACAGAATGTAAATATAGACACAGAATTTGTCGCGAAGAGATGATTAATCTTCAATTCGGTGATGCGGCCACGCGTAAATTTGTTATCGCTCTGCGGAAACTACCCCCAGGTGTCACGATATTTTGGGACGGCTCTAACAATCTTATGTGATGATCGCGCACCCGACACCAAGTAATTCACTTCTATACATGGCCGTAGGTTAAATAAAAATATCAACGTTAAGATTAATATTCAAATAAAATGTCATGAGTGGTTAACAGATTGCAAATAACTTTCTTTCTTAATCGATGCCTTTATTGCGTATGAACATGAAATAAATTTAATGGAAATGAGTTTTATTTATACACATTAATCAATGTATAACCCCCGACCTTTAAAAAAAACATTCAAATGCTTTCATTGGATCGTAATATTTCAGCAATGCCAAATCAGTCAGGAAAAACTGCGCAGGTTTCCGCGGTGCCAAGAACCAAGGTGAAAGTTTCTGGAGGCACGCAGACATGCTCGAGTGATCTTCAACCACACAGTAAGTCTTTTTTTTACAAGTACATAATTCCTTTATCTATGTGTGAGTCACAAAAAAAATGTAATGCAATTTTTTGTAAATAAAGATATTCCGCATGAATAAAAACTGTTAAAATGAAATCTATATACAGGGTGACCTTGAGTTAGGCGGTTTAACTCAAGGTCACCCTCTATTTATATCAGACGTTCAGAATCGATTTTTTAGGTCAAAATGAGACTTCCTTCATCTGTAAAGTTTTTTCCCAAACTGCACCCTCTCCGAGCTAGAGTTTATTTGTATCCTAAGTAATACTTTTTTGAAGAAACGAAAAAAGAAATAATTTTCAGCCTTAAATCTTTGAAGAAAGAAAGAAGAAATCATTCTCAGCCTTAAATCTTTGAAGAAACTAAAGAATTAATAATTGTCAGCCTTAAATCATTAAAGAAATGACAGAAGAAATCATTGCCAGCGTTAAATATTTGAAGAAAAGAAAGAAGAAATCATTGCCAGCGTTAAATATTTGAAGAAAAGAAAGAAGAAATTATTTTCAGCCTTAAATATTTGAAAAGAAAGAAGAAATAACTATCAACCTTAAATCTTTCAAAAAAATAAACAAAAAAAATAATTGTCAGCGTTCAATATTTTAAGAAATGAAAGAAGAAATAATTTTCAGCTTTAAATCTTTGAAGAAAAGAAAGAAGAAATAATTGTCAGCCTTAAATCTTCGAAGAAAAGAAAGAATTAATAATTGTCAGCCTTTAATCTTTGAAGAAATTAAAGAAGAATTCATTGCCAGCGTTAGATATTTGAAGAAAAGAAAGAAAAGAAATAATTGTCAGCCTTAAATCTTTCAAGAAAAGAAAGAAGAAATTATTGCCAGACTTAAATCTTTAAAGAAAATAAAAAAGAAATAATTGTCAGCCTTAAATCTTTCAAGAAAATAAAGAAAAAAATAATTGTCAGCGTTCAATATTTTAAGAAATGAAAGAAGAAATAATTTTCAGCCCTAAATCTTTCAAGAAAAGAAAGAAGAAATCATTTTCAGCCTTAAATATTTGAAAAGAAAGAAGAAATAATTATCAGCCTTAAATCTTTCAACAAAAGAATGAAAAAAAAATTGTTAGCATTAAATCTTTGAAGGAATGAAAGAAGAAATAATTGTCAGCCTTAAATCTTTAAAGAAATAAAAGAAGAAATAATTGTCAGCCTCAAATCTTTCAAGAAAAGTAAGAAACAAATATCGTCAGCGTTAATTCTTTGAAGTAATGAAAGCAGAAATAATTGTCAGCATTAAATCTTTGAAGAAAAGAAAGAAGAAATAATTGTCAGCCTCAAATCTTTCAAGAAGAGTAAGAAAAAAATATCGTCAGCGTTAATTCTTTAAAAAAATGAAAGGAGAAATAATTGCCAACGTTAGATATTTGAAGAAAAGAAAGAACAAATAATTGTCAGCCTTAAATATTTGAAATAAAGAAAGAAAAAATAATTGTCAGTGTTAAATCTTTAAAGAAATGAAAGAAGAAATTATTATCAGCCTTAAATATTTGAAGAAAAGAAAGAATTAATAATTGTCAGCCTTAAATTTTTGAAAAAATGAAAGAAGAAATCATTGCCAGCGTTAGATATTTGGAGAAAAAAAAGAAGAAATAATTGTCAGCTTTAACTCTTTCAAGAAATGTAAGAAAAACATATTACCAGCCTTAAATCTTTGAAGAAATTAAAGAAGAAATCATTGTCAGCCTTGCATCTTTGAAGAAAAGAAAGAAGAAATAATTGTCAGCCTTAAATCTTTAACCCTAGCTGCTGTAGACGCATTTATGTATTTACGTTCCGCTTGTGCGTCAACATGTTTCTTCATTTTTCGTGAAAAGTTACTTTCTAGTTCTTTAACTTCTCACAAACAATAAGCATACTGTTAGCAGATATATACGTTTTCTTATTCTGTCAGATGCCGTTGCTGTTAACATATATATATATAATGTTCCAGGCCAATCTGAAACCGCACCACAGATATGGAGTGTTTTCCTAACGCCCGCGCCGCAGCGAAATTGTTAAAGAAAAGAAAGAAGAAATAATCGTCAACATTAAGTCTTTAAGAAAAGAAATCATTTTCAGCGTTATTCTTTCAAGAAAAGAGAGAAACATTATTCTTCAGCCTTAAATCTTTGAAGAAAAGATAGAAGAAATCATTGTCAGCAGTAAATCTTTAAAGAAAAGAAAGAATAAATCATTGTCAGCCTTAAATCGTTGAATAAATTAAAAAATAAATAATTGTCAGCCTTGAAACTTTGAAGAAAAGAAGAAAAAAATAATTATGAGTCTTAAATCTTTGAAGAAAGCAAAGAATAAATCGTTGTGAGTCTTAAATCTGAATAAAAGAAAAGAAAATAATTGTCAGCGTTAAATCTTCTAAAAGAAAGAAGAAATAATTGTTTTCTTTAAAAAAGAAAGAATAAACTATTGTCAGCCTTAAATCTTTGAAGAAAAGAAATAATAAATCATTATCAGTCCTAAATCTCCGAAGAAAAGAAAAAAATAAATAATCGTCAGCCTTAAAACTTTGAAGGAAAGAAATAATTTTTAGTCTTAAATCTTTAAAGAAACGAAAAAGAAATAATTGTCAGTGTTAAGACTTTGAAGAAAAGACAGAATAAATTATTGCCAGCCTTAAATATTGAAAGAAAAGAAAGAAGAAATAATTGTCAACCTTAAATCTTTGCAGAGAAGAAAGAATAAATAATTGTCAGCGTTAAATAAAAAAGAAAATTGTTAGCCTTAAAACTTTGAAGAAAAGATAGAAGAAATAATTGCCATCCTTAAATCTTTGAAGAAAAGAAAGAATAAATAATTGTCAGCCTTAAATCGAAAAAATAATAATTGTTAGCCTTAAAACTTTGAAGAAAACATAATAAATAAAATAATTGTCAGCGTTAAATCTTTGAAGAAAAGAAAGAATAAATCATTAACAGCCTTAAATCTTGGAAGAAAAGAAAGAATAAATAATTGTCAGTCTAAAATCTTTGAAGAGAAGAAAGAATAAATAATTGTCAGCCGTAAATCGAAAAAAATAATAATTGTTAGCCTTAAAACTTTGAAGAAAACATAGAAGAAATAATTGTCAGCGTTAAATCTTTGAAGAAAAGAAAGAATAAAATCATTGACAGCCTTAAATCTTGGAAGAAAAGAAAAAATAAATAATTGTCAGTCTTAAAACTCTGAAGAAGTGAAAGAATAAATCATTGTCAGCCTTAAACCTTCGAAGAAAAGTAAGAAGAAATAATTGTCAGCCTTAAAACTTTGAAGAAAAGAAAGGATAAATCATTGTCAGCCTTAAATCTCTGAAGGAAAGAGAGAAGAAATAATTGTCATTCTTAAAACTTTGAAGAAAAGAAAGAATACATCATTGTCAGCCTTACATTTTTCAAGAAAAGAATTAAGAAATAATTGTCAGCCTTAAATCTCTGAAGAGAAGAAAGAATAAATCATTGTCAGCCTCAAATCGAAAAAAAAATTAATTGTTAGCCTTAAAACTTAGGAGAAAACATAGAAGAAATAAAAGTCAGCGATAAATCTTTGAAGAAAAGAAAGAATAAATCATTGACAGCCTTAAATCTTGGAAGAAAAGAAAGAATAAATAATTGCCAGTCTTAAAACTTTGAAGAAAAGAAAGGATAAATCATTGTCAACCTTAAATCTTTAAGGAAAGAGAGAAGAAATAATTGTCAGTCTTAAAACTTTGAAGAAATGAAAGAATAAATCATTGTCAGCCTTAAATCTTCGAAGAAAAGAAAGAATACATAATTGCCAGTGTTAAATCTTTGAAGAAAAGAAAGAATAAATCATTGTCAGCGTTAAATCTTTGAAGAAACGAAAGAAGAAATAATTGTCAGCCTTAAATCTTTCAAGAAAAGGAAGAAAAAATAATTGTCAGCCTTAAATCGGCACATTTTGGTAACATCAGCTCGGAGGGGTGCATTTTTTGAAAAAAAAAATCCTTTACAGATGAAAGAAGTCTTATTTTGACTTATTGTTTTTCTCCAAAAGACTTAATCCCACTTAAGTGTTTCCACTGGGTCTATTCAGCCCACACTGTTTTTTTGTATGAAGGGCTCGGCAACATCGATTGTCTCTTAAGCCTTGCACAAATTTTCCCAAATAATCGGAGCCAATCGAAGAAGATAGTCAACAAATGATTAATTAGAGAAATTTATGCGATTCTTAAGCCGATAGATGTCGCTGTAATAATGGCATTGACACATTTCCTAGTTAGCGAGACAATCAAAGGAAATAATCAACAAATTATTAATTTATTGAGGGAAATGTGTGTCATTCTTAAGTCAGTAGATTTGTAATGTAATAGTGTATCTATGACAGTTTTTTTTACTTTCTCCGTTACGAAGTTCGAGAAAGTATTGTGATCGTGAAAAATTTTTGAATTTTTTTTTACGGAAATATCCGTTTTGGGGTCCCTAGATGCCATTTCAACAATTTCTGGAAAAAAAAATGTCCGTGTGTGTGTATGTGTGTGTCTGTGTGTGTGTATCTGTGTCCGTGTGCGCTGTATTTCAAAACCTAACAGAGCAATTGATATGAAACTTTCTTATTTGATAATCCGAAGAACTAAAAAGCTCTTTATACGTACATTTTAATATTGTTTTTGATGTTACGGTTATATGTTTTCTCTAATTTATTTAGAAAATCTTCAATTTAAGAGTTATTTCCTGACTGTAAATGCCGGAAATTTATGCAATTCTTAAGTCAATAGATGTCGCTGTAATAGTGTATCTGTTCTAACACTTTATCAAATTTCTTTTTACTCGTACATTTAAATATTGTTTTTGGTGTTACGGTTATATGTAAACATTTCACTATTTTTTTTTTAGAAAATCCTCAATTTAAGAGTTATTCCCTGACCGGAAATGCCGCCAACCAGCTGAGTCAGTCGGTGAGGGAGAGGCTGATGGGATCGCAGAGTTTACCGAAAGGCACCGCCCAAGAGTACAGCCTGATCCTGAGACAGGGACGTCCGAAAGCCAGCGATGGTTCCTTATCAGATACACAAGCGATAGATGCGTCCAGTCCTTACGCACCCTGGCTTAGGCATAGGTAAATATTCATTGGAGTTTTGTTCTAAAAGTTTTTTTTTCTTGCGGCGTCTGAAGACGCAACTCAATTACGAAACATTGACTTAGGCATAGGTAAATATCTTTTTTTTTGTGGAGTGAGAATCTTCTAAAGACGCAACCCAATTAGGAAACAGTGTCAGATTCACTGAGTAGGCTGTGGATAACACTACTTTTCCCGTATCCAGTCTGAGGACAGACCGTATCACAGACGAAATTATTCCGTTGAGAATGGATAAAGAAAAGAAAATTTTAACTATAGAAGCACGCAAGTTCCAGTGCCTTGGCCGTGTTATTAGGAGCGAAAACAGAAACTACTTATTGCAGAACATACTTCAGAAAAGAGAGAGGTAGAAAGAAAATGAATCTTGACTCAAAAATCAGCAGTAAATAAAGAAATAAAGTGAAAATAATCAATGCGGTTGTTATCCCGAGAGAAGAAGTCTGAGGTCGTGGGCCTTTCTTGGGATGTGGTTAGAGCTTAACTCCTTGTGGTTGTGGTTTTGTCCATTCGCGGCATCTCTGCACAAGGGCAGGGCGGGTTTGTTTTTGCGTGTAAGGCAACCAAGTCCTACACAACCTTCCTCCTTTCTCATCCTGGACTTAGGACCAGGCAATGGCGGAGTTATTTTAGAAGAACAGAACATCGTAGACGAGACCGGTTGAGGTCAAGATTCATAATGTGGTGAAAAATAAGCGATGTAAAACCGCATTAAAAATTAATTACAAATATTTAAACAACTGCAAATCATGAATTAGATTGCGATAATGAGAAGTCGAGGATAAGCTTACAGACTAGGTGATACGGATACGTAATAGAGGAAGACTAAGGAAGAAGTGGAAGGATGACGTCGGAAATTGGAAAGAGGTTGTCAAAGACAGAAGGCAATACTGGGCGAGCAAGGCTAAGATCCGCAAAGTGTTATAGTGATACAGAAAAAGGGAGCTTGTACAAAATTATTATTATTATTATTATTATTAAAATTCATACTACATTAATAACACTGGTCTACTAAAATGAACTATTTTTCTTTCACAAGAATAAAAATGAGATTCTAGAAGTATTTTTCATGTTTAATTCAAATATCATTTCGCTTTTTCCACACCAGGCAAACATAACCTCATTTTTATTTTGAAGGCAAAAATCAAAATTACAACCAGGGTATCCAACATTATAAAAAAATGGTGATGTGGCCATCATGTTACTTTCTCCGATTTGACGATTAGACCGAACCCTTGAAAATACTGGAAAAACATTAAAAAATCGCTGCTGAAGGTTAAAAATCTAAAATATTCGCCAATCAAAAATTCGCTGATAGAAATCAATAATTAAACAATAAAACTAAAACATAGGCCCAAAAAAATCCAAATATCGAAAACTATGGCTTAAACATAAACGAAACGCAAACTAAAACATCGAAAATTTCAACAAACACATCGAAAATGTTGTTCAAAATAAAGATTATTCAGGCAAAAATTTTGGAATGAATTGAGGCGAAAACCAGGTAAAGATCTACAATATGGACCAAAAAAATGCAGACCAAAATATTGTAAATTCAAGTAAAAGAAAAATATTTAGCTAGCCCCTAAAATAATTGTTTGGCTCAAAATAAGTTTCCGACAAGAAACTCGAAAATAATGCAAAAAAAATAAAATAAAAAACAATCATTCAGGTTAAAAATCCAAAGTAAAGGGCAAAAATCTAAAACCGACCAAATAACTCGAAAATACCGGCAAAAAAATCGCCCATAAAAATCAATAATTCAGATTAGAAAATTTAAAATGAAACACAAAAAAGCTAAAACTTAAACCAACAATTAGGACCTAAATATCAAAAATGCGGAACAAAAAATCGAAACTTTTAACACTCAACCTAAATTTTCACACCAAAATAAAGAATATTTAGGTAAAAATCAAAAATTTGGAATATAAAACGAAGTTACAGGCCAGAGATCCAAAAATCCAGATAAAAAATTAAAGTAAAGGAAAAATAGTTTGCCGTTTTCACCTTCAAAATGACCCCGTAGCTCAGAGTAAGTTTCTGAACAGAAACTCAAATTGAAAATAAAAAAAACTAAAATATGGGCCAAGAAAACAAAAAATTAGACCAAATACTGAAAATTTAGGACAAAAAATTTAAAAAAGCAGGCCAAAATAATCAAAACTTTGAAAAAAAAAGAAATTACAGGCCAGAGATCTAAAAATGCAGATAAAAAAATTCAAGCAAACAAAAAATAGTTTGCCATTTTCATCCTCAAAATAAGTTCAAAGTAAGTTTCCGAACAGAAACTAAAATTGAAAATTGAAAAATTAATAATATAGGACAAAAAAAAACAAAATTTAGACCAAATACCGAAAATTTGGGGCTAAAAATAAAAAATACAGATTAAAAAATCGAAAACCTTAATAAACAAATAGAAAATTTCAGCCAAATAAAGAAATCTTAGGTCAGAAGATCAAAAATTTGGACCATAAAATCGAAAATACAGGTCAAAATTTAACAATTGTGGCCAAAAGATCGAAACCACGGGCCTAAAAATAAAAAAATGCAGACCAAAAAGTAAAAAAATCGAAAATCTTAATAAACAAATCAAAAATTTTGGCCAAGCAAAGAAATCTTAGGACATCAAAAATCCAAAATACAAATCAAAATTCAACAATTGTGGCAAAAAATCGAAAATTAAGACTAAAAATCGAAATCAAAATACTGACCAAAAAAGTGGTAAATTTCAACAGATCGTTTTAAAATTGGGACCAACATAAAGAATATTTATGAAAAAAAATCAAGAATTTAAAGGAAAAATATCGAAGAAACAGGCAAAAAATATAAAATACGAGCACAAAAATTCTGGTCTCGAAATAATTTGCCCCAAAAATAACACAAGCTCAAATTAAGATACGATCTGAAACTCTAAAATAATGGCAAAAAAAAATAAAAAAATGGTGTTGCTTTTTCCGATTTGATCGTATTGTACTTTATGTTTACACTTTCATGGTTTATTTTCAATTGAAATCACATTTTAAATGTGCATAGAGTATTAAGTAAAATCGGATGAAACTAACGTTTAAAACGTCAAAATTATAAAAGATGAAAATGACAAATTATACTTTAAATTCTAATAGTCAATTTACTCAAAAACCAAAGAGATTTCGAAAAATACTTATTCTATATAAGTTGTTCATTTTGGCATTCTCTACAATTATTATTAAAATACATGTGCTGTAAGTATTATCGTTTCATAATTTTAAACCAAAAATTACAAAAAAAAATATAATTGCTATTATTTTTCAAAACCCATACGATTCACAAAAAATATTTTCAAGCAAAAGATGTTCATTTCTTTGCTTTCTTCAAGATTTGTTTAAGTGCTTTTTTAGTACTTTTCATATTTAAAAAATTATCGGAGAAAAACAAAAAACGGTTAAGGTATACACCTACTTCCGGTGTACGAAATATTACCAAAAGCTTTTCAGTTCTTCGGATTATAAAATAAGGCTTATGTTCTATGTTTGATGTCAATTCAAGTAGTAGTTTTTTAGATACAGCGTGCACAAGCAAACAGGCATACATTTTAACAGGAATGCATATTAAAAAATGGTGATGTGGCCATCATGTTACTTTCTCCGACTTGATGGTATCATTTATATTTACGCTTCCATGGTTTATTTTCAATTTAAATCATATTTTAAGTGTGCATCAAACGTTTCGTAGACTCGGATAAAACTGACGTTTAAAACGTCAAAACTATGAAAGATTGAAAAATGTACTTAAAATTCAAAAACTCAGTTTACTCAAAAACTAAAGAGATTAAAAAAAACTTATTCTTCATAAATTGTTCATTTTGGCATTCTCTACAATTATTATTAACTTAAATTTGCTGTAACTATTAGCGTTTCATAATTGTATACTAAAAATGAAAAAAAATTAATAAATTTTTTTCTCGAATAGCAATGATTTTATGAAAAATGTTTTCAAACAAAATGATCGCATTTCTTTATTGTCTTCAATATTTGTTTACATGTTTTTGTGATATTTTTCATATTTAAGGAAATATTGGCAAAAAACAAAAAAACAGTTAAGGTAAACACCCACTTCCGGTGTACGAAATTTTACCAAAAGCTTTTCAGTTCTTCGGACTATCAAATAAAACTTATGTTCAAAGTTTCATATCAATTGGTCTATTAGTTTTTGAGATACAGCGCGCACAGACACACACACACACACACACACAGACACAAAAAATTTTTTTTCAGAAATTGTTGAAATGGCATCTAGGGACCCCAAAACGGATATTTCCGTAAAAAAATTTTTTGAAAAAAAAATCACGATCACAATACTTTCTCGTACTTCGTAACGGAGAAAGTAAAAATCACCAGATCTGGTTGGTCAATAAAAAAAGAACCGAGTATATTTTAGACCTTTAAAATAGTTCCAAAAGTTTTAGTATCTGTAGAGTTCGAGGTATTCAACTTTATCAATAATAATATTTATATTTTTCAGTAACACGTATTCAGTAGCTCCACGGCTCTCCGAAACCGATAGCATGGAGAGCCTCACCAGTCTTCCAGGTCACAGAGGCAGCCTAACGCACGCTAGATTACTTAGGGATTCACCATCTAGACTTAGCCGTAGCAACAGCATAAGGTACGAGTTTAAAAAATACTAAGTTATAATTTTTAGAACATCCATTTCACAAACTACACACACCGGCAAAATTAAAGGAACGCAGATAAATTCGATATATTTTTCTCCGTGCAACTTTTTCGTGGCAATTTCAGCGGCATCTCGTACAACCAAGTTAAACTAACTAAATGCGGCTCCTTTTTCAAAGCTATGTGCAATTGTAAAGCCTCTTAAAAAAATAAAACAAAAAGTAGCGTTTTTGCAATAGAAAAATGATACACTTTGACTTGTTTTAAACAAGTAATTAATAAGAAAAATTGATGCTAGTAAATAAAAAAAAACATTCGAAAGATAACTTATTAAAAAAAAATACGCGTTTCAAATGTAATGCTTAACACATTACAATACAACTTAAAGAGGTGTCAAATGTTTTTTGATAAATGTTTCAAAAAATTACATATGGTAGTAGGAAATGCGACGCCGTCTAGACCGAGCCAGTAAAAAAATTCATGAATAAAATTAAATATTGTATCCGTTCCTTTAATTTTGCCGGTGTGTGTAGCAGTAGGCTCTAAAAATAAAACTTTCCTAAACCGCATTATCCTTAATAACATTTACAAACGAGTCGTATTTTTTAAGAAGAAAACTTCCCCTACACTCTTATATTACAAAGAAAATTAATAGAAAAATCTACGATATATTTTAAGGGGGTCACTTCCTCAAAAATATTTTATTTTATCATCGATTCTGGTTCAACACTCAATTCTGCGCATAAAAAAAATATTTTACATTTTTCCGCTTAGTAGAAGTGATTGAAATTTGTAAGCAAAGTGGGGAAGGCGAGACCTTGTACCGACTATTTTTAAGTTTTTTGACTCTCCTGAAAAAATGTACTTTTTTTAAGTTTAGGTACACTTTCTTCAAAACTAGAAAAGCTATGAACACATTTTTGTTTTATTTTAAAGGTGGCATCGATACCTACCAAAATGGCTGAGATTATTTCCATATGTTAAGTGGCTGTTTTTTTAATATAAGGAACTCGAAAAATGTTCATGTCATATTTCTAAATCCAATTAATATTTTTTTTAATTCATCAGCTTATTGTGGAGACAAGAACATGTGTGAAAAATTTTTGGGGAAATCGGACCTAAAAATCACGTTTATTTTTTTATTGAAAATTACTAAGTAACTGACCCCCTTAAATAAAATACAATTTTCTATATATAAAATAGAAAATAGGAAATTCTAATTTGGAACTTCGTTACACCACTATATTTATAATTTGTGACAATAGTTTCCCACTTCTGCGATGAATTAATATAATTTAAATTTATGGTGAATGCGCCAGGAATTCGATCGAAAGAACATTTTTCTTGTAGCGAATATGAGGGTGAGGGTTAATAAAAAGCGAAGATTTAAAATAATGAGCTTTTGGCTATAACTCTAAAATGAAAGACAATAGCCACCACAGAGTTTATCTTGAAAAAAGAGATCAAGGATGCGCCCCATCCGATTTTCTACATCTGTTCTAGTTACCTGGACCCAAACCAAATTTGGCCAATTTTAGGTCGGTGTGTGTGTGTGTGTGTGTGTGTGTGTGTGTGTGTGTGTGTGTGTGTGTGTGTGTGTGTGTGACAATCGTTTACTTACAAATTGCAGGACTTAAACTTGACACCCGCAATTCAGAAATTAATACAATAACTTATTCATACAAATTAGACCACAAAATCCCCCCACTGAAATATGCGCCGAGGCCAAACCGCTAATAGTCGAGAGAACTTTCAAGGCTCAAGAACTTTCCATAACTTCGGACCACAATTTCCCCCCTTATTATTAATTAAATGCCGGCATTTAAATCCTTAAACTTGCCAAAAACTAATTCCCCGTGAAATGTTTATTGTTTGTGTCATTTGCACAACTAATATCTAGAAACAAATTTGCAGTAAAAATAACGGCAATTTTGTAGCTAGATAGACAAATGATAAAGACGATTAAACTTTTTTTTTTAAGATTTTTTACCCGGCAGCCGAATAAATAATACAGAAAATTTTGGCATTTTTTTTATCTGTACTATTTGACTACTGTCTAGCTACAAACTAGCAATTTACCAAAAAAACTTTTATATTGTCTGTATTTTGTGTTCTACTGTCTGACTATAGAAATGCCAAAGAAAAGTTTAATCATCTGTATCTTGTTCTGCTGTCTAGCTAGAAACTTGCAAAAAAAAAAATGTGTAAATTGTTTGCATAATTTTTCCTCTGTTTAGCTACAAATTTGCCAAAAAAAAATGTCTAAATTGTTTGCATAATTTTTCCTCTGTTTAGCTACAAATTTGCCAAAAAAAATTGTCTAAATTGTTTGCATAATTTTTCCTCTATTTAGCTACAATTTTGCCAAAAAAAAAAAAACTTTTAAATTGTTGGTATTATTTGTTCTACTGTCTAGCTACAACTTGCCAAAAAAAATTGTCTAAATTGTTTACATAATTTTACCTCTGTTTAGCTACAAATTTGCCGAAAAAAAAAACTTTTAAATTGTCTGCATTATTTGTTCTACTGTCTAACTACAACTTGCCAAAAAAAAATGTCTAAATTGTTTGCATAATTTTACCTCTGTTTAGCTACAATTTTGCCAAAAAAAGAAAACTTTTAAATTGTCTGTATTATTTATTCTACTATTCAAATTTTCCACAAAATAGTAACATTTTTTGGCAACTTTGTATAGCTAGACGGCAAAACAAATGATGCATATGATTAAACTTTTTTTGCCAAAGTGTACAACAAATACTAGCGAAAATTTAGATGTATTTTGTGGAAAATTTGTAGCTAAACAATGATGAGGACTATTTTTTTTGGCAATTTTGTAGCTAGACAGTAGAACAAAGGATACAGATAATGAAACTTTTTTTTTGCAGATCTGTAGCCAGATAGTAGATCAAATAATTCAGACAATTTAGAAGTTTCTTTTTGCAAATTTGTAGCTGAACAAAAGCAAAATCATGCTGACAATTTGGACTATTTTTTTTTGGCAAGTTTGTATAGCTAGCTACAGATCTGCCAAAAAAAGTTTAACCTGTATCATTTGTTCTACTGTCTAGCCACAAACTTAGCAAAGAAAATTGTCTAAATTGTCTGCATAATTTTGCTTCTGTTTAGCTACAAATTTGCAAAAAAAAACTTTTAAATTGTCTGTATTATTTGTTCTACTGTTTAACTACAACTTGCCAAAAAAAATTGTCTAAATTGTTTGCATAATTTTACCTATGTTTAGCTACAAATTTGCAAAAAAAAAAACTTTTAAATTGTCTGTATTATTTGTTCTACTGCCTAACTACAACATGCCAAAAAAAATGTCTAAATTGTTTGCATAATTTTACCTCTGTTTAGCTACAAATTTGCAAAAAAAAAACTTTTAAATAGTCTGTATTATTTGTTCTACTGTCTAACTACAACTTGCCAAAAAAAAATGTCTAAATTGTTTGCATAATTTTTCCTCTGTTTAGCTACAAATTTGCCAAAAAAAATTGTCTAAATTGTTTGCATAATTTTTCCTCTATTTAGCTACAATTTTGCCAAAAAAAAAAAAACTTTTAAATTGTTGGTATTATTTGTTCTACTGTCTAGCTACAACTTGCCAAAAAAAATTGTCTAAATTGTTTACATAATTTTACCTCTGTTTAGCTACAAATTTGCCGAAAAAAAAAACTTTTAAATTGTCTGCATTATTTGTTCTACTGTCTAACTACAACTTGCCAAAAAAAAATGTCTAAATTGTTTGCATAATTTTACCTCTGTTTAGCTACAATTTTGCCAAAAAAAGAAAACTTTTAAATTGTCTGTATTATTTATTCTACTATTCAAATTTTCCACAAAATAGTAACATTTTTTGGCAACTTTGTATAGCTAGACGGCAAAACAAATGATGCATATGATTAAACTTTTTTTGCCAAAGTGTACAACAAATACTAGCGAAAATTTAGATGTATTTTGTGGAAAATTTGTAGCTAAACAATGATGAGGACTATTTTTTTTGGCAATTTTGTAGCTAGACAGTAGAACAAAGGATACAGATAATGAAACTTTTTTTTTGCAGATCTGTAGCCAGATAGTAGATCAAATAATTCAGACAATTTAGAAGTTTCTTTTTGCAAATTTGTAGCTGAACAAAAGCAAAATCATGCTGACAATTTGGACTATTTTTTTTTGGCAAGTTTGTATAGCTAGCTACAGATCTGCCAAAAAAAGTTTAACCTGTATCATTTGTTCTACTGTCTAGCCACAAACTTAGCAAAGAAAATTGTCTAAATTGTCTGCATAATTTTGCTTCTGTTTAGCTACAAATTTGCAAAAAAAAAACTTTTAAATTGTCTGTATTATTTGTTCTACTGTCTAACTACAACTTGCCAAAAAAAATTGTCTAAATTGTTTGCATAATTTTACCTCTGTTTAGCTACAAATTTGCAAAAAAAAACTTTTAAATTGTCTGTATTATTTGTTCTACTATCTAGCTACAACTTGCAAAAAAATTGTTTAAATTGTTTGCATAATTTTTCCTCTGTTTAGCTACAAATTTGAAAAAAAAAACAAACTTTTAAATTGTCTGTATTATTTGTTCTACTGTCTAACTACAACTTGCCAAAAAAAATTGTCTAAATTGTTTGCATAATTTTACCTCTGTTTAGCTACAAATTTGCAAAAAAAAAAAACTTTTAAATTGTCTGTATTATTTGTTCTACTATCTAGCTACAACTTGCAAAAAAAATTGTTTAAATTGTTTGCATAATTTTTCCTCTGTTTAGCTACAAATTTGCAAAAAAAAAAAAAACTTTTAAATTGTCTGTATTATTTGTTCTACTGTCTAGCTACAACTTGCCAAAAAAAAATTGTCTAAATTGTTTGCATAATTTTACCTCTGTTTAGCTACAAATTTGCAAAAAAAAAACTTTTAAATTGTCTGTATTATTTGTTCTACTATCTAGGTACAACTTGCAAAAAAAATTGTTTAAATTGTTTGCATAATTTTTCCTCTGTTTAGCTACAAATTTGCAAAAAAAACAAACTTTTAAATTGTCTGTATTATTTGTTCTACTGTCTAGCTACAACTTGCCAAAAAAAATTGTCTAAATTGTTTGCATAATTTTACCTCTGTTTAGCTACAAATTTGCAAAAAAAAACTTTTAAATTGTCTGTATTATTTGTTCTACTATCTAGCTACAACTTGCAAAAAAATTGTTTAAATTGTTTGCATAATTTTTCCTCTGTTTAGCTACAAATTTGCAAAAAAAAACAAACTTTTAAATTGTCTGTATTATTTGTTCTACTGTCTAGCTACAACTTGCCAAAAAAAAATTGTCTAAATTGTTTGTATAATTTTACCTCTGTTTAGCTACAAATTTGCAAAAAAAACAAACTTTTAAATTGTCTGTATTATTTGTTCTACTGTCTAACTACAACTTGCCAAAAAAAATTGTCTAAATTGTTTGCATAATTTTTCCTCTGTTTAGCTACAAATTTACAAAAAAAAAAGATTTTAAATTGTCTGTATTATTTGTTCTACTCTCTAGCTACAACTTGCCAAAAAAAATGTCTAAATTGTTTGCATAATTTTACCTCTGTTTAGCTACAATTTTGCCAAAAAAAAACTTTTAAATTGTCTGTATTATTTATTCTACTGTCTGACATCTGCCAAAGAAAAGTTTGATCACTTATATCATTTGTTCTGCCGTCTAGCCACATAATTGCAAAAAATAGTCTAAATTGTCTTCATCATTGTTTAGCTACAAATTTTCCACAAAATAGTAACATTTTTTTGGCAAGTTTCTATAGCTAGACGGCAAAACAAATGATGCATATGATTAAACTTTTTTTGCCAAAGTGTACAACAAATACTAGCGAAAATTTAGATGTATTTGTAGAAAATTTGTAGCTAAACAATGATGAGGACAATTTAGACTATTTTTTTTTTTGGTAATTTTGTAGCTAGACAGTAGAACAAAGGATACAGATGATGAACCTTTTTTTTTGCAGATCTGTAGCCAGATAGTAGAACAAATAATTCAGACAATTTAGAAGTTTCTTTTTGCAAATTTGTAGCTGAACAAAAGCAAAATCATGCAGACAATTTGGACTATTTTTTTTGCAAGTTTGTATAGTTAGCTACAGATCTGCCAAAAAAAGTTTAATCATCTGTATCATTTGTTCTACTGTCTAGCTACAAACTTAGCAAAGAAAATTGTCTAAATTGTCTGCATAATTTTTTTTCTGTTTAACTACAAATTTGCCAAAAAAAACTTCTAAATTTTTTCAAATATTTGGCTACAGATCTGCCAAAAAAAAGTTTCATCATCTGTATTATTTGTTCTACTGTCTAGCTACAAACTTGGCAAAGAAAATTGTCTAAATTGTCTGCATAATTTTCATTCTGTTTAACCACAAATTTGCCAAAAAAACTTCTACATTGTCTGCATTATTTGTTCTAGTGTCTGGTTACAGATCTGCCAAAAAAAGTTTAACCATCTGTATCATTTGTTCTACTATCTAGCTATACAAACTCGCCAACAAAATTAGTCCAAATTGTCTGCATAATTTTGCGTCTGTTTAGCTACAAATTTGCAAAAAAAAACTTCTAAATTTTTTCAAATATTTGTTCTACTATCTGGCTACAGATCTGCCAAAAAAAAAGTTTCATCATCTGCATCATTTGTTCGACTATCTAGCTATACAAACTCGCCAAAAAAATGAGTCCAAATTGTCTGCATAATTTTGCGTCTGTTTAGCTACAAATTTGCAAAAAAAAACTTCTAAATTTTCTGAATTATTTGTTCTACTATCTGGCTACAGATCTGCAAAAAAAAGTTTCATTATCTATACCATTTGTTCTAATGTCTAGCTAGAAATTTTTGAAGAAAAATTGACAAAATTTATTTGTTGTACTCTCTGGTTACAGAACTGCCAAGAAAAAGTTTAATCATCTTTATTGTCTAGCTATAAACTTATTTTTTGTCATAACAAAATTATCTAAATTATCTGTATTATTTCTTCTACTAAGTAGCAACAAATCTTCAACAAAAAAAAAAACGTTTTTCTAGCTAGAAAAATGCCAAAATTGTCTGTATTATTTGTTCTTACTGCATGGCTACAAATCTGCAAAAAAAAAAGTTTAATCACCTGTATCATTTTCCCTACTGATCAACTACAAAAAAAAATTGTCTCTATTATTTGTTATAAAGTATGTTAATTTTAAAAAAAAGCTCAAGTGTGCAATGATTTTTTATTTAAAAAAATTTAAGTTGGTAACACATATTGAGGTTATGTTCCTACCGATAAATTTATTTACTATGAGAAACGTCGCAGAGAAGTCGTAGGTTCATCTTTCAAAATTTCTTGGGATGTGTTAATAGCATCCTGAGTGCATTAGACTGATCTACCACTTCCTGATTTACAGAGAATACTACACGTTTCGTGAAATAACTAAACGGATCGCGAAATTCTTCCTGAAACTCAACTAAAAACGTTTTTGATGGTTGCTGTGAACCAGTGTGACCATAGAATAAATGAGGAGTTGAACTGCAAAACTCAACAAATCTACTTTTATAATTTGTTCAGAAACCGCGAAAAACGTCCAGGAAGTCTATTTGTTGCTTTAAAAAAATGAATGTTTAGCCACATTTTTAAATACGATTTGTTGTGTTTTGAAAGGTAATTCACACATATTCGCATTAGTTGAGTTTTGCAGTTCAACTTCTCAATTGTGACTTTTAGAAAGATCTGACGTTTTATGTCAATTCCTAACTTAAATTTAAAAAAATAAAAAATCATGGCACACTTGAGGTTCTTTTTTTAATAAACATACGATACTAAGCAACACATTTGCAACAAAAAAATTGCTCTCCAGCTACAAATTTTCTATAATTAAAACGTTTGACCTTCTAAAATAGATCATTCGTTTTACTGTAAAAAAATGTTTGTATTATGTGTTCTACCGATTGCTACTCAAATTTGCAACAAAAAAAAACTGTCTAAATTGTCTGTATTATTTGTTCTGCTGTTTAGCTACCTCAGAGAACGGACATTCCCAAGGTACAGGGCAGGACACCAGTCAGAATCACATTGCATACTTTCGCCCTTTCACACCACCAACACATACAGAAAAATATACTTTCATCAATGTTTCGTTTTAATATACACACACGTATTTGTTTCGTTTTCAGTCGTGAAATATTCTCATTATTGTAAGAATGTGTATTTGTAAGCTTAAATGTCGTTTGTGCCTTGCTTAATTTATGGCCAGTGTCTACATCTACAATACAATTGATTGATTTTTGCATAATTGATAAATAGTTGGCCATTTTGTCACCTTGGCATTAGAAATAGAATTGCCAAATTGAAACAGTTGAAGCGTTGTTGTTTAATAAAAAATTTTAAAACAGGTAAGCTTAATGGATAAAATTGATGAATTATTAAATATCTCCATTTGAAAAGGTTAAAGGGGGTATAAGGGGTGATACCAGTGACGGTTCGCGGGGTTTTTTCTGGTACGGCCGAGGTAACAAGGGTGGCAATACAGATAGGTAGGGTCGACTGGCTGCGTGGCCGCACCTATCTGTATTATCACCTCTTGTTCCTCGGCCGTACCAGAAAGAAACCCGCGAACCGTCACTGGGTGATACAACGGAACAATGTTTGCTCCGCTCTATTATTTAAGACAAAATAAATAAATCATTGTTCTAGTAATACCAATGAGAGCTGGGAATGACTCATAGCCTCTAAACGCATGGGTTAATATTTGAAAGACGTAACTCTTGTAAAAATCGGAAATATAGACAAAATATGCAAATGTTTGTTTAAAAGATTTATATTCGTTCATCAGCTAAGATTTCACATTTAAAGAATTTTCCTCAAAATATATGTTTTATTACTCAACACTACTACAAGACGATGTACATTTTATATTACTTAGTGTTAGCGTTAAATGATAGATGGCGCCAACGGTACAACACGAGGTACGTTTCATATTGCTTAGTGTTAGCGTTAAATTATAGATGGCGCCAACGGTACTACAACAATACGTACGCTTTACATTACTTAGTGTTAGCACTAAATGATAGATGGCGCCTTCGGTGCTACAACGCGACGTACGTCTTCTATTTCTCTTTTACAGTCGAAGTACGATCAATATTGTCATTTATTTCTAACAAATATTAAATGGAAAGAGATGAGTCATGTCTAGCTCTGGTTGGCATTACTATCCTGATTCTGTTACGCAAAAAAATTCAATTACTTCCAAATGCGTAGAGACTGGCCATAATTTCCAACTTAAGATTTTGCCGTTAACTTCATTTGCGCCATGTTATCAGCTTTTGGCACCGATGATTGTTGCTTTCGCGCGTTTCTTACCCTCTTTCGCTCGTGCTGCACGTGTTCACGCCGCCGCCGCCGCCGTCTGATCTTGACGAGATCGTGTCCCCTGAACGACGGCCTCGCTCTTGTTGCAGATCTACGAAATCTGAAAAGTTGTATCCTTCTATGCTGCACAGGAACACCGAGCCAGAAACGGAGCCCTACTATTGCTTGCCCATCGGGGCTGTGCTCAACCACTGGTCGCAGCCCACCAGCCCGGCGCCTGGATCCGCCAGGACGTTTCCGCTATCACCCACGCACTCGAACGCCAGGCACAGCATTCCCAAGAATGATGACAGTAAGGAGTATTTTTAAAACCTAACAGTTAAAAAATTGTCACCGTTCGACATAATTTATTAATTCATGGTGTACCACAAGGATCCGATTTGGGTCTCTTAACTATTTTTTAACGAAGGGAAAAATCGAATGCCCTTATAAAATGAAACAAGTCTGTCTATTTCATGTTACTCTCCTTACAGTTATTGTGGATATCATGAAATGTTTCGTGTTATCTAAATTCGTAATTGACTTCAAATATACAGAAATAACATTTCTCCGCGACCAATTTTGATCATAGTCTTGGTTTACAGTTATCAAAATACTATACACATAACCGTGAGCATAATTATTTCAATTGTTTAGTTCAACTCTTGGTCGTGGAGAAAGTATAGTCTGCAGCTCGGTTAGAATGGAAATTTTGATGCTCAATATTCCACTCGCATCGAATCTTTATACTATTTGACTCTTTTTTTTCATTTCAGTCCATGGTTCTTCAATCAGTTTAGTCTCAACAGCGTCCAGTTTATACTCGTCGGCTGAAGAAAAGCAAGCGCACGAAATCAGGAAGCTGAGAAGAGAGCTGATGGAGGCACAAGAGAAGGTGAAAACTCTTACCTCGCAGCTCAGCACCAACGTAAGTGTACGCATTTTTTTTTATTATCTTTACTAATAACTGTAATAACAACAGATTGCATCAATATTTAAGTTCAACAACACATATATAGGTATGCAACTTATTTATTATAAATTGTTTTGTATGTAAAAACAATTTTCAAGCTTTAGGTTAATGAACCACAGAATTTTGTTGCTGAGTTGGCCATGCATCAAGAGAGAGAAACATGGCAGTCATGTCTGAGATTAATTCATTTTTTTAAATCTAATTCAATTGAAGTAATCTAGTCTCATGACGTACCTCATTTATCTCACAGCCAACTCTGAAACAAAATGTTGTGACTCACACGATACGAAATGCTTCAAAAAAATTATAACGCCATCTAGTTGCCCAAAGTGCCAGACACATCTGGCGAAGATTGAGACATTTCTGGCCACGAATTTCTTCCGTGGACTCCTATTTGTTCTTCAGAACTAACCATAAATTATTGTTAAAAACCATTCTACCATTTTAAAATCGCCGGCTTGCTTAAGACTCCTAGAAAAGCATCTTCCCATCATCGAACGCACTGTACTAATCAGTAGCCAGAAACCGTGCTGCAGTTGTCTTTGAGATGGATATTAAATGCAATCCAATTCTACATTTCACGCATCGCGGCAGCGACATCTCGCGGACGAAGTACGAAATGCCGTCATCGACTTTAATTGTAAACACATGTAACTAAAAGGTGAAAGGACGAAGTACGAAATACTGTCATCGACTTTAATTGTAAATGTACGTAACTAAAAGGTGAAAGGCCAATGCCTACTTAACTGGAAACTGATACATGGATCGGAATGAATACCGTGACAAAAATTCCCGCATAGGTATTCAGAACTGACACGAACTGTCACTGTTCAACTGAAGTTAGCTGTTTACTAAAATTGTTAATATAGAGATCTCTGTCATGGTGAAGGTAAATAAATTTTTAACCATTTGCAAAAATTTTGTCCTCCTTTTTAAATGCACCTTTTTATACACGAGTTAAATTATCGAATATATACAACGGCGGCCATGCACTGGCATCAGATGCATGCGCTGAATAAGAGAATAGGTTTAGAGGAATAATATGGCTTTGCCTCTTCGAGTGGTTTACAGCGGTACCAACAATAACCTCAATAAAAGCTTCAAATTAAGCGTAGTCCAGCAAATAAAACGATTTTCATAGCTACAGCCAGCTAAAATATTCGATGAAAATTGTGAACTAATTTTTTGTGCTATTCACAATCCAAAATTTTGACTTTCAAACGACGCCATTTTATTTCCAATGAAGATTTTTTCAGAAAATTAAAGACTGCCCATTTCTGAAACGATTTTAATAGCTACAGTCAGCTAAAATAACAGATGCAATTTATTATCACACTGTAAACTAATTTTGTGCAAAATTTAATTCAAAATTTAGACTTTCAACCGACGCCATTTTGTTTTCAATGAAGATTTTTCTAAAGATTCTTCAGAATATTAAAGACTGGCCATTTCTGAAACGATTTTAATAGCTACAGTCAGCTAAAATAACAGATGCAATTTATTATCACACTGTAAACTAATTTTGTGCAAAATTTAATTCAAAATTTTGACTTTCAACCGACGCCATTTTGTTTCCAATGAAGATTTTTTTAAAGATTCTTCAGAATATTAAAGACTGTCCATTTCTGAAACGATTTTAATAGCTACAGCCAGCTAAAATAACAGATGCCAATTTTTATCACATTGTAAACTAATTTTCTGCAAAATTTAATTAAAAATTTTGACTTTCAACCGACGCCATTTTGTTTCCAATGAAGATTTTTTCAGAAAATTAAAGACTGCCCATTTCTGAAACGATTTTAATAGCTACAGCCAGCTAAAATAACAGATGCCAATTTTTATCACATTGTAAACTAATTTTCTGCAAAATTTAATTAAAAATTTTGACTTTCAACCGACGCCATTTTGTTTCCAATGAAGATTTTTTCAGAAAATTAAAGACTGCCCATTTCTAAAACGATTTTAATAGCTACAGTCAGCTAAAATAACAGTTGCCATTTTTTATCACATTGTAAACTAATTTTGTGCAAAATTTAATTCAAAATTTTGACTTTCAACCGATGCCATTTTGTTTCCACTGAAGATTTTTTTAAAGATTCTTCAGAATATTAAAGACTATCCATTTCTGAAACCATTTTAATAGCTACAGCCAGCTAAAATAATAAATGCCATTTTTTATCACATTGTAAACGAATTTTGTGCAAAATTTAATTCAAAATTTTGACTTTCAACCGACGCCATTTTGTTTCCACTGAATTTTTTTTTTTAAGATTCTTCAGAATATTAAAGACTGCCCATTTCTGAAACGATTTTAATAGCTACAGTCAGCTAAAATAACAGATGCAATTTATTATCACACTGTAAACTATATTTGTGCAAAATTTAATTCAAAATTTTGACTTTCAACCGACGCCATTTTGTTTTCAATGAAGATTTTTTTAAAGATTCTTCAGAATATTAAAGACTGTCCATTTCTGAAATGATTTTAATAGCTACAGCCAGCTAAAATAACAGATGCCAATTTTTATCACATTGTAAACTAATTTTCTGCAAAATTTAATTAAAAATTTTGACTTTCAACCGACGCCATTTTGTTTCCAATGAAGATTTTTTCAGAAAATTAAAGACTGCCCATTTCTAAAACGATTTTAATAGCTACAGTCAGCTAAAATAACAGATGCAATTTATTATCACATTGTAAACGAATTTTGTGCAAAATTTAATTCAAAATTTTGACTTTCAACCGACGCCATTTTGTTTCCAATGAAGATTTTTTCAGAAAATTAAAGACTGCCCATTTCTAAAACGATTTTAATAGCTACAGTCAGCTAAAATAACAGATGCAATTTATTATCACATTGTAAACGAATTTTGTGCAAAATTTAATTCAAAATTTTGACTTTCAACCGACGCCATTTTGTTTCCACTGAATTTTTTTTTTAAAGATTCTTCAGAATATTAAAGACTGTCCATTTCTGAAACGATTTTAATAGCTACAGTCAGCTAAAATAACAGATGCAATTTATTATCACATTGTAAACTAATTTTGTGCAAAATTTAATTCAAAATTTTGACTTTCAACCGATGCCATTTTGTTTCCACTGAAGACTTTTTTAAAGATTCTTCAGAATATTAAAGACTATCCATTTCTGAAACCATTTTAATAGCTACAGCCAGCTAAAATAATAGATGCCATTTTTTATCACATTGTAAACGAATTTTGTGCAAAATTTAATTCAAAATTTTGACTTTCAACCGACGCCATTTTGTTTCCACTGAAGATTTTTTTAAAGATTCTTCAGAATATTAAAGACTATCCATTTCTGAAACCATTTTAATAGCTACAGCCAGCTAAAATAATAGATGCCATTTTTTATCACATTGTAAACTAATTTTGTGCAAAATTTAATTCAAAATTTTGACTTTCAACCGACGCCATTTTGTTTCCACTGAAATTTTTTTTTAAAGATTCTTCAGAATATTAAAGACTGCCCATTTCTGAAACGATTTTAATAGCTACAGCCAGCTAAAATAACAGATGCGATTTTTTATCACATGGTAAACTAATTTTGTTCAAAATTTAATTCAAAATTTTGACGCCATTTTATTTCCACTGAAGATTTTTTCAGAATATTAAAGACTGTCCATATCTGAAACGATTTTAATAGCTACAGTCACCTAAAATAACAGTTGCCATTTTTTATCACATTGTAAACTAATTTTGTGCAAAATTTAATTAAAAATTTTGACTTTCAACCGACGCCATTTTGTTTCCACTGAAGATTTTTTTAAAAGATTTTTCAGACTATTAAAGACTGTCCATTTTTGAAACTATTTTAATACCTACAGTCAGCTAAAATAACAGATGCCATTTTTTATCACATTGTAAACGAATTTTGTGCAAAATTTAATTCAAAATTTTGACTTTCAACCGACGCCATTTTGTTTCCACTGAAGATTTTTTTAAAAGATTTTTCAGACTATTAAAGACTGTCCATTTTTGAAACTATTTTAATACCTACAGTCAGCTAAAATAACAGATGCCATTTTTTATCACCTTGTAAACTAATTTTGGGCAAAATTTAATTAAGAATTTTGACTTTCAACCGACGCCATTTTATTTCCACTGAAGATTTCTGAAACGATTTTAAAAGCTACAATCAGCCAAAATACCAGATGCCAATTTTTATCACATTGTAAACTAATTTTCTGCAAAATTTAATTAAAATTTTTGACTTTCAACCGACGCCATTTTGTTTCCAATGAAGATTTTTTGAGAAAATTAAAGACTGCCCATTTCTGAAACGATTTTAATAGCTACAGTCACCTAAAATAACAGTTGCCATTTTTTATCACATTGTAAACTAATTTTGTGCAAAATTTAATTACAAATTTTGACTTTCAACCGACGCCATTTTGTTTCCACTGAAGATTTTTTTAAAGATTCTTCAGAATATTGGAGAACGGCCACTTATAAGCCGATTTTGATAGCTACAGTCAGCAGATGCATAATTTATCATATTGGAAACTGATCTTGTTAGGATCAGCGTTTGCTCGCGGGGTGACTCATGCTGCGGTAGCAATACAGACAGGTAAGGTCGGTTGCAGAGATCTGTATTACCACCTCTGCTACCTCGGCCGTACCATGAGTCTCTGGTTAGGATACATTTTCATGTAATTTGTGTCTCCGATTTTGGACGTGCACGAATCAAATTAAAATTAATTCTGCGAACGAGCAAAAAAAAATTGAGATGATTTATGGTCTAACAGTAAAAACCTGGTTTGGTACCTTCGTCACGTACCGTGTGCGGCATCTTATGATCGCGGGATCGGATAAGGATCTGCCCGAAATACTGCCTGTACTCCGGTCTCGACCTTCAATACTCGAAACGAGCAATTTCATCCGTAATCGGAATGCGCGCGGAGTTGATCTCTGGCATCTGTTGTTATTTTCTTCTTTGTGCTGGCCTAGATGCCGGAACGGGTATTTCTAAATTCCGGAACTCTTGTGGATAATGACAATGCGCGATGGGTTCCCAGGGTTGCGGTTAAAAAAAATGGGTATGAATTAGCTGTTGTTCGATTTGCATATATTCCCAAGAATACGCGCTTGCTTGTTATAATTATTGGAGGAAATATGGAAATTGAAACAATGTAGTTAATAAATGTTTCTCCATGGCCGCCACTAGAGTAGAGTACAGCTTGTATAGGGAGCCGTGGCTCTGCAGAAACTTTGCCTCCTTACCTGCCACGGCTCGCTACACAAGCTGTAGTTTATTCCTGTTTATAGCTACAGTGTTATTGACAAATAAAAGTGGTACACTTAAGCTAGTGAAAATTAGTGTCTTGAACATAAATAAATCATTTCTGTGAATCGGAGTGTAACGAGTTTTATAACCATCTTTTATAAAGATGTTATGCAGAGTGAGTGGAACAGTTATCGGAGATGGAATTTTTCGCGGATGAAAAAGATGGCTTCACGGCCTACTTGACCGAGAGAGGTTTGTTGTTTTAAATGGGTTGAGGAATCCGTCATAGAATGCGCGGTGGGAAAGGCAGTCGTGGAATTAAAGAAGACGCCGATTTTAAGGAGATTGGCATGCGTTTTCCGAATGGTTTTCCTTTTTTCCGTAAGCGGTCCGAGGATGGACATCCGTTGGCCAACTGGTGCGAATATTCGCGTTAATTATTAGAAAAAATCATATTCGTTTTAATTGCATAAGATATTTAACCCACATTTTGCAGAAAAAAAATGCTGCTGTAAAAGGGATTTTTCTTTAAAAAAAACGTATTTATTACAACTTGTTGTTTTGATATTCCCTACAATTTTTTTTTTTTTGACTTAGGCTTGAGCCGTTCAGTCACGACCGGGTTATTATTTATGTATTCAATTTGTCAAATGTCAGACGGATACAACAACCACCGAGCCAACCGAGCGAATACTTCTCGATCCCCCGAAAAATCTTTCGGCCGGGCTGGGATTCGAACCCACACGGCACAAGCGCTCGCCTGTACCCACTGCACCAATATGATTTTAACACAAACACTGATGCCACAGTATCTGAAGTTGCATCATCTTGCTGGCACTATGTTTAGATTGTTCTGTTACTTCTCACTGATCACTTCCTTGAAGCAAGCAGAATTATTGTTCTTCATGGAAAAAAAATAATACTCGATATATCCCACTAAAGACATCCCATAATATATTATTACTTCAAAACAGATGTTTTTCCAGATTTTCTCCAATAACTAGTATTTTTTTCCATTGGCTATACAAATGGAAGAGAGCTTTTGTCAGATCAGTTTAATTCTTCTTTAAAAGATGACGAGCTGAGAGCTCTGTAAAAATCAACAACTTCTCTGCATTTGTTTTCGAATTAATATTTTATGTGTGGCTCTTCTTCTTCTCTACGTGGCCTAGGGAAGTTTAAAGGTTGGGCATCCCTGGACTAGACCAACTCACAAAAACCAAAAACTTCACCCAAACGCAGGCACTTCTACCTGTTAGGCCACAGCAAACCCAGAATTAAATTCTAATAATGAAGAGCTTTAACCGTGCATGTGTGTCTAGGAAGAAAAATATAATTGTAGCTCCGGGCGAAACTTCAACGGACACGATTCCTTCCAAATTGGAAATTACATCTTCCAGTCGGCGACGGTCGTGTATTAAGAGGAAACAAAGAAGCTAATTAGCTTTTTTTTTGCTTCGAAGAAACGCCGCCCGGAATTGATTTCTGGTGTGTCATTAAGTAAATTGTGGTTTTTCCTTGTTTGTCATTTTATTCTGTCATTACGGATAATGCAGGTTGAGATTTCTTTTAAATTTTATTAATTGCTTTAGTATACGCGATACTAACGGTTTTATAATGTCTGGTTAGGAGGCGAACTGCCGGTGGACCCGAACGCACCAGTGAAAACTCGCTCGCTTTTTGGCCAGGCATTATACCAAATAAAAAGATAAGTATCATTTATGGGATGTTGTAATGCTCTTCAGGAAATATTTTTCAATATTTTCAATGATGGTTTTAAAAATGCCGAAAGAAAAAACAAGTAGAGAATTTATTTATTATTTATTTTTTATTACTTTCTTTAATAACATGTACCGGGTATGGACCTATAATATAATAGTCGCGGAATTTAGTGACGTGACGTGCTTATTTTTTTTATTTAAGATTGATGACACAAAATTACTAAAATATTTTTTTTTCTCGTTAATTTACATGGATTTTTATTAAACACGTTATATCCATGTCATCTATTCAATGACGTAAGAATATACAGGGTGATCCATTCATTAAAAAAAATGCGACCATGTGTCATAACTCTTAAATTAAAAGTCAAAATAAAAAAAAACAAGCACGCCACTGAATTCTGCGAAGAAGACCACACAAAAACCTATTTAACTGTTTTTTTTGCGTATTGAAAAAAAGAGCCGAAAATTGTAAACGCCTGGTATATCCTGAACTAATCAAGTTAGCCATGGTCTGTTAATGGTATTGTTGTTATTTTAGAAAAATGGGTCATAACGTGTGTAACTCTTAAGGTTATTAATTACAAATTTTGTTACGAAAATATTTTTTTTTGTTGATGGATTAGAAAAATGTAATGAAATTACTGTTAGCGAATAATTAAAATTTACTGTTAATGTACGCGTGCAGTTGAGTGGAAAAAAGTTGATCTATTTGAAGAAGGCAAAATCCTGTCACGGATGATGAATAGCCGACACTGCTTATCTTTGGAGCGTAACATTCTTCATACTGTAGAATGTAAAAGTGAAATGTTCCAATCCGTATTTATTAATCGGATCATTTGTCTTTACAAACGCGATGTTATATAATGGCATTGCGAAAGATTAAGCGTGAGATCATCTTTTTGCCAAAAGTTCAGATGCGTTAGAATTATAATTTTGATAATATTTGCTAGAACAGAACACACAATGTATATAAAATATAAAATCTACATGATTATTAAAAAAAAAAAGTTTTTTCAAGTTTTCTTTGCGCATGCGCCACGCGCTTATTCTTGCGCAAGTGAAGGGTGTTAAAGAGATCTTTACGGTGACGTGTAGAACCGAATTGAACCAGTGTTTTTTTCAGGAAATCATTTTTTTACCCTTGGGTAGGTTTTCGTCAAAAAATGAAAATTGCCAATTTTAATTGAATTCGACTAATTAGCACACAAGGAGCACGGATTTGAAAACCGCGTTCGATTTGGATTCCTCGTTTAGCCGCTGCGGTCATTCAAAATCTGAAAAATTGATTTTTTTCCAAAATTTTCAAACTGACGCCAACTTTTTTGACATTTTAGCTGGCTGAAATTTTATTATTTTTTTTTTTTGATGAAAACCAATATACACTTGAATGGTCTGCAATCTTGATTATTCGGATTCTTTACTTTTTCGAGTTTTCGAACACGCCACAATACATTTTTCCAACACCAGTAATAATATTCTTTTATTCCTTCAAGCCAAATAATCTATCAAAGCATGCAATGTTTAGAAATTCCAGTAAAAATTTGACCATCCCATGTTTGCACTTTAATCAAAACTTCACGGCCAAAAACGACGATAACGAGAAACACTTACAAATACGCAAAACTCTAAAAATAACCCGATTATCTAAGACTCCAATAAAAATCTCCATTGATGCAAATCGCAATTAGACGATGACGTTACGTCATTAGGTGAATTAATGTCGATTGCGTGCCGCCTCCGCTCGTCTCTCCTCTGCAATTATCTCTCGGTGAAATCGTGTCTTTCTTTCTCCCCGGAGAGAATGTCACGGAATGTCATTTTTACGCGACCCCGGAGATGACGATGACGATGATGAAGAAGCGCGGAACTCTAGATATCTTTGTTTACACCAGCAGCGCGCCTGATGGGCTATTAAGACTCGTTTTCAAGGTGTGAAGCAGAGACGAGGCCGACCAAGAAATGTCGTTAGAGGTCGGTGGTAAAAAGAGAGGAAATGTTGGTTTGCTGCGGACAAATTGTTATTAGATGATCTTTTAAAAAAAAAGATGGTTCGGTATTTCTTAACCGTTTTAGGACCAAGTAACTTTTTTCGATTTTTTTTTTTTTTAAGGAAGGATGGTTGACAGGAATTCAGCCAACTAGGGCATTCTGCCACAACCGATAATTTGTATAATAATCATTTATAATGATGAAAGGGACATACACTAAACATCCATGTGCCCGCGCGGATGGGATTCGAACCCACGACCACGAGGCCCGTAAGCAGGAGCTCTACTCACTGGGCCACCGCGGCCCCAATTATTTTTTTTTCGATTTGTTGCAAAGGAATTTTTATGATATTTTGCATATTTATTGAGGATGGTTCAGTGTTTCTTAATCTTTTCAGCACTCAGTGGCCTTTTCCGATTTGATGGGACGATGGAAAATTTTCCGATATTTTGCATACAATTTTGTTTGTATAAATTTGAAGTAATCATAAAAACAATTCAATTTCAACAATTTTTCAACTAAAGATTTGAAGATAGTTCTTCGTTATCTTCAACATTTATATAAAGATTTTGTAACATTATGGAAGTTTCAAAAATTTTGGGAGAGAACAAAAGGTTCTTCTCCAAAATTTTACAAATCTTATTCGTTATCTTAACATTTATATAAAGATTTTTGTAACATTATTGAAATTTCAAATATTTTTGGAGAAAAACAAAAAAATTCTCTTTTCAAAATTTTACAGATAGTTCTTCGTAATCATAACATTTATATAAAGATTTTTGTAACATTAAAATTTCAATTCTTTTTCGGAGAAAAACAACTTCCTCTTTTCAAAATTTTACAGACAGTTCTTCGTTATCTTCAACATTTATATAAAGATTTTGTAGCATTATTGAAATTTCAAAATTTTTTGGAGAAAAACAAAAACTTCCTCTTTTCAAAATTTTACAGAAAGTTCTTCGTTATTTTCAAAATTAATATGAAAATTTTTGTAATATTATTGAAACTTTAAAATTTTTTGGAGAAAAACAAAAACTTCCTCTTTTCAAAATTTTACAAATAGTTCTTCGTTATTTTCAAAATTAATATGAAAATTTTTGTAACATTATTGAAATTTCATATTTTTTTGGAGAAAATAAAAAAACTTCTCTTCAAAATTTTGTCAAAACTTCTGTTCGTCAGATTATCTAATAAACAGTGAAATTTAAAACATTTTTGGAGAATAACAAAAGCTTCCTGTTTTCAAAATTTTACCAAAACTTTTAAATCCTTCAGATAATCCAATAAACCCTAAGTTTAAAGTTACATTTCAAAGTTTCAGGATATATTGTCTTTGTAGACAAACTATTTGTTTAGGCATTTTTCAAAGATGATCAGAATCGCCCCGGAGGACCTCAAAATGGATATTTCCGTCAAAATTTCGAATTCGAAAAAATCATCAAAATGTGATTTGATGAATGAATCAGAAAAATCAGTTTACGATATCACTAGACGTTCCAAAATGTTCAAAAATATCGCAAAGAAAGTAAACTGATTTCAACTGTTTTTCAATTTTTCTGCCATAAATTGCCACAATTGAAGAAATTTTGAATCTTCCTTTACCATTTTACTCTTTTCTTGAAGCTCTTTCGATTACGGTGAAAACAACGAATTCGAGTGGCAATTGTTTTTCAGTTTATTTCCTAAAGGTTCCGAACCATTGAAGAATTTTCGAAAATTCTTTCGCAATCTTATTGTTTTTGAAAACAATGAACTATTTTGGTTAGTAAATAGATGCAAAAACATGTGTTAGCATTTTCAAAACAATTACACAACGATTTAAATTTTTTTCGATTTTTTAAATTTCATCTGGAATTTGCAGGGAAAATTTTGAAAATTTATAACTTTTGTCTTAGTGAGAATTTTTAAAGTAGGTAAGCTGCTTCTGTTAGTAAACAGATGCAAAAGTATTTGTTAGCATTTGTAAAACAATTACACAACGATTTCAATTTTTTCGATTTTTTAAATTTCATCTGGAATTTGCAGGGAAAATTTTGAAAATTTATAACTTTTGTCTTAGTGAGAATTTTTAAAGTAGGTAAGCTGCTTCTGTTAGTAAACAGATGCAAAAGTATTTGTTAGCATTTTCAAAATAATTACACGATTTCAATTTTTTGGATTTTTTAAACTTCATCTGGAATTTGCAGGGAAAATTTTGAAAATTTATAACTTTTGTCTTAGTGAGAATTTTTAAAGTAGGTAAGCTGCTTCTGTTAGTAAACAAATGTAAAAGTATTTGTTAGCATTTTCAAAACAATTACACAACGATTTCAATTTTTTTCGATTTTTTAAATTTGATCTAGAATTTTAATTTTATTGCAGGGATAATTAAAAAAAATTATAACTTTTGTTGTAGTCAGAATTTTTAAAGTAGATAAGCTGCTTCTGTTAGTAAACAGATGCAAAAGTATTTGCTAGCATTTTCAAAACAATTACATAACGATTTCAATTTTTTCGATTTTTTAAATTTCATCTGGAATTTGCAGGGAAAATTTTGAAAATGTATAACTTTTGTCTTAGTGAGAATTTTTAAAATAGGCAAGCTGCTTCTGTTAGTAAACAGATGCAAAAGTATTTGCTAGCATTTTCAAAACAATTACACAACGATTTCATTTTTTTTTTTATTTTTTAAATTCCATCTAGAATTTTAATTTTATTGCAGCGATAATTTAAACAAATTATAACTTTTGTTGTAGTCGGAATTTTTAAAGTAGGTAAACTGCTTCTGTTAGTAAACAGATGTAAAAATATTTGCTAGCATTTTCAAAACAATTACAGAACGATTTCAATTTTTTTTCGATTTTTTAAATTCCACCTAGAATAATAATCTTATTGCAGGGATAATTTAAAAAAATTATAACTTTTGTCGTAGTCGGAATTTTTAAAGTAGGTAAGCTGCTTCTGTTAGTAAACAGATGTAAAAGTATTTGTTAGCATTTTCAAAACAATTACACAACGATTTCAATTTTTTTCGATTTTTTAAATTCCCTCTAGAATTTTAATCTTATTGCCCCCTGCGGCGGAGTGTCGGGTAACTTTGAAATCTTAAATAGGTACCCCTATTTTTTATTACAGATTTGGATTCTACACTAAAATATATTAGGTTTTTATTAAAAAAAAAAAATTTCGACCAGCAAAAAAAAAATTGTTTAATATATGTATATTTTTTTAAATTAAAAAAAAAATCCAGTTTGTTGTTACACAAGAAAAAAAAATAGAGTGGAATTTGATAATCGAATTAATTTTTATTCGTTTGTACGATTTTTTTTTACAAATAATTTTTTTTTAACTTATTTATGACATAAAATTACGAATGACTTCAATCAACGCCTTATTTAAAAGATGACTACGAAAAAAATGTCATAATCTGTCGTTTGATGCGAGAAATAAATTTAATTCAATAAATGTTTTTGCCGAATATAGCGCCATCTGTCGCTCATCGATTTTTTTTTTCGGATAAAAGCCTCATATTTTTTAGCGTAGAATCCAAATCTGCAATAAAAAATAGGGGTTTCTATTTAAGATTTCAAAGTGACCCTCGAAAATTTGTTACTGTCTTACTTTACTGAGTTGCTGTAATTACTGCAAGAATCGAATTTGAATCGCAACTGTTTTTCAGTTTTCCGCTGTAAATTACGAATAATCGAAGAAATCGCAATTTGACTCTAAATTTGAAGCTCGGACATTTTTTCAATTTTTGAACCATTGCAGAAATTTTTGAAATCCTTACACCATCTATTTTACTCCGCGATTTCGAAGCTAAAATGTAACTCTAAACAGGTGTCATGGCATTGAACGTTAAACTTTATAAAGGTTCGAGGTGATACGGAATACCTAATCGTCATTTAACGTGACCTTGAAGGATAACATGCCGTTAAATTGAAATTTTGCTTATGAAATAGAGCTGAATATTATGATATTAATACAAAAAATTGGAAAATTTATGAAACATTTCGGCCTTCCTACGACATTTTAGGTTTGCTGTTAAATGCATTTTCACAACAAGTTAATGTATACCAGCAGTACCACTTTACATTAAGAACGTTAAACGATGATAATCATTACCTCGTTCTCGATTGGTAATCTGAAATGAAGATTGATGACGGACGGTATAAAATAAATTGCGATTTAATCGTCCGGTCATTTCCGCGACGTTTGAACGTAAATTGTAAACGGCGTAGAAAAATGCAATGGCGATTTTAATTTTCCGAACGTCGACTTCTTGGACCCGTCCAATAGATCACGCCGCCGATGTTAAACCGTTTTTTTGTTCTTGTCGAGATGGCCATCACTCATTCGGATGAATCCTAGATTCCCGGAGGGATCGTTACGCATTACTTGCGAAACAGGTGATTCTGACACTGCGTGTGGTCTTAGATCAATCAATCGAGGAAACTGTTTTGTTTGTATGATCTGTTCTAAAGAGTATTTACGCAGTAATGTGTCAGTTTGAGAATTTCAATCAGAAATTTATAAAATATATAAAATAATGTTTACAATAATTATTGTTCCTCATCACCAAAACACTGCAGATCGGTTTCGGGTTATTAGTACCCATTAGATGCGGAGTATTATGGGTGTAATAACTAGAGTGCGGCGTGTAAATTCATCCGATTATTTCAGTCACGCCGTCGTGCCGCAGCAAAATGCGTGCGCCTTTGGATCGGACGTTATGAATGGTGCGTGCGCAATTTTACAATGGAATGATTTGCTTAAAATCACGCGCAGTATTCGGCATCTCGGAATTCTTTTAGTACGTATTTTCCCTACGATGAATTTTCCATGCGATTATTTTTTAAATTTTGCTACGATGAATACTCCACGTTAAATTTTCCATGAACAAAATGATAATATATTTAAATCAAATTGTAGGGTAGTGGGTACAGGCGAGCGCTTGTGCCGGTGTGGGTTCGAATCCCAGCCCGGCCGAAAGATTTTTCGGGGATCGAGAAGTATTCGCTCGGGTCCGTGGTTGTTGTATACGTCTGACATTAATTATTTGTTTATTTATTCATCCAAAATTGTAAAGATACAAATAGTAGCCGCCTTGAGCTGGCCATATGGGCTACGTTCCCGAGGCCAAAAAAAATCATATTCAACATTATTATTTTAAATTTAAACATTTAAAAAATGTGACAATTTTTTTTTTAAATAGTTCAAAAAGAAATTTTTAGGTCTTAAGAGATTCCATTTTTTCTATAAGAACTAAAAATTTGCAATCAAATCGATTGTAGAGGGAATATCTTGAAATCCGCTCATTGAATATTTTTATATTTTTAATAAATTTTGAGTTCATTTGGAAAGTTTCCAGTTTGTGGTAATTGTTTATCTATTTTTTTTTAATCGAAGAAGGAAAGCCGCAACTTCAAAATTGCGATAAACTCGACTTTCGTAAAATTTTGAATTGGAGAAAGCGAAATTTGCACCTCGCGATTGGAAAAATTGTAAAAAATCAGTCACACGCGGAATTGCCTTCAAAATTTGCAAATCGGCTTAGAATTAATGTATTTTTGACTTTCTATAAAATCGTTGACATCCCCATGATGAAAACAGAATGGCGACGTTTGAAAATTGAATTGGAAGATTGCGAAATTTACATCTCGCGATTGGAAAAATTGTAAAAAATCAGTCACACGCGGAATTGTCTTCAAAATTTGCAAATCGGCTTAGAATTAATGCATTTTTGACTTACTATAAAATCGTTAACATTCCCCTGATGAAAACAAAATGGCGACGTTTGAAAATTGAATTGGAAGATTGCGAAAATTACATCTCGCGATTGAAAAAATTGTAAAAAATCAGTCACACGCGGAATTGTCTTCAAAATTTGCAAATCGGCTTAGAATTAATGCATTTTTGACTTACTATAAAATCGTTGACATTCTCATCATGAAAACAAAATGGCGACGTTTGAAAATTGAATTGGAAGATTGAGAAAATTACATCTCGCGATTGGAAAAATTGTAAAAAATCAGCCACACGCGGAATTGCCTTGAAAATCTGCAAATCGGCTTAGAATTAATGTATTTTTTGACTTACTGTAAAATCGTTAACATTCCCCTGATGAAAACAAAATGGCGACGTTTGAAAATTGAATTGGAAGATTGCGAAATTTACATCTCGCGATTGGAAAAATTGTAAAAAATCAGTCACACGTGGAATTGTCTTCAAAATTTGCAAATCGGCTTAGAATTAATGTATTTTTGACTTACTATAAAATCGTTGACATTCCCTTGGTAAAAACAAAATGGCGACTCTCGAAACTTGTAACAATTGTTTTTTGGTGCGATTTTATCATATGTCAAAAAAGATGTAATTACTAAACTTGTGTCTTTGTTGTAGTCATAGAAACACTCTTTGCACGCAAACATTTATATTGCTCACCTCTCCAGCTTGACATCTTTATAACTCCTCCAACCGAATGCCAGTCTCCTCCTCCTCCTCCGACGACTTCTTTTTGTTATCAATGACTGCTGCCGGAGGAATCCCATTATTATTACAATTGTAAATCTCTTCTCGGGAACTTTACGGTCCTCGGTCGTAAATCTCCGCGGTGCACAGCAGATGGTGTCGTAATTTGCGACGCCGATGGCAAGGTTTCATCCTGCCTTCCGACCCTAAACCCAAAAAAAACACAAGAACTCCGAGTTCCGGCCCTACCGGGTATCTTTTTGAACTAATTCTTTCGGCTGTTATCTTCGCGTGCGTGCCGGTGCACAGCTGAGTGCGCGCACACACACACACACACACAACAACACACACTGTTCCGTTCGTAGTAAAAGAGCCAACACCGACAGACAGTCTGGTGTTGAACTCGGATCGTGCAACTACTTCCGTAACCGTGATCTTTCAGATATTTACGCGACTATTCGGTAGTAGTTCTGTGATCAGTTCCACTGTTTGGATACCTTTTTTTGGACAAGGTAATAAAAAAACTGTAGATGATGTTTTTTTTTCTTCGAGTACCCAAAAAAGCTGCGCGTTTGTTTTGATGTCGTTATCGCGGTTCAAGAGGTTTAATTGGCTCGAAATTTCAACATCTGATCATTTGTCACGAGTTAAAACGATCATAACGGATCAACGATTGAGCCCGAAATTTTTATGATGATAAAAAAATTGCGTTATTTCTAAATTTAAAATAAGACTATTGGAGGCAAATAATTATAAAGAAATTCCTTTGCCATTAGGATTATTTTAAATTTTAGCAAGCGTACCTAATTGTAAAATAATTAAAGTCTCCTTGAGAATGACCAAAGGTCGAAACTAATTTAGAAGATTTCCAATTTGTAGCAATTCTTTTTCAAAGAACGGAGAATAAAAATGGTGAAACAAAACCAAGTGTTTTAATTAATCAGAATTAAAGTGTCCTTAAAGATAAGCATTTTATAAACAATTACAAAATTGAGAGAATTAGCTAAAGTTGATTTCCAATCAATAATTAGTAGTAATATCTGCTTTGAGATGTCTAAAAAGGTCTTTGAGTCAAGTTTTATTTAACTAAAAAAAAAATTAGCAACACCACCTAACATGCCGTGCAGTTAATACACCTAATAGCATTTTTTTGATATATTTATCTAGATAATTTCGAAAATGCACCACCGTTCGTGTGGGATGTGCTTAATTATTATTAATAGACGAAGCGTCAGGTGAATGAATGCCCAATGAGTAGACGCTCCCTCTTCTGGGACCAAAAAGGCGGAAACTGCCCACACGAGGGTTGATTACACCACGCACGCATATATAGGGGAAGTGCAACTTCCTGTATGCGTTAATTTTCATTTACACTTTGTGCGGCTTCCATAATTGACAGTTTTGTGAAATTAATGTATATAAACATTCAACCTGTTCGTAGTATCTGACAAAGACTAAAAACATTACTTCTTAAAAAAAACACTTGCCTGGCTAATGCCATACCAGATATTCAATTCAATTTTCAATAAAGAAAGGGTAACTCGATCCTAGTGGAAATATCTTCAAATCTAGTGACTTCAAAATTGCCATATTCATTCTAGTGAGATTATCTTGAAATTTAGTGATCGGGTGTTTTCATATTTTCACTGGATCTTAAAGTAGAGACAGTTTTGAGTAAATTTGGAAAAAATCCAGTTTGTAGCAACTGTTTTTCTATTTTTTTATCAAAGGAGAAAATCCGCAATTTCAAAATTGCTCTAGTGGGATTATCCTGAAATCTAGTGATCGGGTGTTTTCATATTTTCACTGGATCTTAAAGTAGAGATAGTTTTGAGTAAATTTGAAAAGTTTTCAGTTTGTAGCAATTATTTTTCTATTTTTTTCTATCGAAGAAGGAAAACCGCAATTTCAAAATTGCAATAAACTATTCTAGTGAGATTATCTTGAAATCTAGTGATGGGGTGTTGTCATATTTTCACTGGATCTTAAAGTAGAGATAGTTTTGAGTAAATTTGAAAAGTTTTCAGTTTGTAGCAATTATTTTTCTATTTTTTTCTATCGAAGAAGGAAAACCGCAATTTAAAAATTGCAATAAACTATTCTAGTGAGATTATCTTGAAATCTAGTGATGGGGTGTTGTCATATTTTCACTGGATCTTAAAGTAGAGATAGTTTTGAGTAAATTTGAAAAGTTTTCAGTTTGTAGCAATTATTTTTCTATTTTTTTCTATCGAAGAAGGAAAACCGCAATTTCAAAATTGCAATAAACTATTCTAGTGAGATTATCTTGAAATCTAGTGATGGGGTGTTGTCATATTTTCACTGGATCTTAAAGTAGAGATAGTTTTGAGTAAATTTGAAAAGTTTTCAGTTTGTAGCAATTATTTTTCTATTTTTTTCTATCGAAGAAGGAAAACCGCAATTTCAAAATTGCAATAAACTATTCTAGTGAGATTATCTTGAAATCTAGTGATGGGGTGTTTCCATATTTTCACTGGATCTTAAAGTAGAAACAGTTTTGAGTGAATTTGGAAAAAATCCAGTTTGTAGCAACTGTTTTTCTATTTTTTTTATCGAAGGAGGAAAACCACAACTTTAAAATTGCAATAAACTATTCTAGTGAGATTATCTTGAAATCTAGTGATGGGGTGTTTCCATATTTTCACTGGATCTTAAAGTAGAAACAGTTTTGAGTAAATTTGGAAAAAATCCAGTTTGTAGCAACTGTTTTTCTATTTTTTTTATCGAAGGAGGAAAACCACAACTTTAAAATTGCAATAAACTATTCTAGTGAGATTATCTTGAAATCTAGTGATGGGGTGTTTCCATATTTTCACTGGATCTTAAAGTAGAAACAGTTTTGAGTGAATTTGGAAAAAATCCAGTTCGTAGCAACTGTTTTTCTATTTTTTTTTATCGAAGGAGGAAAACCGCAACTTCAAAATTGCAATAAACTATTCTGGTGAGATTATCTTGAAATCTAGTGATGGGGTGTTTCCATATTTTCACTGGATCTTAAAGTAGAAACAGTTTTGAGTAAATTTGGAAAAAATCCAGTTTGTAGCAACTGTTTTTCTATTTTTTTTATCGAAGGAGGAAAACCACAACTTTAAAATTGCAATAAACTATTCTAGTGAGATTATCTTGAAATCTAGTGATGGGGTGTTTCCATATTTTCACTGGATCTTAAAGTAGAAACAGTTTTGAGTGAATTTGGAAAAAATCCAGTTCGTAGCAACTGTTTTTCTATTTTTTTTTATCGAAGGAGGAAAACCGCAACTTCAAAATTGCAATAAACTATTCTGGTGAGATTATCTTGAAATTTAGTGATCGGGTGTTTTCATATTTTCACTGGATCTTAAAGTAGAGACAGTTTTGAGTAAATTTGGAAAAAATCCAGTTTGTAGCAACTGTTTTTCTATTTTTTTATCAAAGGAGAAAATCCGCAATTTCAAAATTGCTCTAGTGGGATTATCCTGAAATCTAGTGATCGGGTGTTTTCATATTTTCACTGGATCTTAAAGTAGAGATAGTTTTGAGTAAATTTGAAAAGTTTTCAGTTTGTAGCAATTATTTTTCTATTTTTTTCTATCGAAGAAGGAAAACCGCAATTTCAAAATTGCAATAAACTATTCTAGTGAGATTATCTTGAAATCTAGTGATGGGGTGTTGTCATATTTTCACTGGATCTTAAAGTAGAGATAGTTTTGAGTAAATTTGAAAAGTTTTCAGTTTGTAGCAATTATTTTTCTATTTTTTTCTATCGAAGAAGGAAAACCGCAATTTCAAAATTGCAATAAACTATTCTAGTGAGATTATCTTGAAATCTAGTGATGGGGTGTTTTCATATTTTCACTGGATCTTAAAGTAGAGATAGTTTTGAGTAAATTTGAAAAGTTTTCAGTTTGTAGCAATTATTTTTCTATTTTTTTCTATCGAAGAAGGAAAACCGCAATTTAAAAATTGCAACAAACTATTCTAGTGAGATTATCTTGAAATCTAGTGATGGGGTGTTGTCATATTTTCACTGGATCTTAAAGTAGAGATAGTTTTGAGTAAATTTGAAAAGTTTTCAGTTTGTAGCAATTATTTTTCTATTTTTTTCTATCGAAGAAGGAAAACCGCAATTTCAAAATTGCAATAAACTATTCTAGTGAGATTATCTTGAAATCTAGTGATGGGGTGTTTCCATATTTTCACTGGATCTTAAAGTAGAAACAGTTTTGAGTGAATTTGGAAAAAATCCAGTTTGTAGCAACTGTTTTTCTATTTTTTTTATCGAAGGAGGAAAACCACAACTTTAAAATTGCAATAAACTATTCTAGTGAGATTATCTTGAAATCTAGTGATGGGGTGTTTCCATATTTTCACTGGATCTTAAAGTAGAAACAGTTTTGAGTGAATTTGGAAAAATCCAGTTTGTAGCAACTGTTTTTCTATTTTTTTTTATCGAAGGAGGAAAACCACAACTTTAAAATTGCAATAAACTATTCTAGTGAGATTATCTTGAAATCTAGTGATGGGGTGTTTCCATATTTTCACTGGATCTTAAAGTAGAAACAGTTTTGAGTAAATTTGGAAAAAATCCAGTTTGTAGCAACTGTTTTTCTATTTTTTTTATCGAAGGAGGAAAACCACAACTTTAAAATTGCAATAAACTATTCTAGTGAGATTATCTTGAAATCTAGTGATGGGGTGTTTCCATATTTTCACTGGATCTTAAAGTAGAAACAGTTTTGAGTGAATTTGGAAAAAATCCAGTTCGTAGCAACTGTTTTTCTATTTTTTTTTATCGAAGGAGGAAAACCACAACTTTAAAATTGCAATAAACTATTCTAGTGAGATTATCTTGAAATCTAGTGATGGGGTGTTTCCATATTTTCACTGGATCTTAAAGTAGAAACAGTTTTGAGTGAATTTGGAAAAAATCCAGTTCGTAGCAACTGTTTTTCTATTTTTTTTTATCGAAGGAGGAAAACCGCAACTTCAAAATTGCAATAAACTATTCTGGTGAGATTATCTTGAAATCTAGTGATGGGGTGTTTTCATATTTTCACTGGATCTTAAAGTAGAGACAGTTTTGAGTAAATTTGGAAAAAATCCAGTTTGTAGCAACTGTTTTTCTATTTTTTTTATCGAAGGAGGAAAACCACAACTTTAAAATTGCAATAAACTATTCTAGTGATATTATCTTGAAATGTAGTGATGACGTGTTTTCATATTTTCACTGGATCTTACAGTAGAGACAGTTTTGAGTAAATTTGGAAAAAATCCAGTTTGTAGCAACTGTTTTTCTATTTTTTTTTATCGGAGGAGGAAAACCGCAATTTCAAAATTGCAATAAACTATTCTAGTGAGATTATCTTGAAATCTAGTGATGGGGTATCTTCATATTTTCATTGCATCTTTAAGTAGAGACAGTTTTGACTAAATTTGAAAAGTTTTCAGTTTGTAGCAATTGTTTTTCTATTTTTTATCGAAGGAGGGAAACCGCAACTTCATTTCATTTCTTAATCCTCCCCCTTAATCGCTCCTTAAAGTCTCTAGCGTTAAATTAAAGAAACACCCTGTATACAGAGGATACAAGCACGGTCCAATCAAGTTACTTTTGAACAGTGGCGTAGCTTACTGATTTTTTTATGTGATTATTTTCGTGGTTTTGGTCCAAATTTTTGATCTTTTGGTTTATTTTTGATTTTCAGTCCATAATTTTAGATTTTTACCCTGAATTATTGATTTTCATGATTTTTTTGACAAAGTTTTTGATTTGTCGTCCTTAATTTTTAATTTTATTGACTAAGTGTTTGATGTGCTGTCCTTATTTTGATGTAAATTTTCGATTGCTTGGACCGCATTTTTGATTTTTGGTTCAAAATTTTTGATTTTTTGTTCTGTATTTCAGATAAAAATCTGAATTATTGATTTTTTATGATCTTTTTGACAAAGTTTTCGATTTGTTGTCCTTAATTTTAGATTTTTTTGACTAAGTTTTTGATGTGTTGTCATTATTTTGGTGTACATTTTCTATTGCTTGGCCCTCATTATTTATTTTTAGTTCAAATTTTATATTTTTTGCCCTATATTTTAGATTTTTAACCTGAATTATTGATTTTTATGATTTTTTTGACAGAGTTTTTGATTTTTTGTCTTTAATTTTAGATTTTTTTTACCAAGTTTTTGATGTGTTGTCCTTCATTTTAGATTTTCCTTAACCTGAATAATTGCACTTTATGGGCGAGTTTTTATACTTTTTGTCCACTATTTTCGAGTTTCCAGGCCGGCAACTTATTTTGAGCTAAAGAGTTATTTTTGGTGCTAAAAATACCAAATTAATTTTTTTTGCCTGAATTTGCAATTTTTTGGTCTGCAGTTTTTTATTTTATTTTTTAGACCAGGATTTTTGATTTTTTTACCTGTCTTAGATCTTGGGCCTGTATTTTCGATTTGTTTGTTCCAAATGTTAGGGTTTTTGGCCTAAATACTCTTTATTTCGGGCAACATTTTCAATTTCGTTGAATTTTTCTGTTTTTTTTTTTTGGAGATTGGAATAAAACACTTTAACTTTTTTATACCACTATATTTTATAAAAAAGTTAAACTGTTTTATTCCAATCTATAATCAAGATGTACCACGAAGTAAACGCCGCCAACATAATTCATTTTTTTTTTGGTCCGAATATTTTATTTTTCGCTATTTGGTGTAAATTTTCGATTTTTTGATCCGCATTTATGTTTTTTAGGCCAGAATTTTTGGTCTAAATAGCCAAAGAGTTATTTTTGAGTAAAAATCTCAAATTGTTTTTCTATTTTTTTTGACTGCGTTTTTATTTTACGACTTTAAAATTGCAATAAACTCGATTCTAGTGCGATTATCTTGCAATCTAGTGATGAGATGTTTTCATATTTTCACTGCATCTTAAAGTAGAGACAGTTTTGAGTAAATTTGGAGAGTTTCCAGTTTGTGGCAATTGTTTTTCTATTTTTTTTTTCTATCGAAGAAAGAAAACCGCAATTTCAAAATTGCAATAAACTCGATTTTGGTGAGTTTATCTTAAAATCTAGTGATGGAGTGTTTTCATATTTTCACTAAATCATAAAGTACAGACAGTTTTGAGTGAATTTGGAGAGTTTTCAGTTTGTGGCAATTGTTTTTCTATTTTTTTTCTATCGAAGAAAGAAAACCGCAATTTAAAATTGCAATAAACTCGATTCTGGTGGGATTATCTTAAAATCTAGTGATGGGGTGTTTTCATATTTTTGCAGAATCATAAAGTAGGGATAGTTTTAAGTAAATTTGGAAAGTTTCCAGTTTGTAGTAATTTTTTTTCTATTTTTTTATCCACGGAAAAAAAAATGCAACTTCAAAATAGCAATAAATTCAAATCTAGTGGAATTATCTTGAAATCCAGTGACGGGGTGTTTTCATTTTTTCACTGAATCGCGAAGTAGAGGCAGTTTTGTGTAAATTTTAAAAAATTACAGTTTGTATCAATTGTTTTTCTATTTTTTTTTTCGAATGATTAAAGTCTTTTACAAAGACAACCTATTTCTCTGGCTAGTGCCATGCCCAATATTCAAAATGCAAGTAGTGTAAAACGTTTTTGGAAATATACAGCGTGGTCAAAAAGTCTGGCACGCCTGAAATATTATTTTTATGCCAGAAACGATTGGAGGGGTCAAAGAGTAAAAAAAAGTGCGTTGTTTTACTTTATCAAACAAAAAATATAGGGGATGCCATTAAAAAAAATGCTCACGTTGACCCAGAAGGCGTACGCCACTGAAAATAGTTCTAAAGTATAGAAAGAAAAAAAAAGATAGCGTATTTGGCACAAAAAGGTATACAGTGCGCGCCTAAAGTATGGAATACATTCAGTAAAACCGAAATAAAATATTTTTGGAAAAAATCCTCGAACAGGTCGATTTTCTTTTATAAAAACACACATTTTTGCATAAAAGTCGATTTTCAGTCGTCATTTGTTTTTGAGTAATGACGTCAGCCATTTTGTTTTTAAATGGCAACCCCGTATTTTTGTGCTTGATTTTGAGAGATCTTTTCATTGTCGAACTGGAAGTATAAAAATGTTCTCATCTTACATAAGAAATTTTTCGAGTAAATGGCTTATGGTACGGCCGAGGTAGCAGAGGTAGCAATTCAGATACAGCTTTGATACATTTTACGAATAAAGGGTTGTCACCAGTGACGGCTCGCGGGGCGACTCATGGTACGGCCGGGGTAGCAGAGGTGGAAATACAGATAGGTAGGGTCAGTGATAGCACTGATCTGTATTGCTACCTCTGCTACCTCGGCCGTACCATGAATCACCCCGCGAGCTGTCACTGGTGATCACCCTTTAGTTGTGTAATGTATCAAAGCTGTTTCCAGATTTAAACCTCTAATTTGTTTGGGCTTACCTCAAGTAAAAAATTTGAAGAAGAAATCAAAGCAAATTATTTTTGAATGAATTGAATAAACACGAAATATAGCCTGAAAATTCTATCGGAAATAAAATGAAATAAGATATGATATGACAACCATATAGTAAACAATAATTGCATCAACGTTTTCGCAATTTCGCAATAGAGACAATTTTTCACACTCCTGCTGGACGTTCGTTCGGTCACGGTTTTACGCAACGTTTTGTTTACATACGGACGGTGATTATATTCAGATTTGCACTCATTTGCTAAAACGCCATTAAATATTCATGGCGACATTGAAATGCAAATGTTTCGTAGTCGTAACTGGACACCTTGTGTAATCGATCTGAGATCAGTCGGGCGTTCCTGTCGGGTTTCGAAAAAGTATTGATGGAGCTGATCGATGAATGGTCGAAGGCTATCTGATGGATTGATTGATGTGGGAAACGGTACACGGTGTTGGTGTCAACGTGTACATTATCTGTATCTAATGGCTTCATCATTTATCAGAAACATCGTTAGTTGATAGTTGATAATATCGGACGGGATGGGTGAAGGTGCCGCTTTGTTTAATTAAATTTGTAGACGTGTTCAGGCGTTTTCTGTTCTTATTGGGAAATGAGGAGGTTATTAGTGCGTCTTCACTAACAAACAGCTTATAAGTTCATCAACTGTTTCGCGACATTTTTATCATTTTGCTTCTGCTACCTTCTAAATTTCTTCGACTGTAGAAGCCAGTCGACACTTGACTGGTTATTTGTATTAAAAAAAAAAACAGAAAGTTAGATACAGCCACTGCGGCTGATAAAATTTTGACAACAACTTTTCCAAGGAAATGCACTTTGCAAACAAATTTCAACTTTAAACAGACGCCATCTTGTTTCCGGGTGAGATATTGAAGAATACACTTGACTAGTTATGTATAAAAAAAATCAAAAAGTTAGACCCAACTACTATGGCTGATAAAATTTGGACAACAATTTTTCCAAGGAAATGCACTTTACAAACAAATTCCAACTTTAAACAGACGCCATTTTGTTTCCGGATGAGATATTGAAGATTTTATTGAAGAATACACTTGACTAGTTATGTATAAAAAAAATCAAAAAGTTAGACACAACTACTATGGCTGATAAAATTTTGACAACAATTTTTCCAAGGAAATGCACTTTGCAAACAAATTTCAACTTTAAACAGACGCCATCTTGTTTCCGGGTGAGATATTGAAGATTTTATTGAAAAATACACTTGACTAGTTATGTATAAAAAAAATCAAAAAGTTAGATACAGCTACTGCGGGTGATAAAATTTTGACAACAATTTTTCCAAGGAAATGCACTTTGCAAACAAATTTCAACTTTAAACAGACGCCATCTTGTTTCCGGGTGAGATATTGAAGATTTTATTGAAGAATACACTTGACTAGTTATGTATAAAAAAAAATAAAAAAGTTAGACACAACTACTATGGCTGATAAAATTTTGACAACAATTTTTCCAAGGAAATGCACTTTGCAAACAAATTTCAACTTTAAACAGACGCCATTTTGTTTCCGGGTGAGATATTGAAGAATTTATTGAAGAATACACTTGACTAGTTATGTATAAAAAAAAATAAAAAAGTTAGACACAACTACTATGGCTGATAAAATTTTGACAACAATTTTTCCAAGGAAATGTACTTTACAAACAAATTTCAACTTTAAACAGACGCCATCTTGTTTCCGGGTGAGATATTGAAGATTTTATTGAAGAATACACTTGACTAGTTATGTATAAAAAAAAATCAAAAAGTTAGACCCAACTACTATGGCTGATAAAATTTTGACAACAACTTTTCCAAGGAAATGCACTTTACAAACAAATTTCAACTTTAAACAGACGCCATTTTGTTTCCGGGTGAGATATTGAAGATTGGATTGAAGAATACACTTGACTAGTTATGTATAAAAAAAAATAAAAAAGTTAGACACAACTACAATGGCTGATAAAATTTTAACAACAATTTTTCCAAGGAAATGTACTTTACAAACAAATTTCAACTTTAAACAGACGCCATTTTGTTTTCGGGTGAGATATTGAAGAATTTATTGAAGAATACACTTGACTAGTTATGTATAAAAAAAATCAAAAAGTTAGACACAACTACTATGGCTGATAAAATTTTGACAACAATTTTTCCAAGGAAATGCACTTTACAAACAAATTTCAACTTTAAACAGACGCCATCTTGTTTCCGGGTGAGATATTGAAGATTTTATTGAAGAATACACTTGACTAGTTATGTATAAAAAAAAATCAAAAAGTTAGACCCAACTACTATGGCTGATAAAATTTTGACAACAACTTTTCCAAGGAAATGCACTTTACAAACAAATTTCAACTTTAAACAGACGCCATTTTGTTTCCGGGTGAGATATTGAAGATTGGATTGAAGAATACACTTGACTAGTTATGTATAAAAAAAAATAAAAAAGTTAGACACAACTACAATGGCTGATAAAATTTTAACAACAATTTTTCCAAGGAAATGTACTTTACAAACAAATTTCAACTTTAAACAGACGCCATTTTGTTTTCGGGTGAGATATTGAAGAATTTATTGAAGAATACACTTGACTAGTTATGTATAAAAAAAATCAAAAAGTTAGACACAACTACTATGGCTGATAAAATTTTGACAACAATTTTTCCAAGGAAATGCACTTTGCAAACAAATTTCAACTTTAAACAGACGCCATCTTGTTTCCGGGTGAGATATTGAAGATAAGATTTTATTGAAAAATACACTTGACTAGTTATGTATAAAAAAAATCAAAAAGTTAGATACAGCTACTGCGGGTGATAAAATTTTGACAACAATTTTTCCAAGGAAATGCACTTTACAAACAAATTTCAACTTTAAACAGACGCCATCTTGTTTCCGGGTGAGATATTGAAGATAAGATTTTATTGAAAAATACACTTGACTAGTTATGTATAAAAAAAATCAAAAAGTTGGATACAGCTACTGCGGGTGATAAAATTTTGACAACAATTTTTCCAAGGAAATGCACTTTGCAAACAAATTTCAACTTTAAACAGACGCCATCTTGTTTCCGGGTGAGATATTGAAGATAAGATTTTATTGAAAAATACACTTGACTAGTTATGTATAAAAAAAATCAAAAAGTTAGATACAGCTACTGCGGGTGATAAAATTTTGACAACAATTTTTCCAAGGAAATGCACTTTACAAACAAATTTCAACTTTAAACAGACGCCATCTTGTTTCCGGGTGAGATATTAAAGATTTGATTAAAGAATACACTTGACTAGTTATGTATAAAAAAAATCAAAAAGTTAGACACAACTACTATGGCTGATAAAATTTTGACAACAATTTTTCCAAGGAAATGCACTTTACAAACAAATTTCAACTTTAAACAGACGCCATCTTGTTTCCGGGTGAGATATTGAAGATTTTATTGAAAAATACACTTGACTAGTTATGTATAAAAAAAATCAAAAAGTTAGACACAACTACTATGGCTGATAAAATTTTGACAACAATTTTTCCAAGGAAATGCACTTTACAAACAAATTTCAACTTTAAACAGACGCCATCTTGTTTCCGGGTGAGATATTGAAGATTTTATTGAAAAATACACTTGACTAGTTATGTATAAAAAAAATCAAAAAGTTAGACACAACTACTATGGCTGATAAAATTTTGACAACAATTTTTCCAAGGAAATGCACTTTACAAACAAATTTCAACTTTAAACAGACGCCATCTTGTTTCCGGGTGAGATATTGAAGATTTTATTGAAAAATACACTTGACTAGTTATGTATAAAAAAAATCAAAAAGTTAGACACAACTACTATGGCTGATAAAATTTTGACAACAATTTTTCCAAGGAAATGCACTTTACAAACAAATTTCAACTTTAAACAGACGCCATCTTGTTTCCGGATGAGATATTGAAGATTTGATTGAAGAATACACTTGACTAGTTATGTATAAAAAAAATCAAAAAATTAGACACAACTACTATGGCTGATAAAATTTTGACAACAATTTTTCCAAGGAAATGCACTTTACAAACAAATTTCAACTTTAAACAGACGCCATCTTGTTTCCGGGTGAGATATTGAAGATTTGATTGAAGAATACACTTGACTAGTTATGTATAAAAAAATCAAAAAGTTAGACACAAATACTATGGCTGATAAAATTTTGACAACAATTTTTCCAAGGAAATGCACTTTACAAACAAATTTCAACTTTACACAGACGCCATCTTGTTTCCGGATGAGATATTGGAGATTTGATTAGGGAAGACACTTGAATAGATATTTATAAAAAAAATCAGGAAATAAGATATAGCTACTGCGGCTGATTTTGGCAACAATTTTGCAAGGTAACGCAAGCAAAATGACAAAGTTGTAACCATTGCATCGTTTAATACCAGCAAACCATTTATTTCAATTCAATTTCCTTAGCAAAATAAAATAGATATATGAATTTTCAACTAATCGCCTCATCAATCTATGGAAGCAATTATTTTCAAATCCCAGTTTGTTTATACCAAATCCATCAATTCATCAACTACGAACGTAAATCACGTCCGTGCGAGATAAGTACGATTTGGAATCGGTGACCCAGTGTGTGTTTGTGTGTGTCGATGATTGTGTGCCAAGTCGTAAATTGGATCGGTCTTGATGGATTGGTGCCACTAATTAAGAGTGCAATTAAAACACACTGAAGCGTACTTAACGCAGTAATTAAACGATTACTGGCCAGATATGGAAGGGCCGCAAAAAAGACGCGTCGCAGACCGTTCGGGTGATGATTGCTGCCGTTCTGCATCCGACAGCTGAAGATCAGATCAATATATTAATCTTTAATTATCAGTATCAGTGTTTAAGAAAATAAATAAAAAACAGTTGTATGATATAATGCAAACAAATGAAAAGAAAAAAAGTTTACCAAATGTCCAGGTGTTAAACATCTGATTGGTAAGAATTACACGAGTAAACTTATGCTTCAATTAAGAGTATCTAGGTTTTACATTTAATTGATAAATAATTAATAATTTCTCTTATTCTTACTACCTAATGACATGGGCGTCCGCAGAAATTTTTCCAGGAGAGGGCAAAAGTTTCATACAGAAATTTCGAATAAATAACCGTCAAAGATGACAATTTTGAATTGTGAAAATTCAGCATTTTTGCCATCGCAAACAGCACATAAAGAAATTTGCAGCTGTCAAAAATTGTGGATTTTTACAATCAAAAACGGCATTTTTGATATTAAAAAAAAATGAAATGACAATTTCTAAAATTTCCAATTAATAAAAATTCTGCATTTCTGCAACCATAAACGGTAAATGAAGAAATTAGCAGCTGCCAAAAATTTTGGATTTTTACTATCAAAAACGGCATTTTTTAATATTAAAAAAATAAAATTTCAACTGCTAATAATGGCAATTTCCAATTGTCAAAAATTCTGCATTTTTGCCACCGTAAACGGCACATAAAGAAATTTGCAGCTGTCAAAAATTGTGGTTTTTACAATCAAAAACGGCATTTTTGATATTAAAAAAAATAAAATGACAATTTCTAATTATCAAAAATTCTGCATTTCTGCTACCATAAACGGTAAATGAAGAAATTAGCAGCTGCCAAAAATTGTGGATTTTTACAATCAAAAACGGCATTTTTTGATATTAAAAAAAAGAAAATGACAATTTCTAATTATCAAAAATTCTGCATTTTTACCACCACAAACGGTACGATGATTCAATGGTAAATAAAGAAATTTGCAGATGCCAGAAATTGTGGTTTTTTACTATCAAAGACGGCATTTTTTGATATTAAAAAAAAAGAAAATTTCAACTCCTAAAAATGACAATTTCGAACTGTCAAAAATCGCACTATTATCACGAATGGCACGTTAGCAGTAAAAGGGAAATTTTCAATTGCTGAAAATATTTATTCAGTACTGTCAAAAATTGCTCATTACTGAAACCGGCAAGTTTCAACAATAATACCAAAAATGTTTAACTGTCAAAATTTGACCATTTCCACTGTCACTATCGGCATTTTTCAATATTAAAAGAGGGAAATTTCCAACGGCCCAAAGTAACAATTATAAATTGTCAAAAATTGTGCAAGTCTACTGTCAGAAACGGCATTATTCAATAGTAAAAAGATAAATTTTTAACCGTCTAAAATTTTTTTTTTTGCATTTCTGCCACTACAAACGGCACATAAAAAAATTTGCAGCGGTTAAAAATTGTGGATTTTTACTATCAAAAACGGCATTTTTTAATATTAAAAAAATTAAATTTTAATTGCTAAAAATGGCAATTTCGAATTGTCAAAAATTCTGCATTTCTGCCACTACAAACGGCACGATTCAACGGTAAATAAAGAAATTAGTAGCATCCAAAAATAATGTTATTTTACTATCAAATGACTTTTTTTGATATTAAAAAAAGAAGTAAATTTCAATTGCCATGACAATTTCGAACTGTCAAAAATCGCACAACCATCATGAATGGCACGTTAGCAGTAAAAAGGAAATTTTCAATTGCTGGAAATAACTATTCAATACTGTCAACTGAAAACAATAAAAAGAAAATTTCGAAATGCCAAAAATGTAAGTCTGTCAAAATTTGAGTATTTCTACTATCACTAACAGAATTTTTCAATATTAAAAACGAAAATTTCCAACGGCCAAAAGTAACAATCACAAATTGTCAAAAATGTCCAATTGTACTGTCAGAAACGGCATTTTTCAATTGAAAAAATGACAATTTCGATTTGTCAAAAATTCTGCTTTTCTGCCATCACAAACGGCACGATTCAGCGGTAAATAAGGAAATTAGAAAATTGTCGAATTTTGCCATCAAAAGCGGCATTTTTTGATATTTTAAAAAGAGAAAATTTCAACTGCTAAAATGCTGTCAAAAATCGCATATTTCTATCAACACAAATGGCACGTTGGCAGTAAAAAGGAAATTTTAATTCTCAAAAATAACTATTCAGGACTGTCAAAAATTGCTCATTACTGAAAACGGTTTCATTTCATCAATAAAGAGAAAAATTCCAAATGCCAAAAAATTTTAATTGTCAAAATTTGAGCATTTATACTATCACTATCGGCATTTTTCAATATTAAAAAGGGGAAATTGTAACAATTACAAATTGTCAAAAATTATGCATTTCTGCCACCACAAACGGCACGATTCAACAGTAAATAAATAAGTTAGTTTTTGGATGCTACTAACTTATTTATTTACTGTTGAATCGTGCCGTTTGTGGTGGCAGAAATGCATAATTTTTGACGAACGTGGATTTTATAATCAAAAATGGCATTTTTTGATGAAAATTTCAACAACTGTCAAAAATCGCACATTTCTATCATCACAAATGGCACGTTGGCAGTAAAAAGGAAATTTTCAACTGCCAAAAATAACAATTTACAACTGTCAAAAATTGTTAATTTCTACTAAAATATAGAGTAATAATACAGCGAGATCGAATAAAAAAATTAGTCAAAGCAGGTCATGAACAATATCAATATACGCCAGCTTGACACTTGCCAATTTTAGGAATTTTGGCTCATGGCCAACTTTGACCAACTTTTATTCGATCGCACTGTATTATCCGCGTCGGGTGGAACCGCGCCCGTTCGTCGTTGTACGTCAACTTTTTTCGGATTCATCGAACCTAACGTGGAACGCAGTTTTTGTTATAATTTTTAATTTTGATGTGATTGTTAAAGTATACATACAAGTTTAGTATATAAAATATTACTTTAATTTAACAAATTAATTTTCGAGGAAGGGACGACCGGCCCCCTTTGCCCCCACCTGCGCACGCCCATGCCTAATGACATGTTCGACGTTCGATCAACATTCGAACGACATCCTGTTGCCCGCACGTCCCATTAAAAAAAAATAAATACGAAATGGCTATTGCCGTTCCAGTTATGCAAGCTGCCGAAGAAAAACGGTCGTTCGTTTTTTTCCCCATAAATAACACTCTCCCGACCAGAATTCTTTTTCGCCTCTCTTTCGATCGATTTCATAAATTTTAATGCGGGATCGGATTTATGTAGCCCTCGTATGTTTCAGCGAGAAAACACCGCCGGAATACATGAATCGTGGAGGGCGTGAGCTGCATTACACGTTCGCGTTCGCCGGTTATGAATGAAAGCGGTCGTAGAACTGAACCTTGCGGTATCAACCGTTAACGCGGCCTTCTTCTCGCAATAACCAAATATATATCACAATTACTTCAATTAGTAAATTTTAAATATGTGATTATTCATGCCACCGACGCGCTAGTGCGTCCAACTTTATACTGCGTATGTACAATCCAGTGACGGTTCGCGGGTTTTTTTCTGGTACGGCCGAGGAACGTATTCGTATATTCCTCGGCCGTACCAGAAAAAACCCCGCGAACCGTCACTGGTACAATCCCAATTGTAGTGGCAGCGAACGTGTTAAAAAAATTATGTTTTTTTTAATAAACGCAAAGCATTGAAGACTCGCGACGATCGCTTGTTGCCAGTGGCGTACGCATTTGAAGGAAATAATAAAGCATCAAAAACAAAATAAATGTTCCGGGAACTATTTCGCAGTACGCATGTATTACATAATAACATTCTCAATCATAAAACAAATTAAAGAAAAACAAAGAACAATAGAAAGCAGTATGATACTCGGAATCAACTACGCCAATAAGGCACTGCCACACCCTATTCGGCACAATAGACTGGGCTAACGGCATCAAACCAATTTTCGTACGCGCAGGGGTTCTTCTCTATTCCCCATAGTGAATTATCACGCAGTAACATTCAATTGGTCATTTCATGTTCATACCTAAAAGGTCTCTACTATTAAAAGCCTTAAAATGATGAAAAATTGTTGGTTTACCGATTACACGTTATGTTTACTCGAAACCGATCCCCGCGGATCCCATTTTCTTGATGAATTCTTCATCGATCTCCACTTATCGTCCCCGACAAATTACGTCCAAACGTGCCGCCAATAAAATCCGAGCGGTCTGGGTGTGTCCCTCTTTTGGCATTTCCTGAGATCAATTTGCCGAACCGGAAAATGAAATTGGCTCGAGCATCTCGTTTCTAGCAAATTGTTTTTTTTTTGCGGAAGCCATAATTTCTTACTTTCCAATAGATATTTTAATCTCTATTTCTACCAGGAAGTAAAATTTGAAAATTTACATATAAATTTGGGATTAATTTCAAGGATTTATATTTTTTTATACATAATAAATTAATGAATATATTCAAGTTCTTAATTATTAAAATCCTATAAATACAGCGAATAATTAAAGACGGCAACAATCGCCTTAATCGTATTCTTATATGTTCACCGCCGACGACGACCTTAAAATAGTCATAAATCACGCAGCGCCATCTACGTAGTCTAATTTCCATGTGGGACGCAGTTTATCACAATTGCGTCCGAAGCTGTCACCGTGCTCCAGTTCGAAGGACCATACCGTCGGAATTTCAATGAGGACACACATTCGGAGAGAATACGGAATGAGGCATTAGTGAATCCGGATAGATAATAATAGGCGGCGGCGGCGGCGACCAAATCTCGTTAGACCGTTACGACTCGTTAATTACGAAAGCACGCTTCGGCGGACGTAAAAAAAAATCTGTAGAAATTTTAATAACCGAATTAATTGCTTTACAAAGTGCACTTAAAATTTTTTAAATCTGGGCAAAAAATGAACATTTAAATTTGCAAGTGCCGCCAAGTGTCAATTTTTGGCGCGGGAAACTTAAAAGAGTGGCCAACTGTCGTTTCTTGGCGGGAAAGTTACAAGTGCTGACAAGTGTCAAATTTTGGCGCGGGAAACTTAAAAGAGTTACCAACTGTCGTTTCTTTGGCGGGAAAGTTAAACGTGCTGCCAAGTGTCAATTTTTGGCGCGGGAAACTTAAAAGAGTTGCCAACTGTCGTTTCTTTGGTGGGAAAATTAAAAGTGCTGCCAAGTGTCAATTTTTGGCGCGGGAAACTTAAAAGTGCTGCCAAGTGTCGTTTCTTGGCGGGAAAGTTAAAAGTGCTGTCAAGTGTCAATTCTTGGCGCGGGAAACTTAAAAAAGTTGCCAACTGTCGTTTCTTGACGGGAAAGTTAAAAGTGCTGCCAAGTGTCAAATTTTAGCGCGGGAAACTTAAAAGAGTTGCCAACTGTCGTTTCTTTGACGGGAAAGGTAAAAGTGCTGCCAAGTGACAATTTTTGTCGCGGGAAACCTAAAAGAGTTGCCAACTGTCGTTTCTTGACGGGAAACTTAAAAGCGCTGTGAAGTGTCAATTTTTGGCGCGGGAAACTTAAAAAAGTTGCCAACTGTCGTTTCTTGACGGGAAAGTTAAAAGTGCTGCCAAGTGTCAAATTTTGGCGCGGGAAACTTAAAAGAGTTGCCAACTGTCGTTTCTTTAGCGGGAAAGTTAAAAGTGCTGCCAAGTGTCAATTTTTGGCGCGGGAAACTTAAAAGAGTTACCAACTGTCGTTTCTTGACGGGAAAGTTAAAAGTGCTGTCAAGTTTCAAATTTTGGCGCGGGAAACTTAAAAGAGTTGCCAACTGTCGTTTCTTTGACGGGAAAGTTAAAAGTGCTGCCAAGTGTCAATTTTTGGCGCGGGAAACTTAAAAGAGTTGCCAACTGTCGTTTCTTGGCGGGAAAGTTAAAAGTGCTGCCAAGTGACAATTTTTGTCGCGGGAAACCTAAAAGAGTTGCCAACATTCGTTTCTTGACGGGAAACTTAAAAGCGCTGTCAAGTGTCAATTTTTGGCGCGGGAGACTTAAAAAAGTTGCCAACTGTCGTTTCTTGACGGGAAAGTTAAAAGTGCTGCCAAGTGTCAATTTTCGTGGCGTGTTGCCTTTCAATTTTTAGGGCGGGAAATTTAAATTAAAACCCAACAGTGGCAAAAGACCTTACAATAGTCATAAGTCAAGCCATCTACATCGTCTAATTTCCGTGTAAGAAGCAGTTGATCACAAGTCTAAAGCTCTTATAGTATTCCTGTTCCAAGGTCATTGTCGTCGAAATTTCACCGAGAACGGGATAGGAAATTCAAAGTAAAACTCAAAAGTGTTACCAACTGTCATTTTTGGGGCGGGAAATTTAAATTAAAACTCAACGAAGTGCCAACTGTTGACTTCCATTGTCTTTTTTGGGACTGGAAATTTAAAAATAAAACCAACAGTAGTGCCAACTGACACTTTAAATCAACAGAAGTGACAACTGACACTTTTCAGGCAGACAATTTAAACAGATCAGTGGTGCCAACTGACACTTTACAGGCGGGAAAAGGACCTTACAAAAGGCACAATTCACGCAACGCCATCTACGTAATCAAATTTCCATGTGGCAAAACAGTTTATCACAATTGCGACTAACGATGTCATTGTACTCATACCAACCGAATTTCATTGAGAATTGAAAATATTCAAATCTGCGAGATTAAGCGATAGGAAATTCCAATTAATAATAATAATAATAATATTGATTGTCCACTCAAATTTACAATAGCAAAATTTACAGATTACAAAAAAATTAAATCTCGAAAGTGTAGCCAACTGTGTCAATTTTTTTCGGGAGGAAAATTCAAATTTAAAATTCAAAATAATTCACGCTGCACCATGTTTTGCGCTTTACAGATTACAAAAATATTAAATCTCGAAAGTGTAGCCAACTGTGCCAATTTTTTTTCGGGAGGGAAATTCAAATTTAAAATTCGAAATCATTCACGCTGCACCATGTTTTGCGCTTTACAGATTACAAAAAAAATAAATCTCGAAAGTGTAGCCAACTGTGCCATTTTTTTTCGGGAGGAAAATTCAAATTTAAAATTCAAAATAATTCACGCTGCACCATATTTTGCGATTTAAATTCCACGTAGGACGCAGTTTATCAGCTGTCGCCGTGCTCCTGTTCGAGAATTTCAATGAGAACATAAAATATTCAAATTTGGGAGATTTAGGGGCGGTTAATTCAAATTAAAACTCAAAAGCGTTACCAACTGTCATTTTTGGGGCGGGAAATTTAAATTAAAACCCAACGAAGTGCCAACTGTTAACTTCCAAGCAGGAAATCGAAATTCAGAAGACCTTAATTCACACAGCGCCATCTACGTAGTCTAAATTCCATGCAAGGCGCAGTTTATCAGCTGTCATCGTGTTCCTGATCGAGCATTTCCTTGGGAACGTAAAATATTCAAATTTGGGCGATTTATGGTCAGCGAATTCAAATTAAAACTCAAAAGTATTTACTGGGGCAGGAAATTTAATTTATAATCCAACGGTGATGCCAACTGTTAACTTAACCTGTTAACCAGGCAAAACATTTAAATTCAAAAGACCTTAATTCACACAGCGCCATCTACGTAGTTTAAATTCCATGTATCAACGGGCAGAAAATTCAAATTAAAACGTGTTGCCAACTGTCTTTTTTTGGAGCCGGAAAATTCAACTCAAACTGTCAATTTCCAGATGGAAAATAATTAAAACTTAAAAGTATTGCCAACTCTCCTTTCTTGGAACCGAAAAATTCAAATTGAAATCCATCAGTGGCGCCGACAGTCAATGTCCTGGCGGGAAATTCAAATTCAAATCCAACAGTGGTGCCGGCTGTCAATTTTCAGAAGGGAAATAATTAAAACTTAAAAGTGTTGCCAACTCCCCTTTCTTGGGACCGGAAAATTCAAATTTAAATCCATCAGTGGCGCCGACAGTCAATTTCCTGGCGGGAAATTCAAATTCAAATCCAACAGTGGCGCCGACAGTCAATTTCCAGATGGGAAATAATTAAAACTTAAAAGTGTTGCCTACTTTCCTTTCTTGGGACCGGAAAATTCTAATTTAAATCCGTCAGTGGCGCGCCGACAGTCAATTTCCTGGCGGGAAATTCGAATTCAAATCCAACAGTGGTGCCGGCTGTCAATTTTCAGAAGGGAAATAATTAAAACTTAAAAGTGTTGCCAACTCCCCTTTCTTGGGACCGGAAAATTCAAATTTAAATCCATCAGTGGCGCGCCGACAGTCAATTTCCTGGCGGGAAATTCAAATTCAAATCCAACAGTGGCGCCGACAGTCAATTTCCAGATGGGAAATAATTAAAACTTAAAAGTGTTGCCTACTTTCCTTTCTTGGGACCGGAAAATTCTAATTTAAATCCGTCAGTGGCGCGCCGACAGTCAATTTCCTGGCGGGAAATTCGAATTCAAATCCAACAGTGGCGCCGACTGTCAATTTCCAGATGGGAAATAATTAAAACTTAAAAGTGTTGCCAACTCCCCTTTCTTGGGACCGGAAAATTCAAATTTAAATCCATCAGTGGCGCGCCGATAGTCAGTTTCCTGGCGGGAAATTCAAATTTAAATCCAACAATGGTGCCGACTGTCAAATTCAAATACAACATTGGTGCCAACTATCAAACTGTCAATTTCCAGGCGGAAAATTTAAATACAACATTGGTGCCAACTATCAAACTGTCCATTTCCAGGCGGGAAATTCAAATACAACATTGGTGCCAACTATCAAACTGTCCATTTCCAGGCGGGAAATTCAAATTCGAATAGTAGTAGCAACTGACTTTCAACGGAGAAATTCCGAGCGGGATACATAAAAAATCTAGGGGTTTAAGATATGAATTAAATTAAAATAGCAACAGCGCATACGAAATTTTACAAAAGTTTTGTCACACGGGGTCATCAGATCATACTTTTTCGAAAATTTGTCATTTCGAGTCGTTATGTTCGATGCTAAAATCTTTTGTTGCACCTGTGTTGAAAAATTTCCCATAACTTCATGAAGCCTGGTTTCAACAGGATGGTGCGACTTTACACACAGTATAAATTCATATTTTAACATAACCTATAACCTTCCGTATTATTTATTATAATGTCAATCTGCGATGTTGGAAATTTAACAATTAACCATAAGCAGCAGTTTGTAGGTTGTGTTAAAGTTGATACAAAGGGCGGTGAGTGGGCCCTATAGGCGGTGGGTGGGCCCTATAGGCAGTGGGTGGGCCCTATACTACCCTTCAAACATCAGAACCTATACGAGGGTTTTACTGCTGGAAAATCATTAATGTTTTATTTTGTACGAAAATATCTTCGAGTTGCAGAGGAAGTGCCCACTAACGGACACTTGGCCTCTAAAAGCTTCAATTAAGTTTTTTCAGACATCTGGATTTTAAATTTAGATGCACTCCACACCGAATCTAGAATTCAATTATAACTCACTAATAAGTGAAGTTCGACACCGAGTATTAATAAATGGTATATTGTTTTTTAAGCCCGGTATATTACAGGATCCAATAACCTGTTTAGAGATATTTGAACTTTATATAAATATGATGTTTTTAAATTATCCTCTGTATATTTTTAAAGATTACCTGCCACAAGACTATTCTTAATTTAATAATACGATTTTGATAAATTGCATGTTCCACCAAATCCACTTTTGACGAGCGTCTTTCATTTATGTTTAGTGCTCGCGTGCACTCGACGAAATTTGTTTTTTTTTCGAATATCAAAAATACCACCATCCCCTATCCCCATAGCCCCGTGAAAATCGGGGCTTCGTGAGAAACACGTAAAAACTTTTCCCATTTTACGGCACCGGAATTAATTGCTCTTCTGGGAACCCGGAACGGGGCCGTAGATCAAAATCGTAACTAAATGTTGCCTCACGTGCGTATCCACTACTTTATGGCTGTCCTCACGTGATCTGTCCATTTCGGAAATTATCGTAGTATGCTGCGGATGTGGGGCATTTTTATTTGCTGCACGCATTCGTGCATTTTTAATGTATTGTAATAATATTAATGAGGACAGTATCACGAACTACGAAGTAAATCGTGAAAATGGTTTCTAAATTTTATTAAAGGAGGAAACATCCGTTTCGGGGTCCCTAGAGGCGATTTCAATGATTTCTGGAAAAAAACAAATTGTCTGTTTGTGACTGTACGCTCTGTATCTTAAAAACTAGTACAACAATCAACATTAAACGTTAAACATAAGTCGTCTTATTTGACAATCGGAAGAACTGAAATTTACTCATTTTCTGGATGGATGAAAAAATTGTTACAATCGAAAACTTCTCAAAATGAATAAATATCGATTTTACTTCATGATTCAGAAACGTATATTTCGAAATAATCGCATGCGAATTCTATAATTGCGCAGTTTCACGAATAGTAAAAAAAAGATATAATACAATTACCACAAACTCAAAACTTTCCAAAATTGCTCAATGAGGGTCATCACGTCATTCCGAGATTTTGAGATAATTTCAAGAGAAGAGAGCGTAAAAAATATAAAAACAAGTGCCGTAAACCTAAAACTTTTTATCTATGACTTTTCTAGAGCCGTAAAAAAAATTTAATACTTTTTTAAATGGCCAATAAAACAGTTGAAACACACCAGCAATAAAAATCTAAAAACACCCAATTACTAGATTTTAAGAATTTTTCTTGTGTCTGTGTGGGTGTGTGTGTCTGTGCGCGCTGTATCTCAAAAACTAATTGAGCAATTGCTATGAAACTTTAAACATAAGTGTTATTTGATAATCCGAACAACTGAAAAGCTTTTGGTAAAATTTCGTACACCGGAAGTGGGTGTTTACCTTAACTGTTTTTGTTTTTTCCCATTTTTTTATTTAAATATGAAAAATATCACAAAAACATTTAAACGAAAATTGAAGACAACAAGGAAATGAACATTTTTTGTTTGAAAATATTTTTCATTAAATGATTGTTATCCGAGAAAAAAAAATATAATTTTTTTTTCATTTTTGGTTTATAATTATGAAACGATGATAGTTACAGCAAATTTATGTTAATAATAATTGTAGAGAATGCCAAAATGAATAATTTATAAAGAATAAGTTTTTTTCGAAATCTCTTTAGTTTTTGAGTAAACTAAGTTTTTGAATTTGAAGTATACAGAGCCCAGCTTCCATAATTTTGACGTTTTAAACGTCAGTTTCATCCACTCGATGTACATTTAAAATATGATTTAAATTGAAAATAAACCATGAAAGCGTAAAAATTAATTATACCATCAAGTCGGAGAAAGTAACATGATGGCCACATCTTCTAAGAAATTCTTCTAAGAAATGTGCATAAAAACGCCTCCAATTCTCAAGTAGTGCCAGATTCACATAAAAAACTTGCACCTACAATTCCTGCTCAGCGGCCAATCATGGGAGATCACGTGACAGAATATTAATAGCTGGTACATTGACCGAAGCCTAAACTGAGAATCCAGAGACAAAAGTCTCTCAGGTTGTGATGAAGCTTAGGAGGTAGTGGGCGGTAGAGAATATCCACTGATTCCACGGGCAGAACACCTTGAGATCATTCCCTCAAAATTTTTGAATGTTTTTAGCGCCGATCGAAAATTGTTGTGATGGAGCTTGGGAGGTGGCAGAGAATAACCACAAAATTCCTCAAAATCCCGGAATGTTTTTGGGGACGGTCGAAAACCAATGAGTTAGTCAGAGGGCAACTACAGAAGATGTCACATTTCTATGAGTAGAAACAGGTCACTACCAACAACTGCTACAGAAGCTTTTGTACAGTCAGCTTTTACGTGGTAGGGTTGCTGGCCCTACGCACAACCTTCCTCCTTTCTCATCCTGGGCTTAGGACCAGGCAATGGTGGAGTTACGACTGACGATAGATTTTCGGTTTCTTCGCGTAGTGAGAATCTTTTAACCCTTTCGGCCCTGGCGGTGGCAATTGCCACCGCAACATTTACATGTCTCTACTTACTATGACAATCCATATTTTTGCTGTTTATCACTAGATGTCACTTCAACAAATCCTCACTAATTAATCAAATGAGTTCAAATTTGGTATTTATGGTCTTAAGAAGCTCCCCATCAATAATTACCAATAATTAACAAAAAATGTTTTTTTTTAATTTAAAAATCCAGGGCTGAAAGGGTTAAAGGCGTAAGCATACTCCAAGCCAGTCCTCGGACGGTTTTGAAATGATGCAGGAAACTGTCTCTATGAAGAGTTGTCACAGTTCGCAGAGTAGGAGAGAGCAGCTGCAGTTTGCAGTGGAATTCGGGCCACCCTGTATTACTCCAATAAAAAGAGCGGCATTTTTATCAGTTATGCGTAGCCTTTCTTAAATTTATAACCGGCATATTTTACCATTTTTTCTTTTTAGCAAATCGAAAACTAATCTTTTCCCAAATTCATAATTTGGGAAAAGTGCATTAGGTGTTTTGTAAATTGCATTTTAAATTTTTGTTGAATTTTATCCCCACCACTTTTTACATTTCTTTAAAAAGACCTAGGAAAAGTTCGTGGCTACGAAAGAAAAGAATGATTCCATTATAAAAGTAAGTCAATTAAATAAAGACGAAAAGATGCCTAAAAAATGGTGATGTGGCCATCATGTTACTTTCTCCGATTTGACGATTAGACCAAAACCTTGAAAATACTGGAAAAAAATTAAAGAATCGCTGTTTCAGGTTAAAAATCTAAAATATTCGCCAATCAAAAATCGCTGATAGAAATCAATAATTAAACAATAAAACTAAAATATGGGCCCAAAAAAATCCAATTATCTAAAACTATGGCCTAAACATAAAAAAAACGCAAACTAAAAAATCGAAAATTTCAAAAAACACATCGAAAATGTCCAAAATAAAGATTATTTCGACAAAAAAAAAAATTGGAATAAATTGAGGCGAAGACCAGGTAAAGATCTAAAATATGGACCAAAAATATGCAGACCAAAATATTGTAAATTCAAGTAAAAGAAAAAATATTTAGCTAGCCCCTAAAATAATTCTTTGGCTCAAAATAAGTTTCCGACCAGAAACTCGAAAAGAATGCAAAACAAATTAAAATAAAAAATAATAATTCAGGTTAAAAATCTAAAGTAAAGGGCAAAAAATCAAAAACCGACCAAAAAAAACTCGAAAATACAGCCAAAAAAATCAATAATTCAGATTAGAAAATTTAAAATACGAGTATAACACAAAAAAGCTAAAACTTAACAACAATTAGGACCTAAATATCAAAAATGCGGACCAAAAAATCGAAACTTTTAACACACAACCTAAATTTTCACGCCAAAATAAAGAATATTTAGGTTAAAAATAAAAAAATTGGAATAGAAAACGTTACAGGCCGGAGATCCAAAAATGCAGATAAAAAATTCAAGTAAAGGAAAAATAGTTTGCCATTGTCACCTTCAAAATAACCCTGTAGCTCAAAGTACGTTTCTGAACAGAAACTCAAATTGAAAATAAAAAAATCTATAAAAAAATATGGGCCAAGAAAACAAAAAATTAGACCAAATGCCGAAAATTGGGACAAAAAATTTAGAAAAGCAGGCCAAAATAAAAAATTATTAGGCCAAAAATCAAAACTTTGGAAAAAAAAAATTACAGGCCAGAGATCTAAAAATTGAAGTAAAGAAAAAATAGTTTGCCATTTTTACCCTCAAAATAACCCTGTAGCTCAAAGTAAGTTTCCGAACAGAAACTAAAAATGAAAATTGAAAAATTTAAAATATAGGACAAAAAAAACAAAATTTAGACCAAATACCAAAAATTTGGGGCTAAAAATAAAAAAATGCAGATTCAAAAATCGAAAATCTTAATAAACAAATAGAAAATTTCAGCCAAATAAACAAATCTTCGGACAGAAGATCAAAAATTTTGACCAAAAAATCGAAAATACAGGTCAAAATTTAACAATTGTGGCCAAAAAATCGAAAACACGGGCCTAAAAATAAAAATGGTGATGTGGCCATCATGTTACTTTCTCCGACTTGATGGTATCATAGCCATTTATATTTACGCTTTCATGGTTTATTTTCAATTTAAATCATACTTTAAATGTACATCGAGCGTTTTGTAGACTCGGATGAAACTGACGTTTAAAACGTCAAAATTATGAAAGATGGAAAAATTATCAAATATAATAATCAAAAACTAACGAGATTTCGAAAAAAACTTATTCTTTAGAAGTTGTTCATTTTGGCATTCTCTACAATTATTATTCATATAAATTTGCTGTAACTATTATCGTTTCATAATTATAAAACAAAAATTAAAAAAAAATAATAAATTAATTTTTTTTCTCGAATAGCAATGATTTTATGAAAAATATTTTCAAGCAAAAGATGTTCATTTTATTGTTGTCTTCAAAGTTTGTTTAAATGTTTTTGTGATATTTTTCAGATTTTAAAAAATATACATACATATACGTACACTTCCGGTGTACGAAATTTTACCAAAAGCTTTTCAGTTCTTCAGATTATCAAATAAGACGGATGTTCAAAGTTTCATATCAATTGTTCTTTTAGTTTTTGAGATACAGCGCGCACAGACAGACAGACACACACACACACACACACAGACAAAAAAAAATCCAGAAATTGTTGAAATGGCATCTAGGGACCCCAAAACAGATATTTCCGTAAAAAAAATTTTTGAAAAAAAATCACGATCACTTCTCGTACTTCGTAACGGGGAAGTAAAAAAGGTAGCGGTTGTCATGGAGACGCGTTAACATGCCTCTTATTGCCATTATTTTGTGATACATCATTTAATTCAACCTCTTACAATAGTTAACGATTTTTCACTGCGTATTAGGAGTTTATTATTTTTTTTCTACGCACAAATATTTCATACTTCTGAGTCAAAAATTTACAACAAAGAAAACTACAACTCCCGAGAGAATTGGCGATTAAAAACATGTTTGTACGTGAATTTTAAATTTTATCGCGACGGCTGATAATTTTGAATAAAGCGATTTCATAAAAATCGATATAGTAACCCTTAGCTAACGAGCTAGTTTATAATAGTTGCAACGAGTGCCAACCGAAATGAGTTCATTTATGAATTAATATTATGGTGAATGCGCCGGGGACTATTTCTTAATTTTTTTACCTGTCAATATTTTTTGATAGATTCAAAAATTGCGTCATTGTATGTTGACCAGTAATTGCTTGTTAGGGCTCCTACGGGCTAGCTACTAACTTCAACGAATGCGAATAAATCTCTGCACTTCTATCGCCTCTCTCGAGGGCAGCTTAACCTCTTCACGCCCAGGTAAAAAACATTTTACAAAAAAAAAACACCTTTAGCGCCATCTATGGAATATTTTTTTCATATTTCTTTGCATAAATGAGTAAATTTGTGATAGTGGAATAATATGTGGTAGAAAAAGGTAACAATAAGAAAAAGGTGATTTTTCAGGATTATCCTATAGCCCAATCAAACTACATGGACGCGAAACGGTTAACTGGCCATCCCTGTTATTAAACAATAAAAAAGAAACTGTGATAACGATCATTACATTCCTGCAGAAATGATCCAGTTGTTTATTTTTGTAACATTGGTCGAGCGTTGCAAGTTATAAGTCAATTAATGCATCTGTTTGTATTTTACGCGAGTGATTTATGGCACGGTTGGCAAAACTGGAACAAACGCATTAGTTTATGCGCCTGCATGTATTTACAAAACAAAACTACACGTGATTTACGAGCAAACAGTGGATTAGAGTTAAACTTAGAAAAGGAAGTCAATATATTTTTTTTTTAATTTGCCAATCGAGTTAACATGTCGAGGTGCAAATAAATTAGAAAAAGTTATTCTTTAAGAATAAGAACGTAATTGAAAACAAATCTCCTTATGGATGGATTTTCCATAGATGTTGAGCTTTTAAAGCTACTTTCTCGATGGATTATTTTTTTGTAAATTTTCCAATCTCTGAACGCATTTTTCGTTTTCCCACTTGAACTTTCGATTGTTGTCACTTTGTTGTTGTCGAAAATTTGGCAATTGTTTTTACAGGAAATTAAAAATGAACTGTTTTTTCATAGATGTTGAGCTTTTAAGGCTAATTTCTTGATGGATTAATTTTTTACAAATTTTACAATCTTTGAACGCATTTTTCGTTTTCCCACTTCAACTTTCGATTGTTGTCACTTTGTTGTTGTCGAAAATTTGGCAATTGTTTTTACAGAAAATCAAAAACGAACTGTTTTTTCATAGATGTTGAACTTTAAGGCTAATTTCTCGATGGATTAATTTTTTACAAATTTTCCAATCTTTGAACGCATTTTTCGTTTTCTAACTTCAACTTTCGACTGTTGTCACTTTGTTGTTGTCGAAAATTTGGCAATTGTTTTTACAGGAAATTAAAAACGAACTGTTTTTCATAGATGTTGAGGTTTTAAGGTTAATTTCTCGATGGATTAATTTTTTACAAATTTTCCAATCTTTGAACGCATTTTTCGTTTTCCCACTTCAACTTTCGATTGTTGTCACTTCGTTGCTGTTGAAAATTTGGCAATTGTTTTTACAGAAAATTAAAAACGAACTGTTTTTTCATAGATGTTGAGCTTTTAAGGCTAATTTCTCGATGGATTAATTTTTTACAAATTTTCCAATCTTTGAACGCATTTTTCGTTTTCTAACTTCAACTTTCGATTGTTGTCACTTTGTTGCTGTCGAAAATTTGGCAATTGTTTTTTCAGAAAATTAAAAACGAACTGTTTTTTCATAGATGTTGAGCTTTTAAGGTTAATTTCTTGACGGATTAATTTTTTACAAATTTTACAATCTTTGAACGCATTTATCGTTTTCCCACTTCAACTTTCGATTGTTGTCACTTTGTTGCTGTCGAAAATTTGGCAATTGTTTTTACAGAAAATTAAAAACGAACTGTTTTTTCATAGATGTTGAGCTTTTAAGGCTAATTTCTTGATGGATTAATTTTTTACAAATTTTCCAATCTTTGAACGCATTTTTCGTTTTCTAACTTCAACTTTCGATTGTTGTCACTTTGTTGCTGTCGAAAATTTGGCAATTGTTTTTACAGAAAATTAAAAACGAACTGTTTTTTCATAGATGTTGAGCTTTTAAGGTTAATTTCTTGACGGATTAATTTTTTACAAATTTTCCAATCTTTGAACGCATTTTTCGTTTTCCCACTTCAACTTTCGACTGTTGTCACTTTGTTGCTGTCGAAAATTTGGCAATTGTTTTTACAGAAAATTAAAAACGAACTGTTTTTTCATAGATGTTGAGCTTTTACGGTAAATTTCTTGATGAATTAAATTTTTACAAATTTTCCAATCTTTGACCGCATTTTTCGTTTTCCCACTTCAACTTTCGATTGTTGTCACTTTGTTGCTGTCGAAAATTTGGAAATTGTTTTTATAGGAAATTAAAAATGAACTGTTTTTTCATATATTTTGAGCTTTTAAGGTTAATTTCTCGATGGATTAATTTTTTACAAATTTTCCAATCTTTGAACGCATTTTTCGTTTTCCCACTTCAACTTTCGACTGTTGTCACTTTGTTGCTGTCGAAAATTTGGCAATTGTTTTTACAGAAAATTAAAAACGAACTGTTTTTTCATAGATGTTGAGCTTTTAAGGCTAATTTCTTGATGGATTAATTTTTTACAAATTTTCCAATCTTTGAACGCATTTTTCGTTTTCCCACTTCAACTTTCAACTGTTGTCACTTTGTTGCTGTCGAAATTTTGGCAATTGTTTTTACAGGACATTAAAAACGAACTGTTTTTTCATAGATGTTGAGCTTTTAAGGTTAATTTCTTGATGGATTAATTTTTTACAAATTTTACAATCTTTGAACGCATTTTTCGTTTTCCCACTTCAACTTTCGACTGTTATCACTTTGTTGCTGTCGAAATTTTGGCAATTGTTTTTACAGGACATTAAAAACGAACTGTTTTTTCATAGATGTTGAGCTTTTAAGGCTAATTTCTTGATGGATTAATTTTTTACAAATTTTACAATCTTCGAACGCATTTTTAGTTTTCCCACTTCAACTTTCGATTGTTGTCACTTTGTTGCTGTCGAAATTTTGCCAATTGTTTTTACAGGACATTAAAAACGAACTGTTTTTTCATAGATGTTGAGCTTTTAAGGTTAATTTCTTGATGGATTAATTTTTTACAAATTTTCCAATCTTTGAACGCATTTTTCGTTTTCCCACTTCAACTTTCAACTGTTGTCACTTTGTTGCTGTCGAAATTTTGGCAATTGTTTTTACAGGACATTAAAAACGAACTGTTTTTTCATAGATGTTGAGCTTTTAAGGTTAATTTCTTGATGGATTAATTTTTTACAAATTTTCCAATCTTTGAACGCATTTTTCGTTTTCTAACTTCAACTTTCGACTGTTGTCACTTTGTTGCTGCCGAAATTTTGGCAATTGTTTTTACAGGACATTAAAAACGAACTGTTTTTTCATAGATGTTGAGCTTTTAAGGTTAATTTCTTGATGGATTAATTTTTTACAAATTTTACAATCTTCGAACGCATTTTTAGTTTTCCCACTTCAACTTTCGATTGTTGTCACTTTGTTGCTGTCGAAATTTTGCCAATTGTTTTTACAGGACATTAAAAACGAACTGTTTTTTCATAGATGTTGAGCTTTTAAGGTTAATTTCTTGATGGATTAATTTTTTACAAATTTTCCAATCTTTGAACGCATTTTTCGTTTTCCCACTTCAACTTTCAACTGTTGTCACTTTGTTGCTGTCGAAATTTTGGCAATTGTTTTTACAGGACATTAAAAACGAACTGTTTTTTCATAGATGTTGAGCTTTTAAGGCTAATTTCTTGATGGATTAATTTTTTACAAATTTTACAATCTTCGAACGCATTTTTAGTTTTCCCACTTCAACTTTCGATTGTTGTCACTTTGTTGCTGTCGAAATTTTGCCAATTGTTTTTACAGGACATTAAAAACGAACTGTTTTTTCATAGATGTTGAGCTTTTAAGGTTAATTTCTTGATGGATTAATTTTTTACAAATTTTCCAATCTTTGAACGCATTTTTCGTTTTCTAACTTCAACTTTCGACTGTTGTCACTTTGTTGCTGCCGAAATTTTGGCAATTGTTTTTACAGGACATTAAAAACGAACTGTTTTTTCATAGATGTTGAGCTTTTAAGGTTAATTTCTTGATGGATTAATTTTTTACAAATTTTCCAATCTTTGAACGCATTTTTCGTTTTCTAACTTCAACTTTCGACTGTTGTCACTTTGTTGCTGCCGAAATTTTGGCAATTGTTTTTACAGGACATTAAAAACGAACTGTTTTTTCATAGATGTTGAGCTTTTAAGGTTAATTTCTTGATGGATTAATTTTTTACAAATTTTCCAATCTTTGAACGCATTTTTCGTTTTCTAACTTCAACTTTCGACTGTTGTCACTTTGTTGCTGCCGAAATTTTGGCAATTGTTTTTACAGGACATTAAAAACGAACTGTTTTTTCATAGATGTTGAGCTTTTAAGGTTAATTTCTTGATGGATTAATTTTTTACAAATTTTCCAATCTTTGAACGCATTTTTCGTTTTCTAACTTCAACTTTCGACTGTTGTCACTTTGTTGCTGCCGAAATTTTGGCAATTGTTTTTACAGGACATTAAAAACGAACTGTTTTTTCATAGATGTTGAGCTTTTAAGGTTAATTTCTTGATGGATTAATTTTTTACAAATTTTACAATCTTCGAACGCATTTTTAGTTTTCCCACTTCAACTTTCGATTGTTGTCACTTTGTTGCTGTCGAAATTTTGCCAATTGTTTTTACAGGACATTAAAAACGAACTGTTTTTTCATAGATGTTGAGCTTTTAAGGTTAATTTCTTGATGGATTAATTTTTTACAAATTTTCCAATCTTTGAACGCATTTTTCGTTTTCCCACTTCAACTTTCAACTGTTGTCACTTTGTTGCTGTCGAAATTTTGGCAATTGTTTTTACAGGACATTAAAAACGAACTGTTTTCTCATAGATGTTGAGCTTTTAAGGCTAATTTCTCGATGGATTAATTTTTTACAAATTTTCCAATCTTTGAACGCATTTTTTGTTTTCCCACTTCAACTTTCGACTGTTATCACTTTGTTGCTGTCGAAATTTTGGCAATTGTTTTTACAGGACATTAAAAACGAACTGTTTTTTCATAGATGTTGAGCTTTTAAGGTTAATTTCTTGATGGATTAATTTTTTACAAATTTTACAATCTTTGAACGCATTTCTCGTTTTCCCACTTCAACTTTCGATTGTTGTCACTTTGTTGCTGTCGAAAATTTGGCAATTGTTTTTATAGGAAATTAAAAACGAACTGTTTTTTCATAGATTTTGAGCTTTTACGGTTAATTTCTTGATGGATTAATTTTTTACAAATTTTCCAATCTTTGAACGCATTTTTCGTTTTCCCACTTCAACTTTCGACTGTTGTCACTTTGTTGCTGTCGAAAATTTGGCAATTGTTTTTACAGAAAATTAAAAACGAACCGTTTTTTCATAGATGTTGAACTTTTACGGTTAATTTCTCGATGGATTGAATTTTTAGAAATTTTCCAATCTTTGAACGCAGTTCAACTTTAGAAAATATTGGCAAAAATTTTGGCCAAAAAAAACAGTTCTTGACTAAATGTACGCGTCGAAGCGTCAAACGTTATTAACATCAACGCGAAGAGAAGAAAAGAAAAGTCGAAACTGGGGCACACTGTTAATTGTCTATTTTTACCAAAAACCTCTTCCTGCTCGATCCCAAAAAGACAGTTCCCGATGCGTCCGTCCGTACGTTTTCCTCCGTCATTAATTAATTAGCCACCCATTTGCGCTCCTGTCACTAATGCATCAGCCTGAGTGGTATTAATGGCCTGCAAGGATGACAATGCGGTTTTAATTCGTGAACGCAGGATGCACTTATGTGCATTAATCATAACGTAAGACAAGTGCGCACTTGTTTGCATAGGCGGGAGTCATGCTTGGTCAGTGGGGTAGAAATTGTTTTTCTTCTTTTTTTATAATTAATGTTATAATACGTTACGTCTGAAAGAAACAAATTACCTTTGGACAAGGAAACGCTTGTCCTGTGATATTTTTACAAGCATTTCTTTATGGAAGTTATACACAATGGTCGTGGCGTAGTCGACACCAAAAAAAGTATGCCTTTTCTCTATGGGCAACAAATTTGGTTGTCTGGAAAATAACACCTTAATCAAACATCGATGATAAATATTGCAAATAGAACGTAAAAGTGTTCGTAATTAGGATGAAGTAAGAAACAACATTATCATCAAATAGAAAGACAGTTCGTTGCTTCTTTAACCTGACAACAATATTCACCGAAAAGGTAACCATGAAAATAAATGTTTTAGAAGCCAACAATTTTTTTTTACACGTCAGTAAAGTTTAAATTACTGACTCGCCACAGAAAGTGTTGAATAATTATGAAAATTACATTTTTTGAAGCCAACAAATTTGTTTTCTTTATACGTCAGTAAAATTTAATTTACTGACTCGTACAAAAAGTGTTGAATATTTACACGTTTTGCGTTGATTTCATGAAAATATTTCTAAATCAAATGTTTTTTTTTTACTTTGGCAGGTGCCCTTCAGTCACATAGGTTATGTATTGTTTATATTAAATGAAATAGACACCCACAAACACCCATGCCCTCGCCGGGATTCGAACCCGGGACCCTCCGCATTAGTACTGGCGCGCTAACGCACGGCTAATCAATCAATTGTTAAATTGCTCTAAATTTACCTTATTTTAACGTTGGAATCATCAAAATTGGATAATACGTTTAGTTCTTGTGCAATTTAGAAAATTAAAATCGGAATTTTAAATCGTTTCGCTTTGATTTCACGAAAATATTTGTGAACCTTTTTTTGAAGTGCAGTACATGTCACATTTTGATATTTGAATTATCAAAATTGAACAACGTGTTCGGCAGTTGTACAATTTCAAAAATTAAAATCACGATTTTGAAATCTTCGAACGTTAAAAAACTGCGCTTTTTGCATTTTGCGTTAATTTCATGAAAACATTTTCTGCTCGGTTTTAAATTACACTAAAATTTTTATATTTTCACGTTTAAATCCTCAAAATCGGACAACGCGTTGGGCAGTTGCGCAATTTAAGAAAAAAAATCAGAATCGAAATTTTCTATTTTCGGATCTTAAAAAAGTGCATTTCTTTTTCTTTACGCGTCAGTAAAGTTTAACTTACTGACTCGCCAAAAAAAGCGTTGAATAATTATGGAAATTGCATTTTCAGAAGCCAAAAATGTTTTCTTTACACGTCAGTAAAGTTTAGCTTACCGACTGGCTACAAAAAGTGTTTAATAACTATGAAAATGAAATTTTTAGAAGACAATTTTTTTTTCTTTGCACGTCAGTAAAGGTTCACTCGCCACAAAAAGTGTTGAATAATTATGAAAATAAAATTTTTAGAAGACAATGTTTTTTCTATACACGTCAGTAAAATTTAACTTACTGACTCGCCACAAAAAGTGTTGACCAATTATGGAAATTACATTTTCAGAAGCCAAACATTTTTTCTTTACACGTCAGTAAAGTTTAACTTACTGACTCGCCAAAAAAAGCGTTGAATAATTATGGAAATTGCATTTTCAGAAGCCAAAAATGTTTTCTTTACACGTCAGTAAAGTTTAGCTTACCGACTGGCTACAAAAAGTGTTTAATAACTATGAAAATGAAATTTTTAGAAGACAATTTTTTTTTCTTTGCACGTCAGTAAAGGTTCACTCGCCACAAAAAGTGTTGAATAATTATGAAAATAAAATTTTTAGAAGACAATTTTTTTTTCTATACACGTCAGTAAAGTTTAACTACCGACCGGCCACAAAAAATAACTATAAAAATGAAATTTTTAGAAGCCAATTTTTTTTGTCTTTACACGTTAGTAAAGTGTAACTTACTGACTCGCCGCAATAAGTGTTGACTAATTATGAAAATAAATTTTTTAGAAGACAATGTTTTTTCTATACACGTCAGTAAAATTTAACTTACTGACTCGCCACAAAAAGTGTTGACTAATTATGGAAATTACATTTTCAGAAGCCAAACATTTTTTCTTTACACGTCAGTAAAGTTTAACTTACTGACTCGCCAAAAAAAGCGTTGAATAATTATGGAAATTGCATTTTCAGAAGCCAAAAATGTTTTCTTTACACGTCAGTAAAGTTTAGCTTACCGACTGGCTACAAAAAGTGTTTAATAACTATGAAAATGAAATTTTTAGAAGACAATTTTTTTTTCTTTGCACGTCAATAAAGTTTAACTTACTGACTCGCCACAAAAAGTGTTGAATAATTATGGAAATGAAATTTTAGAAGACAATTTTTTTTTCTATACACGTCAGTAATATTTAACTTACTGACTCGCCACAAAAAGTGTTGAATAATTATGGAAATTACATTTTCAGAAGCCAAACATTTTTCTTTACACGTCAGTAAAGTTTAACTTACCGACTGGCTGCAAAAAGTGTTTAATAACTATGAAAATAACATTTGCCAATTTTTTTTTCTTTGCACGTCAGTAAAGTTTAACTACCGACTGGCCACAAAAAATAACTATGAAAATGAAATTTTTTAGAAGCCATTTTTTTTTCTTTTTGCACGTCAGTAAAGTTTAACTTACTGACTCGCCACAAAAAGTGTTGACTAATTATGAAAATAAAGTTTTTAGAAGACAATTTTTTTTACTGACTTGCCACAGAAAGTGTTGAATAATTATGGAAATGAAATTTTCAGAAGCCAAAATTTTTTTCTTTACACGTCAGTAAAGTTTAACTTACCGACTGGCTACAAAAAGTGTTTAATAACTATGAAAATGAAATTTTTAGAAGCCATTTTTTTTTTCTTTGCACGTCAGTAAAGTTTAACTTACTGACTCGCCACAAAAAGTGTTGAATAATTATGAAAATAAAATTTTTAGAAGACTTTCTTTTCTATAGACGTCAGTAAAGTTTAACTACCGACTGGCCACAAAAAATAATGGCCATTTTTTTTGTATTTACAAGTTAGTAAAGTGTAATTTACTGACTCGCCGCAATAAGTGTTGACTAATTATGAAAATAGAATTTTAGAAGACAATTTTTTTTCTATACACGTCAGTAAAGTTTAAATACCGACTGGCTACAAAAAGTAACTATGAAATTGAAATTTTTAGAAGCCATTTAGAAGCCATTTTTTTTGTCTTTACACGTTAGTAAAGTGTAACTTACTGACTCGCCGCAATAAGTATTGACTAATTATGAAAATAAAATTTTAGAAGACAATTTTTTTTTCTTTGCACGTCAGTAAAGTTTAACTTACTGACTGGCCACAAAAAGTGTTGAATAATTATGAAAATAAATTTTTTAGAAGACTTTCTTTTCTATAGACGTCAGTAAAGTTTAACTACCGACTGGCCACAAAAAATAATGGCCATTTTTTTTGTATTTACAAGTTAGTAAAGTGTAATTTACTGACTCGCCGCAATAAGTGTTGACTAATCATGAAAATAGAATTTTAGAAGACAATTTTTTTTCTATACACGTCAGTAAAGTTTAAATACCGACTGGCTACAAAAAGTAACTATGAAATTGAAATTTTTAGAAGCCATTTTTTTTGTCTTTACACGTTAGTAAAGTGTAACTTACTGACTCGCCGCAATAAGTATTGACTAATTATGAAAATAAATTTTTAGAAGCCAATTTTTTTTTCTTTGCACGTCAGTAAAGTTTAACTTACTGACTCGCCACAAAAAGTGTTGAATAATTATGAAAATAAAATTTTTAGAAGACTTTCTTTTCTATAGACGTCAGTAAAGTTTAACTACCGACTGGCCACAAAAAATAATGGCAATTTTTTTTGTATTTACAAGTTAGTAAAGTGTAATTTACTGACTCGCCGCAATAAGTGTTGACTAATTATGAAAATAGAATTTTAGAAGACAATTTTTTTTCTATACACGTCAGTAAAGTTTAAATACCGACTGGCTACAAAAAGTAACTATGAAATTGAAATTTTTAGAAGCCATTTTTTTTGTCTTTACACGTTAGTAAAGTGTAACTTACTGACTCGCCGCAATAAGTATTGACTAATTATGAAAATAAAATTTTAGAAGACAATTTTTTTTTCTTTGCACGTCAGTAAAGTTTAACTTACTGACTGGCCACAAAAAGTGTTGAATAATTATGAAAATAAAATTTTTAGAAGACTTTCTTTTCTATAGACGTCAGTAAAGTTTAACTACCGACTGGCCACAAAAAATAATGGCCATTTTTTTTGTATTTACAAGTTAGTAAAGTGTAATTTACTGACTCGCCGCAATAAGTGTTGACTAATTATGAAAATAGAATTTTAGAAGACAATTTTTTTCTATACACGTCAGTAAAGTTTAAATACCGACTGGCTACAAAAAATAACTATGAAATTGAAATTTTTAGAAGCCATTTTTTTTGTCTTTACACGTTAGTAAAGTGTAACTTACTGACTCGCCGCAATAAGTGTTGAGTAATTATGAAAATGAAATTTTTAGAAGACAAGTTTAACTACCGACTGGCCAAAAAAAATAACTACGACAATGAAATTTGTAGAAGCCAATTTTTTTGTCTTTACACGTTAGTAAAGTTTAACTTACTGACCGCAATAAGTGTTGAATAATTATGAAAATATTTTTTTTTCTATACTCGTGAATAAAGTTTAACTTACCGACTCGTTATAAGAAGTGTCACTTCCACTCCGAATAAAGTGTAAAGTGTAAGTAGTAAATTTTGAATACTATTTTTTGAAAATATCAGCAGTAAATTTTGGGTACTCGAGGATTTATCTAATGTTCCGCTCTCCCGTAATACCGAAATACTACGTTTAGTAATCAAGTGGAGAAGGAGAGTGACAAAATGGGACGTTGAGCGCAGTGGAGAGGATGCCGTGTTCGACGGTGCACGATGGATACGCGACCATACGAAGGCCGAGGGTCGGCCCTCCGAGGGCGCCGCCGAGGCCTCCCTCGCTCGCCTGCGTGCCCGAAGACCCGCGGATCGGCAGCGCCATCCTGCGGACGAACAAGCCCGCCGTGCCGTGGTGGGAGCTGGCCACCAGGAGGAGCCGGTACAGGTCCTGCCCGACCTTGGAGTTGCAGTTCAATGTAAGGCTGGGAAAATTAACCGATTCCTGTTTGTTATACTTGTTAATTCCTTAACAAAACGTGCACCCGGTAATTTGTTACTTTTTTTTAAACAAAGAAGTCATTACGAGACAACTTTTTTGTGCAGGAACTCGGCGGCCGCAACAATTATCCGCGTAACTGCCATTTCTTTTTTCTCTGCAGGAGCTGGCAGAAGGTGCACGTAGCGAAAATTGATGCATTGCCCCCGAGAAGAAGCGGGCTTTTGAAAGCACCTTTCCGGGAAGATCGAGCGCGTTATGCCATTTTTATCGCGCCCAACCTCCGCGCGCTTCGAGTAATGACTGAATTATTCCGCAGTTTGCAATCCTGATCCGACGTGGTGCTGCCAGTTTTTTTTTGAAGCGCCACTTAATTGCGAACTTTACAGAACTGGAGACTGCAAGCACTTTTGTTACAAGCTTAAGAGGCGCGATGTTTTTCGCAAGTAAAAAATACTTACTTTTCAATCATTGAAGTCGCATAATGTTAATTCTGATCACGGCGAATAATTATCGCGGCAATCGTGCTTGGTACACAATTCTCGCGGCAACTGCTCGTGTTGGTATTGCCATCAATATTCTGTATTGAAGTATTTTCTCAGTTTTCCAACACTCTCGAAAGCCGACTCTTTTACACAGCTATTCCACACTGAATGTTGCGATCTCGCATTTTCTGACGATAAGTATTATTTCTCAAAACCTGATTAGCTCATTTTTACTATAATTCTTGTGGTGACATTAAACTATGAATTATGAACAAATTTGTTTGCAATAGAAAAACTATAAATCAATGAATGTAAAAAAAGTTGTCACTGGTTGCAGTACTATTTTAGATATTCGAAAATACTGCTGACACGCAATGTTTTCTTCTTCTCGAAAGGTGTGGAGTGTAATGTATGGATTAGTTTGTAATCGGATTGAAATTCTATTTGTTTTTATCGCCAGGCCGCAGCCGTCGCGCTTCTTGAAGACATTAAGTACACACGCACATCCTGCCATATGGGCCCCCGGATAAAAACCGCCCGCATCCTCGACTTGACTTAAGCCAAGTCTAAAAAGCCGCAAAAGGCTAAACCATTCCAATTTGTATCGAACCCGTAACGGGAGTGATGCACGCCGCCACGCATCCATTCAATTGCGTATGGGTATGGACATGGTTATGCGGATATAATATCTTCCAGCGGCCGGTTTTTATCTTTCGCAGAAGACATCTGCTCCTCTTGTTGGCGAGGGGGTCGCCGCAGATTTCCGTGATTCGACACCTACTGTCCAGTTGTAACTGAAGACGCCCGGATTTTATTCTTCTGTTTGTCCGTGTGAAATTAATGGTGAAGATTGTGATGTAGGATGCAGCCGTTTTCCAACTGTACATTGTGTTAAGAGGACTGGCACCTGAATCATCTTGTCAATTGTGTTAGGCTGGGAAAGTCGGAGCTTGTGTTTCTTGGAATCGGCCCAACCTTGTGGTATAATTATAATTATGAAGAAATTAAGAAATACAAACCCTAACTTTCCCAGATATTCGACTACGTCTAACACAATGGACGAAATTAGTTAGGTGCAAGTACTCTAATTATCTAATTAGAAAACCGACTATAATTGGTCAAATTTGATGTTACGAAAAAGTTTATTTGGTACGCAGGACATTAGTTGATAGCTGATTATTTTTATTTCCGATATTCCGAGTTAAATAGTGCTTCGTTGCTTCACAAAACGCGGGGTTTCGACTAGAAACCCCATGCAAACTAATAGAGGTATTCAAAGTTTATGTTACTGCCTTTAAAGTTGATTACCAAAAGTCAGGAGCGGCTCGTTATGTAGAGCCAAGGAGCCATGGCACCACCTCTAATTTCAAACGAAACAATTTTTTTTTATTAATTCTAAAAACACTGAATTTTCATTTTAAATGTTAAAACGATGAAAATGGCAATGCATTTATTTGAGAATATATCTCTTGAACAAATTAGCAGATTTGAAAAATTCTTCCAGAATTATGTTTTGTATTGTTATCTTGAAAACCAGTGATGGGGTATTTTGAGTTTTTTTGGAGGTTTATTAAGATTAATGTATTTTGAGTAAATCTGAAAAGTTTCAAGTGTGTTACAGTTGTTTTTGTATTTTTTTTTCACTCCGAAGAAGTGAAACTTCAAAAAAATCTTAAGGGCTGTTCTCGGTCGGTGATCTTGAAAACTTGTGATGGAGTATTGTGGGTTTTTTAGAGGCTTATTATGATTAATGTATTTTGAGTAAATTTAGAGAGTTTCAAGTGTGTTGCACTTGTTTTTATTCACTCGGAAGAAGTGAAACTTAAAATCTTGAAAACCAGTGATGGGTTTTTTTGAGTTTTTTGGAGGATTGTTAAGATTAGTGTATTTTGAGTAAATTTGGAAAATTTCAAGTGTGTTGCAGTTGTTTTTATAAATTTTTTTCACTCGTGCAAATTAAAAAATCTGAATCGCTGTTCTCGCTCGGTTATCTTGAAAACCTGTGATGGAGTTTTTTGAGTGTTTCGAATATTATTGTATTTTAAGTAAATTTAGAAAGTTTCAAGTATTTTACAGCTGTTTTTATATTTTTTTCGCGTCAACAAAAAATGATTCTAATTTTTCATAAATTTACACGAAAAATCGCAAAGGCAATCGATGGAATGTATTTGAATTTTGTACGAAATCACTCTTGAATTAATATTTAATGATTTTGTAAAGTTTCAAGTGGATGGCAATTGTTTTTATATTTTTTTTGCGTCGACGAATTTGTTGCAATTTTTTTTAAATTTCATCTCCTTTCACATTGAAATATTCTAAAATTTAGAAACAATGCATTTCTATTTTTTACGGAAATGTAGAATCACATGTGTTGACAGTTGTTTTGGAAAGTTTCAAGTCGATGGCAATTGTTTTTATATTTTTTTCGCGTCGACGAATTTGTTGCATTTTTTTCTTAATTTAATCTCAGTTCACGTTGAAATATTTTAAAATTTAGAAACAATGCATTTCTAATTTTTACGGAAATGTAGAATCACATGTGTTGTCAGTTGTTTTGGAAAGTTTCAAGTCGATGGCAATTGTTTTTATATTTTTTTCGCGTCGACGAAATTGTTGCAATTTTTTTCTAAATTTCATCTCCGTTCACATTGAAATATTCCAAAATTTAGCAACAATGCATTTCTAATTTTTACGGAAATGTAGAATCACATGTGTTGTCAGTTGTTTTGGAAAGTTTCAGATCGATGGCAATTGTTTTTATATTTTTTTCGCGTCGACGAAATTGTTGCAATTTTTTTTAAATTTCATCTCCGTTCACATTGAAATATTCCAAAATTTAGTAACAATGCATTTCTAATTTTTACGGAAATGTAGAATCACATGTGTTGACAGTTGTTTTGGAAAGTTTCAAGTCGATGGCAATTGTTTTTATATTTTTTTCGCGTCGACGAATTTGTTGCATTTTTTTCTTAATTTAATCTCAGTTCACGTTGAAATATTTTAAAATTTAGAAACAATGCATTTCTAATTTTTACGGAAATGTAGAATCACATGTGTTGTCAGTTGTTTTGGAAAGTTTCAAGTGGATGGCAATTGTTTTTATATTTTTTTCGCGTCGACGAATTTGTTGCAATTTTTTTTAAATTTCATCTCCTTTCACCTTAAAATATTCTAAAATTTAGAAACAATGCATTTCTAATTTTTACGGAAATGTAGAATCACATGTGTTGTCAGTTGTTTTGGAAAGTTTCAAGTGGATGGCAATTGTTTTTATATTTTTTTCACGTCGACGAATTTGTTGCATTTTTTTCTTAATTTCATCTCCGTTCACATTCAAATATTCTAAAATTTAGAAACAATGCATTTCTAATTTTTACGGAAATGTAGAATCACATGTGTTGTCAGTTGTTTTGGAAAGTTTCAAGTGGATGGCAATTGTTTTTATATTTTTTTTGCGTCGACGAATTTGTTGCAATTTTTTTTAAATTTCATCTCCTTTCACCTTAAAATATTCTAAAATTTAGAAACAATGCATTTCTAATTTTTACGGAAATGTAGAATCACATGTGTTGTCAGTTGTTTTGGAAAGTTTCAAGTGGATGGCAATTGTTTTTATATTTTTTTTGCGTCGACGAATTTGTTGCAATTTTTTTTAAATTTCATCTCCTTTCACCTTAAAATATTCTAAAATTTAGAAACAATGCATTTCTAATTTTTACGGAAATGTAGAATCACATGTGTTGTCAGTTGTTTTGGAAAGTTTCAAGTGGATGGCAATTGTTTTTATATTTTTTTCACGTCGACGAATTTGTTGCATTTTTTTCTTAATTTCATCTCCGTTCACATTGAAATATTCTAAAATTTAGAAACAATGCATTTCTAATTTTTACGGAAATGTAGAATCACATGTGTTGTCAGTTGTTTTGGAAAGTTTCAAGTCGATGGCAATTGTTTTTATATTTTTTTCACGTCGACGAATTTGTTGCATTTTTTTCTTAATTTCATCTCCGTTCACATTCAAATATTCTAAAATTTAGAAACAATGCATTTCTAATTTTTACGGAAATGTAGAATCACATGTGTTGTCAGTTGTTTTGGAAAGTTTCAAGTGGATGGCAATTGTTTTTATATTTTTTTCACGTCGACGAATTTGTTGCATTTTTTTCTTAATTTCATCTCCGTTCACATTCAAATATTCTAAAATTTAGAAACAATGCATTTCTAATTTTTACGGAAATGTAGAATCACATGTGTTGTCAGTTGTTTTGGAAAGTTTCAAGTGGATGGCAATTGTTTTTATATTTTTTTCACGTCGACGAATTTGTTGCATTTTTTTCTTAATTTCATCTCCGTTCACATTGAAATATTCTAAAATTTAGAAACAATGCATTTCTAATTTTTACGGAAATGTAGAATCACATGTGTTGTCAGTTGTTTTGGAAAGTTTCAAGTGGATGGCAATTGTTTTTATATTTTTTTCACGTCGACGAATTTGTTGCATTTTTTTCTTAATTTCATCTCCGTTCACATTCAAATATTCTAAAATTTAGAAACAATGCATTTCTAATTTTTACGGAAATGTAGAATCAGATGTGTTTTCAGTTGTTTTGGAAAGTTTCAAGTGGATGGCAATTGTTTTTATATTTTTTTTGCGTCGACGAATTTGTTGCAATTTTTTTTAAATTTCATCTCCTTTCACCTTAAAATATTCTAAAATTTAGAAACAATGCATTTCTAATTTTTACGGAAATGTAGAATCACATGTGTTGTCAGTTGTTTTGGAAAGTTTCAAGTGGATGGCAATTGTTTTTATATTTTTTTCACGTCGACGAATTTGTTGCATTTTTTTCTTAATTTCATCTCCGTTCACATTGAAATATTCTAAAATTTAGAAACAATGCATTTCTAATTTTTACGGAAATGTAGAATCACATGTGTTGTCAGTTGTTTTGGAAAGTTTCAAGTCGATGGCAATTGTTTTTATATTTTTTTCGCGTCGACGAAATTGTTGCAATTTTTTTCTAAATTTCATCTCCGTTCACATTGAAATATTCCAAAATTTAGCAACAATGCATTTCTAATTTTTACGGAAATGTAGAATCACATGTGTTGTCAGTTGTTTTGGAAAGTTTCAGATCGATGGCAATTGTTTTTATATTTTTTTCGCGTCGACGAAATTGTTGCAATTTTTTTTAAATTTCATCTCCGTTCACATTGAAATATTCCAAAATTTAGTAACAATGCATTTCTAATTTTTACGGAAATGTAGAATCACATGTGTTGACAGTTGTTTTGGAAAGTTTCAAGTCGATGGCAATTGTTTTTATATTTTTTTCGCGTCGACGAATTTGTTGCATTTTTTTCTTAATTTAATCTCAGTTCACGTTGAAATATTTTAAAATTTAGAAACAATGCATTTCTAATTTTTACGGAAATGTAGAATCACATGTGTTGTCAGTTGTTTTGGAAAGTTTCAAGTGGATGGCAATTGTTTTTATATTTTTTTCGCGTCGACGAATTTGTTGCAATTTTTTTTAAATTTCATCTCCTTTCACCTTAAAATATTCTAAAATTTAGAAACAATGCATTTCTAATTTTTACGGAAATGTAGAATCACATGTGTTGTCAGTTGTTTTGGAAAGTTTCAAGTGGATGGCAATTGTTTTTATATTTTTTTCACGTCGACGAATTTGTTGCATTTTTTTCTTAATTTCATCTCCGTTCACATTCAAATATTCTAAAATTTAGAAACAATGCATTTCTAATTTTTACGGAAATGTAGAATCACATGTGTTTTCAGTTGTTTTGGAAAGTTTCAAGTGGATGGCAATTGTTTTTATATTTTTTTTGCGTCGACGAATTTGTTGCAATTTTTTTTAAATTTCATCTCCTTTCACCTTAAAATATTCTAAAATTTAGAAACAATGCATTTCTAATTTTTACGGAAATGTAGAATCACATGTGTTTTCAGTTGTTTTGGAAAGTTTCAAGTCGATGGCAATTGTTTTTATATTTTTTTCGCGTCGACGAATTTGTTGCAATTTTTTTTAAATTTCATCTCCGTTCACATTGAAATATTCTAAAATTTAGAAACAATGCATTTCTAATTTTTACGGAAATGTAGAATCACATGTGTTGTCAGTTGTTTTGGAAAGTTTCAAGTCGATGGCAATTGTTTTTATATTTTTTTCGCGTCGACGAATTTGTTGCATTTTTTCTTAATTTCATCTCCGTTCAAGTTGAAATATTCTAAAATTTAGAAACAGTGCATTTCTAATTTTTATGGAAATGTAGAATCACATGTGTTCTCAGTTGTTTTGAAAAATCGCCAAAGCAATCGAAGGAACGTATTGGAATTTTCTACGACGCTTATAAGACCCAAAACATGTAATTCATGAACGCGAGGAGAGATTTCGAAAATTCTTTCAGCAAAGTGTTGTGCTCATTGGACAGATAAGATCAAAAAATATTTTATTATTATTGAGGATAACTCTTGAACGAAAAGTGTTAGCAAAGTTTGTTTTCTCAAAAAGTATATTACATGCTAAGTCTCTCTACCATCAAAATGTTCCACGAGCCGTTACTGCCAAAAGTACAGTTATTTTCGAATAAATAGTGAAAAAGTCAATAGTCATAAAATGTTCCGAGAGACATTTTGACCGTAAATAATCAGTTCGGATCAAGAAAGGACATAATGCAGTATTTGGATAAATAACAGTAAAGCTAATCCACTCGACAAGAAGTACAAGTCGCCTAAATCGGTCGCGCATGCTAATGGGCTCGACTCGTGTCGACCGCTTTTGATCCAATTGTCCCTTAATTGCCTTACATCTCCATTTCTTCGACGACAAATGTCACAGGCAATCGCCTCAATTGCGATTAAGCCCGCCCGAACTGGGCATGTAACCATATGACCCACATACCACGAACCATCGCCATCAATCCGCTATTAATGCACATTTTTCTACTGTCCCACTACAAACAAAAATAACACGACACACGTGGGTATCACAATCGATGTCTCTGCGTGTCTAACACAATTTCTGTGGTGCAGTGTATCGAAATACCATTTCTTTTTTTGCTTTGGCGTTAACCATTAACGGTCATGTACTCAGTGATAGAAAAATTCGTACACGGTGCTACAGAATCTTGAAGTTTAATGTCAGAACTAATTCTTCCAGAATTGAGATGTCACTCCTATTTAGTAGGTAGTTCATTAAAAAAGTGTGCCATGATTTTTTATTAAAAAAAATTTAAATTGATATACACACTTCAGACAATAAGAAAACCAGTTCGTAAGACAAGCCAAGGATAAAGAAGATAATGAACTGCTGCGTTCCGAAGAAAACAAAAAAGATAATCGAACGAGAAAGAATCTTTCTTCTAAAGATGAGGAATACAATTCAAGAACGAGGAAGAAGAATGAAGACGATGATGATCAAAACTGGGGTCTTCGATAAGAAAGAAAAGAATGATGAAGAACAAAAGTTCTTACACGTGCGGATGAAGATGTGAAAACCGGAAAAAGTAATAAATGTGCGGAAACAATTTCTTCCGAAGAGATAAAATCTTTAAAACATAATTATCCGCCTGTTACTTCGAAAGATATCATATCTTCCCTTTCATCGAAATATTATAAATGTAAATCTGATTCTTCCAAAGATAAAATATCTGAATCTTCGAAAGGTAACCAGATTTTCCAAAGATAAAATAGTATATTCTTTTTCATCGCATGATAAAATCGAAAACTGGAAAGTCTCCCAGTTCTCAAAATATCAAATCTTCTCTTTCATCGAAATATTATAAATGTAAATCTGATTCTTCCAAAGATAAAATATCTGAACCTACGAAAGGTAACCTGATTTTCCAAAGATAAAATAGTATATTCTTTTTCGTCGCATGATAAAATCGAAAACTAGAAAGTCTCCCAGTTCTTCGGAAGATAAAACACCGTATTCTTCGAAAGATAAAATAACTTTTGATTGTTCAAAAGAATAACTTCAGTTTCTTAGAAAGATAAAATAGTTTCTGTTTATGTGGGATATCTTCCCTTTCTTCGAGTTCGAAAGACAAGCCAATGATAAAACAGACAGAACTCCACGCTTCCGATCAAAACAAAGAAGGATCGTCGAAGAGTAGACACGACTGATCAAAATTGGCGTCTTCGATAAGGAAGATAGATGAAGAAGAAAATAAAGATACATATTACAAATCTAATTTTTCCAAAGATAATATCTTTGGATAGTAACCTATCCTCCGATTCTTGCAAAGATAATATAGTTTTTGGTAAAATACATTTTCTTCTTTCGCAAGATAAAATCGAAAACTAGAAAGTATCCTGATTCTTCGGTGGATAAAACACCGTATTCTTCGAAAGATAAAATATCTTCTGATTCTTCAAAAAATAAAATATCTTCCGTTTCCTCGAAAGATAAAATAAATTATGTTTCTTCGAAAGATGACATATCTTCCCTTTCTTTGTTCATCCATTGTTTCTCTATTCATTCGAAGAATAATACTGCAGTTAATGAATCCCGAACTAAAGGTGACAAAGATATGCAATCTTCAATGCCGCCCGAAATTGAAAATACCTCAGGAATGACAAATGTCAATGATAATTCTCATACTGGTGTGTAAAGGCACATAAGTCAAACATTTTATGTCGTCAAGGTTCAATAAATCTGGGCGCAGAACCACTTAACTCAGTTTGTAGGAGTCTCACGTTGTAAATGTTGCTTGGAGAAAAAATTTCTAATGTCTAATAATTATTGCACCCTCTGCTGAAAAAAAAACTTATGAAAAGAAGAAAGACTTATGAGCCTTTACATACCGGAATGAGAATTCGTCGTTAGATGACTTGAAATGTAGATATCAGATTTGGGTAGAAATCAAATTACGAAGATAACTTATCAAAACATTTGAAGAAAAAAGACGAAGAATCTGGGATGGAAGAAAACGCAAATGAAGGTAATTCGAGGAAATAATACATTGAGGCCGTCGAAGACTAATGACAAAAAGTCACCAACAGAAATGAAAACTAAAAATATCATCGAAGATGAATTGAAGAAAGAGATCCTGCCAAAGCAGAATATTGAAGATCAAGATAATAATTAAAGAATGAAGATGACACAAAGGATACATCGAAGAATCTTTAAAAGTATATTAAAGAATGAAAGAAGACACGAGTTGTTAAGCCTATCAAAGAAGGTAATTTAAGAGAAGACCTCAGAGCGATTCAAGAATGAACATTATCCAAACAGGTGAAGATAAAATAACAAATATCGTCGTTGATGGATTAAGTTGGCTGAAGAATGAAGATAAATAAGAAATAGAGACCGTCCCTCCGATAAACAATCAATTGAAGAAGAGAGAGGCCGCAGCAGAGGCACATTCAAGGCACGAAGAAAACTGAACCAGGCTTCTAAAGAAGGACGAAATACCAGATGATATCACAAAATTTAAAAGTAAAGATATCCCAAAATGAAGAAATAGCTTTAAGGCAATTAAAGAATGAAGCAGACGCCTCGCGAATTTTGAAAAATGAAGAAATCACTTCAGGCAAATTGAAAAGTAAAGATATCGCAAAATGAAGAAATATCTTCAAGGCAATTGAAGGATGAAGCAGACGTCTCGCGAATATTGAAATCACTTCAGGCAAATTGAAAAGTAAAGATATCGTCAAATGAAAAAATAGCTTCAAGGCAATTGAAGAATGAAGCAGACTTCTCGCGAATTTTGAAGAAATCACTTCAGGCAAATTGAAAAGTAAACCTATCGCAAAATGAAGAAATAGCTTCATAGCAGTTGAAGAATGAAGCAGACTTCTCGCGAATTTTGAAGAATGGAGAAATTAATTCAGGCAAATTGAAAAGTAAAGATATCGCAAAATGAAGTAATAGCTTCAAGACAATTGAAGGATGAAGCAGTCGTCTCGCGAATATTCAAGAAATCACTTCGGGCAAATTGAAAAGTAAAGATATCGCAAAATGAAGAAATAGCTTCATGGCAGTTGAAGAATGAAGCAGACGTCTCGCGAATATTGAAATCACTTCAGGCAAATTAAAAAGTAAAGATATTGCAAAATGAAGAAATAGCTTCAAGACAATTGAAGGATGAAGCAGACTTCTCGCGAATTTTGAAGAATGGAGAAAACAATTCAGGCAAATTGAAAAGTAAAGATATTGCAAAATGAAGAAATAGCTTCAAGACAATTGAAGGATGAAGCAGACTTCTCGCGAATTTTGAAGAATGGAGAAAACAATTCAGGCAAATTGAAAAGTAAAGATATTGCAAAATGAAGAAATAGCTTCAAGACAATTGAAGGATGAAGCAGACTTCTCGCGAATTTTGAAGAATGGAGAAAACAATTCAGGAAAATTGAAAAGTAAAGATATTGCAAAATGAAGAAATAGCTTCAAGACAATTGAAGGATGAAGCAGACGTCTCGCGAATATTGAAATCACTTCAGGCAAATTAAAAAGTAAAGATATTGCAAAATGAAGAAATAGCTTCAAGACAATTGAAGGATGAAGCAGACGTCTCGCGAATATTGAAATCACTTCAGGCAAATTAAAAAGTAAAGATATTGCAAAATGAAGAAATAGCTTCAAGACAATTGAAGGATGAAGCAGACTTCTCGCGAATTTTGAAGAATGAAGAAATCAATTCCGGTAAATTGAAAGGCAAAGATATTGCAAAATGAAGAAATACTTTCAAGGCAATTGAAGACTGATCTTTTCTGTTGGGAGATAAATAAATAAATATCACTTCAGGCGAGTTTCAACGGTGAAGGCATGTTCAGATTGGATGGGAGCAATGAAGATAAAGCTCCAAGACATTTAAAGAATGAAGATTCGGCGGTTTTGGGGCGCGAAAACAACCTCGATGGCTCGAAACAGGGAAATGCCAAATTTGAAGTGGGAAAAGATGAAACCAAATCGGTTTTGAAGATTGATGATTAAAGATTGAAGATTAAAGATTGAATATTAAAGATTGAAGATTAAAGATTGGAGATTAAAGATTGAAGATTAAAGATTAAAGATTGAAGATTGAAGATTAAAGATTGAAGATTAAAGATTGAAGATTAAAGATTGAAGATTGAAGATTGAAGATTGAAGATTGAAGATTAAAGATTGAAGATTAAAGATTGACGATTAAAGATTGAAGATTAAAAATTGAAGATTAAAGATTGAATATTAAAGATTGAAGATTGCATTTTTACACACAAATAGCCAGTGCTAATATAGGCGAATCAATAATCATTAGAACTTCCGTTCTTTCGTTTCCAAAATGTTTATTTTACTTCTGAAATCGTTAAAGTAGTAGTTTTGCCAAAGCTTGCCCGAATATTGCCCGATAAAAGAGCTATCGAACGAGGCAGCAGAAGAGGTGCTTTGTTATTTGTATTTTTAAAGATAGGGTTGGTAGCGGTTTGAGGTTGAGGGGTGGAGGGTTGAAAATTACTTTAAAAGATAATTTAAAAATAAAAACCGATTTGTCCGAGCATTTTTTTATTAAATATGCTAATGAGAAGGATGGTAAGCTTGTTAATAATAAAACTATACTCGGCGCACCGAATAGGTGGTACGATCACGTTGCGTTCACCCCGCGTCCTCGTGGTAGTTCGTCGAGGCTTTATGAAAAGCCTGATTCACACAGCCTTACCACATTTTAATTCTGTGCCGGAAATATAAATCTTTCTACTTTAACCCTATTACCACTTCCTAATTAAATGTAATTGAAAAAGGCTGATTTAAGGATACAACGTAATCACTACATTTAAATAAGACAGAAAAACGAGAACATATGGCATACAACGGGCGTGATTAAAAATTTCGCGAACATCACGCGAAAATCACGCAAACCCATTATACCACCGATTCGGTGCGCCGAGTATAGTGTTGCAATTACTTCAATATTATGTAAGAGGTTAGCTATGATGTCAATTTCAGTAATAACAGTAATTAACTTAATCTTCTTTTGTGAATTTATTCCGTGCACCAAATCGGCATGAATATTTTTGCCTTCGAGTGTGTGACATTTTCGGTATTCAAATTTCTTCTTCGATTAACATTCTCGCTCCTTTTGTTCGGCGATTTGAATGCGCGGTTGCGTCATCGGTAATCGCGCGGGCACGAACCGCACCGAATGACAAATTGGTTGCCGTAATTTATGCGGCGCTGTATTTACACGTTCACGCTGGAAATGCGCGATGCACACGAAACGGGAACGCGTAGGGTGCGCCCCGCGGGCGCATTCACGAAAACATCACGTAACCATCAAAAACGTGACCATAATTTGGTCACGTCGGTAGTGGAGCAACTAGAGAATTTTTAAAGATCGGGACAGATCGTTGGTATTAATTGCCGAAATTGCTCGAAAAATATCAATAGAAGGTGATAATTTTTTTGTCAGCCCTTGTAGTCGAATTGTTTGAACAATTGATGTTTTCTAGATGGGGTTAAATGCAAAACGCGTTTTCATTTTAGTTACAGTTAAAGTTAAATTTGTTAGTACATGTTTACTTTATCTGCACAAAATACGAGCAAATATTGTTTTGAGGTCCTCCGTGATTATTTTACCTTTTTTATGTATGTGTGTCTGTCAGTCTGTCAGTCAGTAGTCTGTCAGTCTATCTGTCAGTCTGTCTGTCAGTAGTCTGTCGGTATGTCGGTCCGTCGGTCGGTCGGTCCGTCGGTCCGTCGGTCCGTCGGTCCGTCGGTCCGTCGGTCCGTCGGTCTGTCGGTCGATCAGTCGATCAGTCTGTCAGTCTGTCTACAATTTCTAAATTGAACAAAATTTAAAACAGCAGTACGAATATAAACGATGATGTTACCGCTTCGGAATCATCATCACTGGCAACTTATTATTATTACCATAATTTTGATTCGATTTAAAATTTGCAACGTAAAAATGCCCGGAGGTATTCCTACGATTTCAACGTTTGCGTGTCCGTCCTCGACTTAATTTTAGTGAGTGATTTCATAAAAGTTAAGTACGGCAATTTGCCGTCGCAATTTGTGATGTTTTTTTTTTCATCCTTGTCGGGAAAGTGTTTCCAATTAAGAACATCGGTTTTTTATTCATGAAGCGGCTTATTTATTTAATGCGTAATTGTAGATCTCGAAAATATTTGGGAAATATTATACAAACATTGCGTTATATGTGGATTTTTTTTCCTTGTATTTTTTTTTTAATTTTGCTGATTACTGATAATAATTGGTCGTAAAAATAACGATTATCTATGGTTATAAAAAAAAAACTTTAATTGCAAAAAAATTATGTAATCTACAAAACAATACGTAATTATTTGATGGTATCAAGAGATTTTTTTGATATTGTTGATGGTTTTCTGCAATTTCTAAAAATTAATATTGGATATTACAGCATAAGTGATTTAGGTCTCTCGACTTGAAAGACCAACTATAGCCCGTTCTCCGAAATCTGGCGGCTGTGGTCGTAAAAGAGGGTCGAAGCTCCGTAAGTAATATTTTTTATTTCAAACCAATAGGAGCGAAGGACAGTAATAAATGTATGGGATGCAAGTAGACTAACCACCAATATCTTTTCTTCGAGGGTGCGTCGATCCTCAGCTTTTACGACCTCGGCCGCCAGATTCCACCGAATAGGCTATACCCACGCATTCTTTACGCTATTTTTTATTACGAAGTATAAATTTTTGTATTCCCTGTAATTAGATTAATCAATCTGTTGAGAATAGATATTATTATTATTATTAGTATATCTCAGAATTACCCAATTTTTCGTCAAAAGAATTTGTATTCTAGCGCTGCTATTGCTGTTATGACGAGGTTCGTATAACTTTTGTAAAGTCTAAATCTCAAGTATTTGCCTAAAAAAATGTTATTTTTGAAGACAGTGCATTTTTGGTCATAAAAATTTGGATTTCAGCTAAGTTTTGTACGTTCTGTAAAGTTTGGATAATTTTCTTAAAACGGATAAAAGCACTTCATTCAAGAATAATCTGCTCAAATTTAAAGCATTTGTCCAAAGAATTGCGAAATTTATGGAGAAGTTTTTTGGAGAAAGTACATTTTTGGTCATCAAAATTTAAATTTTAGCGCGCAGCCATTATTGTTACTACAAAGTTCGGATAATTAGCCAATTTGAAAATAACGTCATTCTGGCTAAATTTCAAGCATTTGTCTAAAGAAATGTGAAATTTATAGAATAAAGTACATTTTTAGCCATCAAATTTGGTTTCTAGCAAACCCACTTTTGTTACTGTACAGTTCGGATAATTTTCTTTAAATAAATAAAAAGACACGTTGGTCAAGAATAATCTGTCCAAATTTCAAGCATTTGAAAAGAAATGTGAACTTTATAGAGCAATTTTTGGAGACTTTGCATTTTTGTCATCAAATTTTGCTTTCTGGCGCTGCCATTGTTGTTACTGCAAAGTTCGGATAATTTTCTTCAGCTAATTTGAAAATAACGTCATTTAAGATTAATCTGGTAAAATTTCAAACATTTGTGTAAAGAAATGTGAAATTTTTAGAGCAATTTCTGGAGAAAGTGCATTTTTTGTCATCAAAAAAATTGCTTTCTGGAGCAGCCATTGTTGTTACAGCAAAGTCCGGAAAATTTTCTTTAGTCTATTTGAAAATAGCATCATTCAAGGTTAATCAGGTAAAATTTCAACTCATTTGTATAAAGAAATGTGAAATTTTTAGAGCAATTTCTGGAGAAAGTGCATTTTTTGTCATCAAAAAAATTGCTTTCTAGCGCTGCCATTGTTGTTACAGCAAAGTTCGGATAATTTTCTTTAGTCTATTTGAAAATAGCATTATTCAACATCAATCAGGTAAAATTTCAACTCATTTGTATAAAGAAATGTGAAATTTTTAAAGCAATTTCTGGAGAAAGTGCATTTTTGGTCATCAAAAAAATTTCTTTCTGGCGTAGCCATTGTTGTTACAGCAAAGTCCGGAAAATTTTCTTCAGCTAATTTGAAAACAACGTCATTTAAGAGTAATCTGGTAAAATTTCAAACATTTGTGTAAAGAAATGTGAAGTTTTTAGAGCAATTTCTGGAGAAAGTGCATTTTTGGTCATCAAAAAAATTTCTTTCTGGCGTAGCCATTGTTGTTACAGCAAAGTCCGGAAAATTTTCTTCAGCTAATTTGAAAACAACGTCATTTAAGAGTAATCTGGTAAAATTTTAAACATTTGTCTAAAGAAATGTCAATTTTTTTGAGTAATTTCTGGAGAAACTGCATTTTTGGACATCAAAAAATTTGTTTTCTGGCGTAGCCATTGTTGTTGCAGCAAAGTCCGGAAAATTTTCTTCAGCTAATTTGAAAAGAACGTCATTCAAGATGAATCTGGTAAAATTTTGAAAAAAAAAGTTGCATTTCTAAGTTACAAAATAGGATATTCATGATTTCGCGCAAACAATGAATTTTCGTGGATACCTCAAAGAACATTTCATTCGTGAAAACGAAAACAATTTCGGACCACAAAATGCACTTTTTCAAACACCCATAACTTTGTGCCAAATCGTCGTAGGAACTTCGAACAGTCCTGCACAGGTAATTGAACACATTTCAATGCCCTTTTGGTGGATCGAATCGACAATTTTTTTTCAACTCGGTACACGTTGCCAAAGTTGGACGTTTTTTTGGCCCAAATACTTGTTTTTTTTGTTCGGGGGTTGAAGGGTTCGAAAAGGGATCATCCCAATCTGAGCTTAATCCCGTGAAGTAGAGCCAAAATGGGATTTTTTTCCCGAAAGAATGATCCAATTTCGTTGAAAAGTCGCTGAGTTATGTGCCAAACATCTCAAAATGCACTTTGTTTCAAACACCCATAACTTGGTGCCAAATCGTGGTGGGAACTTCGTTCTTTAAGTCATGCATAGGGAATCGATCAAATTTTAATGCCTTTATGACGGATCGAGCCGACAATTTTTTTCCAACTCCGTAGACATCGTCAAAGTTGGACATGGTTTCCCGAAAAAAACTTTTTTTTTCCACAGGGGTGCTAGAGGGGGGGCGGAAGGGGTTACGCTTAAGTTCGCATGCATGACTTTAAAGAAGACACTTCAAAGTTTTTCGCTCTCAAAGATTCATCAAAATCGATTGAAAATACGCCGAGTTATGGCGGTTTAAAATTGGTCGAAATTTCACGAATTTCAGGGGTATAATTGGAAAATCCTTATTTCCGCTTTGGCTCTTTCATCTTTTAATCAGTTTAACCTAAACTATGGATTTTTCAAAAATAGTTTTCTAACCTTATTTTTGGTATCTTCCCGCTCTTAAAAATGCTATGAAAATCTTATAAAAATCATAAATCTGTCTGTTTATTGATGTTGTACAAAATTTAAAAAAAAAATTGAGAACCCTTGGTCTGAGGTATCAATATTCCAGTTATCCGCCATGCTCTGATGAGATAAATAAAATCAAAACCCGTCCTCAGTTTATCATGCGGGTGCAGAATAATTAATAATTATAAGTTTTTTTTTTATTTGGTTATTTCAAGATATTTTCAGAGCTCTGTAGAAGCGGGTTTTCAAAAGCCCGGCCCGGCGCGATGAAACGAAAATGAACTGCGGGCCCGGCCCGGCCCGGAGCTGAATATTCAAAGCCCGGCCCGGCCGTTCCAGAAAAATGTTGAATTAAATAAATAAAATTACTGGACCCATGTATTCCTTAAAATTCTTAGAATACATTGAATTCGTGTTAATAATTTTTTTTCTCAATTCACTTAGTTGTTGCTTTCCAAAATATAATAAAATTAAATTTATCCAAGCCCGGCCCGGCCCGGCCCGGAGTTTGAAAAATACGGCCCGGCCCGGCCCATGCAGGCCTCTGGTCCCAACAGTGCGGAATCGTTTAAAAAGGACTTTTTAAAATTATTTTGAAATATACAGGGTGTTTAATTTTTTTAAATTGAATCCCCGATATATTTCTACATTTTCCTATTTGGACAATATTTTGTGACTTTTTTAAGTGTTACGGTATTTCTGAATTATTGCTATTTTTCTGAAAAAAAAATTTAAGAAAAAAATTTATTTTAAACTTTTTTGTTTTTTTTCCTATTTTAAATGAAATATCCTTCGATTTTGCACTATTATGTATATCCGGTCCATCACGCCGGAATGTATGCTGTGGTTAGCAATGAATCATCTAAAATTTCATTTTTCTTGAAACTTGTCAGAATTAATAACCGCTAGAAATCGTTAATCACGTCGTTCCAAAAGCTAATTTCTCGGCATCCGTACAACAACAAAAAAACCGACGTTAATTACCATCCAGTTTCACTTTTCCCCGACCGTTTAAGCGAAGAGAAACATTGCTTTATCAAAAAAAAAAGCTCCATTGCGTGGGCTATCAATAACGGCCGAATTAATAATTCGGCCCTCGCGTGGGCCAAAACGGCCGTCGCACTTTATGTAAAGCAAATCGTGGAATGGGTGGCCCGCAGTCCTAATGGATTCGAAATTGGCCAATTAGGTCATTTGCATAATTTCGCCCCGCGAGTGTCTCACGCACCAAATTTTTATTGGAATGAACGATCGGTTTGTCTCCCGGCTGAGCTCTTTTTTAAAAGGTGAGAGGTGTAAATTGGTCTTGTTTAGAAACTTGATGAATTGCCGGCGTTGTTTTTGTTGCGATGGATTTGGGTCAGGTGCATACTAAATATTCGTTATTTCAATTACTTTTTATTGAACTCACGTATATCATTATTAATTTATTGTTAATTGCGTGTGTGAGTAGGTGATTACCAAACTTTCACGTGGTATATTAATATATCACATAACTAGAGTTGTAAATGGCAAATTACGCGCAAGTGAAAGAAATTGCGGTCTATACTTTACCTGCGTGTAGTATACTTTACCTACGACCTTACATTTATTCGCTTAAACTAAAGACAAAATTAAACTGAATCTTGTCAGGGTGACATTTGAATTTTCAAGGCTCTACTTAATTACCATAATTTATTCATATTAGCAATTCATTTTTAATTTGCTGAAAGTAATTGAACATTTAACCCGTTTTTCCCCAACGATGTTTTTTTCTTCTTCAAATTTTAATATTTTTCTGTGTACTTTCTTATCACAGAAGATTCAAATGACAAATGTGTGTCATCCTTTGCACAGTGGTCTTAACGATCATAAATTCTGAGAAAACAAGCGACACGAAACGCTGGCGCCCATGAAAGTCTTCGAAAATAGATGTTCCACTGATGGAACAGTGGGCACAAATGGGTTAATAGTATACTAGCGATTGCCCGTGAAAAATCACGGCAGAAGATTTAATAACATATTTTATTCACGAAAATGTTATAATGTGCGCATTATTTAATTCTATGGGCAGCATTAATGGGGTACATTAAACACTCGCATTTGCGTGTTTAATATGCTTATTAAACACGCTAATTCGCTTTTTGATTTTGATTTTGTTTTTTTTTTAAATTATAATTTTGATTTTAATTTTCGTGAACAAAGTATAGTGTACAACTCGCATATAATGGCTATTAATCACTCAAACGATTTGCTCCACTGGCCTACGGCTCGTTCCGCAAACATCGTTCTCGTGATTAATAGCCATCATTATATGCTCGTTGTACAATATACTATTATATTAAAATATTGCGATATTTAACCTTTAAAATTGCCAGGTAATGGCAATAACAGGATTTGCATGAAATTTCCCAGTAATGGCAATATGAGACGACTACTAACTAATCAAACGAATTATCTTTCGAACAATTCTCCATCGAATAATATACACATTGATTGAACACCCGTCGTTTTACTTGTTCTGAAGTGTTAATTTGATAAGATACCATTGCTGTGAAGCTGGAGTACCGATAAGGCATGGCGAGGAGTTTAGTGTTATAACCAATATTTTGTAATCTGACATTGAATGTCACTGTCACTTATGACATTTATAGACGAACGAAGGGGGGCGGCTGACGTAAATTATAATTGGCTAATAAGTATACAATATCGCGTAACACATAAGTTGTAATAAAATTATAACTTATATGTTACATTTTACATTTATATATGCTCTATGTATTCGTAAGGCGTCGCCTACAACTGGTGAAAACATTTCATAATTCATCAATTACAAACTGGCAGTAGGTGAAAAATATTGCTTTACAACATAAATTAGTATTTCTAAAAATCAACGACATTGACACACCCACAATAAATATACGTATAGGTGTCCCAAAACCGATAACTTTCCCGCGATTTGTCGTTTGGAAATGACCAAATCCGTCGTCCGTTCAGTATGCAAAACCGAATCGTTAATTCATGGCGCATTCAAGGATTAACATATAAACGAGACTCAATTAAACGAAACCGGTTCGGTTCCGGAATGCATTATAAACAAACACACGTGGACGAGTGTGTGCAGAATGTGTGCCGTTCCCACGATTAACATAATTGCGGAAATAACGCTTTTATCGGCGAATTCCGATATTTCGTTTATTCTTCCCTTCGCGCGGGTGGGCGCGCTAATGCAATCGTTTCTGGGAGCGGCGCCGCAAGGGGGGCTGTGGTGGTTGCGGGAGTAATTTATGGTGGAACGAGAAACGAGAATCCGCGCGCAGAACAGACAAAGGGAATTATTCCTATAAGTGAGAAAACACCTACAAGAGTTTCAAATTTCAATGCAGATTTTATGCTAAAGGTCAGCTAATCATTTATTTCTTATTTTAATAATATGCAAAGGTCAATTTGTCCATTCAAATAATTTGGCAATTTTCAACAAAATCTCAGGGGTGTGTGCCAATAGTTTTCGACCCCTGTATGGGGATTTTTAGTAGCAATAGAAAATTATGTTATAAAAACGTATTAGTGAGGACTAATGAATTTTTACTTTCTCGGTTATGAAGTACGGGAAAGTATTGTGATTGTGAATTTGTTTCAATTTTTTTGTATGTCTGTCTGTGTGTCTGGCTGTCTGTCTGTCTGTATGTCTGTCTGTATGTCTGTCTGTATGTCTGTCTGTCTGTCTGTCTATCTGTATATCTGTCTGCCTGTATGTCTGTCTGTATGTCTGTCCGTATGTCTGTCTGTATATCTGTCTGCCTGTATGTCTGTCTGTATGTCTCTCTGTATGTCTGTCTGTCTGTATGTTGTCTGTATGTATGTCTGTCTGTATGTATGTATGTATGTCTGTATGTATGTCTGCCTGTATGTCTGTCTGTATGTCTCTCTGTATGTCTGTCTGTCTGTATGTCTCTCTGTATGTCTGTCTGTCTGTATATCTGTCTGCCTGTATGTCTGTCTGTATGTCTCTCTGTATGTCTGTCTGTCTGTATGTCTGTCTGTATGTATGTCTGTCTGTATGTCTGTCTGTCTGTATGTCTGTCTGTCTGTATATCTGTCTATCATAGGCGTCCGCAGGTGGGGGCAAGGGGGGGCAGCTGCCCCCTCCTGGAAAATGAATTTATTAAATTAAAGAAATACTTTATATACTAAACTTGTATGTTGTTGGTAAATGTATACTTTAACAATCACATCAAAATTAAAAATTATAACAAAAAGCGCGTTCCACGTTATGTTCGATGAATCCGAAAAAAATTGACGTACAACGACGAGCGGGCACGGTTCCACCCGACGCGTATAATACAGTGCGATCGAATAAAAGTTAGTCAAAGTTGGCCTTGAGCCAAAATTCCTAAACTAATTGGCAAGTGACAAGCTGGCGTATTTTCAAATTTAAGAACTAAGAAAAGACATTCGGCGGCTTTTTGTTCATGACCTGCTTTGACTAATTTTTTATTCGATCTCGCTGTATTATTACCGTACATTTTAGTAGAAATTAACAATTTTTGACAGTTGTAAATTGTTATTTTTGGCAGTTGAAAATTTCCTTTTTACTGCCAACGTGCCATTTGTGTTGACAGAAATGTGCGATTTTTGACAGTTGCCATTTTTAGCAGTTGAAATTTTCTTTTTTCTTTTAATATCAAAAAATGCCATTTTTGATTATAAAAATCCACAATTTTTGGATGCTACTAATTTCTTTATTCATTGTTGAATCGTACCGTTTGTGGTGGCAGAAATGCAGAATTTTTGACAATTCGTAATTGTTACTTTTGACCATTTGAAATTTCCCCTTTTTAATATTAAAAAATGCCGATAGTGATAGTAGAAATGCTCACATTTTGACAGTTAAAAAAATTCGGCATTTGGAATTTTTCTTTTTATTGTTGAAATGAAACCGTTTTTAGTAATGAGCAATTTTTGACAGTCCTGAATAGTTATTTTTGGAAAGTGAAAATTCCTTTTTACTGTCAACGTGTCATTTGTGATGATAGATATGTGCGATTTTTGACAGTTCGAAATTGTCATTTGACATCTTCTTTCTTTTAAATATCAAAAAATGCCGTTTTTTGATGGTAAAATTCCATCGACAAAATTTTTGGTAGCTGCTAATTTCCTTATTTACCGCTGAATTTTCCTTTTTACTGCCAACGTGTTACTTGTGTTGATAGAAATGTGCGATTTTTGACAGTTGCCATTTTTAGCAGTTGAAATTTTCGTTTTTCTTTTAATATCAAAAAATGCCATTTTTGATTGTAAAAATCCACAATCTTTGGATGCTACTAATTTCTTTATTTACTGTTGAATTGTACCGTTTGTGGTGGCAGAAATGCGGAATTTTTGACAATTTATAATTGTTACTTTTGACCATTTGTAATTTCCCCTTTTTAATATTAAAAAATGCCGATAGTGATAGTACTCATATTTTGACAGTTAAAAAATTTTGGCATTTGGAATTTTTCTTTTTATTGTTGAAATGAAACCGTTTTTAGTAATGAGCAATTTTTGACAGTCCTGAATAGTTATTTTTGGAAAGTGAAAATTCCTTTTTACTGTCAACGTGTCATTTGTGATGATAGATATGTGCGATTTTTGACAGTTCGAAATTGTCATTTGACATCTTCTTTCTTTTAAATATCAAAAAATGCCGTTTTTTGATGGTAAAATTCCATCGACAAAATTTTTGGTAGCTGCTAATTTCCTTATTTACCGCTGAATTTTCCTTTTTACTGCCAACGTGTTACTTGTGTTGATAGAAATGTGCGATTTTTGACAGTTGCCATTTTTAGCAGTTGAAATTTTCGTTTTTCTTTTAATATCAAAAAATGCCATTTTTGATTGTAAAAATCCACAATCTTTGGATGCTACTAATTTCTTTATTTACTGTTGAATTGTACCGTTTGTGGTGGCAGAAATGCGGAATTTTTGACAATTTATAATTGTTACTTTTGACCATTTGTAATTTCCCCTTTTTAATATTAAAAAATGCCGATAGTGATAGTACTCATATTTTGACAGTTAAAAAATTTTGGCATTTGGAATTTTTCTTTTTATTGTTGAAATGAAACCGTTTTTAGTAATGAGCAATTTTTGACAGTCCTGAATAGTTATTTTTGGAAATTGAAATTTCCTTTTTACTGTCAACGTGTCATTTGTGATGATAGATATGTACGATTTTTGACAGTTCGAAATTGTCATTAGAAATTTTCTTTCTTTTAAATATCAAAAAATGCCGTTTTTTGATCGTAAAATTCCATCGGCAAAATTTTCGGCAGCTGCTAATTTCTTTATTTACCGCTGAATTTTCCTTTTTACTGCCAACGTGTTACTTGTGTTGATAGAAATGTGCGATTTTTGACAGTTGCCATTTTTAGCAGTTGAAATTTTCTGTTTTAATATCAAAAAATGCCATTTTTGATTGTAAAAATCAACAATTTTTGGATGCTCCTAATTTCTTTATTTACTGTTGAATCGTACCGTTTGTGATGGCAGAAATGCAGAATTTTTGACAATTCTAAATTGTCATTTTTGACGGTTAAAAATGTATCTTTTTACTATTGAAAAATGCCGTTTCTGACAGTAGAATTGTACAATTTTTGACAATTTGTAATTATTACTTTTGGGCGTTGGAAATTTCCCTTTTTTAATATTGAAAAATGCTGATAGTGATAGTAGAAATGCTCAAATTTTGACAGTCTAAAATTTTTGGCATTTGGAAATTTTCTTTTTTTGTTGAAACGTGCCGTTTTCAGTAATGAGCAATTTTTCACAGTATTAAATAGCAATTTTCAGCAATTGAACATTTCCTTGTTATTACTAACGTGCCATTTGTGATAGTAGTGCGATTTTTGACAGTTCGAAATTGCCATTTTTAGCAGTTGAAAGTTTATTTTTTTAATATCAAAACATGCCGTCTTTGATAATAAAAATACACAATTTCTGGCTGCTGCAAATTTCTTTATTTACCATTGAATCGTACCGTTAGTGGTGGCAAAAATGCAGAATTTTTAAAAAATACAAAAATGGCAATTTTCTTTTTAATATCAAAAAATGCCGTTTTTGATTGTAAAAATCCACAATTTTTGGCAGCTGCTAATTTCTTTGTTACCGTTGAATCGAGTCGTTTATGGTGGCAGAAATGCAGAATTTTTGATAATCCGAAATTGTCATTTTCTTTTTTTTAATATAAAAAAATGCCGTTTTTGATTGTAACAATCCACAATTTTTGACAGCTGTAAATTTCTTTATGTGCCGTTTGCGGTGGCAAAAAATGCAGAATTTTTGATAATTCGAAATTGTCATTTTCTTTTTTTTAATATCAAAAAAATGCCGTTTTTGATAGTAAAAAACCACAATTTTTGACAGCTGCAAATTTCTTTATGTGCCGTTTGCGGTGGCAAAAAATGCAGAATTTTTGATAATTCGAAATTGTCATTTTCTTTTTTTTAACATCAAAAATGCCGTTTTTGATAGTAAAAATCCACAATTTTTGACAACTGCAAATTTCTTTATGTGCCGTTTGCGGTGGCAAAAATGCAGAATTTTTGACAATTCGAAATTGTCATTTTTGACGGTTATTTATTCAAAATTTCTATATGAATTTTTGCCCCCTCCTGGAAAAATTTCTGCGGACGCCCATGCTGATTATCAGACATGCCACTTTTCCTTGGACTGGACTATACACCGTTCGTTTTCCTTTATATGACATGATATTCGTGTAAATTTGAACTAGAAAAATTTCGACCGAAATATTGATTTGAAAGCTGCATTTCGTTTAATAGCGTAACACAGGATAATAAATTGAAGATGACACGAAACTACACGACGCGGTCGCACCTGGACACGTGCAAGGTGCACGAAGGTTACGACTTTTAATTAAACCGCTCCATTTAATTACCGGCTAAATGGAAGGGGGGGGGGGGGGGCTATACTCCCGTCTTATGAATTTATGAATTCATACATTTCAATTGGGTTTGCACAACACGCCATCGCGCTTTCTAATGCCCGGCTTTTCGTGGTCGCGAGTTGCGACATCCGCGGGCCCGTGATCGTAACCCGATATTCAGGAGATTGGGCGTGGGCAAAATTTCTTCTGCAAAAGGCTATCATTTCGAAATTGTAAAAAAAATGTTAATTGAAACATATCGACACGAACTCGTTTGCATGTGATTAATGAATGTTTTCTCACATTTGAGACTTAAAAAAAAAACAACGGGGCCTAATTTAATTAAATCTTGGTCCGATGATCATTTTATAGTTATAGGCCAAAAATGACAAAATTTGTGAATTTTCTTAATTATATTTTTACTTTCTCCGTTACGAAGTACGAGAAAGTATTGTGATCGTGATTTTTTTTTCAAAAATTTTTTTTACGGAAATATCCGTTTTGGGGTCCCTAGAAGCCGTTTCAACAATTTCTGGAAAAAATGGTGATGTGGCCATCATGTTACTTTCTCCGACTTGATGGTATCATATTTCCTAACGGAGAAAGTCAAAATAGAGTTTAAAAAAACTTAAAATAAAGGCCAAAAACACAAAAATTTATAGCAAAATAAAGAATATTTCTGCCAAAAATGACAAACAAGGAAATTACAGGCCCAAGATTTAAAATATGGACCAGAAAATCAAAAATCCGGTTCTAAATATAACAAATGCGGACCAGAACATTAATAAAGGATAACGAATTTAACATTTTCACCCCCAAAATAACTTCTTATCTGAAAGTCAGTTTCCGACCCGAAACTCGGAAGTAATGGCCAAAAAATAAAAAAGTTCACGCAATAAAATCAATAATTAAAAGTTAAAAAGACTTCAAAGATGGGACACAAAATCGGAAATGTAGACCAAAAATCAGAAATTCGGGGCTAAAAATAAAAAATGCAGATTAAAAATTTCAACAAACAAATCGAAAATTTCGGCCAAAATAAAGAAAATTTAGTACAGAAAATAAAAACAAAAACAAAAATTCGGGTCAAAACAAATTAAGAATGAATGGCTCAAAAAAAAAAACAAAAACAATCGTGGCCAAAAAAGTGAAAATTTAGGCCAAAAATCGAAAACTAAATTTAAAAAAAATGAAAAAAAAACTCTTGAAATTAAAATAAAGTTTATGTTCAAAGTTTCATGTTAATTTTTGTATTAAAATTTGAGATTAAGCTCGCAAGGAGAAATCAATAATTAAAAGTTAAAAAGAATTAAAATACGGAAGACAAAATCAGAAAGTTAGACCAAAAATCAGAAATTCGGGGCTAACAATAAAAAATGCAGATTAAAAATTTCAACAAACAAATCGAAAATTTTGGCCAAAATAAAGAAAATTTAGGAAAGAAGATCAAAAAAAAAAAAAAATTTGGGTCAAAAATGTAAAATATGGGCCAAACAAATTAAAAATCAACAGTCGTGGCCAAAAAATCGAAAACTCGGATCTAAAAGTAAAAAAATGCAGACCTAAAAATCGTAAATTGTGGCCAAAATTAAAAATAATAGTTTGAAGAAAAATCAATGGAAAAGCAGTCCAAATATAGAAATATAATTATAAATCCAGAACTGTGGCCAAAAAAATGAAAAATTAGACCAAAAGTCGAAAAATTCGGCCTTGACGCTCACATCCATTGCAAATGCATTTTGCATTGGCTTCTTGTATTTTGTGTATGGTGGCTACGTGAAATAAAGAATTGAATTGAATTGAATTGAAAAATAAAAAATGCAAACCAAAAAAATCGAGAATTTCAACAAAGAAATCGAAAATTGTAGCCAAAATAAAGAATATTTAGGCCAAAAAGTTAATAATTTGAAGAAAAATCAACGAAAAAACAGTCCAAATAGGCCAAACAAATTATAAATCCAGAATCGTGGCAAAAAAATTAAAAATTTAGACCAAAAATCGAGAAATTGGACCTAGAAATAAAAAATGCAAACCAAAAAATCGAGAATTTCAACAAAGAAATCGAAAATTGTAGCCAAAATGAAGAATATTTAGGCCAAAAAAATAATAATTTGAAGAAAAATCAACGAAAAAACAGTCCAAATAGGCCAAACAAATTATAAATCCAGAATCGTGGCAAAAAAATTAAAAATTTAGACCAAAAATCGAGAAATTAGACCTAGAAATAAAAAATGCAAACCAAAAAATCGAGAATTTCAACAAAGAAATCGAAAATTGTAGCCAAAATGAAGAATATTTAGGCCAAAAAGTTAATAATTTGAAGAAAAATCAACGAAAAAACAGTCCAAATATAGAAATATAATTATAAATCCAGAACTGTGGCCAAAAAAGTCGAAAAATTGGGCCTAAAAATAAAAAATGCAAACCAAAAAATCGAGAATTTCAACAAAGAAATCGAAAATTGTAGCCAAAATGAAGAATATTCAGGCCAAAAAATTAATAATTTGAATAAAAACGAACGAAGAAACAGTCCAACGATCTAAAGTATAGACCAAACAAATTATAAACCAACATTCGTGGCCAAAAAATCGAAAATTTAGACCAAAAAATAAACAAATATACCAAAACTCGAAAACTCGGGCTTAAAAATAAATAATTCATACCAAAAAAAATGAAAATTTTAACAAACAAATCGAAAATTGTTTCCAAAATAAAGAATATTCAGGCCAAAAAAAGCAATAATTTGAAGAGAAATCAACGAAAAAACAGCCCAAAGATCTAAAATATAGGCTGAAAAATTAAAAATCTCGATCCAGAAAGAAAAAATGATGATGTGGCCATCATGTTACTTTCTCCGACTTGATGGTATCATAGTCATTTATAATTACGCTTTCGTGGTTTATTTTCAATTTAAATCATATTTTAAATGTACATCGAGCGGATGAAACTGACGTTTAAAACGTCAAAATTATGAAAAATTGAAAAATTATACTACAAATTTAAAAGCCGAGTTTACTTAAAAACTAAAGAGATTTCGGAAAAAGCTTATTCTTTATAAGTTGTTCATTTTGGCATTTTCTACAAATTTGGTGTAACTATTATCGTTTCATAATTATAAACCAAAAATGAAAAAAAAAATACATTTTTTTCTCGAATAAAAATGATTTTATGAAAAATGTTTTCAAGCAAAAGATGTTCGTTTCTTTGTTGTCTTTAAAGTTTGTTTAAATGTTTTTGTGATATTTTTTATATTTAAGAAAATATTGGCAAAAAACAAAAAAACGGTTAAGGTAAACTTCCGGTGTACGAAATTTTACCAAAAGCTTTTCAGTTTCAGAATTTATTTAAAAATGCCATAAATCGGGGTTGTATCGAATTTGTTTACAAGAAAGAATTATTGTGCTCAATTAGTAAAAATAGAAAATTAACTCAGAACTCAATTATTTTTTGGCTTTGCGACTTTAAAAAAAATATATATTTTTGATAGTTCCAGATAGTTCTGATTGGTGTTTCCCGTAGTTCTTTGTGAGTTCTAACCATAGTTGTAATGAAATATTTAGATTCAATCAATATTTGAAATTTCGAATTTCCAAATTTGAAATTTTTTTTTTTTCAAAAATATCAGGAACTATAGTGCCAACGCAAACACATCTTAAAACTAGTTTAGAACTATTCGATTGCAATATTGGGGTGCTGTGTCAAGTTGGCACCCCATTTTTCAAAAAATTTCTGACGCCCAATTTTACAGAAATCTTTTTTAAAAGTTGATAGTACTTCTAGATAGATCAAAAGGAACTGAGAACTCTATTCAGAACTATCAGAACTCTTCATTGAGGTACCAACTTGACACACTATTTGCTATCTAGAAATTAATGCGGTGAGAATATGGTGATGGTTATTAGGAATCAAAGGCAAATCCTTAATAATTGTTATTGACAAGCTTGTCCGCTTTTTGCCTTGTCATATAAAATAAATTCTTGCTGATTCGAAATAATGTTCTGGTATGAGTTTAATATTCAGATTTTATCACCTAATTTATTGATTGAAACCATTATTAAATCATATCTCGATCTATGCAAATTACTCCGATAATGATCTCCACTAAAAGCCTTCAAGAACAAAATAAATACATCAAAGTCCACGCTCCAAATAGCTTCCTTTCCTACCAAACAAAAAATCAATCAATCCCATTGTTCGCACTTTTTTCCGCTCTAATCGCAATCTAACAACATCACGCGCCGAAACCGTGTCTTATATTTTTTTTCTTATTCATCTTCTTGATGGAGCCCCGAGGCAATTGGCAACCCATTGATCCTATCTGCGGGAGCCGGTCTAATTTTTTCGCCGTCCGTAAATAATTTCAATCATTCGGAGCTCAATTTGACTCCATTAATTCTCGCCCAATTGTTTATGGATGCGGATTGTCTAAAGCTGCAATGTTTATTTTATTAAATCGAATCGGGGCGCCGCGGTGGCCTAGTGAGTAGAGCACCTGCTCACGGGCCTCGAGGTCGTGGGTTCGAATCCCATCCGTGCGGTCACTTTTTTGGAACGAAGAAGGCAACGTGTTAATTTTTGTAAGTGATATCATGCTGTATTATCTATTTTGTTTGACGTGTCCAATATATTATTATTATTAATATTCTAATGTGTTGAAAAGAAATTTCTCGTCAATAGAATTTTACGACAGGAAATTACGATTTAGAATCTCCTTTTGTAAGACCACAGCAGCCCTATACATCTCACTTGAGATGCGGCCACTTAACGGCCTTAATTGGTACAAATTTAAATTATCGCGCTCCGCAAAGGTCAACGAGCGGCGCTCGCTCTCTCTCCGATCCTCCTGCAATTTACCCAATTAGAGGATGAAAGATATTGATGCAATCTAGATAATGTTTGGGAATAATTAATGCGTTTGACATTGTTGCTGGTTTTCTTGCAGGCGCACGTCGTTTCCGCTTTCGAGCAGAGTCTCTCCTCGATGACCCAGAGGTTACAGCACCTAACAGCGACGGCGGAGAAGAAGGTAACGATACCGTTGGGTCTCATCGGGAAAAATCGTGGTTAATTATATCATTTGCAGGATTCCGAGCTGGCGGAACTGAGGACGGCGATGGAATCGCTGAGGGCGCAGAGCATACAGGCCGGTATAGGCACCGGCCTTGCCAGGCAGCCTTCTTCGGATAGCGTCTCGAGTTTGTCCTCGGCGTGCAGTTTGGATAAGCAGGACAAAAAGAAGAAGAAGGGATGGGTGAGTTACTAATAAATTTCGAAATTTGCAAATCGACTCAGAATGAAAGTATCTTTGACTTACTATAAAATAGTTGAGGTTCCCTAGCTGAAAACAAAATGGTGACACTCGAAACTTGAATTCGAGGAAACAAAATTTACATCTCGCGATTGAAAAAATTCTAAAAAATCTGCCACACACGGATTTGCCTTGAAAATTTGCAAATCGACTCAGAATGAATGTATTTTTGACTTACTATAAAATAGTTGACGTTCCCTTACCGAAAACAAAATGGCGACACTCGAAACTTGAATTCGAGGAAACAAAATTTACATCTCGCGATTGAAAAAATTCTAAAAAATCTGCCACACACGGAATAGCCTTGAAAATTTGCAAATCGACTCAGAATGAATGTATTTTTGACTTACTATAAAATAGTTGACGTTCCCTTACTGAAAACAAAATGGCGCCGTTTGAAAATTGAATTGGAAGATTGCGAAATTTACATCTCGCGATTGAAAAAATTCTAAAAAATCTGCCACACACGGAATAGCCTTGAAAATTTGCAAATCGACTCAGAATGAATGTATTTTTGACTTACTATAAAATAGTTGACGTTCCCTTACTGAAAACAAAATGGCGCCGTTTGAAAATTGAATTGGAAGATTGCGAAATTTACATCTCGCGATTGAAAAAATTCTAAAAAATCTGCCACACACGGAATAGCCTTGAAAATTTGCAAATCGACTCAGAATGAATGTATTTTTGACTTACTATAAAATAGTTGACGTTCCCTTACCGAAAACAAAATTGCGACACTCGAAACTTGAATTCGAGGAAACAAAATTTACATCTCGCGATTGAAAAAATTCTAAAAAATCTGCCACACACGGAATTGCCTTGAAAATTTGCAAATCGACTCAGAATGAATGTATTTTTGACTTACTATAAAATAGTTGACGTTCCCTTGCTGACAACAAAATGGCGCCATTCGAAACTTGAATTCGAGGAAACAAAATTTACATCTCGCGATTGGAAAAATTCTAAAAAATCTGCCACACACGGAATTGCCTTGAAAATTTGCAAATCGACTCAGAATTAATGTATTTTTGACTTACTATAAAATAGTTGACGTTCCCTTACTGAAAACAAAATGGCGACACTCGAAACTTGAATTCGAGGAAACAAAATTTACATCTCGCGATTGAAAAAATTCTAAAAAATCTGCCACACACGTAATTGCCTCCAAAATTTGCAAATCGACTCAGAATGAATGTATTTTTGACTTACTATAAAATAGTTGACGTTCCCTTACTGAAAACAAAATGGCGACGTTTGAAAATTGAATTGGAAGATTGCGAAATTTACATCTCGCGATTGGAAAAATTCTAAAAAGTCTGCCACTCACGGAATTGCCTTGAAAATTTGCAAATCGACGCAGAATGAATGTATTTTTGACTTACTATAAAATAGTTGACGTTCCCTTACTGAAAACAAAATGGCGACGTTTGAAAATTGAATTCGAGGAAACAAAATTTACATCTCGCGATTGAAAAAATTCTAAAAAATCTGCCACACACGTAATTGCCTTGAAAATTTGAAATATCGACTCAGAATGAATGTATTTTGGACATACTATAAAATAGTTGACATTCCCTTACTGAAAACAAAATGGCGACGTTTGAAAATTGAATTGGAAGATTGCGAAATTTACATCTCGCGATTGGAAAAATTCTAAAAAATCTGCCACACACGGAATTGCCTCAAAAATTTGCAAATCGACGCAGAATGAATGTATTTTTGACTTACTATAAAATAGTTGACGTTCCCTTACTGAAAACAAAATGGCGACGTTTGAAAATTGAATTGGAAGATTGCGAAATTTACATCCCGCGATTGAAAAAATTCTAAAAAATCTGCCACACACGGAATTGCCTTGAAAATTTGAAATATCGACTCAGAATGAATGTATTTTGGACATACTATAAAATAGTTGACATTCCCTTACTGAAAACAAAATGGCGACGTTTGAAAATTGAATTGGAAGATTGCGAAATTTACATCTCGCGATTGGAAAAATTCTAAAAAGTCTGCCACTCACGGAATTGCCTTGAAAATTTGCAAATCGACGCAGGATGAATGTATTTCTGACTTACTATAAAATAGTTGACGTTCCCTTACTGAAAACAAAATGGCGACGTTTGAAAATTGAATTGGAAGATTGCGAAATTTACATCTCGCGATTGGAAAAATTCTAAAAAATCTGCCACACACGGAATTGCCTTGAAAATTTGAAATATCGACTCAGAATGAATGTATTTTGGACATACTATAAAATAGTTGACATTCCCTTACTGAAAACAAAATGGCGACGTTTGAAAATTGAATTGGAAGATTGCGAAATTTACATCTCGCGATTGGAAAAATTCTAAAAAATCTGCCACACACGGAATTGCCTCAAAAATTTGCAAATCGACGCAGAATGAATGTATTTTTGACTTACTATAAAATAGTTGACGTTCCCTTACTGAAAACAAAATGGCGACGTTTGAAAATTGAATTCGAGGAAACAAAATTTACATCTCGCGATTGAAAAAATTCTAAAAAATCTTCCACACACGTAATTGCCTCCAAAATTTGCAAATCGACTCAGAATGAATGTATTTTTGACTTACTATAAAATAGTTGACGTTCCCTTACTGAAAACAAAATGGCGACGTTTGAAAATTGAATTGGAAGATTGCGAAATTTACATCTCGCGATTGGAAAAATTCTAAAAAGTCTGCCACTCACGGAATTGCCTTGAAAATTTGCAAATCGACGCAGAATGAATGTATTTTTGACTTACTATAAAATAGTTGACGTTCCCTTACTGAAAACAAAATGGCGACGTTTGAAAATTGAATTCGAGGAAACAAAATTTACATCTCGCGATTGAAAAAATTCTAAAAAATCTGCCACACACGTAATTGCCTCCAAAATTTGCAAATCGACTCAGAATGAATGTATTTTTGACTTACTATAAAATAGTTGACGTTCCCTTACTGAAAACAAAATGGCGACGTTTGAAAATTGAATTGGAAGATTGCGAAATTTACATCTCGCGATTGGAAAAATTCTAAAAAATCTGCCACACACGGAATTGCCTCAAAAATTTGCAAATCGACGCAGAATGAATGTATTTTTGACTTACTATAAAATAGTTGACGTTCCCTTACTGAAAACAAAATGGCGACGTTTGAAAATTGAATTCGAGGAAACAAAATTTACATCTCGCGATTGAAAAAATTCTAAAAAATCTGCCACACACGTAATTGCCTCCAAAATTTGCAAATCGACTCAGAATGAATGTATTTTTGACTTACTATAAAATAGTTGACGTTCCCTTACTGAAAACAAAATGGCGACGTTTGAAAATTGAATTGGAAGATTGCGAAATTTACATCCCGCGATTGAAAAAATTCTAAAAAATCTGCCACACACGGAATTGCCTTGAAAATTTGCAAATCGACTCAGAATGAATGTATTTTTGACTTACTATAAAATAGTTGACGTTCCCTTGCTGAAAACAAAATGGCGACGTTTGAAAATTGAATTGGAAGATTGCGAAATTTACATCTCGCGATTGAAAAAATTCTAAAAAATCTGCCACACACGGAATTGCCTTGAAAATTTGCAAATCGACTCAGAATGAATGTATTTTTGACTTACTATAAAATAGTTGACGTTCCCCTACTGAAAACAAAATGGCGACGTTTGAAAATTGAATTCTAGGAAACAAAATTTACATCTCGCGATTGAAATATTCTAAATAATCTGCCACAAACGGAATTGCCTTGAAAATTTGCAAATCGACTCAGAATGAATGTGTTTTTGACTTACCATAAAATAGTTGACGTTCCCTTACTGAAAACAAAATGGCGACGTTTGAAAATTGAATTGCAAGATTGCGAAATTTACATCTCGCGATTGGAAAAATTCTAAAAAATCTGCCACACACGGAATTGCCTTGAAAATTTGCAAATCGACTCAGAATGAATGTATTTTTGACTTACTATAAAATGGTTGATGTTCCCTTACTGAAAACAAAATGGCGACGTTTGAAAATTGAATTCGAGGAAACAAAATTTACATCTCGCGATTGGAAAAATTCTAAAAAATCTGCCACACACGGAATTGCCTCGAAAATTTGCAAATCGACTCAGAATGAATGTATTTTTGACTTACTATAAAATGGTTGATGTTCCCTTACTGAAAACAAAATGGCGACGTTTGAAAATTGAGTTCGAGGAAACAAAATTTACATCTCGCGATTGGAAAAATTCTAAAAAATCTGCCACACACGGAATTGCCTTGAAAATTTGCAAATCGACTCAGAATGAATGTATTTTTGACTTACTATAAAATGGTTGATGTTCCCTTACTGAAAACAAAATGGCGACGTTTGAAAATTGAATTTGAAGATTGCGAAATTTACATCTCGCGATTGGAAAAATTCTAAAAAATCTGCCACACACGGAATTGCCTTCAAAATTTGCAAATCGACTCAGAATGAATGTATTTTTGACTTACTATAAAATAGTTGACGTTCCCTTACTGAAAACAAAATGGCGACGTTTGAAAATTGAATTGGAAGATTGCGAAATTTACATCTCGCGATTGGAAAAATTCTAAAAAATCTGCCACACACGGAATTGCCTTGAAAATTTGCAAATCGACTCAGAATGAATGTATTTTTGACTTGTTATAAAATAGTTGACGTTCCCTTGCTGAAAACAAAATGGCGACACTCGAAACTTGAATTCGAGGAAACAAAATTTACATCTCGCGATTGAAAAAATTCTAAAAAATCTGCCACACACGGAATTGCCTTGAAAATTTGCAAATCGACTGAGAATGAATGTATTTTTGATTTACTATAAAATAGTTTACGTCCCCTTACTGAAAACAAAATGGCGACACTAGAAACTTGAATTGGAGGAAACAAAATTTACATCTCGCGATTGAAAAAATTCTAAAAAATCTGCCACACACGGAATTGCCTTCAAAATTTGCAAATCGACTCAGAATGAATGTATTTTTGACTTACTATAAAATAGTTGACGTTCCCTTGCTGAAAACAAAATGGCGACGTTTGAAAATTGAATTGGAAGATTGCGAAATTTACATCTCGCGATTGAAAAAATTCTAAAAAATCTGCCACACACGGAATTGCCTTGAAAATGTGCAAATCGACTCAGAATGAATGTATTTTTGACTTACTATAAAATAGTTGACGTTCCCTTGCTGAAAACAAAATGGCGACGTTTGAAAATTGAATTGGAAGATTGCGAAATTTACATCTCGCGATTGAAAAAATTCTAAAAAATCTGCCACACACGGAATTGCCTTGAAAATTTGCAAATCGACTCAGAATGAATGTATTTTTGACTTACTATAAAATAGTTGACGTTCCCTTACTGAAAACAAAATGGCGACGTTTGAAAATTGAATTCTAGGAAACAAAATTTACATCTCGCGATTGAAATATTCTAAATAATCTGCCACAAACGGAATTGCCTTGAAAATTTGCAAATCGACTCAGAATGAATGTGTTTTTGACTTACTATAAAATAGTTGACGTTCCCTTACTGAAAACAAAATGGCGACGTTTGAAAATTGAATTGCAAGATTGCGAAATTTACATCTCGCGATTGGAAAAATTCTAAAAAATCTGCCACACACGGAATTGCCTTGAAAATTTGCAAATCGACTCAGAATGAATGTATTTTTGACTTACTATAAAATGGTTGATGTTCCCTTACTGAAAACAAAATGGCGACGTTTGAAAATTGAATTCGAGGAAACAAAATTTACATCTCGCGATTGGAAAAATTCTAAAAAATCTGCCACACACGGAATTGCCTCGAAAATTTGCAAATCGACTCAGAATGAATGTATTTTTGACTTACTATAAAATGGTTGATGTTCCCTTACTGAAAACAAAATGGCGACGTTTGAAAATTGAGTTCGAGGAAACAAAATTTACATCTCGCGATTGGAAAAATTCTAAAAAATCTGCCACACACGGAATTGCCTTGAAAATTTGCAAATCGACTCAGAATGAATGTATTTTTGACTTACTATAAAATGGTTAATGTTCCCTTACTGAAAACAAAATGGCGACGTTTGAAAATTGAATTTGAAGATTGCGAAATTTACATCTCGCGATTGGAAAAATTCTAAAAAATCTGCCACACACGGAATTGCCTTCAAAATTTGCAAATCGACTCAGAATGAATGTATTTTTGACTTACTATAAAATAGTTGACGTTCCCTTACTGAAAACAAAATGGCGACGTTTGAAAATTGAATTGGAAGATTGCGAAATTTACATCTCGCGATTGGAAAAATTCTAAAAAATCTGCCACACACGGAATTGCCTTGAAAATTTGCAAATCGGCTCAGAATGAATGTATTTTTGACTTGTTATAAAATAGTTGACGTTCCCTTGCTGAAAACAAAATGGCGACACTCGAAACTTGAATTCGAGGAAACAAAATTTACATCTCGCGATTGAAAAAATTCTAAAAAATCTGCCACACACGGAATTGCCTTCAAAATTTGCAAATCGATTCAGAATGAATGTATTTTTGACTTACTATAAAATAGTTGACGTTCCCTTCCTGAAAACAAAATGGCGACGTTTGAAAATTGAATTGGAAGATTGCGAAATTTACATCTCGCGATTGGAAAAATTCTAAAAAATCTGCCACACACGGAATTGCCTTCAAAATTTGCAAATCGACTCAGAATGAATGTATTTTTGACTTACTATAAAATAGTTGACGTTCCCTTACTGAAAACAAAATGGCGACGTTTGAAAATTGAATTGGAAGATTGCGAAATTTACATCTCGCGATTGGAAAAATTCTAAAAAATCTGCCACACACGGAATTGCCTTCAAAATTTGCAAATCGATTCAGAATGAATGTATTTTTGACTTACTATAAAATAGTTGACGTTCCCTTACTGAAAACAAAATGGCGACGTTTGAAAATTGAATTGGAAGATTGCGAAATTTACATCTCGCGATTGGAAAAATTGTAAAAAATCAGTCACTCACGGAATTGCCTTCAAAATTTGCAAATCGGCTCAGAATTAATGTATTTTTGACTTACTATAAAATAGTTGACGTTCCCTTACTGAAAACAAAATGGCGACGTTTGAAAATTGAATTGGAAGATTGCGAAATTTACATCTCGCGATTGGAAAAATTCTAAAAAATCTGCCACACACGGAATTGCCTTCAAAATTTGCAAATCGATTCAGAATGAATGTATTTTTGACTTACTATAAAATAGTTGACGTTCCCTTACTGAAAACAAAATGGCGACGTTTGAAAATTGAATTGGAAGATTGCGAAATTTACATCTCGCGATTGGAAAAATTCTAAAAAATCTGCCACACACGGAATTGCCTTCAAAATTTGCAAATCGACTCAGAATGAAAGTATTTTTGACTTACTATAAAATAGTTGACGTTCCCTTGCTGACAACAAAATGGCGCCATTCGAAACTTGAATTCGAGGAAACAAAATTTACATCTCGCGATTGAAAAAATTCTAAAAAATCTGCCACACACGGAATTGCCTCCAAAATTTGCAAATCGACTCAGAATGAATGTATTTTTGACTTACTATAAAATAGTTGACGTTCCCTTACTGAAAACAAAATGGCGACGTTTGAAAATTGAATTGGAAGATTGCGAAATTTACATCTCGCGATTGGAAAAATTGTCAAAAATCAGCCACACACGGAATTGCCCTGAAAATTTGCAAATCGGCTTAGAATTAATGTATTTTTGACATGCAGTGTTCTATTTTGTGCAGCTGAGGAGCTCCTTCACGAAAGCCTTCTCCAGAAATGCCAAAGTGACGAAAGTCCAGTGCCAGAACGATGGAGAAAACGAGAGGCAGCAGGCGAGTCCCCCGCCCCCCGCGCCCACGGACTCGGGACTCGAAGTCGCCGAACTCCAGAAGCAACTCCGAGAGAAGGATCTGGTCCTAACGGATATCAGACTCGAAGCGTTAAGCTCCGCCCACCAGCTGGAAAGCCTGAAAGACACTGTGATGAAAATGAGAGTAAGTAATAAATCTAACAAGTCAACGGCTTACGTATACAGGGTGCCCCATTTTAAATTGCCACCCCAAATATCTCGAAACCTGAGCAACATGGCAAAACATGTTTCAGATAAAAGATAAAGGTCACCAGCATATGTCCCACTCCGAACCCTACAACTTTCATCTGAAACATTTTTTGCCACGTTGCTCAGGTTTCGAGATATTTGGGGTGGCAATTTAAAATGCTACACCCTGTATGCGTCACAGAATTTTGTTTCTGAGTTGGCTATGTCTGAGAAAGAGAAACATAGCACTCATGTCTGAGATTAATTCATTCAATTAAGCACTATAGCCTGTCCACGATACACATAGAGTTGTAAAAACGCTTACAATCGCCAACGCATTATTCTTACTGGCCGATTCGAAAAATTGCGGGAAATCCGCACGTCCAAATCACGCAGTACGAATGCAAATGGTTGACGCGATCGTCAGCTGATTGCCTCATTGTATTGTGTTGGCTGTTAGCGTCTGTTTGCGATCGAGTACCTTTCTGCTTGTTTCATTGTAATGGCTCTATCTCTGTCAAAACGACGCCGTGCGAAGCATTTTTCAGTGTCCACCAAGGAATCTATACTTAATATTTTTAAGGCGCCACTAGCTCTGTTTAAATAAATTTACATAGTGTAAATCAGAACAAATGGCAATTGTGGGCGTTTTTACAACTCTATGTGTACCGTGGACAGACTATAATCTAGTCTCTTGACGTAATAATATGCGACATACCTCATTTATCTCACAGCCAACTCTGAAACAAAATTTTGCGGCTCACACAATACAATCACCAGGTTGATTGTCATGACGGTCAATTGCAAATTGCGATTTTTCTCAGTTGTCGCTGGGCCTTTAATCATTACTCCACTTTGGCGATTGTATCAATACCCTGCGACTTCCAGTGAATCAGTCAAGACCGAAGACGGAATTGCGTAATTAAGAGAAGATCTTTTTCCAGAGTGAAATGTTGAGTCTCAAGCAAAACAACGAGCGCCTCCAGAGGATGGTGAGCGGAACGCCGAACAACATCCCCCAGGACATGAGCAACAGCAACAGCATGGACCCCCTGAACGACCTTATACCGACCGACGAACCGCAACCGGAGGCGGAACCGGACGGCAAGAAGATCACGATCGCCGTGTACTTGGGCCAACCGCAGAGTTTCCACAAGTACTACAACGAGCACTTCGAGAACGACTGCGACGGCATGAACGCGCTCAACGAGATCGCCATCGCGAATACAAGCGTGGGCGCGTCGACGTCCTGGGCGCAGCTGGACAACACGGTGCGAAGGGCGTTCAAACAGCACGTGGCTCGGTTGGATCCTGGGGGTGGATTAGGCTTAGGTAAGCAATTCATTAATAGATTCACAGAAATTAAGCAAAATAGTTACGCCATCTAGTGCCAAACACGTATGGGAGTCGAAAAATATTTCTAAATGCTACAAAATATATCTCAATAAGGGGAGGTCGATTGGCCTCAAATGAGAAACTTGTACACAGAACTAAACGGGAAATCGAACGGAGTACTCGTTTTCTACAGCTGTTCACCGCGATCGTAGCGCCCCCATCGGTATGTTTCGAGGCCAATAGCTCGGACCATGGAATAACTGAAAGCGACAAGGCATGTTGATCAATTGGAATTGATAAGCGCCATCTGTGAATAGCGGCGTGAACTAACACCAACGCATGCACACAACCAATACGTGTGTGTGTGTGTATATATTCTTTCGTACTACACTAAAATAAGTTAAATATTGGGAATCAAAAACACTTGGTTTTGCTTGTTTTACAATTTATATTAATTAAACATTATACTTCCACAAGTTTTCTGCACTCTCCTTTCGAGAATGTTCGTGTGAACAAAACCACTTGGGCAAGTTGTATAATATTTATTCTACTTAATATAAATAGTAAAACATAGTGATTTTGTTTACCAATATTTACCTTGTTAATAACGTTTCATCGGGTGATGTACACATATATTTTGTACATATTGTGCTATGAGGCCAACACAACAAATGATTATTTTATTCGTCCTCGATTTCCACACTGACATTCTACGTTTCAAGTTACACGGCATGTAGATAAATTTTACCAGAAAAACGCCGTCTAGTGTTAGCAACAAACATCATTTACAGAAATCCATCGAATTTTTATGGTGGCGCCATCTAATATTAGCGGCGTAAAGCTCGATTTCTTATGCCCTGTTTCCCATATCTCTTGTCATACCCCTGCGTATGGGAGTCAAAAAATATATCTAAATAAGGGTAGGATTGGCCTCGAAAGAGAGTTGGACGCACCCTGGTGGAGAAAGTCAGTACTCATGTAAACGAGTACTTTACATTTTACATGGTTTAGCATTGCTGCCGTTTGTAATTTTGGGTGTTTCTCGTGTGTATTGTGAATAATGAATAAATTTAATACAAATTGTTATGTCTTCGGATGTTATTCGAAGAAAGGAAAGTTTACAAAGCAATTTTGATACAATTATCTATTTAAATATACCACTGCAACAATATTGCCACTTTAAACAGAGTTATCAAATCAAGCACAGTTTTTAAAATAAAATGAGAAACTTGTACACGGAACTAAACGGGAAATCGAACAGAGTACTCGTTTTCTACAGCTGTTCACCGCGATCGTAGCGCCCCCATCGGTATGTTTCGAGGCATGGAATAACATTCTGCGTTTCTTTCAAGTAACACGGGGAATTACACGGCATGTAGATAAATTTTACCGGTAAAGCGCCGTCTAGTGTTAGCAACAAACATAATTTAAAGAAACCCATCGAATGTTTATGGTGGCGCCATCTAATATTAGCGGCGTAAAGCTCGTTTCCCATATCTCTTGTCATACCCCTATTTCAAGGCCAATAGCTTGGACAGACTATAACGCCAAATTGTATATCGTCGCTGTTACTTCAATAGGTCGTAAAAAATGGATTTTGAGTTACGACGGCTATATACTAGCAAAACCTCTCAAGTCAAAAGCCAGAGAGAAATAGAATATAAAATAAAATGCGTACTTGCAATATTTCCTATAGCGCCATCTCTCTTCATTTAGTTGATGCAATTACTCGTATGTCAAGCGCTGGTTTGTTTACAAGTGTTTACCTCGTGTTTATGTGGGTTTTAATTAAGGTTTCAATATAACAAATTCATCGTTGTTATAGGTAAGTTGCAGTTTGTTTTAAATACTAATTTTGCGTGTGAAAAAGTACTAGAATATCTTCATAAATACATTAAAACTATGAATCAACAAATCTAACCTAAAAATACAAAATAAAAATTCCGCAAAGTTGACCTGCTCTTCACTTTTGCTTTCTAAACTAATTTTAATTATAATAAGTGCACATTTTGTTATTATACCTCATTTAATAACCAGGCGGAGTAAATCAAATTATTGCCGCCAAAATACGTTGTTGTGATTGGCCAAAGGGGCGCCGTTTTTACACAGGCCCAAATTGCATAAAACAGTAATGGCCGTTGTTATGATCAGCTGATCGCTCGCTATTCCTTGTGTCCCACCGATTCCACGCGTTTCGGCTCAGTTTCTGTGTTTTTAGTCAGTTATTTCTTCCGTTGATCGTGTAAGAATGGATTCCTCTCATCCCGCGATTTTCTTGGAAATAGTTATTTTATTTTTAACTATGGATATATGCCGGCACAAGTTTGGTGTCATTTTCGCCCCCCAAGAAACGGAAATGCTTGGATTTTGGAGCATTAACGCTCGAGGAAAAACAATCTAAAAGTATCTTATATAAAACTTTAATGCAAGTGGCTTTAAAACCTACTGCCGTCGTACACAAAATTGTCGATTCATTAGGTAAGTGTGGCGCAAGTTATTACAATATGGAATAAAATCATAAATATACATTATATTTAGGATTGGCTAGAAGTATGGAGTTTCACACAATTAGGGGGTGAAAGCAGATTGGGGCAGTAACAAGTCCTAAACGTTTTGAAGGACTTCCAGCGACCGAAGATATCTACAATGAAAGCAGCAAAAATTTTGTGTGCGGAGAATTTTTCTTTAAAAATGAAATTGCTACAATTAAATATTAATTGAATTAAAGAATAGAGATGACATGCCAAAGAAGTCCCGTTAAACATTATATACATTAATGAAAGAGATTTATTTTAAGTAAGTTATTATACGTTTTTAAATAGCAAATTGATTTAATTTAATAAAATTCTATTTCACGACAATCTAGTATTTATATTTCAAACCTTTTACAGAATTATATGTATTTTTAAAATATACCTAATACTTCAATCCACTTTATATGTAAATAAATATATGTACAACTTGAGTTTTTCAGTGTGCCCCTAAATTCTTAAGAGGGTCTCGTACTTATTTTAATATTATATACTATATCATTGACTATATAATCAAGAAAGTTTGCCTAGAATTAATTTATATGTTGATATAATTGTTGAATGAATGTTATGGATAAAAGAATTTGAAATAATTTTATTTTTACCGCCAAAATATGTCTGGTTACTTTTCTGGTGACTTTTTATAGTGTAAATATGACTTTCGCATTTAGTTCGCCTGGTTATTAAATGAGGTATAACATAACATAATTTCTAAAAAACTTAGCTTCCTAGGGCTTCATACTAAATTTGATGTTGACATACGATATATTGCTTTGTTTAATATTATATCAATATTAAAATGTTCAATCGTTTATTGCTACAAGCGATTAAGCAGCAAAATAGTAGCAATTTGACAGTGGAGACAGTAGAGATGGCACCTGAAAATACTTCTACGATTGCAAACATAGAAGAAAGCAATGAAATATTAGAGTGGGAACAATTGGGAAGTGAGAGCATTGTTCCTGTTACCAATGACAATACTTCTTTAAAAAAAATTAAAGTAGCTACTCCTGCCGAATCATTAAACAAACACCAAGAATTAGATTTTGAAGAATCTTCAGGTGAAGAATTTTTTGAGGATTATACATCAGATAATGAGACCATACAAGATTTTTCAACATCTGCAACTGATGGTCGTCAAAGTGAAAAAAGAAGAAGTAAGGGACAAGCTAATCTAAAAATGTGGAAGACAACTAAAAATGGGGATTTAATTTGCATGGCAAATCCTACATTGGGTTCAAAAAAAATGTAGATAGAAAATACTGCCAAACAGCAACTAAGCAAGAGCGATCTATATAATATAAAATGTCCTGGTCATACAGTGAAACAAGGGAAGGGTGGACCACGTCAAAATTTTAAATGTTCAGAAGATCAGAGAAAATATATATTTACTTCTTTCTGGAACTTGGCATCTTGGGATGCTAAAAAAGAATTTGTTAGAGGACAAGTTTTACCAACTGTTCCAAAACATAGAAGGGATTCGGCACAAACAAGTAAGAAAAAAGTTACTTTCAGATATTTTTTAATAGTTAGTGATATAGAGGAGGAATTACGTCAAGAAACAAAAGTCAATAAATCTGTATGTAAGAAAATGTTTTTGGCTACACTTGGCATTGGCGAAAAGACGGTGCAAAATTGGGTTTGTACGCAGCAGGAACATGAAGAGGTTTTAAAAGAAGAAACTGCACATGTCAAAGCAATAGAAGATTTTTTTACTGGTTTATCCAAAGTAGAGTCCCACTATGCTAGGAAGTCAACATCAAAGTTATATTTGGAACCTGTATGGGACAGTTACAGGCATGTATACAAGGTATATCAAGAAAAATGTGGCGAAGAAAATAAAACAGCTGCTTCGTGGACAACATTTTTTAAAGTTTTTAAAAAGAACAACTTAGACATTTGGTGCCCAAAAAAAGACCAATGCAATACTTGCTCATTATTTAAAAATGGGTCGGAAACTGCAGAAAATTATCAATCACACATGGATAGAAAACAGCAAGCGCGTGATGAGAAGGAAACAGATAAGAGTGATAAAAATATCTTATGTTACGCGGTGGATCTCCAAGCAGTATTGCTCGCACCAAGGTTAAATGTATCAGCCAATTACTACAAAACCAAATTGGACGTTCTTTAATATGGATATTAAGCAGGTAATTTGTGACGTGTGGAATGAGACAGATGGAGGTCTCGAAAGTGACGTGTTTTCCTCCATGGCTACAAAATTTCTAAATAAAGAAATAATTGTGTACAACCCCTCAAAAATTGTTATTTGGAGCGATGGCTGCAGCTACCAAAACAGAAATGTAAAGTTGTCGAATGCCCTACTGGATTTATCAATAAAATACTCTATCACAATACAACAAAAATATCTGGAAGTTGCATTGAAAGAAAACTGGGACGAAGGAGGGAAGTGTACCTGCCAAGCGACTATTTACACATAATATCAGGAGCAAGGCAGAGTCCATCGCCATACGAAGCTGTAGCATTGTCATTTTCTGACTTCAACCAATTTGAAGCTACTTATTATAGCAGCATACAGCCTGGGAAAAAATCTGGTGATCCTGTCGTAACCGACATTTGTGCGCTACAGTACACTTCAGAAGGTGTGATTCAATTCAAGCTAAAATTTTCTGATGAGTGGAAAGATCTGCCACATCGTCAAAAGCGGATGGTAACTGATCAAGTTAGGCCTCCTTTATATAACGGGCCTCTGCCCATTGAGGGGTCAAAATATAATCATCTACAGGAATTAAAGGAACTAATTCCACGTGACTGCCGATTGTTCTATGAAAACTTAATTCACAACTAGTCTAGTTGTGAATTAACTTTTCATAGAACAAAAACTTTTTTTTTGTAAATCTATTTTCTAAATGTTCTAAATCTATGTTCTAAGTAGGTATTTAATAAAGAAAAATTAATGTACTATCTTATCTTGATTTTTTTTCCTACTCCTGTAGTTTTAGTATTATTTACAATAAGTCGTATGTCAATAATTACAACCAAATGATAGTATTAATATGTCGTATGTGAAAGTATCTCTGCCAGCTTATTAATATTAAATTTTTATAATAGTGTGCTCCAAAACGTGTTTAAAGTTTTATTTTTTGCCGATTTTAGTTTATTAAAAGAAGTTACAGCATAAAAGTTAAACAGTTTTTTTTACTTTCTGAAAAACAAGTTTTTTTGACATACGACCTATTGAAGTAACAGCGACGATATGTGGTGATTTATAAATATGTGAGTCTCTGAATAAATAACTGTTGCATTTCCTTTAGTATTGCAGAAAATATTCAACACTTAATCAAAATATTACCTCCGTCTTATTTTGATGATGTTACAGGTAGTGACTCAGTAGCGTTGTACAAACTAGGAGATGCAGAAAGAGCTAGTGATACCGCGCCCCCAGACCTCCTCCCCGTAGGATACGTAGTTGGGTGTGTGTGTACACTACACGTGGTCCTGCAACCAGTGGCGGCGCTTGCCTTTGAAGCGCTGATCCCGAAAGGCGTTGCCCAGAGATTGGTCTCGTTGCTGTCGGAGCATAGGAGACTCGTCTTGTGCGGAGCGCCCGGTACCGGAAAAACCCACCTGGCAACTCGGCTGGCTGAATTTCACGCCCAAAGTTTGGGAAGGGATCCCTCCGAAGCAGTGGCGACTTTTAAGTAAGTTACCGTTTTTTAAATTTATTACAATCCTCTTCTAATTACATTTATAACTTACGTCTTCAAGTAGCTCGCTTCCCGTATGTACAGGTGTCACTCAATCAAATTCAATAATTATAACCGCCTGAATATTTCAATCAAATAAATTACCGCATCTGCTTGTACGGGGAGTTTTATAAAGCGGCCTTGATGAGACCTCGACCGACTCTAATCTTGCATGTTCCTAGAGAATGGTGTCCTGATAATAGAGACCATCCCACGCAGAGAAGCAGAACACCAGATGAGCCCCGACCAAAGAGTTTGGGAGGGGGGGGGGGGTGAATAGACCCAGTTGAATCAGTACAAGAAAGAATATGCAGAAAATTGGATCATTGAGGGGGATTGGAATGTACGAATAGTATTAGGGCGTTAGCAAAGGAAAAGTTAAAAAAAAGTGGAATAAGAAAGGGCACCAGATACTTTAAAACAATCCATCTTGAAATATTCTATCTTTGTCATATGTACAATTCTAATGGACTTTAACCTCTTCAATTTAATCATTTATTTGGTGTTGCTAAAACTTTAGTAAGGAAGGCCCAAAATGAATGAAGATAGCTAATACGTTTCTTCCCTTTATTTTACAGTGTTGACAATAAATCAGGGAAGGAACTGCGACAGTATTTGGCGCATTTGAGCGAACAGGCAGCGGCCGGTGATAACAGTGTCTTACCATGCGTTGTCGTTTTGGACAATCTTCACAAAGCCGGCCCGCTTGCCGACGCCTTGGGATCCCTACCACGGAATCTACCATGTTTATTAGGTAAGTTTTAACACGTTAATCCCGGCGCGACATCTGCGCGGTATCATACTTGGACTCACTTAGTACATTCGCCTGGAGTCGCATAATATGGCACACGATATGCGTCGTTTTTTGCTCTTGGTCCGGTATAATATTGCCAACAAAACATATTTCCGTAAGATCGAAAGACAATCAAACTATTCTCGTAAGATAGATAATCAAATACAAGCTGGGGGACGCGGTGGCCTAGTGAGTAGCGTTCCTGCTTCTGGGCCTCGGGGTCGTGGGTTCGAATCCCATCCGTGCGGTCACTTTTTCAGAACGAAGAAGGGGCCGTGCGGGGCCATGGATGTTCCGGGTATGCCCCATTCATTATTAAAATGAAATCTTCAAAAACTTATATACGTTAGTGGCCGAACAGCAAATCGCTTACGCCAATTTCTTTATAGTCATTCACTCTCCTTAACCCGCAATTCCATCAAACATCCTTCCTTAAAAAAAACGCTATTATTTATATTAAAATGTTCAAGTGTACCTAACACGAATTTTTTCTTAAAAATTCCAAAAATGAACGGAACTAGTTAGAGAATCTTACCCTTACATAATATAAGAAGAAAACGTGCAAAATCTGTGATTTTTTTTCTTTAGGAACAATGGCACAATCCGCGTGTTCTGCGACGAGCTTACAGCTACAACACGGATTCCGATGGGTGTTGGTAGCTCCGCACATGGAACCGGCTAGAGGATTACTGGGCAGGGTACTAAGAAGGCGGTTAGCCTCTCTGGAGCTGGATCAAGGTCCCCAACCCGAGCTGGCAGCGATATTGGGATGGCTGCCGAGGGTTTGGCAGCATCTGAACGCGTTCTTGGAGACGCACAGTTCTGGAGATGTTGCCATAGGACCTCGATTATTCTTGAGTGAGTACTATCTTGCTTTTTGTTATCCTTTTTACATTTATCACAGATCAATAAGTATCAATAGGGTGCGGCAGAATGAACTCCATTTCTGAAGGTCATTGGCAAGGGATTGGCGAGGCCAGCTCTGGCAGAATGAACTCCCACATTTCTGAACGTCATTGGTAAGGGGTTGGGATGGGTAGCGCGACGAGGATTGTCTCGTGAATTACTTTAACTGAGCATATTCAACGTGGGGGGCACCAGCGGTGGCTTGTGGGTCTTCGAGGAGGAAGCTAAGACAGAGATGCCGCTGCACTTCTCACTCTTATAAAGGAAGCCAATATTCCGCTGACGTTTTGGTAAAATTTTCTACCGTAGCCTCCTCTCCGAAGTTCCACGAGCCACAGTTATTTTGCGGTGGAGAAATGAGTACCGTTTATCCGGTACTATTAACAAGCAACTGGGGGACCTCGATAGAGTCGGGGTACTCATTGGTCGCCTCTTACGACCTGCTGAGCAGGCAGCGGGTGTATTCTAACCCCCACCCGCAGGGGTATTAGTATCGAATCTCTCGTTTCTGTATTTTTTTTTTTTTGACTTAGGCATATGCCATTCAGTCACGACATGTTTGTAATTAAACGAGCAATTGTATATAAATATTGACATATACACACATAGTCTTGGCCCTTGGGCCATCGTTTCTGTCTAGTTCTAATATAAACGAAGAAGCTTGTTTGCTTCTTAAACATTACTTTTGAAGATAGGAAAAGTAGTGTCTAACAAAAAAGATGCAAAATCACGTGTAGTTTACAAAGTGCATATTTTAGGCAGTGACGGCTCGCGGAGTGACTCATGGTACGGCGGAGGTAGCAGAAGCGGTGGTACAGATCTCTGCAACCGACTCTACCTCTGCCGTACCGCAAGCCGTCACTGATCGATCGCAAATGCTAGAAAAAAACATGTTTTCTAAAAGATCTTGCGGTCAATCTCGTAGCTGTATCGCCGGTGGCCAACTATACCCAACGACACCAAGGTTTACTCTATCTTATGATAATACACGAATCAATTTTTGTTTCAGGCTGCCCCTTAGAGCTAGACGCGGCGAGGGCGTGGTTCGCGGACGTGTGGAACTACTCCCTGGCGCCGTACCTGCGCGAAGCGGCCCGCGAGGGCCTCCAGCTGTACGGCAGGAGGGCGGCCTGGACGGATCCGAGCCAATTCGTCCTGGACACGTACCCGTGGCCCGGGGCCCCGCCGCAGGGCCTCACCACCATTCCGGCGAAGGACGTCGGGCTGGAGACGGGCCCCGCCGCCCAGGCCGAGTCCGAGGGCGACCCCCTGCTGAACATGCTGATGCGGCTGCAGGAGGCCGCCAACTACTCGAGCCCGCACTCGAACGACTCCGACTGCAACAGCCTCGACTCGAATCTAACACACAATAGCAACTTGGGAACGGAGAGCGTATCGTAGATGGCGTTCGTTTTACTTTCTAACAAGCGAGGCACGCACGTGTTGGGTTGATGCTAGAGTCTGCTTTTGAAAGCGGAGATAAGGAAGATATCAATATACACTGTGTACATAAAGTAAGGAATAAATTCGATTAAAATTCTTTCAGAAAAATGCTCGGACATGTGTATTATTATTTTTGAACGTGCATTTTTTGAGATAAAATTCAAATGTACAGGGTGTCCCAAAATTGAGGTACGGCCCTTAAGTTAAAATTTTCAAATGGGAACCCCCATTTTTTGTTGCATTTATGGATTCTACATAAAATTCTGAGTATTTTTCATGTAGCGTACCCCATGTCGATATTTAGCTGTTTTGGAAGAAATAGCGTTTAAAAAAGTACTACTACTATTTTATTTCTGGTAAAAGATAACATGGTTTCATCGAAACATTGGAATTAATAAGGAAAAATCATTTAATTAAGTAAATAATGATTTTTGCTTATTAATTCCAATATTTCGGTCAAACCGTGTTATCTTTTACCAGAAATAAAATAGTAGTAGTACCAAAGAGGATTATATAAAGAGTGGCAATGTAATGGACTGAATATGGAACCGAGTTTTCGATCCGATGATATATCTGTTTCAATCATTCTTCTCCGTCGCTCAATCCGTGATTGGCAAAATAATGGGAGAGATAACACCCCGCTGATGATTGGCAGTGAAATCATCCCCTCCCGTGGACGTAAGACAAATATAAAATTAGTCCACCAATAACAGTCGGAGCGACAGACATGGAATTACTATCAATCCTTCCCTCTCTGTTCTTAGTTAGTACCAAATCCGGAAACTAGAGACTCGGTTCTAAAACTGGATCCAAAATCAGTCCATTACATTGCCACTCTTTATATAATCCTCTTTGGTAGTACTTTTCTAAGCGACATTTCTTCGAAAACAGCTGAATATCGACATAGGGTATGCTACATGAAAAATACTCAGAATTTTACGTAGAATCCATAAATGCAACAAAAAATGGGGATCCACATTTGAAAATTTTAACTTAGGGGTCGTATCTCGATTTTGGAACACCCTGTACATTTGAATTTTACCTCAAAAAATGCGCGTTAAAAAATAATAATACACGTATCCGAGCATTTTTCTGAAAGAAATTTAATTGAATTTATTCCTTACTTTATGTACACAGTGTATATCATATATTGCTTAATTTTTTTTATAATCACGGATGAAGCAACAAAAATTTTAACAGTTCACAAGAAGCAGTGGCGGTTTCATAAATGAAAATGCCAATCTCCGGGCACTGATAACGCACCATATAAAAGCCAGCAATTTAAATCTGCTCAGAGATGTTAATAAGAAGAAATATTTTGTTCTGAAAACTGATCGAGCAAATCGACTGCACGATGCACGAACAGTACGATCTGCTCAACACATTTTATGAGAAAAAGGGAAGTGTTAATTTTAGTTTTATGACATGTTCAGTACGGAGTTGAAAAGGTAGAGAAACACTTCGTCAGTTCATTACTTTAATAAATAAAAATGACTTTAGCAACGACCCAACGTAACTAACAAAAAAAAAACCTAACCCAGCTGACCGACAAGTGCCCGTACACCACCTTCGTGCATTCATAATTTTTATTAATTTAAAAACTTCATGGAATGATCTTTGTTTATACCGCACGGCAACTTTGGGAGTGTTTTCGCGATTTCGAAAGGCGAAATCGGGAATTACACTAGTAAGTATAATCAAAAGGGAACGCGTGTAAATAGGATTAACCTAATTAACCCCCCACCATAGAAGGAACATAATCATGTTGAATTAATTGTAAATTGTAGAGTATGTAAATCTGAATGTAAATAATTATTTATTTTTTAAAAGGAGACGCAGCCAATTCGCATGGGTGGTTTCGAATCGCTTCGATAAATTTTAACGGGACTATAAATAAAAAAGTGCTTCTAACTGTTCATACGCTGTGTAAAATTAGACGAGTTGTTTTTTATAAATATATAGAAGTATATTATTTTGAGGGGGGCGCCGTGCACGGCGCCCCCCTCGGTTTGTCTGTGTTTTAAGAGTATTTCTGGTCACATAACCATATTACATGTAAATATGTTATTTATATACTTATTATATAAAAAAAATGATTAAAACAAAGTTTCTACACTTTTATTTTGAATGTATTTATATATGCAACTTGCATAACTTTTATACCAAAATGTATATTATTATACTGCCATAAATTATTACGGTTTATATTCGTTATCACTTTTATTTACAACACCCTTTCCTATACTCATACTCAAAACGTAAAGGGCACTCGAGACGTACGAAGCCAATTGAATTTTGATCTCGAGTGCTTGGTATAATTCTACATTAGAGTGGTTATAGCATATATGGGGGAGTTTAGAAGTACGTGAAAATCAACGGGACAACCCGGAAACTTAAATAACTAATAACTGTGAATTTTGAGCTATATCGACCATCGCTCAACCGAGCCCTGGGCCTCTAAAGTTTGAAAAAATCGGTTTATTCCCCTTTTCTCATTTTGATCCCTCCTAATATTAAACGGTTCACACTAATGGTCAAATTATCTATTGTGTCAACAGAGGATGTTAATACGAATCCAAAACGAATTTATTTATTAAAATCAGACTAAAATTTACTTAGTTGTGAATGTTTTAATTAAATCAAACTTGTATATTTCAATGTTCCGTACTTTTTTTTAGATATTACAAAGTAATGTATTTTTATTAAAATTTCTGGTGATACTCCCCAAAGTTTAATAATAAAAACTGCTTTTGTTCCTTGTCATCGGTTAATAGAGTAATAAATTTTTCAATTAATTTGACTTTTCGTTCTGAAACGTCATTCACAACAAAAATTTTGCTAACAATCTCACGGCCGGCAACACAGTTCCAACATTGGGACCAAATGATGGGTTCAAATTACATAGCCCGCACTGATGAATAATATTTAATAATAATTAAATCGTTTACATTATGACCTAATCCTTTCAGAAAATGAATGGCATTCTGTCACTTGTCTGAATCAGATGAGATCCCTTCACTGATAAATGCAGTTTTTCCTCGTTGTGCTTGTGGTTATGGTTCCATTTCCTAATCCAGATCCGAGACAGTATTATTATTCAAATCAGTTGGGCTGTTATTACCATTTTCGCTGCCATTTCTTGATCAGATTCTTCTAAGCGCTTCAAACGTCACTTTTTCACTTGCACTGCGAAACTTTCAATTCCAATCATTGATCCTGGTCTTCCGCTCTCTCTGCATTAATAGAAATTGTTTGTCTACTTCAATCATCATTATTTGCAATGCATTTTCAGGATCAACATCGCACAAATATATTTTTTTTAACAAATCATGTGCTGTAGTTTTTCAGAGTGCTTATTAAAATTTTGCCATTTTTTATACCTTAACAACACTTTTTTGATTTTCAGGCCCTATATTTTGGATTTCTTCAACTGAATTATTGATTATTTTGCGCGCATTTTAATTTTATTTGGCGGTATTTTCGAGTTTTTTGGTATAAATTTTTGACTTTTTGTCCTTTATTTTAGATTTTGTCACCTGTTCTCAATGCATGCATATTTTATTTGGCAATTATTTTCGAGTTTCGGCTTTGAAACCTATTTTAGGCTAAACATTTAATTTTGAGGCTACAAATTTTTCTTCTATTTGAATTTTCAATTTTATGGCCTGCATTTTTTATTCTTAATTTTTTGGCACATATTTAAGATCTTTGGCATATTTTACCAATTGTTTTGGCCTAAATATTCTTTATTGTGACGTATTTGAACAATGCGTGAAATTATGAAAATTGTAATAATTAATGCTCTCACAAAAGTACAAAAACAATTGTTGCGGACTCAAAATTTTCTAAAATACTTATTACGTAAAAAAATACTTCAACACCTCACCAGATTTTGTGATAATTTTTTGTAATCAGTGCGAATAATCGGAACAAAATTGTTATAATTTTGGTGGCTTGAAATAAATATAAAAACAACTGCCAAAGATTTGAAACCTTCCAAAATAACTCAAAATTCATTGGAAATTATGATTTTGGGAAAATCTGAATACATATCGAAACCAAATTTTATGATACTTTTATTTGAACAGTCCGCGAAATTATGAAAAATTATAATCATCTCAAAAATAAATAAAAAATAATTGTCGCCAAAATTACTGAAAAATCATTTGAGATTATTATTATGTGGAAAACTACTTACACACCATCACCAGATTTTGTCATAATTTCATGCAATCACTTCGAAAAATCGTAAAAATTGTTATAATTTTGGAGGCTTGATATAAATATAAAAATCGATTTGAAACTTTCCTAAATAACTCAAAATTCATTCTACATTAAGATTTTGGAGAAAGCTGGACACATGGGTTAATCAAATTGTGTGATACATTTTTTTTTTAAATTGTATTAATTTTAATGCTCTCAAAAAGATATAAAAACAATTGTTTTTCTTTTACTTGAATTTTCAATTTTTTTGGTCAGCATTTTTTATTTCTAGATCGATATTTTTGCTCATATTTAAGTTCTTTGGCTTGTTTTTACGATTTTTGGCTATTTTTTTTGGTCTTTTGTGATCATTCGGCCCAAATATTCTTTATTTTGGCCTAAATTTTCGATTTTTTTGTCCGTATTTTTTATTTTTAAACTCGAATTTCTTATTTTAGGCCATATATTTTGATATTTTAACCTGAATAATTGGTTATTGTGTCTGCATTTTTTATTTTTATACCAGTTTTCGATTTTTGGTCGAAATTTTTGATTTCTTGGTCCCGATTCTGGATTTTTTTAAAGTATATATTTTAGATTTTTGACCTGTATTTTCGATTTTGTAGTCTAAATTCATGATCTTCTGTCCTGCATTTCCTTTATTTTGGTAGAAATTTTTTTGGTCTACATTTATTTTATTTTAGGCCCGAGTTTACGATTTTGGGTCAAAATGTTTGATTTTTCATTTTTTGGCCTATATCTAAATTTTTCACTTGCATTTTCGACTTTGCGGTCTAAATTTTTCGTTATTTTGGCCGAAATTTCGTTGATCGTTGATTTTTAGTCTCGAATTTTCGATTTTTGGTCTAAATTTATGATTTTTCGTCATATTTTTTTAGATTTTTTAACTTGAATTATTGATTTTATTGCGTGAATTTTTTTGGCTATTATTTCCAAGCTTCTGGCCGGAAATAATAATTTTTTTATTTTGATCAAATAAAGTTCACCTGCAGATAGGGTTCTTTCACTCATTTTGAAAGCTACTTTATAATTTCGTTACAAAATATCACCGAAACCGTCAAACCAGAGGTGTTACTAACTAAAACCTCTGCATCAAACTAATATTACCAAATGTCAAAAGATAAATACGAGATGGGGTTACCAATTGACGTGTAGTGCCAGGTTCACGTATAATCTAATTCCAATTTCAATGAATAAACATTCATAACTTTTTTAGTTCAATTTCAACAAATAAACACGTTTTGGATTCACATTAATGTCCTCTATTGACATAGTATATAATTTGGCCATTAAGGTGAATCGTTTAATATTAGGGTGAACCAAAATGAAAATAAAGGAAATAAACCGACTTTTTCAAATTTTAGAGGCTAGGGCTCGGTTATGCGATGTTCGATATGGCTCAAAATTTACAGTTTTTAGTTTTTTGTCTATACGAACAAGTTTCCGTTGTCCCGTTGATTTTCACATACTTCTAAAATAAGAACCACTCTATTCTACATGTTATCGAAGTGCGAGACAAACATCTTAAATACAAGCGCTAGAGTTTTTCTAAATATAATTCAGATTGTTTGTAAATATTCAATTAACTATTCTGCGTAACTCGTAGCAGCTTTGCTATGTTATTTCTTCGCCACAAAGAAAACGCTTTGTTTTGATTTCAAATTTGGGGCCACTCGATCCGAGGGAACAAGTTTGCACTGTCGCTGCCACTGCCAAGATGAGTTTATCACTCGTGTAGTTCTTCTAGCAAGCAACGTGCGTCGAGTACGGTGATTCCTCGTTTCACACTAGGATTTCCAAGTGAAATGACTCCTCTCTCCCTCACTAACACCACTTCACCATCACTTAAACTTTTGTCACAAATGAAGCAATCTGTTTCGGCCGAAACCGACATTTCAAGTCAAACACGCCGTCACCGGTTTTAATGTCGCAAAGAAAGAAGACAAAAAAAAGTATATTTATGCATTAAGGGAGACAATGGAATGTTTGACGGGGTTACAAATCGAGGTTAAAGAGCATGGATATCTCCCCTGGTGCATACAACATTTTATATATCCGAATGGTAGCAAATGTCACCCGGTTTAAAAACTGTAAACATCACCAGAAATAACAGTTCTAAATAAAGTTTTTTTTTTTGGCTTAGGAAGCTGGTCCAGTCTGCCAGAGGTACCATTTAACTATTTTGTATTGATTTCTCATATTTATTTATATATATATATATATATATATATAATCATTATTTATTATATATAATGAGTGGGGGGCATACACTGAACATCCATGGACCCGAGCGGCCACTTCTTCATTCTGAAAAAGTGACCGCCCGGATGGGATTCGAACCCACGACCACGAGGCCCGCGAGCAGGAGCTGTACTCACTAGACCACCGCGGCCTCTAAATAAAGTTAGTTATTAAAAAATGTATATACCCGAATGCTAACAAAACATCACCCGGTTTAAAAACCCGTAAACATCACACCGCACGTCAGAAATAACTTTCGAAACATCAAAAAAACACCCTTCACTATATAACATTTTATTACGCTTAATTACAAAATTGAGTATATCACAATATCTAAATATCTAGCCGAAATACTCGTGCAATGTAAAGACTACCTCCTTCGTGTCCGGCAAAAGCCACCACAAACCCTACACGCTACAGACGTTCGAGGACGACGACGGACGATGGGCCACACTCTTCGACGAAGCGAGCACAAACAAAAAACGGGTCGACAAAAATCTCTTTATTTACAAAATAAAATGGAAAAAAAAAAAAAAATAACATAATACGATAGAAAAATATCTGCATCTAAGTGAAATAAAAATTATACACGATTCACTTAATTCTAATAATAAATATTAAACCTATAAAGGTGTCTCAGTCGAAAACTTGATTACATCGAGTACGGATTTTTTTATTAATTCGTTATAACCAAGTTTAACCGTATATAAATGTAAAGGCAGAGAAGGGGGTGTAGAAAGAAAAATGTGATATGTTAAATGAATCGCACTTAAACGCATTCAGTCATGCTGGCCTGCAACGATGATACTCTAAATCACACAACGATCCCGATAATACTCTAACTACATGTGTTCCATCAAGCACGCGTTACTCTGCCCTATAAATGCACTATGTGATGATCTGTCAGTTATCCCTAAAACCCTAAAAAGCAAAGGAGAAGCAAATTACGCTGCGAATACACATAGAGGGGGTGCGGGAGGGAAAGAGAGAGAGAGCTGGAAATCAATACAATAAATTTCTAAATAAAATAAAAAGATATAAATAACATTAGTAAAAAATATAAAAATAAATGCCTATATTCGAGAATTTGGTTTAATTTTGATGTATTTGATTATTGCGTCGTTAACTTTGGTTAAATATTAGAAAAGAAAGCTTTGGTAAGATCTTATATAAAAAATAAATACTGATTTCATTTACCACTACATATACAAATTTAAAATGTGTTCTAATCGTAGTCGACGTGATTAGGCCTAGAACTTAGGGAAGCTAGGACTTGTTTTTTTCTTTTTTTTTTATGTAATCGCTGCTTGTGTTTTGTACAAAAAATTTGTTTCTAAAAACGGAAATTAGGAATAGCTCTTCAGCCAGTGATGATCCAGGACGTCCTCGGCCGAGAAGCGGAGCTCGGGCGCCAGCTGCAGCATGTTCTGGATGAGCTCCTTCGCCGAGTCGGACACCTCCGACCAGTACTCCTCGTGGAAGTCGTACTGGCCCGAGAGTATGCAGTCGAACAGCTTCTCCTGGTCGTTGTCCTGGCTGACAAACGGGGGGTATCCGCACAACAGGATGTACATTATAACACCGGCCGCCCAAACGTCGATCTATAATTTATTAATGGAGACCGCTGTATTAATTACATATGATAAAAACAGTGGAAACGCCAAAAGTGGCGGAATCTATTGCCTGAATGTTGTACTAAACCCAATCTGACAGATATAGGAATATGTCAACGGCGACAAATGTAAACATTTAACAGGTTTCATCAGCATAGTTGGGGAAGCGGAAATTACTATTGGAATATAAATATTCCAAACACCGTTAAAGGCAGAAACACCAAAGTGGCGGTATCTATTGCCTTAATGGTGTACTAAACCCAATCTGAGTAGCATAACCACTGACAGATAGAGGAATATGTTTCCCCATCAGCAACTAACCACACCGATGAGACCTGAAAGGTCGAAACCGGTCTGTAGGTGTTCTGATGGGGAAACAATGCTTAATGTTTTAATAAAAACAGTTTACTGAAGTAATGAATACTGGATTAAACTGTATGGACAGTCATGCCAACACACAGTAACCACAAATAGCGTTTTACCTAGAATGTTACTGACTTCTGGTTATACACCCTGAGGAATATTGCATTTGTACGTTGTTCTGCCGTTTATATTATTTTTAACACAGAAAAATCGCAAACGAAGCAGCAATGTTTTGACAATTTTAGAGAAGATGCATACAGCACTACCGAGCACTTGAGATGTGTGGGGTAAAATTTGCCTCGAGTACTTGGTACCATAAAATGAGAAATACTATACTTTTTGTCTTCTACAATTGAAGAGTCTCTAAGAGACGTATAAAACTACAGTATTTCTCATTTTATTGTATTTATTTACAAGAAGTACAACTCTAAGTGCATCACAGCCCTGTAAAAACGTAATTTGTTATTATTACAACTTTTACTTGCTATAAAATAAATAATAATCATTATCTCTCACCTTTAGGCCGTAACCGGATTCCGCCAGTATTTCAGGTGCTACATAAGTCGGTGTTCCACAGACTGTATACAAAGGCTCTTCTACTTCACAGGCTAAACCAAAATCACCTAATTTTAATATCCTTATTCTATTACCCTCAAAATCCACCTAAAACAGCACATAAGCCTATGTAACATTAACAGACTTTAGACACACGTACCTGCAACCAAAATATTTTTCATTTCCAATATTCAAATATTGTTTTTTTTTTTTTTTTTTTAAAGAGTTTAATAATGGTAGAGTACGTTTGAGTAGAGAGGGACCCTGGGTAGCGCGAAACAGTAACAGTCGCTTGTGTTCGGTGGCGTACACATTTCAAGTAAATAATTCAATGATGGGCAAGATCGATAAAAAAAAAACTTTGCGAATGATGGGTCTGCTCGATCTTTACGAGCAGCTCGATTAGATCAAGCAGCTTGAAAAGATCGATTAGCTCAAGCGGCTCGATTAGATCAAGCGGTTTTAAAGGATCGAGTGGCTCGATTAGCTCAAGCGGCTCGATTAGATCAACCGGCTGCTTGAAAAGATCGAGTGGCTCGATTAGATCAAGCGGCTTGAAAATATCGAGTGGCTCGATTAGATCGAGTGGCTGGATTAGATCGGGTGGCTCGATTAGATCGAGTGGCTGGATTAGATCGAGCGGCTCGATTAGATCGAGTGGCTGGATTAGATCGAGTGGCTCCATTAGTTCAAGCGGCTCAAAATCAAATCAAATCAAATCAAAACTGAATTTATTCTCAAGTATATACGAGAAAAGATCGAGTGGCTCGATTAGATCAAGCGGCTTGAAAAGATCGAGTGGCTCAATTAGATCGAGTGGCTGGATTAGATCGAGTGGCTGGATTAGATCGAGTGGCTGGATTAGATCGAGTGGCTCGATTAGATCGAGTGACTCGATTAGTTCCATCGGCTCAAAATCAAATCAAAACTTAATTTATTCTCAAGAAATAAGTATATACGAGAATGCAATACATATAAATGAAAATATGTCAAACAAAACAATTTCGATAATAGAAAATAAATACACAGAATTCAAAATAGCTTAAAAACTAGTACAACTGAAACACAGCTTAAAAGTGACAACTGAAAATGAGATTTTTAAGGAATTTAAAGGCGCGATTAGATCAAGCGGCTTGAAAAGATTGAGTGGCTCGATTGGATGGAGTGGCTCGATTCGATGGAGTGGCTCAATTAGATCGAGTGGCTCGATTAGATCAAGCGGCTTGAAAAGATCAAGTGACTTGATTAGATCGAGTGGCTCGATTAGATCAAGCGGCTTGAAAAGATCAAGTGACTTGATTAGATCGAGTGGCTCGATTAGATCGAGGAGTTCGAATAATTTGAGCAGCTTGAGAAGATCGAGTGGCTCAAATAGATTGGGTTGCTCGATACTTCAACTGATCGATCATCGCTTGCTCGATCTTTGAGATACTCGATCTTGCCTATTATCTTAGTGGCTCGATTATTAGCGGCTTGAAAAGTTCGAGGGCCTCGATTGGATCGAGTGGCTGGGTTAGATCGAGTGGCTCGATTAGATCGAGTGGCTCGATTAGATCGAGTGGCTCGATTAGATCGAGGAGCTCAAATAATTTGAGCAGCTTGAGAAGATCGAGCGGCTCGAATAGATCGAGTTGCTCAATTAGATCGAGTGGCTCAAATAGATTGGGTTGCTCGATACTTCAACGATCATCGCTTGCTCGATCATCGCTTGCTCGATCTTTGAGGTACTCGATCTTGCCTATATCTTTATCTTAGATTGGATACACTGGTATACAACATGCAGAGGGTAGTCAATGAGGGCCGTCATGATCTATAGGTTTACACGAGAGAGGAGGGAGCCCTCGGAAAACCTAGAACACTAGAGTTGAGTAGTTCTTAATTTTATCTCAAATTCTAACAATCTTACGAGATTATTTTACTGCTCTTAAAAAACTTGTACAGAGCCAACCTTTCCAATGATATTAAATGGGGAATATTTAAAGGATGGTAGCACAATCGATTTAAATCTATCGATAACCGCCTGCAGAGGTGGATTAAGGTCGTTCACAGTAGAAAATGTTGGACCCTTTAAAAAAGTGTTGGAAGTTTTTGGTAATAAATTTTGAGTAAATTTGGAAAGTTTAAAGTTTATTTCAATTGTCTTCTGAGTGACTTCAAAAAGTAGAAAATATTGGGCCCTTTAAAAAGATGTTGAACATTTTTGGTAATCAATTTTGAGTAAATTTGGAAAGTTTAAAGTTTCTTTCAATTGTTTTCCCGAGGGACTTCAAAAAGTAGAAAATATTGGGCCCTTTAAAAAAATGTTGGAAATGTTTGGTAATCAATTTTGAGTAAATTTGGAAAGTTTCAAGTTTGTTTCAATTGTCTTCTGAGTGACTTCAAAAAGTAGAAAATGTTGGACCCTTTAAAAAACTGTTAGAAATTTTTGGCAATCAGTTTTTGAGTAAATTTGGAAAGTTTGAAGTTAGTTTCAATTGTTTTCTAAGTGACTTAAAAAAGTAGTTTAAAAAAATGTTGAAAATTTTTGGTAATCAATTTTGAGTAATTTTGGAAAGTTTAAAGTTTGTTTCAATTGTGTACTGAGTGATTTCAAAAAGTAGAAAATATTGGGGTCTTTAAAAAAATGTTGGAAATTTTTGGTAATCAATTTTGAGGAAATTTGGAAAGTTTGAAGTTTGTTTCAATTGTTTTCTGAGCGACTTCAAAAAGTAGTTTAAAAAAAAGTGGTAAATTTTTGGAAACCAATTTTGAGTAAATTTGAAAAGTTTAAAGTTTGTTTCAGTTGTTTTCTGAGCGACTTCAAAAAGTAGAAAATATTGGGCCCTTTAAAAAAATGTTGGAAATTTTTGGTAATCAATTTTGAGGAAATTTGAAAAGTTTGAAGTTTGTTTTAATTGTTTTCTGAGTGACTTCAAAAAGTAGTTTAAAAAACTGTTGGAAATTTTTGGTAATCAATTTTGAGTAAATTTGGAAAGTTTGAAGTTTGTTTCAATTGTTTTCTGAGTGACTTCAAAAAGTAGTTTAAAAAACTGTTGGAAATTTTTGGTAGTCAATTTTGAGGAAATATGGAAAGTTTAAAGTTTGTTTCAATTGTTTTCTGAGTGACTTTAAAAAGTAGTTTAAAAAACTGTTGAAAATTTTTGGTAATCAATTTTGAGTAAATTTGGAAAGTTTGAAGTTTGTTTCAATCGTTTTCCGAGTGACTTCAAAAAGAAGTTTAAAAAACTGTTGAAAATTTTTGGTAATCAGTTTTGAGGAAATTTGGAAAGTTTGAAGTTTGTTTCAATTGTTTTCTGAGTGACTTCAAAAAGTAGTTTAAAAAACTGTTGGAAATTTTTGGTAGTCAATTTTGAGGAAATATGGAAAGTTTAAAGTTTGTTTCAATTGTTTTCTGAGTGACTTTAAAAAGTAGTTTAAAAAACTGTTGAAAATTTTTGGTAATCAGTTTTGAGTAAATTTGGAAAGTTTGAAGTTTGTTTCAATCGTTTTCCGAGTGACTTCAAAAAGAAGTTTAAAAAACTGTTGAAAATTTTTGGTAATCAGTTTTGAGGAAATTTGGAAAGTTTGAAGTTTGTTTCAATTGTTTTCTGGGCGACTTCAAAAAGTAGAAAATATTGGGCCCCTTAAAAAAGTGTTGGAAACTTTTGGTAATCAATTTTGAGTAAATTTGGAAAGTTTGGATCTTCTTTCAATTGTTTTTCTATATTTTTAGAGACTTGAAAAATGTTCGAACGCAGAATTGAAATAGTCGAGTGTTCCAAAGTGATTATTTTAAAACTTTGGGTGGAAGTGTTGATAATTTTTTTTAGGATTATAAAGCACAGACTATTTAGAGTGAGTTTGGAAAGTTTGGATCTTGTTCCGATTGTTTTTCTATATTTTTAGAGACTTCAAAAATGTTCGAGCGCAGAATTGAAATAGTCGAGTGTTCCAAAGTGATTATTTTAAAACTTTGGGTGGAAGTGTTGATAATTTTTTTTAGGATTATAAAGCACAGACTATTTAGAGTGAGTTTGGTAAGTTTGGATTTTGTTTCAATTGTTTTTCTATTTTTTTATAGACTTCAAAAATGTTCGAGCGCAGAATTGAAATAGTCGAGTGTTCGAGAGTGATTATCTTAAAACTTAAGGTGGAAGTGTTGATATATTTTTTTAGGATTATAAAGCACAGACTATTTAGAGTGAGTTTGGTAAGTTTGGATTTTGTTTCAATTGTTTTTCTATTTTTTTATAGACTTCAAAAATGTTCGAGCGCAGAATTGAAATAGTCGAGTGTTCCAGAGTGATTATCTTAAAACTTAAGGTGGAAGTGTTGATAAATTTTTGTAGGATTATAAAGCACAGACTATTTAGAGTGAGTTTGGAAAGTTTGGATCTTGTTCCAATTGTTTTTCTATTTTTTTAGAGACTTGAAAAATGTTCGAGCGCAGAATTGAAATAGTCGAGTGTTCGAGAGTGATTATCTTAAAACTTAAGGTGGAAGTGTTGATATATTTTTTTAGGATTATAAAGCACAGACTATTTAGAGTGAGTTTGGTAAGTTTGGATCTTGTTCCAATTGTTTTTCTATTTTTTTAGAGACTTGAAAAATGTTCGAGCGCAGAATTGAAATAGTCGAGTGTTCCAGAGTGATTATCTTAAAACTTAAGGTGGAAGTGTTGATATATTTTTTTAGGATTATAAAGCACAGACTATTTAGAGTGAGTTTGGTAAGTTTGGATCTTGTTCCAATTGTTTTTCTATTTTTTTAGAGACTTGAAAAATGTTCGAGCGCAGAATTGAAATAGTCGAGTGTTCCAGAGTGATTATCTTAAAACTTAAGGTGGAAGTGTTGATATATTTTTTTAGGATTATAAAGCACAGACTATTTAGAGTGAGTTTGGTAAGTTTGGATCTTGTTCCAATTGTTTTTCTATTTTTTTAGAGACTTGAAAAATGTTCGAGCGCAGAATTGAAATAGTCGAGTGTTCGAGAGTGATTATCTTAAAACTTAAGGTGGAAGTGTTGATAATTTTTTTTAGGATTATAAAGCACAGACTATTTAGAGTGAGTTTGGTAAGTTTGGATTTTGTTTCAATTGTTTTTCTATTTTTTTATAGACTTCAAAAATGTTCGAGCGCAGAATTGAAATAGTCGAGTGTTCCAGAGTGATTATCTTAAAACTTAAGGTGGAAGTGTTGATAAATTTTTGTAGGATTATAAAGCACAGACTATTTAGAGTGAGTTTGGAAAGTTTGGATCTTGTTCCAATTGTTTTTCTATTTTTTTAGAGACTTGAAAAATGTTCGAGCGCAGAATTGAAATAGTCGAGTGTTCGAGAGTGATTATCTTAAAACTTACGGTGGAAGTGTTGATATATTTTTCTAGGATTATAAAGCACAGACTATTTAGAGTGAGTTGGGAAAGTTTGGATCTTGTTCCGATTGTTTTTCTATTTTTTTAGAGGCTTGAAAAATGTTCGAGCGCAGAATTGAAATAGTCGAGTGTTCGAAAGTGATTATCTTAAAACTTACAGTGGAAGTGTTGATAAATTTTTGTAGGATTATAAAGCACAGACTATTTAGAGTGAGTTGGGAAAGTTCGAATCTTGTTCCGATTGTTTTTCTATATTTTTAGCGACTTCAAAAATGTTCGAGTGCAGAATTGAAATATTCGAGCGTTCGAGAGTGATTATCTTAAAACTTATGGTGGAAGTGTTGATAAATTTTTGTAGGAAAAAATAAATAAATACTTACGAGTAAATTTTCAGGCTTGACATCTCTATGTACTATATTCAAATTGTGTAAATAGGAAAGGGCCGACGTCAGGTGTGTAATCATAAGGGCGGCCTGTTCCTCCGAGTACTTTTGCGCGATCGTGATCGCATCGAAGAGGTCTCCACCTTCGGAACAAGGAAATCGTTAAGTCCATTTACTGGTAATATTCGAGTAGGTTTACCTTTAACAAGTTCCACGACCAAAAACAGCATGTTGGGCGTGTCCTGCTGTGCGATGAACCTCATCACGTGTGGGTGCTCGATTTTCCTTAATATTCTAATCTCATTTTCAACCATATCCTCCTATTATAAATAATAAATAATAAACATTTTAAACAACCCGATTGACTTTTTAAAATAAAATTAATGCTTTATGTATGTATAATTTTGTATGTAAATTTAATGAAGAATAAAGAACATGTGTATTATTACACTGTCAAAAAAATATGTAAAAAATATTCAATAGATGGCGCTAAAGGGGTAAACATATTTTTGTAAAATATTTTTCTGTTCTTTTCTTTTGCTTGTCGCCACCTTTTTACACCTCTTCTCGCCTAGGTCGCCACATGTGGCGACAAGCAAAAAAAAGGAAACAAAAATGTTTTACAAAAAATGTTTACCCCTTCAGCGCCATCTATGGAATATTTTTTTTGTAAAATATTTTTCTTTTCTTTCTTTTTACTTATCGCCACCTCTTCACACCTCTTCTCACCTAGGTCGCCAATCGAAGCGACAAGCAAAAAAAAAGAAAAAAAAATATTTTACAAAAAAATACCCTTTAGCGCCATCTATGGAATATTTTTTTGTAAAATATTTTTCTTTTTTTTCTTTTTGCTTGTCGCCACCTCTTCACACCTCTTCTCACCTAGGTCGCCGATCGAGGCAACAAGCAAAAAAAAAGAAAAAAAATACCCTTTAGCGCTATCTATGGAATATTTTTTTGTAATATATTTTTCTTTTCTTTCTTTTTGCTTGTCGCCACCTCTCCACACCTCTTCTCGCCTAGGTCGCCACATGTTCCGACAAGCAAAAAAAAAAAGAAAACAAAAATATTTTACAAAAAAATGTTTACCCCTTTAGCGCCATCTATGGAATATTTTTTTGTAATATATTTTTCTTTTCTTTCTTTTTGCTTGTCGCCACCTCTCCACACCTCTTCTCGCCTAGGTCGCCACATGTTCCGACAAGCAAAAAAAAAAAGAAAACAAAAATATTTTACAAAAAAATGTTTACCCCTTTAGCGCCATCTATGGAATATTTTTTTGTAATATATTTTTCTTTTCTTTCTTTTTGCTTGTCGCCACCTCTCCACACCTCTTCTCGCCTAGGTCGCCACATGTTCCGACAAGCAAAAAAAAAAGAAAACAAAAATATTTTACAAAAAAATGTTTACCCCTTTAGCGCCATCTATGGAATATTTTTTTGTAATATATTTTTCTTTTCTTTCTTTTTGCTTGTCGCCACCTCTTCACACCTCTTCTCACCTAGGTCGCCAATCGAGGCAACAAGCAAAAAAAAAGAAAAAAAATTTTTTTACAAAAAAATACCCCTTCAGCGCCATCTATGGAATATTTTTTTCATATTTCTGTGACACTGTAATAATAATAACATATCGTAGAAAAAGTTTTCAATAGACCTGGGGCTATGCTATAGCCCAAAAAAAGCAACATGGGCGCGAAGTATTTAAAATTCTTCACATTTACTACAATTTTAAAGAGCAATTAATTACCAATCGTTACTGTTTTTTTTATTCCTAAACCGCTATTAGGTGAACTATTATTGTTAATTAATAGGAAATTACATACAAGAAACAAAATTCTAATTATTTGTGGTCTTAAAAGTTTACACACAGTTACAAAATAAATAAATATTAAGCAGTTTAAATTATTCAGTAGGTTATATGAATATGTATATGGAATTATGTAAATTATTTAGATAGCCCAGAAAAAAATGGACTACTTGTAGAAACATTTTTATAATTATAAAAATAGAAATTATTATGTATGTCTAACTGTATGTAACAATTTTGTAATAATGTTAATAAAGATAGTGTATACACATAAATATAAATGTAATGCATCTGAAACAATTCCGATAATAAAGAGGACGCAAACTAGAACAACAATTCAATAAACATTTCCTCCTCTCTCTATTAACCGAACCACAATGGCAACCTTTGTTCCGATGAGCGAGCATTGGAATTAAGTGACGGAATTATTCACAACTTCCTCGAAAAAAAAAAACAACTATTAACTGTTACAAAACCCTGAAAACGGTGCGGTCACCGGAGCGCGAAATGAAATTTCTCCACTCATCTTTTCGTGTCGCGCTTCAATCGATCCGCCCGATTAAAAAGCGTACAGTTACATCCCGCAGATTCCGGTGTCGCGGTAACAAAATCGAAAATTTCTCACCTTCCCTTTGCACTTGGACTTATCGATGATTTTCAGCGCGTGCTCCTCGTTCGTGGTCTTGTCTTTGCAAATTCGAACGACTGCAAAGTTACCTATTTGTATAAAAAAAAAAACACTATTAATATGATGTTTGTGACTTCAGTAACACAGCATTAACCCTTTCAGCCCTGGATTTTTAAATATGAAAAAAACATTTTTTTGTTAATTATTATTGATGGGGAGCTTCTTAAGACCATAAATAAGAAATTTGAACTCATTTGATTAATTAGTATAGGAAAAGTGACATCTAGTGATAAACAGCAAACATATGGATTGTCATAGTAAGTAGAGACATGTAAATGTAGCGGTGGCAATTGCCACCACCAGGGCCGAAAGGGTTAAAACTATTTATGCGTGACTAAATGAACAAAATAAAATTATATGTCATAATATATTGCAAAATAACGAAATGTCTATTATGCGGCTTAATCATAAAGTACGGACCAGACGTATTCAAAATTATACCATTAGCAACTATTAGCTGAGCCCGTAATCAGTTGCTAAATGTTTACCGATGCGTCACCAACAGAATAATTTCATACTGAGCGATGATGACTTTAGCCATGAGAATTATGTATGAATAATCATTGTTTAATTTAATAAGGTATGTAAAATTGGTTAATCATCAATAGTTCATTTGAAGCGAATTGCAGGATCTAAAAGATGGAATTCGAAAAAAAAAACACAATTCTCGTATGGAGAAAGCACAAACTTCCCTGCAACACCGAACAACCAGAGAGTCATATTTTAACAACTAAGATAACAATCAAGAACTGATTATACGATGTGTCGCAATAATAATCCTATAGTAAGAATAAGTGAATGTGATAATTTAATAACGATTCATGATTTCTATTTTACAGATAATTCGAATAATAAAATTTGGAACGTAAATTCGTGATTTATTTAAAAAATTGATCAAAAACTGTACAGGGTGTCCCAACGGAACCGCACGTTAATCACTTCTGATTAACGTATTATAATGAGACTTTCAGCATACAAGTAATCAAGTGTGCTCTTTAAAAAAAAAAATGTTTTCAAAATTATACGAAGTCATCACCAACTTCCTTATTTTAAATGGAACGTTTTTTTTTTATTGCAAATTTGGATTGTACATAAATTTCTGTGAAAAAAATCACCAAGTAACATAACCTCAAAATTTAAGCGTTTTTGAGATATTTGACTTTATTAAATTCAGTGCTTATTCATAATTCACTTTAAAAACTCGTATCTCCGAACAAAAGAAAATCAAAGGATTGTAATATTGGCTATAGAAAGCCAATACCCAAATGGTGATCTATTTTTGGAATTATAAAATACAGAGTGTTTAAAATTTCATACCACATTCAGTTAACTTTAAACCAGTTAAATTTTTATTTGATGACAAAGTTCATCTGGTCCTTCGAACTAACCAACAGAAGTAAAAATAACAAAATAAATAATTTTTCGATAATAACTTCTTCGAATGATTAATTTTTGGAAGAGGGAATTTTAATTAATTTCCCGGTCCTGCACATAACTATGATAATTTCATAATAATATCAAAATATGGCTGAAAGACCTCGGTCGATGACCTGTTGTATATCGATGTATCTCGAGTACAATAAACTGTTATACTACTATCAAAATATTTCTATTTTTTTTTTATGCGCAGTACAAACATTTTCTACAAAAGCTACAAATAATTTTTTGAGTGCAGATTTCATTTAGAAACAATACAGTTTCAAAAATCCAGAATAAATTATCTCAAGTTAATCTCTTTTTAAATGGAACACCCTGTATATTTTTACACATTCTGCTGGAGAATTCAATTTCGCATTCCCAAAATATTGACGTACATATTTGTAAAATTACGTCAATATTCTGAGCAATAGAAAACTTTAAGCACTAAATCTCGATCTTTTTAAATGGAACATCCTGTATATTTTTACATATTCTGATGCAGAATTCGATTCTGCTTTGATCTTTACCAGCATTCCCTTCTTTCGTTTCCAAAATTTTGTAAAATTACTCGAAAACATCAAGTGACTCAAAAAGATCGAGCTATCGAGCAAAATGATCTTTTCGAGCCGTTCCAGCAAAAGATCGACATCGATCAAAATTATTCTTTTGAGCAGATCGAGCGGCTCGAAAACATCGAGCGACTCAAAAAGATCTAACCAAGTGAAAAATTCACTACATTTTAGCCAGCGATGGGCAAGATCGAGTAGCTCAAGGATCGAGCAGTCGATGTATCGAGCAAAATTATTCTTTTGAGCCGTTTGAGCAAAAGATCGAGGTCCTTGGCAGTTGATGTATCGAGCAAAATTATTTTTTGAGCACACCGAGCAGCTCAAAAACATCGAGCTAACTGAAAAATTCACTAGATTTTATCCAGCGATGGGCAAGATCGAGTAGCTCAAGGATCGAGCAGTCGATGTATCGAGCAAAATGATCTTTTCAAGCGATTCGAGCACAAGATGGAGGTCCTTGGCAGTTGATGTATCGAGCAAAATTATTCTTTCGAGCAGATCGAGCGGTTTAAAAAGATCAAGCCAAGTGAAAAATCCACTACATTTTATCCAGCGGTGGGCAAGATCGAGTAGCTCAAGGATTGAACAGTCGATGTATCGAGCAAAATGATCTTTTCGAGCCTATCGAGCAAAAGATCGAAGTTCTTGGCAGTAGATGTAAAGAGCAAAATCATATTTTTCAGCAGCTTAAAAACATCGAGTGGCTCAAAAAGATCGAGCCAACTAAAAAATTCACTACGTTTTATCCAGCGATGTTTAAGATCGAGTATCTCAAGGATCCAACAGTCGATGTATCGAGCAAAATGATCTTTTCGAGCCATTCGAGCAAAAGATCGAAGTCCTTGGCAGTTGATGCATCGAGCAAAATTATTCTCTTGAGCAGATCAAGCGGTTTAAAAAGATCGAGCCAAGTGAAAAATTCACTACGTTTTAGCAGAATGAAAAAAAGATCGAGGTTTTTGGCAGTTGATCTACTGAGCTAGATTGTTTTTTCGAGCAGATCGAGCGGCTCAAAAAGATCGAGCTGCTTGAACAGATCACATTATTCGAGTGGATAAGTGTATTCGAACAGACAATTATTGTTAATTCAATAAATTCGAGTAAGATTATTTTTACGAGCAGATCGAAGTGCTCGAACAGACAATTATTGTTAATTTAATGAAATGATTAGTAATCAAGTTGGTCTAGAAGTTAAAAAATGACTTACTGCTTGATCTGCTCGATCTGTTCGAGCAGTCGACTGACAAGGTCACCTAGCTGCGATTATCGATATTGCTGAGCAATTTTTAAACAGCAGTAAGGAGTTTTAGCGTATTTTCAAAATCGCGATATGTGTTTTGGATAAATTTGAAATTTTTCAAGTCGATGGCATTTGTTTATAAATTTTTTTCGAGCCAAGAAAATGTTTACAATTTTTGGAACTTAACTCAACTTTTACATGTGATTATCTCGAAATATACAGTAAGAGCGTTTGGTGTATTTTGAAAATTCTAATTGGGAACGTATTTTGGATACATTTGAAATTTTTCAAGTCAATGGCATTTGTTTATAAATTTTTTTTGAGCCAAGAAAATGTTTACAATTTTTTGGAACTTAACTCAACTTTTACGTGTGATTATCTCGAAATATACAGTAAGGACTTTTAGCGCATTTTCAAAATTTTAATTGGGAACAGATTTTAGATCAATTTAAAACCTTCATGTCGATGGCAATTGTTTATATTTTTTTTTCGAGCCAAGAAAATGTTTACAATTTTTTGGAACTTAACTCAACTTTCACGTGTGATTATCTCGAAATATACAGTAAGGACTTTTAGCGCATTTTCAAAATTTTAATTGGGAAGGCATTTTGGATCGATTTAAAAACTTTCAAGTCGATGGCAATTGTTTATATATTTTTTTCGAGCCGAGAAAATGTTTACAATTTTTCTGAACTTAACACAACTTTCACGCGTGATTATCTTGAAATATACAGTAAGGACTTTTAGCGCATTTTCAAAATCCTAATTGGGAATGCGTTTTGGATAAATTTGAAATTTTTCAAGTCGACGGCATTTGTTTATGTCATTTTTTTCGAGCCATCAAAATATTTACAAACTCACTGTCCCTGTCCCTGTCCCTGTCCCTGTCCCTGTCCCTGTCCCTGTCCCTGTCCCTGTCCCTGTCCCTGTCCCTGTCCCTGTCCCTGTCACTGTCACTGTCACTATCACTGTCACAGTCACTGTGTCACTGTCACTGTCACTGTTTATATATTTTTTTCGAGCCAAGAAAATGTTTACAATTTTTTTTTTATTATTGATTATCTCGAAATATACAGTAAGAACTTTTAGCGCATTTTCAAAATTTTAACTGGGAACGCATTTTGGATCAATTTTAAAACTTTGAAGTCGATGGCAATTGTTTATATATTTTTTTTCGAGCCGAGAAAATGTTTACAATTTTTTTGAACGTAACTCAACTTTCACACGTAATTATCTCGAAATATACAGTAAGGACTTTTAGTGCATTTTCAAATTCCTAATTGGGAATGCGTTTTGGATAAATTTGAAATTTTTCAAGACGATGGCATTTGTTTGTCATTTTTTACTAGCCATCAAAATATTTACAAACTCACTGTCCCTGACTATGTCACTGTCACTGTCACTGTGACTGTCACTGTGATTGTCACTATGACTGTCACTGTGACTGTCACTGTGATTGTCACTATGACTGTCACTGTGACTGTGACTGTCACTGTCACTGTCACTGTCACTGTCACTGTCACTGTCACTGTCACTGTCACTGTCACTGTTTATATATTTTTTTCGAGCCAAGTCAATGTTTACAATTTTTTGGAACTTAACACAACATTCTCGCGTGATTATCTCGAAATATACAGTAAGGACTTTTAGCGCATTTTCAAAATTTCAATTGGGGACGCATTTTGGATCGATTTAAAAACTTTCAAGTCGATGGCAATTGTTTATATATTTTTTTCGAGCCGAGAAAATGTTTACAATTTTTTTGAACTTATCGCAACTTTCACACGTAATTATCTCGAAATATACAGTAAGGACTTTTAGTGCATTTTCAAATTCCTAATTGGGAATGTGTTTTGGATAAATTTGAAATTTTTCAAGATGATGGCATTTGTTTGTCATTTTTTACGAGCTATCAAAATATTTACAAACTCACTGTCCCTGACTATGTCACTGTCACTGTGACTGTCACTGTCACTGTCACTGTCTATGTCACTGTCACTGTCTATGTCACTGTCACTGTGACTGTCACTGTCTATGTCACTGTCACTGTCACTGTGACTGTCACTGTGACTGTGACTGTCACTGTCATTATTGATATTGCTGAGGAATTATTAAACGGCGGTAAGCGTGTACGAGAAACGACTACCTAATACAAACAACAACGCGTTTAGGGTACTAAAGATGGGGCGAAATGACCCTTTTTTCATGAGTAGACTCATTGAAAACATCCGACTCCAGGAGTCGACTCATGACTGTTGAAAAAGTAAAGAGACTGTATGACTGGAAGAAAGTGCTCAGCTCACCTCAAAAATTTTATGACTCAAATTTACACAGAAGTCGCTTGATTCCTCGACTCATTTCTTAGAGTCGACTCACTCGTAAGTTACCCTTCTCTAGTACACACATATTACTTATATACGCATATCACCGCTAAATCTATCACTATTTTAGAAAAAAATTAAAACAAAGAAACAACAGACCATCCCTTAATACCGTTACCACGGATACCATGTCCGCAAATCTCTAGACGAAGGCAGAGGGAAGAAAAACAAGGAAAACCAAAATTTACATGTATAGACTTTAAATTGCAAATAATATGCAAAAAAAAATCTATCTAAAGCGACTTGAAGAAATTATCTTAATGCTAATAAATAGAAACATAAAAAGTAGTAAATACAAAATAAATTACCATCTCCGATCATTCGCCCGACGGTATACTTATTCTTCAAAGTGGACGGAAGGTTGATATTGTCATCCTTGCTTAATTTAGCCAGCAGATTACCCTCGGACTCGTAGGTCCTGTTGTGCTCCTTCTTCGGCAGCTTGGGCTTGGGCCCCGCCCTGCAACAAAACCCCGCAACCGTAACAACAACGCCTGGCGACAACAACGCGGCTCGCATTACCCGTTCCTCAGTCCGGGCGTCTTCTTGTACGACTGTATCGCCTTGCTCTCCTCGAACTCCAGCTCGAAGTCGTCCTGCGAGAAGCGCTCGTTCCCGTAAACGAAGAACACGTCCTCCACCCCGAAAAACTGGGGCAGGCTTATCACGGGCTGGCCGGACAGGGTGAAGACCTTGCGCACCGCGCCAGAATCCAGCTGGGCGGCGTCCGTCAAGGACCTCAGCACTTGCTCCATGCTGCTCGAGTTTCTTTTGTTTAAGAGTATTCGGATTATCTGGAAATTTTTCTATTAATATTAAACCTAGGGGGTTTTACGCTACATATATTTGCGGAATACATTTTTCTTATTAATATTATTGTTTTATTAACACGTTCGCGCTAGTGTGTCCGACTTTATACTTGCGTAAATGCAATCCCAATTGCGGTGGCAGCGAACGTGTTAACTCGCATTTCGAGATTGAAATTAAAGGAAAGTGAATAATACAAATAATTAATATTTGAAATCACAGAGAGGTTATTTTTCGCTTTCTGTCAAAAGTCAATGAATAATCACTGAATGTACTTATTTGAATTAAAAAATGATAGATGGCGCTGATGATACTCTGGGTTTAATTTTAAGAGGAGGTCCTAATTTTTTACATATTTTTTAATTTAGACTAAATTTTTTATCTTACTGCTGCGGGCACAATTTTAATAAAAAAAATGATAGATGGCGCTGACGATATTCTAGATTTAATTTTAAGAGGAAGTCCTAATTTTTTACATATTTTTTAATTCACCTTACTGCTGCGGGCACAATTTTGAAAATTCATAACTTTTGTTTTGGTCAGCATTTTTAAAAGAAATAAACTACTTTACTTCACACATAGATGTAAAAGTATCTGTTAAAATTTGCAAAACAATAACGCAACGATTTCAATTTTATAATTCAGACTAAATTTTCTGTCATACTGCTGTAGGCACAATTTTGAAAATTCATAACTTTTTCATAAACATTCCTTACATACCCTTTAACCACTTCGCGCCCATGCAATTTTGATTGGATTATAGGTTTATTGAAAATTTGATTGGATTATACGTTTATTGAAAAATTACTTTTTTGTTGTTACGGTTTTCTACGAAATATTATTCCACCGTCATAATCTTATGCAAAAAAATCTAAAAAAATATTCCATAGATGGCGCTAAAGCGGTATTTTTTTTTATTTCTAAAATATTTTGTTTTGCTTGTTGCCACATGTGGCGACCTAGGTTTGAAGAGATTAACAATAATCACCAAAAAACTGCAGGCACACCGCAAAAAAAATTTGCACACCGCAATAAAAATTTGCTCAACCTTACTAAAAATTGATCGCGGATTAAAACTTGAATAAAAATAATGTATCCCACTTTAATACGGCGAGATCTTAAATGCTTACCTTCCTAGGTTTAAGTCCATTCCTTATTATAGTTACAAGGCGCGGACTCACGTAGTCGGGCGAAATTATTTTCGGCTGGGACGGGGATATTCCTATTTTAACATTCGACAAACGGCGTGACTTGTTCAAGTCCAGTTTGGTGTATTCGATCTTTTTAAAGTTGTCTCCTTTACCCGTGCACACGTACTCTTTCCCATCCTCGAATTCTTCGACACACGAAATCTACGGATTTTCTTTTTAGTACATCGGATTCTATTGTAAATTTGGAACAAAACGGCTTACTGTATCTTCGCCGCAAGTAATTCGCGTTTTTATTTTCACAGCACACTAGATCACCGGTGCGAATCATGACACTATACCTATTATTACTATACCATGATACTATAACTATTAATTTTAGTATCATGGGTGCGAACTATACCCAACTGTTTTATTCCAAATAAACTTCTAAATAAACGTGTGAGAACTTACTTTTCTCCCATCCATGGTGAAAATGGTGCGCACCCCACTAGGCAACGTAACATACTTATTCAGCAGCGCGGTGAGCTCGGCGAGTAAACTATCAAACGTCCGATACCGCTCTGAAGTGACCGGTATTAGAATCCCGTTAAAGAACTTATTACCGTTGTGATAGAACCTGACGCGCTTGGCCTTAACGGTCCGTGAGGCCGAGGAGACCCTCGTCTTGGTGATGGTCAGCTCGTCGACGCCGTTATCAATGATTTCGTCGACATCTGAGGTGAAACTGTTGCAGCTGGTCGATGACAGGCTGCGGCTGCTGTTCACATTATTCCTGGACATAATTGTCGGCGTTTTCCGTTTGTCGCTCATTTACACTTCGGTCGCATTATCCGGGGGGGCCGGTAATCTCTGTCTTATTGGATTTCGGGTCCGTACCGATAACTGGTTCCGCCTATGCCTGTGTGGGACTGTCAAAGGCGTTCGGATTTTTTGGGGGCAGTCGCGTCCGTCCGCGGCGACTCACGCAGAAATGTCACGTCGCGGAGATAACCGATTTCATGTGCACTTATTTATAAGACCGTGAACTGCGGGGGGTTATTGTTTAAAAGTTAACTGTTTATTTTAGATAAAAGGTGTTAACCTCCTTAGAGGTGTAGTGGGGGACCCGAACGAAATGACAAACAATCATGTTGCCAACATAATATTGGTCTCTCGCAGAGATAACTATACATAGATGTGTTACTGTGACGCCAGAGTTCTTCACATTAAATTAGTGTTGCCTGCCTTTTGAGCGAAACACCGCAGAATATTATTTATTGATTTTAAAATTATTATTTAAATTAGAAAACAAAAGGCATTCATCGGTAAAACTCTGAATTTTGTTATACAAAAGTTGACGCCAAAATCTGTTTTGAAATAAAAATATTAAAACAACTACAAACGACTTGAAACTTTCCAGAAGTACTCAAAATTCATCCGAAATTCTGATTCTGTAAAAAGCTGCAAACACCCCATCCGTAGATTTTGAGAAAATTGCACGTGAACGAAGCACAAAGTGAAAAATTTTAATTATTTTTAACATTTGAAAAAAAATATTAAAACAACTGCAAACGACTTGAAACTTGCCAGAAGTACTCAAAATTCATCCGAAATTATGATTATGTAAAAAGCTGCAAACACCCCATCCGTAGATTTTGAGAAAATTGCACGTGAACAAAGCACAAAGTGAAAAATTTTAATTATTTTTAACATTTGAAAAAAAATATTAAAACAACTGCAAACGACTTGAAACTTTCCAGAAGTACTCAAAATTCATCCGAAATTATGATTCTGTAAAAAGCTGCAAACACTCCATCCGTAGATTTTGAGATAATTGCACGTGAACAAAGCACAAAGTGAAAAATTTTAATTATTTTTAACATTTAAAAAAAATATTAAAACAACTGCAAACGACTTGAAACTTTCCAGAAGTACTCAAAATTCATCCGAGATTAGGATTCTGTAAAAAGCTGCAAACACCCCATCCGTAGATTTTGAGATAATTGCACGTGAACAAAGCACAAAGTGAAAAATTTTAATTATTTTTAACATTTAAAAAAAAATATTAAAACAACTGCAAACGACTTGAAACTTTCCAGAAGTACTCAAAATTCATCCGAAATTATGATTCTGTAAAAAGCTGCAAACACTCCATCCGTAGATTTTGAGATAATTGCACGTGAACAAAGCACAAAGTGAAAAATTTTAATTATTTTTAACATTTGAAAAAAAATATTAAAACAACTGCAAACGACTTGAAACTTGCCAGAAGTACTCAAAATTCATCCGAAATTATGATTATGTAAAAAGCTGCAAACACCCCATCCGTAGATTTTGAGAAAATTGCACGTGAACAAAGCACAAAGTGAAAAATTTTAATTATTTTTAACATTTAAAAAAAATATTAAAACAACTGCAAACGACTTGAAACTTTCCAGAAGTACTCAAAATTCATCCGAAATTATGATTCTGTAAAAAGCTGCAAACACTCCATCCGTAGATTTTGAGATAATTGCACGTGAACAAAGCACAAAGTGAAAAATTTTAATTATTTTTAACATTTGAAAAAAAATATTAAAACAACTGCAAACGACTTGAAACTTGCCAGAAGTACTCAAAATTCATCCGAAATTATGATTATGTAAAAAGCTGCAAACACCCCATCCGTAGATTTTGAGAAAATTGCACGTGAACAAAGCACAAAGTGAAAAATTTTAATTATTTTTAACATTTAAAAAAAATATTAAAACAACTGCAAACGACTTGAAACTTTCCAGAAGTACTCAAAATTCATCCGAGATTAGGATTCTGTAAAAAGCTGCAAACACCCCATCCGTAGATTTTGAGATAATTGCACGTGAACAAAGCACAAAGTGAAAAATTTTAATTATTTTTAACATTTAAAAAAAAATATTAAAACAACTGCAAACGACTTGAAACTTTCCAGGAGTACTCAAAATTCATCCGAGATTAGGATTCTGTAAAAAGCTGCAAACACCCCATCCGTAGATTTTGAGATAATTGCACGTGAACAAAGCACAAAGTGAAAAATTTTAATTATTTTTAACATTTAAAAAAAATATTAAAACAACTGCAAACGACTTGAAACTTTCCAGAAGTACTCAAAATTCATTCGAGATTAGGCAAAATGGCAACACTCTAAACGTGAATTGCAGTAAGCAAAATTTACTTCTCAACTTAAAAAAAAATTCTCAAAAAATTATCACCTTAGGAATTAGCTTCAAATTCTGAAAATCTACTCCAAAGTAATGTATTTTTGTCACACTGGAAAATAATCATCGTAACCGAGCTGGTGACAAAATTACAACACCACAAAACTGTTTTAAATACAAGAGTTTAATTCGTCGACAGCGCCATTAACTCGCAACGTTTGAGTCACGCAACTACCAGCCACCGAACAATTTGTAACCATATCTATTTCGCGAGACCTTGGGACATTTAATTTCCCTCTATTATCACCACTGATTGTTGTTAATCAACCTCCCGTAACTAGGACGAATGAAATTGTTTTCCAGCATTAAAGCCAAATAAGGAAATCAAATAACCATTGCGTACAATTGATTTAAGATTAATATACCCCCCAGGTATTAAACCATCCGCAATTAATTCATAATAATTAATCATAACCTCACTTTTCAGCAACGTGTTATTTACTTTTTAAGCAACGTGTTATTTTTCCTTGAATCATGGTGCGTAAGCTGAAATACCACGAGCAGAAGCTCCTGAAGAAGGTCGATTTCATTTCCTGGGAAGTGGACAACAATTTGCATGAAGTCAAGGTCCTCAAGAAATACCATGTGCAGAAGCGGGAAGACTATACCAAGTAAGGCATGTCCGGCGTGTAAATATTTACATTCCCGGTACCTGCTCATTGTCTTTTTAATTGTAATCGGATTTTTCGCACGGTGCGAGGTTGACAACCTTAGATGTTATTGTTTTAATAACATAATTCAAGTTGGCTAGGCAAAATTGCATTAATTCTTGATTTTTCTGTCAGCGTACAAGTTGTAGTGTTTTTTTTTACTCATAATAAACATAAATTAGTTTTTAAAAGTTATAGTTTTCTATAATGTTTAAAGCAACTTGTCGTTTAGATATAATAAGCTGTCCAGAAACATCAGGGAATTGGCCAGGAAGATAAAGGAGGTTGACCAGAAGCATCCATTTAGGACAGAGTGTAGTGCACAATTACTCGAAAAGTTGTAAGTATTGTACGTCGCTAGAAAATCCCCGGCAGTCAAGAGATGGCGCTTTACTAAAGAAAACATAAATTATCTGGCAACAATGCAGAATTCAACTGGACTACTAAAATTAGTTGATGTGCGGATTAAAAAAAACTGATCCAAATGTCTAAAATTATATCTCAGTTAACACGTTCGCTGCCACCGACGTGCTAGTGCGTCCAACTTTATACTTGCGTATGTGCAATCTCAATTGTAGTGGCAGCAAATGTGTTAATTGGTCAACAGATGGCACTTTAGTTAAGAAAAATTAAATTATTATACTGGCAACGCAGAATTCAACTGGAGTATTAAAATTAGTTCATGTGTTCAAAAAACTGATGTATCACGAAGTAAACCCCTCAAACGAACAATGAATCGAACGTTTGAATATTGTTATATTATTTTAATTCAATGTATTTATTTTACAGATATTTAATGGGTCTAATTCCAACAAGATGGGATCTAAGCTTGGCAGAAAAGGTCACGGCGTCTTGCTTCTGCAGGCGTAGATTATCTGTCGTCATGGTCAGAAGTAAGTATTTGTTTTTTGTTTAAATAATTAATACTAATAACGTAGGTAGATACATTTTAATTTTTGTTTCTTTTGGGTTCTGACATGAGAAGATTTCTATGTTATTTAATTAACTTTACAACTTATTCGAAAAATATTTTGGCAATTTAAAACGTTGACCACTTTGTCAGTCGCCGGTGACTGACGCTAAACTATCCAATGGGGCCCAATTTTGAAAAATTCGTAACTCGTTTGAAAATTGGTGGTTTTTAAAAAAACAATTGTGGATTTTAAAGAGTGATATTTTAGTCATTTAATACAATTTTTCTAGAATTGATTTTCTGCGGTTTATATTTTTAACGAATTGTTTTCACTGATGCGTCCCGAATGTTCATCAAAAATTTCAAAAATTCCTAACTTGTTTGAAAATGCATTAATCTTTAAAAACAAAAGTGTTTTAAGAAGAGTGATGTTTTAACAATAGAATATAATTTTTTTGGAATTTATTCTCTATAGCACATATTTTTTGAAATTTTTTTCTCAAATGTTCAACAAATGAACCAATTAAATTTTCAAAAATTCGTAACTCGTTTGAAAATTGGTGGATTTTAAAAAACAAAAATGGATTTTAAAGAGCGATATTTTAGCAATTTAAAACAATTTTTCTAGAATTTATTTTCTGCGGTTTATATTTTTAACGAATTGTTTTCACCGATGCGTCCCGAATGTTCATCAAAAGTTTCAAAAATTCGTAACTTGTTTGAAATTGAATGAATCTTTAAAAACTAAAGTGCTTTTAGAAGAGTGATGTTTTAACAATTTAATATATTTTTTTTGGAATTTATTCTCCACGGCACATATTTTTTGGAATTTTTTTCCCAAGTGTTAACAAATGCAACGATGAAATTTTCAAAAATTCGTAACTCGTTTGAAAATTGGTGGATTTTAAAAAACTAAGGTGCATTTTAAAGAGTGATATTTTAGCAATTTGAAACAATTTTTCTAGAATTTATTTTCTGCGGTTTATATTTTTAACGAATTGTGTTCACCGATACGTCCCGAATGTTCATCAAAAGTTTCAAAAATTCGTAACTTGTTTGAAAATGTATGAATCTTTAAAAACAAAAGTGCTTTTAGAAGAGTGATGTTGTTTTAACAATAGAATATAATTTTTTTGCAATTAATCTTCACGGTACACAATTTTTGAAATTTTTTTTCTCAAGCGTTCAACAAATCCAACGATGAAATTTTCAAAAATTCGTAACTTGTTTGAAAATTGGTGGATTTTAAAAAACAAAAGTGGATCTTAAAGAGCAATATTTTAGTCATTTAATACAATTTTTCTAGAATTTATTTTCTGCGCTTTATATTTTTAACGAATTATGTTCACTCTTCAAAAGTTTCAAAAAATTGTTTGAAAATGTATTAATCTTTAAAAACTAAAGTGCTTTTAGAAGAGTGATGTTTTAACAATAGAATATAATTTTTTTGGAATTTATTCTCCACGGTACACATTTTTTGGAATTTTTTTCCCAAGTGCTCAACAAATGCAGCGATGAAATTTTCAAAAATTCGTAACTCGTTTGAAAATTGGTGGATTTTAAAAAACAAAAATGGATTTTAAAGACCTATATTTTAGTAATTTAAAACAATTTTTCTAGAATTTTTTTTTCTGCGGTTTATATTTTTAACGAATTGTTTTCACCGATACGTCCCGAATGTTCATCAAAAGTTTCAAAAATTCGTAACTTGTTTGAAAATGCACGAATCTTTAAAAACTAAAGTGCTTTTAGAAGAGTGATGTTTTAACAATTGAATATAGTTTTTTTGGAATTTATTCTCCACGGTACATATTTTTTGGAAAAAATTGTTCAACAAATGCAATGATGAAATTTTCAAAAATTCGTAACTTGTTTGAAAATGTATGAATCTCCAAAACCAAAAGTGCTTTTAGAAGAGTGATGTATTAACCATTAAATATAATTTTTTTGGAATTTATTCTCCACGGTATACATTTTTTGGAATTTTTTTCTCAACAAATGCAACGATGAAATTTTCCAAAATTCGTAACTTGTTTGAAAATGTATGAATCTTAAAAAACTAAAGTGCATTTAGAAGAGTGATGTTTTAACCATTGAATATAATTTTTTTGGAATTTATTTTCCACGGTACACATTTTTTGGAATTTTTTTTTTCAACAAATGCAACGATAAAATTTTCAAAAATTCGTAACTCGTTTGAAAATGTATGAATATCCAAAACCAAAAGTGCTTTTAGAAGAGCGATGTTTTAACAATTGAATATAATTTTTTTGGAATGTATTCTCCACGGTACACATTTTTTTAAATTTTTTTCTCAACAAATGCAACGATAAAATTTTCAAAAATTCGTAACTTGTTTGAAAATGTATGAATCTCTCATTTTTTGAAATTTTTTTCTCAAGTGTTCAACAAATATTCTCCTATTTTTAACGTCTACATGTTTGTAAGCAAAATTCTACATTTACAGATAAAATGTGCGAAAACATCAAGAGCGCGACCAAACTGATAGAACAGGGCCACGTCCGCATCGGCCCCGAACTGATCAAAGACCCCGCCCTCCTGGTGACCCGAACGCTCGAAGACTTCGTCACGTGGGTGGACAACTCGAAGATCAAGCAACACGTTTTGGAATACAACGGACTGGTAAGCGAAATCATCTTCTCGCACATACATTAACAATAATGACATTTATTCCTTTTTCAGAGGGACGACTTTATCATGTAATCATAATTAAATTTTGTATATAAATAAATAAACCAATCGACGATAACAGAGTTTTTTTAATTATCCTTATCTATTGATATAAATTGGTGCACTCAATTGAATTGCATGTAATAACCTAAATTGAATTGTAAATATAACCTCAAAATTGTGTGGAAGATGAGGAAGCAGTATGTGGGTTTATGCAGAAGGTGTTATAGCACTGGGAGTACGATAAAACCGAAGATATGTATAGTTGGTGCGGGTCCAGCTGGCTTTTATGCCGCCCAGCATTTGGTGAAGAATTTACGGACCGCACAGGTTGATATTTTCGAGCGACTGCCTGTTCCGTTCGGACTTGTAAGGTAAATAAAAGTCAGTAATAAGTAATTGTGGAGGCTTTCACTTCGTGATACATTTTGAATACTTCAAGTTGGTATCACTTTATTAAATCGTTGTGACTATAGTTTTGACACTTGGCTTGTTACTATCTAACTATCAATATTTACACCGTGAGATCAAAAAGTCGAAAATATCGCTTCGTGATACATTTTGAGCACTTCAAATAATACAAGTACCAACAAGGTTGATATCACTTTATTAAATCGTTGTGACTATAGTTTTGACACTTTTAGCGTGTTACTATCAAACTGTCAATATTTACACCGTGAGATCAAAAAGTCGAAAATATCGCTTCGTGATACATTTTGAACACTTCAAAAAATACGAGTATCAACGAGGTTGGTATCACTTTATTAAATCGTTATGACTATAGTTTTGACACTTTTAGCGTGTTACAGTCAAACTATCAATATTTACACCGTGAGATCAAAAAGTCGAAAATATTGCTTCATGATACATTTTGAACGCTTCAAATAATACAAGTACCAACAAGGTTGGTATCACTTTATTAAATCGTTGTGACTATGGTTTTGACACTTTTATCGTGTTACTATCAAACTGTCAATATTTACACCGTGAGATCAAAAAATCAATATTAGGTAGAACATTGAAAAATTTAAAATTTAAAATTTGAATGAATTTTGAAAATTACTTGAACAAAAAAAATCTGAAAAAATAAATAGTGATGTAATAGAATTCCACAAAAAATTTAATACCTTTACAAAACATCTGCCTTTAAAATTGACTTAATTTTTTGAAAATCTGCCAATTTCTCCGTGAGATTATTTTTTTAAAATTAATGTTTTAAGTCGTACACGTCAATACAGAAAAAATCGAAAAGAAAAATACTTGTATGATAAAATTGCTTAAAATGTTTAACATATTCACAAGATTTTGAAAATGTGTCAATTTTTCTGTGAGTTATAAAATTTTGAAAATTATCGTTTTAAAAAAAAATCAAATTGCTTAAAATGTTTAACGTATTCACAAGATTTTGAAAATGTGTCAATTTTTCCGTGAGTTATGAAATTATGAAAAAAAATATTTTAATTTGTCGAACACCGAAAAAAAATCAAATTGCTTAAAATGTTCAACATATTCACAAGATTTTGAAAATGTGTCAATTTTTCCGTGAGTTATGAAATTATGAAAAAAAATGTTTTAATTTGTGGAACACCGAAAAAAAAATCAAATTGCTTAAAATGTTTAACATATTCACAAGATTTTGAAAATGTTTCAATTTTTCCGTGAGTTATGAAATTATGAAAAAAAAATGTTTTAATTTGTCAAAAACCGAAAAAAAAATCAAATTGCTTAAAATGTTTAACAAATTCACAATATTTTAAAAATGTGTCAATTTTTCCGTGAGTTATGAAATTATGAAAAAAAATGTTTTAATTTGTCGAACACCGAAAAAAAAATCAAATTGCTTAAAATGTTTAACATATTCACAAGATTTTGAAAATGTGTCAATTTTTCCGTGAGTTATAAAATTTTGAAAATTATCGTTTTAAAAAAAAATCAAATTGCTTCAAATGTTTAACGTATTCACAAGATTTTGAAAATGTGTCAATTTTTCCATGATTTATGAAATTATGGAAAAAAATGTTTTAATTTGTCGAACACTGAAAAAAAAATCAAATTGCTTACAATGTTTAACATATTCACAAGACTTTGAAAATGTGTCAATTTTTCCGTGAGTTATGAAATTATGAAAAAAAATGTTTTAATTTGTCGAACACCGAAAAAAAAATCAAATTGCTTAAAATGTTCAACATATTCACAAGATTTTGAAAATGTGTCAATTTTTCCGTGAGTTATGTAATTATGAAAAAACATGTTTTAATTTGTCAAACACCGAAAAAAAAATCAAATTGCTTAAAATGTTCAACATATTCACAAGATTTTGAAAATGTGTCAATTTTTCCGTGAGTTATAAAATTTTGAAAATTATCGTTTTAAAAAAAAATCAAATTGCTTCAAATGTTTAACGTATTCACAAGATTTTGAAAATGTGTCAATTTTTCCGTGAGTTATGAAATTTTGAAAATTAACGTTTTAATTTGTCGAACACCGAAAAAAAAATCAAATTGCTTAAAATGTTTAACATATTCACAAGATTTTGAAAATGTGTCAATTTTTCCGTGACTTATGAAATTATGAAAAAAAAATGTTTTAATTTGTCGAACACCGAAAAAAAAATCAAATTGCTTAAAATGTTTAACATATTCACAAGATTTTGAAAATGTGTCAATTTTTCCGTGAGTTATAAAATTTTGAAAATCATCGTTTTAAAAAAAAAATCAAATTGCTTCAAATGTTTAACGTATTCACAAGATTTTGAAAATGTGTCAATTTTTCCGTGAGTTATAAAATTTTGAAAATTATCGTTTTAAAAAAAAATCAAATTGCTTAAAATGTTTAACGTATTCACAAGATTTTGAAAATGTGTCAATTTTTCCGTGAGTTATAAAATTATGAAAATTATCGTTTTAATTTGTCGAACACTGAAAAAAAAAATCAAATTGCTTAAAATGTTTAATATACAGGGTGCTCAGATTTCGTAGGGGCAACATGGACAACTTCTGCATTTGAAGAGATAGAGAGATTGTCAAATTAGCAAAAAGGTGCAGGTTCGAGGGCTCGTTGAGAATTCACCCCCAAATCCCACTTGTCATGGCTCACTTGTTTAAAATAAAAATTAAAACAAAATCTCCCAATTTCTTCAATTTCAGATTATCTTTTATTGTGGAGGCCATGACGAGTGGGATTTGGGGGTGGATTCTCAATGAGCCCTCGAACCTGCACCTTTTTGCTAATTTGACCATTTCTCTATCTCTTCAAATGCTTATTGTAGTTATCTTTAGATTAATTTTAATTTTAGGTATTTATGTTATACTTTAGCTATATTTTGTATTTTCCCTGTAACTAGGTTTCTAATCTGTTGGGAAATAAATAATTATTATTATTATTATTAAAAAGTTGCCCATGTTGTCCCTACAAAATCCGAGCACCCTGTATACCTATTTTTGAAAACGTGTAAATTTTCAGATTTGGCGTAGCACCTGACCATCCCGAAGTCAAAAACGTGATCAACACCTTCACCAAGACAGCGCAACATCCGAACGTGAATTTCCTTGGCAACATCAAAGTGGGCTCCGATGTCACCATAGATAAATTAAAGGAGGCCTATCACGCGGTGTTACTCGTAAGTGATTCATCGTTGACAAACTCTTGTGTTCGTAAGGATTACTTTTCCAGACCTACGGTGCTGACGAAAACAGAAAACTGCAAGTACCCGGCGAGGACTTGACCAACATCGTGTCGGCGAAGAGTTTGGTCGGTTGGTACAACGGCGTCCCTTGGGACAAGGACTTGAAGGTTGATTTGAGCGGCAGGGCTGCCGCTGTGTTCGGGCAGGGAAATGTTGCCATTGATGTTGCGAGGATATTGTTAACACCAATCGATATATTGAAGGTAAACTTTGACTGTAGTCCGGTGACGGTTCGAGGGGTTTTTTCTGTTACGGCCTATAATTATTATATTATAATAATATTGTTATAGGTAGCAGAGGTGGTAAAACAGATATCTGTATTGCCACCTCTGCTACCATGAGTAGCAGAGGTGGTAAAACAGATATCTGTATTACCAACTCTGCTACCTCGGCCGTACCATGAGTAGCAGAGGTGGTAAACAGATATCTGTATTGCCTCCTCTGCTACCATGAGTAGCAGAGGTGGTAAAACGGATATCTGTATTGCCACCTCTGCTACCATGAGCAGCAGAGGTGGTAAAACAGATATCTGTATTACCACCTCTGCTACCTCGGCCGTACCATGAATAGCAGAGGTGGTAAACATATATCTGTATTGCCACCTCTGCTACCATGAGTAGCAGAGGTGGTAAAACAGATATCTGTATTGCCACCTCTGCTACCTCGTCCGTACAATGAATCACCCCGCGGGCCATCACTGCTGCAGTCTTTGCTTTGATTCAAATTTTACCTCAATTTCAGAAAACCGACATAACCAAACACGCCCTGGAACAACTATCGGAATCGAAGATCAAAACGGTCCACCTCATAGGCAGAAGAGGTCCGCTGCAAGCGGCGTTCACCATCAAAGAACTCCGAGAAATGCTGAAGCTGCCCGACTGTTCGACGACCTGGTGCAAACAAGACTTTCACGGTGTACCGGAAATCATTCCCACTCTTGCCAGACCCAAGAAGCGAATCACCGAGCTGATGATGAAGTCGGTGAACGAACCGACCAGCAACCTGAAGGCATTCAACGTCGTCTTCTTCAGATCACCCCTCGAATTCCTTGGCGATGGCAAAATCGAGGGAGTCAAGCTCGGCGTTAATAAACTCGAAGGTGATGATTTCTTGAAACAACGAGCCGTCCCCAGTGGTGCAACGGAATTCCTGGATTGCGATTTGGGTGTTACGAGTATAGGTTACAAGTCTATCAACATCGATCCGTCCATTGATTTTGATCATGCGCAGGGAGTGGTGAGGAATGCTGATTTTAAAGTTTCGCGGGGGATGTACGCATCGGGTTGGTTGGCAACGGGACCTACGGGTGTTATTTTGACAACCATGTCCAACGCGTTTACCACCGCTGATGTGATGGTTAAGGATATGGACGGTTTGCTGGATGAGGAGAAGCCCGGATTTGAAGCGATAGGACCGGTGTTGAAGGGGCAGGTGGTGCGGTGGGAGGATTGGTTGAAGATTGATAAGTACGAGGAGGGGGAGGGGAGCAAGGTTGGGAAGCCGCGGGAGAAGATTGTTGATGTTGAGAAGATGTTGGAGGTTGCCGGTTGAATTTGTTTTATGCTGCTTTTATTAAAGTTCTAATAAGTGACGGTTCGCGAGGTTTTTTCAAGAGGTGGTAATACAGATAGGTGCGGTCATGCAGCCAGCCGTCTCTACCTTTCTGTATTGCCACCTCTTGTTCTTCGGCCGTACCAGAAAAAAACCACGCGAGCCGTCACTGGTTATAATACAGTAACTCATTATTATTATTAAAGTCGGTCCAGGGATTTATTTTTATATGGTTATGTAATACTGTAAGTTTGGTTAAGGAGGCCGTAAAACAATGCAATAGTTGTTATGGAAACGCGTTAACAACCTCCTCTACGAAGGTTCACGATCCGCCACTGATTATTCGTTTTAAATAAAGTAAAACCGTTGTGTAAAATTTTATAACAATTTATCCTTACAAATTGCACATTTGAAAAATTTCAGAGTTATCGGAGCGTAACTTCAAATCGCGAGCCCTATATTTTAAAGCCCCTTTCATATACAGGGTGTTTCACAGCTCTGAGAACGGCCAATCATGTGCTTATTTTTCAAAATTTCGAAAAATGTTTTATACAAAAGTTGTGCATAATAGTGAGCTGCATGCCCTAAGAATATTTAAATTTATACAGGGTTACAGTTTTTTTAAATGGAACACCCTGTATTTTTTGTCATTTTTGAATTATACGGAGCAAATAAAGGTGAGTTACTTCAATACTCCCTATACCTATTGTTTGCCGTTTTCGAAATATTTGAAGATTTGTTGAAATGCAAGGTCTGGATGAAATTTTATTTTTGCCCCAGTGATTGACGTTGAACGATTAAAATCATTTCAATTATTTGCTTGAAGGTTCGAATTATACAACCGTGATTTCATACAAAAAATTATACAGGGTGATAAAAAAATGCGGTAGAAAAACTCAACTTATCAAGTTGAATAACTTCGTTTTTTTCAAATGGCACACCCTGTGTTTAGTAACGTATTCTCAAGTAGAATCCAATTATCTTTCAGATTATAATATTTATTCCTGATATGATAATCGCCGAATACAAGAAAACTATTGAGATTAGGAACGGGGAACCCTTATTAAATCTGAAAGATAATTGGATTCTACTTAAGAATACCTTACTAAATACAGGGTGTGCCATTTGAAAAAACGAAGTTATTTAACGGTTTTTCTACCGCATTTTTCTATCACCCTGTATATTTTTTTGTATGAAATCATGGTTGGCTCTATAGTTCGAACCTTCAACCAAATAATAAAAATGATTTTAATCGTTCAACGTCAATCACTGGGGCAAAAATAAAATTTCACCCAGACCATGCATTTCAACAAATCTTCAAATATTTCGAAAACGGCAAACAATAGGTATAGGGAGTATTGGAGTAACTCACCTTTATTTGCTCCATATAATTCAAAAATGACAAAAAATACAGGGTGTTCCATTTAAAAAAAACATAAGTTTGGTCTGTAACTTTGTTATGAGACACCCTGTATAAATTTAAATTTTTTTAGGGCGTGCAGCTCACTATTATACACAACTTTTGTATAAAACATTTTGATAAATAAGCACGTGATTGACCGTTCCCAGAGCTCTGAAACACCCTGTATATTTTCTTACTTGTATCTCAAAATGCGATACATATTTTTAAACCTTGGGTTTCCTTAATAACAAAGAATAAAATTTTGTAAATTGCAAAAGGGCGTTGAATTGCGGTTATCTTACGATTTATATTTTTCATACCGAGTGACCCAGGGAACTGTAAAAGCCACATAACTTATTTGCTATTTGAGACATCGAGTTGTATTTTACATAAACTGCTACCCACACCAGTGACGGCTCGCGGGTTTTTTTCTGGTACGGCCGAGGAACAAGAGGTGGCAGCCAGCCGTCTCTGCAACTGACCCTACCTATCTGTATTGCCACCCTTGTTACCTCGGCCGTACCAAAAAAAACCACGCGAACCGTCACTGACCCACACCCATTCTACGTATCTATCATTTGCAAATTACTGAAAAACCAACAAATTTCCTCGGCTGCTTTACACATAATTCGATGCAGAATGAAACACTATCTATCACCTCATTACATTTTGATCACTTCGAATTACTAGCGGACTGTTTATTATTATTAAAAACTGCGTAGTTGCTCTCCCGCTTGATATTAACAAAAGAGCACTTACCGACGATGAACCCGTTGTCGTTCTTACTTCTTCCCGGTCGGCAGCGCATGATGGTGATCACTAATTCAAACGATAAAACACAATTAACACGGAAGAACTTGGCACGGCGTCTTTTTTTACATCACTACGTCATCGAAACATTTGAAAATGAGCGTCACCGGCGTGCATAAAGTTCCACGGCGCTAGTTACACTTGGCAGTTCAGCCGTCTTCTAAAAGGTGGCGCAGTCACGGCAAACATTCGTATAATTATATTCGATGATTTCCCGAATTACGGAGTATTAACATAATTAAATAAATAATAAACGAAGATTCTCCGTATATAGCTGAATCAAAAGCGTGAACATGCCTCCGACAGGGATCGAATCTGGAGGTTGTAGGTTCGATCCCTGTCGGAGGCATGTTCACACTTTTGATTCAGCTATATACGGAGAATCTCCGTTTATTATTTATTTAAGTATTCGTGTAATTAGTTTAAATTTTTAAATGCACAAAACTAGAAATTATTTTAATCATTACAAGCAAACTTGTATTTTTAAATCTGTTTAGTTATTTGTATTGTTGAAATTGTAAGATAATTGGTAATGGTATAAACGCCTAATAACAGGCAACCCGATATACGCGTAACTTGTATTAATTTAATATAATTATAAAAATTTCTGATTTTAAGCGTAACTAGTGTAAGTTGAAACTACAAGTGCAATTGCGCTAATATATTCCACATTTTAATGAAAATAAATATATAATGGCGAGTGATATTGGTCGCGTTCGTCAGATTAAACAGTTAGGTGTTTACTGCCAACCGTTGGGGTATTTTCTTATGAACGCACTGTTGATCGTGAACAAGTTCGTCCAGCGGTCGCCATTTTACCAATCGTACAAATTAGACTGATTGGTGTTGGAATCAAGTGTTGAATGAAAATAAATATATATTCTTAATAATTTGTGAAGTGTGCCGCCGAAATGGAGGTTCAATTTTAAATTCTGATGCTGAAGAGCCAAAATTCACCAGATTTCCAAGATATTCTTAATAATTTGTTGTATACGTTGTAATTATTCAAACAAATACTAAATCCACGTGGCAAAAAGTTTTTTCGTAAAATCACTGAAGTTTTAAAAGTTACAAAATCAACAATAAAGAGGATTTCTGGGATGAGTTAAAGTGGAAACGAATGGTGGTGGGTGGGCCCTATTGGTGGTGGGTGGGCCCTATCCCACTCTCCAATCCGTTAAACACGCCCCAGAGTTTCTACAAAGCAATTCTTTTGTCGAAGCAACAATCAACAATTTGATACTTCTCTTTTAAATTAATTAATAATCGTAAAACCCTCGTTTATGTTCCAAGGATTGGTGGATGGGATAGGGCCGACCCACCCCCCTCGTTTTCACTTACACTTAGCCTACAAAACTCGACTTGATTAAAGAAATTTCTTCGACAAATCACTGGATTTTGAGAAGTTGCAAAACCACCAATAAAGAGGTTTTCTGGGTTGAGTTAAAGTGGAAACGAAGGGTGGTGGGTGGGCCCTATCCCACTCTCCAATCCATTAAACACGCCACAGAGTTTCTACAAAGCAATTCTTTTGTCGTAGCAACAATCAACAATTTGATACTTCTCTTATCAATTAATTAACAATTGTAAACCCTCGTTTATGTTCCAAGGATTGGAGGATGGGATAGGGCCCACCCACCCCCCTCGTTTTCACTTACACTTAACCAACAAAACTCCGTTTGATTAAAGAAATTTCTTCGTCAAATCACTGGATTTTAAAAAGTTGCAAAACCACCAATAAAGAGGTTTTCTGGGTTGAGTTAAAGTGGAAACGAAGGGTGGTGGGTGGTCCCTATCCCACTCTCCAACCCGTTAAACACGCTCCAGAGTTTCTACAAAGCAATTATTTTGTCGAAGCAACAATCAACAATTTGATACTTCTCTTATAAATTAATTAACAATTGTAAAACCCACGTTTATGTTCCAAGGATTGGAGGCTGGGATAGGGCCCACCCACCGCCCTTCGATTCCACTTAAACCTAACCAAGAAAACACTGTTTGATTAAAGAAATTTCTTCCTCAAATCACTGAAGTTTTAAAAGCTGTAAAACCAATAAGAAAGAAGGTTTCTGGGTTAAGTTAAAGTGGAAACGAAGGGTGGTGGGTGGTCCCTATCCCACTCTCCAATCCGTTAAACACGCCCCAGAGTTTGTACAAAGCAATTTTTTTGTCGATGCAACAATCAACAATTTGATACTTCTCTTATCAATTAATGAACAATTGTAAAACCCTGGTTTATGTTCCAAGGATTGGAGGATGGGATAAAGCCCACCCACCCCCCTCGTTTTCACTTAAACTTAACCTACAAAACTCGGCTTGATTAAAGAAATTTCTTCGACAAATCATTGGATTTTGAAAAGTTGCAAAACCACCAATAAAGAGGTTTTCTGGGTTAAGTTAAAGTGGAAACAAAGGGTGGTGGGTGGGCCCTATCCCACTCTCCAACCCGTTAAACACGCCCCAGAGTTTCTACAAAGCAATTCTTTTGTCGAAGCAACAATAAACAATTTGATACTTCTCTTATCAATTAATTAACAATTGTAAAACCCTGGTTTATGTTCCAAGGATTGGAGGATGGGATAGGGCCCACCCACCCCCCTCGTTTTCACTTAAACGTAACCTACAAAACTCGGCTTGATTAAAGAAATTTCTTCGACAAATCACTGGATTTTGAAAAGTTGCGAAACCACCGATAAAGAGATTCTCTGGGTTGAGTGAAAGTGGAAACGAAGGGTGGTGGGTGGGCCCTATCCCACTCTCCAACCCGTTAAACACGCCCCAGAGTTTCTACAAAGCAATTATTTTGTCGAAGCAACAATCAACAATTTGATACTTCTCTTATAAATTAATTAATAATTGTAAAACCCTCGTTTATGATCCAAGGATTGAAGAATGGGATAGGGCCCACCCACCCCCCTCGTTTTCACTTAAACTTAACCTACAAAACTCGGCTTGATTAAAGAAATTTCTTCGACAAATCACTGGATTTTGAAAAGTTGCGAAACCACCGATAAAGAGATTCTCTGGATTGAGTTAAAGTGGAAACGAAGGGTGGTGGGTGGGCCCTATCCCACTCTCCAATCCGTTAAACACGCCCCAGAGTTTCTACAAAGCAATTATTTTGTCGAAGCAACAATCAACAATTTGATACTTCTCTTATAAATTAATTAACAATTGTAAAACCCTCGTTTATGATCCAAGGATTGAAGGATGGGATAGGGCCCACCCACCCCCCTCGTTTTCACTTAAACTTAACCTACAAAACTCGGCTTGATTAAAGAAATTTCTTCGACAAATCACTGGATTTTGAAAAGTTGCGAAACCACCGATAAAGAGATTCTCTGGGTTGAGTTAAAGTGGAAACGAAGGGTGGTGGGTGGGCCCTATCCCACTCTCCAATCCGTTAAACACGCCCCAGAGTTTCTACAAAGCAATTCTTTTGTTGAAGCAACAATCAACAATTTGATACTTCTCTTTTAAGTTAATTAACAATTGTAAAATAATCGTTTATGTTCCAAGGATTGGAGGATGGAATAGGGCCCACCCACCACCCTTCGCTTCCACTTAAACCTCACCAACAAAACACTGTTTGATTAAAGAAATTTCTTCGTCAAACCACTGAAGTTTGAAAAGTTACAAAACCACCGATAAAGAGGTTTTCTGGGTTAGGTTAAAGTGGAGACGAAGGGCGGTGGGTGGGCCCTATCCCACCCTCCAATCTGTTAAACACGTCCCAGAGTTTCTACAAAGCAATTTTTTTGTCGAAGCAACAATCAACAATTTGATACTTCTCTTATCAATTAATTAACAATTGCAAAACCCTCGTTTGTGTTCCAAGGATTGGAGGATGGGATAGGGCCCACCCACCCCCCTCGTTTTCACTTAAACTTAACCTACAAAACTCGGTTTGATTAAAGAAATTTCTTCGACAAATCACTGGAGTTTTAAAAGCTGCAAAACCAATAAGAAAGAGGGTTTCTGGGTTAAGGATTAGAGGATGGGATAGGGACCACCCACCCCCCTCCTTTTTTTCTTAAACTTAACCTACAAAACTCAGCTTGATTAAATAAATTTCTTTGTCAAATCACTGAAGTTTGAAAAATTACAAAACAACTAATAGAGAAGTTTTCTGGGTTGAGTTAGAGTGAAAACGAAGGATGGTGGGTGGGCACTATCTCACTCTCCAATTTACGGATAATAAACAAGGGTTTACATGCCAAAATTAATTAATAACATAAAAATAAGAAATACTTTGTGTTTTTGTGATTCACGTTATTTATTAGTGGAAACATCGGAGCGTGGGCAACAAATTGGATTGTAGGATAGGGCCCACCCACCCCCCTTCGTTTCCACTTAAACCTAACCAAAAAAACACTGTTTGATTAAAGAAATGTCTTCGTCAAATCACTGGAGTTTTAAAAGCTGCAAAATCAACTATAAAGTTGAAGTGAAAACAAAGGGTGGTGGGTGGGCCCTATCCCATTTTTATAGTACCACGTAGTGGCAACTATTTTAAGCAAGTTTAGAATATTTCAAGCTCGCAGTAACTGTTTTTCTATTTTTTAACCGAATTTAAAAAATCCAACTACAGAAAAAATCAAACGGGTTTTGAATTAAGATTATTTAACAATTTAGGTAATTGACCTTTTGAATTTTTTATGGCAACACGTAGTAGCAACTATTTTAAGCAACTTCAGAATATTTCAAGCTCGTGGCAATTGTTTTTCTATTTTTTATCGAATTTAAAAAATGCAACTACAGAAAAAATCAAACGGGTGTTGAATTAAGATTATTTAACAATTTAGGTAATTGACCTTTTGAATTTTTTATGGTAACACGTAGTAGCAACTATTTTAAGCAACTTTAGAATATTTCAAGCTCGCAGCAATTGTTTTTCTATTTTTTACCGAATTTAAAAAATGCAACTACAGAAAAAATCAAACGGGTGTTGAATTAAGATTATTTAACAATTTAGGTAATTGACCTTTTGAATTTTTTATGGCAATACTTAGTAGCAACTATTTTGAGCAACTTCAGAATATTTCAAGCTCGCAGCAATTGTTTTTCTATTTTTTAACGAATTTAAAAAATGCAACTTCAGAAAAAATTAAACGGGTGTTGAATTAAGATTATTTAACAATTTAGGTAATTGACCTTTTGATTTTTTTATGGTAACATGTAGTAGCAACTATTTTAAGCAACTATAGAATATTTCAAGCTCGCAGCAATTGTTTTTCTATTTTTAACCGAATTTAAAAAATGCAACTGCAGAAAAAATCAAACGGGTGTTGAATTAAGATTATTTAACAATTTAGGTAATTGACCTTTTGAATTTTTTATGGTGACACGTAGTAGCAACTATTTTAAGCAACTTCAGAAAATTTCAAGCTCGCAGCAATTGTTTTTCTATTTTTTAACCGAATTTAAAAATGCAACTATAGAAAAAATCAAACGGGTGTTGAATTAAGATTATTTAACAATTTAGGTAATTGACCTTTTGAATTTTTTATGGTTACACGCAGTAGCAACTATTTAAAGCAACTTCAGAATATTTCAAGCTCGCAGCAATTGTTTTTCCATTTTTAACCGAATTTAAAAAATGCAACTGCAGAAAAAATCAAACGGGTGTTGAATTAAGATTATTTAACAATTTAGGTAATTGACCTTTTGAATTTTTTATGGTGACACGTAGTAGCAACTATTTTAAGCAACTTCAGAAAATTTCAAGCTCGCAGCAATTGTTTTTCTATTTTTTAACCGAATTTAAAAAATGCAACTTCAGAAAAAATCAAACGGGTGTTGAATTAAGATTATTTAACAATTTAGGTAATTGACCTTTTAAATTTTTTATGGTAACACGTTGTAGCAACTATTTTAAGCAACTTCAGAAAATTTCAAGCTCGCAGCAATTGTTTTTCTATTTTTTACCGAATTTAAAAAATGCAACTACAGAAAAAATCAAACGGGTGTTGAATTAAGATTATTTAACAATTTAGGTAATTGACCTTTTGAATTTTTTATGGTAACACGTAGTAGCAACTATTTAAAGCAACTTCAGAATATTTCAAGCTCGCAGCAATTGTTTTTCTATTTTTTAACCAAATTTAAATAATGCAACTACAGAAGAAATCAAACGGGTGTTGAATTAAGATTATTTAACAATTTAGGTGATTGACCTTTTGAATTTTTTATGGTTACACGCAGTAGCAACTATTTAAAGCAACTTCAGAATATTTCAAGCTCGCAGCAATTGTTTTTCCATTTTTAACCGAATTTAAAAAATGCAACTACAGAAAAAATCAAACGGGTGTTGAATTAAGATTATTTAACAATTTAGGTAATTGACCTTTTGAATTTTTTATGGTGACACGTAGTAGCAACTATTTTAAGCAACTTCAGAAAATTTCAAGCTCGCAGCAATTGTTTTTCTATTTTTTAACCGAATTTAAAAAATGCAACTTCAGAAAAAATCAAACGGGTGTTGAATTAAGATTATTTAACAATTTAGGTAATTGACCTTTTAAATTTTTTATGGTAACACGTTGTAGCAACTATTTTAAGCAACTTCAGAAAATTTCAAGCTCGCAGCAATTGTTTTTCTATTTTTTACCGAATTTAAAAAATGCAACTACAGAAAAAATCAAACGGGTGTTGAATTAAGATTATTTAACAATTTAGGTAATTGACCTTTTGAATTTTTTATGGCAATACTTAGTAGCAACTATTTTGAGCAACTTCAGAATATTTCAAGCTCGCAGCAATTGTTTTTCTACTTTTTAACGAATTTAAAAAATGCAACTTCAGAAAAAATTAAACGGGTGTAGAATTAAGATTATTTAACAATTAAGGTAATTGACCTTTTAAATTTTTTATGGTAACACGTAGTAGCAACTATTTAAAGCAACTTCAGAATATTTCAAGCTCGCAGCAATTGTTTTTCTATTTTTGAAAAATGCAACTTCAACTCAAATCCAAGTTACAGTTTTCTGTACTGGAAACATTGAATGATAGACATGTGTCATTTTTTTTTTGTGACCAAGCAATGAATTACATCTATAGATTTTTCAACTATGACCCGCCGGTTGATCAGAATATCCGTCCTGCCGAGTCTTTTCACGTTGGACGAAAGGTTAAAGTGGTAACCGAGCCGTTGCCAGCACCAAGTGGTTTGGTGAGATTTATAAATATATACTTGAATCTCCAGCATTTGTAATGCTTCGTACACACTTGCGCCGGAAGCCGCGCCGCGCACGTGCGTACGATGCACAACATTTTACATAATGAACGTATCTAGGGCCAATTTTACAAAACGGTGGAAACGAAGAGATTTGACATGGCTATGGTTTACGATACGAGGGAAACGAACAGAAACTTGGAGGCGTACTTGAAGAATTTGGAATCCGCGGGATTGGAAGTGGAGAAGGAAGTGAGCCATGTATGAGCTATTTTACGGTATTTTGCGAAAATTAAACTTTGAGTTGTAGATATTTCCGCATTTGCGGGCGGCGCTGATTAGAGGTTCCGACAACACTCTGACCCATTACAGTAGACTGTACGCTTACGAACTCACGAAGGACAATCCGAATTTTGTATGGGTTGAGATCCCCACTTGTAAACTTTGGCGTACGCAACTGACCCATCCAACTGATCAGTATATTGATTTATTGAGGAGGGCACAGTAAGTATATGTGTTGATATTAAACAATTTTCCCGGTTTAGAATTACTCAGCTCAGCTCTCAGCTCAAATACTTCTATCCTCTAGAAGGCTGTGAAATTTCATATTTTAAAATCCAGGCAGAACGCAGAGGATTTCCCAACTTTATATTCTTTTGCGAGGGTACCCTCTGAAGTTCAGGTTTTACAGCAAAAGTGGTTTGGTAATCTTAATTCAACACCCGTTTGATTTTTTCTGTAGTTGCATTTTTTAAATTCGGTTAAAAAATAGAAAAACAATTGCTGCGAGCTTGAAATATTCTGAAGTTGCTTTAAATAGTTGCTGCTACGTGTTACCATAAAAAATTCAAAAGGTCAATTACCTAAATTGTTAAATAATTTTAATTCAACACCCGTTTGATTTTTTCTGTAGTTGCATTTTTTAAATTCGGTTAAAAAATAGAAAAACAATTGCTGCGAGCTTGAAATATTCTGAAGTTGCTTTAAATAGTTGCTGCTACGTGTTACCATAAAAAATTCAAAAGGTCAATTACCTAAATTGTTAAATAATCTTAATTCAACACCCGTTTGATTTTTTCTGTAGTTGCATTTTTTAAATTCGGTTAAAAAATAGAAAAACAATTGCCACGAGCTTGAAATATTCTGAAGTTGCTTAAAATAGTTGCTACTACGTGTTGCCATAAAAAATTCAAAAGGTCAATTACCTAAATTGTTAAATAATCTTAATTCAACACCCGTTTGATTTTTTCTGTAGTTGCATTTTTTAAATTCGGTTAAAAAATAGAAAAACAATTGCTGCGAGCTTGAAATATTCTGAAGTTGCTTTAAATAGTTGCTGCTACGTGTTACCATAAAAAATTCAAAAGGTCAATTACCTAAATTGTTAAATAATCTTAATTCAACACCCGTTTGATTTTTTCTGTAGTTGGATTTTTTAAATTCTGTTAAAAAATAGAAAAACAGTTGCTGCGAGCTTGAAATATTCTGAAGTTGCTTTAAATAGTTGCTGCTACGTGTTACCATGAAAAATTCAAAAGGTCAATTACCTAAATTGTTAAATAATCTTAATTCAAAACCCGTTTGATTTTTTCTGTAGTTGGATTTTTTAAATTCTGTTAAAAAATAGAAAAACAGTTGCTGCGAGCTTGAAATATTCTGAAGTTGCTTTAAATAGTTGCTGCTACGTGTTACCATGAAAAATTCAAAAGGTCAATTACCTAAATTGTTAAATAATCTTAATTCAAAACCCGTTTGATTTTTTCTGTAGTTGGATTTTTTAAATTCGGTTAAAAAATAGAAAATCAATTGCTGCGAGCTTGAAATATTCTGAAGTTGCTTTAAATAGTTGCTGCTACGTGTTACCATGAAAAATTCAAAAGGTCAATTACCTAAATTGTTAAATAATCTTAATTCAACACCCGTTTGATTTTTTCTGTAGTTGCATTTTTTAAATTCGGTTAAAAAATAGAAAAACAATTGCCACGAGCTTGAAATATTCTGAAGTTGCTTTAAATAGTTGCTACTACGTGTTGCCATAAAAAATTCAAAAGGTCAATTACCTAAATTGTTAAATAATCTTAATTCAAAACCCGTTTGATTTTTTCTGTAGTTGGATTTTTTAAATTCTGTTAAAAAATAGAAAAACAGTTGCTGCGAGCTTGAAATATTCTGAAGTTGCTTTAAATAGTTGCTGCTACGTGTTACCATGAAAAATTCAAAAGGTCAATTACCTAAATTGTTAAATAATCTTAATTCAACACCCGTTTGATTTTTTCTGTAGTTGCATTTTTTAAATTCGGTTAAAAAATAGAAAAACAATTGCTGCGGGCTTGAAATTTTCCAAAGTTGCTTAGAATAGTTGCTGCTACGTGTTACCATAAAAAATTCAAAAGGTCAATTACCTAAATTGTTAAATAATCTTAATTCAACACCCGTTTGATTTTTTCTGTAGTTGCATTTTTTAAATTCGGTTAAAAAATGGAAAAACAGTTGCCACGAGCTTCAAATATTCTGAAGTTGCTTAGAATAGTTGCTGCTACGTGTTACCATAAAAAATTCAAAAGGTCAATTACCTAAAGTGTTAAATAATCTTAATTCTACACCCGTTTGATTTTTTCTGTAGTTGCATTTTTTAAATTCGGTTAAAAAATGGAAAAACAGTTGCCACGAGCTTGAAATATTCTGAAGTTGCTTAAAATAGTTGCTGCTACGTGTTACCATAAAAAATTCAAAAGGTCAATTACCTAAATTGTTAAATAATCTTAATTCTACACCCGTTTGATTTTTTCTGTAGTTGCATTTTTTAAATTCGGTTAAAAAATGGAAAAACAGTTGCCACGAGCTTGAAATATTCTGAAGTTGCTTAGAATAGTTGCTGCTACGTGTTACCATAAAAAATTCAAAAGGTCAATTACCTAAATTGTTAAATAATCTTAATTCAACACCCGTTTGATTTTTTCTGTAGTTGCATTTTTTAAATTCGGTTAAAAAATGGAAAAACAGTTGCCACGAGCTTGAAATTTTCCGAAGTTGCTTAGAATAGTTGCTGCTACGTGTTACCATAAAAAATTCAAAAGGTCAATTACCTAAATTCTTAAATAATCTTAATTTTACACCCGTTTGATTTTTTCTGTAGTTGAATTTTTTAAATTCGGTTAAAAAATAGAAAAACAGTTGCCACGAGCTTCAAATATTCTGAAGTTGCTTTAAATAGTTGCTGCTACGTGTTACCATAAAAAATTCAAAAGGTCAATTACCTAAATTGTTAAATAATCTTAATTCTACACCCGTTTGATTTTTTCTGTAGTTGCATTTTTTAAATTCGGTTAAAAAATGGAAAAACAGTTGCCACGAGCTTGAAATATTCTGAAGTTGCTTTAAATAGTTGCTGCTACGTGTTACCATAAAAAATTCAAAAGGTCAATTACCTAAATTGTTAAATAATCTTAATTCTACACCCGTTTGATTTTTTCTGTAGTTGCATTTTTTAAATTCGGTTAAAAAATGGAAAAACAGTTGCCACGAGCTTGAAATATTCTGAAGTTGCTTAAAATAGTTGCTGCTACGTGTTACCATAAAAAATTCAAAAGGTCAATTACCTAAATTGTTAAATAATCTTAATTCTACACCCGTTTGATTTTTTCTGTAGTTGCATTTTTTAAATTCGGTTAAAAAATGGAAAAACAGTTGCCACGAGCTTGAAATATTCTGAAGTTGCTTAAAATAGTTGCTGCTACGTGTTACCATAAAAAATTCAAAAGGTCAATTACCTAAAGTGTTAAATAATCTTAATTCTACACCCGTTTGATTTTTTCTGTAGTTGCATTTTTTAAATTCGGTTAAAAAATGGAAAAACAGTTGCCACGAGCTTGAAATATTCTGAAGTTGCTTAGAATAGTTGCTGCTACGTGTTACCATAAAAAATTCAAAAGGTCAATTACCTAAATTGTTAAATAATCTTAATTCAACACCCGTTTGATTTTTTCTGTAGTTGCATTTTTTAAATTCGGTTAAAAAATGGAAAAACAGTTGCCACGAGCTTGAAATATTCTGAAGTTGCTTTAAATAGTTGCTGCTACGTGTTACCATAAAAAATTCAAAAGGTCAATTACCTAAATTGTTAAATAATCTTAATTCTACACCCGTTTGATTTTTTCTGTAGTTGCATTTTTTAAATTCGGTTAAAAAATGGAAAAACAGTTGCCACGAGCTTGAAATATTCTGAAGTTGCTTAGAATAGTTGCTGCTACGTGTTACCATAAAAAATTCAAAAGGTCAATTATCTAAATTGTTAAATAATCTTAATTCAACACCCGTTTGATTTTTTCTGTAGTTGCATTTTTTAAATTCGGTTAAAAAATGGAAAAACAGTTGCCACGAGCTTGAAATTTTCCGAAGTTGCTTAGAATAGTTGCTGCTACGTGTTACCATAAAAAATTCAAAAGGTCAATTACCTAAATTCTTAAATAATCTTAATTCTACACCCGTTTGATTTTTTCTGTAGTTGAATTTTTTAAATTCGGTTAAAAAATAGAAAAACAGTTGCCACGAGCTTCAAATATTCTGAAGTTGCTTTAAATAGTTGCTGCTACGTGTTACCATAAAAAATTCAAAAGGTCAATTACCTAAATTGTTAAATAATCTTAATTCAACACCCGTTTGATTTTTTCTGTAGTTGCATTTTTTAAATTCGGTTAAAAAATAGAAAAACAATTGCTGCGAGCTTGAAATATTCTGAAGTTGCTTAAAATAGTTGCCACTACGTGTTACCATAAAAAATTCAAAAGGTCAATTACCTAAATTGTTAAATAATCTTAATTCAACACCCGTTTGATTTTTTCTGTAGTTGCATTTTTTAAATTCGGTTAAAAAATAGAAAAACAATTGCTGCGAGCTTAAAATTTTCCGAAGTTGCTTAGAATAGTAGCTACTACGTGTTACCATAAACAAATCGAAAGGTCAATTACCTAAATTGTTTAATAATCTTAATTCAACACCCGTTTGATTTTTTCTGTAGTTGCATTTTTTAAATTCGGTTAAAAAATAGAAAAACAATTGCTGCGAGCTTAAAATTTTCCGAAGTTGCTTAGAATAGTAGCTACTACGTGTTACCATAAAAAAATCAAAAGGTCAATTACCTAAATTGTTTAATAATCTTAATTCAACACCCGTTTGATTTTTTCTGTAGTTGCATTTTTTAAATTCGGTTAAAAAATAGAAAAACAATTGCTGCGAGCTTGAAATATTCTGAAGTTGCTTTAAATAGTTGCTGCTACGTGTTACCATGAAAAATTCAAAAGGTCAATTACCTAAATTGTTAAATAATCTTAATTCAACACCCGTTTGATTTTTTCTGTAGTTGCATTTTTTAAATTCGGTTAAAAAATGGAAAAACAATTGCTGCGAGCTTGAAATATTCTGAAGTTGCTTAAAATAGTTGCTACTACGTGTTGCCATAAAAAATTCAAAAGGTCAATTACCTAAATTGTTAAATAATCTTAATTCAAACCCCGTTTGATTTTTTCTGTAGTTAGATTTTTTAAATTCGGTTAAAAAATAGAAAAACAGTTGCTGCGAGCTTGAAATATTCTGAAGTTGCTTAAAATAGTTGCTGCTACGTGTTACCATAAAAAATTCAAAAGGTCAATTACCTAAATTGTTAAATAATCTTAATTCAACACCCGTTTGATTTTTTCTGTAGTTGCATTTTTTAAATTCGGTTAAAAAATAGAAAAACAATTGCTGCGGGCTTGAAATTTTCCGAAGTTGCTTAGAATAGTTGCTGCTACGTGTTGCCATAAAAAATTCAAAAGGTCAATTACCTAAATTGCTAAATAATCTTAATTCAACACCCGTTTGATTTTTTCTGTAGTTGCATTTTTAAATTCGGTTAAAAAATAGAAAAACAATCGCTGCGAGCTTGAAATATTCTGAAGTTGCTTAAAATAGTTGCTGCTACGTGTTACCATAAAAAGTTCAAAAGGTCAATTACCTAAATTGTTAAATAATCTTAATTCAACACCCGTTTGATTTTTTCTGTAGTTGCATTTTTTAAATTCGGTTAAAAAATAGAAAATCAATTGCTGCAAGCTTGAAATATTCTGAAGTTGCTTTAAATAGTTGCCACTACGTGTTAGCATAAAAAATTCAAAAGGTCAATTACCTAAATTGTTAAATAATCTTAATTCAACACCCGTTTGATTTTTTCTGTAGTTGCATTTTTTTAAATTCGGTTAAAAAATAGAAAAACAGTTGCCACGAGCTTGAAATATTCTGAAGTTGCTTAAAATAGTTGCTGCTACGTGTTACCATAAAAAATTCAAAAGGTCAATTACCTAAATTGTTAAATAATCTTAATTCAACACCCGTTTGATTTTTTCTGTAGTTGCATTTTTTAAATTCGGTTAAAAAATAGAAAAACAATTGCTGCGGGCTTGAAATTTTCCGAAGTTGCTTAGAATAGTTGCTGCTACGTGTTACCATAAAAAATTCAAAAGGTCAATTACCTAAATTGTTAAATAATCTTAATTCAACACCCGTTTGATTTTTTCTGTAGTTGCATTTTTAAATTCGGTTAAAAAATAGAAAAACAATTGCTACGAGCTTGAAATATTCTGAAGTTGCTTTAAATAGTTGCCACTACGTGTTACCATAAAAAAATTCAAAAGGTCAATTACCTAAATTGTTAAATAATCTTAATTCAACACCCGTTTGATTTTTTCTGTAGTTGAATTTTTTAAATTCGGTTAAAAAATAGAAAAACAGTTGCTGCAAGCTTGAAATATTCTGAAGTTGCTTAAAATAGTTGCTACTAGTTGTTACCATAAAAAAATTCAAAAGGTCAATTACCCAAATTGTTAAATAATCTTAATTCAACACCCGTTTGATTTTTTTGTGGTTGCATTTTTTAAATTCGGTTAAAAAATAGAAAAACAATTGCTGCGAGCTTGAAATATTCTGAAGTTGCTTAAAATAGTTGCCACTACGTGTTAGCATAAAAAATTCAAAAGGTCAATTACCTAAATTATTAAATAATCTTAATTCAACACCCGTTTGATTTTTTCTGTAGTTGCATTTTTTAAATTCGGTTAAAAAATAGAAAAGCAATTGCTGCAAGCTTGAAATATTCTGAAGTTGCGTTAAATAGTCGCCACTACGTGTTACCATAAAAAATTCAAAAGGTCAATTACCTAAATTGTTCAATAATCTTAATTCAGCACCCGTTTGATTTTTTCTGTAGTTGCATTTTTTAAATTCGGTTAAAAAATAGAAAAACAATTGCTGCGAGCTTGAAATATTCTGAAGTTGCTTAAAATAGTTGCTGCTACGTGTTACCATAAAAAATTCAAAAGGTCAATTACCTAAATTGTTAAATAATCTTAATTCAACACCCGTTTGATTTTTTCTGTAGTTGCATTTTTTAAATTCGGTTAAAAAATAGAAAAACAATTGCTGCGAGCTTAAAATATTCTGAAGTTGCTTTAAATAGTTGCTGCTACGTGTTACCAAAAAAAATTCAAAAGGTCAATTACCTTAATTGTTAAATAATCTTAATTCAACACCCGTTTGATTTTTTCTGTAGTTGCATTTTTTAAATTCGGTTAAAAAATAGAAAAACAATTGCTGCGAGCTTGAAATATTCTGAAGTTGCTTAAAATAGTTGCTGCTACGTGTTACCATAAAAAATTCAAAAGGTCAATTACCTAAATTGTTAAATAATCTTAATTCAAAACCCGTTTGATTTTTTCTGTAGTTGGATTTTTTAAATTCGGTTAAAAAATAGAAAAACAGTTGCTGCGAGCTTGAAATATTCTGAAGTTGCTTAAAATAGTTGCTGCTACGTGTTACCATAAAAAATTCAAAAGGTCAATTACCTAAATTGTTAAATAATCTTAATTCAACACCCGTTTGATTTTTTCTGTAGTTGCATTTTTTAAATTCGGTTAAAAAATAGAAAAACAATTGCTGCGGGCTTGAAATTTTCCGAAGTTGCTTAGAATAGTTGCTGCTACGTGTTGCCATAAAAAATTCAAAAGGTCAATTACCTAAATTGCTAAATAATCTTAATTCAACACCCGTTTGATTTTTTCTGAAGTTGCATTTTTTAAATTCGGTTTAAAAATAGAAACACAGTTGCTGCGAGCTTGAAATATTCTGAAAACAGTGTTGAAACGTGCTCAGAACTGCGTTTTTACAAAATACTAAGATGTTGAAACTTGTTCATACCTGTGCAATTGCACAATGTGTTGAAATTATTTAATTTTCGTAGGAGTGCGGTGACAAGGCAAAGACCCACCACCTTTACTAACATCGAGCGCATTATGATCGTCAATAGAGTGATGATTAACACCCATTACTACGATGAACACGGGGATACCCGCTATGGTTACGAATCCATGAAAGGTCATTTGGACGTGTACGCCTTGCATGACTCGACAAGGAGGTGGTCGGAGACGGGACGCTTGCAGGATAGACAGGTATAATTTTTCTGGATCTAACTGTATATAATTAGTGTCAGTGATGCCTGTGAAGACTCGTGCTACGGCCGAGGTAGCAATACAAATGGGTAGGGTCGGTTGCAGAGATCTGTATTACCACCTCTGCTACCTCGGCCGTACCGTGAGTCACCAGGCGAGCCGTCACTGAGTAGTATCTGTTTCCGTCACGATAGCAATTTTTTGCTGTTTCAGTTGCTTCTTAAATATTGGGCGAATTTACAGTGCCTGTTCAAAGTTCAGCCGATTTTCATGGTCGAAAAGTATTTTGGAACGGAAGCGGCATTTTACTTCGTCTTTAGCGGATTCTTCAACAAGATGATGTTGCCTTTGACCGCCCTAGGACTCGTCGCGTTTGTATTAGGATTGCTGGGGCTGACATCACCCGAACTGTAATTAAACTGTTTTTAATTATTATTTAAAAAAAATTCATGGTGACACGCTAATTTTTTTGCTATTGAAGTTAGCTGAAATTTTTTAACGGCAATCAATTTCTCTCGTCTTTCTGATGAAAATAAAGTTAAATTCAATAGTCTACGATGATTTTTAAGAAAGTTGCATTTTTTAACAAAATTTCCAAGGGGTTTAGTCATGTTTTTTTTCACGATTTCATCAAAAATTCAAAATCTCTAATCCGACTAATTGACGTACGAGGAGCTCAGATTTGCAAACCGCGTTCAATTTGGAGTTTTCGTTTGGCCGCTACGGCCGATCAAAGTTTGAAAAATCAATTATTTTCTTAAATTTTCCAAAATCCTCATGGTGACTGACTAATTTTTTTGCTATTGAAGTTAGCTGAAATTTTTTAACGGCAATCAATTTCTCTCGTCTTTCTGATGAAAATAAAGTTAAATTCAATAGTCTACGATGATTTTTAAGAAAGTTGCATTTTTTAACAAATTTTCAAGGGGTTTACTCATGTCTTTTTTTCGTGTTTTCATCAAAAATTAAAAATCTCTAGTCCGACTAATTGAAGTACGAGGAGCTCAGATTTGCAAACCACGTTCAATTTGGAGTTTTCGTTTGGCCGCTACGGCCGATCAAAGTTTGAAAAATCAATTATTTTCTTAAATTTTCCAAAATCCTCATGGTGACTGACTAATTTTTTTGCTATTGAAGTTAGCTGAAATTTTTTAACGGCAATTAATTTCTCTCGTCTTTCTGATGAAAATAAAGTTAAATTCAATAGTCTACGATGATTTTTAAGAAAGTTGCATTTTTTAACAAAATTTCCAAGGGGTTTAGTCATGTTTTTTTTCACGATTTCATCAAAAATTCAAAATCTCTAATCCGACTAATTGACGTACGAGGAGCTCAGATTTGCAAACCGCGTTCAATTTGGAGTTTTCGTTTGGCCGCTACGGCCGATCAAAGTTTGAAAAATCAATTATTTTCTTAAATTTTCCAAAATCCTCATGGTGACTGACTAATTTTTTTGCTATTGAAGTTAGCTGAAATTTTTTAACGGCAATCAATTTCTCTCGTCTTTCTGATGAAAATAAAGTTAAATTCAATAGTCTACGATGATTTTTAAGAAAGTTGCATTTTTTAACAAAATTTCCAAGGGGTTTACTCATGTCTTTTTTTCGTGTTTTCATCAAAAATTAAAAATCTCTAATCCGACTAATTGACGTACGAGGAGCTCAGATTTGCAAACCGCGTTCAATTTGGAGTTTTCGTTTGGCCGCTACGGCCGATCAAAGTCTGAAAAATCAATTATTTTCGTAAATTTTCTAAAATGTTCACTGTGACTGACTAATTTTTTTGCTATTGAAGTTAGCTGAAATTTTTTATCGGCAATCAATTTCTCTCGTCTTTCTGATGAAAATAAAGTTAAATTCAATAGTCTACGATGATTTTTAAGAAAGTTGCATTTTTTAACAAATTTTCAAGGGCTTTACTCATGTCTTTTTTTCGTGTTTTTATCAAAAATTAAAAATCTCTAGTCCGACTAATTGAAGTACGAGGAGCTCAGATTTGCAAACCGCGTTCAATTTGGAGTTTTCGTTTAGCCGCTACGGCCGATCAAAGTCTTAAAAATCAATTATTTTCGTAAATTTTCTAAAATGTTCACTGTGACTGACTAATTTTTTTGCTATTGAAGTTAGCTGAAATTTTTTAACGGCAATCAATTTCTCTCGTCTTTCTGATGAAAATAAAGTTAAATTCAATAGTCTACGATGATTTTTAAGAAAGTTGCATTTTTTAACAAATTTTCAAGGGGTTTACTCATGTCTTTTTTTCGTGTTTTTATCAAAAATTCAAAATCTCTAGTCCGACTAATTGAAGTACGAAGAGCTCAGATTTGCAAACCGCGTTCAATTTGGAGTTTTCGTTTGGCCGCTACGGCCGATCAAAGTCTGAAAAATCAATTATTTTCTTAAATTTTCCAAAATCCTCATGGTGACTGACTATTTTTTTTCCTATTGAAGTTAGCTGAAATTTTTTAACGGCAATCAATTTCTCTCGTCTTTCTGATGAAAATAAAGTTAAATTCAATAGTCTACGATGATTTTTAAGAAAGTTGCATTTTTTAACAAATTTTCAAGGGGTTTACTCATGTCTTTTTTTCGTGTTTTTATCAAAAATTCAAAATCTCTAGTCCGACTAATTGAAGTACGAAAAGCTCAGATTTGCAAACCGCGTTCAATTTGGAGTTTTCGTTTGGCCGTCTGTAGTTGCATTTTTTAAATTCGTTTAAAAAATAGAAAAACAATTGCTACGTTTTTATTTATTGATTGAATTATCCATTATTATAGACGGGAGTTGTGTAAATTGGATATTCCGGTTTGCCCGATTTGTCAAGACTTCAATCTGTGCCCAATTGACAGTCTGAAAAAACACTGCACCGCTAAGGCTTTTGCCATGTTGTTCGATAATACGGCAAGTGTAGTTTTTGCCTTTATTTCCTCCCTGTGGTGTAAGTATCAATTACTTCCAAACTTCGAAACTTCGAAATTTCGAAACTTCGAATCTTCGAAGATATTCTATTAATTCCAAAACTTCGAAACTTCGAATCTACTAAATTTCGAATCTTCAAAACTTCAATTTTCGAAGATCTTTCACGAATCTTCGAATCTTCGAACCTTCGAAATTAGAAATCTTCGAACCTTCGAAATTGGAAATCTTCGAAGCCCCGGCCACGGCTATCACCATTATTCATTTATAGCTATACTCTTTTTGATACTATGGAAAAGAGAACAGGCGACCATGGCACTTCGATGGAACGTCAGAAGAATTAAGTACGAAGAGGAATTAAGGTAAACCGATGATTATTCGAGCATCAAACATTTTCAAAATTACTCTTTCAAGGCCGGAATTTGTGGCGAAAGCGACGGTGATGAAAATATCGAGGTTCACCCAAAAGCAAACCATCGACATACCGATGTCGCTGAAGATACGAGGATACGTGCTATCATACGTGTCTATTGTTATTTTAGTAAGTACTTTTGTAATAATAATAATAATAATAATAACAGCCTCTTGCTGATATGAATGGACTTTATTAATTAAGTAGAGCCTTGAAAATTCAAACGTCACGCTGACAAGATTCAGTTTTAATTTGCCTTAAGTTTAAGCCAATAAAAATAAGGTCGTAGGTAAAGTATAGTACATAGCGCGAGTTGCAACGCAATTAGGCGCGAGCGAAATTGCCATTTACAACTCCATTACGTAGTGATTGCCACCGCCGCTGTAATAAGAGCAAATATATGATTTTACCATAACCTAACAGAAGGTCGTAGGTAAAGTATAGCACCTAACGCGAGTTCTAACACTATTTACTAATTTAAAAACATTTTGTTTTGTAATTCTGAATATTTCTTTACTGAACATCTGTATATTTTTTTTAGTTATGCTGCAGTGTTTTATTGATATTACTGACGGCGTTTTACAGAAAAACGGTTCATGTCCTGAAGGCGACACAGCCCGCCAAAACGGAAATATTGATCACCATTTCAGCGTCGTACATTTACTACCTCGTGGTAACTTTTGCGGTGTCGCCGGTGAGTAATTGCCTTTTTGATTTGCCGCACTGAATATTTCCCCGGTATATTTGCAGGTCGTCAAGAAACTGGCGGTCGCTTTGACGATACAGGAATGCCACAGATCGCAGAAAAGTTACGACTGCTCGATCGTTTACAAGGAGTGTTTGCTCAGTATTCCCTCGTTTTACGGAGTTATGATTTACCTTTCACTGTTTAAGGTAAAAAAAAAAAACATCCCTTCACTAAATTCCGATTTAACTGCACGCGAACAGCTCGGAATTATTTTATTGGAACATTTCCGCGCGCGAATAAAAAAAAATATAAAAACAATTGCCACCAACTCCAAACTTTCCAAATTTACTCAAAATTGATTCTATTTTATGTTTTTGTAAAAATCCAAAAACATCCCTTCACTAAATTCCGATTTAATTGCACGCGAACAGCTCGGAATTATTTTATTGGAACATTTCCGCGTGCGAATAAAAAAAATATAAAAACAATTGCCACCAACTCCAAACTTTACAAATTTACTCAAAATTGATTCTACTTTATGTTTTTGTAAAAATCAAAAACATCCCTTCACTAAATTCCGATTTAACTGCACGCGAACAGCTCGGAATTATTTTATTGGAACATTTCCGCGGGCGAATAAAAAAAATATAAAAACAATTGCCGCAAACTCCAAACTTTCCAAATTTACTCAAAATTGATTCTATTTTATGTTTTTGTAAAAATCAAAAAACATCGATTCACTAAATTCGGATTTAACTGCACGCGAACAGCTCGGAATTATTTTATTGGAACATTTCCGCGCGCGAATAAAAAAAAATATAAAAACAATTGCCGCAAACTCCAAACTTTCCAAATTTACTCAAAATTGATTCTATTTTATGTTTTTGTAAAAATCCAAAAACATCCTTTCACTAAATTCCGATTTAACTGCACGCGAACAGCTCGGAATTATTTTATTGGAACATTTCCGCGTGCGAATAAAAAAAAATATAAAAACAATTGCCGCAAACTCCAAACTTTCCAAATTTACTCAAATTGATTCTATTTTATGTTTTTGTAAAAATCCAAAAACATCCCTTTACTAAATTCCGATTTAACTGCACGAGAACAGCTCGGAATTATTTTATTGGAACATTTCCGCGGGCGAATAAAAAAAATATAAAAACAATTGCCACCAACTCCAAACTTTACAAATTTACTCAAAATTGATTCTATTTTATGTTTTTGTAAAAATCCAAAAACATCCCTTTACTAAATTCCGATTTAACTGCACGAGAACAGCTCGGAATTATTTTATTGGAACATTTCCGCGTGCGAATAAAAAAAATATAAAAACAATTGCCACCAACTCCAAACTTTACAAATTTACTCAAAATTGATTCTACTTTATGTTTTTGTAAAAATCAAAAACATCCCTTCACTAAATTCCGATTTAACTGCACGCGAACAGCTCGGAATTATTTTATTGGAACATTTCCGCGGGCGAATAAAAAAAATATAAAAACAATTGCCGCAAACTCCAAACTTTCCAAATTTACTCAAATTGATTCTATTTTATGTTTTTGTAAAAATCCAAAAACATCCCTTTACTAAATTCCGATTTAACTGCACGAGAACAGCTCGGAATTATTTTATTGGAACATTTCCGCGTGCGAATAAAAAAAATATAAAAACAATTGCCACCAACTCCAAACTTTACAAATTTACTCAAAATTGATTCTACTTTATGTTTTTGTAAAAATCAAAAACATCCCTTCACTAAATTCCGATTTAACTGCACGCGAACAGCTCGGAATTATTTTATTGGAACATTTCCGCGGGCGAATAAAAAAAAATATAAAAACAATTGCCGCAAACTCCAAACTTTCCAAATTTACTCAAATTGATTCTATTTTATGTTTTTGTAAAAATCCAAAAACATCCCTTTACTAAATTCCGATTTAACTGCACGAGAACAGCTCGGAATTATTTTATTGGAACATTTCCGCGGGCGAATAAAAAAAAATATAAAAACAATTGCCGCAAACTCCAAACTTTACAAATTTACTCAAAATTGATTCTATTTTATGTTTTTGTAAAAATCCAAAAACATCCCTTCACTAAATTCCGATTCAACTGCATGCGAACAACTCGGAATTATTTTATTGGAACATTTCCGCGGGCGAATAAAAAAAATATAAAAACAATTGCCACCAACTCCAAACTTTCCAAATTTACTCAAAATTGATTCTATTTTATGTTTTTGTAAAAATCCAAAAACATCCCTTAACTAAATTCCGATTCAACTGCACGCGAACAGCTCGGAATTATTTTATTGGAACATTTCCGCTGGCGAATAAAAAAAATATAAAAACAATTGCCACCAACTCCAAACTTTCCAAATTTACTCAAAATTGATTCTATTTTATGTTTTTGTAAAAATCCAAAAACATCCCTTCACTAAATTCCGGTTTAACTGCACGCGAACAGCTCGGAATTATTTTATTGGAACATTTCCGCGTGTGAATAAAAAAAAATATAAAAACAATTGCCGCAAACTCCAAACTTTCCAAATTCACTCAAAATTGATTCTATTTTATGTTTTTGTAAAAATCAAAAACATCCCTTCACTAAATTCCGATTTAACTGCACGCGAACAGCTCGGAATTATTTTATTGGAACATTTCCGCGGGCTGATAAAAAAAAAATAAAAACAATTGCCACCAACTCCAAACTTTCCAAATTTACTCAAAATTGATTCTATTTTATGTTTTTGTAAAAATCCAAAAACATCCCTTCACTAAATTCCGGTTTAACTGCACGCGAACAGCTCAGAATTATTTTTTTGGAACATTTCCGCGCGCGAATAAAAAAAATATAAAAACAATTGCCGCAAACTCCAAACTTTCCAAATTTACTCAAAATTGATTCTATTTTATGGTTTTGTAAAAATCCAAAAACATCCCTTCACTAAATTCCGATTTAACTGCACGCGAACAGCTCGGAATTATTTTATTGGAACATTTCCGCGGGCTGATAAAAAAAAAATAAAAACAATTGCCACCAACTCCAAACTTTCCAAATTTACTCAAAATTGATTCTATTTTATGTTTTTGTAAAAATCCAAAAACATCCCTTCACTAAATTCCGATTTAACTGCACGCGAACAGCTCGGAATTATTTTATTGTAACATTTCCGCGGGATAATAAAAAAAAATATAAAAACAATTGCCACCAACTCCAAACTTTCCAAATTTACTCAAAATTGATTCTATTTTATGTTTTTGTAAAAATCCAAAAACATCCCTTCACTAAATTCCGATTTAACTGCACGCGAACAGCTCGGAATTATTTTATTGTAACATTTCCGCGGGATAATAAAAAAAAATATAAAAACAATTGCCACCAACTCCAAACTTTCCAAATTTACTCAAAATTGATTCTATTTTATGTTTTTGTAAAAATCCAAAAACATCCCTTCACTAAATTCCGGTTTAACTGCACGCGAACAGCTCGGAATTATTTTATTGGAACATTTCCGCGGGCGAATAAAAAAAATATAAAAACAATTGCCGCAAACTCCAAACTTTCCAAATTTACTCAAAATTGATTCTATTTTATGTTTTTGTAAAAATCCAAAAACATCCCTTTACTAAATTCCGATTTAACTGCACGCGAACAGCTCGGAATTATTTTATTGTAACATTTCCGCGGGATAATAAAAAAAAATATAAAAACAATTGCCACCAACTCCAAACTTTCCAAATTTACTCAAAATTGATTCTATTTTATGTTTTTGTAAAAATCCAAAAACATCCCTTCACTAAATTCCGATTTAACTGCACGCGAACAGCTCGGAATTATTTTATTGGAACATTTCCGCGGGCGAATAAAAAAAATATAAAAACAATTGCCGCAAACTCCAAACTTTCCAAATTTACTCAAAATTGATTCTATTTTATGTTTTTGTAAAAATCCAAAAACATCCCTTTACTAAATTCCGATTTAACTGCACGCGAACAGCTCGGAATTATTTTATTGGAACATTTCCGCTGGCGAATAAAAAAAAATATAAAAACAATTGCCGCAAACTCCAAACTTTCCAAATTCACTCAAAATTAATTCTATTTTATGTTTTTGTAAAAATCAAAAACATCCCTTCACTAAATTCCGATTTAACTGCACGCGAACAGCTCGGAATTATTTTATTGGAACATTTCCGCGGGCTGATAAAAAAAAAATAAAAACAATTGCCGCAAACTCCAAACTTTCCAAATTTACTCAAAATTGATTCTATTTTATGTTTTTGTAAAAATCCAAAAACATCCCTTCACTAAATTCCGATTTAACTGCACGCGAACAGCTCGGAATTATTTTATTGTAACATTCCCGCGGGATAATAAAAAAAAATATAAAAACAATTGCCACCAACTCCAAACTTTCCAAATTTACTCAAAATTGATTCTATTTTATGTTTTTGTAAAAATCCAAAAACATCCCTTCACTAAATTCCGGTTTAACTGCACGCGAACAGCTCGGAATTATTTTATTGGAACATTTCCGCGTGTGAATAAAAAAAAATATAAAAACAATTGCCGCAAACTCCAAACTTTCCAAATTCACTCAAAATTGATTCTATTTTATGTTTTTGTAAAAATCAAAAACATCCCTTCACTAAATTCCGATTTAACTGCACGCGAACAGCTCGGAATTATTTTATTGGAACATTTCCGCGGGCTGATAAAAAAAAAAAAAAACAATTGCCACCAACTCCAAACTTTCCAAATTTACTCAAAATTGATTCTATTTTATGTTTTTGTAAAAATCCAAAAACATCCCTTCACTAAATTCCGGTTTAACTGCACGCGAACAGCTCAGAATTATTTTTTTGGAACATTTCCGCGCGCGAATAAAAAAAATATAAAAACAATTGCCGCAAACTCCAAACTTTCCAAATTTACTCAAAATTGATTCTATTTTATGGTTTTGTAAAAATCCAAAAACATCCCTTCACTAAATTCCGATTTAACTGCACGCGAACAGCTCGGAATTATTTTATTGGAACATTTCCGCGGGCTGATAAAAAAAAATAAAAACAATTGCCACCAACTCCAAACTTTCCAAATTTACTCAAAATTGATTCTATTTTATGTTTTTGTAAAAATCCAAAAACATCCCTTCACTAAATTCCGGTTTAACTGCACGCGAACAGCTCAGAATTATTTTTTTGGAACATTTCCGCGCGCGAATAAAAAAAATATAAAAACAATTGCCGCAAACTCCAAACTTTCCAAATTTACTCAAAATTGATTCTATTTTATGGTTTTGTAAAAATCCAAAAACATCCCTTCACTAAATTCCGATTTAACTGCACGCGAACAGCTCGGAATTATTTTATTGGAACATTTCCGCGGGCTGATAAAAAAAAAATAAAAACAATTGCCACCAACTCCAAACTTTCCAAATTTACTCAAAATTGATTCTATTTTATGTTTTTGAAAAATCTAAAAACAGCCCCTCACTAGGTTCCGATTTAACTGCAAGAAAACCGAGTTAAAAAAATTATTCATTAATTTCCAGGGAAAATATTTCATTTACCCTACGGAAGCAGCCAATTGGACAGTTGCAGGGGGAATCCCCGCCGACACTTGTAATCCCGCCGGCTGCATGATAGACGTTACTGTACAATACATCGTCATGATGTCCACTGATATGTTTATAATGATGTATCGTACCATTTTCGAGATGTAAGTAAAAATTATCTCGCCTCAACCATTTCACACATAAAGCACCATAAAATTCTTACAGGTACTATTCGTTTAGCGTTAAAGTGCAAACCAGAAGTCACTTTAAACAGTTGAATGATCACAGACTTTTCGCACAACGATGGGAGAAAGATTACGTCAAAAGGCCGTCAAGTAGAACTATGTACGTGGGTAATTATAGAGGAATGAGTAAGTTTGGTTTATAATATACCGGTGACGGCTCGCGGGATGACTCATGGTACGGCCGAGGTGGTAATACAGATCTCTGCAACCGACACTACCTATCCTGCTACCTCGGCCGTACCATGAGTCACCCCGCGAGCCGTCGCTGATATATGAAAATAGAATTAACTTGAAAATGCGAATACCAGAAAACGAGCATTGAAAAAAAATCATTTTTACAAATGAAAACTGTCAGTCTGTTAATTATGCTGTTGATATCAGTGTCAAGGCCTCAAAATCAAAATCTTTAAAATCAGAATCGTCAAAATCAAAATCTTCAAAATCAAAATCTTCAAAATCAAAGTCTTCAAAATCAAAGTCTTCAAAATCAAAATCTTCAAAAATTTTAAAATTAAAATCTTCAAGATCGAAATCTAAATCTTCAAAATCAAAGTCTTCAAGATCATCTTCAAAATCAAAATGTTCAAAAATTAATTTTCAATTGTTTTTGTGATATGTAATACTGTGTAGGATATTTATATATGTATCTTCATTACATTTAATAAAATACTACTACTACTACAAAATCAGAATCATCAAAATCAAAATCTTCAAAATCAAAGTCTTTAAGATCAAAGTCTTCAAAATCAAAATCTTCAAGATCAAAATCTTCAAAATCAAAATCTTCAAGATCAAAGTCTTCAAAATCAAAATCTTCAAGATCAAAATCTTCAAAATCAAAATCTTCAAGATCAAAGTCTTCAAAATCAAAATCTTCAAGATCAAAATCTTCAAAATCAACATCTTCAAGATCAAAGTCTTCAAAATCAAAATCTTCAAGATCAAAATCTTCAAAATCAAAGTCTTCAAGATCAAAATCTTCAAAATCACAAGAAACTGAAGTTTTTTTCGTAATTAGATTTTGTCTTTCAGTGATTACCTACGGACTGATCACCTGGTTCGCCGCCATTTGCCCGCTGGGACCGCTTTTTGCGGTGATTCGGAATTTGGTGGAATTAAGGTTGCGCGCGTTCGAGGCTTTGGTTTCGAAACGAAGGGAAATCGGTGTAAAAATTTCGGACATTGGCTGTTGGAATAATATACTGCTTATGACCACGATGATGGGAATTGTTTCTAATGTAAGTAAATTATGTATTTTAAGTAACTCATCATAGAAAATTCAACGTGGAATATTTATGCAGTTAACAAAATATTTACTTGAAAAATTAATCTCGAGACAATCCATCTTTGAAAAATAGCAAAAAAAAATCATCGCGGAGAAATTACATCGCAAGAATATCCATCTTCTAAAAATATCAAACAATTTCTGATAAAATAAATTAAAACCGTTTCACAATCAATCAAGAAATAACACGTAAAAAAATACTACCAGCTTGCCCATTTAACTGAAATCGTAGCTCCAAATATAATTAAATGTTATACGACTGTTCATTAATTTGATAAGTTTTATAACACGTCCTTGCTTAAATATCAAACATTTTAGAATAATATTTAAGTGCTTACTAATATCATTGATAAAAAGAATGAAAAATATTGGACTGACATGAGAACCCTGCGGTACCCCAGAAGACACCTTTGTTTTGTTTTGTTTAATAAACATAAAATTTCTTGCGATTAATTTTCTGCGATGAATTTCTCCCGCGATGAATTTTTCCCGCGATGAATTTTACGATCAACATTCTGTGATGAATTTTCTGCAATGAATTTTCTACGATGAATTTTCTGCGATGAATTTTATACGATGAATTTTCTGCGACGAATTTTCCCCGCGATGAATTTTACGATCAACGTTCTGCGATGAATTTTCTGCGATGAATTTTATACGATGAATTTTCTGCGATGAATTTTCCCCGCGATGAATTTTACGATCAACGCTCTGCGATGAATTTTCTGCGATGAATTTTATACGATGAATTTTCTGCGATGAATTTTCCCCGCGATGAATTTTACAATCAACGTTTTGCGATGGATTTTTTGCGATGAATTTTCTACGATGAATTTTCTGCAATGAATTTTATACGATTAATTTTCTGCGACGAATTTTCCCCGCGATGAATTTTACGATCAACGTTCTGCGATGAATTTTCTGCGATGAATTTTATACGATGAATTTTCTGCGATGAATTTTCCCCGCGATGAATTTTACGATCAACGCTCTGCGATGAATTTTCTGCGATGAATTTTATACGATGAATTTTCTGCGATGAATTTTCCCCGCGATGAATTTTACGATCAACGTTCTGCGATGAATCTTCTGCGATGAATCTTTTGCGATGAATCTTCTGCGATGAATTTTCTCCGCGATGAATTTTACGATCAACATTCTGCGATGGATTTTTTGCAATGAATTTTCTACGATGAATTTTCTGCAATGAATTTCATACGATGAATTTTCTGCGATGAATTTTCCCCGCGATGAATTTTACGATCAACGCTCTGCGATGAATTTTCTGCGATGAATTTTATACGATGAATTTTCTGCGATGAATTTTCCCCGCGATGAATTTTACGATCAACGCTCTGCGATGAATTTTCTGCGATGAATTTTATACGATGAATTTTCTGCGATGAATTTTCCCCGCGATGAATTTTACAATCAACGTTTTGCGATGGATTTTTTGCGATGAATTTTCTACGATGAATTTTCTGCAATGAATTTTATACGATTAATTTTCTGCGACGAATTTTCCCCGCGATGAATTTTACGATCAACGTTCTGCGATGAATCTTCTGCGATGAATCTTTTGCGATGAATCTTCTGCGATGAATTTTCTCCGCGATGAATTTTACGATCAACATTCTGCGATGGATTTTTTGCAATGAATTTTCTACGATGAATTTTCTGCAATGAATTTTATACGATGAATTTTCTGCGATGAATTTTCCCCGCGATGAATTTTACGATCAACGCTCTGCGATGAATTTTCTGCGATGAATTTTATACGATGAATTTTCTGCGATGAATTTTCCCCGCGATGAATTTTACGATCAACGCTCTGCGATGAATTTTCTGCGATGAATTTTATACGATGAATTTTCTGCGATGAATTTTCCCCGCGATGAATTTTACGATCAACGCTCTGCGATGAATTTTCTGCGATGAATTTTATACGATGAATTTTCTGCGATGAATTTTCCCCGCGATGAATTTTACAATCAACGTTTTGCGATGGATTTTTTGCGATGAATTTTCTACGATGAATCTTCTGCGATGAATTTTATACGATTAATTTTCTGCGACGAATTTTCCCCGCGATGAATTTTACGATCAACGTTCTGCGATGAATCTTCTGCGATGAATCTTTTGCGATGAATCTTCTGCGATGAATTTTCTCCGCGATGAATTTTACGATCAACATTCTGCGATGGATTTTTTGCAATGAATTTTCTACGATGAATTTTCTGCAATGAATTTCATACGATGAATTTTCTGCGATGAATTTTCCCCGCGATGAATTTTACGATCAACGCTCTGCGATGAATTTTCTGCGATGAATTTTATACGATGAATTTTCTGCGATGAATTTTCCCCGCGATGAATTTTACAATCAACGTTTTGCGATGGATTTTTTGCGATGAATTTTCTACGATGAATTTTCTGCAATGAATTTTATACGATTAATTTTCTGCGACGAATTTTCCCCGCGATGAATTTTACGATCAACGTTCTGCGATGAATCTTCTGCGATGAATCTTTTGCGATGAATCTTCTGCGATGAATTTTCTCCGCGATGAATTTTACGATCAACATTCTGCGATGGATTTTTTGCAATGAATTTTCTACGATGAATTTTCTGCAATGAATTTCATACGATGAATTTTCTGCGATGAATTTTCCACGCGATGAATTTTACGATCAACGTTCTGCGATGAATCTTCTGCGATGAATTTTCTCCGCGATGAATTTTGCAATCAACGTTCTGCGATGGATTTTTTGCGATGAATTTTCTACGATGAATTTTCTGCGATGAATATTATACGATGAATTTTCTTCGACGAATTTTCCCCGCGATAAATTTTACGATCAACATTCTGCGATGAATTTTCTGCAATGAATTTTCTTACGATCAACTTTCTGCGCTAAAATTCCTTGCGATGAATTTTCTTACCATTAAGTTTCTGCGATGAATTTTCTTACGATCAACTTTCTGCGATTAATTTGCAAGACGCGTAATTGTTTTTTGGAGCTTTGTGTTAATTGTCTCTTTTTTGACGGTGTTATTTTTTGCGATGAATTTTCTTACGATCCACTTTCTGCGATGAATTTGCAAGACTCGTAATTTTTTTTTTGAGCTTTATGTCGATTTTATCTGTTTTAAACGGTGTTATCGGTGTTATTTTTTGCGGAAAAATTTCCCCGCTATGAATTTTCTTACGATTAAGTTACTGCGATTAATTTTTCCCGTGATGGATTTTCTTACGAACAACTTTCTGTGATAAATTTTCCCCGCGATGAATTTTCTTACCATCAAGTATGTGCGATGAATTTTCTGCGATGAATTTTCTCTGCGAGATTTTCTTACGATCAAGTTTCTGCGATAAAATTCCTTGCGATGAATTTTCTTACCATTAAATTTCTGCGATGAGTTTTCTGCGTTGAATTTTCTCCGCGATAAATTTTCTTATGGTCAACTTTCTGCGAAGAATTTTCCGCGGTGAATTTGCAAGACTCGTCATTTTTTTTGAGCTTTATGTCCATTTTTCTCCTTTCTTTTAACGGTTTTATCGGTGTTATTTTTTGCGGAATGAATGCGCTATGAATTTTCTTACGATTAACTTTCTGCGATAAATTTTCTTACCATCAACTTTCTGCGATGAATTTTAATGGTGTTATCGACGTTATTTTTTTCGAAGAATTTTCTTACGATCCACTTTCTACTATGAATTTACCGCGGTGAATTTGCCAGACTTGTAATTATTTTTTGAGCTTTATTTTTATTATTATTTCTGCGATTAATTTTCTCCACGATGAATTTTCTGCGTTGAATTTTCTCCGCGATGAATTTTCTTACGATCAACTTTTTGCGATGAATTTGCAAGACCCGTAATTGTTTTTTGGAGCTTTATGTTAATTTTCTCTTTTAATAACGGTATTATCGGTGGTTTTTTTGCGATGAATTTTCTTCCTGGGATGAATTTTCCGTGGTGAATTTGCAATACTCATAATTTTTTTTAAGCTTTGTGTCAATTTTTTTTAACGGTGTTATCGATGTTTATTTTTGTGGAAAATTTTCCCCGCGATGAATTTTCTTACGATCAACTTTCTGCGATTAATTTTCTCCGCGATGAATTTTCTTACTATTAAGTTTCTGCGATTAATTTTCTTACGTTTAACTTTCTGCGATGAATTTTCTGCAATGAATTTTCTTACGTTCAACTTTCTACGATAAAATTCCTTGCGATGAATTTTCTTACGATCAACTTTCTGCGATGAATTTTCTCCGCCATTAATTTTCTTACGATCAACTTTCTGCGATTAATTTTCCGCGATGAATTTGCAAGACCCGTAATTGTTTTTTGGAGCTTTATGTTGATTTTCTCTTTTTTTAACGGTGTTATTTTTTGGGATAAATTTTCCCCGCAACGAATTTTCTTGCGATTCACTTTCTGCGATGAATTTTCCCCACGATGAATTTTCTTACGATAAACATTTTGCGATAAATGTTCCCAGCGATGAAATTCTTACCATCAAGTTTGTGCGATGAATTTTCTGCAATGAATTTTCTACGATGAATTTTCTGCGATGATTTCTCCCCGCGATGAATTTTCTTACCATTCAGTTTCTGCGATGAATTTTCCCCCTGATTAATTTTCTTTCGATCAACTTTCAGCGATGCATTTTCCGCGATGATTTTTACCAGCGATGAATTTTCGTACCGTTAAGTTTCAGCGATAAATTTTATGCGATGAATTTTTGAACCATCAAGTTTCTGCGATTAATTTAATAATAATAATAATTTCCCCTCGGTGAATTTTCTTACGTTTAAGTTTCTGCGATGAAGTTTCCACGCGATGAGTTTTCTAACCAATAAGTTTTTGTGGTGAATTTCCCCCCTGGTGAATTTTCTTTGATCAACTTTCAGCGATGAATTTGCAAGAACCGTAAATGATTTTTGGAGCTTTATGTCTCTTTTTTTATCGGTGTTATTTTTTTGTGATAAATTTATTCCGCTATGAATTTTCTTACGATCAACTTTCTGCGATGAATTTTCTCCGCGATTAATTTTCTTTCCATCAAGTTTCTGCGATTAATTTTCTTACCATCAAGTATGTGCGATGAATTTTCTCCGCGATGAATTTTCTTACGTTCAAGTTTCTGCGATGAATTTTCCCTGCGATGAATTTTCCCTGCGATGAATTTTCTTGCCATCAAGTTTCTGCAATGAATTTTACTCGCGACCAATTTTATTGCCATCAAGTTTCTGCGATGAATTTTCCCCGCGATGAATTTTTCGCGCGTTTATTTTTCTGCGATGAATTTTCTCCGCGATGCATTTTCTTATGAATTTTCCCTGCGATGAATTTTCTTGCCTTCAAGTTTCTGCGATGAATTTTACTCGCGATGAATTTTATTACGAACAACTTTCTGCAATTAATTTTCTGCGGTGAATTTTCTCCGCGATACATTTTCTTACCATCAAGTTTCTCCGATGAATTTTCTTGCTATCAAGTTTCTGCGATGAATTTTCCGCGCGATGAATTTTCTGCGATGAATTTTCTTACGCAATTTCTTCTCCTCAATGAATTTTCTTACCATCAAATTTCTGCGCTGAATTTTCTCTGCGATCAATTTTCTTGCCATCAAGTTTCTGCGATGAATTTTATTACTAACAACTTTCTGCAATTAATTTTCTGCGGTGAATTTTCTCCGCGATACATTTTCTTACCATCAAGTTTCTCCGATGAATTTTCTTGCCATCAAGTTTCTGCGATGAATTTTCCGCGCGATGAATTTTCTGCGATGAATTTTCTTACGCAATTTCTTCTCCTCAATGAATTTTCTTACCATCAAATTTCTGCGATGAATTTTCCCTGCGATGAATTTTCTTGCCATCAAGTTTCTGCGATGAATTTTCCGCGCGATGAATTTTCTTACGCAATTTCTTCTCCTCAATGAATTTTCTTACCATCAAATTTCTGCGATGAATTTTCCCTGCGATGAATTTTCTTGCCATCAACTTTCTGCGATTGAATTTTCCCTGCGATGAATTTTCTTGCCATCAAGTTTCTGGGATGAATTTTACTCGCGATAAATTTTCTTACGTACAACTTTCTGCGATGAATTTTCCGCGCGATGAATTTTCTTACGATCAACTTTCAGTGATGAATTTTCTGCGATGAATTTTAGTATTTCTAAATATTTGCGGGTACAATTTTGACCCCTGTGGGATACCACCAGTATCGAAATATTGTTTTTTTTTAGATATTTATCCAATGTGTCTCCGTATCTGTCGTCTTCATTGCATCTTTTGATCTGTCTATCCTTTTCATAGTATAACATTTCTTTTAATCTTAAAATACAAGAGCGTAAATAATTGGAGAAATTTATTTCAGGGAGTTACGATTGCATTTTCGAGCTCGTTTATCCCAAGATACCTGTATATGAGCATGAACAATTTTTCATTAAAAGGATATGTACAGAAGTCTTTCTCAAGTAGGTAATTATTTTTATTTATAATCGCTTCCCCGCCAACGACAACTGCAAATCGCTTTTGATCTTCTTAGATCACCGAGCAGTAAACTCGTTGACGGGAAAATAGTTACCATCAGGATACTCTACCGAGAATTAAAAATAATGGACGGCTATAAACATGAAAATAGTTTTAAGGAGGTACCGGACCCAATGATACTTGACGCCCCACGTTGGGCGCCAAAACGCAATTAGCTATTTTACATGGAATTTACTCAGATAATGACAATTCAATAGCCTTAAGGAGGTTCCGGACGACTTGCGTTTCTTGAAAACCTCCACGACATTTGATGCCCTACGTTGGGCGCCACAATGCAATTAGTTATTTTACATGGAAATCACTCTAATTTTTAATCTTGCCGTAATACATAATTACTCCATCGTTGTTGCCCAACGCCTGAGAAATTTTTCAGGTTTCGACACGAAGAAATTCAGCAAAATATCTGGAGTCGTGCTGCCGGACGGAAATATATCGAGTGTATGCTATTACAGAGGATACCAATTCGACATGGACAACAAGGACAAATTTAGAGAAACGAATAGTTACTGGTTCCATTTAATTCTACAAATTGGATTCCTCTTGTTTTACGAGGTAAAGTCTGGCCGCGCTATGAAGGCATCTGTAACCTTTTAAGAGCCACTGATGTATAAATAGAAGCCAATAGTGCACCAATAGCTATAAAGTAAAGTCGAGACATCTGTAAGTCTGGCCGCGCTATGAAGGCATCTGAGGTGCTATCTGTAACTTTTTAAGAGCCACCGATTTATAAATAGAAGCCGATAGTGCAATAATAGCTAGAAAGTAAAGTCTAGACATCTGTGAGTGTAAAGTAACACTTCTGATGAGGGCCCCGCTACCGACCCTCCGTTAATCGCCTCAGACGCCTTCATAGCGCGGTCAGAGTATAACTACGTTTAGTCGATAATTTCGTTTTTTTAAACTACTGCTAGAAAATTGTTTTTGTAGTAGAACTTGAATAACATTTTTGGATGAAATTCATCCATTGTTTATAAGACAGACTTTATAAATTTAATTGACGCCAGAAAAATAAATGCTCTTTTTATTTAAATAAAAAATTCACTGCACACCGATTACATTTGTAATTTTGATTTACAGAACTCCATGTTTCTGATTGCTGCAATTATGTTTTTAATAATCCCGGCTACTCCTAACGACGTCAGATTGAAATACATGGATGAAGAAGATGAAATCAGAGAGAAGCGAATCGAATTGTTGAATGCGAGATTCTACAAACAAAATCGCCGCCAGGCTCTCGGTTGATTGTAATACTAATAGTGTCTACTTGTAATTAAATTTGTAGTGAACATTATTTTAGAAATAAATTTTCAATTATGATTAATTCTCAAGTTTTTTTTTCTACAAGACATTTTTAACAGCGAGAAATCCAATTTTCTACAATTTGCATTGTTATTATTATTTTTTTTTTATCATTATAAACAGTCCAAAAAGAGAGCTCTAGAAAAAGCAGACCTTGAAAAAATTCTGAAGAAAATCCCAAATAATGAGGCCTGAAAAAAAAATATCTTGAAAGATATCATATAAAAAAGGTCCTAATTATTTTTTACGAAAAAGGTCCTAAAAAATGGCTGAAAAAAGTCATGAAAAAGAGTCCTAAAAAAGTCCTGACTATGAGGTTCTTAATAAAGTTCCGAAAAACGTCTTGAAAACAAATACCCAAAAAAAATTCACGAAAAAAGTACTGAAAAAGGAGTCCTGAAAAAAGTCGTGTTGCAACTGTACTGAAAACAAATCCGGAGAGAAAGTGCTAAAAAAAGTCCTGAAAAGAGGCCCGAGAAAGTTCCGAAAAAAATTTATGAAATTTAAGATTTTTTCAAGAGTGTTTTCGTGAAATCGTGAAAATAAATTCTGGAAAAATATCCTAAAACAGTTTTTTAATTGTCCTGAGAAAAAATCCCAAAAAGTCTTTAAAAAAAGGTCCGAGAAAGTTAAGAAAAAAATTATGAAATTTAAGATTTTTTCAAGACTGTTTTCTTGAAATCGTGAAAAAAAAATTTAGGAAAAATATCCTAAAACAGTATGTTTGTTTGACATTTTTTTAATTGTCCTGAGAAAAAATCCCAAAAGTCTTTGAAAAAAAGGCCCGAGAAAGTTCAGAAAAAAATTATGAAATTTAAGATTTTTTCAAGACCGTTTTCGTGAAATCGTGAAAAAAAATTCTGGAACAATATCCTAAAACAGTCCGTTTGTATTACATTTTTTTAATTGCCCTGAGAAAAAATACCAAAAAGTCTTTAAAAAAAGGCCCGAGAAAGTTCAGAAAAAATTTATGAAATTTAAGATTTTTTCAAGACCGTTTTCGTGAAATCGCGAAAAAAAAAATCTGGAAAAATATCCTAAAACAGTCCGTTTGTATTACATTTTTTTAATTGTCCTGAAAAAAAATTCCAAAATGTCTTAAAAAAAGGCCCGAGAAAGTTCAGAAAAAAATTATGAAATTTAAAATTTTTTCAAGACTGTTTTCGTGAAATCGTGAAAAAAAATTCTGGAAAAATATCCTAAAATAGTTTTCTAATTGTCCTGAAAAAAATCCTAAAAAGTCTTAAAAAAAAGTCCCGAGGAAGTTCAGAAAAAAATTATGAAATTTAAAATTTTTTCAAGACTTTTCGTGAAATCGTGAAAAAAAATTCTGGAAAAATATCCTAAAATAGTTTTTTAATTATCCTGAAAAAAAATCCCAAAAAGTCTTAAAAAAAGTCCCGAGGAAGTTCAGAAAAAAATTATGAAATTTAAAATTTTTTCAAGACTGTTTTTTTAATTGTCCTGAGAAAAAATCCCAAAATATCTTAAAAAAAAGCCCGAAAGAGTTCAGAAAAAAATTATGAAATTAAAAATTTTTTCAAGACTGTTTTCGTGAAATCGTGAATAAGAAATTCTGGAAAAATATCCTAAAACAGTTTTTTAATTGTCCTGAGAAAAAAACCCAAAAAATCTTAGAAAAAAGGCCCCAGAAATTTTAGAAAAAATTATGAATTTTAAGATTTTTTTAAGACAGTTTTCGTGAAATCGGGAAAAAAAATTCTGGAAAAATATTCTAAAACAGTCCGTTTGCATTACATTTTTTTAATTGTGCTGAGAAGAAATCACAAAAAGTCTTTAAAAAAAAGCCCGAGAAAGTTCAGAAAAAAATTATGAAATTTAAGATTTCTTCAAGACTGTTTTCGTGAAAACGTGAAAAAAAAAATCTGGAAAGATATCCTAAAACGGTCCGTTTGTATTACATTTTTTTTAATTGTCCTGAAAAAAAATCCCAAAAAGTCTTAAAAAAAAGCCGGAGAAAGTACAGAAAAAAATTATGAAATTTAAGATTTTTCAAGATTGTTTTCGTGAAAATCGTCAAAAAAAAAATTCTGAAAAAATATCCTAAAACAGTATTTTTTTAATTGTCCTGAGAAAAAATTAAAAAAAAAAAGTTTAGAAAAAAATTAGGAATTTTAAGATTTTTTCAAGACTTTTCGTGAAATCGTGCAAAAAAAAATTCTGGAAAAATATCCTGAAACAGTCCGTTTGTATTACATTTTTTTAATTGTCCGGAGAAAAAATCCCAAAAAGTCTTGAAAAAGTTCAGAAAAAAATTATGAAATTAAAGATTTTTTCAAGACATTTTTTAAATTGTCCTGAGAAAAAATGCCAAAAAGTCTTAAAACAGGGTTAAAAAAGTCATCCGGGGCTTTTCTTTTCCAGAAGTTCTGAAAAGTAGGCTCGAAAAAGTCATCAAAAAGGCATTATTATAGTCCGGAAAAAGACGAAAAAAAAATGTTAAAAAAAATTTATTGACAAAAAGTTAATAATAATAATAATAGTTTTATTAACGGGTAACCCCTTTTTACAGCAGTTAGAATTTGTACATAAACAATACTTAAGTACGTTTTTTTTTATTTAGTTTTGGAAAAGGAGTCCTGAAAAAATCCTAAAAAAAGATCCTGAAATTTTTTTTATCTCCAGTAAAGGAATTTGGATAATTTTTCCAAAATCTTCAATTATGATCAACTCTGAAGTAATTTTGACAGTCGGAACAAGCTGTATTACCACAAGACATTTTTAACTACGAGAAATCCAATTTTCCACAATTTGCAATTCAAACTCTTGACTTTTGATCGCCACCATTTTATCTCCAGTAAACGATTCTTCCAAAATCTTCAATTATGATCAATTCTGAAGTAATTTTGACAGTCGGAATTAGCTGTTTTACCACAAGACATTTTTAACAGCGAGAAATCAAATTTTCCACAATTTGCAATTCAAACTCTTGACTTTTGATCGCCACCATTTTATATCCAGTGAAGGAATTTGAATGATTCTTTCAAAATCTTCAATTATGATCAACTCTGAAGTAATTTTGACAGTCGGAACAAGCTGTATTACCACAAGACATTTTTAACTACGAGAAATCAAATTTTCCACAATTTGCAATTCAAACTCTTGACTTTTGATCGCCACCATTTTATCTCCAGTGAAGGAATTTGAATGATTCTTTCAAAATCTTCAATTATGATCAACTCTGAAGTAATTTTGACAGTCGGAACAAGCTGTATTACCACAAGACATTTTTAACAACGAGAAATCAAATTTTCCACAATTTGCAATTCAAACTCTTGACTTTTGATCGCCACCATTTTATCTCCAGTGAAGGAATTTGAATGATTCTTTCAAAATCTTCAATTATGATCAATTCTGAAGTAATTTTGACAGTCGGAACGAGCTGTATTACCACAAGACATTTTTAACAGCGAGAAATCCAATTTTCTACAATTTGCAATTCAAACTCTTGACTTTTGATCGCCACCATTTTATCTTCAGTGAATGATTCTTCAAAAATCTTCAATTATGATCAATTGTGAAGTAATTATGACAGTTGGAACAAGCTGTATTACCATAAGACATTTTTAACAGCGAGAAATCCAATTTTCTGCAATTTGCAATTCAAACTCTTGACTTTTGATCGCCACCATTTTATCTCCAGTGAAGGAATTTGAATGATTCTTTCAAAATCTTTAATTACGATCAATTCTGAAGTAATTCTAACAGTCGGAACGAGCTGTATTACCACAAGACATTTTTAACAGCGAGAAATACAATTTTCCACAATTTGCAATTCAAACTCTTGACTTTTGATCGCCACCATTTTATCTCCAGTGAAGGAATTTGAATGATTCTTCAAAAATCTTCAATTATGATCAATTCTGAAGTAATTTTGACAGTCGGAACTAGCTGTTTTACCACAAGACATTTTTAACAGCGAGAAATCCAATTTTCTACAATTTGCAATTCAAACTCTTGACTTTTGATCGCCGCCATTTTATCTCCAGTAAAGGAATTTGAGTGATTCTTTCAAAATCTTCAATTATGATCAACTCTGAAGTAATTTTGACAGTCGAAACGAATTGTATTACCACAAGACATTTTTAACAGCGAGAAATCCAATTTTCTACAATTTGCAATTCAAACTCTTGACTTTTGATCGCCACCATTTTATCTCCAGTGAAGGAATTTGGATGATTCTTCCAAAATCTTCAATTATAATCAATTCTGAAGTAATTTTGACAGTCGGAACGAGCTGCATTACCATAAGACATTTTTAACAGCGAGAAATCCAATTTTCTGCAATTTGCAATTCAAACTCTTGACTTTTGATCGCCACCATTTTATCTTCAGTGAATGATTCTTCAAAAATCTTCAATTATGATCAATTGTGAAGTAATTATGACAGTTGGAACAAGCTGTATTACCACAAGACATTTTTAACAGCGAGAAATCCAATTTTCCACAAATTACAATTCAAACTCTTGACTTTTGATCGTCACCATTTTATCTCCAGTGAAGGAATTTGAATGATTCTATCAAAATCTTCAATTATGATCAATTCTGAAGTAATTTTGAGAGTCGGGACTAGCTGTATTACTACAAGACATTTTTAATAGCGAGAAATCCAATTTTCTACAATTCGCAATTCAAACTCTTGACTTCTGATCGTCACAACAAGAAACACTATTTATAGTTTAATAAACAGACAAAATAATACATTCAATATGTCTCTGACATTAAGCTTTTTCTGAAGGCTTCTTTAATTTCATTCTGTTTTTCCTCTCGTTCGGCCTTCTGCTTAGCAATCATATACTCTTTAATAGGTCTAGGAATATCCGCTATGGCGAAAGCTAACAGAGCAGTGAAACTTTTTACTAATACCTGCAACGATAAAATTTTGAGCAATAAAGAGAGAATGAGTAATATATGTACCTCCAGCACTAGAACAGCAATGAAACGGATCGACATCTCGTACCAGTGATCGATTCTGTAGTTATACTTATTTTCGTGACTCGGCGGATGACGTTTACCGTAATACAGGCAATGTTTAGTTGTATTATCACGCCTTTCGTTCAGGACTTTGTCAAAGTGATGATCGTAATCATCGATTGAGAAATCTAAAATTGCATCGGTAAGTAAGGTCGATCAGGATCGGCGCGTAAATGAAAAGTGCGACTCACTTGAGAAAGAGAACTCCACAAAGTCGCCCTGGTAATATTCTTTGCCAAAATTCTTGATCATGTCCGGTATGAAATGTGTGGAAAATGCTATCAAAAATGCCTAGAAATTGTTTACAGCGAAAATAAGTTTCTATTCATAACGAGGATGCGGGTTCTAGCTTTTTTAGATTCGAAGAATCCGAAGAAACGAAGGGAACTTCGAAAATTGAAGTTTAGAAGAATAGAAGATTCAAAGATTCGAAGTTTCGAATTTTCGAACATTCGATTTTTTGGAAGAATAGAACTTGTGAAGTTTCGAAAATTCGAAGTTTTGAAGATACGAAGATTCAAAGCGTCAAATCTTCGAAACTTCACAAGTTCTATTCTTCAAAAAAATAAAATCGAACCATCGATTCTTCGAAAATTTGAAACTTCGAAACTTCACAACTTTGATTGGAATTGGAATTTTTCGATTTAGTTTTAATACTCGTTAATAGTTACATTGGTGACAATTCCTATGTAGGTCAAAGTGTTTATGACCGAGTTCCAAGCACCGATTCCACAAGTTCTCACGGGGACCGGCCTTCTGTAGAATTTTGTAAACTTGTAAGCATCGATTCTTATGTCGACCAAATTGGAAATTAAAGCCAGGAGGGGAGTTAAGGGAAAAGCCGCCGTGAATAGTACAATATATCCGTATTGAATAACTAAAACAAAATAACAATTGCATCAATTTATTGGTCCAGTTTTGGAGAAATGATTAGAACGGCTAAAATCCCTAGTGGTTTTGGTCATTTTTCGAAAAGTCTGACTAGAAAGTCCTGAACAAAACGTCATGAAAAATGTCCTAAAAAGGATATCCTTAAAAGGAAGTCCAGAAAAACGTCTTAAAAAAATTAAAAAAGGATATTCTAAGAAAGTCCTAAAAAAATTTTGAACAAAGTGCTAAAATAAAGTCCTAAAAAAACGATATGAAAAATGGTCTTGGAAGAAAATTCCTGAAAAAAGGCACTGAAAAAGAAAACCCTGAAAATAGTCGCGAAGAAAAGTCCTGAAAATATGTCGCAACAGAAGAAAAGATCGAAAAAAAAGATTTTCGAAGAAAAAAAGTGCTGCAAAAAGTCCCGAAAGAGAAATTACTGCAAAATAAATTACGGAAAAGTCTTTCTGAAATAGTTCTGAAAACTTTGTTCTGAAAATAACTAAAAAAAAAAACACCGAAAAGAAAGTACTGAACAACGAACAAACTGAAAAAATTGCAAAAAAAAAATTTGAAAAGTCTTCGAAGAAAAGTCTGAAAAGGAAGTCCTGAAAAAAAAGTCATGAAAAATGTCCTTAAGAAAGTCCAGAAAAAGAAGTCCTTAAAAGAAAGTCCCGAAAAACTAAAAAAAAATTAAAAAATGAAAATCCAAGAAAGTCCTAAAAAAATTCTGAACAAAGTGCTAAAATAAAGTCAAAAAAAAGATGTGAAAAACGGTCTTGAAAGAAAATTCCTCAAAAACGGTATAAAATATGTCGCAACAAAAGAAAAACGACATGAAAAATGTCCTTTGAAAAAATTCTGAACTAAGTCCTAGAAAAACGATCTGAAAAACGGTCTAGAAAGAAAATTCCTGAAAAAATGTACTGAAAAAGAAAACCCTAAAAATAGTCTCGAAGGAAAGTCCTCAAAATATGTCGCAACAAAAGAAAAGATCGGAAAAAAGGTTTTCTAAGAAAAGTGCTGAAAAAAGTCCCGAAAGAGAAATTACTGCAAAATAAATTACGGAAAAGTCTTTCTGAAATAGTTCTGAAAATAGTTCTGAAAACTTTGTTCCGAAAATAACTTTAAAAAAACCGAAAAGAAAGTACTGAACAACGTCCTGAAAAAATTGCTAAAAAAAACCCGAACTTTATTTCAGCACTTCTTCGAAGACCTTTTTCCGGTCTCTTTTTTTTTGTCTCGACATATTTTCAGGGTTTTCTTTTTAGGTACGTTTCTTTAAAGTTTTTCAGATCTTTTTTTTTCGGGACTTTATTTTAGCATTTGACATTTTTCAGGACTTCCTTTTAAGAACGCCGTATTCAGGACTTGCTTTTCAGGACTTCCTTTTCTGAACTTTCTTTACAGGACTTCCTATTCAGGACTTCCTTTTCAGAACTTATCCAGGAACGACATTTTGAGATTAAAAAAAACAAGACATTTTTCAGGACTTCCTTTTAAAAACCCCCTATTCAGGACTTCCTTTTCAGGACATCCTTCCAGGACTTCCTATTCAGGACTTGCATTTCAGGACTTCCTTTTCAGGACTTCCTTTCAAGACTTCCTATTCAGGACTTGCTTTTCAGGACTTCTTTTTCAGAACTTTCTTTACAGGACTTCCTATTCAGGACTTCCCTTTCAGGAATTTTTCAGGAACGACATTTTGAGATTTAAAAAAAACAAGACATTTTTCAGGACTTCCTTTTAAAAACCCCCTATTCAGGACTTCCATTTCAGGACATCCTTCCAGGACTTCCTATTCAGGACTTGCTTTTCAGGACTTGCTTTTCAGGACTTGCTTTTCAGGACTTCCTTTCAAGACTTTCTATCCAGGACTTCCTATTCAGGACTTCCTTTTCAGGACTTCCTTTCAGGACTTCCTATTCAGGACTTGCTTTTCAGGACTTCCGAAAAACTTCTTTCTCTTCTGGACTTTTTTAGCATTTCTCATGACTTTTTTTCAGGACTTCTTCTTCAAGACTTTTTTCGTAACGTTTTTAAGGACTTCTTTCGGGACTTTTTTCAGGACTGTTTTTTTCTTTTCAGTTTTTTTTTACTTAGTTCCGGGACAACTTTTTTCAAGACTTTTTTCGGAACTTTCATTCGGGAATTTTTTTCAGCACTTTTTCCGTAAATCGTTTTTGCGGTAATTTCTTTTTCGGGACCGTTTTTGCCACTATTCTTCGAAGACTGTTTTTCCGGTCTTTTCTTCAAGATTTTCTTTCGGGACTTTTTGACATATTTTTCAGGACTTTCTTTACGTCTTTTCAGGACTTCTCCTTCTGGACATTTTTTCCGGATTTTTTTTTTCGGGACTTTCTTTTTCAAGACCGTTCTTCATAATTTTTCTTAACGAAACCTATTTTTAGATCTTTTTTTCAGGACTTTATTTTGGGACATTTTTCAGGATTTTTTGAGGACTCTTTAAATTTTCAAGACTTTTCTTTGGAGACTTCAACTTCCCTCCGGGATTTTTTTCAAGACGTTTTTTAAGGACTTTCTTTTTATGACTTTATTTTAGTATATTTTCCAGGATTTTTATTTTATTTTGCAAGACTTTTTTTCGGGATTACCTTTTCAGGATTTTTTTAAAAATATTTCAAGACTTTTTTCGGGATTTCCTTTTTTAGGATTGTTTTCATGACGAATTTTTCAAGACTCTTTTCAGGACTTCCTTTTCAATAAATTTTTCTTGACTTTTTTTTTAGGACGTTCTATTCACGTCTTTTCTGGACATTTTTTCCTGGACTTGTTTCAGGGCTTTCTTTTTCAGGAAATTTCTTCATGACTTTTCTTACGATACCTATTTTTTAGATCAATTTTTCAGGACATTTTTGCAGATTTTTCAGGACTCTTTTTCAAGACTGTATTTTTGGGACTTCCTTTCGGGACTTTTCAAAAGACATTTTTCATGACGTTTTGTAGGACTTTCTTGCTAGAACTTTATTTTAGGATATTTTCCAGGACTTTTTTTTTATTTTTTCAACTCTTTTTTCGGGATTTCCTTTTCAGGATTTTTTTTAGGATTGTTGTCATGACGTTTTTTAGGACTTTCTTTTCAGGACTTTATTTTAGGATATTTTCCAGGATTTTTTTTTTTATTTTTCTAGACTTTTCTCGGGATTTCCTTTTCAGGATTTTTTTAGGATTGTTTTCATGACGTTTTTTAGGACTTTCTTTTCAGGACTTTGTTTTAGGATATTTTTCAGGATTTCTTTATAATTTTACAAAACTTTTTCAGGACTTCCTTTTCAAAACATTTTTCTTGACGTTTTTTTAGGACTTTCTTTTCACGTCTTTTTCAGGACTTTTTTCTGATCTCCTTCTGGATATTTTTTCCTGGACTTGTTTCAGGGCTTTCTTTTTCATGACATTTCTTACGAGACATATTTTTAGACCTTTTTTCCAGGACTTTATTTTAGGTCATTTTTCAAGATTTTTTCAGGACTCTTTTTAATTTTTCAAGACTGTATCTTCGGGACTTCTTTTTGGGAATTTTCTAAAGACATTTTTCATTACGTTATGACTTTCTTTTTAGGACTTTATTTTAGGATATTTTCCAGGATTTTTTTTTAATTTTTCTAGACTTTTCTCGGGATTTCCTTTACAGGATTTGTTAGGATTGTTTTCATGACGTTTTTTAGGACTTTCTTTTCAGGACTTTATTTTAGGATATCTTTCAGCATTTCTTTATAATTTTACAAGACTTTTTTCAGGACTTCTTTTTCAAGACATTTTTCTTGACGTTTTTTTATGACTTTCTTTTCACGTCTTTTTCAGGACTTTTTTCTGATCTTCTCCTTCTGGACATTTTTCTGGACTTATTTCAGGGCTTTTTTTCTTTATGACTTTTCTTACGAGACCTGTTTTTAGATCTTTTTTTCAAGACTTTATTTTAGGAAAATTTTCAAGATTTTTTTAGGACTCTTTTTAATTTTTCAAGGCTGTATTTTCGAGACATCCTTTCGGAATTTTTCTAAAGATGTTTTACATGACGTTTTTTAAGACTTTCTTTTTATGACTTTATTTTGGGATATTTTTCAGGAGTATTTTTAGTTTTTCAAGACTTTTTTCTGGACTTCCTTTTCAGGATTTTTTTGGGACATTTTTCAAAACGTTTTTAAGGACTTTATTCTCTGAACTTTTTTAAGGGTATTTTTCAAAAAATTTTTATAATTTATCAAGACTTCTTTCAGGACTTCCTTTTCAGGAATTTTTTTAGGGCATTATTCAAGACTTTCTTTTTATGACTTTATTTTAGGATATTTTTCAGGAGTATTTTTAGTTTTTCAAAACTTTTTTCAGGACTTCCTTTTCAGGAATTTTTTTAGGGCCTTTTTTTTCTTGACTTTCTTTTTATGACTTTATTTTAGGATATTTTTTAGGAGTATTTTTAGTTTTTCAAAACTTTTTTCAGGACTTCCTTTTCAGGAATTTTTTTAGGGCATTTTTCTTGACATTTTTTATGACTTTTTTTCGGGTCTTCTTCAGGATTTTTCCTCAGGCAATCGAACCTTAGGGATTTACACGTAAAATTTTAAATGTGTTAATATCGTTTTTTTAGGACCGTCTTCAGGGGGGTAGGGGGTAATCCGGGCGATAGGACTACACCTTAATCCGTGAATAAATCAGTTCAAAGTTGAAACAAGAAAAAGGAGGAAGCCGTTGCGGAGTGAACAAGAGCGCTAGTGTTTTTAAGAACATTTCGTCACAAAGTGACGCCACCCCGCCCGGGGGTGGCTAAGGCCGGCACTGCATTGGGGTATTAATGAAGCGATGGGATAAATATTGGTGAACAAACTTCGCAAGCCTTTTATAAACTAATTCGTGAAAATTTTCGTCTGCTGACCAACACCCGAGAGTTCCTAATGTGCAGCAGTGACGGATCGCGGTGTGACTCATGGTACGGCCGGGGTAGCAAAGGTGGTAATACAACTGCTACCCAGGCCGTACCATGAGTCACCCCGCGAGCCGTTGCACATTAACGGCGCTCTGTTCTAGTGTAGTTAACGGACAATCAAAAGTAAGAAAGTACGTACTTATCTCGCGGTATTCCTTCAGTAAGAAATAATAGCGAGTGTTATGATCACTCAGCGAGCTCTCGAAAAATGGAAAACTAGAGAACATCTCGTGGGTCGTTTTACGTTTATGCCGCTGGACGTACCGCCTGAGGTAACTGCAAGCAAAAAGTGACAATTTTCCGCCGGAAACACTCCCCAGACCGGTCCTTACAAAAGGGCGTGACTGAAACAGAACTTGATCCCTATCTTCCCCATAATGGTCATAGCAAGCTGCATCGATATCTGCAGGATGCATCCCAAGGGTCCGCAGTTGTCCGCCTTGATTATGCGGTATCCATCGAATTGATCTAAATCTCCGGGATACGTGAAGAATGCACCCTGAAGTTAAAAAGGAAATTACACTTGATGAATTGCTGTTAAAGACGATTCGAAATCACGTGACGATCCAGGATTGGAAATGCCTTCTTCGCTGGTCAGCTAGGAATTGTCGGTTCTCTGTTTGAACCCCAGACGACGCGATACTAGTTCTCCGTTCGGATTTTTCATCTAAAGCAGGCATTTCCCACCCTGCAACCTCAAATGATTCCGAATCGTTCCGCCTGATTGTGCAGTCTGACTCTCGTGCAACGCCCTCTATCATCTGAAGAAGGCATTTCCCACCCTGCAGCCCTAAATGATTCCGAATCGTTCCGCCTGACTGTGCAGTACAACGCCCTCTATCATCTGAAGAAGGGATTGCCCACCCCGCAGCCCTAAATGATTCCGAATAGTTCCCCCCGGTCGTCCAGTCCGACTCCCGTACAACGCCCTCTATCATCTGAAGAAGGCATTTCCCACCCTACTCCAGCAAGTTGTGCACATATCCTTATTATTAAACTTACTTTACAGAACGAAGTGTAATACATCGATCCGTACGAGTTCAAGAAAATCAAAGCGTACATTTTGTAGATGTACAGCTTATCGTATTCGCTTTGGGTCCGGGGGTTTTCCAAATCTGTTAGAACCCTCGCCAATACTCCAAAGAACTAAAATAGAACGTTACACACGCGCAGAAAGTAAATATTGAATCATAGTTACCAATTCGCACGACAACATGATCGTTATTATGATCCCGTTGACGATCATTGTGGATATTAGTTGTATATTTCTGAATATAATAGTTGAATGAGTAATGTCTACCGACTTGATCATATGGTATCGAAGGAACAGCCGCATTAGTATGGTGCCAAATATAAGGGCAATCAAAGCTATAATCTGAAATGATAAATATAAATATATATTCTACATAAACTTTAACACGTTCACTGTATTACGGGGCATATGTGTCCCGTCGTTGTAACTTCGTTGTATTTTGACGAAATTTTAAAAGTTTTTTGGTAACGATCACAGATTAATATTAATTTGTGATCGGTACCAGAATTAACTCCATGGGGTTAAAAAAAATTGTACGGGGTTTATATGACCCGATTAACGTAGCATAGAAATGACGCAGGTGATCGTAGAAGATGACCTAAACAAAGGACAAGAAGATCCATCATCGCAGAAGAGGATTAACGTAACATAGAAGTGACTTAACATCACAAAAGATAATTAACGTAACATAAAAGTGATATATCATCACAAAAGAGGATTAACGTACCATACAAATGACCTATCATCACAAAAGATGATCACAGAGGAGAACTTGAAAAATGGACAAGAAGATCCATCATCGTAGAAGAGGATTAACGTAGCAAAGAAGTTACCTAGCATCACAAAAAATAATCAACGTAACATAAAAGTAATCTATCATCACAAAAGAGGATGAACGGACCATACAAATGACTTATCATCAGAAAATATGATCACAGAAAAATAGACAAGAAGATCCATCATCGTAAAAGAAGATTAACGTAACATAGAAGTGACCTAACATCACAAAAGATAATTAACGTAACATAAAAGTGATATATCATCACAAAAGAGGATTAACGTACCATACAAATGACCTATCATCACAAAAGATGATCACAGAGGAGAACTTGAAAAATGGACAAGAAGATCCATCATCGTAGAAGAGGATTAACGTAGTAAAGAAGTTACCTAGCATCACAAAAAATAATCAACGTAACATAAAAGTAATCTATCATCACAAAAGAGGATGAACATACCATACAAATGACTTATCATCAGAAAATATGATCACAGAAAAATAGACAAGAAGATCCATCATCGTAAAAGAAGATTAACGTAGCATAGAAGTGACCTATGAGAAATAACGTAGCATAGAGGTGACCTATCATCGCAAAAGATGATCACAGAAGAGGACCTGAAGAAGGGACAAGAAGATCCATCATCGTAGAAGAAGATTAACGTAGCATAGAAGTGATCTATCATGACAAAAGATGATCACAGAAGAGAACCTAAAAAATGGACAAAAAGATCCATCATCACAAAAGAGGATTAACGCAGAATAGAAGTGACCTAGCATCACCAAAGAGAATTAACGTAACATAGAAGTGACATATCATCACAAAAGAGGATTGACGTAGATACAAGTTACCCATCATCACAAAAGATGATCATAGAGAAGAACCTAAAAAATGGACAAGAAGATCCATCATCGTAGAAGAGGATTAACGTAGCAAAGAAGTGACCTATCATCACAAAAGAGGATTAACGTAACATAGAAGTGATATATCATCGCAAGAGATGGTCACAGAAGAGAATCTAAAAATGGACAAGAAGATCCATCAAAATCCAACCATCGCAAAAGAGAATTAACGTAGCATAAAAGTGACCTATCATCACAAAACAGAAATAACGTAGCATAGAGGTGACCTATCATCGTAAAAGATGATCACAGAAGAGGACCCAAAAAAGGACAAGAAGATCCATCATCGTAAAAGAAGATTAACGTAGCATAGAAATGATCTATCATCACAAAAGATGATCACAGAAGAGAACCTAAAAAAATGGACAAGAAGATCCTTCATCGCAAAAGAGGATTAACGCAGCATAGAAGTGACTAAGCATCACAAAAGAGAATTAACGTAATACAAAAGTGACCTATCATCACAAAAGAGGATTGACATAGATAAAGGTAACCCATCATCATAAAAGATGATCATGGATGAAAATCTAAAAAATTGACAAGAAGATCCATCATCGTAGAAGAGGATTAACATAGCAACGAAGTGAACTATCATCACAAAAGAGGATTAACGTAACATAAAAGTGATCTATCGTCACAAAAGGGGATTAACGTACCATACAAATGACCTATCATGATCACAGAAGAGGACCTAAAATATAGACCAGAAGATCCATCATCGCAGAAGAAGATTAACGTAGTATAGAAGTGACCTATCATCACAAAAGAGAAATAACGTAGCATAGAGGTGACCCATCATCGCAGAAGATGATCACAGAAGAAGACCTAAGAAATGGACAAGAAGATCCATCATCGCAGAAGTGGATTCATGTAACAAAGAAGTGACCTATCATCACAAGAGAGAATTCACGTGGCATAGAAGTGACCTATTATCACAAAAGAGGATTGACGTAGATAGAAGTGACCTATCATAGTAGAAGATGATCACAGAAGAGGACCTAAAAAATGGACAATAATAATAGCAAATAAGTGACCTATCATCTCAAAAGATGATTACAGAAAAGAACCTAAAACATGGACAAGAATATCTAATATCGCAGAAGAAGATCAACGTAGCATAGAAGTTGCCTGTCATCACAAAAAAGAATTAACGTAACATAGAAGTGATCTATCATAACAAAAGATTATTGACGTAGATAGTAGTGACCTATCATAGTAAAGATGATCACAGAAGAGGACCTAAAAAATGGACAAGAAGATCCAATATCACAGAAGACGATTAACGTAGCATAGAAGTAACCTATCATCACAAAAGAGGAATAACGTAGATAGAAGTGACTTATCATAACAGAAGATGATCACAGAAGAGAACCTAAAAATGGACAAAAAAATCCATCAATGCAGATGTGGATTCGTGTAGCAAAGAAATGACTTATCATCACAAAAGAGAATTAACGTAACATAGAAGTGATCTATCATAACAAAAGAGGAGTGACGTAGATAGAAGTAATCTATCATAGCAGAAGGTGATCACAGAAGAGGACCTGAAAAATGGACAAGAAGATCCGATATTGCAGAAGAAGATTAACGTAGCATATAAGTGACCTATGATCGCAAAAGAGGATCACAGAAGACCTAAAAAATGGATAGAAAGATCCAATATCATATAAGAAGATTAACGTAGCATAGAAGTGACCTATCATCACAAAAGAGGATTGACGTAGATAGAAGTGACTTAGAAGATTTTCGGTGAACCTTCGAAACCTCAATTCTTCGAAATTTCAATTGTCGAAACTTCAATCCTTCGAAACTCCAATTCTTCGAAACTTTGAATCATCGAAACTTCGAAACTCCAACTCTTTGAAACTTCGAATCTTCGAAACCTCGTAGATTTTTTGTGAATATTCGAATCTCTGAAATTTTTATTCTTCGAAACTTCGAAATTACGAATCTCCAAAACTCCGAGTCTTGGAAACTTCGAAGATTTTCTGTGAATCTTCGAGACCTCAATTCTTCGAAACTTCGATTCTTTGAAACTTCAATCCCTCGTAATTCCGATTCTTCGAAACTTTAATCATCGAAACTCCAATTCTTTGAAAATTCGAATCTTTGAAACTTCGAAGATTTTCTGTGAATATTCGAATCTCTGAAATTTTTATTCTTCGAAACTTCGAAATTTCGATTCTTTGAAAATTCGAATTTCAAAAACTTCGAGTCTTCGAAACTTCCAAGATTTTCTGTGAATCTTCGAAACTGTAATTCTTCGAAACTTCGATTCTTTGAAACTTCAATCCTTTGAAATTCCAATTCTTCGACATTTCGAATCATCCAAACTCCAATTCTTCAAAAATTCGAATCTTTGAAACTTCGAAGATTTTCTGTGAATATTCGAATCTCTGAAATTTTGAATCTCTAAAACTTCGAGTCTTCGAAATTTCAAAGATTTTCTGTGAATCTTCGAAACTTTAATTCTTCGAAAATTCAAATCTCCAAAACTTCGAGTCTTCGAAACTTCAAAGATTTCTGTGAATCTTCGAAACCTCAATTGTTCGAAACTTCGATTCTTTAATAAAATTTCAATCCTTCGAAACGTTCAATCATCGAAACTACAATTTTTCGAAAATTCGATCCTTTAAAACTTGAAAATCTTAAAAAAAATCCAGCCCTAGTATCTATTCCTAAAGCCAGATCATCACTCATCGAACTCATTTAAAAGTACACTGAACGAAATAAGTATCGGTGAAATGGTCACTGGAATTAATCAAGATTGCGTCAATGACCAGCTGCGGCTCGTGGATGTTCGAAATATCAACGGAACATTCGATGAATATTCGAATTTCTGAAATTTTGATTCTTCGAAATTCCGATTCTTCGAAATTTCAAAACTGCAAAACTACGAGTCTTGGAAACTTCGAAGATTTTCTGTGAATCTTCGAAACCTCAATTCTTCGAAACTTCAATTCTTCGAAACTTCAATCCTTCGAAACTTCGAATCATCCAAACTCCAATTCTTTGAAAACTCGAATCTTTGAAACTTCGAAGATTTTCTGTGAATGTTCGAATCTCTGAAATTTTGATTCTTCGAAACTTCGAATCTTTGAAATTTCGAATCTCGAAAACTTTCGAGTCTTCGAGTCTTCGATACTTCGAAGATTTTCCGTGAATCTTCGAAACCTCAATTTTTCGATACTTCGATTCTTCGAAACTTCAATCCTTCGAAACTTCGAATCATCCAAACTACAATTCTTCGAAAATTCGAATCTTTGAAACTTCTCTAAGATTTTTTGTGAACCTTCTAAATTGAAAATCTAAAAATTCCTATTCTAAAGCCAGATCATCACTCATCGAACTCATTTAAAAGTACACTGAACGAAATAAGTATCACTGGAATTAATCAAAATTGTGCCAATGATCAGCTGCGGCTCGTGGATGTTCAACGGAACATTCGATTTCTCTGTAAAGCTATGCGCACACTTGTCGGAATCGGACGGATGGCACGCATCGGATAAAATTGCTTAACACAGTTGTAAACGAGTCAACGCACATTTATCGTTGACACGTTTACAACTGTGTTAAGCAATTTTTTTCCGATGCGTGCCGTCCGTCCGATCCCGACAAGTGTGCGCGTAGCTTTAGAGCAAGCCGTGCAGCACGGGCGGCATCCGTTACGAAGATCCACGAGCTGCCGAAATCAAGGAAAGAAAAATATTTACAAAGACTTGTATGATGATGCAAGAAATCGAGAATTTCAAGAATTTCATCCAAAATTTCTCGTACGGCACCAATCTGTCCTCGTATTTAGATTTCCTCCAGCATTTTGCTTTAACTATGAAATCGTGTCTGTAACAAAAGTATTGTAAAAAAGAAGGAAAAACTGGAACATTTTCAAGTCACCTTAAATTAAAATCGTCCTCTACCGATAAAAGATTCCACTTGTACATCAGAATTTTTTGTTTGCGACTCCACACCTCCAAAAATACCGTTGCTAAAAATTGGAGGGGGAAGTCTAATCAATCTTATCCGTAGCACGCTGTGACGGCTCGCGAGGTGACTCGTAGTACTGCCGGGGTAGCAGAGGTGGTAATAGAGATGCTTACCATGAGCCACCCCGTGAGCCATCACTGGTAGCATGCCTTGCAGAATCTGTTTAACACTCTAACGGCCAGCGGCGGCTCGTGGATCTTCGTAGAGGAGGGTAAGACAGAGATGCCGCTCATGCCGCACTACTTACTCCTATAGAGGAAGCAAATATTTCGGTCAAATTTTCTTCCACGAGCCGTCGCTACCAACGACCACAATAAATTCGTAAAATTTTCACCCAAGTCGTTTAATAATTTCTTTGGCTAAACAGTCATTGCGTAATATTGTAACACTCACCCCAGAAACACATCAGAATGGCGTAGCAAAACGTGCCGGTATTATCTATGATGTAACTCACTTTCGACAAGAAGCAGTACGTCTTCATTTCTTCGACGCGACACAACTCCGAATGAGAGCAGTACGGGCAAACGATGGCTTTCGAATTGCAAATGCTGGTGCTAGAAAAAAAAAAACAATTCGAAACCATTGCCGAGGCTGCAGTTGAAGAAATATGACATCGGTCACCTGGCGTAATTCATCTCCTCGTCGCTGAATGTTATAATGCCGTAAAGTATACTGATCATTCCCATCAAAGAGGCCACCACCAACATCTTATTGTAGAAGCCGTAGAAGGCAAAGTAGAAGCCGACTTCCGGTCCGTAGTACTTGTGGATCAGATCCAGCGGTTGATACTTGATCTTTGCTCTCGCCCAAAACTCCGACAGGAGCTAATAACATGAAGTTAGCTACGTTAGCTACGCTAACAAAGTGTTAGGGGGTAGGTGGTAGGTTATGTTAAACACAACGGCTGCTCAAGCAAGAAAAAGGAATCTTTGATTTTCCTCCCAAAGACTGCTTGGTGCGCGTTTACATTGGAGGTGTCAGACACTATTCATAAATAAAAGGAACATCGGTGGACTTAGAATGGAGCCTTGAGGTACACCAACACGTAGCTTCCATGTTCTACGTACTGGAGACGGATCAATGATATATCGTCGGCTTACAACCAAAACCAGACATTCTAACTTTCCCAAATTGTCATAATTCGTTTCAAAATTAATTCAGAGTAAAATTTCTTGAAATTCCTTGAATTATAAACATTTGTGGAGTATACTGATTTTATTGCATTTTTTAGAGTGAAATTTAATATTTTTTTCACATTTTTAAAGTTTTTCGTCTGAAATTTTACTTTTTCAAATTTAAAAATTCATAAGTCGTTTCAAAATTAAGTTAGAGTAAAATTTCTTTATTATCCTTGAATTATAAACATTTGTAGGGTATCCTGATTTTAATGCATTTTTTAGAGTGAAATTTAATATTTTTTTCACATTTTTTAAGTTTCTCGTGTGAAATTTTACTTTTTCAAATTTAAAAATTAATAAGTCGTTTCAAAATTAAGTTAGAGTAAAATTTCTTGAATATCCTTAAATTATAAACATGTGTGGAGTATACTGATTTTATTGCATTTTTTAGAGTGAAATTTAATATCTTTTTCACATTTTTAAAGTTTTTCGTGTGAAATTTTACTTTTTCAAGTTTAAAAATTCATAAGTCGTTTCAAAATTAAGTTAGAGTAAAATTTCTTGAATATCCTTAAATTATAAACATGTGTGGAGTATACTGATTTTATTGCATTTCTTTAGAGTGAAATTTAATGTTTTTTCACATTTTTAAAGTTTTTCGTGTGAAATTTTACTTTTTCAAATTTAAAAATTCATAAGTCGTTTCAAAATTAATTCAGAGTAAAATTTCTTGAATATCCTTGAATTATAAACATTTGTGGAGTATACTGATTTTATTGCATTTTTTTAGAGTGAAATTTAATATTTTTTTCACATTTTTAAAGTTTTTCGTGTGAAATTCTACTTTTTCAAATTTAAAAATTCATAAGTCGTTTCAAAATTAAGTTAGAGTAAAATTTCTTGAATATCCTTAAATTATAAACATTTGTAGAGTATACTGATTTTATTGCATTTTTTTTAGAGAGAAATTTAATATTTTTTTCACATTTTTAAAGTTTTTCGTGTGAAATTTTACTGTAAGTAAAAGTAAAGTAAAATTTCTTGAATATCCTTAAATTATAAATATGTGTGGAGTATACTGATTTTATTGAATTTTTTTAGAGTGAAATTTAATATTTTTTTCACATTTATAAAGTTTTTCGTGTGAAATTTTACTTTTTCAAATTTAAAAATTCATAAGTCGTTTCAAAATTAAGTTAGAGTAAATTTTTTTGAATATCCCTAAATTATAAACATTTGAGTAGTATATTGATTTTATTGCATTTTTTTAGAGTGAAATTTAATATATTTTTCACATTTTTAAGTTTTTCGTGTGAAATTTTACTTTTTCAAATTTAAAAATTCATAAGTCGTTTCAAAATTAATTCAGAGTAAAATTTCTTGAATGTCCTTGAATTCTAAACATTTGTAGAGTATCCTGATTTTATTGAATTTTTTAGAGTGAAGTTTAATATTTTTTTCACATTTTTAAAGTTTTTCGTCTGAAATTTTACTTTTTCAAATTAAAAAATTCATAAGTCGTTTCAAAATTAAGTTAGAGTAAAATTTCTTGAATATCCTTGAATTCTAAACATTTGTGGAGTATGCTGATTTTATTGCATTTTTTTAGAGTGAAATTTAATATATTTTTCACATTTTTAAAGTGTTTCGTGTGAAATTTTACTTTTTCAAATTTAAAAATTCATAAGTTGTCTCAAAATTAATTCAGAGTAAAATTTCTTGAATATCCTTGAATTTTAAACATTTGTGGAGTATGCTGATTTTATTGCATTTTTTTAGAGTGAAATTTAATATATTTTTCACATTTTTAAAGTTTTTCGTGTGAAATTTTACTTTTTCAAATTTAAAAATTCATGAGTCGTTTCAAAATTAAATTAAAGTAAAATTTCTTTATTATCCTTGAATTATAAACATTTGTAGGGTATCCTGATTTTAATTTAATATTTTTTTCACATTTTTAAAGTTTCTCGTGTGAAATTTTACTTTTTCAAATTTAAAAATTCATAAGTCGTTTCAAAATTAATTCAGAGTAAAATTTCTTGAATATCCTTGAATTATAAACATTTGCGGAGTATACTGATTTTATTGCATTTTTTTAGAGTGAAATTTAATATATTTTTCACATTTTTACAGTGTTTCGTGTGAAATTTTACTTTTTCAAATTTAAAAATTCATAAGTTGTCTCAAAATTAATTCAGAGTAAAATTTCTTGAATATCCTTGAATTCTAAACATTTGTGGAGTATGCTGATTTTATTGCATTTTTTTAGAGTGAAATTTAATATATTTTTCACATTTTTAAAGTTTTTCGTGTGAAATTTTACTTTTTCAAATTTAAAAATTCATGAGTCGTTTCAAAATTAAGTTAGAGTAAAATTTCTTGAATATCCTTAAATTATAAACATGTGTGGAGTATACCGATTTTATTGTATTTTTTTAGAGTGAAATTTAATACTTTTTTCACATTTTCAAAGTTTTTCGTGTGAAATTTTACTTTTTCAAATTTAAAAATTCATAAGTCGTTTCAAAATTAATTCACAGTAAAATTTCTTGAATATCCTTGAATTATAAACATTTGCGGAGTATACTGATTTTATTGCATTTTTTTAGAGTGAAATTTAATATTTTTTTTACATTTTTTAAGTTTTTCGTGTGAAATTTTACTTTTTCAAATTTAAAAATTCATAAGTCGTTTCAAAATTAAATTAAAGTAAAATTTCTTTATTATCCTTGAATTATAAACATTTGTAGGGTATCCTGATTTTAATTTAATATTTTTTTCACATTTTTAAAGTTTCTCGTGTGAAATTTTACTTTTTCAAATTTAAAAATTCATAAGTCGTTTCAAAATTAATTCAGAGTAAAATTTCTTGAATATCCTTGAATTATAAACATTTGCGGAGTATACTGATTTTATTGCATTTTTTTAGAGTGAAATTTAATATATTTTTCACATTTTTACAGTGTTTCGTGTGAAATTTTACTTTTTCAAATTTAAAAATTCATAAGTTGTCTCAAAATTAATTCAGAGTAAAATTTCTTGAATATCCTTGAATTCTAAACATTTGTGGAGTATGCTGATTTTATTGCATTTTTTTTAGAGTGAAATTTAATATATTTTTCACATTTTTAAAGTTTTTCGTGTGAAATTTTACTTTTTCAAATTTAAAAATTCATGAGTCGTTTCAAAATTAAGTTAGAGTAAAATTTCTTGAATATCCTTAAATTATAAACATGTGTGGAGTATACCGATTTTATTGTATTTTTTTAGAGTGAAATTTAATACTTTTTTCACATTTTCAAAGTTTTTCGTGTGAAATTTTACTTTTTCAAATTTAAAAATTCATAAGTCGTTTCAAAATTAATTCAGAGTAAAATTTCTTGAATATCCTTGAATTATAAACATTTGCGGAGTATACTGATTTTATTGCATTTTTTTAGAGTGAAATTTAATATTTTTTTTACATTTTTTAAGTTTTTCGTGTGAAATTTTACTTTTTCAAATTTAAAAATTCATAAGTCGTTTCAAAATTAAATTAAAGTAAAATTTATTTATTATCCTTGAATTATAAACATTTGTTGGGTATCCTGATTTTAATTTAATATTTTTTTCACATTTTTAAAGTTTCTCGTGTGAAATTTTACTTTTTCAAATTTAAAAATTCGTAAGTCGTTTCAAAATTAATTCAGAGTAAAATTTCTTGAATATCCTTAAATTATAAACATGTGTGGAGTATACCGATTTTATTGTATTTTTTTTAGAGTGAAATTTAATACTTTTTTCACATTTTCAAAGTTTTTCGTGTGAAATTTTACTTTTTCAAATTTAAAAATTCATAAGTCGTTTCAAAATGAATTCAGAGTAAAATTTCTTGAATATCCTTGAATTCTAAACATTTGTGGAGTATACTGATTTTATTGCATTTTTTTAGAGTGAAATTTAATATTTTTTTCACATTTATAAAGTTTTTCGTGTGAAATTTTACTTTTTCAAGTTTAAAAATTCATAAGTCGTGTCAAAATTAAGTTAGAGAAAAATTTCTTGAATATCCTTAAATTATAAACATCTGTGTAGTATAATGATTTTATTGTATTTTTTTAGAGTGAAACTTAATATTTTTTTCACATTTTTTAAGTTTTTCGTGTGAAATTTTAGTTTTTTAAATTTAAAAATTCATAAGTCGTTTCAAAATTAAGTTGGAATAAAATTTCTTTATTATCCTTGAATTATAAACATTTGTAGGGTATCCTGATTTTAATGAATTTTTTAGAGTGAAATTTTATATTTTTTTCACATTTTCAAAGTTTTTCGTGTGAAATTTTACTTTTTCAAATTTAAAAATTCATAAGTCGTTTCAAAATTAATTCAGAGTAAAATTTCTTAAATATCCTTGAATTCTAAACATTTGTGGAGTATACTGATTTTATTGCATTTTTTTAGAGTGAAATTTAATATTTTTTCCACATTTATAAAGTTTTTCGTGTGAAATTTTACTTTTTCAAATTTAAAAATTCATAAGTCGTGTCAAAATTAAGTTAGAGAAAAATTTCTTGAATATCCTTAAATTATAAACATCTATGGAGTATATTGATTTTATTGTATTTTTTTAGAGTGAAACTTAATATTTTTTTCACATTTTTTAAGTTTTTCGTGTGAAATTTTACTTTTTCAAATTTAAAAATTCATAAGTCGTTTCAAAATTAAGTTAGAGTAAAATTTCTTGAATATCCTTGAATTCTAAACATTTGTGGAGTATACTGATTTTATTGCATTTTTTTAGAGTGAAATTTAATATTTTTTTCACATTTTTAAAGTTTTTCGTTTGAAATTCTACTTTTTCAAATTTAAAAACTCATAAGTCGTTTCAAAATTAAGTTAGAGTAAAATTTCTTGAATATCCTTGAAGTATAAACATTTGTAGAGTATCCTGATTTTATTGAATTTTTTTGGAGTGAAGTTTAATATTTTTTTCAAATTTTTAAATTTCATCATGAAATTTTTTACTTTCCCAAATTGAAAAAGTCATAATTTGTTTCAAAATTAATTCAGAGTAAAATTTGTTGAATATCCTTGAATTATAAACATTTGTGGAGTATACTGATTTTATTGCATTTTGTTAGAGTGAAATTTAATATTTTTTTCACATTTTTAAAGTTTTTCGTTTGAAATTCTACTTTTTCAAATTTAAAAACTCACAAGTCGTTTCAAAATTAAGTTAGAGTAAAATTTCTTGAATATCCTTGAAGTATAAACATTTGTAGAGTATCCTGATTTTATTGAATTTTTTTGGAGTGAAGTTTAATATTTTTTTCAAATTTTTAAATTTCATCATGAAATTTTTTACTTTCCCAAATTGAAAAAGTCATAATTTGTTTCAAAATTAATTCAGAGTAAAATTTCTTGAATATCCTTGAATTATAAACATTTGTGGAGTATACTGATTTTATTGCATTTTTTTAGAGTGAAATTTAATATTTTTTTCACATTTTTAAAGTTTTTCGTGTGAAATTCTACTTTTTCAAATTTAAAAATTCATAAGTCGTTTCAAAATTAATTTAGAGTAAAATTTCTTAAATATCCTTAAATTATAAACATTTGTAGGGTATCCTGATTTTATTGAATTTTTTTGGAGTGAAGTTTAATATTTTTTAAAAAAATTTAAATTTCATCATGAAATTTTTTACTTTCCCAAATTGAAAAAGTCATAATTTGTTTCAAAATTAATTCAGAGTAAAATTTCTTGAATATCCTCGAGTTATAAGCATTTGTAGAGTATCCCGATTTTATTGAATTTTTTTAGAGTGAAGTTTAATATTTTTTTTAAACTTTTAAATTTCATCATGAAATTTTTTACTTTCCTAAATTGAAAATGTCATAATTCGTTTCAAAATTAATTCAGAGTAAATTTTTTTGAATATCCTTAAATTATAAACATGTGTGGAGTATACCGATTTTATTGTATTTTTTTAGAGTGAAATTTAATACTTTTTTCACATTTTCAAAGTTTTTCGTTTGAAATTTTACTTTTTCAAATTTAAAAATTTATAAGTCGTTTCAAAATTAAGTTAGAGTAAAATTTCTTGAATATCCTTGAAGTATAAACATTTGTAGAGTATCCTGATTTTATTGAATTTTTTTGGAGTGAAGTTTAATATTTTTTTCAAATTTTTAAATTTCATCATGAAATTTTTTACTTTTCCAAATTGAAAAAGTCATAATTCGTTTCAAAATTAATTCAGAGAAAAATTTCTTGAATATCCTTGAATTCTAAACATTTATAGAGTATCCTGATTTTATTGAATTTTTTTAAAGTAAAGTTTAATATTTTTTTCAAATTTTTAAATTTCATCATGAGATTTTTTACTTTCCCAAATTGAAAAAGTCATAATTCGTTTCAAAATTAATTCAGAGTAAAATTCCTTGAATATCCTTGAATTCTAAACATTTGTAGAGTATCCTGATTTTATTGAATTTTTTTAGAGTGAAGTTTAATATATTTTTTAAAATTTTAAATTTTATCATGAAATTTTTAGTACATTAACTTTTATTTTTTAAATCTAGAAATCAATGTACTCACTTAATTGAAACTCTGGTGGAATGGACTGGTTTCCTGTGCCATAAAATAAAACTTTTATTTTTGAAAATGAGTTTTGAGTGTTATGAATTTTTGAAAATTAATATTTAAAGTTGTTGAATATATTCACAAAACATCTACCTTTAAAACTAGCGCTTTTTTTCCAAACAAAAATGATCTTGACCTTCCATATAATACAATATGGTTTCAGCAAGACGGCGCATCCTCGCACTATGCAGTCGAGGACCGATAGAATAGCCCGGCGCGAGAGGTATGAATGCGCAGAATTAGCCTGGAAAATATTCAAAATGTCCAAAAATAATTTCTACACGTTCGGAAAAAAAAGAACGCGCCTAGTGCAGGGATGCGCCGTCTTGCTGAAACCATATTGCATTATATGGAAGGTGATTGTTAATTGGAAAAATTGGTACAAGCGCTGGAACAAGGTCATCTTGCAGAAACTCTAAAAATCGGATTCTCGCCTTTACTCGAAAAAATTTCGGCTCCCTCGGCCGTACCAAAAAAATACCCGCGAGCCATCACTGCTTCATAGATGCTCTGCATATTTTTTTATTTATAAATATTAAGCACCTGTCGATCATTTAAGGGCCCTTCCTCGGACCAATTGTATCTGCCATCGTGCAAAGGATAAGCCGCCACCAAACTTTTCTCCTGAACCAGAGCGTCAACGCCAAACTCGTGACTTTTAGGACCGTATTTGGCGATCTTCAGCAAATCATAAACCAGCATGATCCTCTCGGCCGTCGTGATTTGTTTCGGTCTAGCCCCCGAAACCGATTCCCTGTAAAATTATTTTTTTACCCAATTTTGCAATAATAAAAGTTTCCGTTTTAAATTACACCGCTCTCTTGTAAACATTCGAGTTTACATTCGGCGAAGTCAACTCGGTGTGCATGAAGAATTCCAAACATTTAAATTTATCTGAATGCATGACTTCGTTGTCGTTTTCGAAAGATAGGGTTAGATCGAATACACTGGCCCTTTTAAGGAGCATCTGCGTTGGTCCGTGGACTTTGATGAATAGAAGTTCCGGGTTCACCTAAAAAAAAACAGCTTTAAAGTGTTTTTTTTTTCAAACGTTGATATATAACCCAGGCACGAACATTCGGTGTGATTACGTGGCGTAAACATCTTACTTTAACGTTATCCGTCGGTTGATCCCAGTTTGTGATACCGTTATCCGCCCGTTGACCCAATGCCTTGACGTGGCACTGGGGCTCAAGTAAGTACAACAATTGCGAAACTGTTTAATCGATCCTCCGGTTGCTAAGTTACGGCGAGCAACCCCTCCCTGTGCCTACCAATTCGCCTTTCCACCCAGTAGCAGTTGCCAAAGTCGGTCACAAGGTCACCTTGGTATAATAAATGTGCAACTCTGTTACAGAAGATGATCTGTTAATTGTAGTCTCTTAGAGACTCTTGAATTGTAAAAGACGAAAAGTATCGTATTTCTCATTTTAACACATTAAAAGTACTTTTAGCGATGCGTTCAGTATTTCAAAAATGGTTTACATCAATTACTGCGGGTGTTACTGCAATTGTCGCTTTCGAGGGGTTTGTCAACTTTTCCCCCAAATGACAGTTGGTAACTGAAATAGCTATTCTCGATCGTTGTATTTTTTTAAGTTTCTTTCTTGATGACAAATCTGATGAATTAGTTAATCTCCAACCGTATTTTTTTTTAAGTTTCTTTCTTGATGACAAATCTGGTGAATTAATTAATCTCCTCCCTTAAATGAATTGATGTATCATACCTGTCATTGAAATGATTTCAAACAGCGCCTGTAGCGGTGGGACGCGGAACTAATTAAACGTCTACACTCTTGAGTGAGTCGATTAAAAGAGTCAACTCCTAGAAATGGGCCGAGAGTCGAGTGACTCCTGTGTACATTTCCTGACTCATTTTTAGTCGTGACATTTGAGAATTTATAAATGTATGTACCCCATGCATAAAAATTTTGTGTGAGAACCTTTTATTTTACACTTCTTCGAAGTCAAAAAAAAAATTTTTTACTCTCAGTAATGTCATTTTGATGTATCAATTTTCTACTGTCAGAAGTGTCAGATATTTCAATGCTTTTCTCTCACACTTTTTTAACATTAGAAAAATTGTACTTTTGACAATACAATATTTTGTCGAAAAGGGATATTTTTGACAGCTCAACAATTTTCGACATTAGGAAATTGACACTTTTAACAGTAGAAATTTTAGGCGAGAAAGGAAAATTATTGACAGCTCTACAGTAGAACATTTTTGACATTAGAAAAGTGACACTTTTAACAGTAGAAAAATTATATTTTTTAAAGTAGAAAACGGAATATTATTGACAGATCAAGAGTAGAACATTTTTGACATTAGAAAATTGACACTTTTAACAGTAGAAAAATGATATTTTTGGCAGTAGAAAAGGAATATTATTGACAGCTCAACAGTGGAACATTTTTGACATTAGAAAATTGACACTTTTAACAGTAGAAAAATGATATTTTTGGCAGTAGAAAAGGAATATTATTGACAGATCAAGGAGTAGAACATTTTTGACAGTCGAAAAATGACATTTTCGGCAGTAGAAAAATGATATTTTTGGCAGTAGAAGTTTTAGGCGAAAAGGAATATTATTGACAGTTCAACCGTAAAACATATTGACACTTTTAACGGTAAAATGATATTTGTGGCAGTAGAAAAGGAATATTATTGACAGATCAACAGTAGAACATTTTTGACATTAGAAAATTGACACTTTTAACAGTAGAAAAATGATATTTTTGAAAGTAGAAAAGGAATATTATTGACAGCTCAACAGTAGAACATTTTTGACAATAGAAAATTGACACTTTTAACAGTAAAATGGTATTTTTGACAGTAGACATTTTAGGCGAAAAGATATATTATTGGCAACTCAACAGTACAACATGTTTGACATTAGAAAATTGACACTTTTAACAGTAAAATGATATTTTTGGCAGTATAGAAGGAATATTATTGACAGATAAATAATAGAACATTTTTGACATTAGAAAATTGACACTTTTAACAGTAGAAAAATAATATATATGGCAGTAGAAAATTTAGTCGAAAAGAAATATTATCGCCAGCTTAACAGTGGAACATTTTTGACATTAGAAAATTGTAACTTTTAACAGTAGAAAAATAATATATATGGCAGTAGAAAATTTAGGCGGAGAGATATATTATTGGTAGCTCAATAGTAGAACATGTTTGACATTAGAAAATGGACACTTTTAACAGTGAAATTATATTTTTGGCAGTAGAATTTTAGGCGAAAAGGAATAATATCGATAGCTCTATAGTAGAACATTTTTGACATTAGGAAATTGACTTTTTTAACAATAGAAAAATTCTATTTTTTAGCGGTACAAAATTTAGTCGAAAAGGACTATTATTGATAGCTCAACTAGTGGAACATTTTTGACATTAGGAAATTTATATGTTTAACAGTAGAAAAATGATGATATATTTGGCAGTAGAAAATTTATTGGATGCTCAATAGTAGAACATTTAGTCGAAAAAGAATATTATTGGCATCTCAACAGTAAAACATTTTTGACATTAAAAAATTAACACTTTTAACAGTAAAAAAATGACATTTTTGACAATACAAAATTTTGTCAAAAGGGAATATTATTGACAGATCAACAGAGGAACATTTTTGACATTAGAAAATTAACACTTTTAACAGTAGAAAAATGATATTTTTGACAATACAAAATTTTATCGAAAGGGAATATTATTGACAGCTCAACAGTGGAATATTTTTGACATTAGGAAATTGATACTTTTAACAGTAGAAAAATGATATTTTTGACAATACAAAATTTTGTCGAGGAGGAATATTATTGATAAGTTAAAAATAGAACATTTTCGACATTAGGAAATTGACACCTTTAGCAGTAGAAATATGATATTTTTGACAATACAAAATTTTGTCAAAAAGGAATATTGGCAGCTCAACATCAGAACATTTAGTCGAAAAAATACTCGTCATTTGAAATAATAATAATTTATTATTATTTCAAATGACGAGTAATTTATTATTATTATCATCTTTCAGAAATATTATTGGTAGCTCAACAGTTGAACATTTTTGACATTAGAAAATTGACACTTTTAGCAGTAGAAATATGATATTTTTGACACTACAAAAATTTGTCAAAAAGCAATATTTTTCACACCTCAACAGTAGAACATTTTTGACATTAGAAAATGGACACTTTTTACAGTAAAATGATAATTTTGGCAGTTGAAATTTTACACGAAAAGTAATATTACTAACTCAACAGTAGAACATTTTTGACATTACAAAATTGACACTTTTAACAGTAGAAAAATTATATTTTTGGCAAAAAATTAGTCGAAAAGAAATATTATCTACAACTCAATAGTGGAACATTTTTGACATTAGAAAATTGACACTTTTAACAGTTAAATGATCATTTTGGCAGTAGAAATTTTAGGCGAAAAGGAATATTATTGACAGCTCAACGGTAGAACATTTTTGGCATTAGGAAATTGACTCTTTTAACAGTAGAAAAATGATATTTTTGACAGCAGAAAATTTAGGCGAAAAAATATATCATAGGCAGCTCAACAGTAGAACATTTTTGACATTAGGAAATTGACACTTTTAACAGTAGAAAAATGATATTTTTTTGCAGTGAAAATTTTAGGCGAAAAGGAATATTAATAATAGATCAACAGTAGAACATTTTTGACATTAGGAAATTGATATGTTTAACAGTTGAGAAATGATATTTTTGGCAGTAGAAAATCTAGTCAAAAAGAAATATTGGCAGCTCAACAGTAGAACATTTAGTCGAAAAATTGAGTCTATAAATCCAGCAGAATACGCGTCATTTGAAATAATAATAATTTATTATTATTATAAAGAAATATTATTGGTAGCTGAACAGTAGAACATTTTGACAGTAGAAAATTGACACTTTTAGCAGTAGAAATCTGATATTTTTGACAATACAAAATTTTGTCAAAAAGGAATATTTTTGATAGGTCAACAGTAGAACCTTTTTGACATTAGAAAATTGACACTTTTAACATTAAAAAAGGATATTTTGACAGTAGAAAATTTAGTCAAAAAGGAATATTATTGATTGCTCAACAGTAGAACATTTTTGACAGTAGAAAATTGACTCTTTTAGCAGTAGAAATGTGATATTTTTGACAATACAAAATTTTGTCAAAAAGGAATATTTTTAATAGGTAGACACAGTAGAACCTTTTTGACATTAGAAAATTGACACTTTTAACATTCAAAAAAGGATATTTTTGACAGTAGAAAATTTATTCGAAAAGGAATTTTATTGACAGTCAAAATATGACATTACGGACTAAAGAATGAAATCAACAATTATGATGGTGTAGGCCAATTTTATTGGCAGCTCAATAGTAGAACATTTTTGACATTAGAAACATGATATTTTTGACAATACACAATTTTGTCAAGTTTAATTCAACAGTAGAACATTTTTGACATTAGGAAATTGACACTGTTAACACTAGAAAAATTATATTTTTGGCAGTAGAAAAGGAATGTTATTGACAGCTCAACAGCAAAACATTTAGTCGAAAAGGAATATTTTTGACACCTCAACAGTAGAACATTTTTGACATTAGAAAATTAACACTTTTAACAGTAGAAAAATGATATAATACAGAATTTTGTCGAAAAGGAATATTTTTGATAGCTCAACCGTGGAACATTTTTGACATTAGTAAATGGACACTCAACAGTAGAAAAATGATATTTTAGGCAGTAAAAATTTAGTCGAAAAGGAATATTATTGGCAGCTCAACAGTAGAACATTTTTGACATTAGGAAATGGACACTTAACAGTAGAAAAAAGATATTTTTGGTTGAAAATTTAGTCGAAAAGAAATATCATTGACAGTCGAAATATGACATTACGGACTAGAAAAATGTAATCAAAAAATGATGATGGCGTGGGCCAATTTTGGCAGTAGAAAATGGAATTTTGACGTATTTTTTGCAGAAAAAAAAATATATTTTTAAGAGTTAAAAAAAATGTAATTGTTCATAGTCAGTTTGCTGGAAAAATTATAGTTTATACCAAGTCATCACCTTTGATTTATATCCTTCAAATTCCAATCCTGCTTGCTCCAGGTGTTTGATGAACAAATTAACTTTGGCTTTCGAGTTATAGTTATTGGCGTAATCGTAAACTAAAACAAAGTCGATTCTTCTGATGCCGTCGTCAAAGTGCGAATCGAACTGCTGTATAGACTCTACGCCTTTCTTTGAAAACTTGAAGGAGTTCTCGCATTTTTCCAACTTCTCCAGAAGGCGTTTCAGCTGAAATCATAATTGGCCGATGAAGATGAAGTGAAAAACCGCCACATAATGTACAATTCCATACTAATTTTAAACATGTTGAATTCGTTCTTAAAGGGCGTCAGTCACGTTTTAGAAAGGTGGACGAATTCAACATGTTAAAAAGTCTTATGGTAATTGTACATCTAATAGAAAGTATTCGGCCGAGCCGGAGCTATTCCTCTACAATTAAACACTTTCATCGATATCTGTGTATAGCCCGTTCGCTGGAAACTGGCGACTGCGGTCGTAAAAGAGGGTCGGAGCTCGGTAAGTGGAGGACGTAATATTTTTTATCTCAAACCAATAGGAGCAACGGGCAGTAATACATATATCGGATGGAATTAGATGAACCAGCAATACCTTTTCTTCGAGGGTGCGTCGATCCTGACCGTTTCACGACCTCAGCCGCCAGATTCCAGCGAACGGAAAATAATAGACTTACTTCTTCCTTATATATTCTGCTTTTCACGTCCGACATTTCGTTAGAATATGACAGTTATATATTAACAACGCTGTATCTATAAATATCATTGGTTAATGGTAATAATAGTAGTAGTGGCGCTTGTTACTCAATTTGCCTAACTGGTCGTCGATCACGAGATCCGGGTGTGAACTACGAGAAAGATGCGAGAAAAAAGTAAATATCGCAAACGATTTATATTGATGTAAACTTGCGGTTTTAGAGGAGAATCGAAAAGCTTTTTATCCTTTTTCCCGAAAATATCACATAAATAAAAACGATCGGATTTTTTTTGCATAAAATGTAAGACTTAGCCCTTTCAGCCCCAATGAGTCAGAAGATGTTTAGTCCAGAGGGAATTCTGCGCTATGAATTCAGCCCGCGTTGTGTCGATTATCCCCACCCGAAAATAGTAGCGCCTTTGACTATATACTAAGTCAAATAGTCAAAGATCTAAGCGAACTCAAAATTCGAAACCAACTTCATGGAATCACGTGACAATTAAATAAAACGTAAACATCTGTCACATTTTGACAATTGTTAAGTTTCAACCAGACCGTACATTTGTAAGCTTAACGAGTATAACTAATTCCAATGGTAAGTGGAGACGCAGAACATCCGCCACATTTCTTCATTAATGTTTCCAGAATGAAAGCGATGAATCCGACGAATCCATACCGGAACAGGTGTGGTGCAGCACCAATTATTTTAGAGACGGCATAAGAAAGATCGACTACGTTCTAGTCTCGAAATTGGAAAAAACCCGCAGTGAGATGAACAAGTTGGTGAATTTTATCGAAAATTTGGTCCAAGAAGGCGTGGACTATGAGGTTGCACGAGGAGAGGTAAAATGTATCCCGAGATCTTTTAAAATTAGCAATTTTTACGTTCCAGTTAAATGTTCTGTTAAAAATTCCAGTTCCGTCGCTGTAATCTTAACACTTTCAGCCTTGAATTTTTAAATTTGAAAAAAAAAAATTTTTGTTAATTATTATTGATGGGGAGCTTCTTAAGACCATAAATACCAAATTTGAACTAATTTGATTAATTAGTATAGGAATTAATTAGTGAGGCTTTGTTGAAGTGACATCTAGTGATAAACAGCAAAAATATGGATGTTGCGGTGGCAATTGCCACGACCAGGGCCGAAAGGGTTAAATGAAAAATAACTGTCTGTATTTAACCCTTTGAGTCCCAAGTCCAAAATAGCGCGATCGCGCTGTTGAGATTTTTTGTCGATAAAGACGAGCGCTATTGCGCCGTTTTTGGACCCCTGGGACCCAAAGGGTTAACCATTAAGGAAATATCTTTAATAATTCTCGTTTTAGGCTAATAAGAGATTAATATACATAAAGCTGCATCTGCCGGAGACAAGGCTTATACACTTTGCACACGTTTACAACATCTTCCTAGAGTGTAATAGTATTAGGGATACAATCGACAGTTACTTTCTCAAAACTAACTACTTCCACACGATCTTAACCAAACCGGATCCCCATGATCCTACATATAAACGAGCACCGTAAGTTTCTTGATAATATCTAGGTAGATCCCTTATGGCAATTCAAACAATTCTAAAGAAAATTTCTAAAAATCTTGAAAAAAAAAATCTTTAAAAAGTCTTGATAAAATATCACTGAAGAAAAAAGTACTAAACAATACTGTCTTAAAAAAATCCTGAAAGTGATCCCGGAGAAAAGTCCTGTAACAATTCTGAAGAAAAGCTCTGAATATCCAGAAGAAAGTCTTGAAAAAATATGTTTAAAAAGGACTAAAGCAAAGTCCTGAAAAAAAAGCACTGAAGAAAAAAGTACTGAACGATACTGTCTTAAAAAAATCCTGAAAGTAATCCTGAAGAAAAGTCCTGAAACAATTCTGAAGAAAAGTCCTGAATATCCAGAAAAAAGTCTTGAAAAAATATGTTTTAAAAAGTCTAAAGCAAAGTCTTGAAAAAATATCTTGAAGAAGGCCTGAAAGTCCTGAAAAAAAAGTACTAAAAAATATTGTCCTGAAACAATTCTGAACAAAAATCCCGATAAAAAGTCTCAAAATATTGTCTTGAAAAAATCCTGAACAAAAATCTTAAGAAAAAGTCTCAAAATATTGCCCTGAAAAAAAATCTCTAGAAAAAGTCTCAAAATATTGCCCTGAAAAAAAATCTCCAGAAAAAGTCTCAAAATATTGCCCTGAAAAAAAATCTCCAGAAAAAGTCTCAAAATATTGCCCTGAAAGAATCCTGAACAAAAATCCAGAGGACAAGTCTCAAAATATTGTCCTGAAAAAATTGTGAACAAAAATCCCGAGAAAAAGTCTCAAAATATTGTCCTGAAAAAATCGTGAGCAAAATTCCCAAATAAAAAGTTCTAAAAAGAATCGCGAGAAAAGAGTCCTGAAGAAAACTGAAAAAAGTCCCGAAACAAAACTCCTGAAACAAAAGGCCTGAAAAAACGTCCTGCAACAAAAGTCCAGAAAATAAGTCTGCAAACAATAGCCCTGTAAAATGTCCTTGAAAAAATGCCGAAAGAAGTCTTGAAAACAAGTCCTGAAACAATTCTGGAGAAAAGTCCTACAAATTCAGAAAACAGTCTTAGAAAAGGCCTGAAACAACGCCCCGAAAAATAGCCCTGAAGAAAATAGTACTGAAAAATATTGTCTTGAAAAAATCCTGAAAAGCAATCCCGAAAAAAAATATCCCGAAAGAAAATGTTTTGAAAAAAGTACCGAAAAAAGTCTTGAAGAAATATCTTTAAAAAGGCCTGAAACAAAGTCCTGAAAATATTGCCCTGAAGAAAAAAGTACCGAAAAATATTGTCCTGAAAAAATATTCAACAAAAATCCCGAGAAGAAGTCTCAAAATATTGTCCTGAAAAAATCCTGAACAAAATTCCAGAAAAAAAGTTCTGAAAAGAATCGCGAGAAAAGAGTCCTGAAAAAAACTGAAAAAAAGTCCCGAAACAAAAGACGTCCTGCAACAAAGGTCCCGGAAATAAGCCTGGAAACAATAGCCCTGAAAAATGTCCTGAAAAAATGCCGAAAGAAGTCTTGAAAAAAAGTCCTGAAACAATTCTGGAGAAAAGTCTTACAAATTCAAAAAAACAGTCTTAGAAAAAGACTGAAACAAAGCCCGGAAAAATAGCCCTGAAGAAAATAGTACTGAAAAATATTGTCTTGAAAAAATCCTGAAAAACAATCCCGAAAAAAATGTCTCGAAACAAAGTCTCGAAAAAAATGTTTTGAAAAAAGTATCGAAAAAAGTCTTGAAGAAATAACTTAAAAAAAAGGGCCTGAAACAAAGTCCTGAAAATATTGCCCTGAAGTAAAAAGTACCGAAAAATATTGTTCTGAAAAAATACTCAACAAAAATCCCGAAAAAGTTCTGAAAAAATCCTGAAAAAAAATAAATCCGTGCAGAAATAAAAGAAAAAAGGCCCGGAAGAAAAGTTCTAAGAAAATTCAGAAAAAAGTCTTGAAAGAAAAGCTTTAAAACAAGGCCTGAAACAAAATCGTGAAAAAATAGCCCTGAAGAAAAAAAGTACTGAAAAATATTGTCCTGAAAAAATACTCAACAAAAATCCCAAAAAAATGTCCCGAAAAAGTTATGAAAAAATCGTGAAAGAAAATCCGTGCAGAAAGAAAAGAAAAATGTCCGGAAGAAAAGTTCTAAGAAAATTCAAAAAAAGTCTTGAAAGAATAACTTTAAAAAAAGGCCTGAAACAAAATCGTGAAAAAATAGCCCTGAAGAAAAAAAGTACTGAAAAATCACGAAAAAAGTCTCAAAATATCCCGGAAAAAAATGTTCTGAGAAAAAGTCCTGAAAAAAAGTCCGAAAAATTCCTGAAAAAAACCTGAAGAAAACCCTGATAGAAAGTCTTAAAAAAATCTTGAAAAAAAAGTCCTGAAAATGTTTCCAATTCTGAAACTTCAACGACTAAAGTTTCGAAGTATCGAAGGGTTCGAAGTTTTGAAGATTTAAAGTTTCGAATTATCGAAGGATTCGAAGTTTCGAATTTTGTCTTTCTAATTTTCGAAGTCTCGAAGTATTGCAGTTACTAAGATTTGAAGCTTCGTATTTTCGAATTTTCGAGAGCTCGAAGGATTGAAGTCGGGAAGATTTGAAGCTTCGAATTTTTCAAGTTTCGAATTTTCGAAGTATCGAAGCATTCGAAGTTTCGGAGATTCAAGATTCAAAGATTCGAAGCTTCGAGTTTTGTGTGAAGGTTTGAGGTTTCGAATATTTGAAGCTTCGAATTTTCGAATTTTCAAAAGCTCACAAGGATTGAAGTTGGGAACATTTGAAGCTTCGAATTTTTTAAGTTTCGAATTTTCCAAGTATCGAAGGATTCGAAGTTTTGAAGATTCAAGGCTTCGAATTTTTTAAGTTTCGAACTTTCAAACTATCGAAGGATTGAAGTTTCGGAAATTCAAAGTTTCAAAGATTTGAAGCTTCGAGTTTTGTGTTTCTAATTTTCGATGTCTCGAAGGTTTGAAGTTTCGAAGATTTGAAGCTTAGAATTTTCTAATTTTCGAGAGCTCGAAGGATTGAAGTTGGGAAGATTTTAAGCTTCGAATTTTTTTAAGTTTAGGGTTTTGGGATTGAAAAATACGGAAACTCAAGACACAAAAATAAATATATAAGTTATACAAAACAAAGTTAAAAGGGTTTTATTATAATATTTAAAATGTATAACGAAGTAGAAGCCTCCAGCATAAACAATATTGAAACTTCGATACGACTCTTCGCAACTTTGATTCTTAAAAAATTCGAAAACTTCGGAACTTCGATACTTCGAATCTTTGAAAAATCAAAAAACTACGACATACGAAGATTTCTTCGTTTCGTCGAATCCTCCGAAGCTTCAAAGTTTAAATCATTATCTGTTTAGGGTTTTGTGATTTAAAAATTCGGACACTTCGAAACTTCACAACTTTGATTCTTTGAAAACTTCGAAAGTTCGTAACTTCAATACTTCGAACCTTCGCAACTTTGAATCTTCGACAGTGGAAGTTCTTCGTTTCTTCGAATCCTTCGAAGTTCTTCAAAGTTGCGAAGCTTTGAATTATCAGGACCCCTGGTGCGAATTAGTGGGGCAAGGATTTTCGATGCTCTACTGTACTTGATGTTCCGTAATCTTGGACCTTATTCTACGAAATAAAAGAAGAAGCATCTACTTATTGTTAATCAACAATATTACAAGAATTTTAAGACATTTTGGAAATCCAATGGCTTCAACGTGTAGTATGGATGGAAACTATCTACTTATTGTTAATCCACGATATTACAACAATTTTGAGAGATTTTTGACAGCCAATGGCTTCAACACCTTAGAAGCATCTACTTATTGTTAATCAACAATATTACAAGAATTTTGAGACATTTTGGAAATCCAATGGCTTCAACGTGCAGTATGGATGGAAACCATCTACTTACTGTTAATCAACGATATTACAACAATTTTGAGAGATTTTTGACTGCCAATGGCTTCAACAGGATGGAGCAACGTGCCGTACGGATGGGAACTCTCTAGCGCATACGGATTTTCGATGCTCTACTGTACTTGATGTTCGGTATTCTTGGACCTTATTTTATGGAATAACAATAGAAGCATCTACTTATTGTTAATCAACAATATTACAAGAATTTTGGGAGATTTTGGAAATCCAATGGCTTCAACGTGCAGTATGGATGGAAACTATCTACTTACTGTTAATCAACGATATTACAACAATTTTGAGAGATTTTTGACAGCCAATGGCTTCAACAGGATGGAGCAACGTGCAACTCTCTAGAGCGTACGGATTCTCGATGCTCTACTGTACTTGAAGTTCCATATTCTTGGACCTTATTGTATATATCAGAAGAAGCATCTACTTATTGTTACATTCCGTAGATTACAGTATTACCGAACACTCGAGATGTTTGCGCAGAGTAAGAAAGTATTCGGAGAACGCGAGAGAATGCGAAAGAATGCGAGAGAACGCGACAACAAATCCCCGGACCCAATTGTATTTAAGATGACCATTGCACAGCACGCCACGAGTGCTCGGTACAACTGTAGCAATTTCTTAGATTACCTTACTAAAAACTTGTCTCGATCTACAGAGAAGAATCTTAGATGATTATATCCATAAAAATAGTCTCAAACCAATTATGATTATTGTTGTTAACTTGCCTGATTTTAGGCATTCGATATCAGGAAGCCGACCAACAGAAATAACCAGCGCTGAAAGAACCCTGATTATATCCAAGCTTCTGGTTAGAGCAACATTTTCCGAGAATGAAGAGGACCGCGGTCCGGACAAGTTGATCAAATCTGGTGCTCTCGTCGCCGCGTTTCCTCTACACGACAGTGATTTCGTGTGGTCCAAAGATGGATTGATTAGTGATAGGCAGGTAAAAAATATATTTACAAAGTACGTTAAGCGCGCCCTTGAAACAATACTTTACTTTATGACCGTCGTGGTTTCTTCGACACTTTTTTACTACCAGCGCTCTGAAGTAGTTTCTATCCGTGTTGATCAGTAATCCAGAGGCTTCTAGTCCTCAGGGTCTCCATGGACTAACACGACGTCAAGGCCATAGATGCTGAACATCATCATTGTGAAAGGCAGCATTTGATCGATCTGTGCTCGTGAGCTTCAGTGACGGTTCGCGGGGTTTTTTCTGATACGGCCGAGGAACAAGAGGTGGTAATACAGATAGGTAGGGTCAGTTGCAGAGACCGCACCTCTTGTTCCTCGGCCGTACCAGAAAAAAACCCGCGAACCGTCACTGCTGAGCTTAGACTTTAGACTGAGACGAAAATCTAAAAATGCATTTTTGACACATCCGCAGAAAGCATTGAAACCGAGAAGGATTTTTCCTTTTCGGCTTTCGATGTTACTACGAAATGTCTAATTGATCAAAAAAAAAAAAAACTCCAAGAGATTTAAATAGAACAACGCAAATCGTAGCCGAAAACATCTCTATAGATTTTTTTTCCGAACAGCTTTTGGCGAAATATTGGTGCAACCCTCGATGCTGGTACAAGAATCAACCCCTCAATCTGATTTATAAATATTTCGGACCCGAAGTCGCGTTTTACTTTGCCTTCGTCGATTTTTACATCAAGATGCTGATTCCGGCCAGTATCATCGGAACCATTTGTGTCATCGTGAGTTTCTACATGCGATTTGTTGTGGACACGGAAAGAGTGTAAGTGGAATTGTTCACAATTGCAAAGCATTTATATTTATTATTTACAGACATGTCCACACACACAGACACAATTGTTTTTTCCAGAAATTGTTGAAATGACATCGGAAACGGATATTTCCGTAAAAAAAATTTTTGAACAAAAATCACGATCACAATACGTTCCCGTACTTCGTAACGGAGAAAGAAAAAAAAATCCAGAAATTGTTGAAATGGCATCGAGTGACCCCAAAACGGATATTTCCGTAAAAAAAAAATTTGAAAAAAAATCACGATCACAATACTTTCTCGTACTTCGTAATAGAGAAAGTGAAAAAAAAATTCCAGAAATTGTTGAAATGGCATCTAGGGACCCCAAAACGGACATCTCCCTAAAAAAATTTTTTGAAAAAAAAATCACGATCACAATACTTTCTCGTACTTCGTAACGGAGAAAGTAAAAAAAATTCCAGAAATTGTTGAAATGGCATCTAGGGACCCCAGAACGGATATTTCCGTAAAAAAAAATTAAAAAAAAAATCACGATCACAATACTTTCTCGTACTTCGTAACGGAGAAAGTAAAAAAAATTCCAGAAATTGTTGAAATGGCATCTAGGGACCCCAAAACGGACATCTCCCTAAAAAAATTTTTTGAAAAAAAAATCACGATCACAATACTTTCTCGTACTTCGTAACGGAGAAAGTAAAAAAAAATCCAGAAATTGTTGAAATGGCATCTAGGGACCCCAGAACGGATATTTCCGTAAAAAAAAATTTAAAAAAAAATCACGATCACAATACTTTCTCGTACTTCGTAACGGAGAAAGTAAAAAAAAAAATCCAGAAATTGTTGAAATGGCATCTAGGGACCCCAGAACGGATATTTCCGTAAATTTTTTTTTTTTTTTTTAAATCACGATCACAATACTTTCTCGTACTTGGTAACGAAGAAAGTAAAAAAAATTCCAGAAATTATTGAAATGGCATCTAGGGACACCAAAACGGATATTTCCGTAAAATTTTTTTTTTTAAATCACGATCACAATACTTTCTCGTACTTCGTAACGGAGAAAGTAAAAAAAAGTCCAGAAATTGTTGAAATGGCATCTAGTGACCCCAAAACGGATATTTCCGTAAAAAAAAAATTTGAAAATAAAAATCACGATCACAATACTTTCTCGTACTTCGTAACGGAGAAAGTAAAAAAAAATCCAGAAATTGTTGAAATGGCATCTAGGGACCCCAAAACGGATATTTCCGTAAAAAAAAAATTGAAAAAAAATCACGATCACAATACTTTCTCGTACTTCGTAACGGAGAAAGTAAAAAAAATGAGAAAATAAACGAAATTAAAAATATAGGAAATTAAAAACTAGTATTGAGTTAATTTATGTTTGAAATGTATAATTATCAAATATGTCAAACCATGAATATACGAATCTAAGAAATGAAGGGTGGAATAAGGCTCACCTACCACCCTTCGTTTTCACTTAAACCTAACCTACAAAACATTATTAGATTATTAAATTAAACCAAGTCTCACAAGAGATGTTATAGTTTTAAAAGCATCAAGAAAGAGAGTTAGTGGAATTTTTTTAATGAAGTAGAGGGTGGTGGGTGGGCCCTATCCTATCCTCCAACCTTTTGAACACGCACTAGAGTTGCTATTATTATAAACGTTTGTCAAAGAACCAAAAAAACCGTTCGATGATTTCCTCATCAAATAATTTACACCAGCAAAACCCTCGTTTGCGTTCCTATGATTGGAGGGTGGGATAGGGACCACCCACCACCCTCAGTTTTTACTTAAATCTAACCTAGAAAACATTGTTGGATTAAATCAATTTCTTCAGTCAGATCACGCGATATGTAATTGTTTCCAAAAGATAAAGAGAGATCGTTTGCGGGTATAATTTAAATGAAACAGAGAGGGATGGGTGGGCCCTATCCTACCCTCCATTTTTTTTAATACGCCCAGAGTTTCTATAAACGAAAACGTTTGCTAAAGGTCCAAAAAACCCTTTTTTTTACTTAGGCTGAGCCTTTCAGTCACGCACGACTGTTATTTTTGAATTTTTTTTTAATATTTGTTAGAATAAATGAAAATAAATGAACAAATGAATAATGTAAGACATATACAACAACCACGGACCCGAGCGAATATTTCTCGATCCCCGAAAAATCTTCCGCCCGGGCTGGGAATCGCGGTGCAGTAAAAAAAGCCTAAGATTATTTTATTATCGATTAATTTACACCTGCAAAACCCTCGTTTGTGTTCCAAGGATTGGAGGGTGTGACAGGCTCCACCCACCGCCCTTCATTTCCATTTACACCTAACCTAGAAAACACAGTTAAATTATATAAATTTCTTAGAACATGAAAGATGTAATAGTTTCAAAATCTTAAGAAAATCAGTTCGTGGAAAATGTTTTAATGGAACGAAGGGTGGTGGGTGGGCCCTATCCTACCCTCCAACCCTTTGAACACGCGCCAAAATTTCGTTTATCAAAGGACTAAAAAACCGTTAGATAATTTCCTTATCGAATAATTTACACCAGCAAAACCCTCGTTTGTGTTCCAAGGATTGAAGGGTGGGTTACAGACCACCCACCACCCTTCATTTCCACTTAAACCTAACCTAGAAAACATTGTTGGATTAAACCAATTTTTTGGTCAGAACATTAAAGATGTAATAGTTTCAAAATCTTAACAAAATAAGTTTGTGGGAAAAATTTTAATGGAACAGAGGGTGGCGGGTGGGCCCTATCCTACCCTCCAACCCTTTGAGCACGCGCCAAAATTTCGTTTATCAAAGGACTAAAAAAGATGATTTCCTTATCAAATAATTTACACCAGCAAAACCCTCGTTTACGTTCCAAGGATTGGAGGGTGAGATGGGGCCCACCCACCGCCCTCAATTTCCAATTAAACCTAACCTAGAAAACTTTGTTGGATTCAACCAATTTCTTAGTCAGATTACGCGATATGTAAAAGTTTCAAAAAGATAAAGAAAGAGTATTTGTGGGAATAATTTAAATGAAACAGAGGGTGGTGGGTGGTCGCTAGCCTACCCTCCAATTTTTTGAACACGCCCCAGAGTTTCTATAAATGAAAACGTTTGCTAAAGAACCAAAAACTGTTAGATTATTGCCTTATCGATTAATTTACACCCGCAATACCCTCGTTTGTATTCTAAGGATTGGAGGGTGGGACAGGGACCACCCACCGCCCTTCAATTCCACTTAAACCAAACCTAGAAAACATTGTTAGATTATTTCCTTATCGATTAATTTACACCTGAAAAAACCTCGTTTGTGTTCTAAGGATTGGAGGGTGCGACAGGGCCCACCCACCGCCCTTCAATTCCACTTAAACCAAACCTACAGAACATTATTAGATTAAATCACTTTCTGTAATGGTTTCATGAGCATAAAAAAAACGTTTTTGGGATAAATTTAAATGAAAGAGGGTGGTGGGTGGTTCCTATCCCACCCTCCAACTTTTTGAGCTCTCCCCAGACTTTTTATAAATAAAAACGTTTGACAATGAACCAAAAAGAAGTTTTAGATTATTTCCTTATCGGTTAATTTACACCTGCAAAAACCCTCGTTTGTGTTCTCAGGATTGGAGGGTGGGACAGGGCCCACCCACCGCCCTTCAATTCCACTTAAACCAAACCTAGAAAACATTGTTGGATTAAATCAGTTTCTTAGTCAAATCGCGCGAGATGTAATGGTTTCATGAGCTTAAAAAAACGTTTTTGGGATCAATTTAAAGAGGGTGGTGGGCGGTCCCTATCCCACCATCTAATCTTTTAATAAATAAAAACGTTTGCCAAGGAACCAAAAAAATCGTTAAACATTATTTCCTTATCGATTAATTTACAGCTGCAAAAACCCTCCTTTGTGTTCTAAGGATTGGAGGGTGGGATAGGGCCCACCCACCGCCCTCATTTCCACTTAAACCTAACCCAGAAAACATTGTTAAATTATACCAATTTTTTAGTCAGATCACGAGAGATGTAATAGTGTGAAAATTTTTAATGAAACAGAGGGTGGTGGGTGGGTTGTATCCCACCTTTCAATCATTCGTACACGCCCCAGAGTTTCTAAAAACGAAAGTGTTTGTCAAAGGACCAATTTTCTTATCGATTAGTTTACACTTGCAAAACCAATGTTTCTGTTTCAAAATTTGGAATGTAGGATACGGACCACCCACCACCCCTCACTTCCACGTAAACCTAACTTATAAAACACTGTTTGATGAAACTAATTTCTTAGTCAGACCAAGAGGGATGTAATAATTTCCAAAACATAAAGAAAGAGTGATTGTAGGAAAAATTTAAAAGAAATAAAGGGCAGTGGGTGGGCCCTATCCCACCTCGCAGCCCTTAGAACATACCCTAGAATTTCTATGGATAAAAACTTATCTATTAATGTACACCTTCAAAACCCTCGTTCGTGTTTCAAGCATTTGAGGGTGGGATAGGGCCCACCCACCGTCAGGGGGATTGAGGGTGGGATAGGGCCCATCCACCGTCAGGGGGAGTTTGCTCGAAATCCAAAAAAGAGATTTTTAAATTTTGACAGCAACATAAAGATTCAGTTTTCAGTACTTTTGGAAAGTTTCACAATTGTTTTTATATTTTTTAAACCAAGTTAAAAATTTTGAAATTTCAAAATAATATACGTTCATTTTAGGTAAGGTTGAGTTGGGTTAGGTTAGGTTAGGTTGGGTTAGGTTAGGTTAGGCTGGGTTAGGTTGGGTTAGGTTGGGTTAGGTTAGGTTAGGCTGGGTTAGATTAGGCTAGGTTAGGTTAGGTTGGGTTAGGTTAGGTTAGGTTGGGTTAGGTTGGGTTAGGTTAGGTTGGGTTAGGTTAGGTTAGGTTAGGTTGGGTTAGGTTAGGTTAGGTTAGGTTAAATTAGTTTAGGTTAGGTTGGGTTGGGTTAGGTTGGCAACAATTACAGATATCAAAACGGCACACCCTGTATAATCTGTTATAATATTTCCGTTACATTTCAGCGATGAAATATGCAACTCTAAATACGTCATGTGCCCGCCCTGCCTCCACGAACATTACTGCACCTTCAGACGTTTGGAGACTTTCTGCTCGTACGCCGGGCTGATAGCGATGTTCGACAACATATCGGGTCTTTTCTTTGTAATATTTATTTCATTCTGGTCGACCATTTTCGTGGAGCTCTGGAAGAGGAGGGAAGCCGAACTGCTTTTCAAGTGGAATTTGATTAACGTGGAAAGTGACACCGAGACAAGGTATACAGAAAAATAGCTGTTTATGTTACAAGTGCACAATATAACATTTTTTTGACCAGACGTTTTACGGCCGAGCGGGCGAAGCGAGAGAGGCTAATCATGAAGTGAAGGTATACAGAAAAAAATAGCTGTTTATGTTACAAGTGCACAATATAGCATTATTTTTTGACTAGACGTTTAATGGCCGAGCGGGCGAAGCGAGAGAGGCTAATAATGAAGTGAAGGTATACAGAAAAAAATTGCTGTTTATGTTACAAGTGTACAATACAGCATTTTTTTGGACTAGACGTTTTATGGCCGAGCGAGCGAAACGAGAGAGGCTAATAATGAAGTGCTATTGTGGACGAGTTACATAGCTTTTGGCATTTTTGGAATGCTTTTTAAATACAAACTGAAGCAATTTAATTATATATATTAATCATAGTGTGTGTTGGTGCCACGCTAATGTCATTCATTGTAAATTTCATTAAAATTGGTGGATCAGGTTAAACAATTTAACTCGCTTTGGTGGCAACGTAATTTAAATAAATAATAATAATAATAAACCGTCCAAACCTGCAAGAGTAAATATAAGGAAATAAAAATTTGAAATTTGGCACAGATGTGTAACTTGATATACTCTTTAAGAATAGTGATAAAAAAATTAGCGTTGCCTTTAAAAAAATAGCCGATGACGTCATATCTCAAATTTGGGACACGCTGTATAAAATTTTATTGCGTCAATAAAAGCGTAATTTAAAATACTAGTCCGAAAAATAAACTTTCTTTGAACAAATTAGCTTGCTTGCAGATTAACGAACAGGTTGAATATTCATATATTCAGGCTACATTTCGTTTTCTTGTATTTACCAAACTTTCTTTGATTTACAGAATTTATTCCAAGTTAGAGACTCGCCCTGTATAACGTGTTCTATTTAAAATGGACTATCGATTTATTAATAGACCTAAAATACATTTAAGCAGAAATCAATTTTTTTTTTTGAACGGACGAAACAGTCAAAAATGTGTTCTCCTTGTAGACATTTCTGGAGCGTGCACTAAATTTCTTTCTTTCGTCCTCTCTCTCTCTACACGGCCAACTACTTGACTTCACAAGAAGTTTAGGTTGGCTTGAGGAGTAGGGCTCAGGAGGCGGGACAAAGGACCAACGAATGGTCTAAGTGCTGCGACCATTTGGTCGCCCTTCACAAACCATCATCATCATCCTCTCTAATTAATGCTTCTTTAACTGGGCCAGACTGATTTTTCTTAAATTCTTTTTCAGACTCGAATATTACGAGAGAACTAAATATAGACGGATGTCGAAGTACTCCGGAAAAATGGAACCGTACATGCCGATATGGTTGCAAGCTCTCAACTACACCGTTTCAGTGGTCTTCTGTTCGCTTATGGTAAAATTATATCGTGTGAGCCACAAAATTTTGTTTCAGAGTTGGCCGTGAGATAAACGAGGTACGTCGCATATTTTCACGTCATGAGACTTAAAAAAATAATTAATTTATTATGTTTTTCTGTCTCTCTCTCTCTCTCGCTCTCAGGCATGGCCAACTCGGCAGCAAAATTATGTGGCTCACACTCTATATTTGCTTCTATTGTAATGGCAATAGTATTTACTACGTAATAGTATAGAGTTCAGTGACGGTTTTGCGGGTTTTTTTCTGGTACGGCCGAGGGACAAGAGGTGGTAATACAGATAGGTGCGGTCTCTGCAACTGACCCTACCTATCTGTATTACCACCTCTTGTTCCTCGGCCGTACCAGAATAAACCCCGCGAACCGTCACTGTAATTTGCAAATAACGCGCAAGTGAAAGAAATTTCAATTTCACGCGCGAGCAATTGCGTTACAACTCGCATTATGTACTTTAAATAAATTTGAGACAACCTCACTTGTTGCAGAAGCATTAAATATTATTAAATTTACTATACTTTACCCACGACCTTACATTTATTCGCTTAAACTAAAAAGATTTGATTAAAACCTGAGATTCACTTTGTTACAAACTGCTACAGACTACAGTTTTCTGTAGTTATTTTTTAGTAACGGTAACTGTTTTATCTGGCACAAAGGACCAACGAATGGTCCAAGTGCTGCGACCATTCGGTAGCCCTCCACAAACCATCAACTGTTTTATCCGTTAGTGGAAATAACCGTTTATCTCATCACTAGTATTGAATGATGCAAAAAATATATTTTATTTTTTTCAATTTTCAGGTGATGACAGTCCTGCTGGCAATTTTTGGATCGATGATTGTTCGGTTCGTGGTCTCTCGTGGAATATTTGTGAGCGGAATCTACGCTTTGATGAGCAACTCTACACTGATATCGATGAGCCTGGGAGCCTTAATCAGCTGCTTATTTATCAAAGTGTGTGCACCGGTAAGTAAACATTTGCAATGCAAACTCTTGTAAAGGAAAATCTTCAATTATGATCAATTCTGAAGTAATTTTGACAGTCTGGACTGGCTGTATTTCTACAAGACATTTTTAACAGCGAGAAATCCAAATTTCCACAATTTGCAATTCAAACTCTTGACTTTTGATCGCCATCATTTTATCTCCAGTGAAGGAATTTGAATGATTCTTCAAAAATCTTCAATTATGATCTAATTTTGACAGTCAGGACTGACTGTATTACCACAAGACATTTTTAACAGCGAGAAATCTAATTTTCTACAATTTGCAATTCAAACTCTTGACTTTTGATCGCCGCCATTTTATCTCCGGTGAAGGAATTTGAATGATTCTTCCGTAATCTTCAATTCTGATCTAATTTTGACAGTTAGGACTGACTGTATTACCACAAGACATTTTTAACAACGAGAAATTCAATTTTCTACAATTTGTAATTCAAACTCTTGACTTTTGATCGCCACCATTTTATCTCCAGTGAAGGAATATGAATGATTCTTCCGTAATCTTCAATTATGAAGTAATTTTGACAATCGGAATTAGCTGTATTACCACAAGACATTTTTAACAGCGAGAAATCCAATTTTCAACAATTTGCAATTCAAACTCTTCACTTTTGATCGCCACCATTTTATCTCCAGTGAAGGAATTTGAATGATTCTTCCAAAATCTTCAATTGTGATAAATTCTGAAGTAATTTTGACAGTCTGGACTGGCTGTATTACTACAAGACATTTTTAACAGCGAGAAATCCAATTTTCCACAATTTGCAATTCAAACTCTTGACTTTTGATCGCCGCCATTTTATCTCCAGTGAAGGAATTTGAATGATTCTTCAAAAATCTTCAATTATGATCTAATTTTGACAGTCAGGACTGACTGTATTACCACAAGACATTTTTAACAGCGAGAAATCGAATTTTCTACAATTTGCAATTCAAACTCTTGACTTTTGATCGCCTCCATTTTACCTCCAGTGAAGGAATTTGAATGATTCTTGCAAAATCTTTAATTATCATCAATTCTGAAGAAATTCTGACAGTTTCAAGTTAGTGGCAATTGTTTTTACATATTTTTTTCTAATTTTTGGGAAAATGCGCAACTTCAGATTTACAGTAAGATATTTGTAGAGGTTTAACTCAAAATCTAACGGAGGAGTGTTTTAAGATTTTGCTTTGGTTATAAAGAGGAATTAATTTTGAGTTCATTTGTGAAGTTTTAAGTTCGTAGCGATTGTTTTTATATTTTTTTTAACTCTCGGGAAAATGCGCAACTTCAGATTTACAGTAAGATGTTTGTAGAGGTTTAACTCAAAATCTAACGGAGGAGTGTTTTAAGATTTTGCTTTGGTTATAAAGAGAAATTAATTTTCAGTTCATTTGTGAAGTTTTAAGTTTGTAGCGATTGTTTTTATATTTTTTTAACTCTCGGGAAAATGCGCAACTTCAGATTTACAGTAAGATCTTTTTAAAGGTTTAACTCAAAACCTAACGGAGAAGTGTTTGAAGATTTTGCTTTGGTTATAAAGAGGAATTCATTTTGAGTTCATTTCTAAAGTTTCAAGTTCGTAGCGATTGTTTTTATATTTTTTTTAACTCTCGGGAAAATGCGCAACTTCAGATTTACAGTAAGATGTTTGCAGAGGTTTAACTCAAAATCTAACGGAGGAGTGTTTTAAGATTTTGCTTTGATCATAAAGCGGAATTAATTTTGAGTTCATTTCTGTAGTTTCAAGTTCGTAGCGATTGTTTTTATATTTTTTTTAACTCTCGGGAAAATGCGCAACTTCAGATTTACAGAAAGATGTTTGTAGAGGTTTAACTCAAAATCTAACGGAGGAGTGTTTTAAGATTTTGCTTTGGTTATAAAGAGGAATTAATTTTGAGTTCATTTGTGAAGTTTTAAGTTCGTAGCGATTGTTTTTATAGTTTTTTTAACTCTCGGGAAAATGCGCAACTTCAGATTTACAGTAAGATGTTTTTAGAGGTTTAACTCAAAATCTAACGGAGGAGTGTTTTAAGATTTTGCTTTGGTTATAAAGAGGAATTAATTTTGAGTTCATTTATGAAGTTTCAAGTTCGTAGCGATTGTTTTTATATTTTTTTTAACTCTCGGGAAAATGCGCAACTTCAGATTTACAGTAAGATGTTTTTAGAGGTTTAACTCAAAATCTAACGGAGGAGTGTTTTAAGATTTTGCTTTGGTTATAAAGAGGAATTAATTTTGAGTTCATTTGTGAAGTTTCAAGTTCGTAGCGATTGTTTTTATATTTTTTTTAACTCTCGGGAAAATGCGCAACGTCAGATTTACAGTAAGATGTTTGTAGAGGTTGAACTCAAAATCTAACGGAGGAGTGTTTTAAGATTTTGCTTTGGTTATAAAGAGGAATTAATTTTGAGTTCATTTGTGAAGTTTTAAGTTTGTAGCGATTGTTTTTATATTTTTTTAACTCTCGGGAAAATGCGCAACTTCAGATTTACAGTAAGATCTTTTTAGAGGTTTAACTCAAAACCTAACGGAGAAGTGTTTGAAGATTTTGCTTTGGTTATAAAGAGGAATTCATTTTGAGTTCATTTCTAAAGTTTCAAGTTCGTAGCGATTGTTTTTATATTTTTTTTAACTCTCGGGAAAATGCGCAACTTCAGATTTACAGTAAGATGTTTGCAGAGGTTTAACTCAAAATCTAACGGAGGAGTGTTTTAAGATTTTGCTTTGATCATAAAGCGGAATTAATTTTGAGTTCATTTCTGTAGTTTCAAGTTCGTAGCGATTGTTTTTATATTTTTTTTAACTCTCGGGAAAATGCGCAACTTCAGATTTACAGAAAGATGTTTGTAGAGGTTTAACTCAAAATCTAACGGAGGAGTGTTTTAAGATTTTGCTTTGGTTATAAAGAGGAATTAATTTTGAGTTCATTTGTGAAGTTTTAAGTTCGTAGCGATTGTTTTTATAGTTTTTTTAACTCTCGGGAAAATGCGCAACTTCAGATTTACAGTAAGATGTTTTTAGAGGTTTAACTCAAAATCTAACGGAGGAGTGTTTTAAGATTTTGCTTTGGTTATAAAGAGGAATTAATTTTGAGTTCATTTATGAAGTTTCAAGTTCGTAGCGATTGTTTTTATATTTTTTTTAACTCTCGGGAAAATGCGCAACTTCAGATTTACAGTAAGATGTTTTTAGAGGTTTAACTCAAAATCTAACGGAGGAGTGTTTTAAGATTTTGCTTTGGTTATAAAGAGGAATTAATTTTGAGTTCATTTGTGAAGTTTCAAGTTCGTAGCGATTGTTTTTATATTTTTTTTAACTCTCGGGAAAATGCGCAACGTCAGATTTACAGTAAGATGTTTGTAGAGGTTGAACTCAAAATCTAACGGAGGAGTGTTTTAAGATTTTGCTTTGGTTATAAAGAGGAATTAATTTTGAGTTCATTTCTGAAGTTTCAAGTTCGTAGCGATTGTTTTTATATTTTTTTTAACTCTCGGGAAAATTCGCAACTTCAAATTTATAGTAAGATGTTTGTAGAGGTTTAACTCAAAATCTAACGGAGGAGTGTTTTAAGATTTTGCTTTGGTTATAAAGAGGAATTAATTTTAAGTTCATTTCTGAAGTTTCAAGTTCGTAGCGATTGTTTTCAATTTTTTTTTAACTCTCGGGAAAATGCGCAACTTCAGATTTACAGTAAGATGTTTGTAGAGGTTTAACTCAAAATCTAACGGAGGAGTGTTTTAAGATTTTGCTTTGGTTATAAAGAGGAATTAATTTTGAGTTCATTTCTGAAGTTTCAAGTTCGTAGCGATTGTTTTTATATTTTTTTTAACTCTCGGGAAAATGCGCAACTTCAGATTTACAGTAAGATGTTTTTAGAGGTTTAACTCAAAATCTAACGAAGGAGTGTTTTAAGATTTTGCTTTGGTTATAAAGAGGAATTAATTTTGAGTTCATTTCTGAAGTTTCAAGTTCGTAGCGAATGTTTTTATATTTTTTTTAACTCTCGGGAAAATGCGCAACTTCAGATTTACAGTAAGATGTTTTTAGAGGTTTAACTCAAAATCTAACGAAGGAGTGTTTTAAGGTTTTGCTTTGGTTATAAAGAGGAATTAATTTTGAGTTCATTTGTGAAGTTTCAAGTTCGTAGCGATTGTTTTTATATTTTTTTTAACTCTCGGGAATATGCGCAACTTCAGATTTACAGTAAGATGTTTGTAGAGGTTTAACTCAAAATCTAACGGAGGAGTGTTTTAAGATTTTGCTTTGGTTATAAAGAGGAATTAATTTTGAGTTCATTTGTGAAGTTTCAAGTTCGTAGCAATTGTTTTTATATTTTTTTAACTCTCGGGAAAATGCGCAACTTCAGATTTACCGTAAGATGTTTGTAGAGGTTTAACTCAAAATCTAACGCAGGAGTGTCTTAAGATTTTGCTTTGGTTATAAAGAGGAATTAATTTTGAGTTCATTTGTGAAGTTTTAAGTTTGTAGCGATTGTTTTTATATTTTTTTTAACTCTCGGGAAAATGCGCAACTTCAGATTTACAATAAGATGTTTGTAGAGGTTTAACTCAAAATCTAACGGAGGAGTGTTTTAAGATTTTGCTTTGGTTATAAAGAGGAATTAATTTTGAGTTCATTTGTGAAGTTTTAAGTTCGTAGCGATTGTTTTTATTTTTTTTAACTCTCGGGAAAATGCGCAACTTCAGATTTACAGTAAGATGTTTGTAGAGGTTTAACTCAAAATCTAACGGAGGAGTGTTTTAAGATTTTGCTTTGGTTATAAAGAGGAATTAATTTTGAGTTCATTTGTGAAGTTTTAAGTTCGTAGCGATTGTTTTTATTTTTTTTAACTCTCGGGAAAATGCGCAACTTCAGATTTACCGTAAGATGTTTGTAGAGGTTTAACTCAAAATCTAACGGAGGAGTGTTTTAAGATTTTGCTTTGGTTATAAAGAGGAATTAATTTTCAGTTCATTTGTGAAGTTTTAAGTTCGTAGCGATTGTTTTTATATTTTTTTTAACTCTCGGGAATATGCGCAACTTCAGATTTACAGTAAGATGTTTGTAGAGGTTTAACTCAAAATCTAACGAAGGAGTGTTTTAAGATTTTGCTTTGGTTATAAAGAGGAATTAATTTTGAGTTCATTTCTGAAGTTTCAAGTTCGTAGCGATTGTTTTTATATTTTTTTTAAGTCTCGGGGAAATGCGCAACTTCAGATTTACAGTAAGATGTTTGTAGAGGTTTAACTCAAAATCTAACGGAGGAGTGTTTTAAGATTTTGCTTTGGTTATAAAGAGGAATGAATTTTCAGTTCATTTGTGAAGTTTTAAGTTCGTAGCGATTGTTTTTATATTTTTTTTAACTCTCGGGGAAATGCGCAACTTCAGATTTACAGTAAGATGTTTGTAGAGGTTTAACTCAAAATCTAACGGAGGAGTGTTTTAAGGTTTTGCTTTGGTTATAAAGAGGAATTAATTTTGAGTTCATTTGTGAAGTTTCAAGTTCGTAGCGATTGTTTTTATATTTTTTTTAACTCTCGGGAATATGCGCAACTTCAGATTTACAGTAAGATGTTTTTAGAGGTTTAACTCAAAATCTAACGGAGGAGTGTTTTAAGATTTTGCTTTGATCATAAAGCGGAATTAATTTTGAGTTCATTTCTGTAGTTTCAAGTTCGTAGCGATTGTTTTTATATTTTTTTTATCTCTCGGGAAAATGTGCAACTTCAGATTTACAGTAAGATGTTTGCAGAGGTTTAACTCAAAATCTAACGGAGGTGTGTTTTAAGATTTTGCTTTGATCATAAAGCGGAATTAATTTTGAGTTCATTTCTGAAGTTTCAAGTTCGTAGCGATTGTTTTTATATTTTTTTTAAGTCTCGGGGAAATGCGCAACTTCAGATTTACAGTAAGATGTTTGTAGAGGTTTAATTCAAAATCTAACGGAGGAGTGTTTTAAGATTTTGCTTTGGTTATAAAGAGGAATTAATTTTGAGTTCATTTCTGAAGTTTCAAGTTCGTAGCGATTGTTTTTATATTTTTTTTAACTCTCGGGAAAATGCGCAACTTCAGATTTACAGAAAGATGTTTGTAGACTCAAAATCTAACGGAGGAGTGTTTTAAGATTTTGCTTTGGTTATAAAGAGGAATTAATTTTGAGTTCATTTGTGAAGTTTTAAGTTCGTAGCGATTGTTTTTATATTTTTTTTAACTCTCGGGAAAATGCGCAACTTCAGATTTACAGTAAGATGTTTGTAGAGGTTTAACTCAAAATCTAACGGAGGAGTGTTTTAAGATTTTGCTTTGGTTATAAAGAGGAATTAATTTTGAGTTCATTTGTGAAGTTTTAAGTTCGTAGCGATTGTTTTTATATTTTTTTTAACTCTCGGGAAAATGCGCTACTTCAGATTTACAGTAAGGTGTTTTTAGAGGTTTAACTCAAAATCTGAGCTCTAGCTTTAAACTCTCAAATTAAAATATCTGATTGATTACAGTGGTATTTGAAAGTTGCGATTGTGTTGACGGAACGCGAGAATCCCAGAACGTACGTCGAATATTATAACTCTTGCATATACAAGTCTTACACTCTGGCCTTCGTAAACATCTACTTCCCGGTCTTCTATCTGGCCTTCGTTAAGGTATGTCACGTCCAATTTCAAGCGTTTCGAATAATTACTTGATTTTAGGGACACATTTTCAGCTATCCCGGAGACGAAAGCCAATACGGCATCATTGCGAATCTCTTCACCGACAGCTGCCATCCTTCGGGCTGTATCTTCGGGATGACCATCATGCTCCTCTTCATTTTGGTCCTCAAGCAGCCCATAGGAAGGATATTCATCGCTATTGTAAGGTGAGATCCGCGCGAGAAGAAACATTCCGAAACCAAATTCATTATTGTGCCATAGTAACATAACCTCCAAAATGACTTGAAATGTCAAATATGACAGATAGAATATTTCCTTGATTGAATAAGACATAAAAGTTTGTTGTCGCAAATAAATAATGATGGTTCATATTTTAGGTGTTTTCGGACTATCAGAAGGCGCACAGCCATCAAAGTGCAAGATCTTCCGGCGTGGGAAGCCGATTACCAGCTGTTTAAATGCGACAAATTCTTGATGATGCATGATTATGGGGAAATAGGTAAAGACGAGCATTTCCATTTGCGGCGCGCGTATTTTTTCATTGTTGTCACTTGCAGCCCTTCAATATGGTTTTGTGACGTTTTTCGTATCGGCACTGCCGATAGCACCGTTGCTCGGTCTAATCAACAGTCTGATCGAATTAAGAGCGGACGCTGCCAAGTTCATCCAGACTTACAGAAGGCCTGTGTCGACGATGATGCCTGGCATTGGAGCGTGGAATATAATTTTTAGAGTTATTACATTTCTCGGGACGATAACTAATGTAAGTTCGATTTTGATTCATTTTTAAAGCGCCATAAAAAAAAAAATGGATTATCAATCGCAACACAATGTCTTGTAATAGTGCAGCTGGTTTCGACTATCAAAATCACTTCAGAATTCTTGAATCTTGGAGGCGTTGGACTTCAGAATTCATTATTTCGGAAGATAAAATGGTGGCGATCAAAAAGTCAAATGTTTCATTTGCAAATTGTAGAAAATTGGAATTCTCGCTGTTAAAACTGTCTTGTGGTAATACAGCCAGTTCCGACTGTCAAAATTACTTCATAATTGAAGATTTTTGAAGGATACAATTTCTTTCTGTAATAATTTAATAACAATAATAATAATAATTTTTATTAATTCATTACGCTGTATTAAATACAGATTGAACATGTCAAAAGAAACACAATACAATACAATATTTTCTTTCATTGAAGGCAATTGTATTAGTGTTCACATCGGATTTAATGAGTAGGGAGGTGTACAGGAATACTGCTAATACCTTGACTGGATATGTAAATACGACTTTATCAGGTAACTCAGCTAAATATTACCTATTTTTATCTCGAACATCTAGATAGAGCTCGCGTAACTACGCATTTTTCAAAAAGTCACACATGCTTCGAGTTGTTCAGCGCACTAACCTCAAATTCCCAATTCTGACATTACAAAACGGTTAATTTTCTTTTATTAGAGGTTTTGGATAAAACATTATACTGCACACGTCGACGAAGTAAGGAGAAAACCTCAGCCCACTTGTGCAGTATTAGCATTAACAAAGAAAGTGTTTTTAGATTACGTCAAACATAATAAACAATTTTAGCATTTAAAGTGTCCGATTATTCCTTCAACGTTTCGAATTTGATGAAGAACATGGAGCCCGTGGATGTGTGCTACTACCGTGGAATGCGGTATCCACCCTCGCACGAGAAAAAGTACAGGCTGTCCACCCAATTTTGGTTTATTATCACTTTAAAAGTCCTATTTATTGTTCTATTTGAGGTAAGACCAATAATTTACGTATTAATGAGACGAGAATTAAATTATCCCTTTCTTTTTTTTTTTTTAGCAATTTATATGGCTCCTAACGGCAATATGCGCCACCGCTATTCCCGATAAGCCGGACTTCATCGTCCAAGACATGTACGATGAGAAGATCAAAATGAAGGAGATGCGGTACGTCATCCTACAGAATACTTTGGACGCAAATAGAATCGGCTGGAAACAAAAATTTTTCATTTAACATCATCTCGTGTATTAAATAACTGTAGTCTAGACTGTAAAGAATTTTTTCTACATTAAACGCATTCAATCAAAATGTTTAATTCTGAAATTTAAAAAGACGTTCGTGTACAGGCTGAGGAAAAAATATCGAAATATTCATTTTTGGGTTTGTCGAAAATGTATCTTGAAAGAAATCCTGAAAATGATTCTGAAAATAATCCTGAGAAGAATCCTGAAAAAATCCTGAATAAATGTCCTGAAAAATCTGGAAGACAGTCCCGAAAAAAATTCAGTAAAAACTAATTAAAAAATATCGTAAAATAGGCGTGAAACAAAGTCCTGAAAAGACAGCCCTGAAGAAAAAAGTACTGAAAAATATTGTCTTGAAAAAATCCCGAAAAGAAGTCCTGAAACAATTTTGAAGAAAAGTCCTAAAAATCCAGGAAAAAGTCTTGAAAAAATATCTTAAAATAGGCGTGAAACAAAGTCCTGAGAAACCAGCCCTGAAGAAAAAATTACTGGAAAATATTGTCTTGAAAAAATCCCGAAAAGAAGTCCTGAAACAATTCTGAAGATAAGTCCAAAAAATCCAGTAAAATGTCTTGAAAAAATATCTTAAAATAGGGGTGTTACAAAGTCCTGAAAAAACAGCCCTGAAGAAAAAAGTACTGAAAAATATTGTCTTGAAAAAATCCCGAAAAGAAGTCCTGAAACAATTCTGAAGAAAAGTCCGAAAAATCCAGTAAAATGTCTTGAAAAAATATCTTAAAATAGGGGTGAAACAAAGTCCTGAAAAGATAGCCCTGAAGAAAAAAGTACTGAAAAAATCCCGAAAAGAAGTCCTGAAACAATTCTGAAGAAAAGTCTTAAAAATCCAGTCAAATGTCTTGACAAAATATCTTAAAATAGGGGTGAAACAGAGTCCTGAAAAAATAGCCCTAAAGAAAAAAGTACTGAAAAATATTGTCTTGAAAAAATCCCGAAAAAAAGTCCAGAAACAATTTTGAAGAAAAGTCCTAAATATACAGGAAAAAGTCTTAAACAAATATCTTTAAAAAGGCCCAAAACAAAGTCTTGAAAAAATAGCCCTGAAGAAAAAAGTACTGAAAAATATTGTCTTGAAAAAATCCCGAAAGGAAGTCCTGAAACAATTCTGAAGAAAAGTTCTAAAAATCCAGGATAACGTCTTGAAAAAATATCTTTAAAAAGGCCCGAAACAAAGTCCTGAAAAAAAATAGTTCCGAAAAATATTGTCTTGAAAAAATCCTGAAAAGAAGTTCTGAAACACATTTGAAGAAAAGACCCAAATATCCAGAAAAAAATATCTTTAAAAAGGCCCGAAACAAAGTCCTGGAAAAATACTTCTGAAAAATATTGTCTTGAAAAAATCCCGAAAAGAAGTCCTGAAACAATTTTGAAGAAAAGTCCTAAATATCCAGAAAAAGTCTTGAAAAAATATCTTAAAAAAAGCGTGAAACAAAGTCCTAAAAATACAGCCCTGAAGAAAAAAGTTCTGAAAAATATTGTCTTGAAAATATCCCGAGAGAAATACTGAAAAGAAGTCCTGAAACAATTCTGAAGAAAAGTCCTAAAAATCCAGCAAAAAGTCTTAAAAAAATATCTTAAAAAATGCCAGAAACAGAGTCCTGAGAAAATAGCCCTGAAGAAGAAAGTACTGAAAAATCCTGAAAAATCCCGAAAGTAATCCCGGAGAGAAGTCCTGAAATAATTCTGACGAAATGTCCTAAATATTCAGAAAAAATTCTTGAACAAATATTTTAAAAAAAGTCTGAAGCAAAGTCCTGAAAAATAGCCCTGAAGAAGAAAGTACTGAAAAATCTTGAAAAAATCCCGAAAGTAATCCTGGAAAGAAGTCCTGAAATAATTCTGACGAAAAGTCCTCAATATTCAGAAAAAAGTCTTAAAAAATATTTTAAAAAACTCTGAAGCAAAATCCTGAAAAATAGCCCTGAAGAAGAAAGTACTGAAAAATCCTAAAAAAATCCCGAAAGTAATCCCGGAGAGAAGTCCTGAAATAATTCTGACGAAAAGTCCTAAATATTCAGAAAAAAATTCTTCAACAAATATTTTAAAAAAGTCTGAAGCAAAGTCCTGAAAAATAGCCCTGATGAAGAAAGTACTGAAAAATCTTGAAAAAATCCCGAAAGTAATCCTGGAAAGAAGTCCTGAAATAATTCTGACGAAAAGTCCAAAATATTCAGAAAAAAGTCTTGAAAAAATATTTTCAAAAAAGTGTGAAGCGAAATCCTGAAAAATAGCCCTGAAGAAGGAAAAATCCTGAAAGCAATCCTGAAAAGAAGTCCTGAAATAATTTTGACGAAAAGTCCTAAATATTCAGAAAAAAGTCTTAAAAAAATACTTTTAAAAAAGTCTGAAGCAAAGTCCTGAAAAATAGCCCGAAAGAAGACAGTACTGAAAAATCCTGAAAAAATCCCGAAAGTAATCTTGGAAAGAAGTCCTGAAATAATTCTGACGAAAAGTCCTAAATATTCAGAAAAAATTCTTGAACAAATATTTTAAAAAAAGTCTGAAGCAATGTCCTGAAAAATAGCCCAGAAGAAGAAAGTAAGAAAGAAAAGAAGTCCTGAAATCATTCTGACAAAAAGTCCAAAATATTCAGAAAAAAGTCTTGAAAAAATATTTTCAAAAAAGTCTGAAGCAAAGTCCTGAAAAATAGCCCTGCAGAAAAAAGTACTGAAAAATATTGTCTTGAAAAAATCCTGAAAAAAATCGCTAAATAAATCCTGAAAAAATGTCCTAAATATCCAAAAAGAAGTCTTGAAAAAAATACCTTAAAAAAGGTGTGAAACAAAGTCCTGAAAGAATGACCCTGAAGAAAATAGTAAAATAAAAAAATCTTGAAAAAAATCCTAAAAAAATCTTTAATCAATTCTGAAAATGAGTCCTAGAAAAAGACAAAAAAAGTCCTGAAAAAATAGTCGTGAAGAAAAAAAGTACTGAAAAATATTGTTTTGAAAAAATCCAGAAAAAAGGCCCGAAAAAATGTCCTGAAAGAAAATCCGGAAAAAATCTTGAAAAAAGTCCTGAAAATGTCTCGAGAAATAAATTTCAAAAAAATGTTCCTAAAAATTGTTCTGAAAATAATCATGAGAAAAAGTCCTGAAATAGAATTTGGCACACTCGACCCTGTATAATACTGTAATTCATTGAATTTTTGATATAACAAATTTTGAAATTGAGAATTATGTAATAGTTTTCCATGCAAAAATTCCCATTCTTGGTGACGCCACTGAACTTGTGTTTCTTTTAAGGGCTGTCAACTATTTTTGACGTTTTGAACTCTGGTTCCTGTTTTCGTTTGGCACACTCGAAATGATGCATCCTGTATAATACTTTAATTCATTGAATTTTTGAGATAACAAATTTTGAGATTGAGAATTATGTAATAGTTTTCTATGCCAAAATTCCCATTCTTAGTGACGCCACTGAAATTCTGTTTGTTTTAAGGGCTGCCAACTATTTTTGACGTTTTGAACTCTATTTCCTGTTTTCGTTTGGCACACTCGAAACGATGCATCCTGTATAATACTTTAATTCATTGAATTTTTGTGATAACAAATTTTGAGATTGAGAATTATGTAATAGTTTTCCACGCCAAAATTCCCATTCTTAGTGACGCCACTGAACTTCTGTTTGTTTTAAGGGCTGCCAACTATTTTTGACTTTTTTAACTCACGGTATAAGCATAGAATATCTTAAAATTATATTTGTATTCTAATATTAAATCTGCATTTGATTTAAAATAAACTATTGATGAAAATTTTAAAATAATCATAAAAAAAACGTTACGTTCATGCTTGGCTGCCAATGGCAGCCAACTTCAGTTCAGTCTTGAGTGGTGTAAATAAAAATGGCCGATCCGCTGAGTTTACTGCGACAGTACAATGTTAACAAGAAGGAGATCATCGAGCGCGACTCGCAAATTATATTCGGCGAGTTCTCATGGCCGAAAAACGTCAAAACGAATTATCTGATGTGGGGGTAAGTCTCGACCCGACGCCTTACATAACCTCCATGTAGGTGTTTACTACCCCAAACCCCAACGTGACTCGTTTCAGTTCCGGGAAGGACGGCACCCCCAAGGAATATTACACGTTGGAATGCCTGTTGTTTATACTGAAGAATATATCGCTCACCCATCCGGTGTACGTGAGGCAGGCAGCTGTAAGTAGTCCGCGGTGAAAGTGCGTGCAATCGGGGACTCTACAGTCGCGCTGTTTCAGGCGGAGAATATACCGGTGGTGAGGAGGCCCGACAGGAAGGAACTGTTGGCGTATTTAAACGGGGAGACTGCCAGTTGTCCGGCTATCGATAAGAGTGCGCCTTTGGAGCTTCCAACACAGGTATTTCGTCAAACGTGTAATTTTCAGTTTTTACAATAACTTAATTTGAACCACCAAATTCAAGCAAGTTGTGAGGCATCTGTCCATGTACGAATCTGCATGTACGAAGCTAAATAACAACTCAAATTATGAACCGCCTACCCCCCACATTTTTACACTTCTAATGTCCTTTAAAATGTGCCGCAAAGAGTGAAACCAATCGAAGCAAAGTCGTGAAGTCTCGTTCTTCACAAAACAAGTAGAAACGTGGATGTAACAGTTTCGATGGATGGAAACGGGGGCGAGTTAAATTTTATTGAAATCCACTGCAGGGTACCATTGAATCTCTGATACGCGGAAACCGTGAAATTCTAAGAAAAAGAAAATTACAGAGCAGGTTTTGATATTAATTTTTGATGTTTTGTTGCACAACAGGTTAAAAGATCGGCCGACTACGATGGACCGGAAAGTATCACGAAGAAGCCTCGCTTCGAGGACCTCCACGTGCAGAAGGTCAGGGAGCAACTTGCGGCCAGGCTCGACGCTCCGAAGGAGGCTTCGGTCACAGTCGATAATATCAAGTAATTTTTTTTTTGCGTCTCTTTACGAGTGTGCCAAACGAAAACAGGAAGTGAATAATGTTATTCCGAGCAGAATAAAATAGAAATAACACAGCAACCTGGCAACTGCTGTCGATTAGATCAAGTAAAATTACTGCCATCTTTACTATTTTCCCGAGAACCAACAAGTAACATTTTTAATAATACGAATGCAATAATCAATTCAATTCGTCCAATCCATCTACCGGGAAATTGAATGTTTAGCCAATTTCTTTCATAGTGGGGCGGTGCTCCATCTTGTTGGAACCACAACCTCAGCCATTGTGGTATCTAAAATTGCTAATGTGAAGAATAATTTCTGATTTTTTGAGATTAAGAGTTATGGAAAATATGTGATTCCATGGTTTTACTCAATCCGGCTGTAAATCCACAACGATTCAATAAGGAAGGATAATTTTTTTAGATCACTCTCGGAGGCCATGTCGGTGGAAAAAATTGCCGCCATCAAAGCGAAACGTCTGGCGAAAAAGAGGACCACCATCAAGGGAAACGATGACATCGGACAAGAATACGATATTCGGGCCATTTTAGATCTCGACGTGGATATTACCAAAGATATTATTAGTAGGGAGAGGCAATGGAGGACGAGAACGACGATATTACAATCAAACGGCAAGGTAATTGCAAATTGTTGCCGATGATTTTGCCTTGCAATATCCATTTCATATTACTATTAAAAATGCAATTCGTTCATTATTTTTGTAGGAGACTTTTAAAGAGATTTTAATTATAAGGAAAAATATTATAAATAAACTGTTCTAGACACCGGGATCTAATCAAGCAGCTCGATCTACTCAAACAGCTTGATTAAATTGAGAAGTTTGAGCCAATCGAGCTGCTCGAACCATCAGATTAGATTGAATAGTTCGAGCAGATTGATCCGCTCGATAAAATTGAGAAGTACGAGCAGATCGAGCCGCTTGAACTACTCTATTAGATTGAGTAGATCGAGTAGCTCGATATTTGAGATACCAGACCTTGCCCATCGCTAGTAAAAACCAAAATAATCAACTTAAATATGTATTAATTTAGATTTTGTTCTAAATTAAAGCAATTCGTTAATTATTTTTGTGAGAGACCTTTAAATAGATTTTAATTATTTGCTTTTAATAAGATAAAATATCCTTATCGGCCAAATCAACTGTTCGAGCACTGTGATCTGATCAAGCAACTCGATGTACTCGAGGATCTGTTCAAGCAGCTCAATTAGATTGAGAAGTTCGATCAGATCGAGCCGCTCGATTTACTCGAGCAGTTCGATTAGTAGATTGAGAAGTTTGGGCAGATTGGACAGCTCGATCTACTCAAGCGGCTCGATTAGATTGAGAAGTTTGAGCCGATCGAGCTGCTCGAACCACCTGATTAGATTGAGTAGTTCGAGTAGATTGATCCGCTCGATAAAATTGAGAAGTACGAGCAGATCGAGCCGCTTGAACTACTCTATTAGATTGAGTAGATCGAGCAGCTCGATCTTTGAGATACCAGACCTTGCCCAGCGCTAGTAAAAACTAAACAACTGAAATATGTATTAATTTAGAATTTGTTCTAAATTAAAGCAATTCGTTAATTATTTTTATGAATAAATAAATTTTAATTATTTGCTTTTAATAAGAAAAAATATCCTTATCGGCCAAATCAACTGTTCGAGCACTGTTCAAGCAGCTCAATTAGATTGAGAAGTTCGATCAGATCGAGCCGCTCGATTTACTCGAGCAGTTCGATTAGTAGATTGAGAAGTTTGGGCAGATTGGACAGCTCGATCTACTCAAGCAGCTCGATTAGATTGAGAAGTTTGAGCAGATCGAGCTGCTCGATCTTGCTAGTAAAAACGAATCAACCGAAATATGTATTAAATTTGAATTAAATGCATCATTAAATCCTCTTTAGACATTTGCCAAAAACATATTAGCAATGCTGCATAGCATAAAGGCAAGAGAAGAGGGCCGCCAAAGACCCCCGCAACAGCAACCGATAGTCACGCCCAGACAGACTCCCATCAGACCAGCCGCTCAACCCGCCGTGTACAATCGTTACGATCAGGAACGGTTTATCAGGCAGAAAGAAGGTACCAGAAGCAAAATGGCAATTTCTTCGTATATATTTCATGCGCGTATTATCTATAGAAACCGAGGGCTTCAAAATCGACACCATGGGCACATATCACGGCATGACGCTGAAGTCTGTCACAGAGGGCTCCGTCAAGAGCAGACCTCCGACCTCCCAGCCGACGGCACCGTTGCAGTCGAACAACGCGAGGCCACAAAGCGGACCACAGAAACGCGTATCGCGTACCCCTATCATTATAATACCCGCCGGGACTTCGTCGTTAATTTCTATGTATAATGTTAAGGATGTTTTACAGGTAATTATTTTTTAATGCTCTACAGTAACTCGTGAGCGAGTCAACTCTTAGAAGTGAGTCGTGGAGTGTAAGTTTGCAATCATGAAATTTTTCATGACCTTTTTGTGACTTTTTTCTCTTCGGAATGAGTCGACTCTTTTTCAATTAATTCACGGCCCAAGAAATAAATAATCCTTAGAATCAAGTGACATCCACGTAAATTTGCAGCTCAATTTGAGTCATGAAATTTTTGAAGTGATGACCCTTTTTTGTGACTTTTTTCAATGAGTTGACTCTTTTTAACCACCCAATTAATTCACGGTCCAAGAAAAAAATAATCCTTTGAGACATCTATGCAAATTTGCATATATCAGTCCTGATATTTTTGAAGCGAGACCTTTTTTTTGTAATACTTCAATGCAAAATGACTTGACTCTTTTTAATCATTCAACCAATTCACGGCCCAAGAGATAATCCTTTGAGTCAATTGACGCCTATGTAAATTCGCAGCTCAATTTGAGTTATTAAATTTTTGAAGTGATGACCTTTTTTTGTGTCTTTTCACTTCAGAATGAGTCGACTCTTTTTAATCACTCAATTAATTCGCGGCCTAAGAGATAAATAATCCTTTGAGTCAAGTGACACCTATGTAAATTTGGAGCTCAATTTGAGTCATGGAATTTTTGAAGTGATGACCTTTTTTCTGTGACTTTTTCACTCCAGAATGAATCGACTCTTTTTAATCACCCAATTAATTCGTGGCCCAAGAGATAAATAATCCTTAGAATCAAGCGACATCTACGCAAATTTGCAGTTCAATTTGGGTCATGAAATCTTTGAAGTGATGACCTTTTTTGGTAATTCTTCAATGCAAAATGAGTTAATTCTTTTTAATCATCAACCAATTCCCTGTCCAAGAGATAAATAATACTTTGAGTCAAGTGACTCCCATGTAAATTTGCAGCTCAATTTGAGTCATGTAATTTATGAAGTGATGACCTTTTTTGTCACTCTTTTCTCGACTCTTTTTAATCATCAGCCAATTCACGGCCCAACAGACAATCCTTTGAGTCAAGTGACTCCTATGTAAATTTGTAGCTCAATTTGAGTCATGAAATTTATGAAGTGATGACATTTTTTTTTGTGACTTTTTTCACTTCAAAATCACTCTTTTTAATCTTCGGCCAATTCCCGGCCCAAGAGATAATTCTTTGAGTAACGCTGTTCTATAATACACATATCAATTATACGTTAGAAAAATTTGGTTTCGTGTTTTTCTTATCCAATGGTATATTGTTTTTTTTCTAGGATTTCAAGTTTGTGCCGATTGAACAAAAGAAGGCCGAGGGAACCAGACGTGATAACGAGGTGTTGATTCAGAGGCAACGGAATGGTGTCACCGTCCCCTATCGAGTTGTCGACAATCCCGCTAAGCTCAGTCCGAGCGATTGGGATAGAGTCGTGGGCGTTTTCGTATTGGGACCTGCGTGGCAATTCAAAGGATATCCGTGGGAGAATCCGGTTGAAATTTTTTCAAAAAGTAAGTAAGCTAGTGCTGCCTCCTACCCTGGCATTATTGGTGCCGTTAACCCTTAAGTTCGCGTGCACGACTTTAAAGAAGACACTTTCAAGTTTTTCGCCATCAAACATTCATCAAAAGCGATGGTCGAAATTTCACGAATTTCAAGTGTTTCATTTTTTTCCCCCTTCGGTCTTGTTTTTTTACTAAGCAAGTTTAATTAGCTCCTGCATAAAGATTACGAATAGTAGCGGGGTTAAAATACCTCCCTCTGTATAGTCCGAATCGGGATAATATGACATGTGAGCAAAGGGTCTCTCTCCTTAGTCGCCTTCAATTAATTGGTGCGAGGTTTATCGGCTAACAATAATATTAAATGCGCGGACGACCTCATTGACAAGTCTGATATTTCAGCAGTTCTCGTTGCTCCGCCCACTGCCTCAGTCTTTGATCTCACTGTATAATTACTTTTGTTACATTTGCCTATAGTACCAAATATTCGTGATTTTAGGTCACACAGTTTCACATATTTTTGCCCTTAGCACTCAGGCTGGAATTTTTCTTCATCGATTTCCAATTTTGAAGATTCATGGAAAATTTTCAAAAATTGAAGTTTCAAAAACTTCGATATTCGAAGTTCTCTACATTTCTTTGAATTCTTCGAAGTTGCAAAGTTTTGAATTATTAGGACCCCTACGGCGCCATGTCTATGAATGCTGGTTATGCCGAGGCAGATCTTCATAGCTTTTTACATTTTATTTGTTTGATCGCAAATACATGGCCCTGTGTACTTCTGCCCTTCCTCAACCCGCTGTTCTTCACAGTGACTTTTTTCTAAAATTTGCTCTATCAGTTCCATAACAGTGTTTCGTAGCGTTATGCCTACTCTATAAATGTTGGTCCATCATGTCTTCTTTCTTTAGTTTTGGTACTATCAACCCAATTTCCCACTGTTTGGGATTTCTTCGTCTGTCCAGACTTTATATAACTCTCTTCGGTTTTTCCCTATGTTTTTCATCATTCCTTTCGTCTGCTTATTGCTTTAATTAGTTCTTCCATCATTACATTTTGCTGTATTTTTTAGATAGAAGATATTTGTTGTGTAATGCACATTAAATTAGTTAATGTAGACCGTTTAGGTATAAATCCATGTTGATTGGATGATGAGAGATGAAGATAATACATTTATTGAGACACTTTTAGAAATGACTTCAACAGGCAATTGAGGTCTTTTAGCCTTCCGTTGATGATATTTTTAACTTTTTAAATGGGTTATTCAGTTCGTTTTTTTTTTTTATGGAACATAGTATTTTTTATTGCAGATTTTTCAAAAACTTCCATTTTGACCTTGAAATGACTTTGCTTAGGTCACTCGTTCTACCTAGCTAACACAATTAGTTAATGTTGATAACTCGGGCAAAACTGTTACTCGTTATGAACTACACTACGACAGAATAAATGATATTATTTTTGTTTTAGTTTGCGCGTTTCATTTAAAATACGATGAAATGAAATTGGACACAAACGTCGGTCGGTGGGCCGTAACGGTAATAGAACTGTCGAGATCGAAGCGGCATTTAGACAGAGCAGCTCTTATGATATTTTGGGAGAAATTGGATCGGTAAGTAATCTACATTTATTATTTACGGGTCTCGGATGCAAGTCCATATGTCGGTAATTATACGAAGGAGGCTGAAATAAAACGGGATTTTTTTTTAAATTTGTTTTAACTTAATTTTGCTTGCAGAGTTACGAACAGGTTGAATATTCATATATTCAGGCTACATTTCGTTTTATTGAATTTATTTAATGCTTTCTGCAACAAGTAAGGCTGTTTCTAACTTGTTTATTTTTCACTTTATTGTTACTAGTGTCGTCCTATTCTGACATCAAACAATATACAGCCCGAATGTCGGAATAGGACGAAACTAGTCACAATAAAGTGAAAAATTCCTGTTTTAATCCTCCAGCCTCCTTCGTAATTCAATATGTACTACAAAGTAATGGCTTCAACAATCAATCATGTTAGTAATTATAATTTCCTTTCAGATACATCATGCAGTACAAACCGCATCTTAGATTTTAACGGATCACCTTTAATTTTATACAATCAAAATCATATGTATTGATTTAGTGTATATTCTGTACAGTATTTTAAGGATTATTTTATTTTACCATACTGACTGAGATTTATTGACATGAGTTCGTTTAGTCAGAGAGGTGTAAACCGTGCCTATTTCTTTTTAGCTACGTTTTATGTGTACACGATTAGGTTTTACGTAATTTGGTTATGGAATCTCCAGATTACTATTAATTTTATTAGATTATTAAGTTCGATTAGGTATCCTGCAAAAATTGCGTTTTGTTTGCAATAATTTCGATCTTGTACATCATTTGCAATAGACATTACTAATAAACCATTTTGAATACATGAATAATTTTATTAATAAAATTTTGATCATAATCGTAATCATATTTATTTTCACGTTAGCCACCATTTACATATATACATATACATACACACATATGCAGTGTATGTGGTCGTCATAATCTTTTTAATCTTCAAGAGAGAGAGATAGAGACAATACATTTGTTGAGACACTTTAACAAATGACCTCAACAGGCAACACTTTAACAAATGACCTCAACAGGCAATTGACCAGAGGACTTTCAGCCCTCTTCAAGAATTACGCTCTTTGGAAAATTAAATTGAATCACCGCTACTCCTCATGTATAAATTTTTAACAAAAAACAGGATCTTTTTTTTTATTGGATATTGGCCATATTGCCACCTCTGTTAGCATAAAAAATGACCTATGAAAACTCCCGCAGAAGATATTTTATTTTTTATCTTTTGTACGTTTCCGTTATTTTTTTTAACCCGTTGGCTGCACCTGTAAAAATAGGGGGTCCAACTGGGTGATCGCCAGAAGCCGACTGACGCACGCCATACGTTCTAATGTGTGCAGTCGTATAGTTCGATAGTTTTACTAACACCGTATAACGACACCTGTGGGATTTTCGATATTTAAAGGTCACCAAAAAAAGTGATGGGGTCCTGTGGGACCCCAAGGTCAGCCAAGGGTTAAGACTGCTAAAGCTACATTGGGCGCAATAAAGTTATCCAGACAATAAACTTGTTTAAATACATTAAGAAAAACAGGACGGATTTCCGCATCACCTTAATTGTAAATTAAAAGTGGTTTTAAAAAAACAACACGAGATTCAAACACGTGAGAAGACCACCAACCTCTCCACCGAGCCCTACGTTGCGATGGATTGACGGATCGTTGCCAATCCACCCCAAAACAGGGCCGAGAATTGAGGGAATCTCCGGTTCGTGTTGGAACCCCGTGTTTTACCGACCATAACCCTCTGGCGCTCAAACTATATGGTGGCCTACCTTAATCTGGTCGAACTGCTTCGAAGATCCCGACACCAGAAGATCCCTTCAGGACAGCTTTCGGTTTGGAATCTGCGGATCGCCTGGCGTACAGGCGACCCTCGAGCGTCTTTTAAAGGACCGTACGCGACACGGGGTTTACTGGAACATGCTTACTCATCCGTTTATCCGGGGTGGGGTTGTTGGTTAATTTTAGGTTGCTTTATAAGTTATTTTTTGATGTAAACGTCACTAGAGTTACTTCGTAGAAGTTGGATTTGAGGTGGAGTTTAAGAAATAATTACTACTATCACCATAGAGGTGAAACTTCACTGAGGCAAATAGATCTACTTTGCATGTAATTAACAAAAAATTGTATTAAATGTATCGTATGGAGTTTAAGGCATGATTACTACTAACACCATCGAGGTGAAACTTCAGAAGAAATAGAGGAGTAGATGTTGGATTTGAGGTGGAGTTTAAGAAGTGATTACTACTATCACCATAGAGGTGAAACTTCAAAAGAAATACAGGAGTAGAACAACTTCTACTCCTTTTTTTTTTTAAGTTTCACCTCTATGGTGATAATAGTTGGATTTGAGGAGTTGAAGAAATGATCACTACTATCACCATAGAGGTGAAACTTCACTGAGACAAATAGATCTACTTTGCATGTAATTAACAAAAAAATGTATTAAATGCTTCGTATGGAGTTTAAGACAAGATTACTACTAACACCATAGAGGTGAAACTTCAGAAGAAATAGAGGAGTAGATGTTGGATTTGAGGTGGAGTTTAAAAAGTGATTACTACTATTACCATAGAGGTGAAACTTCAAAAGAAATAGAGGAGTAGAACAACTTCTACTCCTCTATTTCTTTTGAAGTTTCACCTCTATGGTGATAATAGTTGGATTTGAGGTGGAGTTTAAGAAATGATTACTACCATCACCATAGAGGTGAAACTTCACTGAGGCAAATAGATCTACTTTGCATATAATTAACAAAAAAATGTATTAAATGCTTCGTATGGAGTTTAAGACATGATTACTACTAACACCATAGAGGTGAAACTTCAGAAGAAACAGAGGAGTAGATGTTGGATTTGAGGTGGAGTTTAAGAAGTGATTACTACTATCACCATAGAGGTGAATCTTCAAAAGAAATAAAGGAGTAGAACAACTTCTACTCCTCTATTTCTTTTGAAGTTTCACCTCCAAGGTGATAATAGTTGGATTTGAGGAATTGAAGAAATGATTACTACTATTACCATAGAGGTGAAACTTCACTGAGACAAATAGATCTGCTTTGCATGTAATTAACAAAAAAAATGTATTAAATGCATCGTATGGAGTTTAAGACATGATTACTACTAACACCATCGAGGTGAAACTTCAGAAGAAATAGAGGAGTAGATGTTGGATTTGAGGTGGAGTTTAAGAAGTGATTACTACTATCACCATAGAGGTGAAACTTCAAAAGAAATACAGGAGTAGAACAACTTCTACTCCTTTTTTTTTTAAAGTTTCACCTCTATGGTGATAATAGTTGGATTTGAGGAGTTGAAGAAATGATTACCACCATCACCATAGAGGTGAAACTTCACTGAGACAAATAGATCTACTTTGCATGTAATTAATAAAAAAATGTATTAAATGCATCGTATGGAGTTTAAGACAAGATTACTACTAACACCATAGAGGTGAAACTTCAGAAGAAATTGAGGAGTAGATGTTGGATTTGAGGTGGAGTTTAAAAAGTGATTACTACTATTACCATAGAGGTGAAACTTCAAAAGAAATAGAGGAGTAGAACAACTTTTACTCCTCTATATCTTTTGAAGTTTCACCTCTATGGTGATAATAGTTGGATTTGAGGAGTTGAAGAAATCATTACTACTATTACCATAGAGGTGAAACTTCAGAAGAAATAGAGCAATAGAAGTTGTATTTGAGGAATTGATGAAATGATTACTGCTATCACCATAGAGGTGAAACTTTAGAAGTAATAGAGCAACAGAAGTTGGATTTGAGGAGTTGAAGAAATTATTACTACTATCACCATAGAGGTGAAACTTCCGAAGAAATAGAGCAACAGAAGTTGGATTTGAGGAGTTGAAGAAATGATTACTACTATCACCATAGAGGTGAAACTTCAGAAGAAATAGAGCAACAGAAGTTGGATTTGAGGAATTGAAGAAATGATTACTGCTATCACCACAGAGGTGAAACTTCAAAAGAAATAGAGGAGTAGAAGTTGAATTTGAGGTGGAGTTTAGGAAATTATTACTACTAACACCGTAGAGCTGAAACTTCAGAAGAAATAGAGCAACAGAAGTTGGATTTGAAGAGTTGAAGAAATGATTACTACTATCACCATAGAGGTGAAACTTTAGAAGAAATAGAGCAATAGAAGTTGGATTTGAGGAGTTGAAGAAATGACTACTGCTATCACCGTAGAGTTGAAACTTCAGAAGAAATGGAGCAACAAAAGTTGGATTTGAGGAGTTGAAGAAATGATTACTACTATCACCATAGAGGTGAAACTTCAGAAGAAATTAAACAATAGAAGTTGTATTTGAGGAGTTTAAGAAATGATTACTGCTATCACCATAGAGGTGAAACTTTAGAAGAAATAGAGGAGTAGAAGTTGAATTTGAGGAGTTTAAGAAATGATTACTATTATCACCGTAGAGGTGAAACTTCAGAAGAAATAGAGGAGTAGAAGAAATTTGAGGTGGAGTTTAAGAAATGATTACTGCTAACACCATAGAGGTGAAACTTTGGAAGAAATAGAGGATAGAGCTAGAATGAATTAAAGTTGTAAAGAACTGGAGACTGAAATAGTCTGGGATTTGTTTTTTTTTTTAGCATTCAGAGCTTGAATGATTTTGGAAGTTTATTGATGGTATTCACAAATAGTTGCATTCGAGTTTACACTTAATCCGCTCTTCGTGAGTGGAAGAAGGAAGAAAAAAGATCGGACAGCTTTGTTTATATCTAATTTACACACATATACTTAATCCACTGATACAAAATGGTGTCATGTATTTATTTCTTTTTTAGGCGAGGAAATGCTAAAAGTTAACAACGACAAGAAGAAGGAATGAAAATGGAAGCTACCGCAGTTGTAAAAAAAATAAAAACAAAACAATAACAACATAATTGTATTTAATAAAAAAAAATATAAAAAATAAAATAAAAACAAAATATTAAAAAAAATAAAAATAAAATATTTAAAAAAATTAAAATAAAATAAAAACAAAATATATATAAAAAATAAACACAAAAAATAAAAATTTAATATTTAAAAAAATAAAAATTAAATAAAAACAAAATATAAAAAAAATTAAAATTAAATAAAAACAAAATATATACAGTACGTTTTTTTTATCGTGGGCCATAGGATTTTACATGTTAAAAATTATACCTTGTTTTAATGCATATTTCAACATATAATTTTAAAGCAAATTTTAGTTAGTAATAAATCAATTACTTTTCCACATGATGCGCTTAATTAGATTACCTTAAACATGTTTTATTCCATGAAAAAATGAAATTAATTCACTAATCAATCTGACATTTCAGAAATTCAAGGTACTTTGATTATTTTGCTCAGTTATTTATTTTAAATAATTTCATTTTTTAATGGAATAAAACATGTTTAAATTATTCTGACTAGCGCATCATGTAGAAAAATAATTGATTTATATTACTAAATAAAATTTCCTTCAAAATTTTATGATAAAATATACATTAATACAAGGTATAATTTTTAGCGTATAAAATCCTATGGCCCACGATAAAAAAAATACCCTGTATATAAAAAAAATAAACAAATAAAAATAACAAAAAAATAAAACAAAGCAATCGACATATTTCCACCATTTAACCGATTGAAATAAACACGATACAATTTGCAAATGTGTTTCAACACCGATCTACACTCCAGCGGTGGCTCATGGATGTTCGGCGTTGAGGAAAATTTGTAGTGCAGCACAAGGGGCATCTTTGTCTTTGCCTCCCCTTCGGAAATCCAAGAGCCGCCGCTTCTACGCTCCCTCACACCCCCCAACCCTTTACCCACACAGCCCTCACATTATACTTCCCCGCATTCGCTCAATCCCCTCCCTCCCCCAAGAGCACACTGACCTATCCCTCTTCGGTGGCCGCCTTTAAAAACACACACACATGACCGGCGTAAAAAAACACACTTGCATGTTATCAACGTTGCATTTGTGAAAAGCATGAAAATACATCGATTGCTGGTGTAAATTAAAATAAATAAATAATAAACAGTTCAACGTAGTCGCTACCATTTTCATCAACACAGTTACCATGAATACACTTCCTGAATTAATTAACACGTTCGCTGCCACCGCGATTGGGATTGCATTTACGCAGGTATAAAGTCACATCGGTGGCAGAGAACGTGTTAATAAATAAATACAGTCGAACTTCCCTTGAATCGAACGGAAATAAGCATTGTTGTGTCTGGAAAATATTTCATAGTTTAGTTCAACGTGAAGGAAAATTGATATATTTATTGGTAAATTATTGGTTACATCAACCTCGGGGGGTGGAAATCTTGTGGTGATCAGCGGCAACTCGTGGATGTTCGGCGAGGAGGCTCCGAAGAAAATTTGATGAAAACAGCAGCAAAATATTTACTTCCTCCATAAGAGTAAGCCCGGGCGCAAGCGACACAGGGCAGCACAGCACAGGTTTTTGTATCGCAGGGACGCAAATTGGGACACAGAGCAGCACAGGGGTTGTTTACGCCTGCTTGATGCAGTCTTCGATACACAGTTTACTGCGCACGTGTTGCGAAAACTGCACGGCTCCCTCAAATTATAAGAGCATGCTTGAAGAATTCTACGCGGATGACATAAAACTACTTGCCAATGTGCGCTCACTCTGTGTCACGCAGACTTTCTCTGTGCTGTACTGCCATGCGGTGCCTGCGTCGCAATGTGCAGCACACGCGGCATCTCTGTCTTAGCCTCCTCTACAGAAATCTACGAGCCGCCACTGGTGGTATTAGGATTTACAGATACTTTAAGGTGAGTATAGACTAGAGCTTTACTAGTAACAGAACAACGAGCCGCTCTATGATATGTTCTAGTATATCACCCTCACGAACCAAACGTCTTTTGACGACAGCTTTTGAAACTGAGCATTTTCCTGTATTGTACCATTCGTTAGAACGTTACATTACATAGCAATGCTCGAGAAAATGTTCTAGTGTATATCCACCCTTAGGATTCGGCGGTTTCAGGGGGGGAATTTTTCCCTTATCAATTTTTATTGTTCAAAATTACCGATATACCAAACAAATAATATAACTGGTAAGGCTTCAAAACGTTGGAAAACGATAGGGAGATTTCTAGTTTCATGACGTAAAATATACGACATACCTCATTTATCCCACAGCCAACTCTGTAACCTTTGCAACAGGTCTTCCCGCTACGCTTAAAAAAAAATGGCCGGTCGACGCCAACGAGCAAACATTGAAAAACGCTCCGTTTTCGCCCCCAACTTTTCTAGAAAACCACCACCCCGTATCTTCGGACTTCCAGGCATCGCTTCCATTACTCGGTTTCGGTTTAACGGAATCGGCACTAACACTTCCCACGTTCACCGGGTTTGCCGGAACACCACACTCCCGAGTTTTACACCGAATTTACGCATTTCGTTTGAGCAGGACGTGGGCACGAATTTACGCGTTTCGTTTGAGCAGGACACGGGCCCTGCTGTAATTCACCACCGATTTTAAGTAATTGTAAGGGTCGCGCGGGCTCAGTAGGGGCAGCGCGTTCTTCCCCGTCGAGCAAGTCGAGCAAAACTTTACCGAATGGCGATTGTTCTCAAAGCGTCCTCTCGAGCGCGCGTTCGTGCGACCTCGTTTCAGCTCGGAGCGCGGGGTGCGAGATTAATTTTTGAATTTTGCGGTGTACTGCAGGCAGGGCCGGACTGAATATATCCAACCATCAACAAAATCCTTTTTTTAATATTCTCGTACACTAATTTAATTTATATTATACGTTATCGTGAATTTGTTGCTCGATAAAGAGATTAAAAAAAAACTATGGCGGTTTGTTCACTTCCGGTGGTTGTTTGTTTGTTGTTTGTGCTATTTGTGTGTTTAATTTGAAAAATGCTATCGGATGTTTTAAGTGTAGTGTCTTGTTAATGAATACAAACGATGGTGAATTGTGTGGTTTGTGGACGTTCTACTACGACGACATCAAAAGAACTGGGGTTCGCTCTTCACGGGTAAATTAAACTTTGCATGTAAGTAATAAAAAAATGTATTGAATGCATCGTTCGCAATGCTTGTACGTGTATGTTCTTGAGAAACTTTGCGTCCCTTGCAAACCCTTAAAATCGGTATTGAATTACATCAGAGGGGCACGTAAGATTTAATTTTGGAAGGGATAAATATTTTTGTTCAAATTCAAGGTGAATATAAAGAATCAAATCCAGAGAATGGAAGAGCGTACACAGAGCCGCGCCAAGGTATGTTGCCGCCGGGGTGCGAGACAAAAATTGCCGCCCCCTTTCAATGTGAAAAGGGGGATAGAGAAAATGAATACCACCATTGATCGGCGCGTCTCTAAATTATTTAGAAAGAAAGAATCAGTGACGGTTCGCGGGGTTTTTTCTGGTACGGCCGAGGAACAAGAGGTGGTAATACAGATAGGTAGGGTCAGTTGCAGAGACGGCTGGCTGCGTGACCGCACCTATCTGTATTACCACCTCTTGTTCCTCGGCCGTACCAGAAAAAACCCCGCGAACCGTCACTGCTGGGCACCTCTAACACCCCCGCTTGGCGCTGCCCTGAGTGTACAACACATAGACATACAAATACATACTTTAGTTATAAAAATAATTATGAATAAAATCCAGAGAATGGAAGAGTGTACACATAGACATACAAATACATATTTTAGTTATAAAAATAATCATGAATAAAATCCAAAGAATGGAAGAGTGTACACATAGACACACAAATAAATATTTTAGTTATAAAAATAATTATAAATAATCATTTTTTCTTCTGCGCCTAGGCCCCTGGCCCCCCTGGATGTGCCACTGTGCAAAAATTACGTAAATTGGATTGCCTACAAATCAAACTGTAGTACAACATTACCCCACACTAATTACGCAGCGCAGCTTGTAACAAAATAACGTTGAGTGTGTTCGAAACCGACGCTAATTCCAATTAAAACTTGTTCTTCCGTGTTTGTGACTGTTAACTACAAAATTAAGTTTCCCAAATAACACGTATGGATCGGTGTGTCGTCGCAGTTAAGGACGCGTAGCGTTTGCTACTAAAATGAACGTGATTAATACTTTCAGTGAGCGGATTGAGGTTAGTGGCTTTTGTTTACATCAACGATATTCCAATTTGAAGCCCCGATTTGCGTTTTCAGGACTACGAGGTGCTGAATTTATTGGGCAGGGGAGGGTTCGCTTCCGTTTACAAGGCGAGATGTATCAAGACGGGGATAGATGTTGCTATAAAAATGGTGAGTTTGTTTTTCGACTCCGGCTACAGGCTTTAAGTTATAAACTTGTCTTTTTGTAATTATTTCCCCTCCGGGGTGGCCTTGCACCAGTCAAGCAGCCAGAGGCTTCGTGGGTCTTTCTTGAGTTTGATTTGTTATAATTGTAAATTATGAATATGTAAATATTTAACCCATTCCGGTAATCTTCCAGTTACTGATACTAATGAATGGACTAAAGTAAACGCAACAACTTCAGACCAATATTTGCGACATTGCCGGATTTCTTGTCTTACTATAACTGACGTAATAGTTATTTAAGCAACAAGGAACGTAAGGACGTATTAACATTTGAGGTAGGCGAATACGAGCCGAGACGGAGCCGAGGCTCGTCCCCTGCCGAAAATGTTAATTGTCATTACGTTCCGTGTTGCTTATTAATTTTTTTCCGCTACCAGAAATTTAATACTTAAAAAAGATCAGAAAATATTCTAAAATATGGCTTGTAATATTTGGAATTCAAATGTTTATAATCACCTATGCGTCCTATGGCAACCCAGCAACCAAGAAAACAATGTCGAATTTTGTTTGTTGTGTCACTCCAGTGAAACTTTCTGCGGGCATGGATGCAAACGAAGCTGCGAATATTGCGTGTTAGAACCTGTTACCGACAAAATCGACGAAGGTATGTGTCCTGTTATAACTCTTTTAAGCAGTGGTTATGCAAAAATAATGCCGATGCTATAGGTGTAGACGAAAATGTGTTGCTCGCCTATATGTTGGAGCGTTACGTTTCTGTTTATTATTTTCCTAGGTCCGTAAGTGAAAAATTAAGTTCCGTCGTCAAGGACAACAAACCCCACGAATGTTATCAGCTACTTACGGTACCTGTAACCATGGATGCAATGCGTATTTACGTTGTCGGTAGCGGAAAAAATAAAATAAAGTACCATATGTATAAAAATTATTTAGATAGGGGGTGGCTTTGTATTTCGGAACGTACGTTGCAGGTTTGATACGTCGCATCACGTCTTCGCCACCAGTTGTTCATATGACATAAAGTCAACAACGTACTGAACTAATCTAAGACTGTGATTTTGTTTATCATGGCCATGCCTTATCTAAATAATTTTTATACATATGGTATAATTAAACTACTGGGGGTTAAACTACCAGTCGGTGTAAAGTAAACTAACCCTAACCTAAGCATAAGCACCTACCATTTGCAACCATTAACTTGCATATAGTATAAGCACCAATAGTTGCAAATTATTGTAAATGAAAATACACAGATTAAAATAAGGAGACCTGACAACATACCATTCCGTCCGCATGATTTTCGCGCATGCGTATCAGTAACTAGAAAATTACCCCCATTCCTATAAGTACAATCAGTCTGATGGTATTAAACCAGCAGCGGCTCGTGGATGTTCGGCGGTGAGGCAACGGAAGAAAATTTCACTAAAACAGCAGTGGAATATTTGTTTCCTCTATAAGAGTAAGTAGTGCAGCACAAGCGGCATCTCTGTCTTTGCCTCCCGTACGAAGATCCAAGAGCCACCGCTGTATTAAACAGTGTGTTTGAGTGGTAACACTTCGAACAGCTGAAATAGTGAGGCAGCAGCGGCGGCGGCTCGTGGGTGTTCGGCGAGGAAGCTACGGAAGAATATTTGACTAAAACAGCAGCGGAATATTTGTTTCCTCTATAAGAGTAAGTAGTGCAGCACGAGCAGCATCTTTGTCTTTGCCTCCCCTAGAAGATCCACGAGCCGCCGCTGTATTAAACAGTGTGTTTGAGTGGTAACACTTCAGACAGTTGAAATAGTGAGGCATCAGCGGCGGCTCGTGGGTGTTCGGCGAGGAAGCTGCGGAAGAAAATTTGACTAAAACAGCAGCGTAATATTTGCTTCCCCTATACGAGTAAGTAGTGCAGCACAAGCGGCATCTCTTTCTTAGCCTCCGCTATGAAGATCCACGAGCCGCCTGCTGCTGGACAGTCTTTTTTATTACATATAGGAATGAGTTAACCTTCAAATAATTATATTTTTCAGTTTTGAAAGATTATCATGTGTGAATGCTCGATAAATAATTTTGGTCTGTTATATTTGCACGTTCCAATATTGGTCGGGCAGTAAAAAAAAAGACTTGAAAAGGAACTTTGTCAGTAATATATCTGTTTTGGTATTTTTAGATCGACAAGAAGCTTATGCAGGCCGCTGGTATGGTAAGTCGCGTCCAGCAGGAAGTTTCCATACACTACAGGCTTAAGCATCCTTCAATTTTGGAGTTGTACACTTTTTTTGAGGACGCTAATTACGTTTATTTGGTGCTGGAGTTGTGCCACAATGGGGAACTGCAGCAATATTTGAAAAAGAATAAAGAGGTAAGAAAATGTAAAAAAAAAAAACCTTTATTGGCATCCACAACAAAATTACATCCTTGACTTCCACTACTTCTTTCTCCTATCTTCCCTTTCCCTCCCTAGCTTCTGCAGTATCGTTACCCCGGCCCCGTCCTCTCTCATCCATTCCGTTAACCTCTTATTCCTTTTTTCTCCCATCCATTCTCCATTCACTCCCTCACATTCCTCCGCCAGATGTTTCCACGTATCCCTCCCATCCTCACACAATACACACCTCATGTATTCTTCACCCATCCACTTCTTCCTCCCTCTCTCTTCCGATCCACACCTGGCCCTAGCTAAGGCCACCCTTTCTTCTCTCTTCCACCCGTCCACATCCAAATACTTGGGTCTCCTTCCATGCACCTGCCACCTCCCGTACATGTCGTTATATTCACTGCACTCAATCCGTCCCTGTCTCTCCTGTGCCTCCACTTCATTCATCCTCTCTTTCACCCCCTTTGCCTAAGAAAATGTAATTTTATGCAATTAAAATGTGTGACGGCTTGTGGCATGACTCACGGTAGGAAGGAAGTACAGGCTCGCTAATCCGGTTGCGTAGAAACATAAACGTGCTATCAGTAGGGAAAGTTGAAGTCGTTAGTTTTTCTGAACCGTTCGTATTGTATGTTCATTAAAAAGAAACCTCAGGTGTGCCATGATTTTTTGTTTTTAAAAACGTAAGTTGGCACACATGTTAGGAATTGCTATACAAAACGTCAGATCTTTCTAAAAGTCATAATTATTCCGTGGTCACAATGGTTTACACCAACCAGCAAAAACGTTTCTAGTTGAAAGATATTTCTGAAGTGGGACTAAAGTACTAAAGTGGACGGAAATTGGGTGTATTCATTCGACGTACGTTTGGCTGACTTTCAGGAAGAATTTCCTAACGTTCCCATAATTTATGATGAATTTAAAAATACCTTATCATGATCAGTTATGTCTCCGTAAACCAGGAACGTATTTCGATGCTATTAACACAGCTCAAGGCATTTTGGAAGGTGAACCTTCATCGGTATGAACGTGCCGCAAGTAACATAACCTCAATATGTGTTACCAACTTAAATTTTTTTAAATAAAAAATCATTCCACACTTTTGGTTGGGTTTTTTTTAATGAACATACTTTATTGTACAATTGAGGTGAAAAAGGATATTTTCTTTGAAACTGATTTTCTTCATGAAAGCCTGGAGGAAAGTTTGCCTTAACTGCAATCGAGGAATTTACAGAATGTAGCAGTATCAGTACTCAGATCTTTTTTTTTTTTTTTGGCATGGATACCTCCGCAAATTCTATATTTAAGGTCCGAAAGGGGCCGCGGTGGCCTAGTGGGTAGCGCTCCTGGTTCTGGGCCTCGTGGTCGTGGGTTCGAATCCCATTCGGGCGGTCACTTTTTCGGAATGAAAAATGGCCGTACTGGTCCATGGATGTCTAGTGGTTGTCCTTTCATATCAATATATGAATTTATTACAAATAATCGGTTGTGGCAGAATAGCCAATTTCCCTAAAATCGTTCACTCTCCTTAACCCGAAATCCCATCAACCATCCTTCCTTTTTCTATTAAAAATAAAAAAAAAAGGTCCGAATTTTAGCGCAGTGTCATTACATCATATTTGTTCGGTGGAGTACAAAATTTATGCCGACATGAACGTAGAGGTTCCACGAGGATCAGTCCTTGAACCTTTTTTGTTATAATTTTTTTTGGCGAAGATATTTCATCATTCGGCCACTAACGAAATTCTAATGCTTGATGTATCAACGATGGACAAACACAACCCCCGAGCCAGTCATTTCAAATGTAGCGCCATTTTATTTATTTGAACATCCTTGCCGCGGCAAATCCAAAATTAAAGAATTCTCCGAATTTTCAAAGTGCATAATCAGTGTACAGGGAGTTTGCGAAACATTTTGCTGAGATACCCTGTAGATAATTCAAATTTAACACCATTTAATTTATTTGCTCACCCTGTATATTCATTATCCACATTTTAGATTTTTTTTTACGAATTGAATTTGCAAATTCTAAATGATTTCGTGATATCAACATCACTATCATCTCATGCTCTACACTTCTGGCCAACTGGATTTTTATCATGGTCTGAGATCTTGAAATTGCATTTTGAGGTTTTTCGCACATAACTCGGCGACTTTTCTACCAAATCTGATGATTCTTTCGGGAAAAAATCACATTTTGGTTCTACTCTAAAATGTAGTTTGTCTTAGTATCACCAAGTGGCGGCTCGTGGAACATGTTGATGGTAGAGCCACTCGTACAATATATTCCCCCCCTCCGTTTTTGAAGAAAGAAAAAACGATGTATCTTCCTAGACCAAAGTAACTGGCAAAAAATTGTTTTAAGAATAAATTAGAAATTCTTGTTGAGCTTGAAACTACAGGTAGTGCCATGGCTCCTTGGCTCTATATAATGAGCCGCCCCTGGTATCACCTACAGGATGGCAAATGTAAGATGGCCAGACGCGCATAGAGGAAGTGAAAGCTCTCTCTCTACTGCCGACCGAGGACAGTCTCTATAATAAGCAAGCACATATTCTTCGCGTGCGCTATTCATGTAAAACTCAATCGGGCGCTCTCCTCCACATTGAAAAAGAATGTACTAGGCGCGCGAACTGTTTCCGAAATCTATCGAGAGGGCCCTTCGAAGTTACCGTCCACATAACGGCAAGTTATGTTTGTTGACCTGTAAGTGGTAGCATTTCCATGTACGGATTGTAATAATTTCAAAACCTTGATGGCATCGTGCATATTGCGAACAAAAGCGCGAGCGCATTTAATCAAAATAAAACGAATAGCCACAAAAGGAAACAAAAAAACTATGAACTTCTTAAAACTTTTGCTTGTCCAGGATTTAACCCAGTGATTCCCAAATTGGGCGCCACCGCCCCCTGGTGGGTGCTGCAGCAATTCAGGGGGGCGCTGATGGCGTGTAAACACAGAAGAATTTCCGCAGTTACAAGAAGAACTGATGAAAGTAACTGCAAATGATTCAATAAATAGTTTCATAATTTCAAAGTTCAATATTTCTATTTTACACAATTATTTACTAGATTTTGCGAAAAAGGTAGAAACAATAATACATATATATTTCCTATTAATTGCTATCAAAATGAAAAAATAGTTAATTTCCAGGGGGCGCTAAGTAATATTTTTTTCTGGAAAGGGGGCGGTAGGGCAAAGAAGTTTGGGAACCACTGATTTAACCGCACAAAAAATCGTCACGCCATCTATGTAACCTTGCCTAACATTTTTCCCTGCTCCCGTTTCTGTTTTACTTAGTCTATTTTTATGTGGACTTCATGTATAGGTACTACAGTTTCCTTTTATTTTTGATGATTAACTTTTAATCGCTTTCTTTTTCCAACTTCTCAAATTCTTCTCACCAATTTTATAAACCTCTTTGACTTTAGTGCTCTGTTTTCTTCTTTTACTATTTTGTTTTTTCTCTTTCCTTTTTTTTTATACACAACAATGGACATGGACCCGACCGAATACTTCTCGATCCCCGAAAAATCTTTCGGCCGGGCTGGCATTCGAACCCACACGGCACGTGCGCTCGCCTGTACCCACTACACCAACGGGCCGCCCGATTTTCCTCATTTCTATATTTTCGCTTTTGAATTATTCATCCCCACTCTCACTTCTCTACTCTCCAATTTTATTTTATTAATTTCATCCTTACACTCTTTTGATTATTTCTTATTCATTGCAATTTTTATCTCTTGCTTGTCTAATTTATCCTCTCCTGTTTTTCTTTTAGTACCATTGTTTATCGGAGGGGGAAGCGAGCAACATCATGAGGCATGTGGTCGAGGGCATGCAGTATCTTCACTCCCATAACATTTTACATCGAGATATGTCGTTATCGAATTTGTTATTAACCAAAGATATGCAAGTGGTAAGTAATAATCATAATCATCTTGATTCGTATTGAAGTTATGAACAGATGAAGGTTTCAAATGTGTCAAAACTTGGTCTGTTTCACAAATTATAAGTTTATTTCTACTAGTTTCGATACGTTTCATCATTTTATTTTATCCTATAATGTTAACATGCCAATAACTCCTTAATTAAGGTACCTTTAACTACACTAGTGTTGTTAAATGTATCTTAACGCAACTCGTTGCTTTTCAAACTTTTCTCTCGTAGTGTAAAAACCTTTATAACGTTACGTATATCGTAAATTACTAGAACACATTCCTTGAAAATAAACTTACAATTTGTGAAGTGCATTTTATTACTATTATCTCATATTATACCATATCCACCTATAGATTAGACTTTTTTGACATATTTGGTGACAAACATTAAAAAATGAAAAGTCCAACACGGTTAGGTTGGTACCAGTATACTTCCAATATATTCATACACGTAGTCGCCAATATTAACAGTTTGTTATTGTTCTTGAGTTTTAACTATTTTTCGAATTTCTGCCATGGAGAACGTTCTAAACGACGCGAGTCCGATTTTCGTAATAAATTACAATTACAATTTTTCCATTTCCCGCAGTTTCGTAAGTACTACTCTCACCACCTAGTGGGATTTCAAGTCACTCAAGTTGTCAAAAAAGTCTAATCTATAAGTAGACGGAGTATGCAATAGTTTCACCAAGTACAAAATGAGAACCCAATCAAATGTTATTTATGATGATCTTAAGAAAAATTTAGTATAATTACTCGTGTTATTCAGAACAAAATAAAAGTGTTATATTTCGTCTTTATAAAAAATAAACCGTGGATATTTTAAATAAAATAATTATAGTCGTAGTAAGAACAGCGTGAATATTCAAATATTCAGGTTTTATTAAATCTGTGGATATTTTTATAGAAGATTGCCGATTTTGGATTAGCGACGCAACTCTCGAGGCCCGACGAGAAGCACATGACCATGTGCGGGACCCCGAACTTCATATCCCCGGAAGTCGCGTCCAGGGGCTCCCACGGTCTGGAGGCGGACGTGTGGGGCCTCGGGTGCCTGCTGTACACGTTACTGGTGGGAACGCCCCCTTTCGACACTCAGGCCGTCAAGAGCACCCTCACCAGGGTGGTCATGGCCAGCTATCAGCTCCCGAATCATCTTTCACCAGAAGCTAAAGATCTCATCAACTCGTTGCTGCAAAAAAATCCTAAAGATAGACTGAGGCTGGACCAAATACTCGAACATGCGTTCATTAAGAAACAGAATGTAAGTTATAAGCTAAGCTCTTTTATTTTAACACCTTAATGTACACGCTCGAGTTAATTCGGTTTTAGTATCTACTGTCATCATTTATTTACCTATTGTAAATATGGTTTTTGTATCTATAGTTCTCATTTATTTACCTATTGTAAATATGGTTTTTGGATCTACAGTTCTCATTTATTTACCTATTGTAAATATGGTTTTTGGATCTACAGTTCTCATTTATTTACCTATTGTAAATATGGTTTTTGGATCTGCAGTCATGAATTATTTACCTATTGTAAAAATGGTTTTTGTATCTACAGCCATCAATTATTTACCTATTGTAAATATGGTTTTTGTATCTACAGCCATCAATTATTTACCTATTGTAAATATGGTTTTTGCATCTACAGTCATAACTGTTAACCTATATTATCTTTTACTACCAATTTTTACAGATACCATTTACCAGTTTATACCTTCCACATTCCAGATGATTTTTGGCGGCATGACCTCCCACCTAACCCAAGACAGCGGCATACTCACAATGTCCAGCCGGAGGGATTCGGCTTTCAGCGATTCCGGCGGTCGTAGATCGACCCCCGAAATCTACACGAGGCGCGCCAACAGCGACTGCCTGCCGATGAACCAGTGCTACAATCCGACGGCCTCGAGTCAAAGCGTCGAACCCATTCTGCAGACTTACAGCGGTCGGCCCGAGCAGATCTCTGTGTTCTCTCACACCGGCTCGATGAACAATTGCTGCCAGCATGGGAAAAATAATGTGCTGAGCGTTTGCACGCAGCAGTGCGGACATCCTTCGGATCCTGGTGGAGGTGTGAATCGGGTTTTGGCGCCTTCGATGTCTGCGTGCAGTAATCATTATTCGCCACCGATTATGGATCATTATGGTCAAGGTAATGGAGGTAATATTTTATATCCTGTTATGTCTACTGATCTATTTTTTTAATTTTGTTGAAGAGAAACTTGAAATTTATTATGTATTTGTGAGTTATGTGAAGTTGCATAATTAAATAATTAAACACAGTTATATTCCTTACTTCACTCGTTTAAATAAATAACTGTGTTTAATTATTTAACTTGAAATTTGATGCGTTGAATAAAGGGTACCTACCATTCATCCTTAGATTTTGGAATTTACCCGATAAGAGGGTGTTTTGTGGTGTAAGGTGTTAAAATCTCTATGGTCAGTTTTGCCCTTTCTGTGGGCCAAAAAATGTTTTTTTTTTCTGAATAATTCTAAAAAAATCATGAAATTAGTGTATTCAATTACCTATGTAACCAATTTTTTCCAAGGTCATTCAAGGTTATCTGTACTTAAAAAATCCAAAAATTTTGCCCTTGTAGCTCGGTTTTTGACCTTTGCGTCATATTTACCCCGTAAAATCTACAAAAATATGCATCAAGACATGTTTATATCATGCCACGGCTTCTTTTTTTTTTTTTTTAAGGAAGAACGTGGATGGAACTGCGGGGTTAAGGAGAGTGAATGATTAGGGAATTTTGGCGTCGGCTACTAGGCCATCTGCCACCACCATTGTTTTTGATAAATTCGAAATTAAATGAATAATGAAAGACAAATAGAACGACCATGTCCCGAGCGAATATTCCGCGGTCCTGAAATCTTTCGCCCGGGCTTGGATTCGAACTCACACAGCACGCGGTGCAACCGGCACAAGCGCTCCTTTTTTTTTGTAGAGTTTTCCATATACAGGGTGTTACAAATTCGATGCATTAGCATTGCCATCTCCGTAACTATAAGGCAAAGTTGCGCATTTTAATGCTGAATAATTTGTTGGAAAGAAATTTTAAATATTCCGACTATTTCCGGAGATGTTCGTTAAAAACCAAAAAAATCAATTTTGGTTTTCATTTTTTTACGACTTTAGTACCGATTTTTAAAAACCGGAATGTCAAAAACCGGGTTACAAGAGTGTCCTGTAGGTTAAAAATCTTTTGGATTTTTAAAGTCTAAATGACCTTGAATGGCCCTGGAAAAAATTGGGTACTATTTTTATGATTTTTTTTTAGAATTTTTCATTTACTTGTCAGTAAAAGACTACTTCCTGAGATATTCGATAAAAACCAAAAAAGTAAATTTTGGTTTTTATTTTTTCATGATTTTATTACCGATTATTTTATTAAACCAGAATGTCAAAAACCGGGTTACAAGAGTGTCCTGTAGGTTAAAAATCTTGTGGATTTTTTTTAGGGTCTGAATGACCTTGAATGACTGGAAAAAATTTGATACTATTTTCATGATTTTTTTTTAGAATTTTTCATTCACTTGTCAGTAAAAGACTACTTCCTGAGATATTCGATAAAAACCAAAAAAGTCAATTTTGGTTTTTATTTTTTTACAACTTTACCGATTATTTTATAAAACCAGAATGTCAAAAACCCCCGGGTTACAAGAGTGTCCTGTAGGTTAAAAATCTTCAGAATTTTTTTTAGGGTCTACATGGCCTTGAATCACCTAGGAAAAAATTGGGTACTATTTTCATGATTTTTTTTTAGAATTTTTCATTCACTTGTCAGTAAAAGACTACTTCCGGCGATATTCGATTAAAACCAAAAAAGTCACTTTTGGTTTTTATTTTTTTACGACTTTATTACCGATTATTTTATAAAACCAGAATGTCAAAAACCAGGTTACAGTCCAAACAAGTCAATTTTGGTTTTTATTTTTTATGACTTTATTACTGATTATTTTTAAAAACCGGGTTACAAGAGGGTCCTGTAGGTTAAAAATCTACTGGATTTTTTTTAGAGTCTAAATGACCTTGGAAAAAATTGGCTACTATTTTCATGATTTTTTTTAGAATTTTTCATTCATTCGTCAGTAAAAAAATAATGTTTAAAAAAAACATTTTTTGACCCCCAGAGTGGGCGGAGGGGGTTGTCGTCCCACTAACCATGGGGACCTTATTTTTATACCCCAAAACATCCTCTTATCAGGTAAATTAAAAAATTTTGGGATCGAGGCATTTTGTAATTGTAGGTACCTTTTTATAACCATGAAAAATATTCTGAATATAATATGTGAGCCACAGAATTTTGTTTCAGAGTTGGCCATGCCTGAGAGAGAGAAGCATAGAAGTCATGTCTGAGATGAATTCATTTTTTTAAATCCAATTAAAGTCTCATGGCGTAATAATATGCGATATACCTCATTTATCTCACAGCCAACTCTGTAACAAAATTTTGTGACTCGCACGATATGAATATTCAATCTGTTAATCATTTGTTTTTTAAGTGATTATCCTCTGGATATTGACTATAACATTGGCCCATTTAATTCTGTGCACTGCCAAGTCCATGCCTCAGATTATGCAACCACGATAACTGGCATTGCACAGGGCCTCCTTGTCTTTCTATTATACATTTATTTATTTATTTGTTTATTGGCGGATAACATTGCAAAATAAGTTGCAGCTTTATTTCTAGTATGTAATAATGGGACAGCTAAAAAAACAACTTTTTTTAAGTATGAATAAGTTGACATAGCACTCCCGTACACTAAAGGAAACTTGATCAGTTAATCGAGAGAACACTTCTACGTTGAATAGTCTAAATGTAGAGCTACATCTCGAATTACATTCTAAATCGTGATGAAAACATTATTAAACGTATTATAAACATTTTTTCCACCTACCTGTTCTCGACGTTCATTTATCGTGTCTAAATTGCGGGATGAAAAACTGGTTTAGAATCCCATGTGATGATCTAGCGTTACAGAAATGTTCTGATAGATGGCGACATACATGTCAAACTAATGTCAGTGCGCGATACATTCAAATCACGTGTTCTGCAATCGTTTGTAAATACATATACACCAGAACTAAAGGAAATTGCCCGCAAAATCCAGAAGTGTGCTTCACAATTTATTTATCTTACCATATTATCGGTAGGCGGAAAAATAGCGTATGTTCCGCAGGCAGAAATGCTTTAGCAGCCCTTAGTTCCTGGCGCCCTCGCTTGCTACACTCGCTCATGCGCCAAACACCGCGGGCTGTTAAAGCATATTTTCTGCCCTTGATGCACAATGTACTATTTCAACCTATATTTTAATTTTGACTTAAAATTATCCATAATTCCTAGCACTAATAAAAAAAAAACCTTTATTGGCATAATTACACAATTTTTTTTTTCTTTCTAGCACTAATAAAGTATTCTATTCTATTCTAGGCCGGGTGTTACAAGAAAATTACATCTGTTATTCCAATACAGATAACCAACAGCAGCCATTTCACAACAAGCCCGGTAACCATAGAAACCAACCGGAAAACTCCCTTTCCAAGCAACCCAATTACCCCACCAAGCTGTGTTCGTACAGATTGTTAGCGACAAGGCACCAAACCAAAAATGCCATACTCAGTATTTTAGAGGGCGGGGAAGTGTGCGTCGAGTTCATAAAAAAGAAGGGCCACGCCAAGAAAGATATGGTCTGCGAGGTAAGATTATCTTACCTGTTGGAATTTTTATGAATATTTTATAAATATCAATTTGAACTACAGCGAGTGCAAATAGTATTCGTGCAGAGGAGATTTCGTTGAAAAAGTCCTCATTTTCAAAAATGAACTTTAAAATGTATGCTTCAAATTCGAGGGATCTTGTTTATTAGAAGAGATGGAGGATATGTTTAAATTTGGCATTTTTGCAGAATTTTGCCAATTAACCCTTTCAGCCTTGGATTTTTAAATTTGTAAAAAACATTTTTTTTTGTTAATTATTATTGATGGGGAGCTTCTTAAGACCATAAATACCAAATTTGAACTCATTTGCTTAATTAGTATAGGAATTAATTGGTGAGGCTTTGTTTATTATTAGTGACATCTAGTGATAAACAGCAAAAATATGGATTGTCATAGTAAGTAGAGACATGTAAATGTTGCGGTGGCAATTACCACCACCAGGGCCGAAAGGGTTAATAATCTATCAAAAACAATTACTTGAATTATTAAGTCCAAAAAACTGATTTTCGTTTTTCCTTTATGTCTCCGTTATTTGAGGCGATATTTAAAAACCTCAAAGTCGTTCTTATAGCACTTTTTTTTATTATCTACTAGCATACGATTTTTCTTTGTAACATGTTTCATTTCGTTTCAACCATCATCAACTTTCTTTAATAGTTTATTATTATTATTTTTTTTATTGGCAAACTTTTTCAAAGAAATCTTCCCTGTACCTTTTCCTTCCCTTTTTGCACTCGCTGTATGTCGAAGATATTGTTTTCATTATGACCTATAGGTTTGCAGGATATCTCCAGACGGGCAGAGAATAGTGTTGTACGAGCCCGAATCCGGGAGGGGTACTCCCCCCTCCGCGACTCCACCCGAACTGCCCGCGCAGGGAACCGACCAGATATACGACTTCGACAACCTACCCGAAAAGCATTGGAAAAAGTATCTGTACGCTTTTAAGTTTGTCGAGCTGGTCCGAGCGAAGACGCCCAAAGTTACGTATTACACTGACAAAGCGAAGTGCCTCCTGATGGAAAATCTTGTCGATTTCGAGGCCTGCTTCTATGAAGGTAAATGATGGATAGAAATGCCAAAGTGGCGGCATCTATTGCCTGAATGTTGTACTAAGTGGAAAAATCACCAACAAATTAAATAATAGAGATTTTTTGGACTCTAGCAACTAGCGTACTATACAGTCAGAATAATGAAATTATAATAATAATCTTTATTATGTTACTAGCTTGGCAGCCTTACACTTGTCAATATAATAATTAATTTTAGAACAGTTAATTATATTAAATAATAATGATAATACCAGAGAGGTTGTTTTTTGCTTCCTGTCAATGAATGAACGTACTTATTGGAAGAAAAAAAATAATAGATGGCGCTGATGATATTCTAGATATAATTTTTAAAATAGTCGTCCAAGACATAGAACTGTAGGCATATCTGAGTTAAGGATTATTAATCGTTTAATTATAATTACAAGATGCCAAAAATTTCAGGCGAAATATTTTTCTGCATTTATTATTTATAACGAATAATGTTCCACTCGACAACATTTTTGGTTGCATAAGTAAAATGCCTTAAAATGCAATTAATTTTTGCAGGTGGAAAAGTTACCCAATCCACGAACGAAGGAATCACGTTAATAGACTCGTGCGGTACTAGGTTGAACGTGCAAAGCACGGATCAATGCCAGAACCTGCCGAGCGGATTGGAACTTTTATGGGCGCACGCCGATGAGGCTCGATGCCACTGTAAATTACTCGAACGTACTTTAGCCCAACTTCCAGGACAATGTAATTTTCCTATAATTGTCGGCAGAAGGCCGACTTCCGCGTCTTCCGGTGGGAAAGAAAATCACACACAGACTGTCATGGTAAGTTCATTACGTATATTTCCTTAATACGTTAACTCTTACGTAACGTAGGAGAAATTATGTAGGGTTTTTAATGCTCCAGAACCAAATATTAGTATTAGTGACTTTAAAAATCCCGAATTGAAAATGGCAACTCTGTACGCTCGAAAGTGTCACCAACCTAGGAAAATCTGGGGAATTTTGACTCGAAATGGTTGCAAACAGTCCACGGCGGAATATTCAAACTCAACAGTGTTGCCATCCCAAGAAATTTGGTGGAAGTACAACCCTAAAAATGTGGACATATTCAGCGGCGAGAAATTTGAATTTGTGGAGAACTAAAATTGAAAACTGGAAATGAAAATGGCAACATATTTGTACCTGATTTGGAAAAACAGCTACCTGTTTCCAAATAACTGCTACTGGCCATTCCAAATCAGGTGCAAGTTATTGCCATTGTAACTTCCGGCGTTCACGGTCAATTTCTAAGATTCGAATTTGTTGCTATCAAATTTTAATTTCCTGCCGTGAAAATCCCCTGATTTTGACAACCATTTTGAGTTTAAATTCCCCCAGATTTTAATTTACCGCCGCTAAATTCCCCTAGATTTTCTTAGGCTGACAACACTTTTGCACTTACAGTGTTGCCAGTTTTACGTCCGGCTTCCAAGGTCATTTCCGGGAGCGCTACCTGTCCGAGACGTGGCTAATACACTCGATTGATAGTTATAGTTAACTAATGCGGCGCAAGTTATGAGTTGCATGTAACTCACATGACTAGTGTGACAGTTGCCAACACTTTTGCGCTTACAGAGTTGTCAACACTTGCACATACGGAGTTACCAACAATTTTGCGCATACGGGGTTGGCAACACTTTTACGCTTACAAAGTTGTCAACACTTGCACTACGGAGTTGCCAACACGTTTGCGCTTACAGAGTTGCCAACACTTTTGCGCGTACGGAGTTGCCAAGACTTTTGCGCTTACAGAGTTGTCAACACTTGCTCTACGGAGTTGCCAACACTTTTGCGCGTACGGAGTTGCCAACACTTTCGCGCATACGGGGTTGCCAACACTTTTGCGCTTACAGAGTTGTCAACACTTGCACTACGGAGTTGCCAACACGTTTGCGCTTACAGAGTTGCCAACACTTTTGCGCGTACGGAGTTGCCAAGACTTTTGCGCGTACGGAGTTGCCAACACTTTTGCGCTTACAGAGTTGTCAACACTTGCTCTACGGAGTTGCCAACACTTTTGCGCGTACGGAGTTGCCAACACTTTCGCGCATACGGGGTTGCCAACACTTTTGCGCTTACAGAGTTGTCAACACTTGCACTACGGAGTTGCCAACACGTTTGCGCTTACAGAGTTGCCAACACTTTTGCGCGTACGGAGTTGCCAAGACTTTTGCGCGTACGGAGTTGCCAACACTTTTGCGCTTACAGAGTTGTCAACACTTGCTCTACGGAGTTGCCAACACTTTTGCGCGTACGGAATTGCCAACACTTTTGCGCTTACAGAGTTGTCAACACTTGCACATACGGAGTTACCAACAATTTTGCGCATACGGGGTTGGCAACACTTTTACGCTTACAAAGTTGTCAACACTTGCACTACGAAGTTGACAACATTTTTGCGCTTACGGTTGCCAACACTTTTGCGCTTACGGAGTTGCCAACATTTTTGCGCGTTCGGAGTTAGTAACACTTTTCTGCGTACGGAGTTGCCAACCTAGAAAATTCTGGGGAATTTCAATGGCTGTAAACAGCCCCATGGCGAGGAATTCAAATTTGAACTCAAAAGTGTTGCCGCCACCAAAATGTCTGCCACCCTAAAAAAATCTGGAAGAATTCAGTGGCGAGAAATTCGAAATTGGGGAGTGCTCCGGAAACTAACCTTGAAAACATATTTGTACCGTTGATTTTGAAAAAATGGTTATTCGAAATTGGGAGCAAAAGTGTTGCCACTTAGACTTTCCTAGATTCGAATTTGTTTCCACTAATTTAGCAAAGAATTTTTAAGGCGCGTAATTCCTCCAGATTTCTTGAGGTGGAAACACTTTTGAGTTCAAATTTTAATTTTCCGCAGTGAAGATTCATCGATTTTGACAGCGGGCATTTTGGACTTGGGTGTCCCCAAATTTTAATTTGCCGTCACTAAATTCCTCCAGATTTTCTTAAGTTGGTAACACTTGTGCGTACAGTGTTGCCACTTCCGGTTTTACTTACGTTGGCAGAGCAGAAGTATTGCCACTTAAACTTTCCTAGATTCGAATTTGTTTCCACTAATTTAGCTAAGAATTTTTAAGGCGCGTAATTCCCCCAGATTTCTTGAGGTGGAAACACTTTTGAGTTCAAATTTTAATTTTCCGCAGTGAAGATTCATCGATTTTGACAGCGGGCATTTTGGACTTGAGTGTCACCAAATTTTAATTTACTGTCACTAAATTCCTCCAGATTTGTTGGTAACACTTGTGCATACAGTGTTGCCACTTCCGGTTTTACTTACGTTGGCGGAGCAGAAGTGATGCCACTTAAACTTTCCTAGATTCCAATTTGTTTCCACTAATTTAGCAAAGGATTTTTAAGGCGCGTAATTCCTCCAGATTTCTTGAGGTGGAAACACTTTTGAGTTCAAATTTTAATTTTCCGCAGTGAAGATTTTGTCATTGATTTTGACAGCGGGCATTTTGGACTTAGGTGTCACGAAATTTTAATTTGCTGTCACTAAATTCCTCCAGATTTGTTGGTAACACTTGTGCGTACAGTGTTGCCACTTACGTTGGCAACACTTGCGTATAGAGTGTTGTCACAGTGGAAGCGCCATCTGTCCTGGAAGCGGCTAATAATGATAGAATCAGATCTTGGAGGCCAACTTATAGGACCACTGCGATTAATCCAAAGCCTTGGAGATTTTTTTAATGAATTGAGATAGCTGGCACACTCTTTTTAAGTTTAAGTTCCCCCAAATTTTAATTTGCTGCCGTTAAATTCCCCCAGATTTGATTTGGTTGGTAACACTTTAGCGTGTACAGTGTTGCCACTTTCGGTTTTCAATGTCACCCCCAATTTTCTTAGGTTGTCAATACTTGCGTGTACATTGTCACTTTCAGTTTTCAATGTCACCCCCAATTTTCTTAGGTTGTCAATACTTGCGTGTACATTGTTGTCACTTCCGGGTTTCTGGGACATTTCCGGGTGCGCCATCTGTCCGAGAAGCGGCTAATACAAATAATAATAATAATAGAATAGTCCAATGGTGTAAGGTTTTCAGATCTTGAAGGCCAACTTATAGGATCACTGCGACTAATCCAAAGCCTTGGAGACTTTTGTGATTAATTGAGAGAGCTGGAATACCCTTTTTTTTACCCTAAATTCTTCCAGATTTTCTTAGGTTGGCAACACTTTTATGCGTACAGTGTTGCCACCTTCAGTTTTCAAGGTCACCCCCAGATTTTCTTAGGTTGGCAACATTTGCGGGCACAGTGTTGACACTTCCGGGTTGCTAGGTCATTTCCGGGAGCGCTATCTGTCTCGGAATAGTCCAAATGGTGTAAGGTCTAGAGATCTTTGAAGCCGACTTATAGGACCACTGCGACTAATCTAAAGCCTTGGAGACTTAGGTTGGTAACACTTGCTTGTACAGTGTTGTCACTTGTGGGTTTCTAGATTAGGTTAGGTTAGACAATAGAATGGTCCAAATGGTGTAAGGTCCAGAGATCTTGGAGGCCACTGCGACTAATCCAACGCCTTGGAGACTTGGGTTGGCAACACTTGATTGTACAGTATCGTCATTTTGCGTTTCTAGATTAGGTTAGGTTAGACAATAGAATAGACCAATGGTGTAAGGTCTAGAGATCTTGGAGGCCAACTTATAGGATCACTGCGACTAATCCAACGCCTTGGAGACTTAGGTTAGCAACACTTGCTTGTACAGTGTTGTCAGTTCCGGGTTTCTAGATTGGGTTAGGTTAGGTTAGACATAATCCAATAATGTAAGGTCTAGAGATCTTGGAGGCCAACTTCTAGGACCACTTCGACTTATCCAACGCCTTGGAGACTTTTCTGATTTCCAGACAGCTGGCACACTCTTTTTGCAGAGGACGCTAAAACATAAAAACAAATGAAATTCAGATGTTAAAATTGCATTCACGTGTACAATACGTTCCCGTCCCCTTTTTGTGCGTTCCTCCCGATTCACCCTGTATAATTGGTTTGTTAAAACTAAAACCGCCATGATTACAAAGAGGAGCATTCAACAGCTTCACTAAATTCTGTACTGTTGCGCCCGAATCTTTTGCTTTGCCAGAGTCCCTACACTAATGTGGCTGTTAGCGGAACTATTTTAAAAACAGCCTGCTATACTACTCCAGTCCCCAAGTGGAAGTGTTGTCCCTTGAGGTTTAGTGCCTTCTTCAAAAATCCAAAGAGATCACATGGTTAAAGGTGAGGAGAGGAAGTGGGTGCTTCAAAACCTCCAACTGCGTGTATGATGAAGTCGGCAGCATGCGGACGGGCATTATCTTCTTGCCTGTTGTTAGTATCCTGTGATGTTTGTTGTCAAAACCTCCCACCGCATCTATGATGAAGTCGGCAGCATGCGGATGGGCGTTATCTTGCCTTTTGTGAGTATCCCGTGATGTTTGTTCTTTACGTCATTGTTTTTTTTGTATCTGGTGGAATTGATCCAGGATTATCAAGTAATCTGTGGTAATTGAAGAAAAAAGGTAAGTATGACTTTGCAAGCTAGAATTTCTTGGGCATCGGAGGCGATGGATGTTTCCATTGCATTCCGTAGTTTTGGCTTTGGTTCAATATGTTGGCACGAAACTTGGTGCAGGAAAGTATTTTCTTCTTTGGTATACCGTTGCAATGAAAAGCATATTCGGTTGCGTTTGACACAGGCTTTTCTGCATTCAGCGTAGTGATTTTAGGAGTGAATTGAGATAAAAATTTCGAAACTGGAATTGCCTAAGCGTTTGTATGTGGCATCTAAATTGATATTAAGCCACATTTTTTTTTCCAAACAGCATCCTACCCTATTTTTTTTCCTTTCTTAATCATTTTTTCTCTACATTACAAAAATTTATAAATCTTGCGAGGTCAGCGCCGCGGGGGTCACCGGTGACCACCAGCAAGATAAATGTGTCACACATGATTACATACCTTAACTCCTGTTGTAAATAATATTCACGCATAAAAAGTAATTAATGTTGGCCTGACCAAAAATTACCAAAATAACCATGGCATGCAATGTGTCAAACATACCTCATTGAGGTCGTTACCATATGGTAGTCAATTTTCATGTAATCTTTTAAACCAGTTCGAATTTTCTAGCCATCCTTCACCGTGTCGTTAGCCAGCACACTTCCAACATCGACTCACGTGAGCTCGCAGAAAGAGAAGAAGGTCAACGTTCCGGGTGTGGGATCGGCGGTGCAATTGCCAGGTGGCGAGGTGCGGGTTAGGTTCCCCGACGGATCGCAGCTGTGGGTGGACGGGAAACACCACGTGCAATACCAGTTCCCCGATGGTCACATGTCAAGTTACACTGATGCGGACAGTATACCCCGGCAGATTATGGATAAGTTGCAGCACATGCCCAAGGTCTTGAGGTATTTAATGCCGAGCCCGGTGGTGCACAAGATGAAGCCGATTAGGTGATTTTTTGTAGATGTAAATTATTTATTGTATATTATGTACTTCGCTATAAATATTTTTATACAAGTAGGTGTACTTAGTATGTAGGTAAATTTTATAAAGAGAGGATAATCAAAATAGTTTTATTTTATTGCGTGTTAAATTATTGGGTGAAGTGTAAAATTATATAATTTTGTAAATAATTGAATTTTGCTTTGATGTGGCGATACAATTACATTGTAAATTATAAATTACTTTAATTGTATTTATTTTTCTCTTTGTAACTCGTGCAATTAACCTCTTGATGCGTTTTTTTTTCAGATTTTTTTTTCCGGGCTTTTCTTGTCTGGTATTTTGTTTCAGGTCTCTTTTCCTGATTTTTTTTTCAGGATTTTTTAGGACTTTTTTCAGGAGCTTCTTTCTGGATTTTTTTCAGGTCTTCTTGCTAAAGAACTTTTTTTTAGGACCTGCTTTGAGATTTTTTTTAAAATACTTTTTCATGATTTTATTTTTAAGACATGTTTTCAGGAATTGTTTTCAGCACTTTTTTTAACGTTTTTCAAGACTTTTGTTCAGGACTCGTACTTTTTCATGATTTTATTTTCAAGACATGGTTTCAGGAATTGTTTTCAGCACTTTTTTTTAACTTGATTCAAGACTGTTTTTAAGGACTTTTGTTCAAGACCTTTTTTTGGGATTTATTATCACGACTATTTTTCAGATCTTTCAGGACTAAATAAAGTAGAATATATTGTGTAAAAAATAAATAAACTGTTACAATAACATATAAGTAAATATTTCTACATTTATTAGGTTATAAATAAATATGTAACAGTTTAAAAATTACTCTAAAATTAGAAAATTAAACTTCTCTGAAGACTCTTTTTGGGATTTCTTTTCCAGGACAATTTTTTCAGATACTTTTTAAGGTCTTCTTTTAGGACTTTTTTGCTAGGACTCTTCAGGATTTTTTTCAGATCTTTTTGAAGGACTTTTTTTTCATTCTCATTTCATTTCATTTATTTATTTCATTTATTTCACGTCTACCATAGTATACAAGTCATTCAAGTCATGTTTTTGTTAGAAGTCTTTTCAGCGCTCTTTCTGGTCTTTTTTCTGGGCTCTAGATTTTTTAGAATCTTTTTTAGTTTTTGACTTATTTCACACCTTTTATCAGGACTGCTTTTTTGGGCCTTTTCCTCAGGTCTTTTTCGAGATTTTTAATGTCTTTTTTTCGGGTCTTTTCAAAGGCATTTTTCAGGACTTTTTTCAAGAGTCTTTTTGGGATTTTTTTTTCAGGTCTTTAAGGACTTCTTATAGGTCCTTTTTCAGGACATTTTTTGTTGGGGATTTATTTCCAGGACCTGTTTTTCAAGATGTTTTGTTCAGGTCTCTTTTTCTGGACTGTTTTCAGGAATTTTGGTTCAGGATTTTTTTTTTTTACATTTTCTAGACTTTTTTCAGGATTTGTTTTAATTTTTGACTTATTTCACTACTTTTATCAGGACTTTTTCGGACAATTTTTCAGGGCCGTTTTCAGGACTAACTTCTTTTTCAGTACATTTTTCGGAAATTTTTTTGGGACTTTTTTAATAACATCTTTTTCAGTACGTTTTTCAGGAATTTTTTTGGGACTTTTAATAACTTCTTTTGCAGTACATTTTTCAGGATTTTTTTTTTAATAACTTCTTTTTCAGTACGTTTTTCAGGATTTTTTTTTGGGACTTTTTTTTAATAACTTCTTTTTCAGTACGGTTTTCAGGAATTTTTTTGGGACTTTTTTAATAACTTCTTTTTCAGTACGTTTTTCAGGGATTTTTTTTTAAACTTTTTTAATAACTTCTTTTTCAGTTTTTCCGGAATTTTTTTGGGACTTTTTAAGAACTTCTTTTTTAGTACATTTGTCAGGAATTTTTTTGGGACTTTTTTAAGAACTTCTTTTTCAGTACATTTTTCGGGATTTTTTTTGGGACTTTTTTAATAACTTCTTTTTCAGTACATATTTCAGGAATTTTTTTGGGACTTTTTTAACGATATCTCTTTCAGTACGTTTTTCAGGAATTTTTTTGGAACTTCTTCAGGATTTTCTTTTAGAATTTTTTAGGTCTTCTTGCTTCAGAACCTTTTCAAGGACTTTTTTAGCGGGCACTTTTTTCAGGAACTTTTTTTCTGAATTTTTCATGTCTTTTCTTCAGGTCTTTTTTTATGACCTTTTTTGGGACTCTTTAAAATTCTTTTTTCGGATTTTTTTAAAGGATGTTTTTCAGGACTTTATTTTCAAGACACTTTTTCACGACTTGTTTTCAGCACTTTTTTTGGTACCGTTTTTACGAACATTCAGGTCCTTTTTTTTGGGACTTTTTCAGAAGTTTTTATCAGGACTATTTTTCAGGACTTTCTTTATTGTAACAAGGGTTTCTCGTAGATAACAATAAATAAATGAACTGTTTTTAGGCCTTCGGGATATTTTTATAATTTTTTTTAGTTTTATGACTTATTTTCACTACTTTTATCACGACTTTTTTCTTTTTTTCAAGAATTTTGTTTCAGGACTTTCACTTCTTTTTTCAAGAATTTTTTTTAACATTTTTTTCACGATTATTTCAGGATATTTGCTTCCGGACTTGTTTTGGGGCCTTTTTTGGGATTTTTTTAAATACTTTTTTCAGGACTTTTTTAAAGATTTTTTCAGGACTCTTTATTAAGATATTTATCAGGGATTGTTTTCAGCACTATTTTGGGACTTTTTTCGGGACTGTGTTTAAGGAGTTTTTTCAAAACTACGTCCTTTTTTTGGACTTTTTGTGATTTTTATCAGGACTGTTTTTTAGGTCTTCAGAATTTTTTAATGACATTTTTCAGGTCTTTTCAAAAGCCTTTTTTTCAGGTCTTTGTAGAGCGGTTTTCAGGTCTTTTCAAAAGCCTTTTTTTTTAGGTCTTTGCAGAGCGTTTTTCATGACTCAAGATTTTTTAGTTTTTGACTTACTTCACCATTTTTTTTCAGGTGATTTTTTCAAGAATTTTTTTGACATTTTTTTCGCGATTTCAGGATTTTTTTTTCAGGTCTTGCTTTCGGACTGGTTTTTAGGGACTTTTTTGGGATTTTCTTAAATACTTTTTTCAGGACTTCTTTTTTAATGACTTTTTTTCAGGACTTTATTTTGAAGATATTTTTCTGGGATTGTTTTCAGCACTTTTTTTGGGACTTTTCGGGACTGTGTTTAAGAACTTTTTCAACTTTTGAACTTTCAGGTCCTTTTTTTTGGACTTTTCAGGATTTTTATCAGAACTGTTTTTAAGGTCTTTTTTGAGATTTTTTCAAAAGTCTTCTCAGGTCTTTTCAGTGCCTTTTTCAGCACTCAAGATTTTTTTAGTTTGTGACTGGGATTTTTATCAGGACTGTTTTTTAGGTCTTCAGAATGTTTTAATGACTTTCTTCAGGTCTTTTCAAAGGACTTTTTTCAAGTCTTTCCAGAGCCTTCTTCAGGTCTTTTCAAAAGCCTTTTTTCAGGTCTTTGCAGAGTGTTTTTCAGGACTCAAGATTTTTTTAGTTTGTGACTTCACCATTTTTTTCGGGACTTTTGTCAGGACTCTTTTTTTTCAATAATTTTGTTTCAAGACTTTGTTCGGGACAATTCAAGATTTTGCAGGGCCTTTTTCGGGACGTTGATAAGGACTTCATTTTCAGTACTTTTTTTCGCGACTTTTTCAGCACAATTTTTGCTTTAGGATTGTTTTTAGGACCTTTTTTGGTATTTTTTTAAATACTATTTTCAGGAGTTCTTTTTTTAAAGAATTTAGGCTTTATTTTCAAGTCATTTTATCAGACTTTTTAAATACTTTTTCAAGAGGAATTGTTTTTACCACTTTTTTTTGGGACTATTTTCGGGATTTTTTTATCGGTGCTATTTTTTCATGCCCTTTTTCAGGACTTTGTTGTAACAGGGGTTTCCTGTAGATAATAATAACTAAATAAAATAAATAAGTAGACTGTTTGTTGGACCTTTTTTCAGGCCTTCTGCAGGTTTTTTTTTTTTAGTTTTTGACTTATTTCACTACTTTTATCAGGACTCTTTTTTTCAAGACATTTGACCATTTTTCAGGACTTTTTTTTAAGGACTTGTCTCAGTTCTTTTTACTTTCTCCGTTACGAAGTACGAGAAAGTATTGTAATCGCGAACATTTTTTCAAAAAAATTTTTTGAGGCCAAAATTTTGTAATTTAATTTTAGGTTTTAGTGTCCAAATTTTGTATTTTTGTATCTAAATTTGGACTAAGCAAAATTTACACTCTTATGACCCAACAAAACTTGTAACATCTTACGTTATAAATTTATTCTGAATACATTAAATCATAAACGATGATCGATATCCGCAAACGGCACCATTTCTTTTTTTAAATGGAACACCCTGTATATTAAATAATATTACGTTTCAACCCGAATATTTCGGAATTTATTTATTTTTATAAGCTCTAAATGTAGAAAATTTCTTGTGTGAATTTTGGAGCACAAAGAAACTGTAGATTTTATCCTGCGTTAATTGTTTACCCAATGTTTTAACCTTGCATTGAAGGAAGTTTCTGGATCGATCGAATTCTTTATACCCTTTACAGATTCTACTTCAGCGAGTCGTGATATGGAAATTGCTACCTAAAAAGCGTAAAGGTCTTATCAAAGGGCACGCAGATTATGAGGTGGAAACGAACAATTCCTGATATTTGAGAAAATGCGATTTTCTTTAGAGAGAAACAAATAAAGAGAGAGAGAAATATTCACCATATTTTAACCACAATTAATTAGAATCTTGTAGATTACATGTTCATTTAATTGGACATTACAATTATGAAACTCTCGTTTCTGTGTAAATTATTGAAAGGTGGAATATATAAAATATATCGCGTCGAGAAATTCGTGACTGGTGCTGGTGCCAACAATATATTCCCCCCGTTTAGCAAATCGATAGTTTATCTATGGCCCTGCATATATCCGAAATGTTTATTAATGCGAGTCGCGTTTCTTCCTTATTGTATTTCTGAAAAGTCGCCGTTTGTTGTTTGTTTATTGGCGCGTTTATGCGGGAGATTAGATTACGGATTTTATGGGTTCGTGAGTCGAGGCCTGCCTCGTTGCTTTTTACTTCGATCCTGAAATTTCTGAAATTTATTGTTTTGCATACCAACATTCTAAAATCGTATCCACAGCGAAAACATCACCACGTCTTCTAAATATAGAGACTAATTAGGGAGGCTGACCTTTCCAGAATATCCGAGACGCAGAGCATGGATGTGTGGTCATGTCGCATAATAAAATACTTTCTAATTAAGGGCTTAATTGCGCCATAAAGAAAAAAGTTATATTAACACATTACGAGCCGGCTAGTTTGATGACCACTGATGAATACTGCCAATCGTGACAAAATGTTGCATTTACATAATACATATTCAACATTTTGTCCTTAAAATCAGAAATTTAGATCTAAAATTTTAATCAAAATATTCAACATTTTGGCCTTAAGAACAGAAATTTAGATCTAAAATTTTAACCAAAATATTCAACATTTTGGCCATAAAAACAGAAATTTAGATCAAAAATTTTAACCAAAATATTCAACATTTTGGCCATAAAAACAGAAATTTAGATCTAAAATTTTAATCAAAATATTTAACATTTTCGCCTTAAACTCAGAAATTTAGATCTAAAATTATAAAATTTTAACCAAATCATTCAACATTTTGGCCTTAAGAACAGAAATTTATATCTAAAATTTTAATCAAAATATTCAACATTTTGGCCTTAAGAACAGAAATTTAGATCTAAAATTTTAACCAAAATATTCAACATTTTGGCCATAAAAACAGAAATTTAGATCAAAAATTTTAACCAAAATATTCAACATTTTGGCCATAAAAACAGAAATTTAGATCTAAAATTTTAATCAAAATATTTAACATTTTCGCCTTAAACTCAGAAATTTAGATCTAAAATTATAAAATTTTAACCAAATCATTCAACATTTTGGCCTTAAGAACAGAAATTTATATCTAAAATTTTAATCAAAATATTCAACATTTTGGCCTTAAGAACAGAAATTTAGATCTAAAATTTTAACCAAAATATTCAACATTTTGGCCATAAAAACAGAAATTTAGATCAAAAATTTTAACCAAAATATTCAACATTTTGGCCATAAAACAGAAATTTAGATCTAAAATTTTAATCAAAATATTTAACACTTTCGCCTTAAACTCAGAAATTTAGATCTAAAATTATAAAATTTTAACCAAATCATTCAACATTTTGGCATTAAGAACAGAAATTTATATCTAAAATTTTAATCAAAATATTCAACATTTTGGCCTTAAGAACAGAAATTTAGATCTAAAATTTTAACCAAAATATTCAACATTTTGGCCATAAAAACAGAAATTTAGATCAAAAATTTTAACCAAAATATTCAACATTTTGGCCATAAAAACAGAAATTTAGATCTAAAATTTTAATCAAAATATTTAACATTTTCGCCTTAAACTCAGAAATTTAGATCTAAAATTATAAAATTTTAACCAAATCATTCAACATTTTGGCCTTACGAACAGACATTTATATCTAAAATTTTAATCAAAATATTCAACATTTTGGCCTTAAGAACAGAAATTTAGATCTAAAATTTTAACCAAAATACTCAACATTTTGGCCATAAAAACAGAAATTTAGATCAAAAATTTTAACCAAAATATTCAACATTTTGGCCATAAAAACAGAAATTTAGATCTAAAATTTTAATCAAAATATTTAACATTTTCGCCTTAAACTCAGAAATTTAGATCTAAAATTATAAAATTTTAACCAAAACATTCAACATTTTGGCCTTAAGAACAGAAATTTATATCTAAAATTTTAAGCAAAATATTCAACATTTTGGACTTAAAATCAGAAATTTAGATCTAAAATTTTAACCTAAATATTCAATATTTTGGCCTTCAAATCAGAAATTTATATCTAAAATTATAAAATTTTAACTCAAAGATTAAAAATTTTGGACTTAAAATTCGATATTTAGATTTAATTTTATTAAAAAAAATTACCGAAATATTCACAATTTTTGCCTTAAAATTTGAAATTTAGATCTAATATTTTAAAAAATTTAACATTTATTTTTGATTTAACATTTTGACCTTAAAATTCGAAATTTAGATCTAATATTATAAAAATTTTAACCAAAATATTCAACATTTGGGCCATCAGAAATTCAGATTTAAAATTATAAAATTTTTAATAACACTAATAATAATAATAATAATATATTTACGGATAAACCAATTTACAGAAAATTACAAATTAAAAATTAAAACTAATATTACAACAATATTTAAAGAATAAACATAAAAATATAAAAATAAAAATTATTTATTTAGATCTAATATTATAAAAATTTTAACCAAAATATTCAACATTTTCACCTTAAAATCAGAAATTTAGATCTAAAATTATAAAATTTCAACCCAAAGATTCTAAATTTTGGTCTTAAAATTCGAAATTTAACCCTAACATGTGTTATAACCCAAAATTTTAAATCTTTGGGTTAAAATTTTATAATTTTAGAACTAAATTTTTAATTTTAAGGTCAAAATGTTAAATTAAGAATAAATGTTAATTTTTTTACAATATTAGATCTAAATTTCAAAGGCCAAAATGTTGAATATTGTGGTTAAAATTTTATAATTTCAGATCTAAATCTGAAATTTAAGCATTTAAACATTTTGTATTTTATTATTTCAGTCTTGAAACCCTAAAATTAGGAAATTCGAAATTCTTAAATATTTTGGTTTAAAGCGCCAATTTTAGATTTTGTGTCTTCTTTTACATTTTAATGCCTTGGTTTTTTTTTCGGATACAACTTTCGGATTTTAGATTTTTTTTTGAGTCTTCAGGCTTTAATTAGGGTTCAAATTTTGAGTATTAAGGCTTAAATTACGGATTTTAGGGTCAAATTTTTATAATTTTTGTTCAGAAGTTTAGAATTTTAATTTTCAAATATTTTAAAATTTTGGGCATGCCATTTTCACAATTTTTTTAATCAAGGTCTAAGTTTTGAATTTTAATTTTCAAATATTTTCAAATTTAAAATCATAAAAATACCTTTCTTCAAGATTTTTGTCGTGCATATTTTTTTTTCAGGATTTTTTTAGTTTAATAATGAGCAAAAACTGTAAAATAGAAAATCTCATTATTAAACTATTTTTGATGTAACAAAAGGTTACTTTTGTTAAACCAAAGTAGAAAAACATAAAACGGACTTATCAACATATCGATACTTGGATGTTCGCGAACGGGCGACTAAAAATAATTGGCGGCCTTTCTGTATTTTTCATCTAACAAATTATTCCAACAGTAAACACTCGATACTCTTTAAAGTCGGAACGCATAAATGTCAAAAATTGCGCAGTAAATTTTATTTTTAGATTTTACTTATAACGTAATATATCAAATAAAATTACGCCATGCTACCTTACCTGATTCGTTTATAAATATAGCTTCTGAAGTTATTAGATTTCCGCCCCAAAAAAAAAAAAATACATACTTTTGATTAGAATTTAATTTAATGTTTTTTTAATTTAAATTGTATTCATCCTGAGAGAATTGATGCCGACTTAATTAGGCCACCGCGGCCCCCAATAAAATAACTTCATTGAAAGGATTTGGAACTGTTGCAAATCATCATTATTATAGGTCTAGGAGCTTTCGCGAACGTAATTATCACCCCCTGATAAACGTACATTTTGCATGTTACCGTGCGCCCTAGGGTGGAAATGGGTCAAGGTGCGGCCGATTTCTGCGGCCGTTAAATGTGCAATAAATTTATAATTGGATCCGGCTCTGCGAAATTTTATTCAGGCACGGTACCTACGGGATAATAAACAAATATTAAATGAAGCAGTAAAAGAGAGTAGTTATCAGCGTAAAAGCACCATTTGCTGATTAGGTGAAAATTAAAATTTAATTGATAGATACGTTTTCGCTGTATTAATGTCGCAAACCAAATTTAATGTTGGGATTGGAAAACATGTTAAAACTTCATTGGTATACAGGATTATTAATCAAAATGTCAATAAGAGTTTTATACAAAAGTTGTGTACAATCATAAAAATCTGAATGTTTCCACTATCATTTAAGTGGAATCAACAGCGAATAAAATAGTGTTTGCAGAAGCAGCTTGCAGGGGAAAGTCATTTGTGAAAAATAAAAAACGGCCCTAGAATGGAGCCTTGCGGAACCCCATACTTTATCTCCGATTTTGAAACTGCTTGATTAAACATTGATATCTGTTATTTACATAATATTTCATCAGCCTAATATTGTTATCTGTAAAGTTGTGCTCTTCTAATTTTTATATAAGTAAGTCATGCAAGAAACAATCAAAAGCTTCGCTCAAATCAATGAACGAGAATACTAGACTTCTGGCACTTTTTTGTTTTCAAGAGCGCTCATAATACCAATATCAGAAATTGAAGTCTCTAAAATCGTCAATTTTTACCTAAAATCAAACATGTACGCCAAAAATCTGAAAGACTCAAATTTCGAATTTTAGAAATCAATATCGGAAATTGCAAATTTCTACCTAAAATCAAATAATCTGATGATTTTAGTTCAAGCCTTCGTTATCGTCCCACCTTTGAATTACGAAAACATAATTTTGAGGTTTTTTTCTAGTATTTCCCAGGATTTTTGTTTCTATTTTTAAGGCTCTTCATTCAGGAATTTTTTTCCAGTATTTTTTTCAGGATTTTTCTTAAAATTTCTCAGAAATTTTTTTCGGGACTAATTTTATTAGGATTTTTTTCTGGAAAATCTCTCAAGATACTTTTTCTACGATTTTTTTTAAGGAATGTATCTGCAGGACTTTTTTTCCAGAAATTTTTTATTTATTTTTAAGATTTTCTTAAGGACTAGGATTTTTCTTACGAATTTTCTTTCAGGATTTTTTTGCTGGAATTTTTTCGAGATTTTTTCTGTGGACTATTTGTTCAGGAATTTTTTTTAGCTATTTTTAAGGTTTTTTTCATGACTTCGGAAATTTGTTTAGGATTTTTCTTAACAATTTTCTTCCCGGAATTTTTTGCTGGAATTTTGATTCAGGAATGTTTTTTACGGACTTTTTGTTCAGGAATTATTCTTTCAAGATATTCTATTCAGGAATTTTGTTTCTAGATTTTTTTTCAGGAATTTTTTGGACTATTTTAAGCCTTTTTTCAGAATTTTTTTGCTGGAATTTTGATACAGGAATTTTTTCTGTGAACTTTTTGTTCAGGAATTATTCTTTCAGGATATTCTATTCAGGAATTTCGTTTCTAGATATTTTTTAGGAATTTTTTTCATGACTTCAAAATTTTATTCAGGACTTTTCTTACAAATTTTCTTTCAGGATTTTTTTGCTGGAATTTTAATTCAGGAATTTTTCTACGGACTTTTTGTTCAGGAATTTTTTTTAGCTATTTTAAGGTTTTTTTCATGTCTTCGGGAATTTGTTTAGGATTTTTCTTAAGAATTTTCTTTCAGCAATTTTTTGCTGGAATTTTGATTCAGGAATTTTTTTGGTAATTTTTCCACGGACTTTTGTTTCAGGATATTCTATTTAAGAATTTTTTTTCAGATTTTTTTGACAAATTTTGTTGACTATTTTAAGGCTTTTTTTCAAAATTTTATTCAGTACTTTTCTTAGGAATTTTCTTTCACGAATTTTTTCAGGAATTTATCTACGGATAAATTGTTTTTTTTCAGAATATTCTATTCAGGAATTTTGTTTCAAGGTTTATTTTCAGATTTTTTTTTTCTATTTGTACAGCTTTTTTCAGGATTTTTTCATGAAAAATTTCTTTCAGGAATTTTTTGCTGGAATTTTGATTCAAGATTTTTTTTTCAGGAGTTTTTCTACAGACTTTTCGTTCAGGCATTTTTCTGGATTTGTTTCTCCGGGATATTCTAACCATTAATTTTGTTTCTAGTTTTTTTTTTTTGACTATTTTTAACGCTTTTTTCATGACTTGAGAATTTTGTTTAGAATTTTTCTTTTAGGAATTTTTTTCGGGAATTTATCTACTAACTTTTTGTTCAGGAACTTTTTCAGGATATATTCTATTCGGGAATTTTCTTTCTAGATTTATTTCAGGATTTTTTTTTACTATTTTTAACGCTTTTTTCATGACTTGAGAATTTTGTTTAGAATTTTTCTTTTAGGAATTTTTTTCGGGAATTTATCTACTAACTTTTTGTTCAGGAACTTTTTCAGGATATATTCTATTCAGGAATTTTCTGTCTAGATTTATTTCAGGATTTTTTTTTACTATTTTTAAGGCTTTTTCTCCGGAATTTTTTTCATAGCTAGAATTTTTTTTAGAATTTTTCTTTCAGCAATTTTTTGCTGGAATTTTGATTCAGCCCTTTCTTGGGGAATTTATATACGGACTTTTTGTTCAGGAATTTTTTCTGGAATTATTTTTTCATAGTATTTTATTTGGGATTTTTTTTTCAGAACTTATTTTTCTATTTTTTTCCGGATTTTTTTTCATGACTTTAGAATTTTGTTTAGAATTTTTCTTTCAATTTTTTTCTGGAATTCCCGGGCCTTTTCTTCTGGATTTCTTTTCGGGAATTTTTTTGGACCATTTTAAGGCTTTTTTTCATGACTTTAGAATTTTGTTTAGAATTTTTCTTTCAATTTTTTTCTGAATTTTTTTTTCTTGAATTTCCGGGCCATTTTTCTTGATTTTTTTTCACAAATTTTTTTGGACCATTTTTAAGGCTTTTTTTCCGGTTTTTTTTTTCGTGACTAGAATTTTTCTTTAAAATTTTTTCTGAATTTTTTTTTTCAAGAATTTCCGGCCCTTTTTTTCTGGAATTTTTTTATACCATTTAAGGCTTTTTTTCCGGATTTTTTTTAACGACTTCAGAATTTTGTTTAGAATTTTTCTTTCAGGATTTTATTTACGAACTTTTTGTTCAGGAATTTTTTTGGAATTGTTTTTTCAGGATATTCTATTCAGGAATTTTGATCAGATCAGATTTTTTTGAAAATATTTTTAAGGCTTTTTTTCCGGAATTTTTTTCATGACTAGAATTTTGTTTACAATTTTTCTTTTAGGAATTTTTTGCTGTAATTTAGATTCAGGACTTTTTTTCGGGAATTTATCTACGCACTTTTTGTTCCGGAATTTTTTTGCAGGATATTCTATTCGGGAATTTTTTTTGACTATTTTTAGGGCTTTTTTCCAGGATTTTTTTTTTCATGACCTTTTTCAGAACTTTGTTCTCGATTTTACTTTCAAATTTTCTCTCAGAATTTTTTCAGGAATTTTTTTCCGGGCCTCTTTAAAAATTTTTTTTTCAAGAAATTTTTTCCGGCAATTTATTTGCAGGACTCTTTAGAATATATTTTTTTTGGGAGAATTTTTTTGTACCATTTAAGGCTTTTTTCCGGATTTTTTTTAACGACTTCAGAATTTTGTTTAGAATTTTTCTTTCAGGATTTTATTTACGAACTTTTTGTTCAGGAATTTTTTTGGAATTGTTTTTTCAGGATATTCTATTCAGGAATTTTGTTTGTAGATTTTGTTTTGAAAATATTTTTAAGGCTTTTTTTCCGGAATTTTTTTCATGACTAGAATTTTGTTTACAATTTTTCTTTTAGGAATTTTTTGCTGTAATTTAGATTCAGGACTTTTTTTCGGGAATTTATCTACGCACTTTTTGTTCCGGAATTTTTTTGCAGGATATTCTATTCGGGAATTTTTTTTGACTATTTTTAGGGCTTTTTTCCAGGATTTTTTTTTTCATGACCTTTTTCAGAACTTTGTTCTCGATTTTACTTTCAAATTTTCTCTCAGAATTTTTTCAGGAATTTTTTTCCGGGCCTCTTTAAAAAATTTTTTTTCAAGAAATTTTTTCCGGCAATTTATTTGCAGGACTCTTTAGAATATTTTTTTTTTGGGAGAATTTTTTTGTACCATTTAAGGCTTTTTTCCGGATTTTTTTTAACGACTTCAGAATTTTGTTTAGAATTTTTCTTTCAGGATTTTATTTACGAACTTTTTGTTCAGGAATTTTTTTGGAATTGTTTTTTCAGGATATTCTATTCAGGAATTTTGTTTGTAGATTTTGTTTTGAAAATATTTTTAAGGCTTTTTTTCCGGAATTTTTTTCATGACTTTAGAATTTTGTTTACAATTTTTCTTTTAGGAATTTTTTGCTGTAATTTAGATTCAGGACTTTTTTTCGGGAATTTATCTACGCACTTTTTGTTCCGGAATTTTTTTGCAGGATATTCTATTCGGGAATTTTTTTTGACTATTTTTAGGGCTTTTTTCCAGGATTTTTTTTTTCATGACCTTTTTCAGAACTTTGTTCTCGATTTTACTTTCAAATTTTCTCTCAGAATTTTTTCAGGAATTTTTTTCCGGGCCTCTTTAAATTTTTTTTTTTCAAGAAATTTTTTCCGGCGATTTATTTGCAGGACTCTTTAGAATATTTTTTTTTTGGGAGAATTTTTTTGTACCATTTTTAAGGCTTTTTTCACGATTATTATGACTTCAGAATTTTGGATTTTTCCTAAGAATTTTTTTGCTAGAATTTTGATTCAGGACTTTTTTTCGGGAATTTATCTACGGAATTTTGTTCAGGATTTGTTTCAGGAAAATAATTACAGGAATTTTTTTAACTTTTTTTCATAATTTTTTATCACTTGTTTTTTATGATTACCATTTTCCTGATTTTTTTCAGGACGTTCAGGATATTATTCAAATAACATTTTCTAGTTTTGTTAAGGTTTTAACTTGACATCAGCATACATTTCTTAGTTTAAGGTCTTATTTAATTATGTATACGTATTTATTTTTCTTCGGTGTTTTCTTTGATTTTTCCCTGTAACTAGATTTACAGATCCATTGGGAAATAAACGTATTATTATTATTATTATTTATCGTGGCATATACAGGATGGTACTTGTTTTAATCCCACAACCTACGTTCTCACGACAGAGATTTCTAAAATTAATTTAGTTAAAGTTATACGGTTGAAACATGATTAAATTAATTAAAATAAACATAACGAAACCGTGCCATTTCTACTACTGCAAACTTTAAATCAGAACAGACTTTAATCAAGTCCTCCGAATAATTACACCTGCCCCATTATGTTGCAGAAAACTAATCCGTTCCAGAAACAAGCGCGATATAATTTATAGTTACAAGTTTTATCTCATAAAACTTATACACTTCATAAACTTTGCCTCTACTTAGAACGTCGCACTTTTATCAGATTTATATTAAAGTTGCACGACGTGTCGAACACTTGAGAAGCGGCTAAAAACTTCCTGTACTTTGCAGTTCGCATATTACGATCATATAACGAATTGCATTAAATAATGTTATCTAAATAAATGTTTGAACAACCGTCGTCTCTGCATTTGACAAAGTTTGCTTTGGAAAATTAAAATTATTCAAGTGAAATTGTGTTTTCTTATTCTGTTTACTTATTAACATCGGAAGGGGATCGCGTGCATCGATTTAACGTCGCGGCACATTACGCTCGGTTTCGTAGATGAGGAGCAATTTACAATTTTAGTACTATCAGTCCAAAACAGCATCGTCGTTTGTAATTTTGAATAAATACGACGCGAGAAATGCAAGAAATTCGTAATGGCCTGTAATAATAAAAATTAATACGTTGTGTGTGAAAATAAATAAAATCAATTAATCAGGCTGAAAGACCTCTGGTCGATAGCTGGTATGCCAAAATCTTAAAAATGTGTAAATTACTGTTAATAAAGGTATTTGTATACAGGGCTTTTATTTTAACTTAACATGCGTTGATGTGATTATTTTATGATTGAACATAGGCATTCACAATCATATGTTCGGGGTTAAAATAAAAGCCCTGTGTATGAATTAATTACAGATGCTAAGATTATATTTTCTATATCTCATGCTGGATGACATTTGTCAATTTGAATTTTAATCAATAGCTTAAATATTTGTGAACTTAACTAAGTCGTGTAGAGATTCAAAAAAAGAGGAGTCAATTACCCATAGAATTCAGCTAATTTAAATTTAATAAATTATATGTTCTTTATGTTAATTCAATACTTGTGTAAAGGGTTGTTCAGAGGGTATTTTAAACATCTGCACAATGATCTAAAACGTCCTGTATATCTTTAGAAAAAATAACTAATTGCACATCCGCACGTAAATAACGACTTAGCGAAGACTAATTACCAAGAATATCGTATAAACTTCATATGAGAAAATTACTACAGGCAATTAAAACTTCTTTTAGTAACTAAGTATAAATAGGTTTCCGTGTCCGCAAGAGATTAATCACTTAAACATTAAGTGTTGCTCGGACCAATTCCAATTTCTCCCCTTTATGCCTTTCTAGATTTAGCCAAGCATCGATTTCTTTGCCGTTAGCGAAGGTACAGGGTACTACAAGATATAATGATCACATCAGTAGACTCTTCTTATTTTGCTAATTTCGATTTTTAGTTTTACAAGTTATCCTGAAAATAAACAATTAGAATTAAATTAACGAGCAAGATATTGTTGCGTTATAACTCGTTAAAGAAAGGCTTTAAATTATATTACGTATCAGTAAGTAGAAATGAATGACAAATATTTTTTGATATATTGTCATCCCGCCCTAATATGCTGCCCTCTGTATATGCCAAATATTTTTATATCGTGTCTACGTGCTTGTGTGCAATTAATAACTCCGTGGAGCCCGGCGCATCCACCATAAGTCTTCTTCGCCATCAATGATAATGGTTAACATGTAATCAAATCGATATTTACATAACGTAATTTTGGTGATGGTGGATGAATCAATAAAACCTCTATTAATACCTTTTCCAGTTCACCCTATCGTAGTGGAAAACCGATTGAATTTCCTCCGATCAGCACAAACACTTTTAAGTCAAAATAAAAAACTAATCTGCGATCGACACGCCACTATGGTTTTCTTAAATTTTCTGAATGCGAAAATCGCAATTCTACAACCACCAGAAAAGGGTGACGTTGACGCATCGCTGTCAGAATGCAAAAAAATCGCACCTGAAAAATTTTGTTTATTGAAAATAACGTTTTTTTTCACATATTTTTCACTGAAAATAACAATATTTCATTGTGAAAAATTTACTCAAATTATCAAGATTTAAATATACAGGGTGTCCTATTTTTTTAACATGTCAAAAAACCACCGAATCGCACATGAAAAATTTTAACGTTTTTTTCACATATTATTTTTCACTAAAAATTACAATATTTAATTGTAAAGAATTTACTCAAATTATCAAGATTTAAATATACAGGGTGTCCCATTTTTTAACACGTCAAACAACCACCAAATCGCACCTGAAAAATTTTAACGTTTTTTTCACTTATTATTTTTCACTGAAAATAACATTATTTGACTGTGAAAAATTTACCCAAATTATCAAGATTTAAATATACAGGGTGTCCTATTTTTTTAACATGTCAAAAAACCACCGAATCGCACCTGAAAAATTTTAACGTTTTTTTCACGTATTATTTTTCACTAAAAATAAGAATATTTCATTGTGAAAAATTTACTCAAATTATCAATATTTAAATATACAGGGTGTTCCATTTTTTCAACACGTCAAAAAACCACCGAATCGCACCTGAAAAATTTTAACGTTTTTTTTCACATATTATTTTTCACTGAAAATAACATTATTTGACTGTGTAAAATTTACCCTAATTATCAAGATTTAAATATACAGGGTTTCCCATTTTTTTAACACGTCAAAAAACCACCGAATCGCACCTGAAAAATTTTAACGTTTTTTTCACATATTATTTTTCACTAAAAATAACTATATTTCATTGTAAAGAATTTACTCAAATTATCAAGATTTAAATATACAGGGTGTCTCATTTTTTTAACACGCCAAAAAACCACCAAATCGCACCAGAAAAATTTAAACGTTTTTTTCACATATTATTTTTCACTGAAAATAACATTATTTAATCGTGAAAAATTTACTTAAATTATCAAGATTGAAATATACAGGGTGTCCTATTTTTTAACGCGTCAAAAAACCACCAAATGGCTCCTGAAAATTTTTAACGTTTTTCACATATTATTTTTCACTCAAAATAACATTATTTGACTGTGAAAAATTTACTTAAATTATCAAGATTTAAATATACGGGGTGTTCCATTTTTTTACCACATCAAAAAACCACCAAATTGCACCTAAAAAAATTTAACGTTTTTTTTACGTATTATTTTTCACTAAAAATAACAATATTTCATTGTGAAAAATTTACTCAAATTATCAATATTTAAATATACAGGGTGTTCCATTTTTTTAACACGTCAAAAAAACACCAAATCGCACCTGAAAATTTTTTACGTTTTTTCACATATTATTTTTCACTGAAAATGACAATATTTCATTGTGAAAAATTTACCCAAATTATCAAGATTTAAATATACAGGGTGTCCCATTTTTTAACACGTCAAAAAACCACCAAATCGCACCTGAAAAATTTAACCGTTTTTTTCACACATTATTTTTCACTGAAAATAACAATATTTCATTGTGAAAAATTTACCCAAATTATCAAGATTTAAATATACAGGGTGTCCCATTTTTTAACACGTCAAAAAACCACCAAATCGCACCTGAAAAATTTTAACGTTTTTTTCACACATTATTTTTCACTGAAAATAACATTATTTGACTGTGTAAAATTTACCCAAATTATCAAGATTTAAATATACAGGGTTTCCCATTTTTCAACACTTCAAAAAACCACCGAATCGCACCTGAAAATTTTTAACGTTTTTTTCACATATTATTTTTCACTGAAAATAACATTATTTTACTGTGAAAAATTTACTCAAATTATCAAGATTTCAATATACAGGGTGTCCCATTTTTTTAACACGTCAAAAAACCACCAAATCGCACCTGAAAATTTTTAACGTTTTTTTCACATATTATTTTTCACTGAAAATAACAATATTTTACTGTAAAAAAAATTACTCAAATTATCAAGATTTAAATATACAGGGTGTCCCAGCAAAACCGCGCATTAAAAGTATATTCTAATTAATGTAATGTAATAAGATTTTCAGAATGTATGTAATCGTTGCGTTTTTTAACGTTTTTTTAACGAAAATATTTTCAAGATTATACAACTTACGGTTATACCGGAAGTCAACACCAACTTCCTTTTTTAATATAAGTTTAAAACATAAGTTGACAAAATTAAGCAAAAATAATTAAAACACAAAATTTAATACAAATGAATTTTATATACTTTTAATGCGGTTTCGGTGGGACACCCTGTATAATTCTTATTTTAACAACGCTGGAATTAGTTTAAAAATTTAGAAATACATCCGGAATGAAACCTTTTTAATATTTCGCAAAAAACAACTGATAAATCTTAACAGAAATCAAATTGGCAGCACTCAAAAGTTGAAGAAAATGAAAATCAGAAACGTTGTAAAAAATTCATTTTTGCCGACATTTAAAAATTTGGAAATACAATTAGAACCTAACAAAAAAAAAAACAATTGCCAAATCTCATCTGAAAATAAAATGGGAGCATTAAAAACTTATTATTTTCGAGATCGAAAAAAATATTTTTTTTGAGGCTAAAATTACAAATGATTTTTCTTTCACTTGAATTTTCAATTTTTCGGTCTACTTTTTTGATTCTTGATTTTTTTACCGATATTTTAGATATGACCTGTATTTTAATTTTTTTTGGCCTAAATATTCTTTATTTTCGATTTTTTTGGTGAAATTTTGGAATTTTTTAAATTTAGAACCGATTTTTCGTTTAAATTTTCGACTTCTTAGCATACATTGTAGATTTTTGATTTTTTGCCTATATTTTGTGTATTTTCGATTTTTTTTTGTCTAATTTTCTTTATTTTTTCCTCTAAATGTTCTTTATTTTGGTCAAAATTTTCGATTTGTTTGGTGATATTTTGAACTTTAGAATAGAGTTTTCGATGTTTTTTTTTCGAATTTTTTGCCTTTTTGGAGCCTATATTGTTTATTTTTAGTTTGTTTGATTTTTTTCGCCTAAATTTTGTTTATTTTGGTCTACAGTTTCGATTTGTTTGGTAAATTCTTTTATTTTTTATCCACTTTTTTTATTTTTTGGCCTAAATATTCTTTATTTTGGCTAAAATTTTCGATTTGTTTGGTGAATTTTGGATGTTTTTTTTTATCTTCAGAAACGAGTTTTCGGTGTTTTGTCTAAATTTTTCACTTTTTGGTCTATATTGTGTGTTTTACCTGTATTTTAGATTTTTTTGGCCTAAATTTTCATTATTTTGGTATGCATTTTCGATTTGTTGAAATTTTTGAATTTTTTTCCGCATTTTTTATTTTTAGGCCCGAATTTTGTATTTTGTTACCCATATTTTAAATATCTGACCTGCATTTTAGATTTTTTTCCTTTAAATTTTTTGATATTTTTGGTCTAAATATTATTTATTTTGGTTAAAATTTTCAAATTGTTTAGTGAATTTTTGAAGTTTTTTTTTTATCTTTAGAAGCGAGTTTTCGGTGTTTTGTCTAAATTTTTCACTTTTTGGCCTATATTGTGTGTTTTACCTGTATTTTGGTCTACATTTTTTATTTTTTTCGCCTAAATTTTCATTATTTTGGTATACATTTTCGATTTGTTGAAATTTTTGAATTTTTTGTCCGCATTTTTAATTTTTAGGCCCGAATTTTTTATTTTGTTACCCATATTGTAAATCTCTGACCTGTATTTTAGATTTTTTTCCTTTCAATTTTTTGATATTTTTGGTCTAAATATTCTTTATTTTGGCTTAAAATTTTCCATTTGTTTGGTGAATTTTTGAAGTTTTTTTATCTTTAAAAGCGAGTTTTCGGTGTTTTGTATAATTTTTTCACGTCTTGGCCTGTATTGTGTGTTTTACCTGTATTTTAGATTTTTTGGTCTAAATTTTTCATTTTTTTCGCCTAAATTTTCATTATTTTGGTATACATTTTCGATTTGTTGAAATTTTTGAATTTTTTGTCCGGATTTTTAATTTTTAGGCCAGATTTTTTGATTTTTTACCAATGTTTTAAATCTCTGACCTGTATTTTAGATTTTTTTCGTTCCAATTTTTTGATATTTTTGATCTAAATATTCTTTATTTTGGCCAAAATTTTCGATTTGTTTGGTGGATTTTTGTAATTTTTTATCTTTAAAACCGAGTTTTCGATGTTTCTTCAAGATTGTCGACTTTTTGGCCCATATTGTATTTTTGTTGTTGTTTTTGGCGTCGACAGCGAGGTCATCTGCCACCATCGTTTCCCATATTGTAGATGTTTTATTTTTTTTGTTTGTATTTTTAATCTGTATTTTCAAAATTTTTGAGTTTGGTCTACTTTTTTTTATTTTTGCTTGAATTTTCGATTTGTTTGTTATTTATTTTATTATTTTTTCGTCCGAATTTTTGATTTTTAGGCCTGTATTTTAAATATGCGACCTGTATTTTCGATTTTTTTGGTTCCAATTTTTTTATATATATACAAACATCTTTATTTAAGAATTGATACAAATATATATACATACATATAAAAAATTATGGTTTTCCGCAATTCTTAATTGGCTATCGACCGGAGGTCTTTCAGCCAATTTTTTTATATTTTGGCCTAAATATTCTTTATTTTGGCTAAAATTTTCGGATTTTTTGGATAAAATTTTCGATTTTTTTGGAAAAATTTTGGAATTTCTTATCTTTAGAAGCGAGTTTTCGGTATTTTGTCTAAATTTTTTGGGCTATTTTGTACATTATTTATTTTTTTCACCTACATTTTTTTTAAATAGTATTTTCGCTTTTTTTTAAGATTTTCATTTTTTTGCCTATATTTTAGATTTAACTTGCCTAAATGTTTGACTTTTTGGCCTGTACTGTAGATTTTTTTGGCTTATATTTTAGATTTTTAACCAGTATCTTCGTTTTTTTTGGTCTGAATTTTTGATTCACAACCTCGGTTCTTTGAAAAATTCAAATACTTCGAAACTTCACAACTTCGGTTCTTCGAAAAATTCGAAACTTCCAACTTCGGTTCTTCGAAAAATTCGAAAAACTTTGAAAATTTACAACTTCAGTTCTTTGAAAAATTCGAATACTTCGAAACTTCACAACTTCGGTTCTTCGAAAAATTCGAAAACTTCGAAACTTCGCAACTTCGGTTCTTCGAAAAAATCGAAAACTTCGAAACTTCACAACCTCGATTCTTCGAAGAATTCGAAACTTCGCAAATTCGATACTTCGACCTTCGTTTCTTCGAAGTCGCGAAGATTCGAATTATAGGGACGAATATAATGGATACGATTTCGAATTACATATAATTTGTTTTCAATTTTTTCTTCAATTTTTTTCGGAGGTATTCTCATATATTGCAACATATCTCTAGTTATAACTGACCGATTTGATTAAAAAAATAAAATAAATTAAAGATGTTTAAATTACCTGCAAATTTTCTTATTTGACTTGTGTAAATGTCTGTAGTAGTACCAATAAATTTTGATTGATTGATTGATTGAACTCCAAAAACTTCGTCAATTGGATCTGTATTTATTAATCATATGGCGAAAAAATTTTTTTTTCAGTCCAAAATGAAGTCTAAAAATTTTAAAGTCAACGAGAAAAACACGAATGCTTTAAAGGTGTAAGCATGGAAAGTTTTTGTAATTTTCCCATCGCGTCGTAAAAGTGAAAGTGGGAAAACGTGGGGCGACGTCCTTTAAATTGAAACTTAGCCATTGAGCCCGAACGCGCTCTCTCCGAATGATATTTTCCAATGACAAACAAACAACTTTTCAATTTCCAGGGGTTCACAGCACTGAAATGTTTTCTTAAGTGCACACTTTGCTGTTCCAACAAATGCAATTATAGCCCGAGCTGAAATGGCGTTGCAATCTTGAAAAATAATTCAATTACACCAATTTCTTGTTATGCACAGAACAGTTTCTCCGACTTGAAATATTTTAAGATCACGTTTACGTTATTCATAGCGCACAAATTCTGCTTAATTTATTTAAAAGTTACTTCCTTTAATAACTCAACTAATTTAGACTCTTGCGCGAAACAATAAAGTTCCGGCTTCTTGTAATTTAGTTACGGTCTCCCCTTTGATGTCGTTTCGGTTCACTTAATCGTTTTAACTTTAATAAACGATACAAATATATCCTTTCGCGAAAATGTGCAGCTGACGGGATATTTTTCCTCAATTGCACCACGGAAGATTCACTCACCAGTAAATTGATATTTCATTCACGAAATGTCGAAAGTAATGGATAGTAAAATATGTATCGGTAGCACTCCACTTTCCGCAGATGGACGACAGTTGCATAAAATGGAATATTTCAAGAAAACTTGTCACGAGATATACAGGGTGTCCGAATTTAAATTTAAAATCAGGAGAGTTTGGATTGCAAATTGTTGAAAATTCGATTTCTCGCTAGTTTTGACTCTCAAAATTACTTCAGAATTGATCATGATTGCAGATTTTGGAAGAATCGTTCAAATTCCTTCACTGGAGATAAAATGGTTGCGATCAAAAGTCAAGAGTTTGAATTGCAAATTGTGGAAAATTGGATTTCTCGCTGTTAAAAATGTCTTGTGGTAATACAGCTTGTTCCGACTGTCAAAATGACTTCAGAATTGATCATGATTGAAGATTTTAGAAGAATCATTCAAATTCCTTCACTGGAGATAAAATGGTGGCGATCAAAATCAAGAGTTTGAATTGCAAATTGTGGAAAATTGGATTTCTCGCTGTTAAAAATGTCTTGTGGTAATACAGCTTGTTCCGACTGTCAAAATTACTTCAGAATTGATCATGATTGAAGATTTTGGAAGAATCATTCAAATTTTTTCATTGGAAATAAAATGGTGACGATCAAAAGTCAAATTGTAGAAAATGAGATTTCTCGCTGTTAAAAATGTCTTGTAGTAATACAGCTAGTCCCGACTGTCAAAATTACTTCAGAATTGATCATGATTGAAGATTTTGGAAGAATCATTCAAATTTTTTCATTGGAAATAAAATGGTGACGATCAAAAGTCAAATTGTAGAAAATTAGATTTCTCGCTGTTAAAAATGTCTTGTGGTAATACAGCTTGTTCCGACTGTCAAAATTACTTCAGAATTGATCATGATTGAAGATTTTGGAAGAATCACTCAAATTCCTTCACTGGAGATAAAATGGTGGCGATCAAAAGTCAAGAGTTTCAATTGTAAATTGTAGAAAATTGGATTTCTCGCTGTTAAAAATGTCTTGTGGTAATACAGCTTGTTCCGACTGTCAAAATTACTTCAGAATTGATCATGATTGAAGATTTTGGAAGAATCACTCAAATTCCTTCACTGGAGATAAAATGGTGGCGATCAAAAGTCAAGAGTTTCAATTGTAAATTGTAGAAAATTGGATTTCTCGCTGTTAAAAATGTCTTGTAGTAATACAGCTTGTTTCGACTGTCAAAATTACTTCAGAATTAATCATGATTGAAGATTTTGCAAGAATCACTCAAATTCCTTCACTGTAGATAAAATGGCGGCGATCAAAATCAAGAGTTTGAATTGCAAATTGTGGAAAATTTGATTTCTCGCTGTTAAAAATGTCTTGTGGTAATACAGCTAGCCCCGACTGTCAAAATTACTTCAGAATTGATCATGATTGAAGATTTTGGAAGAATCATTCAAATTTTTTCATTGGAAATAAAATGGTGACGATCAAAAGTCATATTGTAGGAAATTAGATTTTTCACTGTTAAAAATGTCTTGTGGTAATACAGCTAGTTCCGACTGTCAAAATTACTTCAGAATTGATCATGATTGAAGATTTTTGAAGAATCATTCAAATTCCTTCACTGGAGATAAAATGGCGGCGATCAAAAGTCAAGAGTTTGAATTGCAAATTGTGGAAAATTGGATTTCTCGCTGTTAAAAATGTCTTGTGGTAATACAGCTGGTTCAAACTGTCAAAATTACTTCAGAATTGATCATGATTGAAGATTTTGGAAGAATCACTCAAATTCCTTCACTGGAGATAAAATGGTGGCGATCAAAAGTCAAGAGTTTGAATTGCAAATTGTGGAAAATTTGATTTCTCGCTGTTAAAAATGTCTTGTGGTAATACAGCTGGTTCCGACTGTCAAAATTACTTCAGAATTGATCATGATTGAAGATTTTGGAAGAATCACTCAAATTCCTTCACTGGAGATAAAATGGTGGCGATCAAAAGTCAAGAGTTTGAATTGCAAATTGTAGAAAATTGGATTTCTCGCTGTTAAAAATGTCTTGTGGTAATACAGCTGGTTCCGACTGTCAAAATTACTTCAGAATTGATCATAATTGAAGATTTTGGAAATTATTGCAATAATTGGTAATACTGCAACTAGCTTTTCATAACTTTTTGACGTACGATCCCGTTTATAATATGTGTGTCAAATAATGTACGCGAACTGTGTGTGCATTTGACAGTCGTGTCGTGCACGAAATATCGGTGATCGATGCGTGCGGCCGTGTGTATTGTACGTGCGTTCGGGGGGGGCGGCGCTGACCAGTGACGGCGGCGCTTCGGAGTGCTTTCAGTGCGAACCGAATTTCCCGGCCTCGAACTTCAGTCGCACTGCTGAAACGCGCGCGGAATGCACGCGCCGGCCCGTGTCGCTCTGAAAAAGTGCTGCTGCGATACTTTTCAAGTGTTTCAAACTCGAAAAACAATAAACTTTTGCTTTGTTCGAAAACTGTAAATCGATATCTGGATTATTTACGAGTTTTAAGGTAATCCACAGGTTTTGTTTCGAAGAAATTAAATTTGAATTTAAATGATGTAATAAGAATAAAATGTGCTAATGCAAGATTACAATAATATTTCGTTACAAGGTCGTATGATAATAATAATATATCACACACGCATATCTATAGTAAGTTAATTGGAAGAGCAGTTATTTTTAAACCATAGAAAATTTTTCAAAATTGGCTGTTTTATCCTGTGATTATCTCAAGATTTAGTGAAGGGGTGGTTGTGTATTTTAATTGATTTATGAAGGGGAGTCTATTTTGAGTACATTTGGAAAGTTTCAAGTCTGTGGCAATTGTTTTTATATTTTTTTTAAACCATTGAAAAATTTTCAACATTGGCTGTTTTATCATGTGATTATCTCAAGATTTATTGAAGGGGTGGTTGTGTATTTTAATTGATTTACGAAGGGGAGTGTATTTTGAGTAAATTTGGAAAGTTTCAAGTCTGTGGCAATTGTTTTTATATTTTTTTTAAACCATTGAAAATTTTTCAAAAATGGCTGTTTTATCGTGTGATTATCTCAAGATTTAGTGGAGGGGTGGTTGTGTATTTTAATTGATTTATGAAGGAGAGTGTATTTTAAGTAAATTTGAAAAGTTTCAAGTCTGTGGCAATTGTTTTTATATTTTTTTTAAACCATTGAAAATTTTTCAAAAATGGCTGTTTTATCGTGTGATTATCTCAAGATTTATTGAAGGGGTGGTTGTGTATTTTAATTGATTTATGAAGGAGAGTGTATTTTAAGTAAATTTGAAAAGTTTCAAGTCTGTGGCAATTGTTTTTATATTTTTTTTAAACCATTGAAAAATTTTCAACATTGGCTGTTTTATCATGTGATTATCTCAAGATTTATTGAAGGGGTGGTTGTGTATTTTAATTGATTTATGAAGGGGAGTGTGTTTTGAGTAAATTTGGAAAGTTTCAAGTCTGTGGCAATTGTTTTTATATTTTTTTTAAACCATTGAAAATTTTTCAAAAATGGCTGTTTTATCGTGTGATTATCTCAAGATTTATTGAAGGGGTGGTTGTGTATTTTAATTGATTTATGAAGGGGAGTCTATTTTGAGTAAATTTGAAAAGTTTCAAGTCTGTGGCAATTGTTTTTATATTTTTTTTAAACCATTGAAAATTTTCCAAAATTGGGTGTTTTATCGTGTGATTATCTCAAGATTTAGTGAAGGGGTGGTTGTGTATTTTAATTGATTTATGAAGGGGAGTGTATTTTGAGTAAATTTGGAAAGTTTCAAGTCTGTGGCAATTGTTTTTATATTTTTTTTAAACCATTGAAAAATTTTCAACATTAGCTGTTTTATCATGTGATTATCTCAAGATTTATTGAAGGGGTGGTTGTGTATTTTAATTGATTTATGAAGGGGAGTCTATTTTGAGTAAATTTGGAAAGTTTCAAGTCTGTGGCAATTGTTTTTATATTTTTTTTAAACCATTGAAAATTTTCCAAAATTGGGTGTTTTATCGTGTGATTATCTCGAGATTTAGTGAAGGGGTAGTTGTGTATTTTAATTGTTTTATGAAGGAGAGTCTATTTTGAGTAAATTTGGAAAGTTTCAAGTCTGTGGCAATTGTTTTTATATTTTTTTTAAACCGTAGAAAATTTTTCAAAATTGGTTGTTTTATTTTATCATGTGATTATCTCAAGATTTAGTGAAGAGGTGGTTATGTATTTTAATTGATTTATGAAGGGGAGTGTATTTTGTGTAAATTTGGAGAGTTTCAAGTCTGTGGCAATTGTTTTTATATTTTTTTTAAACCATTGAAAATTTTTCAAAATTGGCTGTTTAATCGTGTGATTATCTCAAGATTTAGTGAAGGGGTGGTTGTGTATTTTAATTGATTTATGAAGGAGAGTGTATTTTGAGTGAATTTGGAAAGTTTCAAGTCTGTGGCAATTGTTTTTAAATTTTTCTAAACCATTGAAAATTTTTCAACATTGGCTGTTTTATCGTGTGATTATCTCAAGATTTAGTGAAGGGGTGGTTGTGTATTTTAATTGATTTATGAAGGGGAGTATATTTTGAGTAAATTTGGAAAGTTTCAAGTCTGTGGCAATTGTTTTTATATTTTTTTTTAACCATTGAAAATTTTTCAAAATTGGCTGTATTATCCTGTGATTATCTCAAGATTTAGTGAAGGGGTGGTTGTGTATTTTAATTGATTTATGAAGGAGAGTCTATTTTGAGTAAATTTGGAAAATTTCAAGTCTGTGGCAATTGTTTTTATATTTTTTTTAAACCATTGAAAATTTTTCAAAATTGGCTGTTTAATCGTGTGATTATCTCAAGATTTAGTGAAGGGGTGGTTGTGTATTTTAATTGATTTATGAAGGAGAGTCTATTTTGAGTAAATTTGGAAAGTTTCAAGTCTGTGGCAATTGTTTTTATATTTTTTTTTAACCATTGAAAATTTTTCAAAATTGGCTGTATTATCCTGTGATTATCTCAAGATTTAGTGAAGGGGTGGTTGTGTATTTTAATTGATTTATGAAGGGGAGTCTATTTTGAGTAAATTTGGAAAGTTTCAAGCCCGTGGCAATTGTTTTTGTATTTTTTTTAAACCATTGAAAATTTTTCAACATTGGCTGTTTTATCCTGTGATTATCTCAAGATTTAGTGAAGGGGTGGTTGTGTATTTTAATTGATTTATAAAGGAGAGTCTATTTTGAGTAAATTTGGAAAGTTTCAAGTCTGTGGCAATTGTTTTTATATTTTTTTTAAACCATTGAAAATTTTTCAAAATTGGCTGTTTTATCCTGTGATTATCTTAAGATTTAATGAAGGGGTGGTTGTGTATTTTAATTGATTTATGAAGGGGAGTCTATTTTGAGTAAATTTGGAAAGTTTCAAGCCCGTGGCAATTGTTTTTGTATTTTTTTTAAACCATTGAAAATTTTTCAAAATTGGCTGTTTTGTCGTGTGATTATCTCAAGATTTATTGAAGGGGTGGTTGTGTATTTCAATTGATTTATGAAGGGGAGTGTATTTTGAGTAAATTTGAAAAGTTTCAAGTCTGTGGCAATGGTTTTTATATCTTTTTTAAACCGAAGAAAATTTTTCAACATTGGCTGTTTTATCGTGTGATTATCTCAAGATTTAGAGAAGGGGTGGTTGTGTATTTTATTTGATTAATGAAGGAGAGTGTATTTTAAGTGAATTTGAAAAGTTTGAAGTCTGTGGCAATTGTTTTTATATTTTTTTTAAACCGTAGAAAATTTTTCAACATTGGCTGTTTTGTCGTGTGATTATCTCAAGATTTATTGAAGGGGTGGTTGTGTATTTTAATTGATTTATGAAGGAGAGTCTATTTTGAGTAAATTTGGAAAGTTTCAAGTCCGTGGCAATTGTTTTTGTATTTTTTTTAAACCATTGAAAATTTTTCAACATTGGCTGTTTTATCCTGTGATTATCTCAAGATTTAGTGAAGGGGTGGTTGTGTATTTTAATTGATTTATAAAGGAGAGTCTATTTTGAGTAAATTTGGAAAGTTTCAAGTCTGTGGCAATTGTTTTTATATTTTTTTTAAACCATTGAACATTTTTCAAAATTGGCTGTTTTATCCTGTGATTATCTTAAGATTTAATGAAGGGGTGGTTATGTATTTTAATTGATTAATGAAGGAGAGTGTATTTTAAGTGAATTTGAAAAGTTTGAAGTCTGTGGCAATTGTTTTTATATTTTTTTTAAACCGTAGAAAATTTTTCAACATTGGCTGTTTTGTCGTGTGATTATCTCAAGATTTATTGAAGGGGTGGTTGTGTATTTTAATTGATTTATGAAGGAGAGTCTATTTTGAGTAAATTTGGAAAGTTTCAAGTCTGTGGCAATTGTTTTTATATTTTTTTTAAACCATTGAACATTTTTCAAAATTGGCTGTTTTATCCTGTGATTATCTTAAGATTTAATGAAGGGGTGGTTATGTATTTTAATTGATTTATGAAGGGGAGTGTATTTTGAGTAAATTTTTTTGCGAATTTTCACCTTTGTGTAACGGTAGCCTGCTGAAAAGTTCCCGATGTTCCGAAGCATTCACGATACGTTATAACGACGTCTTTTATCCGGTGAAATGTAATACTCCCGCCCGGTAATAATGCCATAAAAAAGGAATTTAAAGTATCCCCAACTGTGTTTTATTTTGCATAAATTATAGCGCCCGACGCGATGACTTGTTTCCTGCGCCCGGCGCATTCACCAATATTTACATAGCGTTCTGTGGCACACACACACCTTTCACGTGTAGATGTAAATTAAATCGATTACAACGGTCTATGTGTGTGTGTGTGTGTGTGCTGATGCATGGATACTTCTTTTTATTAGACTAAATAAATTTACATTAAATTCGGTTGTGTTGGCCGATGATTTTTTTTTTAGGATATTTTCAGGTACTTATTTTAAGAGAACCATAACAAATATTTATACCCGTTTTTTTATCCATTTTAAATCGCAGGAGTAATTTTTACTTTCTCCGTTACGAAGTACGAGAAAGTATTGCGATCGTGATTTTTTTTTTCAAAAATTTTTTTTACGGAAATATCCGTTTTGGGGTCCCTAGATGCCATTTCAACAATTTCTGGAAAAAAAAAATTTGTGTCTGTGTGTGTGTGTGTGTGTCTCTCTGGGCGCGCTGTATCTCAAAAACTAACAGAGCAATTGATATGAAACTTTGAACTACTGTCTTATTTGATAATCTGAAGAACTGAAATGCTTTTGGTAAAATTTCGTACACCGGAAGTGGGCGTTTACCTTAATTGTTTTTTGTTTTTTGCCAATATTTTCTTAAATATGACAAAAACATTTAAACAAACTTTGAAGACAACAAAGAAATGAACATCTTTTGCTTGAAAACATTTTACATAAAATCATTTTTATTCGAGAAAAAAGTTTATTATTTTTATTTTTTAAATTTTTGGTTTATAATTATATAACGATAATAGTTACAGCAAATTTACGTTAATAATAATTGTAGAGAATGCCAAAATAAACAACTTATTAAGAATACGTTTCTTTCGAAATCTCTTTGGTTTTTGAGTAAACTGACCATTTTCATCTTTAATAATTTTGACGTTTTAAACGTCAGTTTCATCCGCTCGATGTACATTTAAAATATGATTTAAATTCAAAATAAACCATAAAAGCGTAAAAATAAATGATACCATCAAGTCGGAGAAAGTAACGTAATGTCCACATCACCATTTTTTTTCCTGTCTGGCTTTTTAATTTGTAAAAATAAGTTGTTCATGATGTGCCCGGCGGTGTCCTAATAAAATAATTCATCGCCAGAATATAAAACGTTATTAAGATTAATTGGTTTTTTGACGTTGACTATCTTTTTTGTTTTCGCCGTGATTAATCCGTTAGGATTTTATTAAAGTGTTAAAAAAAATTATTTTATCCTCTGCCGCACAACAAATTATTGATTATAAAATAATAGGGATTAAGGGAAAAGTATCAATTAAATACGAAGGCTGTTGAACATACGTGTACATACAGGGTGCCCAAAAAGTATCGCATAACGACTATATTTTCTTAATTATAAAACATCTAAAAGCCCGAAAAAGTAAAAAAAAAGTCTCTGCAAGTTGTGCTTAATCATGTTCAATTCTTAAATTTACTTCACATAACGTGTAATAAATAATAGAGTACTCCATCGATCGAAACAATAATAAAAATGTTTGCTCCTGATATTAGTACACGCTGCAGGTTCAACTTTTATGAGTAATCCTTCGAAAATTCAATACACCCCTAGGCTTAGGTTTAATTACCTGTTTCTACAAAGGACGTCGGAATTGATTTTTGCCGGATACTTCATTCGACGCGCTGAACTTGGCGCGGTCCTATCGATTTCACCTTGATTCGTCCTTTAAGTAAATAATATCCTCGCGCAAGCATCCAAGGGACCGAATCAGATTTATTTTGCGAAGCGATATTAATACGCGTCATGCTGTCGATATTAGATTTCAGGTACGTTTTCCCATTCGGGATCTTGAAGGAGAAAATTGGTACGCAAACGTTCCTCTTTATGTAACGAGTGCATAATTAGGGGTTTTATGTAACGGGTCGTTATAAAAAAGGGATTTATGTAACAAGTGCGTAATTAAGGGTTTTATGTCACGAGTGTATAATTAAGGATTTTATGTGACAAGTGCATAATTAAGGTCTTTAAGTAATGAGTGCATTATTAAGAGATTTATTTGACGATGCTAATTGAATGGATATTTCCGTTAAAAAAAACAATCATGTCGAGCTTTATGCAACGAGTGCATAATTAAGAACTTTATTAGACGATGCTAAATGAACGGATATTTCCGTTAAAAAAAAACCCAATCATGTCGAAAATATTTAATTTGTACCCTCACTTGTACCGGATGCATAAAATAAATTTTGCGTATATATATTCAGCTTTTACATATTAATGGGAACATCCGAATCACCGGCTTTACAAATCAGTGAGCGTGAAATTAGGGAATATAATACATACGACGCGTATATAATGCAAACATATTTCGAATCCCGTTTGAAGCGTTCGAACATTTTGCAAAATTGCGAAATATTAGTAGTGGAGGCGAGAGCGAGTCACAATCCAGATGGGATTATCCCCGCTTTTATCCCAATTATGTCCACGGCCGGGTAGGCATTTTGATCAGGGCCCATCAATAAATACCTTGAGAGGGATTCGTTTCTTCTCGCAACGCTTATCGATTCCAATATGGTCAGACTAATCCCGAGACACAATGCCCCTCTCGAGAAATGCCAATTTATATCCCGCAATTTTATATATCTGTACCTTGAAGGTAAATCATTACATCTCTCTTCAATTTGGAGTTTTCGTTTAGCCGCTACGGCCGATCAAAGTCTGAAAAATCAATTATTTTCTTAAATTTTCCAAAATCCTCATGGTGACTGACTAATTTTTTTGCTATTGAAGTTAGCTGAAATTTTTTAACGGCAATCAATTTCTCTCGTCTTTCTGATGAAAATAAAGTTAAATTCAATAGTCTACGATGATTTTTAAGAAAGTTGCATTTTTTAACAAAATTTCCAAGGGGTTTGGTCATGTTTTTTTTTCACGATTTCATCAAAAATTCAAAATCTCTAATCCGACTAATTGACGTACGAGGAGCTCAGATTTGCAAACCGCGTTCAATTTGGAGTTTTCGTTTGGCCGCTACGGCCGATCAAAGTCTGAAAAATCAATTATTTTCATAAATTTTCCAAAATCCTCATGGTGACTGACTAATTTTTTTCCTATTGAAGTTAGCTGAAATTTTTTAACGGCAATCAATTTCTCTCGTCTTTCTGATGACAATAAAGTTAAATTCAATAGTCTACGATGATTTTTAAGAAAGTTGCATTTTTTAACAAAATTTCCAAGGGGTTTGGTCATGTTTTTTTTTCACGATTTCATCAAAAATTCAAAATCTCTAATCCGACTAATTGACGTACGAGGAGCTCAGATTTGCAAACCGCGTTCAATTTGGAGTTTTCGTTTGGCCGCTACGGCCGATCAAAGTCTGAAAAATCAATTATTTTCTTAAATTTTCCAAAATCCTCATGGTGACTGACTAATTTTTTTGCTATTGAAGTTAGCTGAAATTTTTTAACGGCAATCAATTTCTCTCGTCTTTCTGATGAAAATAAAGTTAAATTCAATAGTCTACGATGATTTTTAAGAAAGTTGCATTTTTTAACAAAATTTCCAAGGGGTTTGTTTAGTCATGTTTTTTTTCACGAATTCATCAAAAATTCAAAATCTCTAATCCGACTAATTGACGTACGAGGAGCTCAGATTTGCAAACCGCGTTCAATTTGGAGTTTTCGTTTGGCCGCTACGGCCGATCAAAGTCCGAAAAATCAATTATTTTCTTAAATTTTCCAAAATCCTCATGGTGACTGACTAATTTTTTTGCTATTAAAGTTAGCTGAAATGTTTTAACGGCAATCAATTTCTCTCGTCTTTCTGATGAAAATAAAGTTAAATTCAATAGTCTACGATGATTTTTAAGAAAGTTGCATTTTTTAACAAAATTTCCAAGGGGTTTAGTCATGTTTTTTTTCACGATTTCATCAAAAATTCAAAATCTCTAATCCGACTAATTGACGTACGAGGAGCTCAGATTTGCAAACCGCGTTCAATTTGGAGTTTTCGTTTGGCCGCTACGGCCGATCAAAGTCTGAAAAATTAATTATTTTCTTAAATTTTCCAAAATCCTCATGGTGACTGACTAATTTTTTTGCTATTGAAGTTAGCTGAAATTTTTTAACGGCAATCAATTTCTCTCGTCTTTCTGATGAAAATAAAGTTAAATTCAATAGTCTACGATGATTTTTAAGAAAGTTGCATTTTTTAACAAAATTTCCAAGGGGTTAGTCATGTCTTTTTTCGTGTTTTCATCAAAAATTAAAAATCTCTAATCCGACTAATTGACGTACGAGGAGCTCAGATTTGCAAACCGCGTTCAATTTGGAGTTTTCGTTTGGCCGCTACGGCCGATCAAAGTCTGAAAAATTAATTATTTTCTTAAATTTTCCAAAATCCTCATGGTGACTGACTAATTTTTTTGCTATTGAAGTTAGCTGAAATTTTTTAACGGCAATCAATTTCTCTCGTCTTTCTGATGAAAATAAAGTTAAATTCAATAGTCTACGATGATTTTTAAGAAAGTTGCATTTTTTAACAAAATTTCCAAGGGGTTTAGTCATGTCTTTTTTCACGATTTCATCAAAAATTCAAAATCTCTAATCCGACTAATTGACGTACGAGGAGCTCAGATTTGCAAACCGCGTTCAATTTGGAGTTTTCGTTTGGCCGCTACGGCCGATCAAAGTCTGAAAAATCAATTATTTTCTTAAATTTTCCAAAATCCTCATGGTAACTGACTAATTTTTTTGCTATTGAAGTTAGCTGAAATTTTTTAACGGCAATCAATTTCTCTCGTCTTTCTGATGAAAATAAAGTTAAATTCAATAGTCTACGATGATTTTTAAGAAAGTTGCATTTTTTAACAAAATTTCCAAGGGGTTTAGTCATGTTTTTTTTCACGATTTCATCAAAAATTCAAAATCTCTAATCCGACTAATTGACGTACGAGGAGCTCAGATTTGCAAACCGCGTTCAATTTGGAGTTTTCGTTTGGCCGCTACGGCCGATCAAAGTCCGAAAAATCAATTATTTTCTTAAATTTTCCAAAATCCTCATGGTGACTGACTAATTTTTTTGCTATTGAAATTAGCTGAAATTTTTCAACGGCAATCAATTTCTCTCGTCTTTCTGATGAAAATAAAGTTAAATTCAATAGTCTACGATGATTTTTAAGAAAGTTGCATTTTTTAACAAAATTTCCAAGGGGTTTAGTCATGTTTTTTTTCACGATTTCATCAAAAATTCAAAATCTCTAATCCGACTAATTGACGTACGAGGAGCTCAGATTTGCAAACCGCGTTCAATTTGGAGTTTTCGTTTGGCCGCTACGGCCGATCAAAGTCTGAAAAATCAATTATTTTCTTAAATTTTCCAAAATCCTCATGGTAACTGACTAATTTTTTTGCTATTGAAGTTAGCTGAAATTTTTTAACGGCAATCAATTTCTCTCGTCTTTCTGATGAAAATAAAGTTAAATTCAATAGTCTACGATGATTTTTAAGAAAGTTGCATTTTTTAACAAAATTTCCAAGGGGTTTAGTCATGTTTTTTTTCACGATTTCATCAAAAATTCAAAATCTCTAATCCGACTAATTGACGTACGAGGAGCTCAGATTTGCAAACCGCGTTCAATTTGGAGTTTTCGTTTGGCCGCTACGGCCGATCAAAGTCTGAAAAATCAATTATTTTCGTAAATTTTCCAAAATCCTCATGGTGACTGACTATTTTTTTTGCTATTGAAGTTAGCTGAAATTTTTTAACGGCAATCAATTTCTCTCGTCTTTCTGATGACAATAAAGTTAAATTCAATAGTCTACGATGAGTTTTAAGAAAGTTGCATTTTTTAACAAAATTTCCAAGGGGTTTGGTCATGTTTTTTTTTCACGATTTCATCAAAAATTCAAAATCTCTAATCCGACTAATTGACGTACGAGGAGCTCAGATTTGCAAACCGCGTTCAATTTGGAGTTTTCGTTTGGCCGCTACGGCCGATCAAAGTCTGAAAAATCAATTATTTTCGTAAATTTTCGAAAATGTTCACTGTGACTGACTAATTTTTTTCCTATTGAAGTTAGCTGAAATTTTTTAACGGCAATCAATTTCTCTCGTCTTTCTGATGAAAATAAAGTTAAATTCAATAGTCTACGATGATTTTTAAGAAAGTTGCATTTTTTAACAAAATTTCCAAGGGGTTTAGTCATGTTTTTTTTCACGATTTCATCAAAAATTCAAAATCTCTAATCCGACTAATTGACGTACGAGGAGCTCAGATTTGCAAACCGCGTTCAATTTGGAGTTTTCGTTTGGCCGCTACGGCCGATCAAAGTCTGAAAAATCAATTATTTTCGTAAATTTTCGAAAATGTTCACTGTGACTGACTAATTTTTTTCCTATTGAAGTTAGCTGAATTTTTTTAACGGCAATCAATTTCTCTCGTCTTTCTGATGAAAATAAAGTTAAATTCAATAGTCTACGATGATTTTTAAGAAAGTTGCATTTTTTAACAAAATTTCCAAGGGGTTTGGTCATGTTTTTTTTTTCACGATTTCATCAAAAATTCAAAATATCTAATCCGACTAATTGACGTACGAGGAGCTCAGATTTGCAAACCGCGTTCAATTTGGAGTTTTCGTTTGGCCGCTACGGCCGATCAAAGTCTGAAAAATCAATTATTTTCGTAAATTTTCGAAAATGTTCACTGTGACTGACTAATTTGTTTCCTATTGAAGTTAGCTGAAATTTTTTAACGGCAATCAATTTCTCTCGTCTTTCTGATGAAAATAAAGTTAAATTCAATAGTCTACGATGATTTTTAAGAAAGTTGCATTTTTTAACAAAATTTCCAAGGGGGTTGGTCATGTTTTTTTTTCACGATTTCATCAAAAATTCAAAATCTCTAATCCGACTAATTGACGTACGAGGAGCTCAGATTTGCAAACCGCGTTCAATTTGGAGTTTTCGTTTGGCCGCTACGGCCGATCAAAGTCTGAAAAATCAATTATTTTCGTAAATTTTTGAAAATGTTCACTGTGACTGACTAATTTTTTTCCTATTGAAGTTAGCTGAAATTTTTTAACGGCAATCAATTTCTCTCGTCTTTCTGATGAAAATAAAGTTAAATTCAATAGTCTACGATGATTTTTAAGAAAGTTGCATTTTTTAACAAAATTTCCAAGGGGTTTGGTCATGTTTTTTTTTCACGATTTCATCAAAAATTCAAAATATCTAATCCGACTAATTGACGTACGAGGAGCTCAGATTTGCAAACCGCGTTCAATTTGGAGTTTTCGTTTGGCCGCTACGGCCGATCAAAGTCTGAAAAATCAATTATTTTCGTAAATTTTCCAAAATCCTCATGGTGACTGACTAATTTTTTTGCTATTGAAGTTAGCTGAAATTTTTTAACGGCAATCAATTTCTCTCGTCTTTCTGATGAAAATAAAGTTAAATTCAATAGTCTACGATGATTTTTAAGAAAGTTGCATTTTTTAACAAAATTTCCAAGGGGTTTAGTCATGTTTTTTTTCACGATTTCATCAAAAATTCAAAATCTCTAATCCGACTAATTGACGTACGAGGAGCTCAGATTTGCAAACCGCGTTCAATTTGGAGTTTTCGTTTGGCCGCTACGGCCGATCAAAGTCTGAAAAATCAATTATTTTCGTAAATTTTCGAAAATGTTCACTGTGACTGACTAATTTTTTTCCTATTGAAGTTAGCTGAATTTTTTTAACGGCAATCAATTTCTCTCGTCTTTCTGATGAAAATAAAGTTAAATTCAATAGTCTACGATGATTTTTAAGAAAGTTGCATTTTTTAACAAAATTTCCAAGGGGTTTAGTCATGTTTTTTTTCACGATTTCATCAAAAATTCAAAATCTCTAATCCGACTAATTGACGTACGAGGAGCTCAGATTTGCAAACCGCGTTCAATTTGGAGTTTTCGTTTGGCCGCTACGGCCGATCAAAGTCTGAAAAATCAATTATTTTCGTAAATTTTCCAAAATCCTCATGGTGACTGACTATTTTTTTTGCTATTGAAGTTAGCTGAAATTTTTTAACGGCAATCATTTTCTCTCGTCTTTCTGATGACAATAAAGTTAAATTCAATAGTCTACGATGATTTTTAAGAAAGTTGCATTTTTTAACAAAATTTCCAAGGGGTTTAGTCATGTTTTTTTTCACGATTTCATCAAAAATTCAAAATCTCTAATCCGACTAATTGACGTACGAGGAGCTCAGATTTGCAAACCGCGTTCAATTTGGAGTTTTCGTTTGGCCGCTACGGCCGATCAAAGTCTGAAAAATCAATTATTTTCGTAAATTTTCCAAAATCCTCATGGTGACTGACTATTTTTTTTGCTATTGAAGTTAGCTGAAATTTTTTAACGGCAATCAATTTCTCTCGTCTTTCTGATGAAAATAAAGTTAAATTCAATAGTCTACGATGATTTTTAAGAAAGTTGCATTTTTTAACAAAATTTCCAAGGGGTTTAGTCATGTTTTTTTTCACGATTTCATCAAAAATTCAAAATCTCTAATCCGACTAATTGACGTACGTGGAGCTCAGATTTGCAAACCGCGTTCAATTTGGAGTTTTCGTTTGGCCGCTACGGCCGATCAAAGTCTGAAAAATCAATTATTTTCGTAAATTTTCGAAAATGTTCACTGTGACTGACTAATTTTTTTCCTATTGAAGTTAGCTGAATTTTTTTAACGGCAATCAATTTCTCTCGTCTTTCTGATGAAAATAAAGTTAAATTCAATAGTCTACGATGATTTTTAAGAAAGTTGCATTTTTTAACAAAATTTCCAAGGGGTTTGGTCATGTTTTTTTTTTCACGATTTCATCAAAAATTCAAAATATCTAATCCGACTAATTGACGTACGAGGAGCTCAGATTTGCAAACCGCGTTCAATTTGGAGTTTTCGTTTGGCCGCTACGGCCGATCAAAGTCTGAAAAATCAATTATTTTCGTAAATTTTCGAAAATGTTCACTGTGACTGACTAATTTGTTTCCTATTGAAGTTAGCTGAAATTTTTTAACGGCAATCAATTTCTCTCGTCTTTCTGATGAAAATAAAGTTAAATTCAATAGTCTACGATGATTTTTAAGAAAGTTGCATTTTTTAACAAAATTTCCAAGGGGGTTGGTCATGTTTTTTTTTCACGATTTCATCAAAAATTCAAAATCTCTAATCCGACTAATTGACGTACGAGGAGCTCAGATTTGCAAACCGCGTTCAATTTGGAGTTTTCGTTTGGCCGCTACGGCCGATCAAAGTCTGAAAAATCAATTATTTTCGTAAATTTTTGAAAATGTTCACTGTGACTGACTAATTTTTTTCCTATTGAAGTTAGCTGAAATTTTTTAACGGCAATCAATTTCTCTCGTCTTTCTGATGAAAATAAAGTTAAATTCAATAGTCTACGATGATTTTTAAGAAAGTTGCATTTTTTAACAAAATTTCCAAGGGGTTTGGTCATGTTTTTTTTTCACGATTTCATCAAAAATTCAAAATATCTAATCCGACTAATTGACGTACGAGGAGCTCAGATTTGCAAACCGCGTTCAATTTGGAGTTTTCGTTTGGCCGCTACGGCCGATCAAAGTCTGAAAAATCAATTATTTTCGTAAATTTTCCAAAATCCTCATGGTGACTGACTAATTTTTTTGCTATTGAAGTTAGCTGAAATTTTTTAACGGCAATCAATTTCTCTCGTCTTTCTGATGAAAATAAAGTTAAATTCAATAGTCTACGATGATTTTTAAGAAAGTTGCATTTTTTAACAAAATTTCCAAGGGGTTTAGTCATGTTTTTTTTCACGATTTCATCAAAAATTCAAAATCTCTAATCCGACTAATTGACGTACGAGGAGCTCAGATTTGCAAACCGCGTTCAATTTGGAGTTTTCGTTTGGCCGCTACGGCCGATCAAAGTCTGAAAAATCAATTATTTTCGTAAATTTTCGAAAATGTTCACTGTGACTGACTAATTTTTTTCCTATTGAAGTTAGCTGAATTTTTTTAACGGCAATCAATTTCTCTCGTCTTTCTGATGAAAATAAAGTTAAATTCAATAGTCTACGATGATTTTTAAGAAAGTTGCATTTTTTAACAAAATTTCCAAGGGGTTTAGTCATGTTTTTTTTCACGATTTCATCAAAAATTCAAAATCTCTAATCCGACTAATTGACGTACGAGGAGCTCAGATTTGCAAACCGCGTTCAATTTGGAGTTTTCGTTTGGCCGCTACGGCCGATCAAAGTCTGAAAAATCAATTATTTTCGTAAATTTTCCAAAATCCTCATGGTGACTGACTATTTTTTTTGCTATTGAAGTTAGCTGAAATTTTTTAACGGCAATCAATTTCTCTCGTCTTTCTGATGACAATAAAGTTAAATTCAATAGTCTACGATGATTTTTAAGAAAGTTGCATTTTTTAACAAAATTTCCAAGGGGTTTAGTCATGTTTTTTTTCACGATTTCATCAAAAATTCAAAATCTCTAATCCGACTAATTGACGTACGAGGAGCTCAGATTTGCAAACCGCGTTCAATTTGGAGTTTTCGTTTGGCCGCTACGGCCGATCAAAGTCTGAAAAATCAATTATTTTCGTAAATTTTCCAAAATCCTCATGGTGACTGACTATTTTTTTTGCTATTGAAGTTAGCTGAAATTTTTTAACGGCAATCAATTTCTCTCGTCTTTCTGATGAAAATAAAGTTAAATTCAATAGTCTACGATGATTTTTAAGAAAGTTGCATTTTTTAACAAAATTTCCAAGGGGTTTAGTCATGTTTTTTTTCACGATTTCATCAAAAATTCAAAATCTCTAATCCGACTAATTGACGTACGAGGAGCTCAGATTTGCAAACCGCGTTCAATTTGGAGTTTTCGTTTGGCCGCTACGGCCGATCAAAGTCTGAAAAATCAATTATTTTCGTAAATTTTCCAAAATCCTCATGGTGACTGACTATTTTTTTTGCTATTGAAGTTAGCTGAAATTTTTTAACGGCAATCAATTTCTCTCGTCTTTCTGATGACAATAAAGTTAAATTCAATAGTCTACGATGATTTTTAAGAAAGTTGCATTTTTTAACAAAATTTCCAAGGGGTTTGGTCATGTTTTTTTTTCACGATTTCATCAAAAATTCAAAATCTCTAATCCGACTAATTGACGTACGAGGAGCTCAGATTTGCAAACCGCGTTCAATTTGGAGTTTTCGTTTGGCCGCTACGGCCGATCAAAGTCTGAAAAATCAATTATTTTCTTAAATTTTCCAAAATCCTCATGGTAACTGACTAATTTTTTTGCTATTGAAGTTAGCTGAAATTTTTTAACGGCAATCAATTTCTCTCGTCTTTCTGATGAAAATAAAGTTAAATTCAATAGTCTACGATGATTTTTAAGAAAGTTGCATTTTTTAACAAAATTTCCAAGGGGTTAGTCATGTCTTTTTTCGTGTTTTCATCAAAAATTAAAAATCTCTAATCCGACTAATTGACGTACGAGGAGCTCAGATTTGCAAACCGCGTTCAATTTGGAGTTTTCGTTTGGCCGCTACGGCCGATCAAAGTCTGAAAAATCAATTATTTTCGTAAATTTTCCAAAATCCTCATGGTGACTGACTATTTTTTTTGCTATTGAAGTTAGCTGAAATTTTTTAACGGCAATCAATTTCTCTCGTCTTTCTGATGACAATAAAGTTAAATTCAATAGTCTACGATGATTTTTAAGAAAGTTGCATTTTTTAACAAAATTTCCAAGGGGTTTGGTCATGTTTTTTTTTCACGATTTCATCAAAAATTCAAAATCTCTAATCCGACTAATTGACGTACGAGGAGCTCAGATTTGCAAACCGCGTTCAATTTGGAGTTTTCGTTTGGCCGCTACGGCCGATCAAAGTCTGAAAAATCAATTATTTTCGTAAATTTTCGAAAATGTTCACTGTGACTGACTAATTTTTTTCCTATTGAAGTTAGCTGAAATTTTTTAACGGCAATCAATTTCTCTCGTCTTTCTGATGAAAATAAAGTTAAATTCAATAGTCTACGATGATTTTTAAGAAAGTTGCATTTTTTAACAAAATTTCCAAGGGGTTTGGTCATGTTTTTTTTTTCACGATTTCATCAAAAATTCAAAATCTCTAATCCGACTAATTGACGTACGAGGAGCTCAGATTTGCAAACCGCGTTCAATTTGGAGTTTTCGTTTGGCCGCTACGGCCGATCAAAGTCTGAAAAATCAATTATTTTCGTAAATTTTTGAAAATGTTCACTGTGACTGACTAATTTTTTTCCTATTGAAGTTAGCTGAAATTTTTTAACGGCAATCAATTTCTCTCGTCTTTCTGATGAAAATAAAGTTAAATTCAATAGTCTACGATGATTTTTAAGAAAGTTGCATTTTTTAACAAAATTTCCAAGGGGTTTAGTCATGTTTTTTTTCACGATTTTATCAAAAATTCAAAATCTCTAATCCGACTAATTGACGTACGAGGAGCTCAGATTTGCAAACCGCGTTCAATTTGGAGTTTTCGTTTGGCCGCTACGGCCGATCAAAGTCTGAAAAATCAATTATTTTCGTAAATTTTCGAAATGTTCACTGTGACTGACTAATTTTTTTCCTATTGAAGTTAGCTGAATTTTTTTAACGGCAATCAATTTCTCTCGTCTTTCTGATGAAAATAAAGTTAAATTCAATAGTCTACGATGATTTTTAAGAAAGTTGCATTTTTTAACAAAATTTCCAAGGGGTTTAGTCATGTTTTTTTTCACGATTTCATCAAAAATTCAAAATCTCTAATCCGACTAATTGACGTACGAGGAGCTCAGATTTGCAAACCGCGTTCAATTTGGAGTTTTCGTTTGGCCGCTACGGCCGATCAAAGTCTGAAAAATCAATTATTTTCGTAAATTTTCCAAAATCCTCATGGTGACTGACTATTTTTTTTGCTATTGAAGTTAGCTGAAATTTTTTAACGGCAATCATTTTCTCTCGTCTTTCTGATGACAATAAAGTTAAATTCAATAGTCTACGATGATTTTTAAGAAAGTTGCATTTTTTAACAAAATTTCCAAGGGGTTTAGTCATGTTTTTTTTCACGATTTCATCAAAAATTCAAAATCTCTAATCCGACTAATTGACGTACGAGGAGCTCAGATTTGCAAACCGCGTTCAATTTGGAGTTTTCGTTTGGCCGCTACGGCCGATCAAAGTCTGAAAAATCAATTATTTTCGTAAATTTTCGAAAATGTTCACTGTGACTGACTAATTTTTTTTCTATTGAAGTTAGCTGAAATTTTTTAACGGCAATCAATTTCTCTCGTCTTTCTGATGAAAATAAAGTTAAATTCAATAGTCTACGATAATTTTTAAGAAAGTTGCATTTTTTAACAAAATTTCCAAGGGGTTTGGTCATGTTTTTTTTTCACGATTTCATCAAAAATTCAAAATCTCTAATCCGACTAATTGACGTACGAGGAGCTCAGATTTGCAAACCGCGTTCAATTTGGAGTTTTCGTTTGGCCGCTACGGCCGATCAAAGTCTGAAAAATCAATTATTTTCGTAAATTTTCCAAAATCCTCATGGTGACTGACTATTTTTTTTGCTATTGAAGTTAGCTGAAATTTTTTAACGGCAATCAATTTCTCTCGTCTTTCTGATGACAATAAAGTTAAATTCAATAGTCTACGATGATTTTTAAGAAAGTTGCATTTTTTAACAAAATTTCCAAGGGGTTTAGTCATGTTTTTTTTCACGATTTCATCAAAAATTCAAAATCTCTAATCCGACTAATTGACGTACGAGGAGCTCAGATTTGCAAACCGCGTTCAATTTGGAGTTTTCGTTTGGCCGCTACGGCCGATCAAAGTCTGAAAAATCAATTATTTTCGTAAATTTTCGAAAATGTTCACTGTGACTGACTAATTTTTTTTCTATTGAAGTTAGCTGAAATTTTTTAACGGCAATCAATTTCTCTCGTCTTTCTGATGAAAATAAAGTTAAATTCAATAGTCTACGATAATTTTTAAGAAAGTTGCATTTTTTAACAAAATTTCCAAGGGGTTTGGTCATGTTTTTTTTTCACGATTTCATCAAAAATTCAAAATCTCTAATCCGACTAATTGACGTACGAGGAGCTCAGATTTGCAAACCGCGTTCAATTTGGAGTTTTCGTTTGGCCGCTACGGCCGATCAAAGTCTGAAAAATCAATTATTTTCGTAAATTTTCGAAAATGTTCACTGTGACTGACTAATTTTTTTGCTATTGAAGTTAGCTGAAATTTTTTAACGGCAATCAATTTCTCTCGTCTTTCTGATGAAAATAAAGTTAAATTCAATAGTCTACGATGATTTTTAAGAAAGTTGCATTTTTTAACAAAATTTCCAAGGGGGTTAGTCATGTCTTTTTTCGTGTTTTCATCAAAAATTTAAAATCTCTAATCCGACTAATTGACGGACGAGGAGCTCAGATTTGCAAACCGCGTTCAATTTGGAGTTTTCGTTTGGCCGCTACGGCCGATCAAAGTCTGAAAAATCAATTATTTTCGTAAATTTTCGAAAATGTTCACTGTGACTGACTAATTTTTTTCCTATTGAAGTTAACTGAAATTTTTTAACGGCAATCAATTTCTCTCGTCTTTCTGATGAAAATAAAGTTAAATTCAATAGTCTACGATGATTTTTAAGAAAGTTGCATTTTTTAACAAAATTTCCAAGGGGTTTAGTCATGTTTTTTTTCACGATTTCATCAAAAATTCAAAATCTCTAATCCGACTAATTGACGTACGAGGAGCTCAGATTTGCAAACCGCGTTCAATTTGGAGTTTTCGTTTGGCCGCTACGGCCGATCAAAGTCTGAAAAATCAATTATTTTCGTAAATTTTCGAAAATGTTCACTGTGACTGACTAATTTTTTTCCTATTGAAGTTAACTGAAATTTTTTAACGGCAATCAATTTCTCTCGTCTTTCTGATGAAAATAAAGTTAAATTCAATAGTCTACGATGATTTTTAAGAAAGTTGCATTTTTTAACAAAATTTCCAAGGGGTTTGGTCATGTTTTTTTTTCACGATTTCATCAAAAATTCAAAATCTCTAATCCGACTAATTGACGTACGAGGAGCTCAGATTTGCAAACCGCGTTCAATTTGGAGTTTTCGTTTGGCCGCTACGGCCGATCAAAGTCTGAAAAATCAATTATTTTCGTAAATTTTCGAAAATGTTCACTGTGACTGACTAATTTTTTTCCTATTGAAGTTAGCTGAAATTTTTGAACGGCAATCAATTTCTCTCGTCTTTCTGATGAAAATAAAGTTAAATTCAATAGTCTACGATGATTTTTAAGAAAGTTGCATTTTTTAACAAAATTTCCAAGGGGTTTAGTCATGTTTTTTTTCACGATTTCATCAAAAATTCAAAATCTCTAATCCGACTAATTGACGTACGTGGAGCTCAGATTTGCAAACCGCGTTCAATTTGGAGTTTTCGTTTGGCCGCTACGGCGGATCAAAGTCTGAAAAATCAATTATTTTCGTAAATTTTCTAAAATGTTCACTGTGACTGACTAATTTTTTTCCTATTGAAGTTAGCTGAAATTTTTTAACGGCAATCAATTTCTCTCGTCTTTCTGATGAAAATAAAGTTAAATTCAATAGTCTACGATGATTTTTAAGAAAGTTGCATTTTTTAACAAAATTTCCAAGGGGTTTAGTCATGTTTTTTTTCACGATTTCATCAGAAATTCAAAATCTCTAATCCGACTAATTGACGTACGAGGAGCTCAGATTTGCAAACCGCGTTCAATTTGGAGTTTTCGTTTGGCCGCTACGGCCGATCAAAGTCTGAAAAATCAATTATTTTCGTAAATTTTCCAAAATCCTCATGGTGACTGACTATTTTTTTTGCTATTGAAGTTAGCTGAAATTTTTTAACGGCAATCAATTTCTCTCGTCTTTCTGATGAAAATAAAGTTAAATTCAATAGTCTACGATGATTTTTAAGAAAGTTGCATTTTTTAACAAAATTTCTAAGGGGTTTAGTCATGTTTTTTTTCACGATTTCATCAGAAATTCAAAATCTCTAATCCGACTAATTGACGTACGAGGAGCTCAGATTTGCAAACCGCGTTCAATTTGGAGTTTTCGTTTGGCCGCTACGGCCGATCAAAGTCTGAAAAATCAATTATTTTCGTAAATTTTCGAAAATGTTCACTGTGACTGACTAATTTTTTTCCTATTGAAGTTAGCTGAAATTTTTTAACGGCAATCAATTTCTCTCGTCTTTCTGATGAAAATAAAGTTAAATTCAATAGTCTACGATGATTTTTAAGAAAGTTGCATTTTTTAACAAAATTTCCAAGGGGTTTAGTCATGTTTTTTTTTCACGATTTCATCAGAAATTCAAAATCTCTAATCCGACTAATTGACGTACGAGGAGCTTAGATTTGCAAACCGCGTTCAATTTGGAGTTTTCGTTTGGCCGCTACGGCCGATCAAAGTCTGAAAAATCAATTATTTTCGTAAATTTTCGAAAATGTTCACTGTGACTGACTAATTTTTTTCCTATTGAAGTTAGCTGAAATTTTTTTAACGGCAATCAATTTCTCTCGTCTTTCTGATGAAAATAAAGTTAAATTCAATAGTCTACGATGATTTTTAAGAAAGTTGCATTTTTTAACAAAATTTCTAAGGGGTTTAGTCATGTTTTTTTTCACGATTTCATCAAAAATTCAAAATCTCTAATCCGACTAATTGACGTACGAGGAGCTCAGATTTGCAAACCGCGTTCAATTTGGAGTTTTCGTTTGGCCGCTACGGCCGATCAAAGTCTGAAAAATCAATTATTTTCGTAAATTTTCCAAAATCCTCATGGTGACTGACTATTTTTTTTGCTATTGAAGTTAGCTGAAATTTTTTAACGGCAATCAATTTCTCTCGTCTTTCTGATGAAAATAAAGTTAAATTCAATAGTCTACGATGATTTTTAAGAAAGTTGCATTTTTTAACAAAATTTCCAAGGGGTTTAGTCATGTTTTTTTTTCACGATTTCATCAGAAATTCAAAATCTCTAATCCGACTAATTGACGTACGAGGAGCTCAGATTTGCAAACCGCGTTCAATTTGGAGTTTTCGTTTGGCCGCTACGGCCGATCAAAGTCTGAAAAATCAATTATTTTCGTAAATTTTCGAAAATGTTCACTGTGACTGACTAATTTTTTTCCTATTGAAATTAGCTGAAATTTTTTAACGGCAATCAATTTCTCTCGTCTTTCTGATGAAAATAAAGTTAAATTCAATAGTCTACGATGATTTTTAAGAAAGTTGCATTTTTTAACAAAATTTCCAAGGGGTTTAGTCATGTTTTTTTTTCACGATTTCATCAGAAATTCAAAATCTCTAATCCGACTAATTGACGTACGAGGAGCTTAGATTTGCAAACCGCGTTCAATTTGGAGTTTTCGTTTGGCCGCTACGGCCGATCAAAGTCTGAAAAATCAATTATTTTCGTAAATTTTCGAAAATGTTCACTGTGACTGACTAATTTTTTTCCTATTGAAGTTAGCTGAAATTTTTTTAACGGCAATCAATTTCTCTCGTCTTTCTGATGAAAATAAAGTTAAATTCAATAGTCTACGATGATTTTTAAGAAAGTTGCATTTTTTAACAAAATTTCCAAGGGGTTTAGTCATGTTTTTTTTCACGATTTCATCAAAAATTCAAAATCTCTAATCCGACTAATTGACGTACGAGGAGCTCAGATTTGCAAACCGCGTTCAATTTGGAGTTTTCGTTTGGCCGCTACGGCCGATCAAAGTCTGAAAAATCAATTATTTTCGTAAATTTTCGAAAATGTTCACTGTGACTGACTAATTTTTTTCCTATTGAAGTTAGCTGAAATTTTTTAACGGCAATCAATTTCTCTCGTCTTTCTGATGAAAATAAAGTTAAATTCAATAGTCTACGATGATTTTTAAGAAAGTTGCATTTTTTAACAAAATTTCCAAGGGGTTTAGTCATGTTTTTTTTTCACGATTTCATCAGAAATTCAAAATCTCTAATCCGACTAATTGACGTACGAGGAGCTCAGATTTGCAAACCGCGTTCAATTTGGAGTTTTCGTTTGGCCGCTACGGCCGATCAAAGTCTGAAAAATCAATTATTTTCGTAAATTTTCGAAAATGTTCACTGTGACTGACTAATTTTTTTCCTATTGAAGTTAGCTGAAATTTTTTAACGGCAATCAATTTCTCTCGTCTTTCTGATGAAAATAAAGTTAAATTCAATAGTCTACGATGATTTTTAAGAAAGTTGCATTTTTTAACAAAATTTCCAAGGGGTTTAGTCATGTTTTTTTTCACGATTTCATCAAAAATTCAAAATCTCTAATCCGACTAATTGACGTACGAGGAGCTCAGATTTGCAAACCGCGTTCAATTTGGAGTTTTCGTTTGGCCGCTACGGCCGATCAAAGTCTGAAAAATCAATTATTTTCGTAAATTTTCCAAAATCCTCATGGTGACTGACTATTTTTTTTGCTATTGAAGTTAGCTGAAATTTTTTAACGGCAATCAATTTCTCTCGTCTTTCTGATGAAAATAAAGTTAAATTCAATAGTCTACGATGATTTTTAAGAAAGTTGCATTTTTTAACAAAATTTCCAAGGGGTTTAGTCATGTTTTTTTTCACGATTTCATCAAAAATTCAAAATCTCTAATCCGACTAATTGACGTACGAGGAGCTCAGATTTGCAAACCGCGTTCAATTTGGAGTTTTCGTTTGGCCGCTACGGCCGATCAAAGTCTGAAAAATCATTTATTTTCGTAAATTTTCGAAAATGTTCACTGTGACTGACTAATTTTTTTCCTATTGAAGTTAGCTGAAATTTTTTAACGGCAATCAATTTCTCTCGTCTTTCTGATGAAAATAAAGTTAAATTCAATAGTCTACGATGATTTTTAAGAAAGTTGCATTTTTTAACAAAATTTCCAAGGGGTTTAGTCATGTTTTTTTTCACGATTTCATCAAAAATTCAAAATCTCTAATCCGACTAATTGACGTACGAGGAGCTCAGATTTGCAAACCGCGTTCAATTTGGAGTTTTCGTTTGGCCGCTACGGCCGATCAAAGTCTGAAAAATCAATTATTTTCGTAAATTTTCCAAAATCCTCATGGTGACTGACTATTTTTTTTGCTATTGAAGTTAGCTGAAATTTTTTAACGGCAATCAATTTCTCTCGTCTTTCTGATGAAAATAAAGTTAAATTCAATAGTCTACGATGATTTTTAAGAAAGTTGCATTTTTTAACAAAATTTCCAAGGGGTTTAGTCATGTTTTTTTTCACGATTTCATCAAAAATTCAAAATCTCTAATCCGACTAATTGACGTACGAGGAGCTCAGATTTGCAAACCGCGTTCAATTTGGAGTTTTCGTTTGGCCGCTACGGCCGATCAAAGTCTGAAAAATCAATTATTTTCGTAAATTTTCCAAAATCCTCATGGTGACGACTATTTTTTTTGCTATTGAAGTTAGCTGAAATTTTTTAACGGCAATCAATTTCTCTCGTCTTTCTGATGAAAATAAAGTTAAATTCAATAGTCTACGATGATTTTTAAGAAAGTTGCATTTTTTAACAAAATTTCTAAGGGGTTTAGTCATGTTTTTTTTCACGATTTCATCAGAAATTCAAAATCTCTAATCCGACTAATTGACGTACGAGGAGCTCAGATTTGCAAACCGCGTTCAATTTGGAGTTTTCGTTTGGCCGCTACGGCCGATCAAAGTCTGAAAAATCAATTATTTTCGTAAATTTTCCAAAATCCTCATGGTGACTGACTATTTTTTTTGCTATTGAAGTTAGCTGAAATTTTTTAACGGCAATCAATTTCTCTCGTCTTTCTGATGAAAATAAAGTTAAATTCAATAGTCTACGATGATTTTTAAGAAAGTTGCATTTTTTAACAAAATTTCTAAGGGGTTTAGTCATGTTTTTTTTCACGATTTCATCAGAAATTCAAAATCTCTAATCCGACTAATTGACGTACGAGGAGCTCAGATTTGCAAACCGCGTTCAATTTGGAGTTTTCGTTTGGCCGCTACGGCCGATCAAAGTCTGAAAAATCAATTATTTTCGTAAATTTTCGAAAATGTTCACTGTGACTGACTAATTTTTTTCCTATTGAAGTTAGCTGAAATTTTTTAACGGCAATCAATTTCTCTCGTCTTTCTGATGAAAATAAAGTTAAATTCAATAGTCTACGATGATTTTTAAGAAAGTTGCATTTTTTAACAAAATTTCCAAGGGGTTTAGTCATGTTTTTTTTCACGATTTCATCAAAAATTCAAAATCTCTAATCCGACTAATTGACGTACGAGGAGCTCAGATTTGCAAACCGCGTTCAATTTGGAGTTTTCGTTTGGCCGCTACGGCCGATCAAAGTCTGAAAAATCAATTATTTTCGTAAATTTTCCAAAATCCTCATGGTGACTGACTATTTTTTTTCCTATTGAAGTTAGCTGAAATTTTTTAACGGCAATCAATTTCTCTCGTCTTTCTGATGAAAATAAAGTTAAATTCAATAGTCTACGATGATTTTTAAGAAAGTTGCATTTTTTAACAAAATTTCCAAGGGGTTTAGTCATGTTTTTTTTCACGATTTCATCAGAAATTCAAAATCTCTAATCCGACTAATTGACGTACGAGGAGCTCAGATTTGCAAACCGCGTTCAATTTGGAGTTTTCGTTTGGCCGCTACGGCCGATCAAAGTCTGAAAAATCAATTATTTTCGTAAATTTTCCAAAATCCTCATGGTGACTGACTATTTTTTTTGCTATTGAAGTTAGCTGAAATTTTTTAACGGCAATCAATTTCTCTCGTCTTTCTGAGATGAAAATAAAGTTAAATTCAATAGTCTACGATGATTTTTAAGAAAGTTGCATTTTTTAACAAAATTTCTAAGGGGTTTAGTCATGTTTTTTTTCACGATTTCATCAGAAATTCAAAATCTATAATCCGACTAATTGACGTACGAGGAGCTCAGATTTGCAAACCGCGTTCAATTTGGAGTTTTCGTTTGGCCGCTACGGCCGATCAAAGTCTGAAAAATCAATTATTTTCGTAAATTTTCGAAAATGTTCACTGTGACTGACTAATTTTTTTCCTATTGAAGTTAGCTGAAATTTTTTAACGGCAATCAATTTCTCTCGTCTTTCTGATGAAAATAAAGTTAAATTCAATAGTCTACGATGATTTTTAAGAAAGTTGCATTTTTTAACAAAATTTCCAAGGGGTTTAGTCATGTTTTTTTTCACGATTTCATCAAAAATTCAAAATCTCTAATCCGACTAATTGACGTACGAGGAGCTCAGATTTGCAAACCGCGTTCAATTTGGAGTTTTCGTTTGGCCGCTACGGCCGATCAAAGTCTGAAAAATCAATTATTTTCGTAAATTTTCCAAAATCCTCATGGTGACTGACTATTTTTTTTGCTATTGAAGTTAGCTGAAATTTTTTAACGGCAATCAATTTCTCTCGTCTTTCTGATGAAAATAAAGTTAAATTCAATAGTCTACGATGATTTTTAAGAAAGTTGCATTTTTTAACAAAATTTCCAAGGGGTTTGGTCATGTTTTCTTTTCACGATTTCATCAAAAATTTAAAATCTCTAATCCGACTAATTGACGTACGAGGAGCTCAGATTTGCAAACCGCGTTCAATTTGGAGTTTTCGTTTGGCCGCTACGGCCGATCAAAGTCTGAAAAATCAATTATTTTCGTAAATTTTCGAAAATGTTCACTGACTGACTAATTTTTTTCCTATTGAAGTTAGCTGAAATTTTTTAACGGCAATCAATTTCTCTCGTCTTTCTGATGAAAATAAAGTTAAATTCAATAGTCTACGATGATTTTTAAGAAAGTTGCATTTTTTAACAAAATTTCCAAGGGGTTTAGTCATGTTTTTTTTCACGATTTCATCAAAAATTCAAAATCTCTAATCCGACTAATTGACGTACGAGGAGCTCAGATTTGCAAACCGCGTTCAATTTGGAGTTTTCGTTTGGCCGCTACGGCCGATCAAAGTCTGAAAAATCAATTATTTTCGTAAATTTTCGAAAATGTTCACTGTGACTGACTAATTTTTTTCCTATTGAAGTTAGCTGAAATTTTTTAACGGCAATCAATTTCTCTCGTCTTTCTGATGAAAATAAAGTTAAATTCAATAGTCTACGATGATTTTTAAGAAAGTTGCATTTTTTAACAAAATTTCCAAGGGGTTTAGTCATGTTTTTTTTCACAATTTCATCAGAAATTCATAATCTCTAATCCGACTAATTGACGTACGAGGAGCTTAGATTTGCAAACCGCGTTCAATTTGGAGTTTTCGTTTGGCCGCTACGGCCGATCAAAGTCTGAAAAATCAATTATTTTCGTAAATTTTCGAAAATGTTCACTGTGACTGACTAATTTTTTTCCTATTGAAGTTAGCTGAAATTTTTTAACGGCAATCAATTTCTCTCGTCTTTCTGATGAAAATAAAGTTAAATTCAATAGTCTACGATGATTTTTAAGAAAGTTGCATTTTTTAACAAAATTTCCAAGGTTTAGTCATGTTTTTTTTCACGATTTCATCAGAAATTCAAAATCTCTAATCCGACTAATTGACGTACGAGGAGCTTAGATTTGCAAACCGCGTTCAATTTGGAGTTTTCGTTTGGCCGCTACGGCCGATCAAAGTCTGAAAAATCAATTATTTTCGTAAATTTTCGAAAATGTTCACTGTGACTGACTAATTTTTTTCCTATTGAAGTTAGCTGAAATTTTTTAACGGCTATCATTTTCTCTCGTCTTTCTGATGAAAATAAAGTTAAATTCAATAGTCTACGATGATTTTTAAGAAAGTTGCATTTTTTAACTAAATTTCCAAGGGGTTTAGTCATGTTTTTTTTCACGATTTCATCAGAAATTCAAAATCTCTAATCCGACTAACTGACGTACGAGGAGCTCAGATTTGCAAACCGCGTTCAAATTGGAGTTTTCGTTTGGCCGCTACGGCCGATCAAAGTCTGAAAAATCAATTATTTTCGTAAATTTTCGAAAATGTTCACTGTGACTGACTAATTTTTTTCCTATTGAAGTTAGCTGAAATTTTTTAACGGCAATCAATTTATCTCGTCTTTCTGATGAAAATAAAGTTAAATTCAATAGTCTACGATGATTTTTAAGAAAGTTGCATTTTTTAACTAAATTTCCAAGGGGTTTAGTCATGTTTTTTTTCACGATTTCATCAGAAATTCAAAATCTCTAATCCGACTAATTGACGTACGAGGAGCTTAGATTTGCAAACCGCGTTCAATTTGGAGTTTTCGTTTGGCCGCTACGGCCGATCAAAGTCTGAAAAATCAATTATTTTCGTAAATTTTCGAAAATGTTCACTGTGACTGACTAATTTTTTTCCTATTGAAGTTAGCTGAAATTTTTTAACGGCAATCAATTTATCTCGTCTTTCTGATGAAAATAAAGTTAAATTCAATAGTCTACGATGATTTTTAAGAAAGTTGCATTTTTTAACAAAATTTCCAAGGGGTTTAGTCATGTTTTTTTTCACGATTTCATCAGAAATTCAAAATCTCTAATCCGACTAATTGACGTACGAGGAGCTCAGATTTGCAAACCGCGTTCAATATGGAGTTTTCGTTTGGCCGCTACGGCCGATCAAAGTCTGAAAAATCAATTATTTTCGTAAATTTTCGAAAATGTTCACTGTGACTGACTAATTTTTTTCCTATTGAAGTTAGCTGAAATTTTTTAACGGCAATCAATTTATCTCGTCTTTCTGATGAAAATAAAGTTAAATTCAATAGTCTACGATGATTTTTAAGAAAGTTGCATTTTTTAACTAAATTTCCAAGGGGTTTAGTCATGTTTTTTTTCACGATTTCATCAGAAATTCAAAATCTCTAATCCGACTAATTGACGTACGAGGAGCTCAGATTTGCAAACCGCGTTCAATTTGGAGTTTTCGTTTGGCCGCTACGGCCGATCAAAGTCTGAAAAATCAATTATTTTCGTAAATTTTCGAAAATGTTCACTGTGACTGACTAATTTTTTTCCTATTGAAGTTAGCTGAAATTTTTTAACGGCAATCAATTTCTCTCGTCTTTCTGATGAAAATAAAGTTAAATTCAATAGTCTACGATGATTTTTAAGAAAGTTGCATTTTTTAACAAAATTTCCAAGGGGTTTAGTCATGTTTTTTTTCACAATTTCATCAGAAATTCATAATCTCTAATCCGACTAATTGACGTACGAGGAGCTTAGATTTGCAAACCGCGTTCAATTTGGAGTTTTCGTTTGGCCGCTACGGCCGATCAAAGTCTGAAAAATCAATTATTTTCGTAAATTTTCGAAAATGTTCACTGTGACTGACTAATTTTTTTCCTATTGAAGTTAGCTGAAATTTTTTAACGGCAATCAATTTCTCTCGTCTTTCTGATGAAAATAAAGTTAAATTCAATAGTCTACGATGATTTTTAAGAAAGTTGCATTTTTTAACAAAATTTCCAAGGGGTTTGTTTAGTCATGTTTTTTTTCACGATTTCATCAAAAATTCAAAATCTCTAATCCGACTAATTGACGTCCGTGGAGCTCAGATTTGCAAACCGCGTTCAATTTGGAGTTTTCGTTTGGCCGCTACGGCCGATCAAAGTCTGAAAAATCAATTATTTTCGTAAATTTTCGAAAATGTTCACTGTGACTGACTAATTTTTTTCCTATTGAAGTTAGCTGAAATTTTTTAACGGCAATCAATTTCTCTCGTCTTTCTGATGAAAATAAAGTTAAATTCAATAGTCTACGATGATTTTTAAGAAAGTTGCATTTTTTAACAAAATTTCCAAGGGGTTTTAGTCATGTTTTTTTTCACGATTTCATCAAAAATTCAAAATCTCTAATCCGACTAATTGACGTACGAGGAGCTCAGATTTGCAAACCGCGTTCAATTTGGAGTTTTCGTTTGGCCGCCACGGCCGATCAAAGTCTGAAAATTCAATTATTTTCGTAAATTTTCCAAAATCCTCATGGTGACTGACTATTTTTTTTTGCTATTGAAGTTAGCTGAAATTTTTTAACGGCAATCAATTTCTCTCGTCTTTCTGATGAAAATAAAGTTAAATTCAATAGTCTACGATGATTTTTAAGAAAGTTGCATTTTTTAACAAAATTTCCAAGGGGTTTAGTCATGTTTTTTTTCACGATTTCATCAAAAATTCAAAATCTCTAATCCGACTAATTGACGTACGAGGAGCTCAGATTTGCAAACCGCGTTCAATTTGGAGTTTTCGTTTGGCCGCTACGGCCGATCAAATTGTGATTTCTTTTTATTGTGTTGTTGAATTTTGTACCGTAAAAAAGTTTTCGATATAATTAAATTATTTTCAAGACTTTCTGCAGAAGTCTAATGAACCCGCCTTGACAGAAAGTAGAAAACTTTGCGTGAGACACCCTCATTCGAGAAAAATAATGGGCGCGTTCGGGCGTCGCGGCGTTGAATTAAAAAATCGCCCTCCATCCGTTCTAACGTAAATTTATAGGGGACGTTAATACAATTTCAAAAACGCTGACAGTGATCCAGGAAGCAATTTTTAATTTTTAAGGTATAAATATACGAATTTAATTAAATCCACAGAAATTACCAATTCCGGCGGAGGCGCCTGGCGACGAATCATTTTCTAGACGTTCCCGCCGAATGCAAATTAATGATTAATTAAATTTCAGCTTTTAGAAATCCAACGAGCTCGCAAGAGTTATTAAAGTTACGGAGAAGGCGTCTTGCATTACCAATTGCGCATTGTGGAGAACGACATTTGCAGGTGTTAATTAATGTGTTCCTATTTTACTGTGATTATGCAGGGTGTCTCGTGAATCTGGAAATTTTTAAAAATTTGCAATTTGACTTAGAATTAATGTATTTTTGACATACTATGAAATAGTTGACGTTCCCTTGCTGAAAACAAAATGGCGACGTTTGAAAATTGAATTGGAAGATTGCGAAATTTACATCTCGCGATTGGAAAAATTGTAAAAAATCTGTCGCTCACGGAATTGCCTTCAAAATTTGCTAATCGGCTTAGAATTAATGTATTTTTAACATACTGTAAAATTGTTGACATTCCTTTGTGTAATATGTAACAATAGCAAATTTTTCATTAAAGTACTTCGGATAAGGGAAAATTCGCCCGAATTTTTTATCCGCCGTAAATCACGAAATCACGAATTTAAACGGCCGACCCTCTCCGAAAAAGGGAAAAATCCGAAACTCTGGAGCCGAAATTATCTCCCTCTCACAAGTGCAAATGAAATATTACCACTCCCGAAAATACCTTTTATCCCGATTCTCGTAAAATTACTCTCTCCCCCACTAACCCACATTTGAATCTTTTATGAGATATTAAAGCCCCCCCTCGGTTCGCGGATTCTGGTTAGAAACGATGAGATGAATCGAGAGTGGAGTTTATTTTATAGTATATTATGCAACTTGTGAAACATTAAAGTGCTTGTGAAGTAATTGAAATGTAATTTTCGAAGATGACAGTGGAAAAAATGTGCGTTTATAGTGTAATTTTTGAAGATGATAACTTTCTTATACGTTGACCTTGAAAATACATTTGGCGGTAAATTGCAATACTGTTGTATTGGAGTTTCGATGGATTGATCGGTGCTATTAGCATCTTCGTTTTCGTTGGATAGATTGTAGGAGAAGGGATAAGCAGCGGCGGCTCGTGAATTTTCGTAGAGGAGGATTTTCGTGCAGCACTTTCGTTTTAGTCCAATTTTCTTCCCGTCTGTTTTGTATAATAAATGCATCAAATTTTTTAACTTTAAAATCCCCTCCAGGATCGAGTTGCTAATTCAACCCTGTTTTATCCTTAACGAGATTACGTTTAATATCGAAAGAGAGAGAGAGAGAGAGACAATAAATTTATTGGTCAACCAGAGGTCTTTCAGCCTTTTAATATCGATTTAATCTAAAGTGCGTTGACGTTAAATATAATTTTAATAACGGATTACGCAATATAATGGCATCGGATGTAAATCAATCATCAGCGTCATTTAATTAGTTTGCGGTTAAACACGTTAAAATCGCAACGGGTTTGCCGAGCTTTACATGCGGCCGTATTATTTTCTCATTGTCAACAAAGTGCTTTTACTAGTTTTAACTGAAAACATGACTAAGTGGGGATAATCCAACCCCAACACAGTTTACCACCACAAGGAATTCAACGGTGTTTCAAATACTTATATTCCAATAGTAATCTCCGTTTCCCCATCAGCAACTAACTACACCGATGAGACTTGAAAGGTCGAAACTGGTGTTCTGATGGGGGAACAATATTTAATGTTTACATTATTATTGTTACATTGCCGCTGGCAATGTCCATATCTTGTCGGTGTTAAAGCCACCCGGATTTGGTTCAGTACAGCATTCAGGCAATAGATGTCGCCACTTTGGCGTTTCCACCACAAGAAATGTTAATAATATATTATTATTTTCTAAAATTATGTCCTTAAGTCAACATCACTTTTCGATTTGACCGACTTGAAAAATGGGGCATTATTTACGAGGAAATCAAAACTGAACCCACAATCCCCGGGTCGCTCTCCTGAGCCTCTTATCGTGCAACATAAAAATTTCAGGGATTAATCAGGAAGCCGAAGCACATCGAGTCACGTCCCTTGGTGGAGATCAGGCTCGCACTTTAGACGTTTCTTCTTAAATAATAAATTGCGAGGTGCATTTCATCTCCCACTACTCAAGGCAAATTAATACATGTGTGGGAGGTCAATTCACAAAAGATTAGTTATATACGGAAAGAGCGAAAATGTTAAAATTGCACTTTTTCTACTCTTCCGCCTCTAAATACGTAATTTACGTTTTTACAATTTTTTCAATCGCGAGATGTAAATTTCGCAACCTCCAAGTTTCGAGTGCCGCCATTTTGTTTTCAGTAAGGGAACATCAACCATTTTACAGTAAGTCAAAAATACATTAATTCTAAGCCGATTTACAAATTTTGAAGGCAATTGCGTGAGCGACTGATTTTTTACAATTTTTCCAATCGCGAGATGTAAATTTCGCAATCTTCCAATTCAATTTTCAAACGTCGCCATTTTGTTTTCAGCAAGCGAACGTCAACTATTTTACAGTATGTCAAAAATGCATTAATTCTAAACCGATTTGCAAATTTTGAAGGCAATTCCGTGAGCGACAGATTTTTAAGAATTTTTCCAATCGCGAGATGTAAATTTCGCAATCTTCCAATTCAATTTTCAAACGTCGCCATTTTGTTTTCAGCAAGGGAAGGTCAACTATTTTACAGTATGTCAAAAATACATTAATTCTAAGCCGATCTGCAAATTTTGAAGGCAATTCCGTGAGCGACTGATTTTTTACAATTTTTCCAATCGCGAGATGTAAATTTCGCAATCTTCCAATTCAATTTTTAAACGTCGCCATTTTGTTTTCAGCAAGGGAACGTCAACTATTTTACAGTAAGTCAAAAATACGTTAATTCTGAGCCGATTTGCAAATTTTGAAGGCAATTCCGTGAGCGACAGATTTTTCAGAATTTTTCCAATCGCGAGATGTAAATTTCGCAATCTTCCAATTCAATTTTCAAACGTCGCCATTTTGTTTTCAGCAAGGCAACGTCAACTATTTTACAGTATGTCAAAAATACATTAATTCTAAGCCGATTTGCAAATTTTGAAGGCAATTGCGTGAGCGACTGATTTTTTACAATTTTTCCAATCGCGAGATGTAAATTTCGCAATCTTCAAATTCAATTTTCAAACGTCGCCATTTTGTTTTCAGCAAGGCAACGTCAACTATTTTACAGTATGTCAAAAATACATTAATTCTAAGCCGATTTGCAAATTTTGAAGGCAATTGCGTGAGCGACTGATTTTTTACAATTTTTCCAATCGCGAGATGTAAATTTCGCAATCTTCAAATTCAATTTTCAAACGTCGCCATTTTGTTTTCAGCAAGGGAACGTCAACTATTTTATAGTAAGTCAAAAATACATTAATTCTAAGCCGATTTGCAAATTTTGAAGGCAATTGCGTGAGCGACAGATTTTTTACAATTTTTCCAATCGCGAGATGTAAATTTCGCTAAATAATATTTCACGTTTTTCAAAGAGGGCGCCCTTTTATTTCCTCACGTTGATCCGATAATACCAGACGCAGCAGATGCTGCATAAACTTTAATTCACATCGCCCTTTATACTCTGGAGGAAATCCACTTTTTTTGCCCATAAAGGACTCATTTAAAAATATTCGTTTCACAAAGTTCACTTTTGTAAATTAAACCTTTGACTATGAAAGTTATAATAGATGCGTGGTTATCGTGTTAACAGCACGGAATCTTTTTATTTTAATTTTCCTCCTTTTTTTGCTTTGGTGTAGGCGATCAGCTGTTTGAACGGAATTTTAGGTAATATATTTAAATAAATTCGAAATTAGCCATTCAGATAAATTCGAAATTAAATGAAGGTCAGACGAACACAACGACCACGGCTACGGGCGGATATTTCTCGGCGAGAAAAATGTTCCACCCGGGCGATGAATCGAACCCGCTCGACTCGCGATGCAGCAGGCAGATGCTCGCGCCACACCCACTACACCTTCCTCCCTTTTGTTTCCGAACTATAGCCTTGCTGCCCTTATTTATAAACAACAAATCTTTATTGCTAAGAACTTTACATAAGAAAATTATTTGTACATTTGGGTAAATCAGGTTTTATTTATTACCGCAAAATTTCAAGTTTAAAGTTGAATTATATAATTCTGTAAAAAACTATACATAGTTATACAGGGTGTCCAAAAAGTATGGAATATCCCGTATAGCTCAGTAAATATCCACTTCAGAGAAATCAAGTTTTATGCCGTTAAAAAAACGGTTGAGTATAATAAAGATGTGCCTTATCATTTAAAAAATGTAAGTGTTATTCGTTGCTCTTTTGTTTATAGCAAAAAATAAAATTGATAAACCCGATGTGGTAGATAACTAAGTGTTAAATAACTTCTATTTTAAACTATTTTCTCTAAAGTGGAGCTATACAGGATATTCCATACTTTTCGGACACCCTGTATATCAAATCGGTCGTTTTACCGATTCGGTTATTTTGCCGTCTTCTATAATGGCGCATATATTTCAATATGCGTGTTCACTCGATACTGCCGTCAACCGTATATCGGTATCGTGTGAACACGCATGTTGAAATATATGCGCCATTATAGAAGACGGCAAAATAACCGAATCGGTAAAACGACCGATTCGGTGCCGTATGTTAATATTATCAGTCTAAGTATTCATTAAATTCAGAATACATTGATTGATGAGGCAATTAGGAGTTAAAAATCCATATTCGCTGCATGGAGAGCCTTTGATAAAAGAATGAAAGAGCCCCCGGTCGTGTTTCACCCATCATAAATCAACGTCTGTATACGCGAATAGATTTTTTTTTACAAAAAGCGATAATTTCAACCCCGGCTACAAAATTCTAGGCATGGAGAAGCGCTGATAAAAATTGCAAATCGTGGAAAATTTTAGAGATCAATAAAAACACAAAACCACCCGTTTAGTAATTGTAAATTTTACTGCGGATTTTTCTGTGCGTGCGTGACAAATCCTCAGCACGGAAAAATCCATTTCTGGACGAGCAATGAACGATGTTAATTTTCAACTGTTTCCTATTATCCAAGAAAACATTTTCTTAATAATTTCTAAAGCCAATTCATTTCCACGCATTTTCCTTACCGAAATTTCAAAATCGCACGTCGCAATCAGAAACTGTGATTTTTTTAAATTGAAACAATCACTTTTTTATGTCGCGGTGATGAAAAATTTCAATTTCCAACTGTTTCTCGTTATCCAAGAAAATTTCCCTTAACACTTTTTAAAGCCAACTTATTTCCTCGCATTTTCCTTCTTGAATTTTCAAAATCGCACGTCGCAGTCGCAGACTGTGATTTTTTTAAATTGAAACAATCACTTTTTTTATGTCGCGGTGATGAAAAATTTCAATTTCCAACTGTTTCTCGTTATCGAAGAAAATTTCTCTTAACACTTTTTAAAGCCAACTTATTTCCTCGCATTTTCCTTCTTGAATTTTCAAAATCGCACGTCACAGTCGCAGACTGTGATTTTTTTAAATTTAAACATCACTTTTTTTTATGTCGCGGTAATGAAAAATTTCAATTTCCAACTGTATCCATTTATCCAAAAAAAATTCTCTTAAAAACTCTTTAAAGCCAACGTATTTCCTCGCATTTTCCTTTTTGAATTTTCAAAATCGCACGTCGCAATCGGAAACTGTGATTTTTTTAAAATTGAAACAATCATTTTTTTATGTCGCGGTGATGAAAAATTTCAATTTCCAACTGTTTCTCTTTATCTAAAAAAAATTCTCTTAACACTTTTTAAAGCCAATTAAATTCCACGCATTTTCCTTTTTGAATTTTCAAAATCGCACGTTGCAATCGCAGACTGTGATTTTTTTAATTGAAACAATCACTTTTTTATGTCACGATGATGAAAAATTTCAAATTTCAACTGTTTCTCTTTATCCAAGAAAATTTCTCTTAAAAGTTTTTAAAGCCAACTTATTTCCTCGCATTTTCCTTCTTGAATTTTCAAAATCGCACGTCGCAATCGCAGACTGTGATTTTTTTAAATTGAAACAACCCCTTTTTTTATGTCGCGGTGATGAAAAATTTCAATTTCCAACTGTTTTTCTTTATCCAAGAAAAATTCTCTTAACACTTTTTAAAGCCAACCTATTTCCTCGCATTTTCCTTTTTAAATTTTCAAAATCGCACGTCGCAATCGAAAACTGTGATTTTTTTAAAATTGAAAGTCACGTTTTTTATGTCGCGGTGATGAAAAATTTCAATTTCCAACTATTTCTCTTCATCCAAGAAAAATTCTCTTAACACTTTTTAAAGCCAACTTATTTCCTCGCATTTTCCTTTTTAAATTTTCAAAATCGCACGTCGCAATCGAAAACTGTGATTTTTTTTAAATTGAAGGTCACTTTTTTTATGTCGCGGTGATGAAAAATTTCAATTTCCAACGATTTCTCTTCATCCAAGAAAATTTCTCTTAACACTTTTTAAAGCCAACTTATATCCTCGCATTTTCCTTTTTGAAGTTTCAAAATCGCACGTCGCAATCGCAGACTGTGATTTTTTTAAATTGAAACAATCACTTTTTTATGTCGCGGTGATGAAAAATTTCAATTTTCAACTGTTTCTTTTTATCAAAAAAAAAATTATCTTAACACTTTTTAAAGCCAACGTATTTCGTCGCATTTACTTTTTTAAATTTTCAAAATCGCACGTCGCAATCGGAAACTGTGATTTTTTTAAATTGAAACAATCACTTTTTTAAGTCGCGGTGATGAAAAATTTCAATTTCCAACTGTTTCTCTTTATCGAAGAAAATTTCTCTTAACACTTTTTAAAGCCAACTTATTTCCTCGCATTTTCCTTTTTGAATTTTCAAAATCGCACGTCGTAATCGGCGACGGTGATTTTTTTAAATTGAAACAATCACCTTTTTTTATGTCGCGGTGATGAAAAATTTCAATTTCCAACTGTTTCTCTTCATCCGAGAGAATTTCTCTTAACACTTTTTAAAGCCAAATTATTTCCTCACATTTTCCTTCTTTAATTTTCAAAATCGCACGTCGTAATCGGCGACTGTGATTTTTTAAAAATTGAAATAATCACTTTTTTTATGTCGCGGTGATGAAAAATTTTAATTTCCAACTGTTTCTCCTTATCCAAGAAAATTTCTCTTAACACTTTTTAGAGCCAATTAATTTCCACGCATTTTCCTTACCGAATTTTCAAAATCACACGTCGCAATCGCAGACTGTGATTTTTTTAAATTGAAACAATCACTTTTTTTATGTCGCGATGATGAAAAATTTAAATTTCCAACTGTTTCTCTTTATCCAAGAAAATTTCTCTCAACACTTTTTAAAGCCAACTTATTTCCTCGCATTTTCCTTCTTGAATTTTCAAAATCGCACGTTGCAATCGGAAACTGTGATTTTTAAAAAATTGAAACAATCACTTTTTTTATGCCGCGGTGATGAAAAATTTCAATTTCCAACTGTTCCTCTTTATCCAAGAAAATTTCTCTTAACACTTTTTAAAGCCAACTTATTTCCTCGCATTTTCCTTCTTGAATTTTCAAAATCGCACGTCGCAGTCGCAGACTGTGATTTTTTAAAATTAAAACATCACTTTTTTATGTCGCGGTGATGAAAAATTTCAATTTCCAACTGTTTGTTTTTCTTTTTCCAAGAAAATTTCTCTTAACACTTTTTAGGTCAACTTATTTCCTCGCATTTTCCTTCTTGAATTTTCAAAATCGCACGTCGCAATCGCAGACTGTGATTTTTTTTAAATTGAAACAATCACTTTTTTTATGTCGCGGTGTTGAAAAATTTCAATTTCTAACTGTTTCTCTTTATCCAAAAAATATTATCTTCACACATTTTAAAGCCAACTTATTTCCTCGCATTTTCCTTCTTGAATTTTCAAAATCGCACGTCACAATCGCAGACTGTGTTTTTTTTAAATTAAAACAATCACCTTTTTTATGACGCAGTGTTGAAAAATTTCAATTTCCAACTGTTTCTCTTCATCCAAGAAAATTTCTCTTAACACTTTTTAGAGCCAATTAATTTCCACGCATTTTCCTTACCGAATTTTCAAAATTGCACGTCGCAATCGGAAACTGTGATTTTTTTTTAATTGAAAGTCACTTTTTTTTATGGCGCGGTGATGAAAAATTTCAATTTCCAACTCTTTCTCTTTATCCAAGAAAAATTTCTCTTAACGCTTTTTAAAGCCAACTTATTTCTTCACATTTTCCTTTTTGAATTTTCAAAATCGCACGTCGCAATCGGAAACTGTGATTTTTTTTAAATTGAAACAATCATCATTTTTATGTCGCGGTGATGAAAAATTTCAATTTCCAACTGTTTCACTTTATCCAAGAAAATTTCTCTTAACACTTTTTGAAGCCAATTAATTTCCACGCATTTTTCTTACCGAATTTTCAAAATCGCACGTCGCAATCGCAGACTGTGATTTTTTTAAATTGAAACAATCACTTTTTTTATGTCGCGGTGATGAAAAATTTCAATTTCCAACTGTTTCTCTTTATCCAAGAAAAATTCTCTTAACACTTTTTAAAGCCAACTTATTTCCTCGCATTTTCCTTCTTGAATTTTCAAAATCGCACGTCGCAATCGGAAACTGTGTTTTTTTTATATTGAAACAGCCACTTTTTTTATGTCGCGGTGATGAAAAATTTCAATTTCCAACTGTTTCTCTTTATCTAAAAAAAAAATCTCTTAACACTTTTTAAAGCCAACTTATTTCCTCGCATTTTCCTTCTTGAATTTTCAAAATCGCATGTTGCAATCGGAAACTGTGATTTTTTAAAAATGAAACAGCCACTTTTTTTTATGTCGCGGTGATGAAAAATTTCAATTTCCAACTGTTTCTCTTTATCTAAAAAAAAAAATTCTCTTAACACTTTTTAAAGCCAACTTATTTCCTCGCATTTTCCTTTTTGAATTTTCAAAATCGCATGTTGCAATCGGAAACTGTGATTTTTTAAAAATTGAAACAATCACTTTTTTTATGTCGCGGTGATGAAAAACTAGACTAGTTGGCTAGAAATGCTCTTGTTCAGTGACACCCGGTATAATAATTTAATAATCAAAACTTATGGATCAATATTTTTATATGAAATGGCCAACGCAAGTACTCAATAACATAAATTAATTGAGGGCATTGTTCTCATAAAAATGAAATAAAGTTGAGTTGAAATTATCAATCTAACAAGATACTAAATAATTCCATTAAGACCCACAGCCTACTCTTTATTTATGTACGCCAGCTGTAGTTGAAATTAATTTCTGTTCATTTATTTATCAAGTAATCGTGTGCTTCCAAAATCGAATTTCGTCTAATAGATTGACAGATAATTTAATTCGACCTTGGCCGCAATTTCCGCAATTTATCGACCGGTACTGCCGTTGAGCGCAATTGTTTGCGTCGCCAACTAGATTTAAACTTAAATTTGTTTAAAATTAAAGCCTTTATTCTATAATTTACATTTCGCGATAAATTCATGAACGAGAGCATACGCGCGCTCTCTTGCTATGTTTTTCAGTTCAGAAATATGTTATGAAATAGAGATGGGTAACTTATAAGTGAAAAGTGTGTCGCGAAGTCAAAATATTTTTTGGAGGTGAGAGGACTTTTTTCCCTTTTCAACGAAAGTCATTAGCTGACTCCCGGAGTCTACTCTTTTTTGTTATGAGAATTAAATGTTATTTTGATATACCTAGCGACATCTCTTATAGTATTTATATATTGCTTTTGATTTGTACTTTTTGTATATATTTTCTTGTACAGCCAGTTAATAAATGTATCTCGAAGCGAGCACATGTGATTTATATTGTGTACCACACATCACATTTTTAGTCGATTATTTTCAGTCATCTCTTTTTTCTCGCAAAAAATAGTCAGCAGAAAACAAGATTTCTAATTTGAAAAAAAACTGGAAACTCCACTTAATTAAACTAAAGCTCTGATGCTTTATTTACGGTGTAAATAATAACAAAATACGGCGTGGAATTATTAATTATTATTTATTTACTTTAGAATTGAATTATCAGAATAAACATTAAATGTTTACGAACATGATATCGGCGAATTTTAGCGAATAAAAGCGGTGTCCTTTCCATTCAATAATATTTACATAATGAAAGACTTTTTTACGTACAATTTACCGAGCAAACATTCGCCACCAACCCTCACCCCTATAAAAACATTACTGTATTTATTTAAAATTAAGTGAAATGCAATAAATTCTCCGAATTACGACTGAATTACTTCGGAGCTTTCGAGCTTTATTTAATTACATAACGCCAACTCATTCTAGAGGAATTGTAGAAACGCTTATTTGCGATTGCTGTGCCACCCAATTCCGCTGTTGCTTAAATTCAATTTGTTATCACGTTCTCTCCGAATACTTTCTCACTCTGCGCAAACCCCGACACGCCTCGAGTGCTCGGTAATACTGTACACATTAATTTAAGAGTTCGTGCACCGACAAAGTCTGGTAATTATGCGCCCAAGGGCGTTAATCCCGTGTGTCCGAGTGGACGCCCTTCATTACAATTTCAGATTTCCAGAACAATTTCCTAATTGCTTTAAAAGCGAAAGGGTCCCATTAAAGGCCACTTTACCTGATGTCACTGCTGCAAACGCATTACTGGCGTTGGCACGCAACGACACGTTCTAAAGTGCCCTCTGGGCGTCCTTAATGACACCCTAGAAATCGCACTGAATGTAAATTAAAAGTAAAGAAAAGACTATTTTATTTTTTTAAGGATGCGCGAAGAATAGGAAAAAATTAATAAATAAAAATTATTGGATTTTCAAAAATCAAAAATATCTACTCAGATATTGAGGTTTTAATAATTAGGATAAATTTTTGTGAAATTTTTCCGATACCCTTACTATTTTTTTATTATTTTTCTTTCTACGACGCACAAATGTTTGACGTCGTGAAAATCAAAAATTTCAAAAATCTGTAACTCGCTTGAAAATTATTGAATTTTCAAAAATCGAAATTATCTGAGTAGAGTGAGGTTTTAATAATTAGGATAAATTTTTGTGAAATTTTTCCGATACCCTTACTATTTTTTTATTATTTTTCTTTCTACGACGCACAAATGTTTGACGTCGTGAAAATCAAAAATTTCAAAAATTTGTAACTCGCTTGAAAATTATTGGATTTTCAAAAATCGAAGTTATCTGAGTAGAGTGAGGTTTTAATAATTAGGATAAATTTTTGCAAAATTTCTCCGATACGTTTACTATTTTTTTTTTATTTTTCTTTCTACGATGCACAAATCAAAAATTTCAAAAATCTGTAACTCGCTTGAAAATTATTGGATTTTCAAAAATCAAAGTTATCTGAGTAGAGTGAGGTTTTAATAATTAGGATAATTTTTTGTGAAATTTTTCCGATACATTTACTATTTTTTTCTTATTTTTCTTTCTGCGATGCACAAATCAAAAATTTCAAAAATCTGTAACTCGCTTGAAAATTATTGGATTTTCAAAAATCGAAGTTATCCGAGTAGAGTGAGGTTTTAGTAAGTAGGATACATTTTTGTGAAATTTTTCCGATACGTTTAATATTTTTTTCTTATTTTTCTTTCTACGATGCACAAATCAAAAATTTCAAAAATCTGTAACTCGCTTGAAAATTATTGGATTTTCAAAAATCGAAGTTATTTGAGTATAGTGAGGTTTTAATAATTAGGATAAATTTTTGTGAAATTTTTTCGATACGTTTACTATTTTTTTCTTATTTTTCTTTCTACGGTGCACAAATTAAAAATTTCAAAAATCTGTTACTCGCTTAAAAATTATTGGATTTTCAAAAATCGAAGTTATCTGAGTAGAGTGAGGTTTTAATAATTAGGATAAATTGTTGTGGAATTTTTCCGATACCTTTACTATTTTGTTCTTATTTTTCTTTCTACGATGCACAAATGTTCGACGTCGTGAAAATCAAAAATTTAAAAAATCTGTAACTCGCCTGAAAATTATTAGATTTTTAAAAATCGAAGTTATCTGAGTAGAGTGAGGTTTTAATAATTAGGATAAATTTTTGTGAAATTTCTTCGTTACGTTTACTATTTTTTTCTTAATTTTTCTTTCTACGACGCACAAATGTTTGACGTCGTGAAAATCAAACATTTCAAAAATCTGTAACTCGCTTGAAAATTATTGGATTTTCAAAAATCTAAGTTATCTGAGTAGGGTAAGGTTTTAATAATTAGGATAAATTTTTGTGAAATTTTTCCGATACGTTTACTATTTTTTTCTTATTTTTCTTTCTACGATGCACGAATCAAAAATTTAAAAAATCTGTAACTCGCTTGAAAATTATTGGATTTTCAAAAATCGAAGTTATCTGAGTAGAGTGAAGTTTTAATAATCAGGATAATTTTTTGTGAAATTTTTCCGATACGTTTAATATTTTTTTCTTATTTTTCTTTCTACGATGCACAAATCAAACATTTCAAAAATGTGTAACTCGCTTGAAAATTATTGGATTTTCAAAAATCGAAGTTATCTGAGTAGAGTAAAGTTTTAATAATCAGGATAATTTTTTGTGATATTTTTCCGAAACGTTTAATATTTTTTTCTTAATTTTTCTTTCTACGATGCACAAATCAAAAATTTCAAAATACTACAACTCGTTCGAAAATTATTAGATTTTCAAAAATCGAAGTTATCTGAGTAGAGTGAGGTTTTTATAATCAGGATAAATTTTTGTGAAATTTCTTCGATGCGTTTATTATTTTTTTCTTATTTTTTCTTTCTTCGATGCACAAATGTTTGACGTCGTGAAAATCAAAAATTTCAAAAATCTGCAACTCTCTTGAAAATTATTGGATTTTCAAAAATCTAAGTTATCTGAGTAGCGTAAGGTTTTAATAATTAGGATAAATTATTGTGAAATTTTTCCGATACGTTAACTATTTTTTTTTATTTTTCTTTCTGCGATGCACAAATCAAAAATTTCAAAAATCTGTAACTCGCTTGAAAATTATTGGATTTTCAAAAATCTAAGTTATCTGAGTAGCGTAAGGTTTTAATAATTAGGATAAATTATTGTGAAATTTTTCCGATACGTTAACTATTTTTTTTTATTTTTCTTTTTGCGATGCACAATTCAAAAATTTCAAAAATCTGCAACTCGCTTGAAAATTATTGGATTTTCAAAAATCGAAGTTATCTGAGTAGAGTGAGGTTTTAATAATTAGGATAAATTTTTGCAAAATTTCTCCGATACGTTTACTTTTTTTTTTTAATTTTTCTTTCTATGATACACAAATCAAAAATTTCAAAAATCTGTAACTCGCTTGAAAATTATTGGATTTTCAAAAATCAAAGTTATCTGAGTAGAGTGAGGTTTCAATAATTCGGATAAATTTTTGTGAAATTTCTCTGATACGTTTACTATTTTTTTCTTATTTTTCTTTCTACGATGCACAAATATTTGACGTCGTGAAAATCAAAAATTTCAAAAATCTGTAACTCGCTTGAAAATTATTGAATTTCCAAAAAACGAAGTTATCTGAGTAGAGTGAGGTTTAAATAACTAGGATACATTTTTGTGAAATTTCTCCGATACGTTTATTATTTAATTCTTATTTTTACTTTCTTCGATGCACAAATGTTTGACGTCGTGAAAATCAAAAATTTCAAAAATCTGCAACTCTCTTGAAAATTATTGGATTTTCAAAAATCTAAGTTATCTGAGTAGCGTAAGGTTTTAATAATTAGGATAAATTATTGTGAAATTTTTCCGATACGTTAACTATTTTTTTTTATTTTTCTTTTTGCGATGCACAATTCAAAAATTTCAAAAATCTGCAACTCGCTTGAAAATTATTGGATTTTCAAAAATCGAAGTTATCTGAGTAGAGTGAGGTTTTAATAATTAGGATAAATTTTTGCAAAATTTCTCCGATACGTTTACTATTTTTTTTTTTAATTTTTCTTTCTATGATACACAAATCAAAAATTTCAAAAATCTGTAACTCGCTTGAAAATTATTGGATTTTCAAAAATCGAAGTTATCTGAGTAGAGTGAGGTTTCAATAATTCGGATAAATTTTTGTGAAATTTCTCTGATACGTTTACTATTTTTTTCTTATTTTTCTTTCTACGATGCACAAATGTTTGACGTCGTGAAAATCAAAAATTTCAAAAATCTGCAACTCGCTTGAAAATTATTGGATTTTCAAAAATCTAAGTTATCTGAGTAGCGTAAGGTTTTAATAATTAGGATAAATTTTTGTGAAATTTTTCCGATACCTTTACTATTTTTTTTGTTATTTTTCTTTCTTCAATGCACGTCGCGAAAATCAAAAATTTCAAAAATCTGTAACTTGCTTGAAAATTATTGGACTTTCAAAAATCTAAGTTATCTGAGTAAAGTGAGGTTTTAATAATTAGAATAAATTTTTGTGAAATTTTTCTGATGCGTTTAATATTTTTTTCGTATTTTTCTTTCTACGATGCACAAATGTTTGACGTCGTGAAAATCAAAAATTTCAAAAATCTGTAACTCGCTTGAAAATTATTGGATTTTCAAAAATCGAAGTTATCCGAGTAGAGTGAGGTTTAAGTAATTAGGATAATTTATTGTGAAAATTTTCCGATCCGTTTAATATTTTTTTCTTATTTTTCTTTCTTGGATGCACAAAAGTTTGCGTCGTGAAAATCAAAAATTTCAAAAATCTGTAACTCGCTTGAAAACTATTGGATTTTCAAAAATCGAAGTTATCCCAGTAGAGTGAGGTTTTAATAATTAGGATACATTTTTGTGAAATTTTTCCGATACCTTTACTATTTTTTCTTAATTTTTCTTTCTTCGATGCACAAATGTTTGACGTCGTGAAAATAAAAAAATTCAAAAATCTGTAACTCGCTTGAAAATTATTGGATTTTCAAAAATCGAAGTTATCTGAGTAAAGTGAGATGTTAATAATTATTTATTATTGATTGTTTCTTTATTTATTTTCAGTGAGAGGAACTAGGTGCAGTGCGGTTTTGTGCGGTTTTTCGTGTTGGATTAATCTAGGACGATGACGGAGGACTCGAGACCGAGTGCCAGTGGCGCAGCTGAAAGGTTTGTATAAACAATCTATAATAAATTTATTTCGGATAATTCAACTCGTGTATAAAAAAAATTGCAAGTGGATAAAAAATTATTTACCTTCACCATGACAACCAACCAAGATTGCGTGTAACTAACCTGAAAATTTTAATATCGGGGATGATTAATTGTTTCTACTTGTATAGCCTACTGAATTAAAGTTTTACTTTTTCTGTCTTAATGCTAAAATTGCTTGTACCTTGCAAAGACACAATTGTTGATATAATGAAATGTCTCAAAGTAAAATTACTTTGTAACTTTGTGTCGTACAATATTTATCACGGTCCTTCCAAAGGCACAATTGTTGATATAATTACTTTGTAAATTTATGTCGTTCAATATATTTATCACGGTTAATCTTATTGCACCTCAAAAGGCCACGGAACGTTACATATTTTTATTACAAAATCAATATGTTTCGGTCGTCACCTTAATCCTGAAATATATTTCCGTCGGAGGTCAAAGTAGAACTGGGTCGAAGGCTGAGGAGGGTTATATCTTTTAAAGTGAAATATTACATGGCAAGATATTATCTCCTTGATGTAGGATGGATCGTAAAAGGTGAGAATTTGAATAAAAGTAGTTTAACGTAATCAGTTCTTTATGTATTTAGAACTGCGTCATTATTTTACTAGTAAAGTAATGAAGCTAAAATTTCTAACTTCTGCCGAATTAATACCAAAGTTATTAGTACAAATACAAAACTGATGTGACTGAAGGGCACCTGCCAAAGTCAAAAAAAAAATACCAAAGTTTCACGTCGGCGCTTTTTCATATTTTCACGGATACATTAACGCTAATTAAATTGTGTGTCGTGTTACGTTGTTATTACTAATATCACAAAAAAAATCAGGGTTTACTGATGCAACTATAGAAAACTTGATTCTTCGCAACAAAAATCATTGAAACTGTACGACGCCGATGGTGCGTACTGTAAATTCCTTTCTTGAGCGAAGGGTCCAAATGTAAAAAAAAATTTTTTTCAAGTTACGATCAACGCTTCATGTTTCGGCTAGCAAACACTGAGCTCGATATGAAAATTACCACTTCTCCGCCTAGTAATGTAATCGATTTTTTTAAATCATATTTCATTCAATGGAAATAATATGAAGTCGCATTTATTCAAATTTACGGCTAATTGTTCGCATAAATAATTAGGGCCTATTAAGAGAAAATCCCTCGATTGGAAATAAATTGCTGGAAAATTTATGTTTCCCCGAATGCGATAATTAAAAGGTATTAATATGAAATACTACTGATTCATCATTAAAATAAGTCTTTTAATTTTATCTGTTAAATCTCGAAGTTTCGGGAAATAGTTATTTATGCAATAAGTGAGTAAAGTAATACTTTTTTTCACGAGTAGGAAAGATTGCATAGGCAATTCCTACAAGAGAAAAAAGTTGCTTTACTCTCGAGTTTTTTTTTTAAATTAATTAATTAATCATTTTTCATAAGTAATAATCCTTCTTTTAAATGAAGAAAATAAAAATGCAAAAGCGTGAAAAAATGATCCGTTATGGCACTTTTTTCACGCTATTTGGAGGGTTCAGGAACCACATATTTTATGAACGCAAATTAATGAAAAAAAAACGACGTAGAAAAAAATGATACCTACGTGTACCGTTTGCTTTGGATAGTTATTTTTGTCTTTTTGTCACTAGTCCGGTAAGTAATGTATTACAGTACAGTAAGATACAGTACAGTATAGTACAGTACAATACAGTAAAAAAAATGCGAGGAAATAAGTTGGCTTGTAAAAGCATTAAGAGTTTTTTTTCTTGGATCAAGAGAAACAGGTGAAAATTGATATTTTTTATCACCGCGACATAAAAACGGTGATTGTTTCAATTTAAAAAAATCACAGTCGCCGATTACGACGTGCGATTTTGAAAATTCAAGAAGGAAAATGCGAGGAAATAAGTTGGCTCTAAACAGTGTTAGGAGAAATTTTCTTGGATGAAGAGAAACAGTTGGAAATTGAAATTTTTCATCACCGCGACATAAAAAAAGGTGATTGTTTCAATTTAAAAAAATCACAGTCTCCGATTGCGACGTGCGATTTTGAAAATTCAAGAAGGAAAATGCGAGGAAATAAGTTGGCTTTAAAAAGGTGTTAAGGGAAATTTTCTTGGATAAAGATAAATAGTTGGAAATTGAAATTTTTCATCACCGCGACATAAAAATGATGATTGTTTCAATTTAAAAAAATCACAGTCGCCGATTACGACGTGCGATTTTGAAAATTCAAAAAGGAAAATGCGAGGAAATAAGTTGGCTTTAAAAAGCGTTTAGAGAAATTTTCTTGGATAAAGAGAAACAGTTGGAAATTGAAATTTTTCATCACCGCGACATAAAAAAGGTGATTGTTTTAATTTTAAAAAATCACAGTCTCCGATTGCGACGTGCGATTTTGAAAATTCAAAAAGGAAAATGCGAGAAAATAAGTTGGCTTTAAACAGTGTTAAGAGAAATTTTCTTGGATGAAGAGAAACAGTTGGAAATTGAAATTTTTCATCACCGCGACATAAAAAAAGATGATTGTTTCAATTAAAAAAAATCACCGTCGCCGATTACGACGTGCGATTTTGAAAATTCAAGAAGGAAAATGCGAGGAAATAAGTTGGCTTTAAAAAGCGTTAAGAGAAATTTTCTTGGATTAAGAGAAACAGTTGGAAAATGAAATTTTTCATCACCGCGACATAAAAAAAGTGATTTTTTCAATTTAAAAAAAAATCACAGTCTCCGATTGCGACGTGCGATTTTGAAAATTCAAGAAGGAAAATGCGAGGAAATAAGTTTGCTTTTAAGAGAAATTTTCTTGGGTAAAGAGAAACAGTTGGAAATTGAAATTTTTCATCACCATGACATAAAAAAGGTGATTGTTTTAGCATAAAAAAAAAAAATTGTAGTCTCCGATTGCGACGTGTGATTTTAATGGTAGTATAAATATCATCATCGTGAACACACAAATTCAATGTGGATATTGTAATTACCTTCAGGTAAATTCATCTCGCGTGAAATTGATGATTTCCGTGACACTTTCTATATTCCAAGTTATTCGCTATATTGTCTTTTTTATATAATCTGCATACATTATCCTGGTGGGAATATTCGAGGATGTCTGACGGAATTAATCAATTTACGAACCAACAACGCCCTTAATACCGGCATGCAAATTTATAGGCGGATGTCATTGGAATGAATGATTCTCTATTTGCGCAGTTCTGGATTACATCAATTGTAAATCTAAGCAATGGCGTTCAATTATTTACGAGATGTATCAGACATTCTCGTTAAAAATAGTTTCTTCAGTAATAAAAAAATAACAATGGTAAACTCGTCAGTACTGATCCGGAGGGTTCTGGGTTCGAATCCCGGCGATGGCGTGGATGTTTGTGATTATCTACTTTCATTTAAATATGACCCTATCCCTCCCTCCAATTTATGAATTATGAACAAGAGTTTACATGCCGAAATTAAATGAAAACACAAGAGTAAGAAAGAGATGTTTTTGTGATTCACTTATTTATTGGTGGAAATATCGGAGTGTGAACAACAGGTTGGATTGTAGGATAGGGCCCACCCACCACCCGCCGTATCAATTTTATTTTAAACTACAAATCCTATTAAGTTAAAGGAACTTTTTTAGCAAATAATTGAAAGAGTTGAAAGTTTACAAAACGCAAATGTGTAGTTTAAATCCAAGTGGAACGAGGGGCGGGCGGGTGGGCCTTGTCCCACCCTCCAATTTACGGATGATAAAAAAAGAGTTTACATTCCGAAATTAATTAATAACACAAGAGTAAGAAAGACATTGCAGACTTTTTGTTTTTGTGATTCATTTATTTACGGGTGGAAATACCGGCGCGTGTGCAACAGATTGTATTGTAGGATAGGGACCACCCACCACCCACCGTATCTACTTTATTTTAAACTATAAATCCTGTTCAATTAAAGGAACTTCTTTGGAAAATAATTGGCGAAGTTAAAAGTTTACAAAACGCTATTTTGTATTTTAAATTAAAGTAGAACGAGGGGCGGGTGGGTGGGCCCTGTCCCACCCTCCAATTTACGGATGATAAGCAAGAGTTTACATGTCGAAATTATTTAGTAACACAAGAGTAAGACTTTATGTTTTTCTGAAAAATATCGGAGCGTGAGCAACAGGTTGTCTTGTAGGATAGGGCCCACCCACCACCCGTATCAACTTTATTTTAACCTACAAATCCTGTTAAGTTAAAGGAACTTCTTTGGAAAATAATTGGCGAAGTTAAAAGTTTACAAAACGCAATTTTGTATTTTATATTGAAGTGGAACTAGGGGCGGGTGTGTGGTCCCTATCCCACCCTCAAATTTACGGGTGATAAACAAGAGTTTATATGCCGAAATTAATTAATAACATTAATAACACAAGAGTAAGACATTTAAGATTCATGTTTTTGTGATTCACTTATTTATTGGTGGAAATACCGGCGCGTGTGCCACAGGTTGGATTGTAGGATAGGGCCCACCCACCACCCACCGTATCAACTATATTTTAACCTACAAATCCGGTTGGGTTAAAAAAATTTCTTTGGCAAATAATTGTAAAAGTTTAAAATTTACAAAACGCGATTTTGTATTTTAAGTGGTATAAGGGGCGGGTGGGTGGCCCCTATCCCACCCTCCAATTTACAGATGATAAACAAATATTTACACGCTGAAATTAATTAATAACACAAGAATAAGAAAGACATTTCAGACTTTTTGTTTTTGTGATTCATTTATTTATTGGTGAAAATACCAGCGCGTGTGCAACATGTTGGATTGTAGGACAGGGCCCACCCACCACCCGCCGTATTAATTGTATTTTAACCTACAAATCCTCTTAAGTTAAAGGAAGTTCTTTGGCAAATAATTTGAAAAGTTCAAAGTTTACAAAACGCGATTTTGTATTTTAAATTGAAATGGAACTAGGGGCGGGTGGGTGGGCCCTGTCCCACTCTCCAGTTTACGGATGATAAACAAGAGTTTACATTCCGAAATTAATTAATAACACAAGAGTAAGAATGATATTTAAGAATTTATGTTTTTGTGGTCCACTTATTTATTGGTGGAAATACCGGCGCGTGTGCAACAGGTTGGATTGTAGAATAGGGCCCACCCATCACCCACCGCATCAACGTTATTTTAACCTAGAAATCCGGTTGGTTTAAAAGAACTTCTTTCGCAAATAATTGAAAAAGTTGAAAGTTGACAAAACACGGTTTTGTATTTTAAATTTAAGTGGAACGAGGGGTGGGCGGATGGGCCCTATCCCACCCTCCAATTTACAGATGATAAACAAGAGTTTACATGCCGAAATTAATTAATAACACAAGAGTAAGAAAAACATATTTTTGTAATTCACTTATTTATTGGTGGAAATACCGGCGCATGCGTAACAAATTGGATTGTAGGATAGGGCCCACCCACCACCCGCCGTATCAACTTTATTTTAAACTACAAATTCTGTTAAGTTAAAGGAACTTCTTTGGCAAATAATTGTAAAAGTTGGAAGTTTACAAAACACAATTTTGTAGTGTAAATCTAAGTGGATCTAGGGGCGGGCGGGTGGGCCCTGTCCCACTCTCCAATTTACGAATGATAGACAAGAGTTTATATGCCGAAATTAATGAATACCACAAGAATAAGAAAGATATTTATGACTTTATGTTCTTGTGATTCACTTATTCATTGGTTCAAATATCGGAGCGTGGGCAACAGGTTGAATTGTAGGATAGGGCCCACCCACCACCCGCCGTATCAACTTTATTTTAAACTACAAATCCTGTTAAGTTAAAGGAACTTCTTTAGCAAATAATTGAAAGTTCACAAAACGCGATTCTGTAGTTTAAATCTGTGTGGAACTAGGGGTGGATGGGTGTTCCCTGTCCCACCCTCCAATTTACGGATGATAAACAAGAGTTTATATGCCGAAATTATTTAATAACACAAAAGTAAGAAAAATATTTAAGAATTCATGTTTTTGTGATTCATTTATTTATTGGTGGATATACAGGCGCGTGTGCCACAGGTTGTATTGTAGGATAGGGCCCACCCACCGCCCATCGTATCAACTTTATTTTAAACTACAAATCCTGTTAAGTTAAAGAAACTTCTTTAGCAAATAATTGGAAGAGTTGAAAGTTTACAAAACGCGATTTTGTAGTTTAAATGTAAGTGGAACCAGCGGTGGGTGGGTGGTCCCTGTCCCACCCTCCAATTTACGGATAATAAACAAGTGTTTACATGCCGAAATTAATTATTAGGACGAGAATAAGAAAGACATTTCAGACTTTATGTTTTTGTAATTCACTTATTTATTGGTGGAAATATCGACGCGTGTGCCACAGGTTGGATTGTAGAATAGGGCCCACCCACCCCCCACCGTATCAACTTTATCTTAACCTACAAATCCTTTTAAGTTAAAGGAACTTCTTTGGCAAAAATTGGAAAAGTTCAAAGTTTACAAAACGCGATTTTGTATTTTAAATTGAAGTGGAACTAGGGGCGGGTGGGTGGTCCTTGTCCTACTCTCCAATTTACGGATGATAAAGAAGAGTTTGCATGCCGAAATTAATTAATAATACAAGAGTAAGAAAGACATTTCAGAATTTTTATATTTTTGTGATTCACCTATTTATTGGTGGAAATACCGGTGCGTGTGCAACAGATTGGTTTGTAGGATAATTGCCAAAAATGACAATTTTCAATTGCCAAAAATAACAATTTTCAACTGCCAAAAATAAAAATTTTCAACTGCTAACGATGACCATTTTAACTGGCGGAAAATGCAATTTTTAACCACTAACGATGATCATTTGCAACTGCCAAAAATGACAATTTTAAAATGCCATTCAAAAATCTCACTTTTGACAGTTTTTGACGGTTAAAATGGTCATTTTTGATACTTTTTTGGCTTCTGAAAAAATTATGTGTGTCTGTGCGCGCTGTATCTCAAAAACTAATAGAGCAATTGATATGAAACTTTGAACATACGTCTTATTTGATAATCTGAAGAACTGAAAAGCTTTTGGTAAAATTTCGTACACCGAAAGTGGTTGTTTACCTTAACTGTTTTTTTGTTTTTTGCCAATATATTTTTAAATATGAAAAATATCACAAAAATATTTCAGCAAACATTGAAGACAACGAAGAAATGAACATCTTTTGCTTAAAAACATTTTTCATAAAATCATTTTTATTCAGGAAAAACTTTTTTTTTTAATTTTTGGTTTATAATTATAAAACGATAATAGTTACAGCAAATTAATGTGAATAATAATTGTATAGAATGCTAAAATGAACAACTTATAAAGAATAAGTTTTTTTCGAAATCCCTTTAGTTTTTGTGTAAACTGAGGTTTTGAATTTGAAGTATAATTTTCCCATCTTTCATATTTTTGACGTTTTAAACGTCAGTTTCATCCACTCGATGTACATTTAAAATACGATTTCAATTGAAAGCGTAAATATAAATGGCTATGATACCATCAAGTTGGAGAAAGTAACATGATGGTCACATCACCATTTTTTTTTTCTCGAATAATAATAATTTTATGAAAAATCTCTTATTATTTCTTTGTTGTCTTCAATGTTTGTTTAAATTATTTTTGTGATAAAGTATAATTTGTTTTAAATTATATTACCATAGTGATCCCCTCATACATAACTTATTATATTCAAATTGGAAACGCTCACTTGTTGCAGATACATTAAATATTTAACGGGAATGAAATGTAGCTTGAATTTATGAATATTTAATCGGCTCTAGTTTCCTCGCTTTAATTATAATATTAGTTTAAGTTTTCAAATTTACATTAAGTTGTTATTGCATTTGTTCCACCTGGAAGCACTGGACGATATTAACACACAGCGTATCCTAGTTACAATATATATATATATATATTTTTTTTTTTTTTTTTTTGTGTGGGTTTGACCATTCAGCCACTAACGATGATATTTATTTTTTTATTTTATTTTTTTCGCTGTTACTAATACATATTAGCCATTATATTATCCTATATTGCATTTATTTATTTACTCTGCATTATTAATGTAAAAGGCGTTTGCCGTGAATAAATTATGATTATATTTTTTTTAGTTCTCTCACTAACATTCGCAGTTTCAAGTTTTCAAACCTAATTTAAATTTTAGCACTTGTGCATAATATAACATTTTCTTAAACCAATATTATTCATAAAATGTTTTTTAAATGTTTAATGTTGGCGGCGTTATTAATTAAAAAAAATTTAAATGTTTAATGTTGGCAGCGTTTACTTCGTGGTACATCTTGATTGTAAATTGGAATAAAACACTTTAACTTTTTTTTACCAGTATATTTATAGTCACACAAATAAAATATAGTGGTATAAAAAAGTTAAAGTGTTTTATTCCAATCTACAAATGTTTTTTTTAGTCTTTGTACACATATAAAATGTTATTAAACCAATATTACTCATAAAATTGTAACATTTAATTTTGTAAATTTAATATTCATTTAATCACACGATATTTCGTTTTTTATTCAATAGATGGAATTACTTTAGGAAAATCAATCAATTTGGTTAATGCAACAACAGACCTCATTAAATTGATTGCAGCTTCGTGCAGGTAATCAAAGTTTAATATATTATTGATTCATTCCTCGTTTAATTTCCATGTATTATATAACAGCGGTTATATAAAATTAAAAAACGCGGGCTAATATTTATGATGTTACAACACGCGAAATTTAAACCTACACAGTGTGTTCTAAAATAGTTATTTATGCAACACGTGAGTAAAGTAATACTTTTTCCACAAGTAGGAAAAAAGTTGCTTTTGTATTTTTAGTCATTTTTCTTGTGATTCTTTCAAGATTTATTTTTCAGGGTAGGAATTTTCTGCAGGACGAGGTCTTTTTCTTAGAACTTTTTCAGATTATTTTTTTTAAAACAAATTTTTCAAGGGCATTTTCTTCGGGATTTTTTGCAAGGTATTTTTCTCAGGATTATTTTAGGATTCTTTTTTCCGGGAAAGAATTTTTTGCAGGACGATTCTTCCGGCATTTTTCAGAGTATATTTACAAAACCAATTTTTCGGGACATTTTCTTCGGGACTTTTTGCAAGTCATTTTTCTTGGGATTTTTTCATGATTGTTTTTTTCAGGGAAGGCATTTTTTTGTAGGACGATTCTTCAGATTTTTTGCAAGTCATTTCTCTCGGCATTATTTCAGGATTCTTTTTTCAGGGAAAGAATTTTTTACAGGACGATTCTTCAGGTCTTTTTCTTAGGACTTTTTCAGAGTATTTTTACAAAACCAATTTTTCGGGAATTTTCTTTTCCGGGACATTTTTTCCAAGTCATTTTTCTCGAAATTTTTCAGGATTTTTTGCAGCACGACTCTTCAGGTTTTGTTCTTAGGACATTTTCAGAGTATTTTTACAGAACAAAATTTTCGGGACTTTTTTGACCTGGACATTTTCTTTAGGATTTTTTCTCCAAATCATTTTTCTCGGAATTATTTTAGGGTTTTTTTTTCGGGGAAGGAATTTCCTGCAGGACTCTTCAGGTTTTTTCTTAGGACTTTTTACAATACAATTTTTCATTAATTTTTTCGGGACTTCCAGAACATTTTCTTCATGAATTTTTCCATTTTTTTGCAGGACAATTCTTCAGATTTTTTGCAAGTCATTTTTCTCGGCATTATTTCAGGATTCTTTTTTCAGGAAAAAAAAATTCTGCAGGACGATTCTTCCGGTATTTTTACAAAACCAATTTTTCGGGACTTTTTTTTCAGGACATTTTCTTCCGGACTTTTTGCAAGTCATTTTTCTCGGGATTTTTTTTCAGCGAATGAATTTTTTGGAGCTTTTTTCTCTTAAGACTTTTCCATAGTATTTTTATAAGGCAATTTTTCATGAATTTGTTCGGGACTTTTTTCCAGGACATTTTCTTCAGGATTCTTCTCGCGATTTTTTAGAATTCTCTTTTTAGGGAAGGAATTCTCTATAGGAATTTTATAAGACAATTTTTCAACGGAAGTTTTTCTCAGGACTTTTTTTTCAAGGAAGGATTTTTTTGCATGACTTTTCAAGTCTTTCCTATGACTTTTTCAGGGTATTTTTTTAGTTTCTTATAAATTTTTTCAGGTCTTTTGTTCCAGAAGATTTTCTTTTGTCTTTCAAGATAAAAATCCCTTTTTTTGGTATTTTCTTTCAGGACTTTGTTTCTGGACAACTTTTTGCATGATAATTTTTTTCTGGATAATTTTACCCGGACAAATTTTCAGAACATTTTTCCCAGGTCATTTTATTCAGGACAATTTCTCAGGATTTTTCTAGGAAATTTGGTTTTGTAAAAATACTCTGAAAGATACCTGAAGAGTCGTCCTGCAAAAAATTCTTTCCCGGAAAAAACAATCCTAAAATAATCCTGAGAAAAATGCCTCGCAAAAAATCCCGAAGAAAATGCCCTGGAAAAATTTGTTTTGAAAAAAATACTCTGAAAAAGTTCTAAGAAAAAGACCTCGTCCTGCAAAATTCCTACCCTGAAAAATAAATCCTGAAAGAATCACGAGAAAAATGACTTGGAAAAAATCCTGAAAATCTTGAAAGTAATTGTACTAAAAATGGAAGAAAAAAGAAGTTCCGGATAAACGTACTGAAAATTCCCTGAAAACAATTCTTCAAAAACAAATTATCAAAACTAAATGATCGACTTTTTCAGAATATTTTTGCATGATATTTTCTGGATAATTTTATCCGGACAAATTTTCAGTACATTTTTCCCAGGTCATTTTATTCAGGACAATTTCTCAGGATTTTTTTAGGAAATTTTTCGGAATTTTTTTTTCAGGACCATCTTCGGCACTTTTTCGGGACATTGTTTCAGAACAATTTTGCGGGACGATTTTTTCAAAACAATTCTTCAGTACTTTTCTTGGTAAATTTTTCGGGACAATTTTTTTAGGACAATTTATCGGGACTTTTTTCTATACCTCTTCGGGACATTACTCGAGGGCTATTTTTTCAAGACTTGCCTTTCAGGTTTTTTTTTTAGGACAATTTTTCAAGATATATTTTTTTGGAACAAATCTTCGGGACACTTTTTCATGACGTTTTTAGGTACTTTTTTGAGATTTTCTTTCAGGACTTTCTTTAGGATTTTATTCAAGCCAATTTTTTACAATTGTTTCTCCACAATTTTTCAGAATATTTTTGCATGATAATTTTTTTCTGGATAATTTTACCCGGACAAATTTTCAGTACATTCTTCCCAGGTCATTTTATTCAGGACAATTTCTCAGGATTTTTTTTAGGAAATTTTTCTGTACTTTTTCGGGTCAATGTTTCAGAACAATTTTGCGGGACGATTTTTTCAAAACAATTTTTCAGGGTTTCTTCAGTACTTTTCTTGGTAAATTTTTCGGGACAATTTATCGGGACTTTTTTCGATACCTTTTCGGGACATTACTCGAGGGCTATTTTTTCAGGACTTTCCTTTCAGGATTTTTTTAAGACAATTTTTCAAGATATATTTTTTTGGAACAAATCTTCGGGACACTTGTTTCAGGACGTTTTTAGGTAGTTTTTTGAGATTTTCTTTCAGGACATTTTTTAAGGATTTTTTCGGGATTTTTCGGAACTTTTCTTCGGGATTTTTGTAGAATATTTTTAGGACTTTTTCCAGGACATTTTTTCGGGTTCTTTTTTAGGACACCTTTTCACAATTTTTACAAGGCAATTTTGTGAAACATTTAGTTTTATCTGTACTTTTTCTTTGGGAATTTTTTCAGGACTTTTTTTCGGGACAATTTTTTCAGGACAATTTTTTTAGGACACGTTTTCAGGACTTTTTGGATACTTTTTTCAGAACATTTTTCGGGATTTAAAAAAAAAATTAAGACAATTCAGAACTTTTTTCTGGTCATTTTTCCAGGATTTTTAATTTAGTGAAACACTTTTTTTAGGACAATTGTTCAGGAGTTTTATCTGCACTTTTTCTTCGGGAATTTTTTCGGGACAATTTTTTTAGAACAATTTTTTTAGGAAAATTTTTTTAGGACAAATTTCCAGGACTTTTTGGATACTTTTTTCGGGATTTTTTTTAAGACATTTAAAAAAAATTCAGGACAATTCGGAACTTTTTTCTGGTTATTTTTCCAGGATTTTTAATTTTGTGAAACAATATTTTTTAGACAATTGTTCAAGAGTTTTATCTGTACTTTTTCTTCGGGAATTTTTTCAGGACTTTTTTTCGGGACAATTTTTTCATGACAATTTTTTTAGGACTTTTTGGATACTTTTTTCAGAACATTTTTCGGGATTTTTTTTAAGACATTTAAAAAAAAAATCAGGACATTTCGGAACTTTTTTCTGGTCATTTTTCCGGGATTTTTAATTTTGTGAAACACTATTTTTAGGACAATTGTTCAAGAGTTTTATCTGTACTTTTTCTTCGGGAATTTTTTCAGGACTTTTTTCCGGACAATTTTTTCAGGACAATTTTTTTAGGAAAAATTTTCAGGACTTTTTGGATACTTTTTTCAGAACATTTTTCGGGATTTTTTTTAAGACATTTAAAAAAAATTCAGGACAATTCGGAACTTTTTTCTGGTCATTTTTCCAGGATTTTTAATTTTGTGAAACACTATTTTTAGGACAATTGTTCAGTAGTTTTATCTGTACTTTTCCTACGAGAATTTTTTCAGGACTTTTTTTCGGGACAATTTTTTCAGGACAATTTTTTTAGGACAATTTTTCAGGGCTTTTTGGATACTTTTTTCAGAACATTTTTCGGGATTTTTTTAAGACATTAAAAAAAAATTCAGGACAATTCGGAACTTTTTTCTGGTCATTTTTCCAGGATTTTTAATTTTGTGAAACACTATTTTTGGGACAATTGTTCAGAAGTTTTAACTGTACTTTTTCTTCGGGAATTTTTTCAGAACTTTTTTTCGGGACAATTTTTTTAGGACAAATTTTCAGGACTTTTTGGATACATTTTTCGGGATTTTTTTAAGACATTTAAAAAAAATTCTGGACAATTCGGAACTTTTTTCTGGTCATTTTTCCAGGATTTTTAAATTTGTGAAACACTATTTTTCGGACAATTGTTCAGGAGTTTTATCTGTACTTTTTCTTCGATAATTTTTTCAGGGCTTTTTTTCGGGACAATTTTCGGGACAATTTTTTTAGGACACATTTTCAAGACTTTTTATACAAAACTTTTTCGTCCGCTAATTTAAATAAATGTAAACAAAAGTTTCACAGCGCGGTGTTTTCCACGCTTTTTGAATGCTTCGGGAATGATATATTATATGAACGCGAATTAATGAATATTTTAACGGACGTAGAAAAATATTTTATGCTCGAGTATACGAAAACTTTTACATTCATTTGTTAGGATTATAAAGAAAAAGTTTGATAATCATTCCCTGACTGGACGTGTTGCTAAATAATTTATTTCCCCGTCCTCCGAGAGCGTATATCAACAATTAAACATTTCCTCTGACTAACATCCGGGCGTCCGTTGCCGTAGTTTCCTACCGGATATACACATTTTCTTGCGGCATGTGAACTGAAGGAGAAAATAACTTTTTTTTTTCTTCCGGTTTTCATCAAGATACCGCAGAATGGTTGTCACAAAAGACAGTCCTTAAAGCTAGCGTGGTTCACACGCATCAATAGCCTGTGTGAAGAACTTTATTTCCACCCCTCCACACCCTTTCGTATTTACAATTACAATTACAATTTAATATTTTATTTATTTTAATTTAAGCTATAAAACTGTGTTTGCTCAATAGAATTACTTCGTTGTTGCAAACTTATAATTATAATTATAACAACAAAGCACTTTTTTCATTCATTCTCAATATTGTGCTCCAGTTTTATTTCGGAAACGCGCCCCCTACGGGATCCCGGATGAAAGTTTTCCGGTGCACCATTTTAATTATGAATACAGGGAGGCTCTCCCACCACCAAACGCTTTGTACGACCGCACGCCATTTATTACTAAGTAATCCTATTGTGCGGCAAATTGAGTTGGAGTTTATTTTGAGTTACACTTTATGCGAAACAGAAATTAAAGGTGAGGAAACGTAATCCGACGCAGAATGGAACAATGCACTAAACGGGCGAGACAAAAGGTTAGGGGTGGATTATTTAGTAGTTCATGGTTAAACCGTAAGGTCTAAAGCAGTTCATTGGAAACTCTTCAGTAACAAAGATTAATTTGTAATCGTAAACTCTCATTAATTAACCATAAGGTTAAAAGTCTAATGCAGTTCGTTCTGTTGAAAAAAAAATGGAAACTCTTAATTAATAAAAATTGATTGTTATTGTAAACTCTCATTAATTAACCATAATTTTAATGCAGTTCATTCTGTTAGAAAATTGAAAATTCTTAATTAATAAAGATTAATTGTAAATGTAAACACTCATTAATTGCAGATGAATGACCTTGTAAATCTACAAAATTAAGTCTTAAGAAAATAAAAATCAATTTTACTGAAACAACCAATTTTTTATTTTTTTATTTATTGCGCCGGATTTCAGGCTTTCCGTTTCAAATTTGTTATACAATTTTTTTTTATTTTTATCGTTGTTTGCTTCTGCGGACTTGCATAAGCCAACTGGCACTAGCATTAATAAAGCATTATTATTATTAATAATAATTTAACAAACTCTCAAATCCCTCTTTTTATTCCTACTATCCTGTTACTCATTTTGCACTTTTCAGATACGTTTTCTATAATTTTTCAAGGTCACAATACCTGTTTTTATTCCTTCTATCCTGCTACACATTTACCAACTTTTTAATGTCACAAATACCTCTTTTTATTCCTTCTATCCTTCTACACATTTACCAACTTTTACATACGTTTTCTATAATTTTTCAAGGTCACAATACCTCTTTTTATTTCTTCTATCCTGCTACACATTTACCAACTTTTTAGAGTCACAAATACCTCTTTTTATTCCTTCTATCCTGCTACACATTTACCAACTTTTACACACGTTTTCTATTATTTTTTAAGGTCTCAAATACCTCTTTGTATTCCCTCTATCCTGTTACACATTTACCAACTTTTATATACGTTTTCTATAATTTTTTAGGGTCACAATACCTCTTTTTATTCCTTCTATTCTGTTACACATTTTGCACTTTTTACATACATTTTCTATTATATTTTAGGGTCACAAATACCTCCTTCTATCCCTACCATCCTGTTCAATTACTTCGAAGTCATCTTGGTTAAAGGGCAAGAAGACAACCAAGAGTGACCCTACGCAAACACCGAAAGCTCCCAAACGAAGAGGGCGAAAGCCGCACCCAAGACCCTCGCGAAGGAACCGTCTCCCGAGAGAAAGTAGTACATCATCACCATCATTCTGAGAAGATATTCTGGGGTGTAATCGCCCTCAATAATGGCCCTTTTTAGGGCCACAAACAATTTTGAGATTTTAAAGATTCTACTTTGTCAAATATGAATGTGTGTGTTGTGTGTGTGTGTGTGTGTGTGTGTGTGTGTGTGTGTGTGTGTGTTCGATTTTGGGAAGAAATTCTGAACCGCAAATGACTACAAATTTTTTCTATATACGCCTTTTCTTGTCATTAAGAACCGTCACGAATTTTTTCAAACCCTATTTTCTAATGCATTTTTTTCCTGAGTAAAAAAAAAACGCCGATTTTTTTTCGGAAGGTATTTTGCTCCAAAAATTTGAATAGGTTGTATGTCTTGAAATACACTTTCTATGGATTTGTTTATTTGCGGTTCAGAATGTCCACCCAAAATTAATTTCGAAAAATTTTCACACTTTGTGAAGACCATGAACGAAAAGAGGCATTTTGTTCGTAATTTTTGTACGAAAAAAATTTTACGATTTGGTATCAGGATCGCAGAAACGAAAAGAGGTGTTTTGTCTGTAATTTTTATGCGAATAATTTCGACAAAATTTTTCAAGAAATTTTACGATTTGGTATCAGGATCGCAGAAACGAAAAGAGGTGTTTTGTCTGTAATTTTTCTGCGAATAATTTCGACAAAATTTTTCAAGAAATTTCACGATTTGGTATCAGGATCGTAGAAACGAAAAGAGGTGTTTTGTCTGTAATTTTTATGCGAATAATTTCGACAAAAATTTTCAAGAAATTTTACGATTTGGTATCAGGATCGCAGAAACGAAAAGAGGTGTTTTGTGTGTAATTTTTATGCGAATAATTTCGACAAAAATTTTCAAGAAATTTCACGATTTGGTATCAGGATCGCAGAAACGAAAAGAGGTGTTTTGTCTGTAATTTTTATGCGAATAATTTCGACACAAATTTTCAAGAAATTTTACGATTTGGTATCAGGATCGCAGAAACGAAAAGAGGTGTTTTGTCTGTAATTTTTATGCGAATAATTTCGACAAAATTTTTCAAGAAATTTTACGATTTGGTATCAGGATCGCAGAAACGAAAAGAGGTATTTTGCCCGTAATTTTAATGCGAATAATTTCGTCAAAAATTTTCAAGAAATTTTACGATTTGGTATCAGGATCGCAGAAACGAAAAGAGGTATTTTGTCCGTAATTTTTGCGCGAATAATTTCGATAAAAATTTTCAAGAAATTTTACGATTTGGTATCAGGATCGCAGAAACGAAAAGAGGTGTTTTGTGTGTAATTTTTATGCGAATAATTTCGACAAAAACTTTCAAGAAATTTTACGATTTGGTATCAGGATCGCAGAAACGAAAAGAGGTATTTTGTCCGTAATTTTTCTGCGAATAATTTCGATAAAAATTTTCAAGAAATTTTACGATTTGGTATCAGGGTCGCAGAAACGAAAAGAGGTATTTTGCCCGTAATTTTAATGCGAATAATTTCGACAAAAATTTTCAAGAAATTTTACGATTTGGTATCAGGATCGCAGAAACGAAAAGAGGTATTTTGCCCGTAATTTTAATGCGAATAATTTCGACAAAAATTTTCAAGAAATTTTACGATTTGGTATCAGGATCGCAGAAACGAAAAGAGGTATTTTGTCTGTAATTTTTATGCGAATAATTTCGACAAAATTTTTCAAGAAATTTTACGATTTGGTATCAGGATCGCAGAAACGAAAAGAGGTATTTTGCCCGTAATTTTAATGCGAATAATTTCGACAAAAATTTTCAAGAAATTTTACGATTTGGTATCAGGATCGCAGAAACGAAAAGAGGTATTTTGCCCGTAATTTTAATGCGAATAATTTCGACAAAAATTTTCAAGAAATTTTACGATTTGGTATCAGGATCGCAGAAACGAAAAGAGGTATTTTGTCTGTAATTTTTATGCGAATAATTTCGACAAAATTTTTCAAGAAATTTTACGATTTGGTATCAGGATCGCAGAAACGAAAAGAGGTATTTTGCCCGTAATTTTAATGCGAATAATTTCGACAAAATTTTTCAAGAAATTTTACGATTTGGTATCAGGGTCGCAGAAACGAAAAGAGGTGTTTTGTGTGTAATTTTTATGCGAATAATTTCGACAAAAATTTTCAAGAAATTTTACGATTTGGTATCAGGATCGCAGAAACGAAAAGAGGTATTTTGCCCGTAATTTTAATGCGAATAATTTCGACAAAATTTTTCAAGAAATTTTACGATTTGGTATCAGGATCGCAGAAACGAAAAGAGGTGTTTTGTCTGTAATTTTTATGCGAATAATTTCGACAAAAATTTTCAAGAAATTTTACGATTTGGTATCAGGATCGCAGAAACGAAAAGAGGTGTTTTGTGTGTAATTTTTATGCGAATAATTTCGACAAAATTTTTCAAGAAATTTTACGATTTGATATCAGGATCGCAGAAACGAAAAGAGGTATTTTGTCCGTAATTTTTCTGCGAATAATTTCGATAAAAATTTTCAAGAAATTTTACGATTTGGTATCAGGATCACAGAAACGAAAAGAGGTATTTTGTCCGTAATTTTTCTGCGAATAATTTCGATAAAAATTTTCAAGAAATTTTACGATTTGGTATCAGGATCGCAGAAACGAAAAGAGGTGTTTTGTGTGTAATTTTTATGCGAATAATTTCGACAAAAATTTTCAAGAAATTTTACGATTTGATATCAGGATCGCAGAAACGAAAAGAGGTATTTTGTCCGTAATTTTTCTGCGAATAATTTCGATAAAAATTTTCAAGAAATTTTACGATTTGGTATCAGGATCGCAGAAACGAAAAGAGGTGTTTTGTGTGTAATTTTTATGCGAATAATTTCGACAAAAATTTTCAAGAAATTTTACGATTTGGTATCAGGATCGCAGAAACGAAAAGAGGTGTTTTGTGTGTAATTTTTATGCGAATAATTTCGACAAAATTTTTCAAGAAATTTTACGATTTGATATCAGGATCGCAGAAACGAAAAGAGGTATTTTGCCCGTAATTTTAATGCGAATAATTTCGTCAAAAATTTTCAAGAAATTTTACGATTTGGTATCAGGATCGCAGAAACGAAAAGAGGTGTTTTGTGTGTAATTTTTATGCGAATAATTTCGACAAAATTTTTCAAGAAATTTTACGATTTGATATCAGGATCGCAGAAACGAAAAGAGGTATTTTGCCCGTAATTTTAATGCGAATAATTTCGTCAAAAATTTTCAAGAAATTTTACGATTTGGTATCAGGATCGCAGAAACGAAAAGAGGTGTTTTGTCTGTAATTTTTATGCGAATAATTTCGACAAAAATTTTCAAGAAATTTTACGATTTGGTATCAGGATCGCAGAAACGAAAAGAGGTGTTTTGTGTGTAATTTTTATGCGAATAATTTCGACAAAAATTTTCAAGAAATTTCACGATTTGGTATCAGGATCGCAGAAACGAAAAGAGGTATTTTGCCCGTAATTTTAATGCGAATAATTTCGTCAAAAATTTTCAAGAAATTTTACGATTTGGTATCAGGATCGCAGAAACGAAAAGAGGTGTTTTGTCTGTAATTTTTATGCGAATAATTTCGACAAAAATTTTCAAGAAATTTTACGATTTGGTATCAGGATCGCAGAAACGAAAAGAGGTGTTTTGTCTGTAATTTTTATGCGAATAATTTCGACAAAAATTTTCAAGAAATTTTACGATTTGGTATCAGGATCGCAGAAACGAAAAGAGGTGTTTTGTGTGTAATTTTTATGCGAATAATTTCGACAAAAATTTTCAAGAAATTTTACGATTTGATATCAGGATCGCAGAAACGAAAAGAGGTATTTTGCCCGTAATTTTAATGCGAATAATTTCGTCAAAAATTTTCAAGAAATTTTACGATTTGGTATCAGGATCGCAGAAACGAAAAGAGGTGTTTTGTCTGTAATTTTTATGCGAATAATTTCGACAAAAATTTTCAAGAAATTTTACGATTTGGTATCAGGATCGCAGAAACGAAAAGAGGTGTTTTGTCTGTAATTTTTATGCGAATAATTTCGACAAAAATTTTCAAGAAATTTTACGATTTGGTATCAGGATCGCAGAAACGAAAAGAGGTATTTTGTCCGTAATTTTTCTGCGAATAATTTCGATAAAAATTTTCAAGAAATTTTACGATTTGGTATCAGGATCGCAGAAACGAAAAGAGGTGTTTTGTGTGTAATTTTTATGCGAATAATTTCGACAAAAATTTTCAAGAAATTTTACGATTTGGTATCAGGATCGCAGAAACGAAAAGAGGTATTTTGCCCGTAATTTTAATGCGAATAATTTCGACAAAATTTTTCAAGAAATTTTACGATTTGGTATCAGGATCGCAGAAACGAAAAGAGGTGTTTTGTCTGTAATTTTTATGCGAATAATTTCGACAAAAATTTTCAAGAAATTTTACGATTTGGTATCAGGATCGCAGAAACGAAAAGAGGTGTTTTGTGTGTAATTTTTATGCGAATAATTTCGACAAAATTTTTCAAGAAATTTTACGATTTGATATCAGGATCGCAGAAACGAAAAGAGGTATTTTGTCCGTAATTTTTCTGCGAATAATTTCGATAAAAATTTTCAAGAAATTTTACGATTTGGTATCAGGATCGCAGAAACGAAAAGAGGTATTTTGTCCGTAATTTTTCTGCGAATAATTTCGATAAAAATTTTCAAGAAATTTTACGATTTGGTATCAGGATCGCAGAAACGAAAAGAGGTGTTTTGTGTGTAATTTTTATGCGAATAATTTCGACAAAAATTTTCAAGAAATTTTACGATTTGATATCAGGATCGCAGAAACGAAAAGAGGTATTTTGTCCGTAATTTTTCTGCGAATAATTTCGATAAAAATTTTCAAGAAATTTTACGATTTGGTATCAGGATCGCAGAAACGAAAAGAGGTGTTTTGTGTGTAATTTTTATGCGAATAATTTCGACAAAAATTTTCAAGAAATTTTACGATTTGATATCAGGATCGCAGAAACGAAAAGAGGTATTTTGTCCGTAATTTTTCTGCGAATAATTTCGATAAAAATTTTCAAGAAATTTTACGATTTGGTATCAGGATCGCAGAAACGAAAAGAGGTGTTTTGTGTGTAATTTTTATGCGAATAATTTCGACAAAAATTTTCAAGAAATTTTACGATTTGGTATCAGGATCGCAGAAACGAAAAGAGGTGTTTTGTGTGTAATTTTTATGCGAATAATTTCGACAAAATTTTTCAAGAAATTTTACGATTTGATATCAGGATCGCAGAAACGAAAAGAGGTATTTTGCCCGTAATTTTAATGCGAATAATTTCGTCAAAAATTTTCAAGAAATTTTACGATTTGGTATCAGGATCGCAGAAACGAAAAGAGGTGTTTTGTGTGTAATTTTTATGCGAATAATTTCGACAAAAATTTTCAAGAAATTTTACGATTTGGTATCAGGATCGCAGAAACGAAAAGAGGTGTTTTGTCTGTAATTTTTATGCGAATAATTTCGACAAAAATTTTCAAGAAATTTTACGATTTGGTATCAGGATCGCAGAAACGAAAAGAGGTGTTTTGTCTGTAATTTTTATGCGAATAATTTCGACAAAAATTTTCAAGAAATTTTACGATTTGGTATCAGGATCGCAGAAACGAAAAGAGGTGTTTTGTGTGTAATTTTTATGCGAATAATTTCGACAAAAATTTTCAAGAAATTTCACGATTTGGTATCAGGATCGCAGAAACGAAAAGAGGTATTTTGCCCGTAATTTTAATGCGAATAATTTCGTCAAAAATTTTCAAGAAATTTTACGATTTGGTATCAGGATCGCAGAAACGAAAAGAGGTGTTTTGTCTGTAATTTTTATGCGAATAATTTCGACAAAAATTTTCAAGAAATTTTACGATTTGGTATCAGGATCGCAGAAACGAAAAGAGGTGTTTTGTCTGTAATTTTTATGCGAATAATTTCGACAAAAATTTTCAAGAAATTTTACGATTTGGTATCAGGATCGCAGAAACGAAAAGAGGTGTTTTGTCTGTAATTTTTATGCGAATAATTTCGACAAAATTTTTCAAGAAATTTTACGATTTGATATCAGGATCGCAGAAACGAAAAGAGGTATTTTGCCCGTAATTTTAATGCGAATAATTTCGTCAAAAATTTTCAAGAAATTTTACGATTTGGTATCAGGATCGCAGAAACGAAAAGAGGTGTTTTGTCTGTAATTTTTATGCGAATAATTTCGACAAAAATTTTCAAGAAATTTCACGATTTGGTATCAGGATCGCAGAAACGAAAAGAGGTATTTTGCCCGTAATTTTAATGCGAATAATTTCGTCAAAAATTTTCAAGAAATTTTACGATTTGGTATCAGGATCGCAGAAACGAAAAGAGGTGTTTTGTCTGTAATTTTTATGCGAATAATTTCGACAAAAATTTTCAAGAAATTTTACGATTTGGTATCAGGATCGCAGAAACGAAAAGAGGCGTTTTGTGTGTAATTTTTGTGCGAATAATTTCGAAAATTTGCGGTTAAAAAGCGGTTTTGGAAACCGTACATTTTATCGTATCAGGAGACTAGGAATGAGAAGAGGGGTTCTTTATTTAAACACATGCATTCACACTTGACAAGTAGCATCTTAGAATCTCAATTTGTTTGTGGCCCTTAAAAGGGCCATTTTTGGGAGCTGTGACGCCCCAGAGTTCGCCGTTGTCGTATCTTCACAAGGTGTTGGTGGTGGCCGACCTTTTTTCCAGGGAGACGGTTTTTTGCGGCGGTATTTTGAGTGTCCTTCGATCTCTTCAGCTTGGAGCCTTTAGGTTTCCTTGATCGCCCTTTTGACCTTCAGCGGAGATGACTTTAAAATGATTGAAGACGTAACAGGATACCTGGAATGAGAAGAGGTGTTTTATTCGCAAAAAAATGATAGAGAACGTATAAAAAAATTAAGTATGAGCGACAGAAGACTCGAAACGAAAAAGACGAATACTTTCCGCATATTTTGGTGTACCATAAGTTAATTTACACCCCGTGGAAGAGGTTGAAAAAAAAATTACTGTAAAAATCACCCAAATTTTGGATAAAAATTGTTATAAATCAATAACGGATAGGTGTTTGTTGTTTAAACTTTTTCTCACAAAAGACGAATATATTCCGCGTTTTTTGGTATACCATAAGTTAATTTCCACCCCGTGGAAGAGGTTGAAAAAAAAAATTACTGTAAAAATCACCCAAATTTTGGATAAAAATTGTTATAAATCAATAACGGATAGATGTTTGTTGTTTAAACTTTTTCTCATAACAGAAGAATACATTCCGCATTTTTTGGTGTACTATAAGTTAATTTCCACCCCGTGGAAGAGGTTGAAAAAAAAAATTACTGTAAAAATCACCCAAATTTTGGATAAAAATTGTTATAAATCAATAACGGATAGGTGTTTGTTGTTTAAACTTTTTCTCATAACAGACGAATAAATTCCGCATTTTTTGGTATACCATAAGTTAATTTCCACCCCGTGGAAGAGGTTGAAAAAAAAAATTACTGTAAAAATCACCCAAATTTTGGATAAAAATTGTTATAAATCAATAACGGATAGGTGTTTGTTGTTTAAACTTTTTCTCATAACAGACGAAAAAATTCCGCATTTTTTGGTATACCATAAGTTAATTTCCACCCCGTGGAAGAGGTTGAAAAAAAATGATTACTGTAAAAATCACCCAAATTTTGGATAAAAATTGTTATAAATCAATAACGGATAGATGTTTGTTGTTTAAACATTTTCTCATAACAGAAGAATGCATTCTGCATTTTTTGGTGTACCATAAGTTAATTTCCACCCCGTGGAAGAGGTTGAAAAAAAATGATTACTTTAAAAATCACCCAAATTTTGGATAAAAATTGTTATAAATCAATAACCGATAGATGTTTGTTGTTTAAACTTTTTCTCATAACAGAAGAATACATTCCGCATTTTTTGGTGTACCATAAGTTAATTTCCACCCCGTGGAAGAGGTTGAAAAAAAATTATTACTGTAAAAATCACCCAAATTTTGGATAAAAATTGTTATAAATCAATAACGGATAGATGTTTGTTGTTTAAACTTTTTCTCATAACAGAAGAATACATTCTGCATTTTTTGGTATACCATAAGTTAATTTCCACCCCGTGGAAGAGGTTGAAAAAAATAATTACTGTAAAAATCACCAACATTTTGGATAAAACTGTTATAAATCAATAACGGATAAGTGTTTGTTGTTTAAACTTTTTCTTGTAGCAGACGAGTACATTCCGTCTTTCTAGTGTACTACAGGTTAATTTACACCCCTTGGAAAGGGTCGAAAAAAATGACTATAAAAATCACCCAAATTGCATTCAACAATTAGAAAATTTCTGCAGAACTAATGAATTGAGGAATTAACTTGAAAGTTTCCGAAACCATTTAGAGATATAGTATTTCCAATTTCCAAGCAAAACAATTGACATGTTGAGGGTATAAACAAAAGCACAACACCTTAAACTTAAATTGAAGAAAATATAAAATTGCATTCAACGATTAGAAAATTTCTGCAGAACTTATAAATGAAGGAATTAACTTGAAAGTTTCCGAAACCATTTAGAGATATAGTATTTCCAATTTCCAAGCAAAACAATTGACATGTCGAAGGTATAAACGAAAGCACAACACCTTAAACTTAAATTGAAGAAAATATAAAATTGCATTCAACGATTAGAAAATTTCTGCAGAATTTATAAATGAAGGAATTCACTTGAAAGTTTCCGAAACCATTTAGAGATATAGTATTTCCAATTTCCAAGCAAAACAATTGACATGTCGAAGGTATAAACCAAAGCACAACACCTTAAACTTAAATTGAAGAAAATATAAAATTGCATTCAACGATTAGAAAATTTCTGCAGAATTTATAAATGAAGGAATTCACTTGAAAGTTTCCGAAACCATTTAGAGATATAGTATTTCCAATTTCCAAGCAAAACAATTGACATGTCGAAGGTATAAACCAAAGCACAACACCTTAAACTTAAATTGAAGAAAATATAAAATTGCATTCAACGACTAGAAAATTTCTGCAGAACTTATAAATGAAGGAATTCACTTGAAAGTTTCCGAAACCATTTAGAGATATAGTATTTCCAATTTCCAAGCAAAACAATTGACATGTCGAAGGTATAAAGAAAACCACAACACCTTAAACTTAAATTGAAGAAAATATAAAATTGCATTCAACGATTAGAAAATTTCTGCAGAACTTATAAATGAAGGAATTAACTTGAAAGTTTCCGAAACCATTTAGAGATATAGTATTTCCAATTTCCAAGCAAAACAATTGACATGTCGAAGGTATAAACGAAAGCACAACACCTTAAACTTAAATTGAAGAAAATATAAAATTGCATTCAACGATTAGAAAATTTCTGCAGAATTTATAAATGAAGGAATTCACTTGAAAGTTTCCGAAACCATTTAGAGATATAGTATTTCCAATTTCCAAGCAAAACAATTGACATGTCGAAGGTATAAACCAAAGCACAACACCTTAAACTTAAATTGAAGAAAATATAAAATTGCATTCAACGACTAGAAAATTTCTGCAGAACTTATAAATGAAGGAATTCACTTGAAAGTTTCCGAAACCATTTAGAGATATAGTATTTCCAATTTCCAAGCAAAACAATTGACATGTCGAAGGTATAAAGAAAACCACAACACCTTAAACTTAAATTGAAGAAAATATAAAATTGCATTCAACGATTAGAAAATTTCTGCAGAATTTATAAATGAAGGAATTCACTTGAAAGTTTCCGAAACCATTTAGAGATATAGTATTTCCAATTTCCAAGCAAAACAATTGACATGTCGAAGGTATAAACCAAAGCACAACACCTTAAACTTAAATTGAAGAAAATATAAAATTGCATTCAACGACTAGAAAATTTCTGCAGAACTTATAAATGAAGGAATTCACTTGAAAGTTTCCGAAACCATTTAGAGATATAGTATTTCCAATTTCCAAGCAAAACAATTGACATGTCGAAGGTATAAAGAAAACCACAACACCTTAAACTTAAATTGAAGAAAATATAAAATTGCATTCAACGATTAGAAAATTTCTGCAGAACTTATAAATGAAGGAATTAACTTGAAAGTTTCCGAAACCATTTAGAGATATAGTATTTCCAATTTCCAAGCAAAACAATTGACATGTCGAAGGTATAAACGAAAGCACAACACCTTAAACTTAAATTGAAGAAAATATAAAATTGCATTCAACGATTAGAAAATTTCTGCAGAATTTATAAATGAAGGAATTCACTTGAAAGTTTCCGAAACCATTTAGAGATATAGTATTTCCAATTTCCAAGCAAAACAATTGACATGTCGAAGGTATAAACCAAAGCACAACACCTTAAACTTAAATTGAAGAAAATATAAAATTGCATTCAACGATTAGAAAATTTCTGCAGAATTTATAAATGAAGGAATTCACTTGAAAGTTTCCGAAACCATTTAGAGATATAGTATTTCCAATTTCCAAGCAAAACAATTGACATGTCGAAGGTATAAACCAAAGCACAACACCTTAAACTTAAATTGAAGAAAATATAAAATTGCATTCAACGACTAGAAAATTTCTGCAGAACTTATAAATGAAGGAATTCACTTGAAAGTTTCCGAAACCATTTAGAGATATAGTATTTCCAATTTCCAAGCAAAACAATTGACATGTCGAAGGTATAAAGAAAACCACAACACCTTAAACTTAAATTGAAGAAAATATAAAATTGCATTCAACGATTAGAAAATTTCTGCAGAACTTATAAATGAAGGAATTAACTTGAAAGTTTCCGAAACCATTTAGAGATATAGTATTTCCAATTTCCAAGCAAAACAATTGACATGTCGAAGGTATAAAGAAAACCACAACACCTTAAACTTAAATTGAAGAAAATATAAAATTGCATTCAACGATTAGAAAATTTCTGCAGAATTTATAAATGAAGGAATTCACTTGAAAGTTTCCGAAACCATTTAGAGATATAGTATTTCCAATTTCCAAGCAAAACAATTGACATGTCGAAGGTATAAAGAAAACCACAACACCTTAAACTTAAATTGAAGAAAATAAAAATTGCATTCAACGATTAGAAAATTTCTGCAGAACTAATAAATTGAAGAATTCACTTGAAAGTTTCTGAAACTATTTAGAAATATTGTATTAATGATTTCCCAGTAAAACAATTGACATGTTGAAGCTAGAAACAAAAGCACAACACCTTAAACTTAATTTAAAAAAAAATTGCAGAACTAATAAATTAATATCTGTTATAAATTTTCATAACATCGAATTGCGGATATATCAAAATTGTATATTATGACTGATTTATTGGTTATATGCATTTATGATGCTAATACTGTACCTTGATCCTGATTATATATATATATATTATGTTCATGAAACAATATTAAACAAAATAAATCATCGGCGGTTTTGTTATTTTGTTGTTTATATATTATATTTTAATGTTGGTGTTCCTGTAACTTGCTAAATTACTATTAAAGATAAAAATATTAATCAAGTATGGATGGAAATCTTTTTTTTTATATTTATCCAATTTAAACTTTTCGATTAAGGAATTTTAAATTTAACCCGACTTATAATTACTTACAAAAACAGCCCTTTGGGAACTTAAAAACCGGAAGAAATTCCGCACGAGCCAATTCATCATCCCTCCGGCAGCATCGGGTTTCCATCACACGCTCCGTCGAAACTCCGACGTTTGTTCCAACCCTTAAATGGGGCGAGATTTATTCGCTAAACTAAGAAAAAAAGAAAGAAGGAAGGAAAAAAACTAGTCGTCCGTTTCGATCAATTCACGGGTCACGAATCGGGACAGAGGAGGAAAATGTACGCCGGCCCCTCTTGTTTTCCTTTTTCCGCGAATAATTTCTCGCAGGTAATCCCAGGTTTTAATAAAGCGGACTTAAGGGCGGGTCCCTCGTCCTTCCGCGAAATTAATTTCTCCGCTGAGGTTTCTCTTCTTAAGTTGTTTGTTGAAACGATTACCTTCGGAGGTTCTTAATAATCGTTCATTACAAAAATTTAATTAAAAAATTGTACGTTAACGAGGGCTCGAGAGAGCTTAGGGTAAACAAGAACTTGTTTACGAGAGTATTTTTACGATATTGCCTCTGTCTTCCAAACTTTTGTCCTTTAAAAAATCGATAATGATTTCTTAGAAATTTGTTCTAGTTGAAAAGGGCTATTCTTGCTTTAGGCAAAAATTGCGGTTCAGAATGTCTTCCCAAAATTTTTGAATTTTTTGAATTTTTAAAAACTTTTTCCTGTTGAAAAGGGCTATTCTTGCTCGAGGCTAAATTTTGCGGTTCAGAATGTCTTCCCAAAATGAACTGGATTTTTAAAAACTTTTTCCTGTTGAAAAGGAATATTCAAGAGACTTCATTTTAGAGGAAAAATCGCACATCGATATCTTTATTAATTTTCGTGGTAATCGTTCTATTTAATTTTTCAGGAAAGCTTAGTTTAAATGCAATAAATTAAAGTGCATTTATTATACACAAGAGCGCCGCGACGCCGTCGGTGAATTCTACAAAGTAGATCTAGTTGCACTTAATATCCTACGAATGGAATCAAACTGAAACTGTCTGCATATAATGGCTTTGTCTCCGAAAGCAAAGCAACTGTAAATAATTTCTTGAGCACGTCTACAAGGTAAGCTTTGTATTGCGTAATGAAAGCGCTGGAAATATTGATTAATTATATTGTAAACATCAACTGCAAATAACAAGTTTACACAGGCCGACTTATGTATTTGTTTAATATGAATGGAACTCTGCTTTAATATTAATTTAATTAATTAAATAAAGACGAAATATACTGAATGTACAAATATTCAACTCTGCGGATTATTAATGTTATTATTTACTGGATAAAATCCACCTGCCATTGAATTAATGTAAAATGTGAATGCAAAAAGTTCATCGAGTCATATTTTACGACGCAGAACATTTAAATGCGTCGGATGTTCTTACTTAATCAAATCGCTCGATTTGTGAAAAAATGTCACAGTTTTTGAATACGATTTTCCTGTTAATAATTATCAAAAATATTATGTTAATTGTTAATGTGGATCTTAATCAAAATTTGATAGTTTAGGGAATATGAATTTAAAAATGAAAAAAGCTACAAAAATTGATCATTTTCAACTGCCAAAAACTACCGTTTTAAACTGGCAAAAATTGAGAAATTTTTCAGAAGCCAAAAAATACCAAAAATAACAATCAAAAACTGTCAAAAGTGAGATTTTTTAATGTCATTTTTTTTAGTTTTTGACAGTTGAAAATTTTGGCATTTTAAAATTGTCATTTTGAAAATTTCTATTTTTGACAGTTGGAAATTGTAGTTTTTGGCAGTTGAAAATTGTCATTTTGAAAATTTCTATTTTTGACAGTTGGAAATTGTAGTTTTTGGCAGTTGAAAATTGTCATTTTTGGCAGTTCAATATTGAAGTTTTTAGTTAATGAAAATGATCAAAATTGTGGTTTTTGGAGGTTGAAAATTGTCATTATTAGTCTCTAAAAATTATTATTTTTGACAGTTGAAAAAGGCTACCATTGGTAAGTAGTTAAGAAAAATCATTTTTGACAGTTTAAAATTATTATTTTTGGCAATAGAAAATCGTCATTTTTGGTGGTTGAAAATTTACTTTTTTGGCTTCTGAACATTGTCAATTTGGCAGCTTAAAACTGTAGTTTTTGGCAATTAAAAATTCTCAATTTGGTAGCTAAAAATCATTATTTCTGGTCATCGTTGGCAATTAAAAATAACAATTTTCAGTTACAAAAATTGATCATGTTCAACTGTGAAAAACTACCATTTTCAAATTGAGAAAAAAATTCAGAAGCCAAAAAAGTACCAAAAATGACAATTTTCAACAGTCAAAAACTGTCAAAAGCGAGTTTTTTAAATGTAATTTGTATAGTTTTGAAAATTGAAGCTTTTGCCTGTTAAAATGGTCATCGTTAGCAGTTGAAATTTTTTATTTTTGACAGTTGGAAATTGTACTTTTTGGCAGTTGAAAATTGTCATTTTTGGCAGTTTCAAATTGAAGTTTTCGGTTGCTGAAAATGATCAAAATGGTAGTTTTTGGAGGTTGAAAATTGTCATTATTGATGCCTAAAAATTATTATTTTTAACAGTTGAAAAAGGCCACCGTTGGCAGTTAAAAAAATCATTTTTGACAGTTGAAAATTGTAGTTTTTGACAGTTGAAAATTGTCATTTTTGGCAATAGAAAATCGTCATTTTTGATAGTTGAAAATTTACTTTTTAGGCTTATGAATATTGTCAATTTATTTATTTATTGTTGTTGGTACCAATGGTTTACAAACGTCAGAAGTGATATATAATAAAAAAGTGCATATATTGGCAGCTCAAAACTGTAGTTTTTGACAGTTAAAAATTCTCAATTTAGTAACTAAAAATCATAATTTCTGGTCACTAAAAATAACAATTTTCAGCTACAAAAATTGATCATTTTCAACTGCCAAAAACTGCAGTTTTAATAAAATGTCAAAAATTTTGAAACATTTTCAGAAGCCAAAAAAGTCAATTTTTACGCATCAAAAATGTCAATTTTCAACTGTACAAAAACTGTCAGAAGTAAGATTTTTAATGTCATTTTTTAGTTTTTGACAATTTAAAATTGAAGTTTCATTTTAAAATTGTCATTTTCGGCAGTTGCAAATGATCATCGTTAGTGGGTAAAAATTGCATTTACTGTTAGTTAAAATGGTCATCGTTAGCAGTTAAATTTTTTTATTTTTGACAGTTAAAAATTGTCATTTTTGGCAGTTTAAAATTGAAGTTTTTGGTTGCTGAAAATGATTAAAATGGTTAGTTTTTGGAGGTTGAAAATTGTCATTATTGGTGGCTAAAAATTGTTATTTTTGACAGTTGAAAAAGGTCAACGTTGGCAGTTTAAAAAAAATAATTTGACAATTAAAAACTGTAGTTTTTGGCAATTGAAGATTGTCATTTTTGTCAGTTAGAAATTGTAGTTTTTTCGCATTTCAAAATTGTAGTTTTTGGAGGTTGGAAATTGTCGATATTGGTGGCTAAACATTATTATTTTTGACAGTTGAAAAAAGGCCACCGTTGGCAGTTAAGAAAAATTATTTTTGACAGTTGAAAAAGGTCACCGTTGGCAGTTAAGAAAAATAATTTTTGACAGTTGAAAACTGTAATTTTTGTTTGTCATTTTTGTCAGTTAGAAATTGGAGTTTTTTTGCAGTTTAAAATTGTTATTTTTGGCAGTAGAAAATCGTCATTTTTGGTAGTTGAAAATTTACTTTTTTGGCTTCTGAACATTATCAATTTGGCAGCTTAAAACTGTAGTTTTTGACAGTAAAAATGACATTAAAAATCTCATTTTTGAAAGTTTTTGTACAGTAGAAAATTGACATTTTTGGTATTTGAAAATTTACTTTTTTGGCTTCTGAAAATTTTTCTCAATTTTTGACAGTTTATCAAAACTGTAGTTTTTGACAGTTAAAAATTCACAATTTGGTAGCTAAAAATCATTATTTCTGGTCATCGTTGGCAATTAAACATAACAATTTTCAGCTACTACCAAAATTGATGATTTTCTGTCAAAAACCACCATTTTAAACTGGAAAAAAATGAGAAAATTTTCAGAAGCCAAAAAAGTACAAAAAATTACAATTTTCAACCGTCAAAAACTGTCAAAAGTGAGATTTTTTAATGTCATTTTTATAGTTTTTGACAATTGAAAATTGAAGTTTTTGTCTGTTGAAAATTTTGGCATTTTAAAATTGTCATTTTCGGCAGTTGAAAATGAAAATTGCATTTTCTGCCAGTTGGAAATTGTTTGTGTTTTTTGAGGTTAAAAATTCTATTAAAAATCATCCTCAATGGTCGAAGTATCGCTTATTCAGAATCAATTTGGTTTTTGTAAATCCAATCATTTTCAATAGAGATATCGATTTTTGGAAATTTTTGTTTTCATTTTTTGAACACCTGAACAAAAACATCGCAGAAAAAATATAAAAAACGCGGGAAAAATTTCATAAAAATTCATCGTCAATGGTCGAAGTATCGCTTATTCAGAATCATTTTGGTTTTTGTAAATTCAACAATTTTCAATAGAGATATGGATTTTTGGAATTTTTTGTTTTAATTTTTGAGCACTTGAACAAAAACATCGTAGAAAAAATATAAAAAACGCAGGAAAAATTCTATAAAAAATCATCCCCAATGGTCGAAGTATCGCTTATTCCGAATCAATTTGGTTTTTGTAAATTCAACAATTTTCGATAAAGATACGGATTTTCGAAAATTTTAATTTTAATTTTTTGAGCACTTTAACAAAAACATGGCATAAAAATATATAAAACATGCAGGAAAAATTATATCAAAAATTATCCTCAATGACCGAAGTACCGCTTATTCAAAATCAATGTTTTTTTTTAATTCAATAATTTTCAATTGAGATATGAATTTTTGAAGACTTTTGTTTAAATTTTTTGAGCACCTGAAGAAGGAGGAGCATTATTATTATTATGCAGTAAAAAAACCCCACAAATCACAATCAAAAAATAAACAAACAGGATTTCAACTTGCGCGTGCAATCCTGGGAATTTTATAGTCTTGCATTAATGTAACTTTAATTCCTAATATTTTTTTTTATTCCACAATTAAATCGCTGTACTTTGCGTTTTCCAGCTGCAGCAGTAAAGCCGAACCCCCCGGAGACACCCTCAGCTCGCAGAGGTAAGATTTAATGTCCGCCCACCTTAATGGACGCCGCGCCGGGGTCTAATTTAAATTTAATTTTATGCGGCACGAAGTTCGCTTCGGGATAATCTTTTTATTTTCAATTAAAAAAAAACCGTCACAAAAAAGATTGTCAAATTTAAAAGTTATATTTCACAAATTGATTTTAAGTTTTTGAAATTTTAAGAAAAAAAATTAGTAAAATTAATTTTATGTGGCACGAAAAAATTCGCTTCGGGATAATCTTTTTATTTTCAATTTAAAAAAAAAACCGTCACAAAAAAGATTGTCATATTTAAAAGTTATATTTCACAAATTGATTTTAAGTTTTTGAAATTTTAAGAATTAAAATTAGTAAAATTAATTTTATGTGGCACGAAAAGTTCGCTTCGGGATAATATTTTTATTTTCAATAAAAAAAATAACCGTCACAAAAAAGATTGTCAAATTTAAAAGTAAATGATATTTTACAAATTGAATGTTAAGTTTTCGAAATTTTAAGAATTATCTACTCATTGCTATAAAATTAGTATAGACTTGAAAAAAAACAGCGTTTTCGGATAATTGTTTCCAAAAACGCTATTTTTTATTTTTTTTTTAATTCTCTACAGATATTGACTTCGACTATGAGGGCACTGCAACCCAATAAATTTTACGAAAAAAGATGTGTCCCGTATTTACCGGCCGCAATTATAATATTTCTAATCGAATTAAACAATCTCAATTAGAATTGTAAATGTAAACGTGCCTCTGGCGCGCACACGTAATATGCTAACTAATTGTTTTGATATTCGATTCCGTGTAATTTATGGAAACACAACTGCTGGGCCAATTCAATTATCGGGATTATTCAACCGATGCGAGGAGAGAGATTATAATATCGTGTTACTTTTATGCCCTCTCAATTAGTGTCGTGTTTGCTTTCGATTTCAATCGAAAGGCACGATCTAATTGACGGGGTTACGTCCATCACCGTCCTTAATCCTGATAATACTTGCAAAAAAACGTATTTACATAAACATTAACGGCGTTTTAATTCACGAAATCAGCATCTGCAGTCAGGCGTCGATTATGGTGAATGCGCCGGGAGATGCGTTTGAATATTTTGATTGCTAGTAATTTTTCAACTTTATCAATTAATATGAATTGATTGTAATGAGGCACTAGTTTCGATTTTTACATCATTATTTAGACAATGATGTAAAAATCGGAATAAATAATATAAAATTGTGAAACCAATTAAAATGAAAAATGTTTCACCACGTGATAAACGAGAACCAAATTCAACAAATATGAATGAATTGATTAATATTAAGTAATTTTTAAAAATAATTCATGCGATATCAAATTTAATAGATTGAGGATTTTTTTTACACAAAAAACTCTTTTTAATTTCTAGCATACCTGTTCTCGGTTGCTTTGAGTGGTTGTTTCTTGACATTCTGCAGGGGGTTGTAATTAATTGTGTTCTACGGTACGATGTAATAATGTGTGTTATGCATGCACTGATCCGCATAAAACCACACAGCCGCAGGACCATCAAATCGATTGTAATTTAGACTAGTCTCAACAAAGACACTCACTCACCGTTAAAGCAGAGTTCATTATGTTTGATTGATGTATTCGAGTTACTATTGTACATTCATGGTAATTAACGTGAGAGCAATAATAATTTATAAATAAACATTTACGATTGCTAAACGCGTTCTTAAATCTATTGATCACGTTCTAGTTTCAAATAAGATATAATGTAATTTCTATCATCAATTATGTAAAAAAAGTCAGAGGCTAGAGGTGTTTTCTTAGATCTAGACTGCTTAATATACGTAATAATAATAATAAATACAGTTTATTAAAACTCGTAAGAGCTACAAATGGCCATCGATACAAGTCTTTCAGCCTAATATCCGTAATTTTTTTTTCGAATATCCGGAGTGGACATTTTAAATACATTGCCAAGGACATTGCCTAACAGAAAAGTTTAAAACATTTTTTATCCCTTCCTCAAAACACCCTCATTTCACCCTTTACGAGACTGGTTAATTTATTACAAATTATCCTGACCTGTTAATTTAAATAAAATTATCTCAAAATTCGGGCATGGCATATTTTGAATTTTTACAGAATCATAATTTGACATGTGTTGTAAGTAATTTTGGAAATTTTTAGGTCGATGGCAATTTTTCGAGTCACCAAAATTATTAAAACTTTCACAACTTAACAACTTTTTTCAAATAAAATTATCTCAAAATCCGAGCATGGGGTATTTTTAATTTTTACAGAATCCTAATCTGACATGTGTTGTAAGTAATTTTGGAAATTTTCAAGTCGATGGCAATTGTTTTTATATTTTTTTCGAGTCACCAAAATTATTAAAACTTTCACAACTTAACAACTTTTTTAAAATAAAATTATCTCAAAATTTGAGAATGGGGTATTTTTAATTTTTACAGAATCCTAATTTGACATGTGTTGTGAGTAATTTTGGAAATTTTCAAGTCGATGGAAATTGTTTTTATATTTTTTTTCAAGTCACTAAAATTATTAAAACTTTCACAACTTTACAGCTTTTTCAAATAAAATTACCTGAAAATCCGTGCATGGGGTATTTTTAATTTTTACAGAATCCTAATTTTACATGTGTTGTAAGTAATTTTGGAAATTTTCAGGTCGATTGCAATTGTTTTTATATTTTTTTCGAGTCACCAAAATTATTAAAACTTTCACAACTTAACAACTTTTTTTAAATAAAATTATCTCAAAATCCGGGCATGGGGTATTTTTAATTTTTACGGAATCCTAATTTGACATGTGTTGTAAGTAATTTTGGAAATTTTCAGGTCGATGGCAATTGTTTTTATATTTTTTTTCGAGTCACCAAAATTATTAAAACTTTCACAACTTTAAACTTTTTAAAAATAAAATAATCTCAAAATCCGAGCATGGGGTATTTTTAATTTTTACGGAATCCTAATTTGACATGTGTTGTTAGTAATTTTCGAAATTTTCAAGTCGATGGCAATTGTTTTTATATTTTTTTTCGAGTCACCAAAATTATTAAAACTTTCACAACTTTACAACTTTTTTCAAATAAAATTATCTCAAAATCCGGGCATAGGGTATTTTTAATTTTTACAGAATCCCAATTTGACATGTGTTGTTAGTAATTTTGGAAATTTTCAGGTCGATTGCAATTGTTTTTATATTTTTTTTCGAGTCACCAAAATTATTAAAACTTTCACAACTTTACAACTTTTTTAAAATGAAATAATCTCAAAATCCGGGCATAGGGTATTTTTAATTTTTACAGAATCCTAATTTGACATGTGTTGTTAGTAATTTTGGAAATTTTCATGTCGACGGCAATTGTTTTTATATTTTTTTTCTAGTCACCAAAATTATTAAAATTTTCACAACTTAACAACTTTTTGAAAATAAAATTATCTCAAAATCCGAGCGTAGGGTATTTTTAATTTTTACGGAATCCTAATTTGACATGTGTTGTAAGTAATTTTGGAAATTTTTAGGTCGATGGCAATTTTTCGAGTCACCAAAATTATTAAAACTTTCACAACTTAACAACTTTTTAAAAATAAAATTATCTCAAAATCCGAGCGTAGGGTATTTTTAATTTTTACAGAATCCTAATTTGACATGTGTTGTAAGTAATTTTGGAAATTTTTAGGTCGATGGCAATTTTTCGAGTCACCAAAATTATTAAAACTTTCACAACTTTACAACTTTTTTAAAAATAAAATTATCTCAAAATCCGAGCGTAGGGTATTTTTAATTTTTACGGAATCCTAATTTGACATGTGTTGTAAGTAATTTTGGAAATTTTTAGGTCGATGGCAATTTTTCGAGTCACCAAAATTATTAAAACTTTCACAACTTAACAACTTTTTAAAAATAAAATTATCTCAAAATCCGAGCGTAGGGTATTTTTAATTTTTACAGAATCCTAATTTGACATGTGTTGTAAGTAATTTTGGAAATTTTTAGGTCGATGGCAATTTTTCGAGTCACCAAAATTATTAAAACTTTCACAACTTTACAACTTTTTTAAAAATAAAATTATCTCAAAATCCGAGCGTAGGGTATTTTTAATTTTTACGGAATCCTAATCTGACATGTGTTGTAAGTAATTTTGGAAATTTTTAGGTCGATGGCAATTTTTCGAGTCACCAAAATTATTAAAACTTTCACAACTTTACAACTTTTTTCTAAAATAATTATCTCAAAATCCGGGCGTGGGGTATTTTTAATTTTTACGGAATCTTAATTTGACATGTGTTGTAAGTAATTTTGGAAATTTTTAGGTCGATGGTAATTGTTTTTATATTTTTTTCGAGTCACCAAAATTATTAAAACTTTCACAACTTTACAACTTTTTTCTAAAATAATTATCTCAAAATCCGGGCGTGGGGTATGTTTAATTTTTACGGAATCTTAATTTGACATGTGTTGTAAGTAATTTTGGAAATTTTTAGGTCGATGGCAATTTTTCGAGTCACCAAAATTATTAAAACTTTCACAACTTTACAACTTTTTTCAAATAAAATTACCTGAAAATTCGGGCGTGGGGTATTTTTAATTTTTACAGCATCCTAATTTGACATGTGTTGTTAGTAATTTCGGAAATTTTCGGGTCGATGGCAATTGTTTTTATATTTTTTTCGAGTCATCAAAATTATTAAAACTTTCACAACTTTACAACTTTTTTCAAATAAAATTACCTCAAAATCCGGGCGTGGGGTATTTTTAAGTTTTACAGAATCCTAATGTGACATGTGTTGTAAGTAATTTTGGAAATTTTCAGGTTGATGGCAATTGTTTTTATATTTTTTTCAAGTCACCAAAATTATTAAAACTTTCACAACTTTACAGCTTTTTTCAAATAAAATTATTTCAAAATCCGGGCGTGGGGTATTTTTAATTTTTACAGAATCATAACTTGACATGTGTTGTAAGTAATTTTGGAAATTTTCAGGTCGATTGCAATTGTTTTTATATTTTTTTCAAGTCACCAAAATTATTAAAACTTTCACAATTTTACAGCTTTTTTCAAATAAAATTATCTCAAAATCCGGGCGTGGGGTATTTTTACTTTTTACAGAATCATAACTTGACATGTGTTGTAAGTAATTTTGGAAATTTTCAGGTCGATGGCAATTGTTTTTATATTTTTTTTCGAGTCATCAAAATTATTAAAACTTTCACAACTTTACAACTTTTTTCAAATAAAATTATTTCAAAATCCGGGCGTGGGGTATTTTTAAGTTTTACAGAATCCTAATGTGACATGTGTTGTAAGTAATTTTGGAAATTTTGAAGTCGATAGCAATTGTTTTTATATTTTTTTCAAGTCACCAAAATTATTAAAACTTTCACAACTTTACAACTTTTTTCAAATAAAATTACCTCAAAATCCGGGCGTGGGGTATTTTTAAGTTTTACAGAATCCTAATGTGACATGTGTTGTAAGTAATTTTGGAAATTTTGAAGTCGATAGCAATTGTTTTTATATTTTTTTCAAGTCACCAAAATTATTAAAACTTTCACAACTTTACAGCTTTTTTCAAATAAAATTATTTCAAAATCCGGGCGTGGGGTATTTTTAATTTTTACAGAATCATAACTTGACATGTGTTGTAAGTAATTTTGGAAATTTTCAGGTCGATTGCAATTGTTTTTATATTTTTTTCAAGTCACCAAAATTATTAAAACTTTCACAACTTTACAACTTTTTTCAAATAAAATTACGTCAAAATCCGGGCGTGGGGTATTTTTAAGTTTTACAGAATCCTAATGTGACATGTGTTGTAAGTAATTTTGGAAATTTTGAAGTCGATAGCAATTGTTTTTATATTTTTTTCAAGTCACCAAAATTATTAAAACTTTCACAACTTTACAGCTTTTTTCAAATAAAATTATTTCAAAATCCGGGCGTGGGGTATTTTTAATTTTTACAGAATCATAACTTGACATGTGTTGTAAGTAATTTTGGAAATTTTCAGGTCGATTGCAATTGTTTTTATATTTTTTTCAAGTCACCAAAATTATTAAAACTTTCACAACTTAACAACTTGTTTTAAATAAAATTATCTCAAAATCCGGGCATGGGGTATTTTTAATTTTTACAGAATCCTAATTTGACATGTGTTGTAAGTAATTTTGGAAAGTTTCAGGTCGATGGCAATTGTTTTTATATTTTTTTTTCAAGTCACCAGAATTATTAAAACTTTCACAACTTTACAACTTTTTTCAAATAAAATTATCTCAAAATTCGGGCATGGGGTATTTTTAATTTTTACATAATCCTAATTTGACATGTGTTGTGAGTAATTTTGGAAATTTTCAGGTCGATGGCAATTGTTTTTTTTTTTTTTTCGAGTCACCAAAATTATTAAAACTTTCACAACTTAACAACTTGTTTTAAATAAAATTATCTCAAAATCCGGGCATGGGGTATTTTTAATTTTTACAGAATCCTAATTTGACATGTGTTGTAAGTAATTTTGGAAAGTTTCAGGTCGATGGCAATTGTTTTTATATTTTTTTTTCAAGTCACCAGAATTATTAAAACTTTCACAACTTTACCTCTTTTTTTAAATAAAATTATCTCAAAATCCGGGCGTGGGGTATTTTTAATTTTTACATAATCCTAATTTGACATGTGTTGTGAGTAATTTTGGAAATTTTCAGGTCGATGGCAATTGTTTTTTTTTTTTTTTCGAGTCACCAAAATTATTAAAACTTTCACAACTTTACATCTTTTTTTAAATAAAATTATCTCAAAATCCGGGCATGGGGTATTTTTAATTTTTACAGAATCCTAATTTGACATGTGTTGTAAGTAATTTTGGAAATTTTCAGGTCGATGGCAATTGTTTTTATATTTTTTTTCGAGTCATCAAAATTATTAAAACTTTCACAACTTTACAACTTTTTTCAAATAAAATTACCTCAAAATCCGGGCGTGGGGTATTTTTAAGTTTTACAGAATCCTAATGTGACATGTGTTGTAAGTAATTTTGGAAATTTTCAAGTCGATAGCAATTGTTTTTATATTTTTTTCAAGTCACCAAAATTATTAAAACTTTCACAACTTAACAACTTGTTTTAAATAAAATTATCTCAAAATCCGGGCATGGGGTATTTTTAATTTTTACAGAATCCTAATTTGACATGTGTTGTAAGTAATTTTGGAAAGTTTCAGGTCGATGGCAATTGTTTTTATTTTTTTTTTTCAAGTCACCAGAATTATTAAAACTTTCACAACTTTACAACTTTTTTCAAATAAAATTATCTCAAAATTCGGGCATGGGGTATTTTTAATTTTTACATAATCCTAATTTGACATGTGTTGTGAGTAATTTTGGAAATTTTCAGGTCGATGGCAATTGTTTTTTTTTTTTTTCGAGTCACCAAAATTATTAAAACTTTCACAACTTTACATCTTTTTTAAAATAAAATTATCTCAAAATCCGGGTATGGGGTATTTTTAATTTCTACAGAATCCTAATTTGACATGTGTTGTGAGTAATTTTGGAAATTTTCAGGTCGATGGCAATTGTTTTTATATTTTTTTCGAGTCACCAAAATTATTAAGACTTTCACAACTTTACAACTTTTTTCAAATAAAATTACCTGAAAATCCGGGCGTGGGGTATTTTTAATTTTTACAGAATCCTAATTTGACATGTGTTGTAGGTAATTTTAGAAATTTTCAGGTTGATGGCAACTGTTTTTATATTTTTTTCGAGTCACCAAAATTATTAAGACTTTCACAACTTAACAACTTTTTTAAAATGAAATTATCTCAAAATTTGAGCATGGGGTATTTCTAATTTTTACAGAATCCTAATTTAACATGTGTTGTAAGTAATTTTGGAAATTTTCAGGTCGATGGCAATTGTTTTTATATTTTTTTCGAGTCATCAAAATTATTAAAACTTTCACAACTTAACAACTTTTTTTAAATGAAATTATCTCAAAATTTGAGCATGGGGTATTTCTAATTTTTACAGAATCCTATTTTGACATGTGTTGTAATTAATTTGCCAGTTTCACACCCCTGAAGTTTTCACGTTCGTTTTAGGTTTTGTCGTGGCGAGATTTAATGGGGGAACGCGATGAGACCGCACGGAAACAAAGTTTGCCTCCTTAATTAATTACTCGTGTTCTTCTTAATTAAGACGGGGCCGGGATTTTTACGCTTTCGAAATTATACGGATGTTAAGTGGAAAGTTAAGTCGGCCATTTTTATGTACGTTTAACGTTTCGCTGTTACCGACGGAAGCAATTCGACTTTTACTTTGAAATCCCACAAAAAGCGGTTTTGTTGCAGATGAAGGGAAACGAGTGGATTGCGCTGGTTTTTAGAATTCATTCGGTTCGGTGCAAGTTTTTAAAGGAATTGTATGCAAATGTAATATCCGGCCTTTATGGATTCGTTTCATATTTTACGATTGGAATATTGGTGATTGGTATTTATTTCTATTTAAAGAACGGAAGTTATTTTTACTTTATTTGTACAGAGTATAGTTTTCGTTAAAAAAATTGAAATCAAAATTGAAATCGAAATTGTCAATTGTGTGTGTCTGTCTCTGCCTGACAGTGTCTGTCTCTGTCTCTGTGTCTGCATCTGTGTCTATGATAATTTTATGATCAGTTTCAATTTGTTCCAAATAGAATTTTAAATATTCTTCCTTTTAATGTTTTTGACTTTCCTAAAATATATTTTTTGTAGAATTTTTTTGCTAAATTTGAAAATAATTTTTTTTCAATTTCATTTTTACAAATTACCTTCAGTAAGGTAGAAAAATGCTATTACCGCACCCTCAGCGAAATTATATTGTAATTTTTTAAGGCACACAAATTCGAAGCACGTTTTCTCTTTCGTATCTACGATCACCCATTTTACTCCCCTCCTCCTCCCTTTGTATTTGCAACAATATTTCGAGTACGGTCTTATTCTCCTGTCCGACAGTTTTATTGAGCTCTTATCCCCGCGAAGCTTATTGGGTCTCCGAGGCAAGAGCTCATTCTTGCTAGACCATATTTCATCATTACGTTCACACGTACGGCTGACGTCGATTTTCCTTTCGGCTCCGATGCTTCCACATCTTTTATTTTTGTTTGGATTAGCGCAACGTTGCAGTAATATATCATCGGGGAAATTGTGTTACGTTGTCAGTGTGCAGAAAATACGGGGTTTATTAATACACATACATAGCGAGGGGCTTTAACAACGGGTAAAAGAAGTGGTGGTGTGGTCATCATGTAACTTTTTTGATTGACATTAAAACAAATATTGAAGGCAACAAAGAAATCAGCTTATTTTGTTTGAAAACATTTTTCATAAAATCATTGTTATTCGAGAAAAAACATTTTTTTTTTCATTTTTGGTTAATATGTGTTTTATTTATAAAATTTAAATATCAGTACGCTGAATTAATAAATATATGATCATTCGAAAATCAATATTCCATTAGCAGGAATTTTATCATCCTGGTAAACAGATATTGGGCGTTGATATTAATAAATACAGCGTGCGGATTACATTTAAAATATTAATTGCAATTCAATGTTCAACATTAATTAATAATCATTATTTACGTCGAAGTATTTTATTATTTACATGACAATATAGAATAAAGACCGACGAGAAGTTCGCTATAGATTTTCCGGCGCATCCACCAAATGCGCAGTACGATTTTTAATTTTTATTTATGCAAATATATGAACGGTCAAAAAGCCGTGAAAATTAATACAAATATGTTTTAATCGAGCAGCTCCATGATCCGCGGCTGGCGTAACTCAAAAGGGTTCAATATTAATTAATAATCAAAATTTTCGTATTTTCGTCAAAGATTGAAAATATAAAATAAATGGCTGAAAGACCTCCGGTCGATAGCCAATTAAGAATTGCGGAAAACCATAAATTTTTTATATGTATGTATATATATATTTGTATCAATTCTTAAATAAAGATGTTTGTATGTATATAAAATAAAGACCGACGAGAAGTTAGCCATGGCTTTCCCGGCGCATTCACCAAATGTGCGATTTTAAAATTTACATAAAACTACAATAAACATAGATTTAAAAAAAGGGTTATGTATGAAGTACTGTATTTTAAGTTTTTGATAAGACTCCATGTTGTAGATTTATGAACGAAGTATATTCCATTTTTCTAAAATTATAGAACTTGACAACATCAATCTTACTAAAAGCGGTCGCTCTCCTAAAATTATATTTAAAGCGGAAATTCCATCAAATATCGATCGAAGTGTGTGGAAAATTCATTTATAAGATAATATCCGCAACGTAAAGGGAATTTTAATAAACATATTTCTGGACCCGTCAATCCTTCTAAGAGAAATTAGGGGCGCGTCCTTGGATGACGCGAAGGGGTTAATGGGGCCATTCGGAGTAATTGTGGACGGTCCCGAGAAAACATACCTTTCCGGATAAAAGGGACTTTTCTTTGATGGGGACATCATTTCGTTTATTGATTACAAAGAGATTTTATGCACTTACTTAATTAAATTATTAGCTAGAAAGTTTTAATAATTTTGGTGACTCGAAAAAAAATATAAAAACAATTGCCATCGACCTGAAAATTTCCAAAATTACTAACAACACATGTCAAATTATGATTCTGTAAAAATTAAAAATACCCCATGCCCAGATTTTGAGATAATTTTATTTGAAAAAAGTTGTAAAGTTGTGAAAGTTTTAATAATTTTGGTGACTCGAAAAAAAATATAAAAACAATTGCCATCGACCTGAAAATTTCCAAAATTACTTACAACACATGTCAAATTGGGATTCTGTAAAAATTAAAAATACCCCATGCCCGGATTTTGAGATAATTTTATTTGAAAAAAGTTGTAAAGTTGTGAAAGTTTTAATAATTTTGGCGACTCGAAAAAAATATAAAAACAATTGCCATCGACCTGAAAATTTCCAAAATTACTTACAACACATGTCAAATTGGGATTCTGTAAAAATTAAAAATACCCCATGCCCGGATTTTGAGATAATTTTATTTGAAAAAAGCTGTAAAGTTGTGAATGTTTTAATAATTTTGGCGACTCGAAAAAAATATAAAAACAAATTTTAAAAATTACTTACAACACATGTCAAATTAGGATTCTGTAAAAATTAAAAATACCCCATGCCCGGATTTTGAGATAATTTTATTTGAAAAAAGTTGTAAAGTTGTGAAAATTTTAATAATTTTGGTGACTCGAAAAAAATATAAAAACAATTGCCATCGACCTGAAAATTTCCAAAATTACTTACAACACATGTCAAATTGGGATTCTGTAAAAATTAAAAATACCCCATGCCCGGATTTTGAGATAATTTTATTTGAAAAAAGTTGTAAAGTTGTGAAAGTTTTAATAATTTTGGCGACTCGAAAAAAATATAAAAACAATTGCCATCGACCTGAAAATTTCCAAAATTACTTACAACACATGTCAAATTGGGATTCTGTAAAAATTAAAAATACCCCATGCCCGGATTTTGAGATAATTTTATTTGAAAAAAGCTGTAAAGTTGTGAATGTTTTAATAATTTTGGCGACTCGAAAAAAAATATAAAAACAATTGCCATCGACCTGAAAATTTCCAAAATTACTTACAACACATGTCAAATAAGGATTTTGTAAAAATTAAAAATACCCCATGCCCGGATTTTGAGATAATTTTATTTTAAAAAAGCTGTAAAGTTGTGAAAATTTTAATAATTTTGGTGACTCGAAAAAAATATAAAAACAAATTTTAAAAATTACTTACAACACATGTCAAATTAGGATTCTGTAAAAATTAAAAATACCCCATGCCCGGATTTTGAGATAATTTTATTTGAAAAAAGTTGTAAAGTTGTGAAAGTTTTAATAATTTTGGCGACTCGAAAAAAAATATAAAAACAATTGCCATCGACCTGAAAATTTCCAAAATTACTTACAACACATGTCAAATTAGGATTACTTATAATACATGTTAATACAAATTATCCAAAAACAAGTTCACCCTAGATATTCGAAATTTTAAGTCAAACGTTTAAAACGTTGCAAAATGGATATTTGGTTCGATTTCTAGAAATTTCATGAAAATCCGTTGATGGAATATTTTTTACACTCGTGGTTTTAAAATTGGTTAATTATAGATTGTCTGGAATTTTAACGTAAATTTTTTCGGAAGTTGCGAAATGGACGTTCAAGTAAATTTTTCGAAATTGATGGAATTTTATAATTTTTTTGTAGATATTCTCCTAATTTACGGCTTTAGGATTAGTAAACAAAAATCGAGAAAGCGGTTATTACAGACTTTCTGGAATTTTAACTTGTAATTTTTCAGAACGTTAAGTTCCAATTTTCGAAATTTTAACAAATTTAATTTTTCTTGCGATTATTCGAGATCGAGTTTATTGAAAATTGAATGTTAAATAGCTTTACTAATTGATAGAATTTTCAATTCGACCTTTACATTAAATTTAGTAGAATAAGTAATAGAGGAATTATCTATTCAGTAATTTTATTATTTCATGCTGCATTTTCAAAAATTAAAGTCGCATCATAATCGTATTTTTGGTCCATCTATTTGCCTTAAAGACCTCCGTAGTTGTGTATTTGCGTGTCTGGTTGTTTTAAAAACAATAATAACCCATCAGACCACAAACCGGTTTCAGACTCTTAGTCCTCATTACGTCAATAGAGTCGCTGATTGCGAAACGGATTCTCTACGAGACCAACAGATGGCGGTAAAACGTTTAATCGACCATTACCGGTTACCGAAAGGGTTATATCCCGCATAGTTTTATCCTGTTATTGTATCAAGTATTGAAGGAAAAAAAATTCACGCCCTATTTACTAATTTACTAACTCCTTGCCTGTAAATTCACAGAGTTAATAAAACATCACCGCCACGAGGAGTAAACATCGGGGAACTAAATTATTCCTACCTGCTATACTCTCTTATAAATATAAATTATTTACTATACTCCCCGGTTCTTTTTTATTTATTTGTTTACCCTTCGAATAATTCAGTGTAACACACGAGCGGTATTAGCATAAACGCCGAAGGATTAAATAATTCACACGATGGCTGAAATGGGAAACAGAAAGATTGGCGCTAGAATTTTATATTTTTCTTTCATTTTCTTTGTAAAAAGGGGTTTCCCGTATATATTTTAAATAAATAAATAAAGAAATAAATGTTTGGTGCGTCATCTTGAAAAATTTGAATAACTAATCTTTTTACGATATTTTGTATATATTTATCAACAATTGAGCAGCAAAATTTTATCAAATTAATAATAAAGTAACAGTATGTTTATGTTGAGTTTAGATTCTTTTTTTTTTATTTCAAATACCTTATATCTTTACCAGTGGCGGCTCGTGGAACATGTTGATGGTAGAGCCACTTATATAATACCCCCTCCCCTTTTTTTAAGAAACAAAGAACCGTTTATCTTCCTAGACCAATCGAATATTTTGGCCAAAAAATCAAAAATTTGGAACAAAACCGCCTAAGATCTAAAATATCGGCCGGAAAAATAAAAAATCCTGGTTTAAAAATAAAAATGCAGACCAAAAAATTGAAAATACAAGCAAAAGAAAAATTATTTGCCATTTTCAGCCCCAAATATAACTCTTTTTAGCTTAAAATAAGTTCCAACGAGAAATTCGAAAATAATAGCAAAAATTAAAATTAAAAAAAAATCGCACAATAAAATCAATAATTCAAGTTGGGAAAATCTAAAATATGAGACAAAAAAATAAAAAATTAAGACCTAAAATCTAAAATTCGTACCCAAAAAATCAAGATTTTTAACAAACGAATCGAAAATTTAAGTCGACTAAAATTGAAACCAAAACACTCGAAAATACAAAATATAGGCCAAAAAAGTAGGGCCTAAAAAGGTGAAAATTTAGACAAAATATCGAAAACTCGGGCGTATGCAGACAAAAAATCGGAAATTTCTACAAACCAATCGAATATTTTGGTCAAAATAATGAAAAATAAAAAGAATTGGAACAAAAAAATCGAAAATACAGAAATGTAAAATATGGGCCAAAGAATCAAGAATCCTGATCTAAAAATAAAATACGCAGACAAAAAATTAAAAGCAAAATAATTTGCCAAAAATAAGTTTCTGATCAGAAATTCGAAAATAATAGCCAAAAAATAAAAAAAATCACGAAATGAAATCAATAATCCAAGTTGAAAAATCTAAAATATTGGATAAAAAACAGACTTTAAATCTAAAATTTTCGATACAAAATTCAGACCAAATATCTAAAATTCTGGCATAAAAATAAAAATGGTGGACCAAGGAGAGAAAAATTTTAACAGGCAAATAAAGAAAATTTTAGGGCAAAAGATAAAAGAAAATAAAAATCTACAATGTTGGCCAAAAAGTCGTAAATTCAGACAAAACATCGAAAACTCGGACCTAAAGATAATAAACGCAGACTAAACGAAAAATCGAAAATTTTGACAATAAAATCGAGAAGTTAGTAAAGAAAAATTTAGGTCAAAAGTATAAAAAAATAATAATACAAATTTGTAATGTAGGCCAGAAAGTCGAAAATTTAGACATTGCATAGAAAATTCGGCCCTAAAGATAACAAATGCAGGCTAAAAAATCGAAAATTTCAACAAACAAAACTCGAAAATACAGGAAAAAATTAAAAAAATCTCGCATATAAATCAATAATTCAGGTTATAGATATTTTAATCAAAATCAAATGAAAAATTTGGAACTAGAATTAAAATTTCGGCCCGAAAAATAAAAAATGCGGACCAAAGAATCAAAAATTTGAACAATTAAATCGAAAATTTAAGTCTAAATAAAGAATATTTAGGATATTTTAAAAAAATAAAAAATGCGGACCAAAGAATCAAAAATTTGAACAATTAAATCGAAAATTTAAGTCTAAATAAAGAATATTTAGGATATTTAAAAAAAATAAAAAATGCGGACCAAAGAATAAAAAATTTGAACAATTAAATCGAAAATTTAAGTCTAAATAAAGAATATTTAGGATATTTTAAAAAAATAAAAAATGCGGACCAAAGAATCAAAAATTTGAACAATTAAATCGAAAATTTAAGTCTAAATAAAGAATATTTAGGATATTTTTAAAAAATAAAAAATACAAAGATAAAATATTTTGACCAAAAATATCGAAAATACAGGTCAAAAATTTAAAAATTCGTCTGGAAAAATAAAAAATGCGGACCAAACAGTTGAAAATTTTACCAATTAAATTTAGGCCAAAATAAATAATGTTTGGGCCTAATAATCAAAAATTTAGACAAAAAAAATCGAATATCTAAAAAAAAATCTATTTGCTGAGTACAATACTTTATACTAATTCTGGATTCTAATCCAAGAATTTCATGAAAATTCTCCAATGTGAACCACGGTTTTGGATCTTAAACGCATAATTTGTGACCTAAAATTAAAAATCTGGATTTTAATTTGATTATTATATCTAAAATCCGAAATTTGAAAGTTTTTGGCCCCTAAACGTAGAATTTGAGACTTAAAATTCAAAATTTGGATTCTAATACAAGAATTTCAATAAACATCTCGAATTTGGACCATAGAATCCATGGGTTTTAAACGCAAACTTTGTGTTGAAAAATCCAAAGTTTGGATTTTAATTTGATAATTATATGTAAAATTTCTAATTTGAAACTTTACATCCAAGTTTCTGGTCCCTAAACGCAGAACTTGAGATCCAAAATCCAATATTTGGATTCAATTGATCAATTGCATTTAAAATCTGGCATTTTGAACATAAAATCCAAGTTTTTGACTCTTAAACGCAGAATTTGAGTCGTAAAATCAAAAATTTGGATTAAAATCTAGGAATGTCATGTAAAATCTCAAATTTGGACCATAGAATTCATGGTTTTCGACCTTAAACACAAAATTATTGCAATAAAATCCAAGATTTTGATTTAAATCCGATAATTTTATTAAAATACAGGGTGTTCCATTTAAAAAAAAAACACAACTTTGATTTTAGGGCGTTTGGAACACCCTGTATAATATGAAATTAATTTTAAAAAGTAACCATAATAGATCCCTATATATATTAAAAATCAAACTTTTTGAAAGTCACGTATTTTGGCCACAATATTCCGTGCCGTATAGCGTGAATAACCCTATATATTTCAATCTATCCTAAATTTATTTCAATTGTTGATAAATTTATAAAAATATAAAATGACCTTGAAAATTCATCTAATTTGGTATTTTGATCAATAATATATGTGATTTTTTCAGATTTTTTTTAGTGGGTAAAAAAATTATATTAGAAAAAAATCTTATTTTGGGGCTTTAAGGGTCATGTCGGGGTTTTTTTGATATACGGCATAAGACTACTTTGGTTAAGGTCACAACTAATGATATTTTCATATTTATTTAAAAATCTGTGTCGGGTGGCATTTTGACCATCTTATGTCGGGATACCCTTTTATTACCTCATAAATGGATTTTACTGGTTTCGACCGAACTAAGCACCGACATGCGGCAGCATTCCCTCGCCGAGCGGGTTTCGCATTTGTATTTTCTCTGACTGTACCTCAAAACGGACGTAAAAATTTTGAAAAAAAATTCACGATCACAATACTCTCTCGTACTTCCTAAAGCAGAAAAAAATAAAATCGATGTGTTTTACCGTTTTGTGTACAGTTCGCTGTTTTTTTTTTTTTTTTTCTTAATACTACACACTTGAAACCCAAAGTCTACATTTCGATATAAATGTACGAATTGTGTAAAAATCCTCCAACACATCCAGATGGTGTACCGAATCATCCGGGGACGTGCTGTATAAATATTTGCCGGCTATCGATTCCGAAGTCCTGATTCAGGTTCGTCCTCTCTTTTTTTCTGTTGCAGGGTCTTCAAGAAATCGTCCCCCAATAATAAGCTCACCCTTTATCTGAGCTCGAGGGACCTGGTGGTGTCTTCGGGGAGGATCGATAAGCTGCAGGGGGTTCTGCTGGTGGATCCCGAGTTCGTGGAGGACAGGAGGGTTTACGGACAGATTACGCTTACATTTAGGTGAGTAAAATTTCGATTGGTACATTAATACGATGAAGATAAATTATGGTGATATTTTTTTAATAACGTGACTGTACTAAAAACATTTGTGCTCTTGTTACTGCAAAGTTAATACGTACATGTAATTGTAAAAGCCCTCGGGTCGTCCTAACACGCATTACACTTTAGTTTGTAGTGCCCGGAATTAGTAAATGGCGAACAGAAATTAGCGGTGGACGCTATCTGTTTAAATATTTATGTCCATTCGCCCCCGAGTTTACCAACTTGTTTGCTTGTAAATATTAACCCACTTAGCGCCCCGTTCAATATTAATTGAGGCGTCCGATATAAGCCAACTATTCGTGTTCGGAAACATTAATGAGCCGCTAATTGCTTGGGCTGTTTGTCTACAAGAAAACCGAATGTGTCCACAGACGCCAAACGTCCTGCACGAATGTCATAATGGATATCGATACGTGGAATGTAAGAAGTTTTATAGTTTTCATTAGCGAGGAATTAAATTACAAAATTTTCTTCGAATTAGATAGCAGGGATGGGCGAAATTTCACGTATCTGCGATATTGAAAAATCACAGGTCGTTACTGTTACTAATAGGCGAAATTCACTGCTACTTAAAATCACTGTTACTTAAAATCACTACTACGTAAAATCACTGCTACTTAAAGTATGATTGCTACTTAAAATGTGATTGCTCTTAAAAATTACTGTTACCTACACAGTGATTGCTACCTTAACTGTGACCAATACAAGGTGACAATTCTAAATTCCGTTTTAATTTTTTGAGCATTTTAACGAAAACATCGCAGAAGAAAATATAAAACATGCAGACAAAATTCCATAAAAAATCATCCGCGATGGCAGAATTATCGATTATTCAAAATCAATTTGGTTTTTGCAAATTCAACAATTTTCAATAGAGATATGGATTTTTGAAAATTTTCGTTTTAATTTTTTGAGCATTTTAACGAAAACATCGCAGAAAAAATATAAAACGCGCAGACAAAATTCCATAAAAAATCATCCTTAATGGCCGAAGTATAGCTTATTCAAAATCAATTTGATTTTTGTAAATTCAACCATTTTCAATAGAAATATGAATTTTTGAAAATTGTTGTTTTATTTTTTTGAGCACCTGAACAAAAACATCGCAGAAAAAAATATAAAACAAGTAGGCAAAATTCCATAAAAAATTATCCTTAATGGCCGAAGAATCGCTTTTTCAAAATCAATTTGGTTTTTGTAAATTCAACCATTTTCAATAGAGATATGGATTTTTGAAAATTTCCGTTTTAGTTTTTTGAGCACCTGAACAAAAACATAGCAGAAAAAAATATAAAACACGCAGGAAAAATTCAATAAAAAATCATCCTCAATGGCCGAAGTGTTGCTTATTCGAAATCAATTTGGTTTTTGTAAATTCAACAATTTTCAATTGAGATATGAATTTTTGAAAATTTTCGTTTTAATTTTTTGAGCACCTGAACAAAAACATCGCAGAAAAAAATATAAAAAACGCAGAAAAAATTCCATAAAAAATCATCCCCAATAGCTGAAGTGTCGCTAATTCAAAATCAATTTGGTTTTTGTAAATCCAACCATTTTCAATAGAGATATGAATTTTTGAAAATTTTCGTTTTATTTTTTTGAGCATTTTAACGAAAACATCGCAGAAAAAATATAAAACGCGCAGACAAAATTCCATAAAAATCATCTTTCATGGCCGAAGCACAGCTTATTCAAAATCAATCTGGTTTTTGCAAATTTAACAATTTTCAGTAGAGATATCGATTTTTTTTAAATTTTCGTTTTAATTTTTTAAGCACTTGAACAAAAACATCACAGAAAAAATATAAAACGCGCAGACAATATTCTATAAAAAATCATCCTTCATGGCCGAAGTATAGCTTATTCAAAATCAATTTGGTTTTTGTAAATGCAACAATTTTTAATAGAGATATGGATTTTTGAAAATTTTCGTTTTAATTTTTTGAGCACTTGAACAAAAACATCGCAGAAAAAAATATAAAACAAGTAGGCAAAATTCCATAAAAAATCATCCTCAGTGGCTGAAGTATCGCTTCTTTAAAATCAATTTGGTTTTTGAAAATCCAACAATTTTCAATAGAGATATGGATTTTTCAAAATTTTAGTTTTATTTTTTGAGCACTTGTATGAAAACATCGCAGAAAAAAAAATATAAAACAAGTAGGCAAAATTCCATAAAAGTCATCCTCAATGGCCGAAGTATCGCTTCTTCAAAATTAATTTGGTTTTTGTTAGTTCAACAATTTTCAATAGATATGAATTTTTGAAAATTTGCGTTTTAATTTTTTTAACATTTAAACGAAAACATCGCAGAAAAAAATATAAAACATGCAGACAAAATTCCATAAAAGTCATCCTCAATGGCCAAAGTTTCGCTTCTTCAGAATCAATTTGGTTTTTTGTAAATTCAACCATTTTCGATTGAGAAATGGATTTTTGAAAATTTTCGTTTTAATTTTTTGAGCACTTGAACAAAAACATCGCAGAAAAAAATATAAAACAAGTAGGCAAAATTCCATAAAAAATCATCCTCAGTGGCTGAAGTATCGCTTCTTTAAAATCAATTTGGTTTTTGTAAATTCAACCATTTTTAATAGAGATATGGATTTTTGAAAATTTTCGTTTGAATTTTTTGAGCATTTTAACGAAAACATCGCAGAAGAAAATATAAAAAATGCAGACAAAATTCCATAAAAATCATCCTCAATGGCCGAAGTATCGCTTCTTCAAAATAAATTTGGTTTTTGTAAATTCAACAATTTTCAATAGAGATATGGATTTTTGAAAATTTTCGTTTTAGTTTTTTGAGCACCTGAACAAAAATATAAAACAAGTAGGCAAAATTCCATAAAAAAATCATCCTCAATGGCTGAAGTATTGCTTCTTCAAAATCAATTTGGTTTTTGCAAATTCAACAATTTTCAATGGAGATATGAATTTTTGAAAATTTTCGTTTTAATTTTTTGAACACCTGAACAAAAACATCGCAGAAAAAAATATAAAACAAGTAGGCAAAATTCCATAAAAAATCATCCTCAGTGGCTGAAGTATCGCTTATTCAAAATCAATTTGGTTTTTGAAAATTCAACAATTTTCAATAGAGATATGGATTTTTGAAAAATTTCGTTTTAGTTTTTTGAGCACCTGAACAAAAACATCGCAGAAAAAAGTATAAAACATGCAGACAAAATTCCATACAAATCATCGTCAATGGCCGAAGTGTCGCTTCTTCAAAATCAATTAGGTTTTTGTAAATTCAACCATTTTCAATAGAGATATGATTTTTTGGAAATGTTCGTTTTAATTTTTTGAGCATTTTAACGAAAACATCGCAGAAGAAAATATAAAACACGCAGACAAAATTCCATAAAAAATCATCCTCAATGGCCGAAGTATCACTTCTTCAAAATCAATTTGGTTTTTGTAATTTCAACAATTTTCAATAAAGATGTGGATGTTTTAAAATTTTCGTTTTAATTTTTTGAGCATTTTAACGAAAACATCGCAAAATAAAATATAAAATATGCAGGAAAAATTCCATAAAAAATTATCCTCAATGGCTGAAGTATCGCTTATTCAAAATAACTTTGGTTTTTGTAAATTCAACAATTTTCAGTAGAGATATGGATTTTTGAAAATTTTAGTTTTAATTTTTTGAGCACCTGAACAAAAACATCGCAGAAAAAATATTAAACGCGCAGACAAAATTCCATAAAAAATCACCCTCAGTGGCCAAAGTATAGCTTATTCAAAATCAATTTGGTTTTTGTAAATTCAACCATTTGCAATAGAGATATGAATATTTGAAAATTAGCGTTTTAATTTTTTGAGCATTTTAACGAAAACATCGCAGAAAAAAATATAAAAAGAGCAGACAAAATTCCATAAAAAATCATCCTCAATGGCTGAAGTATCACTTATTCAAAATAAATTTGGTTTTTGCAAATCCAACAATTTTCAATAGAGATATGATTTTTGAACATTTTAGTTTTAATTTTTTGAGCACTTGAACAAAAACATCGCAGAAAAAAATATAAAAAATGCAGGAAAAATTTCATAAAAAATCATCCCGAATGGCCGAAATATCGCTTCTTCAAAATTAATTTGGTTTTTGAAAATTCAACCATTTTCAATAGAGATATCGATTTTTGAAAATTTTCGATTTAATTTTTTGAGCACTTGAACAAAAACATCGCAAAAAAATATAAAACAAGTAGGAAAAATTCCATAAAAATCATCCCCAATAGCCGAAGTATAGCTTATTCAAAATCAATTTGGTTTTTGTAAATTCAACAATTTTCAATAGAGATATGAATTTTTGAAAATTTTAGTTTTAATTTTTTATGCACTTGAACAAAAACATCGCAAAAGAAAATATAAAACATGCAGGAAAAATTCCATAAAAAATCGTCCCCAATGGCCGAAATATCGCTTCTTCAAAATTAATTTGGTTTTTGAAAATTCAACCATTTTCAATAGATATCAATTTTTGAAAATTTTCGTTTTAATTTTTTGAACACTTGAACAAAAACATCGCAAAAAAAGTATAAAACGCGCAGACAAAATTCCATAAAAAATCATCCTCAATAGCCGATAGCTTGTTCGAAATCAATTTGGTTTTTGTAAATTCAACAATTTTTAATAAATATGAATTTTTGAAAATTTCCTTTTTAATTTTTTGAGCATTTTAACGAAAACATCGCAGAAGAAAATATAAAACATGCAGACAAAATTCCATAAAAATCATCCTCAATGGTCGAAGTATCGCTTCTTCGAAATAAATTTGGTTTTTGTAAATTCAACCATTTTCAATAGAGATATGGATTTTTGAAAATTTTCGTTTTGATTTTTGAGCATTTTAACGAAAACATCGCAGAAAAAAATATAAAACATCCTGGAAAAATTCCATAAAAATCATCCTCAATGGCCGAAGTATCGCTTCTTCAAAATCAATTTGATTTTTGTAAATTCAACCATTTTCAATAGAGATGTGGATTTTTTAAAATTTTCGTTTTATTTTTTTGAGCATTTTAACGAAAACATCGCAGAAAAAAATATAAAACATGCAGGAAAAATTCCATAAAAAATCATCCCCAATGGCTGAAGTGTCGCTAATTCAAAATCAACTTGGTTTTTGTAAATTCAACAATTTGCAACAGAGATATGAATTTTTGAAAATTTTCAAAAATAAAACCAAGTGGGAGAAAGCAGAACTTTACGTTTACGCGCGAGCATCCGTCCGCTGCATCACGAGTAGAGTGAGTTCGATTCCCCGTCCAGGCGGAACATTTTTCTGACCGAGAAATATCCGCACGCCTCCGTGGTCGTTGTAAATGTCCTTTATTATTTATTGAATTTTATACATGTATATATAAACCGTATAAAAAAAAACAAATTATCATTAGTGGCAGTAAGGTCAGTCACCTTGCAAAAAAAAATTAAACAAGCTCAATTATACGCACTTTTTTGAAAAAAAAATTGGAAAAAAATTCGAAAAAAAAAATTCACAATCACAAAACTTGTTTGTACTTAACGAAGAAAGGAAAAAATAATAACAATTTTATTGGTGCATATTCTGAACAGTTGGCAGTTAACGTTAACAACCCATGTAACCGCAATCCCTTTAAACATCCTTTCTTAAAAAAAATAAAAAATAAAATAAAACACAATCGTTTCATTCCCACTACTCTTATTATAACTTCACTTCACACTATCCACCACCCTTTCTCTACATTGTTCCAATTTGCATTTATGATGGTGGTCAACTTTTTTCTAGCCTCGTTACACTCGAGACTGCAGGGCTGTGTAAACTCTGCGCTTGCTTGTTATGTAAAATTTGAACACTCCCAGAAGGGACGCGAAATTTATTGCGATTTTCCTTTTTGGGTAGTTGCGTGCCCGCCGGCGGCCACGGCATAAATCTTGCGGAATTTATGCCGCGATTAGTTGTCCGATAACGTACTTTCCTTACAGTGGCAAACCTTTTCCTATTTTCGGATTACATAACTTATCACCAGTAACGGTTCGCGTGTTTTTTTTCTGGTACGGCCGAGGAACAAGACGTGGTAATACAGGTCTCTGCAACTGACCCTACCTATCTGTATTACCACCTCTTGTTCCTCGGCCGTACCAGAAAAAACGCCGCTAACCGTCACTGGTTATCACTAAGGGTAAGGGAAATTTCGAATATTCGAATGGAAAAACGAAGTGATTATTAACGCAAGTTTCATGTATCACCAGGGCTTAAGGAAATTTGTACTATTGCCAAATGGAAAAACGGAGATGTGACACATGGACGCAAGTTGTCATGGTATATCAGCATAACAATTCCATTTCGGTTTTGTTACCTTTTTTGTCTAAACGTGTCAAAAAATCTTTAGAATAAAAAAGTCTGGAATCTTTTTGGAACTGTTTTACTGACTTTTTTCATGCCTTTTTCGAAGACCTTTTTTTCAGGACTTTATTTTTCCCGGACTTTTTGTTTTCAGGACTTTTTTGAACCTGTTTTTTTCAAGACAGTTTTCAGGATGTATTTTTTGTACTTTTTTTTAAGACTGTTAAAATATTAACAAATCATAATGTCAACATTTGGAGGATTGATTATTATTCTAAAAACGTTAAAATAATTAGTGAAGACATTTCGAAAATGAAGTATTTACTTTAGTACTTGATGATTTTTTAAAATATTTACTGCATATAGCTCGTATGAGGGAAGCAATGGACTTATTGTTTTAAGGACATTTATTCAGGTTATTTTTTTTTCGGGACTTTGATTAGGACTTACAGCAAGGCTTTTTTTTCAGGATGTATTTAGTATAAATGGCTCGCATCCGGAAGTCAGCAATGGACTTAATTTTTTTCGGGACTTTACAGGATTTTTAATCAGGAGCTATTTTTCAACATAAGTTTTCAGGACTTATTATTTTTCGGGAGTTTTTTCTAGATTTTTTTCAGGTTTCTTTTCATTACGTTTTTATTTAAGATATTTTTTTCAGGACTTGTTTCCCAGACAATTCATGACTTCTTTTCAGATTTCCTTTTTGCACTTTTTCAAGCCTGTTTTCAGGACTTTCTTCAATACCTTTCAGGACTTTATTCAAGCCTGTTTTTAGGCTTTTTCAGGACTTTCTTCAATACTTTTCAGAACTTTTTTCAAGCCTGTTTTTAGGCTATTTTCAGGACTTTCTTCAATACCTTTCAGGACTTTTTTTCAAGTCGGTTTTTAGGCTTTTTCAGGACTTTCTTCAATATCTTTCAGGACTTTTTTAAGCCTGTTTTTAGGCATTTTTCAGGACTTTCTTCAATACCTTTTAGCACTTCTTTTTTCAAGCCTGTTTTTAGACTTTTCAGGACTTTCTTCAATACCTTACAGAAATGTTTTCAAGCCGGTTTTTAGTCTTTTTTCAGGACTTTCTTCAATACCTTACGGAACTTTTTTCAAGTCTGTTTTTAGGCTTTTTTATGACTTTCTTCAATACCTTACAGAACTTTTTCAAGCCTGTTTTTAGGCTTTTCCAGGACTTCTTTTCAAGCCTGTTTTTAGGTTTTTTTCAAAACTTACTTCAATACCTTTCAGGACTTTCTTCAAACCTGTTTTTAGGCTTTTTTCAGGACTTTCTTCAATACCTTAGAAAACTTTTTTTAAGTCTGTTTTTAGGCTTTTTTTAGGACTTTCTTCAATACCTTTCAGAACTTTTTTCAAGTCTGTTTTCAGGACTTTCTTTAATACCTTTCAGTACTTTTCTTCAAGCCTTTTTTTAGGCTTTCTTCGGGACTTCAATACCTTACAGAACTTTCTTCAAGCTTGTTTTTAGGCATTTTCCATGACTATTCCATACCTTTCAAGACTGTTTTTAGGCTTTCTTCAGGACTTTCTTCAATACCTTTCAGGACTTTTTTTCAAGCTATTTACTTTTTTAGGTCTTAAATCTCTATGATTTTTTATCAGGACCTACTTTTTAAAATAAGTTCTCGGGACTTATTTTTTTCAGAACTTTATTTAGATCTCTTTTCAGGACTTTTTTTATTTAGGACATATTTTTTCAAGACGTTTTTCCCACACTTTTTCAGTCCTCTTTTTAGCACTTTTCAAGCCAGTCATTAGGTCATTTTTGGGGTTTTTTCAGGACTTTTTTCGGGGCTTTTTCAGGACTTTCTTCCAGGAATTTTTGTGACTTTTTCAGGTCCTTCTTAGAACTTTTGAAAAATATTTTTAGGCCCTTTTTTTCCAGACTTTTTCATGACTTTTTTCTTCAGGATGTTTTCTCAGGATTTTTTTTTAGAATTTATCATAACGACCCAGTTTTCAACATAAGTTTTCAGGGCTTATTTTTTCTCCGGACTTTTCTCTCTTCTTCTTCTTCTATTCTGGACTTTTTTATTCATGACTTATTTTTTCAAGACTTTTGCAGAACTTTGTGTAGCTTGTTTTCAGGACTTTTTTAGGCCTTTTTCTCCAGACTTTTCCCTCTTCTTCTTCTCTTCTGGACTTTTTTATTTATGACTTATTTTTCAAGACTTTTTGCAGAACTTCTTTCAGCTCCTGTTTTAGGACTTTTTTAGGCCGTTTTCTCCGGATTTTTCTCTCTTCTTCTTCTCGTCTGGACTTTTTTATTCATGACTTATTTTTTCAAGACTTTTTTATGCCCTTTTCTCCGGACTTTTCTCTCTTCTTCTTCTTCTTCTTCTCTTCTGGACTTTTTTTATTCATGTCTTATTTTTCAAGACTTTTTGCAGAATTTCTTAGAGCTCCTGTTTTAGTCTTTTTGAAGCCCATTTTCAGGACTTTTTAGTCCTTTTTCTGCGGACTTTTCTCTCTTCTTCTTCTTCTATTCTGGACTTTTTTTATTCATGACTTATTTTTTCAAGACTTTTTGCAGTTCTTTCAGTTCCTGTTTTAGGACTTTCTTAAGCCTGTTTTTGGGACTTTTTAGGCCCTTTTCTCCGGACTTTTCTCTCTTCTTCTTTTTCTCTTCCGGACTTTTTTTTCAAGACTTTTGCAGAACTTCTTAGAGCTCGTGTTTTAGTCTTTTTGAAGCCTGTATTCAGGACTTTTTAGGCCCTTTTCTCCGGACTTTTCTCTCTTCTTCTTCTCTTCTGGACTTTTTGATTCATGACTTATTTTTTCAGGACTTTTTGCAGAACTTCTTTCAGTTGTTGTTTTAGGACTTTTTTAGGCCTTTTTCTCCTGACTTTTCTCTCTTCTTCTTCTTCTCTTCTGGACTTTTTTTATTAACGACTTATTTTTTCAAGACTTTTTGCAGAACTTCTTTCAGCTCCTGTTTTAGGACTTTTTTAGGCCTTTTTATCTGGACTTTTCTCTCTTCTTCTTCTTCTTTTCTTGACTATTTTATTCATGATTTATTTTTCAAGACTTTTGCAGAACTTTTTTCAGCTCCAGTTTTAGGACTTTTTGAAGCCTGTTTTCAGGACTTTTTTAGGCCTTTTTCTCCGGACTTTTCTCTCTTCTTCGTCTTCTTTTCTGGACTTATATTTCATTTCATTTCATTTCATTTATTTAATCACGTGAGCCACCATATACAAAAATACAATATTAAGAAACATGATAGTTTGTAGTGCATGTGAACGTCAGTACAATATAAAATATGGCTATCCTTAATCTTTATAGACAATTTGGTATTTTCAAGACTTTTTGCAGAACTTCTCTCAGCTCCTGTTTTAGGACTTTTTGAAGCCTGTTTTCGGGACTTTTTTAGACCCTTTTCTCTCTTCTTTTTATTCTCTTTTGGACTTTTTTATTCATGACTTATTTTTTTAAGACTTTTTGCAGAACTTCTTTCAGTTCCTGTTTTAGGACTTTTTGAATCCTGTTTTCGGGACTTTTTTAGGCCCTTTTCTCCGGACTTTTCCTTCTTCTTCTTCTTCTCTTCTGGATTTTTTTATTCATGATTTATTTTTTAAAGACTTTTTGGAGAACTTATTTCAGTTCCTGTTTTCAGGACTTTTTAGGCTTTTTTTTCTCCGGATTTTTCTCTCTTATTCTTCTTCTCTTCTGGACTTTTTTATTCAGGACTTACTTTTTCTAAGAATTTTTGCAGAACTTCTTTCAGCTCCTGTTTTAAAACTTTTTTAAGCCTGTTTTCAGGACTTTTTAATGCTTTTTTCTCTCTTGTAGAAATGGTGGACGCGCCGGGATATTTCTGAAAATATTGCCAGCTGCACACATAATTGTTAGTTTCATTGTTTCCAAATTTTTTTAGAGTATTTTTCTTGTGGTTTAAATTCTTGTGGCAAGAAAGAAATATCCTGGACCCCAAAATATTTTCTTTTAAATCTCCTACTTTATGTATTATTGAAGAAAAAAAAAAACTGTGAATATTACAACAGATTTAAAAAAATCGGTACTGGCAGATGGCAAAAATCAACATAAAAATATTATAACTGAGAAAGAAAAATTCTATTTTACCTTTTTATGTATACACATTAAATGCGAGACTTCTCTACTCTTATTCGTATAAAATGCTGTCCAATCGATCATAACTTTGTCATCCTGTAAAAGCCTCCTCCACTTACCCTTTAACTTGTTGAACACTACGTGCTCACATCTGCCATCTTCACCTTTTTGTAAAGCAATCGGTGATTAACCGGGATCAAGAAAAAAATATTATAGCGAGCTCTAATAATATGATTTTAAAATTCTGCTCCAGGTAAATTGTACAATTGTAATTTTTGTTCATATATCCGTTTTTTTTAATAACAATGTCATGTTAAATAACTTGCATACAAAAATACCACTGGAAATCTTGTTATAAGATACAAGAAAATACAATTTGCGGATATTATTATTTCAGATTTTTCTTCAGCTGAAAGCCCAGATATGTTTGCCGAGTGCATGATTGCATTCGCCGAGCTTATACTAACTGGATATCGATCACGGAATGATGTAGCTTTTCTAAAATAAGCTTGAAACTGCTCGATTGGATATTTGAGTCTAAACCCGGCAAATTCCTTCAAGTTTTTTGTAACATAGAGTAACATCTTCAAGATGTATGCGTTAGGCCTGCAAGTAGAAGATCAACACGATCTTCCAGTTTTACACAAGAAATACATCCGACAAAATGTCACACTAAAGAATTTATATTTACGTATGTTATTGCAAAACTACATTTCCAAAAGGGAGATGGAGGTCATTTCTTTCCAGACTTCTTGCCGCCTGTCCTTGGGCCCTTCAGGGCAGCGCTATTTTTAGCGCCGGACGACGCACTTTGCGGCTCCTTCTGCTTCAGCTTGTCGGACACCTCGTCGGCCGCCTCTGCGCCGCCCTTCTTCTGGGCCTTCGAGACCTTCGAGGCCTTCTTCTTGCCACCTTTACGATCGGACATTCTGATATTCGTGTCTTGAAATAAACCGAAATAACCGGATTCCCGGTAAACACGACAAAATTTAGATGACAGTTCCCAAACGTCAAATGGAATTTATTGAATGACAAATTGTTATCGGCACGATTTGTTTCTGACGTGAATAATTATGAAAACTGTGTATGCCTTAAAAATGTAAACACAAGCCTTGAGTAAATTTCAAGAAAACCCTACGCGAACTCTCGCCTTGATCAAGCAAAATTTGAACAAATTTAATCGTTAAATAATAAATATAAAAACAATTGCTAGCGACGTGGAATTTTCAAAATCTACACAAAATCGATCCTTCTTTAAGATGCCTGTAAAATATAAACACACCCCTTGAGGAAATTTCAAGAAAACCCTACGCGAACTCTCGCCGTGATCAAGCAAAATTTTAATAAATTTAATCGTTGAATAATAAATATAAAAACAATTGCTACCGACGTGAAATTTTCAAAATCTACACAAAATCGATCCTTCTTTAAGATGCCTGTAAAATATAAACACACCCCTTGAGGAAATTTCAAGAAAACCCTACGCGAACTCTCGCCTTGATCAAGCAAAATTTGAAAAATTTAATCGTTAAATAATAAATATAAAAACAATTGCTACCGACGTGAAATTTTCAAAATCTACACAAAATCGATCCTTCTTTAAGATGCCTGTAAAATATAAACACACCCCTTGAGGAAATTTCAAGAAAACCCTACGCGAACTCTCGCCTTGATCAAGCAAAATTTGAAAAATTTAATCGTTAAATAATAAATATAAAAACAATTGCTACCGACGTGAAATTTTCAAAATCTACACAAAATCGATCCTTCTTTAAGATGCCTGTAAAATATAAACACACCCCTTGAGGAAATTTCAAGAAAACCCTACGCGAACTCTCGCCGTGATCAAGCAAAATTTTAATAAATTTAATCGTTGAATAATAAATATAAAAACAATTGCTACCGACGTGAAATTTTCAAAATCTACACAAAATCGATCCTTCTTTAAGATGCCTGTAAAATATAAACACACCCCTTGAGGAAATTTCAAGAAAACCCTACGCGAACTCTCGCCGTGATCAAGCAAAATTTTAATAAATTTAATCGTTAAATAATAAATATAAAAACAATTGCTACCGACGTGAAATTTTCAAAATCTACACAAAATCGATCCTTCTTTAAGATGTCTGTAAAATATAAACACACCCCTTGAGGAAATTTCAAGAAAACCCTACGCGAACTCTCGCCGTGATCAAGCAAAATTTTAATAAATTTAATCGTTGAATAATAAATATAAAAACAATTGCCACCGACGTGGAATTTTCAAAATCTACACAAAATCGATCCTTCTTTAAGATGCCTGTAAAATATAAACACACCCCTTGAGTAAATTTCAAGAAAACCCTACGCGAACTCTCGCCTTGATCAAGCAAAATTTTAATAAATTTAATCGTTGAATAATAAATATAAAAACAATTGCCACCGACGTGACATTTTCAAAATCTACACAAAATCGATCCTTCTTTAAGATGCCTGTAAAATATAAACACACCCCTTGAGTAAATTTCAAGAAAACCCTACGCGAACTCTCGCCGTGATCAAGCAAAATTTGAATAAATTTAATCGTTGAATAATAAATATAAAAACAATTGCCACCGACGTGACATTTTCAAAATCTACACAAAATCGATCCTTCTTTAAGATGCCTGTAAAATATAAACACACCCCTTGAGTAAATTTCAAGAAAACCCTACGCGAACTCACGCCGTGATCAAGCAAAATTTGAACAAATGTAATCGTTGAATAATAAATATAAAAACAATTGCCACCGACGTGACATTTTCAAAATCTACACAAAATCGATCCTTCTTTAAGATGCCTGTAAAATATAAACACACCCCTTGAGTAAATTTCAAGAAAACCCTACGCGAACTCTCGCCTTGATCAAGCAAAATTTTAATAAATTTAATCGTTGAATAATAAATATAAAAACAATTGCTACCGACGTGAAATTTTCAAAATCTACTCATAATCGATCCTTCTTTAAGATGCCTGTAAAATATAAACACACCCCTTGAGTAAATTTCAAGAAAACCCTACGCGAACTCTCGCCGTGATCAAGCAAAATTTTAATAAATTTAATCGTTGAATAATAAATATAAAAACAATTGCTACCGACGTGAAATTTTCAAAATCTACTCATAATCGATCCTTCTTTAAGATGCCTGTAAAATATAAACACACCCCTTGAGGAAATTTCAAGAAAACCCTACGCGAACTCTCGCCGTGATCAAGCAAAATTTTAATAAATTTAATCGTTGAATAATAAATATAAAAACAATTGCTACCGACGTGAAATTTTCAAAATCTACTCATAATCGATCCTTCTTTAAGATGCCTGTAAAATATAAACACACCCCTTGAGGAAATTTCAAGAAAACCCTACGCGAACTCTCGCCGTGATCAAGCAAAATTTGAACAAATTTAATCGTTGAATAATAAATATAAAAACAATTGCTACCGACGTGAAATTTTCAAAATCTACTCATAATCGATCCTTCTTTAAGATGCCTGTAAAATATAAACACACCCCTTGAGTAAATTTCAAGAAAACCCTACGCGAACTCTCGCCGTGATCAAGCAAAATTTTAATAAATTTAATCGTTGAATAATAAATATAAAAACAATTGCTACCGACGTGAAATTTTCAAAATCTACTCATAATCGATCCTTCTTTAAGATGCCTGTAAAATATAAACACACCCCTTGAGGAAATTTCAAGAAAACCCTACGCGAACTCTCGCCGTGATCAAGCAAAATTTTAATAAATTTAATCGTTGAATAATAAATATAAAAACAATTGCTACCGACGTGGAATTTTCAAAATCTACTCATAATCGATCCTTCTTTAAGATGCCTGTAAAATATAAACACAACCCTTGAGGAAATTTCAAGAAAACCCTACGCGAACTCTCGCCGTGATCAAGCAAAATTTGAACAAATGTAATCGTTGAATAATAAATATAAAAACAATTGCCACCGACGTGACATTTTCAAAATCTACACAAAATCGATCCTTCTTTAAGATGCCTGTAAAATATAAACACACCCCTTGAGTAAATTTCAAGAAAACCCTACGCGAACTCACGCCGTGATCAAGCAAAATTTGAATAAATTTAATCGTTGAATAATAAATATAAAAACAATTGCTACCGACGTGAAATTTTCAAAATCTACTCATAATCGATCCTTCTTTAAGATGCCTGTAAAATATAAACACACCCCTTGAGTAAATTTCAAGAAAACCCTACGCGAACTCACGCCGTGATCAAGCAAAATTTGAACAAATGTAATCGTTGAATAATAAATATAAAAACAATTGCCACCGACGTGACATTTTCAAAATCTACACAAAATCGATCCTTCTTTAAGATGCCTGTAAAATATAAACACACCCCTTGAGTAAATTTCAAGAAAACCCTACGCGAACTCTCGCCGTGATCAAGCAAAATTTGAACAAATGTAATCGTTGAATAATAAATATAAAAACAATTGCCACCGACGTGACATTTTCAAAATCTACACAAAATCGATCCTTCTTTAAGATGCCTGTAAAATATAAACACACCCCTTGAGTAAATTTCAAGAAAACCCTACGCGAACTCACGCCGTGATCAAGCAAAATTTGAACAAATTTAATCGTTGAATAATAAATATAAAAACAATTGCTACCGACGTGAAATTTTCAAAATCTACTCATAATCGATCCTTCTTTAAGATGCCTGTAAAATATAAACACACCCCTTGAGTAAATTTCAAGAAAACCCTACGCGAACTCACGCCGTGATCAAGCAAAATTTGAACAAATGTAATCGTTGAATAATAAATATAAAAACAATTGCCACCGACGTGACATTTTCAAAATCTACACAAAATCGATCCTTCTTTAAGATGCCTGTAAAATATAAACACACCCCTTGAGTAAATTTCAAGAAAACCCTACGCGAACTCTCGCCGTGATCAAGCAAAATTTGAATAAATTTAATCGTTGAATAATAAATATAAAAACAATTGCTACCGACGTGACATTTTCAAAATCTACACAAAATCGATCCTTCTTTAAGATGCCTGTAAAATATAAACACACCCCTTGAGGAAATTTCAAGAAAACCCTACGCGAACTCTCGCCGTGATCAAGCAAAATTTGAACAAATGTAATCGTTGAATAATAAATATAAAAACAATTGCTACCGACGTGAAATTTTCAAAATCTACTCATAATCGATCCTTCTTTAAGATGCCTGTAAAATATAAACACACCCCTTGAGGAAATTTCAAGAAAACCCTACGCGAACTCTCGCCGTGATCAAGCAAAATTTGAATAAATTTAATCGTTGAATAATAAATATAAAAACAATTGCTACCGACGTGAAATTTTCAAAATCTACTCATAATCGATCCTTCTTTAAGATGCCTGTAAAATATAAACACACCCCTTGAGTAAATTTCAAGAAAACCCTACGCGAACTCTCGCCGTGATCAAGCAAAATTTGAACAAATGTAATCGTTGAATAATAAATATAAAAACAATTGCTACCGACGTGAAATTTTCAAAATCTACTCATAATCGATCCTTCTTTAAGATGCCTGTAAAATATAAACACACCCCTTGAGGAAATTTCAAGAAAACCCTACGCGAACTCTCGCCGTGATCAAGCAAAATTTGAACAAATGTAATCGTTGAATAATAAATATAAAAACAATTGCTACCGACGTGAAATTTTCAAAATCTACTCATAATCGATCCTTCTTTAAGATGCCTGTAAAATATAAACACACCCCTTGAGTAAATTTCAAGAAAACCCTACGCGAACTCTCGCCGTGATCAAGCAAAATTTGAACAAATGTAATCGTTGAATAATAAATATAAAAACAATTGCTACCGACGTGAAATTTTCAAAATCTACTCATAATCGATCCTTCTTTAAGATGCCTGTAAAATATAAACACACCCCTTGAGGAAATTTCAAGAAAACCCTACGCGAACTCTCGCCGTGATCAAGCAAAATTTGAATAAATTTAATCGTTGAATAATAAATATAAAAACAATTGCTACCGACGTGAAATTTTCAAAATCTACTCATAATCGATCCTTCTTTAAGATGCCTGTAAAATATAAACACACCCCTTGAGGAAATTTCAAGAAAACCCTACGCGAACTCTCGCCGTGATCAAGCAAAATTTGAATAAATTTAATCGTTGAATAATAAATATAAAAACAATTGCTACCGACGTGAAATTTTCAAAATCTACTCATAATCGATCCTTCTTTAAGATGCCTGTAAAATATAAACACACCCCTTGAGGAAATTTCAAGAAAACCCTACGCGAACTCTCGCCGTGATCAAGCAAAATTTGAACAAATGTAATCGTTGAATAATAAATATAAAAACAATTGCTACCGACGTGAAATTTTCAAAATCTACTCATAATCGATCCTTCTTTAAGATGCCTGTAAAATATAAACACACCCCTTGAGGAAATTTCAAGAAAACCCTACGCGAACTCTCGCCGTGATCAAGCAAAATTTTAATAAATTTAATCGTTGAATAATAAATATAAAAACAATTGCTACCGACGTGAAATTTTCAAAATCTACTCATAATCGATCCTTCTTTAAGATGCCTGTAAAATATAAACACACCCCTTGAGGAAATTTCAAGAAAACCCTACGCGAACTCTCGCCGTGATCAAGCAAAATTTTAATAAATTTAATCGTTGAATAATAAATATAAAAACAATTGCTACCGACGTGGAATTTTCAAAATCTACTCATAATCGATCCTTCTTTAAGATGCCTGTAAAATATAAACACACCCCTTGAGGAAATTTCAAGAAAACCCTACGCGAACTCTCGCCGTGATCAAGCAAAATTTGAACAAATGTAATCGTTGAATAATAAATATAAAAACAATTGCCACCGACGTGACATTTTCAAAATCTACACAAAATCGATCCTTCTTTAAGATGCCTGTAAAATATAAACACACCCCTTGAGTAAATTTCAAGAAAACCCTACGCGAACTCTCGCCGTGATCAAGCAAAATTTGAATAAATTTAATCGTTGAATAATAAATATAAAAACAATTGCTACCGACGTGACATTTTCAAAATCTACTCATAATCGATCCTTCTTTAAGATGCCTGTAAAATATAAACACACCCCTTGAGTAAATTTCAAGAAAACCCTACGCGAACTCTCGCCGTGATCAAGCAAAATTTGAATAAATTTAATCGTTGAATAATAAATATAAAAACAATTGCTACCGACGTGACATTTTCAAAATCTACACAAAATCGATCCTTCTTTAAGATGCCTGTAAAATATAAACACACCCCTTGAGGAAATTTCAAGAAAACCCTACGCGAACTCTCGCCGTGATCAAGCAAAATTTGAACAAATGTAATCGTTGAATAATAAATATAAAAACAATTGCTACCGACGTGAAATTTTCAAAATCTACTCATAATCGATCCTTCTTTAAGATGCCTGTAAAATATAAACACACCCCTTGAGGAAATTTCAAGAAAACCCTACGCGAACTCTCGCCGTGATCAAGCAAAATTTTAATAAATTTAATCGTTGAATAATAAATATAAAAACAATTGCTACCGACGTGAAATTTTCAAAATCTACTCATAATCGATCCTTCTTTAAGATGCCTGTAAAATATAAACACACCCCTTGAGGAAATTTCAAGAAAACCCTACGCGAACTCTCGCCGTGATCAAGCAAAATTTTAATAAATTTAATCGTTGAATAATAAATATAAAAACAATTGCTACCGACGTGAAATTTTCAAAATCTACTCATAATCGATCCTTCTTTAAGATGCCTGTAAAATATAAACACACCCCTTGAGGAAATTTCAAGAAAACCCTACGCGAACTCTCGCCGTGATCAAGCAAAATTTGAACAAATGTAATCGTTGAATAATAAATATAAAAACAATTGCTACCGACGTGAAATTTTCAAAATCTACTCATAATCGATCCTTCTTTAAGATGCCTGTAAAATATAAACACACCCCTTGAGGAAATTTCAAGAAAACCCTACGCGAACTCTCGCCGTGATCAAGCAAAATTTTAATAAATTTAATCGTTGAATAATAAATATAAAAACAATTGCTACCGACGTGAAATTTTCAAAATCTACTCATAATCGATCCTTCTTTAAGATGCCTGTAAAATATAAACACACCCCTTGAGGAAATTTCAAGAAAACCCTACGCGAACTCTCGCCGTGATCAAGCAAAATTTTAATAAATTTAATCGTTGAATAATAAATATAAAAACAATTGCTACCGACGTGGAATTTTCAAAATCTACTCATAATCGATCCTTCTTTAAGATGCCTGTAAAATATAAACACAACCCTTGAGGAAATTTCAAGAAAACCCTACGCGAACTCTCGCCGTGATCAAGCAAAATTTGAACAAATGTAATCGTTGAATAATAAATATAAAAACAATTGCCACCGACGTGACATTTTCAAAATCTACACAAAATCGATCCTTCTTTAAGATGCCTGTAAAATATAAACACACCCCTTGAGTAAATTTCAAGAAAACCCTACGCGAACTCACGCCGTGATCAAGCAAAATTTGAACAAATGTAATCGTTGAATAATAAATATAAAAACAATTGCCACCGACGTGACATTTTCAAAATCTACACAAAATCGATCCTTCTTTAAGATGCCTGTAAAATATAAACACACCCCTTGAGTAAATTTCAAGAAAACCCTACGCGAACTCTCGCCGTGATCAAGCAAAATTTGAATAAATTTAATCGTTGAATAATAAATATAAAAACAATTGCTACCGACGTGAAATTTTCAAAATCTACTCATAATCGATCCTTCTTTAAGATGCCTGTAAAATATAAACACACCCCTTGAGTAAATTTCAAGAAAACCCTACGCGAACTCTCGCCGTGATCAAGCAAAATTTGAATAAATTTAATCGTTGAATAATAAATATAAAAACAATTGCTACCGACGTGACATTTTCAAAATCTACACAAAATCGATCCTTCTTTAAGATGCCTGTAAAATATAAACACACCCCTTGAGGAAATTTCAAGAAAACCCTACGCGAACTCTCGCCGTGATCAAGCAAAATTTGAATAAATTTAATCGTTGAATAATAAATATAAAAACAATTGCTACCGACGTGAAATTTTCAAAATCTACTCATAATCGATCCTTCTTTAAGATGCCTGTAAAATATAAACACACCCCTTGAGGAAATTTCAAGAAAACCCTACGCGAACTCTCGCCGTGATCAAGCAAAATTTGAACAAATGTAATCGTTGAATAATAAATATAAAAACAATTGCTACCGACGTGAAATTTTCAAAATCTACTCATAATCGATCCTTCTTTAAGATGCCTGTAAAATATAAACACACCCCTTGAGGAAATTTCAAGAAAACCCTACGCGAACTCTCGCCGTGATCAAGCAAAATTTGAATAAATTTAATCGTTGAATAATAAATATAAAAACAATTGCTACCGACGTGAAATTTTCAAAATCTACTCATAATCGATCCTTCTTTAAGATGCCTGTAAAATATAAACACACCCCTTGAGGAAATTTCAAGAAAACCCTACGCGAACTCTCGCCGTGATCAAGCAAAATTTGAATAAATTTAATCGTTGAATAATAAATATAAAAACAATTGCTACCGACGTGAAATTTTCAAAATCTACTCATAATCGATCCTTCTTTAAGATGCCTGTAAAATATAAACACACCCCTTGAGGAAATTTCAAGAAAACCCTACGCGAACTCTCGCCGTGATCAAGCAAAATTTGAACAAATGTAATCGTTGAATAATAAATATAAAAACAATTGCTACCGACGTGAAATTTTCAAAATCTACTCATAATCGATCCTTCTTTAAGATGCCTGTAAAATATAAACACACCCCTTGAGGAAATTTCAAGAAAACCCTACGCGAACTCTCGCCGTGATCAAGCAAAATTTGAATAAATTTAATCGTTGAATAATAAATATAAAAACAATTGCTACCGACGTGACATTTTCAAAATCTACACAAAATCGATCCTTCTTTAAGATGCCTGTAAAATATAAACACACCCCTTGAGTAAATTTCAAGAAAACCCTACGCGAACTCTCGCCGTGATCAAGCAAAATTTGAATAAATTTAATCGTTGAATAATAAATATAAAAACAATTGCCACCGACGTGACATTTTCAAAATCTACACAAAATCGATCCTTCTTTAAGATGCCTGTAAAATATAAACACACCCCTTGAGGAAATTTCAAGAAAACCCTACGCGAACTCTCGCCGTGATCAAGCAAAATTTGAATAAATTTAATCGTTGAATAATAAATATAAAAACAATTGCTACCGACGTGAAATTTTCAAAATCTACTCATAATCGATCCTTCTTTAAGATGCCTGTAAAATATAAACACACCCCTTGAGTAAATTTCAAGAAAACCCTACGCGAACTCTCGCCGTGATCAAGCAAAATTTGAATAAATTTAATCGTTGAATAATAAATATAAAAACAATTGCTACCGACGTGACATTTTCAAAATCTACACAAAATCGATCCTTCTTTAAGATGCCTGTAAAATATAAACACACCCCTTGAGTAAATTTCAAGAAAACCCTACGCGAACTCTCGCCGTGATCAAGCAAAATTTGAATAAATTTAATCGTTGAATAATAAATATAAAAACAATTGCCACCGACGTGACATTTTCAAAATCTACTCATAATCGATCCTTCTTTAAGATGCCTGTAAAATATAAACACACCCCTTGAGTAAATTTCAAGAAAACCCTACGCGAACTCTCGCCGTGATCAAGCAAAATTTGAATAAATTTAATCGTTGAATAATAAATATAAAAACAATTGCTACCGACGTGACATTTTCAAAATCTACACAAAATCGATCCTTCTTTAAGATGCCTGTAAAATATAAACACACCCCTTGAGTAAATTTCAAGAAAACCCTACGCGAACTCTCGCCGTGATCAAGCAAAATTTGAATAAATTTAATCGTTGAATAATAAATATAAAAACAATTGCCACCGACGTGACATTTTCAAAATCTACTCATAATCGATCCTTCTTTAAGATGCCTGTAAAATATAAACACACCCCTTGAGTAAATTTCAAGAAAACCCTACGCGAACTCTCGCCGTGATCAAGCAAAATTTGAATAAATTTAATCGTTGAATAATAAATATAAAAACAATTGCCACCGACGTGACATTTTCAAAATCTACTCATAATCGATCCTTCTTTAAGATGCCTGTAAAATATAAACACACCCCTTGAGTAAATTTCAAGAAAACCCTACGCGAACTCTCGCCGTGATCAAGCAAAATTTGAATAAATTTAATCGTTGAATAATAAATATAAAAACAATTGCCACCGACGTGACATTTTCAAAATCTACTCATAATCGATCCTTCTTTAAGATGCCTGTAAAATATAAACACACCCCTTGAGTAAATTTCAAGAAAACCCTACGCGAACTCTCGCCGTGATCAAGCAAAATTTGAATAAATTTAATCGTTGAATAATAAATATAAAAACAATTGCTACCGACGTGAAATTTTCAAAATCTACTCATAATCGATCCTTCTTTAAGATGCCTGTAAAATATAAACACACCCCTTGAGTAAATTTCAAGAAAACCCTACGCGAACTCTCGCCGTGATCAAGCAAAATTTGAATAAATTTAATCGTTGAATAATAAATATAAAAACAATTGCTACCGACGTGACATTTTCAAAATCTACACAAAATCGATCCTTCTTTAAGATGCCTGTAAAATATAAACACACCCCTTGAGTAAATTTCAAGAAAACCCTACGCGAACTCTCGCCGTGATCAAGCAAAATTTGAATAAATTTAATCGTTGAATAATAAATATAAAAACAATTGCCACCGACGTGACATTTTCAAAATCTACACAAAATCGATCCTTCTTTAAGATGCCTGTAAAATATAAACACACCCCTTGAGTAAATTTCAAGAAAACCCTACGCGAACTCTCGCCGTGATCAAGCAAAATTTGAATAAATTTAATCGTTGAATAATAAATATAAAAACAATTGCTACCGACGTGAAATTTTCAAAATCTACTCATAATCGATCCTTCTTTAAGATGCCTGTAAAATATAAACACACCCCTTGAGTAAATTTCAAGAAAACCCTACGCGAACTCTCGCCGTGATCAAGCAAAATTTGAATAAATTTAATCGTTGAATAATAAATATAAAAACAATTGCTACCGACGTGACATTTTCAAAATCTACACAAAATCGATCCTTCTTTAAGATGCCTGTAAAATATAAACACACCCCTTGAGGAAATTTCAAGAAAACCCTACGCGAACTCTCGCCGTGATCAAGCAAAATTTGAATAAATTTAATCGTTGAATAATAAATATAAAAACAATTGCTACCGACGTGAAATTTTCAAAATCTACTCATAATCGATCCTTCTTTAAGATGCCTGTAAAATATAAACACACCCCTTGAGGAAATTTCAAGAAAACCCTACGCGAACTCTCGCCGTGATCAAGCAAAATTTGAACAAATGTAATCGTTGAATAATAAATATAAAAACAATTGCTACCGACGTGAAATTTTCAAAATCTACTCATAATCGATCCTTCTTTAAGATGCCTGTAAAATATAAACACACCCCTTGAGGAAATTTCAAGAAAACCCTACGCGAACTCTCGCCGTGATCAAGCAAAATTTGAATAAATTTAATCGTTGAATAATAAATATAAAAACAATTGCTACCGACGTGACATTTTCAAAATCTACACAAAATCGATCCTTCTTTAAGATGCCTGTAAAATATAAACACACCCCTTGAGTAAATTTCAAGAAAACCCTACGCGAACTCACGCCGTGATCAAGCAAAATTTGAACAAATGTAATCGTTGAATAATAAATATAAAAACAATTGCCACCGACGTGACATTTTCAAAATCTACACAAAATCGATCCTTCTTTAAGATGCCTGTAAAATATAAACACACCCCTTGAGTAAATTTCAAGAAAACCCTACGCGAACTCACGCCGTGATCAAGCAAAATTTGAACAAATGTAATCGTTGAATAATAAATATAAAAACAATTGCCACCGACGTGACATTTTCAAAATCTACACAAAATCGATCCTTCTTTAAGATGCCTGTAAAATATAAACACACCCCTTGAGTAAATTTCAAGAAAACCCTACGCGAACTCTCGCCGTGATCAAGCAAAATTTGAATAAATTTAATCGTTGAATAATAAATATAAAAACAATTGCTACCGACGTGAAATTTTCAAAATCTACTCATAATCGATCCTTCTTTAAGATGCCTGTAAAATATAAACACACCCCTTGAGGAAATTTCAAGAAAACCCTACGCGAACTCTCGCCGTGATCAAGCAAAATTTGAATAAATTTAATCGTTGAATAATAAATATAAAAACAATTGCTACCGACGTGACATTTTCAAAATCTACACAAAATCGATCCTTCTTTAAGATGCCTGTAAAATATAAACACACCCCTTGAGGAAATTTCAAGAAAACCCTACGCGAACTCTCGCCGTGATCAAGCAAAATTTGAATAAATTTAATCGTTGAATAATAAATATAAAAACAATTGCTACCGACGTGAAATTTTCAAAATCTACTCATAATCGATCCTTCTTTAAGATGCCTGTAAAATATAAACACACCCCTTGAGGAAATTTCAAGAAAACCCTACGCGAACTCTCGCCGTGATCAAGCAAAATTTGAATAAATTTAATCGTTGAATAATAAATATAAAAACAATTGCTACCGACGTGAAATTTTCAAAATCTACTCATAATCGATCCTTCTTTAAGATGCCTGTAAAATATAAACACACCCCTTGAGGAAATTTCAAGAAAACCCTACGCGAACTCTCGCCGTGATCAAGCAAAATTTGAATAAATTTAATCGTTGAATAATAAATATAAAAACAATTGCTACCGACGTGAAATTTTCAAAATCTACTCATAATCGATCCTTCTTTAAGATGCCTGTAAAATATAAACACACCCCTTGAGGAAATTTCAAGAAAACCCTACGCGAACTCTCGCCGTGATCAAGCAAAATTTGAATAAATTTAATCGTTGAATAATAAATATAAAAACAATTGCTACCGACGTGAAATTTTCAAAATCTACTCATAATCGATCCTTCTTTAAGATGCCTGTAAAATATAAACACACCCCTTGAGTAAATTTCAAGAAAACCCTACGCGAACTCTCGCCGTGATCAAGCAAAATTTGAATAAATTTAATCGTTGAATAATAAATATAAAAACAATTGCTACCGACGTGACATTTTCAAAATCTACACAAAATCGATCCTTCTTTAAGATGCCTGTAAAATATAAACACACCCCTTGAGGAAATTTCAAGAAAACCCTACGCGAACTCTCGCCGTGATCAAGCAAAATTTGAATAAATTTAATCGTTGAATAATAAATATAAAAACAATTGCTACCGACGTGAAATTTTCAAAATCTACTCATAATCGATCCTTCTTTAAGATGCCTGTAAAATATAAACACACCCCTTGAGGAAATTTCAAGAAAACCCTACGCGAACTCTCGCCGTGATCAAGCAAAATTTTAATAAATTTAATCGTTGAATAATAAATATAAAAACAATTGCTACCGACGTGAAATTTTCAAAATCTACTCATAATCGATCCTTCTTTAAGATGCCTGTAAAATATAAACACACCCCTTGAGGAAATTTCAAGAAAACCCTACGCGAACTCTCGCCGTGATCAAGCAAAATTTGAACAAATGTAATCGTTGAATAATAAATATAAAAACAATTGCTACCGACGTGAAATTTTCAAAATCTACTCATAATCGATCCTTCTTTAAGATGCCTGTAAAATATAAACACACCCCTTGAGGAAATTTCAAGAAAACCCTACGCGAACTCTCGCCGTGATCAAGCAAAATTTGAATAAATTTAATCGTTGAATAATAAATATAAAAACAATTGCTACCGACGTGAAATTTTCAAAATCTACTCATAATCGATCCTTCTTTAAGATGCCTGTAAAATATAAACACACCCCTTGAGGAAATTTCAAGAAAACCCTACGCGAACTCTCGCCGTGATCAAGCAAAATTTGAATAAATTTAATCGTTGAATAATAAATATAAAAACAATTGCTACCGACGTGAAATTTTCAAAATCTACTCATAATCGATCCTTCTTTAAGATGCCTGTAAAATATAAACACACCCCTTGAGTAAATTTCAAGAAAACCCTACGCGAACTCTCGCCGTGATCAAGCAAAATTTGAATAAATTTAATCGTTGAATAATAAATATAAAAACAATTGCTACCGACGTGACATTTTCAAAATCTACACAAAATCGATCCTTCTTTAAGATGCCTGTAAAATATAAACACACCCCTTGAGGAAATTTCAAGAAAACCCTACGCGAACTCTCGCCGTGATCAAGCAAAATTTGAATAAATTTAATCGTTGAATAATAAATATAAAAACAATTGCTACCGACGTGAAATTTTCAAAATCTACTCATAATCGATCCTTCTTTAAGATGCCTGTAAAATATAAACACACCCCTTGAGGAAATTTCAAGAAAACCCTACGCGAACTCTCGCCGTGATCAAGCAAAATTTGAACAAATGTAATCGTTGAATAATAAATATAAAAACAATTGCTACCGACGTGAAATTTTCAAAATCTACTCATAATCGATCCTTCTTTAAGATGCCTGTAAAATATAAACACACCCCTTGAGGAAATTTCAAGAAAACCCTACGCGAACTCTCGCCGTGATCAAGCAAAATTTGAATAAATTTAATCGTTGAATAATAAATATAAAAACAATTGCTACCGACGTGAAATTTTCAAAATCTACTCATAATCGATCCTTCTTTAAGATGCCTGTAAAATATAAACACACCCCTTGAGGAAATTTCAAGAAAACCCTACGCGAACTCTCGCCGTGATCAAGCAAAATTTGAATAAATTTAATCGTTGAATAATAAATATAAAAACAATTGCTACCGACGTGAAATTTTCAAAATCTACTCATAATCGATCCTTCTTTAAGATGCCTGTAAAATATAAACACACCCCTTGAGGAAATTTCAAGAAAACCCTACGCGAACTCTCGCCGTGATCAAGCAAAATTTGAATAAATTTAATCGTTGAATAATAAATATAAAAACAATTGCTACCGACGTGAAATTTTCAAAATCTACTCATAATCGATCCTTCTTTAAGATGCCTGTAAAATATAAACACACCCCTTGAGGAAATTTCAAGAAAACCCTACGCGAACTCTCGCCGTGATCAAGCAAAATTTGAACAAATGTAATCGTTGAATAATAAATATAAAAACAATTGCTACCGACGTGAAATTTTCAAAATCTACTCATAATCGATCCTTCTTTAAGATGCCTGTAAAATATAAACACACCCCTTGAGGAAATTTCAAGAAAACCCTACGCGAACTCTCGCCGTGATCAAGCAAAATTTGAATAAATTTAATCGTTGAATAATAAATATAAAAACAATTGCTACCGACGTGAAATTTTCAAAATCTACTCATAATCGATCCTTCTTTAAGATGCCTGTAAAATATAAACACACCCCTTGAGGAAATTTCAAGAAAACCCTACGCGAACTCTCGCCGTGATCAAGCAAAATTTGAATAAATTTAATCGTTGAATAATAAATATAAAAACAATTGCTACCGACGTGAAATTTTCAAAATCTACTCATAATCGATCCTTCTTTAAGATGCCTGTAAAATATAAACACACCCCTTGAGGAAATTTCAAGAAAACCCTACGCGAACTCTCGCCGTGATCAAGCAAAATTTGAACAAATGTAATCGTTGAATAATAAATATAAAAACAATTGCTACCGACGTGAAATTTTCAAAATCTACTCATAATCGATCCTTCTTTAAGATGCCTGTAAAATATAAACACACCCCTTGAGGAAATTTCAAGAAAACCCTACGCGAACTCTCGCCGTGATCAAGCAAAATTTGAATAAATTTAATCGTTGAATAATAAATATAAAAACAATTGCTACCGACGTGAAATTTTCAAAATCTACTCATAATCGATCCTTCTTTAAGATGCCTGTAAAATATAAACACACCCCTTGAGGAAATTTCAAGAAAACCCTACGCGAACTCTCGCCGTGATCAAGCAAAATTTGAATAAATTTAATCGTTGAATAATAAATATAAAAACAATTGCTACCGACGTGAAATTTTCAAAATCTACTCATAATCGATCCTTCTTTAAGATGCCTGTAAAATATAAACACACCCCTTGAGGAAATTTCAAGAAAACCCTACGCGAACTCTCGCCGTGATCAAGCAAAATTTGAACAAATGTAATCGTTGAATAATAAATATAAAAACAATTGCTACCGACGTGAAATTTTCAAAATCTACTCATAATCGATCCTTCTTTAAGATGCCTGTAAAATATAAACACACCCCTTGAGGAAATTTCAAGAAAACCCTACGCGAACTCTCGCCGTGATCAAGCAAAATTTTAATAAATTTAATCGTTGAATAATAAATATAAAAACAATTGCTACCGACGTGAAATTTTCAAAATCTACTCATAATCGATCCTTCTTTAAGATGCCTGTAAAATATAAACACACCCCTTGAGGAAATTTCAAGAAAACCCTACGCGAACTCTCGCCGTGATCAAGCAAAATTTTAATAAATTTAATCGTTGAATAATAAATATAAAAACAATTGCTACCGACGTGGAATTTTCAAAATCTACTCATAATCGATCCTTCTTTAAGATGCCTGTAAAATATAAACACACCCCTTGAGGAAATTTCAAGAAAACCCTACGCGAACTCTCGCCGTGATCAAGCAAAATTTGAACAAATGTAATCGTTGAATAATAAATATAAAAACAATTGCCACCGACGTGACATTTTCAAAATCTACACAAAATCGATCCTTCTTTAAGATGCCTGTAAAATATAAACACACCCCTTGAGTAAATTTCAAGAAAACCCTACGCGAACTCTCGCCGTGATCAAGCAAAATTTGAATAAATTTAATCGTTGAATAATAAATATAAAAACAATTGCTACCGACGTGAAATTTTCAAAATCTACTCATAATCGATCCTTCTTTAAGATGCCTGTAAAATATAAACACACCCCTTGAGTAAATTTCAAGAAAACCCTACGCGAACTCTCGCCGTGATCAAGCAAAATTTGAATAAATTTAATCGTTGAATAATAAATATAAAAACAATTGCTACCGACGTGACATTTTCAAAATCTACACAAAATCGATCCTTCTTTAAGATGCCTGTAAAATATAAACACACCCCTTGAGGAAATTTCAAGAAAACCCTACGCGAACTCTCGCCGTGATCAAGCAAAATTTGAACAAATGTAATCGTTGAATAATAAATATAAAAACAATTGCTACCGACGTGAAATTTTCAAAATCTACTCATAATCGATCCTTCTTTAAGATGCCTGTAAAATATAAACACACCCCTTGAGGAAATTTCAAGAAAACCCTACGCGAACTCTCGCCGTGATCAAGCAAAATTTTAATAAATTTAATCGTTGAATAATAAATATAAAAACAATTGCTACCGACGTGAAATTTTCAAAATCTACTCATAATCGATCCTTCTTTAAGATGCCTGTAAAATATAAACACACCCCTTGAGGAAATTTCAAGAAAACCCTACGCGAACTCTCGCCGTGATCAAGCAAAATTTGAACAAATGTAATCGTTGAATAATAAATATAAAAACAATTGCCACCGACGTGAAATTTTCAAAATCTACACAAAATCGATCCTTCTTTAAGATGCCTGTAAAATATAAACACACCCCTTGAGTAAATTTCAAGAAAACCCTACGCGAACTCTCGCCGTGATCAAGCAAAATTTTAATAAATTTAATCGTTGAATAATAAATATAAAAACAATTGCTACCGACGTGAAATTTTCAAAATCTACTCATAATCGATCCTTCTTTAAGATGCCTGTAAAATATAAACACACCCCTTGAGGAAATTTCAAGAAAACCCTACGCGAACTCTCGCCGTGATCAAGCAAAATTTTAATAAATTTAATCGTTGAATAATAAATATAAAAACAATTGCTACCGACGTGAAATTTTCAAAATCTACTCATAATCGATCCTTCTTTAAGATGCCTGTAAAATATAAACACACCCCTTGAGGAAATTTCAAGAAAACCCTACGCGAACTCTCGCCGTGATCAAGCAAAATTTTAATAAATTTAATCGTTGAATAATAAATATAAAAACAATTGCTACCGACGTGAAATTTTCAAAATCTACTCATAATCGATCCTTCTTTAAGATGCCTGTAAAATATAAACACACCCCTTGAGTAAATTTCAAGAAAACCCTACGCGAACTCTCGCCGTGATCAAGCAAAATTTGAATAAATTTAATCGTTGAATAATAAATATAAAAACAATTGCTACCGACGTGAAATTTTCAAAATCTACTCATAATCGATCCTTCTTTAAGATGCCTGTAAAATATAAACACACCCCTTGAGGAAATTTCAAGAAAACCCTACGCGAACTCTCGCCGTGATCAAGCAAAATTTGAATAAATTTAATCGTTGAATAATAAATATAAAAACAATTGCTACCGACGTGAAATTTTCAAAATCTACTCATAATCGATCCTTCTTTAAGATGCCTGTAAAATATAAACACACCCCTTGAGGAAATTTCAAGAAAACCCTACGCGAACTCTCGCCGTGATCAAGCAAAATTTTAATAAATTTAATCGTTGAATAATAAATATAAAAACAATTGCTACCGACGTGGAATTTTCAAAATCTACTCATAATCGATCCTTCTTTAAGATGCCTGTAAAATATAAACACACCCCTTGAGGAAATTTCAAGAAAACCCTACGCGAACTCTCGCCGTGATCAAGCAAAATTTGAACAAATGTAATCGTTGAATAATAAATATAAAAACAATTGCTACCGACGTGAAATTTTCAAAATCTACTCATAATCGATCCTTCTTTAAGATGCCTGTAAAATATAAACACACCCCTTGAGGAAATTTCAAGAAAACCCTACGCGAACTCTCGCCTAGATCAAGCAAAATTTGAACAAATGTAATTGTTGAATAATAAATATAAAAACAATTGCTACCGACGTGAAATTTTCAAAATCTACTCAAAATCGATCCTTCTTTAAGATGCCTGTAAAATATAAACACACCCCTTGAGGAAATTTCAAGAAAACCCTACGCGAACTCTCGCCGTGATCAAGCAAAATTTGAACAAATGTAATCGTTGAATAATAAATATAAAAACAATTGCTACCGACGTGAAATTTTCAAAATCTACTCATAATCGATCCTTCTTTAAGATGCCTGTAAAATATAAACACACCCCTTGAGTAAATTTCAAGAAAACCCTACGCGAACTCTCGCCGTGATCAAGCAAAATTTGAACAAATGTAATCGTTGAATAATAAATATAAAAACAATTGCTACCGACGTGAAATTTTCAAAATCTACTCATAATCGATCCTTCTTTAAGATGCCTGTAAAATATAAACACACCCCTTGAGTAAATTTCAAGAAAACCCTACGCGAACTCTCGCCGTGATCAAGCAAAATTTGAACAAATGTAATCGTTGAATAATAAATATAAAAACAATTGCTACCGACGTGAAATTTTCAAAATCTACTCAAAATCGATCCTTTTTTAAGATGCCTGTAAAATATAAACACACCCCTTGAGTAAATTTCAAGAAAACCCTACGCGAACTCTCGCCTTGATCAAGCAAAATTTTAATAAATTTAATCGTTGAATAATAAATATAAAAACAATTGCCACCGACGTGAAATTTTCAAAATCTACACAAAATCGATCCTTCTTTAAGATGCCTGTAAAATATAAACACACCCCTTGAGTAAATTTCAAGAAAACCCTACGCGAACTCTCGCCTTGATCAAGCAAAATTTTAATAAATTTAATCGTTGAATAATAAATATAAAAACAATTGCCACCGACGTGAAATTTTCAAAATCTACACAAAATCGATCCTTCTTTAAGATGCCTGTAAAATATAAACACACCCCTTGAGTAAATTTCAAGAAAACCCTACGCGAACTCTCGCCTTGATCAAGCAAAATTTTAATAAATTTAATCGTTGAATAATAAATATAAAAACAATTGCCACCGACGTGGAATTTTCAAAATCTACACAAAATCGATCCTTCTTTAAGATGCCTGTAAAATATAAACACACCCCTTGAGTAAATTTCAAGAAAACCCTACGCGAATTCTCGCCGTAATCAAGCAAAATTTTAATAAATTTAATCGTTAAATAATTAAAAAAATCTACCAAAATACATATTTGATTTTCAAAATTGTTTAAACCATGTCTTTAGAATGATATTCAGTTATTCATAAGTTGTCATTCTGATTTGTTAATCATTAAAAATTATAATTAAACATAGTGAGCGGAACTGGTGAATGCGCCGGGAACTGAAAACTTTTGGAACTAAATTATTACAATAAATAAAAGTCACTGGACAAGGACGTCCGGGCCTTAAAAAATCGAACCCTAGATATTCGTCTATGATCCGGCCCTGCGTACAAAAAAAAATGTACTGTTTATGATTTTTTTTTTCTCTCAACATCTCAATCTCCAGTGAATCGAGGGTTAAGGCGACCGCACTTTTCCCTCTTTAACAAAACCATTACTGCGGCACGCGGGGCGAATATCAAAATCCACTTTACGAAACATCTCCTTTATTTTCATTTGACGCCTGCCGGGGGAAGTAAAATCCCATTAAGGAATTAGAAATAACGACGGGGGGACGGTGAAAAATATTGCGGGCGTAAAATTGAAACAGCGTTAACCGCGAAAATACATTTTTTTGCGGCCGGGGGTGAAATTGGGGCGGAAAATCGGAGTAATAATTTATGTTTTGAGGGTGGTGCATATATCTGCAAATGCACCGGAAATGTCTTTTGGACCTTGACACAGTTCGCGGGTTGGCTGGATACACCGACATTATTTGGGGGGGAGGGCAATGAATAATAATTTTGTTCCGCCTGCGAGGTGTAATATACATCAAAGTTATATGGCGCAATTACTAAGAATGTTGCTTGTGTTAGGGAATGCATTACCCTCACATACAAGAAGTGTGTATGCATGAGGATGTTAATTACAGGAAATTGCAATTATGGAGTCGAGTGTTCTACGTGGATCTGTCAGGGTTTATTTGATTCATCAGGGAATTAATTGATTTTCCTTGAATACGACTCGTGGATCTTCCTAGAGGAGGCTTAGAACATTTTCCAAGCAACAACATTTTGTTATTAAATCAATCTACAGAATTATTGCGACTCGTGGTATTATTTCCTAAAATTTGCCTCCTCTATAAAAGTGAGTAGTGTAACACGAGCGGTATCTCTGTCTTAAGGTGCGATTCTCAGGACGCGTCCGTCGCTGAGCGACAGACGCAGGCGACGGTCGCTGAGCGACAGACGCAAGCGACGGTAGCAATTCACTGCTGCAATGAGCTACTTATAGAACGGATTTCTCTGGAGTGTCCGGGGACAATCATCAACCGCGAGTAGTCGAGACGCGGACGCTCAGCGACGGACGCGTCATAAGAATCACTCTTCAAGACAGAGATGCCGCTTGTGCTGCACTACTCACTCTTACAGAGGAACCAAATATTCAGTAGTAATACCATGACTTGTAATAATTTTGTGGACTTGTTTAACAACGAAATTTTGTTGCTTCGCAAATTTTCTTACGTAACTTCCTTCGCTAACCTTCCACGAGCCGCCGCTGATTTTCAGTAACAATAATTTATTTTAGTGTGTAACAAACGTGAAAATAATTCAGGACCACAGTTAACCATTCACCATCATTTACTATTTATTAAACAACCGGTGAAAACTAGGTCAGTGAATAATGTGCGCGTCCGCGGAATCGCGTTTCTGCATTCCGTGTATCGGCTCGCAAAACCCCAACTTGATGAATGAGCTTTTAGCGCAAACGAACACGTAACAATGCGGGGGCTTTGATGATCGCCCCCGCACAGTTGATGATCCCCCTATATCAGTTCATATCAATTGCAGGTACGGCCGGGAGGATGAAGAGGTGATGGGCTTAAAATTCTGCAACGAGGCCGTCATGTGTCTGGCGCAGCTGTACCCCTCGAGTCCGACGGCCATCCCCGAGGGAATCACCCCCTTGCAGGTAAGCAAGACGGCGTCAGTTAACGCATTAATAAATTTGGAAATTAATTTTTTTGATTATCTTCAACCGTTCACGAGATATGCACATATATGTCAAAAAATAAATAAAACCTAAAATTATTTTATTGTTGAATTAACATCTAGATAAATCCGAGAATAAGAATTTGAAATAATTATTTGATTATCTTCAACTGTTCACGAGATATTCACCTATATGTCAAAAAACAAACGAAACCAAAAACTTTTTTAATGTTGAATTAGCATCTAGATAAACCGAAGAATAAGAATTTGAAATAATTTTTTGATTATCTTCAACCGTTCACGAGATATTCACCTATATGTCAAAAAATAAACGGAACCAAAATTTTTTAAAATGTTAAATTAGCATCTAGATAAACCGGGGAATAAGAATTTAAAATCATTTTTTGATTATCTTCAACCATTCACGAGATATTCAGCTATATGTCAAAAAAACAAACAAAACCAATTTTTTTTTAATGTTGAATTAGCATCTAGATCAACCGGAGAATAAGAATTTGAAATATTTTTTTGATTATCTTCAACCATTCACGAGATATTCACCTATATGTCAAAAAACAAATGAAACCAAATATTATTTTATTGTTGAATTAGCATCTAGATAAACCGGAGAAAAAGAATTTGAAATAATTTTTTGATTATCTTCAACCGTTCACGAGATATTCACCTATATGTCAAAAAACAAACGAAACCAAATATTTTTTTAATGCTGAATTAGCATCTAGATAAACCGGAGAATAAGAATTTGAAATATTTTTTTGATTATCTTCAACCGTTCGCGAGATATTCACCTATATGTCAAAAAACAAACGACACTAAATTTTTTTTAATGTTGAATTAGCATCTAGATAAACCGGAGAATAAGAATTTGAAATATTTTTTTGATTATCTTTAACCGTTCACAAGATATTCACCTATATGTCAAAAAACAAATGAAACCAAATATTTTTTTAATGCTGAATTAGCATCTAGATAAACCGGAGAATAAGAATTTGAAATAATTTTTTGATTATCTTCAATCATTCACGAGATATTCACCTATATGTCAAAAAACAAACTAAACCAAATCTTTTTTTAATGTTGAATTAGCATCTAGATAAACCGGAGAATAAGAATTTGAAATATTTTTTTGATTATCTTCAACCGTTCACGAGATATTCACCTATATGTCAAAAAACAAATGAAACCAAAACTTTTTTTAATGTTGAATTAGCATCTTGATAAACCGGAGAATAAGAATTTGAAATAATTTTTTGATTATCTTCAACCGTTCACGAGATATTCACCTATATGTCAAAAAACAAAGGAAACCAAAAAAAAATTTTAATGTTGAGCTGCATCTAGATAAACCGGAGGATAAGAATATGAAATATTTTTTTGTTTATCTTCAACCGTTCACGAGATATTCACCTATATGTAAAAAACAAACGAAACCAAATTATTTTTTACCGTGGAATTAGCATCTGGATAAACCGGAGAATAAAAATATGAAATAATTTTTTGATAATCTTCAACCGTTCACGAGATATTTACCTATATGTCAAAAAATAAACGGAACAAACATTTTTTTAATGTTGAATTAGCACCTAGATAAACCGGAGAATAAGAATTTGAAATATTTTTTTGATTATCTTCAACCGTTCACAAAATATTCACCTATATGTCAAAAAACAAATGAAACCTAACATTATTTTATTGTTGAATTAACATCTAGATAAACCAGAGAATGAGAATGTGAAATATTTTTTTGATTATCTTCAACCGTTCGCGAGATATTCACCTATATGTCAAAAAACAAACGAAACCAAACATTTTTTAAAGTTGAATTAGCATCTAGATAAACCGGACAATAACAATTTGAAATAATTTTTTTATTATCTTTAATCGTTCACGAGATATGCACCTATATGTCAAAAAACAAACGAAACCAAATATTTTTTTAATGTTGAATTAGCATCTAGATAAACCGAAAAATAAGAATATGAAATATTTTTTTGATTATCTTCAACCGTTCAGGAGATATTCACCTATATGTCAAAAAACAAACGAAACCAAATTTTTTTTAATGTTGAATTAGGATATAGATAAAACGGAGAATAAGAATTTGAAATATTTTTTTGATTATCTTCAACCGTTCACAAGATATTCACCTATATGTCAAAAAAAATATATAAGTGCCGTTTGAAGCTGCATAAGTTCGCTTTTTTAACATAAATGTGTGAAGTGACATATTTAAAGCAATCTAAAACAATTTGTTTATAGCGCCCTTTAGAAATGGCGAAGTAATTAATTTTTTAATTAATCAATGTCCGCGGATACACGAGTTTAAAAATTTCAAAAAATTATAAGTGCCGTTCGGCGCTGCATAAGTTCGATTTTTTAACATAAATGTGTGAAGTGACATGTTCAAAGCAATCTAGAACAATTTGTTTATAGCGCCCTTTAGAAATGGCGAAGTAATTATTTTTTTAATTAATCAATGTTTGCGGATACACGAGTTTAAAAATTTCAAAAAATTATAAGTGCCGTTTGGCGCTGCATAAGTTCGATTTTTTAACATAAATGTGTGAAGTGACATGTTCAAAGCAATCTAGAACAATTTGTTTATAGCGCCCTTTAGAAATGGCGAAGTAATTAATTTTTTAATTAATCAATGTCCGCGGATACACGAGTTTAAAAATTTCAAAAAATTATAAGTGCCGTTTGGCGCTGCATAAGTTCGATTTTTTAACATAAATGTGTGAAATGACATGTTCAAAGCAATCTAGAACAATTTGTTTATAGCGCCCTTTAGAAATGGCGAAGTAATTAATTTTTTAATTAATCAATGTCCGCGGATACACGAGTTTAAAAATTTCAAAAAATTATAAGTGCCGTTCGGCGCTGCATAAGTTCGATTTTTTAACATAAATGTGTGAAGTGACATGTTCAAAGCAATCTAGAACAATTTGTTTATAGCGCCCTTTAGAAATGGCGAAGTAATTATTTTTTTAATTAATCAATGTCTGCGGATACACGAGTTTAAAAATTTCAAAAAATTATAAGTGCCGTTTGGCGCTGCATAAGTTCGATTTTTTAACATAAATGTGTGAAGTGACATGTTCAAAGCAATCTAGAACAATTTGTTTATAGCGCCCTTTAGAAATGGCGAAGTAATTATTTTTTTAATTAATCAATGTCCGCGGATACAAGAGTTTAAAAATTTCAAAAATTTATAAGTGCCGTTTGGCGCTGCATAAGTTCGATTTTTTAACATAAATGTGTGAAGTGACATGTTCAAAGCAATCTAGAACAATTTGTTTATAGCGCCCTTTAGAAATGGCGAAGTAATTATTTTTTTAATTAATCAATGTCCGCGGATACACGAGTTTAAAAATTTCAAAAAATTATAAGTGCCGTTCGGCGCTGCATAAGTTCGATTTTTTAACATAAATGTGTGAAGTGACATGTTCAAAGCAATCTAGAACAATTTGTTTATAGCGCCCTTTAGAAATGGCGAAGTAATTATTTTTTTAATTAATCAATGTCCGCGGATACAAGAGTTTAAAAATTTCAAAAAATTATAAGTGCCGTTTGGCGCTGCATAAGTTCGATTTTTTAACATAAATGTGTGAAGTGACATGTTAAAAGGAATCTAAAACAATTTGTTTATAGCGCCCTTTAGAAATGGCGAAGTAATTAATTTTTTAATTAATCAATGTCCGCGGATACAAGAGTTTAAAAATTTCAAAAATTTATAAGTGCCGTTTGGCGCTGCATAAGTTCGATTTTTTAACATAAATGTGTGAAGTGACATGTTGAAAGCAATCTAAAACAATTTGTTTATAGCGCCCTTTAGAAATGGCGAAGTAATTATTTTTTTAATTAATCAATGTCCGCGGATACACGAGTTTAAAAATTTCAAAAATTGATAAGTGGAATGTAAAAAGCAAAAGAATTACGTAATTTGTGGCTCTTAAACTTGTCGAGCGTCAACTAACCAGAAACTGATTGGATAATTTTGTTGAGTGTGTGGGCTAGAGAAAATCCACACATTTTCCATTAATCTCGCACACAATTATTAATACAAATTTAGGCAACCGTACTTACGCATTTAATTAATTTCGCTAATTCCTTCAGTATTTTTGATTTTTTTTTTTATTATAAAAATGAAAAACCTACGACAGATTTAACATGCAAATCCCGAGGGTGCATTGATAAAAAAAAAAACGAACGCTCCGAATAAATTATTTGGGGGGAGTTTGTAATGCAGAGGCAAATCGGGACTTAGTCCTGGTTAACGGCACGTGATCCCGCAGAGGATCAGCTTGTTTCCACTGTTCAGAAATTGCGTAACCAGAACTTTAATCTGGGGAAACGCTCGTCCCGCGGGATCTGATAATTCCCCTCAGAAAATTTCCACAACGTAAGATTGTTTATGTAACGGTAATGGGCCGAAGTTCGCGTTGTTATGTAATACTTTCGTGCGGAAATGGGTCCCTAGGGAAATGGGTTGTTTTACGGGGTTTATTAAAAAAAACCATAATTTGTGCCGTAATATTTATTTTATATATTTTTATTTGGTGCAACATGTTCAAACGGGTTTATCTTTTTATTAGCGATAAATATTGATGATACTATAACCACTAATTATTTATGGTTGTCTAGAAAAATTATTCTAAAAAAAAAAAAAATTAAGAACCATTTGTGATCTGTTATAATAGATCACAAATTGTTCGAATATGTTTTTTTTTTAAAGAAGGATTTTTGACGGAATTGTTAATTGAAGGTTAATTCGATGTTTTTGGCCACAAATGTTCTAACGGGCTTTATTTATGATATAAAGTAGGTAATAAAAAAATTACACATACTTTTCATTTTTCTTAAAATTTTTTTTTTTTTTTTGAAATATGGTCAATTTTCAAAAAATCAAAAGTCATCGTTAGGCGTAGTTTAGGTTCGATATGTTCGGCCACAAATGTTGTAACGGGCTTTATTTATAATATTAAGTAGGTAATAAAAAAATGACAGATATTTTTCATTTTCCTTTAAATAATTTTATTAACTTAACGCTTTTACGAAATATAGTCAATTTTCAAAAAAAAACTAAAGTCATCGTTAGGCCTAGTTTATGTTTGATATTTTCGGCAACAAATGTTCTAACGGGCTTTATTAATAATATTAAGTAATAAAAAAAAATTTGGCCAATTTTCAAAAAATTAAACGAAAATTAAAAAAAATAGTCCTTTTTTTATTACTTAATATTAAACCACAAAAATTATTCAGAATATTTAGAGACGTGATTTCTGCGTGATCTGTTACAACTGAAACAAATTTTCACTTCAAATCGCGATTTTGACTTCTCCGTAGAAAGTATTATTATCTACGTGATTTTTTTTTAATTTTTAGAATTTTAGCCATTTGGGTACATGGATGTTTAGTGCTTGTACATTTTATTAAATTGAAATTTAATTACAAGGTCACTTAGGTTCACACCCAGTTGGTACCCACTAAAGCTGGTACTCATTGGTCGCCTCTTACGACCTGCTGAGTCAGCAGCGGGTGTATTCTAACCCCCCACCCGCAGGGGGATCGTTGATCATTAAAAATAACACAATAGATCTAAAGTCAAGTTTAGAATAAATTGGCATGCGAGACGGGGATTTTTGATCACTGAAAAATGTGAATCTAAAGTCAAGTTTACAATAAATTGGCATGCCAGACGGAGATTTTCGATCGTTAAAAATTTAAATCTAACGTCGAGTTTACAATAAGTTGGCATGTAAGAGCATTTTATCCATCATTCTCGGTGCATGGTTTAACGGCAAACAATAAAAATGTTATGTGCTGTTAATATCTCATCGGTTCTCGTTGCTTCGTTTGGGCCTAAGCTCTTTGGTCGCACTGTTTTGTTACCAGACATGCCATTTATCGGTAAACTCGACTGTACCTTTAAATTTATTTATTGTTATGTACGTAAGTTCTTTGCGAAACATTGTATTTTATTTGTGCTACGTTTATATTATTCTTAATATTCTAATAGCGCCAGACTAATTAATTTTCAATAAATAAATAAAACGAGTAAGTTTATTCATACAAATTGTTAACTGTATATTATTAATGTGTTTTGATGTAACGTATATAATTTCATAATTATAGACAAAAAATATTTATAAACAAAATTGTTCCCTTCAATATTTGTTAAAATGTTTTTCGAACATTTTTCATATTTAAAAAATATCGAGAAAAAAACAACAAATGAAGTTATTGTTCAAAAATGCCATTCTTTGAAACCCCAAAAAATGAGTTTTCAAAAAGCATTTGTTTATAAGCAAAAATTTAATGCAAATTATATCAAAGTAATAATAATAATTCAATAATTTTTAACGATTTTTTTTTATATTTTCACTTTCAAGTTTTTAAAAATTTAAACTAAAAATTGAAAGAATAATAATATATTGGTGCTATTTAACTGAGCGTTTTACACAGGCCATGAAATGTCTCTAAACTTAATTTGATAAACGATGATGGCGCAACATACATATTAAGTAAAAATTAAACATTAAAAATTAAAATTCAAAACTAAAAATTTAAAAATCAAAATTTAAAATGTAAAACCTAAATTTTAAAATCTAAAACGTAAAATTTAAAATTTGAAACTCAAAACATACAATTTAAAATCCAAAATTTAAAATCCAGAATCTAAAATATTAAATCCCAAATTAAACAATAAAAATAAAAAGTTACAACTTGAAAAACAAAATTTAAAAATTAAGAATTAAAATTTAAAACCCAAAATTCAACATTTATAATTTAAAAATTTAAATTCAGAATCTAAAATCTTAAATTCCAAATCTAAAATTAAAAATGAAAAGTTACAACTTAAAAAACAAAATTTAAAAATTAAGAATTAAAATTTAAAATTCAAAATCCAACAATTAAAATTTAAAAATTAAAATTCAGAATCTAAAATCTTAAATCCAAAATTAAAAATTAAACAATAAAAATTAAAAGTTAAAACTTGAAAAACAAAATATAAAAATCAAGAATTAAAATTTAAAACCCAAAATCCAACAATTAAAATTTAAAAATTTAAATTTACAATCTAAAATCTTAAATCCAAAATTAAAAATTAAATAATCAAAATTAAAAGTTACAACTTGAAAAACAAAATTTAAAAATCAAGAATTAAAATTTAAAATTCAAAATCCAATAATTAAAATTTAAAAATTAAAATTCAAAATCTAAAATCTTAAAATAAAAATTAAACAATAAAAATTAAAAGTCAAAACTTGAAAAACAAAATTTAAAAAATAAGAATTCAAATTTAAAACCCAAAATAAAACAACTAAAATTTAAAAATTAAAATTCAGAATCTTAAATCCAAAATTAAACAATAAAAATTAAAAGTTACAACTTGAAAAACAAAATTTAAAAATTAAGAATTAAAATTTAAAACCCAAAATTCAACAATTAAAATGTAAAAATTAAAATTCAGAATCTAAAGTCTTAAATCCAAAATTAAAAATTAAACAATAAAAATTTAAAGGTAAAACTTGAAAAACTAAATTTAAAAATTAAGAATTAAAATTTAAAACTCAAAATCCAACAATTAAAATTTAAAAATTAAAATTCAGAATCTAAAATTAAAAGTTACAAATTAAACATCAACAAATTATAAATTAAAAATTACATACAAAATTAGTAGAATAAACAAAATATGAAATGCAGAATTAAATTAATTTACAAAACGCCGTTCTTTCAAAATTATTTTGATTTTTGAAACTAAGCTTTCAAAACTGAGTTTTTTGTGTTTGGAACATGTTTGGAACATAAACGTCATGATATTTAAAATAAAACAAAAAAGAAAATTTACTTATCTTTAACCGACTTTTTTTTATATTTTATTTTTCAAGTTTTTGAACATTTAAACTGATACATCATGAAATACACGGGTAAAATAATGCAAAAATTTGGTTATTGTTGAAAATACCATTTTTTGTAAACCTACCTTAATTTTTGAAAATGAGTTATTCATAGTTTATAAAGTAATATTTTTTTCACTTTCAAGTTTTTGAAAATTTAAACTTGGAATTGAAAGAAAGTATCAATTGCAAAATTAAATTAATTTACAAAACGACGGTCAAAATTATTTTAATGTTTGAATCTCTTGTTTTTAACACTTGTTTTTAACACGAACTTGCATAATATTTTAAAAACGCAATAATAAACATTCACTTATCTTTAACCGATTTTTACTTTCTCCGTTACGAAGTACGAGAAAGTATTGTGATCGTGATTTTTTTTTCAAATTTTTTTTTTACGGAAATATCCGTTTTGAGGTCCCTAGATGACATTTCAACAATTTCTGAGAATTTTTTTTTGTGTCTGTGTGTGTGTGTGTGTATCTGTATGTGTGTGTGTGTGTGTCTGTGCGTGCTGTATCTCAAAAACGAATAGATTAATTTCGAAACAAACGTATTCTTCACAAGTTGTTTATTTTGGCATTCTCTACAATTATCATTCATGTAAATTTGCTGTAAATATTATCGTTTCATAAGTGTAAACCAAAAATGAAAAAAAAAATTCTTCAATAACAATGATTTTATGAAAAATATTTTCAAAGAAAAGATGTTCATTTCTTAGTTGTCATCAAGAATTATTTGAATGTTTTAGTTTTTGAGATGCGGCGCACAGACAGACAGACAGACACACACACAGACAGATAGACAGACAGACAGACACACACACACACATACAAACACAGACAGACAGACAGACAGACAGACAGACAGACAGACAGACATACCGACAGACCAGACAGACAAACACACACCGTTTTTTCAGAAATTTTTGAAATCGTCTCCAAAAATGAAAAGAACATCTTGAGTAACAATGACAGACACACACACACACACACACACACAGACAAACTGACAAATAGCCAGACAGATAGACAGACAGACAGACAGACAGACAGACAGACAGACAGACACACACACACACACACACACACACACACACAGGCACACGACAGACACACACAGACACACACACAGACAGATGATTTTATGAAAAATATTTTCAAACAAAAGATGTTCATTTCTTGGTTGTGAACAAGAATTATTTAAATGTTTTAGTTTTTGAGATGCAGCGCACAGACAGACAGACAGACCGACAGACGGACAGACACACACACAGACAGACCGACCGACAGACAGACCAGACAGACATACCGACAGACCATACAGACACACCGTTTTTTCAGAAATTTTTGAAATCGTCTCCAAAAATGAAAAAAAAAATCTTATGTATCAATGATTTTATGAAAAATATTTTCAAACAAAAGATGTTCATTTCTTAGTTGTCATCAAGAATTATTTGAATGTCTTAGTTTTTGAGATGCAGCGCACAGACAGACAGACAGACAGACTGACAAACCAGGCACACAGACAGACAGACCGACAGACAGACAGACAGACAGACAGACAGACAGACAGACAGACAGACCGACAGACAGACAGACCGACAGACAGACAGACACACCGTTTTTTCAGAAATTTTTGAAATCGTCTCCAAAAATGAAAAAAAAATCTTGAGTAACAATGATTTTATGAAAATTATTTTCAAACAAAAGATGTTCATTTCTTAGTTGTGAACAAGAATTATTTAAATGTTTTAGTTTTTGAGATACAGCGCACAGACAGACAGACAGACACACACACACACACACACACACACACACACACACACACAGACAGACCGACAGACAGACACACACACACACACAGACAGACCGACAGACTGACAAACCAGGCAGACAGACCGACAGACCAGACATACAGACAGACACACCGTTTTTTTTCCAGAAATTTTTGAAATCGTCTCCAAAAATGAAAAAAAAAACTTGAGTAACAATGATTTTATGAAAATTAATTTCAAACAAAAGATGTTCATTTTTTAGTTGTCAACAAGAATTATTTGAATGTTTTAGTTTTTGAGATGCAGCGCACAGACAGACAGACCGACAGACAGACAGACACACACACAGAGAGATAGACAGACAGACAGACACACACACACAGCAGACAGACATACGAACAGACCGACAAATAGACAGACAGACAGACAGACAGAAAATACAGACAAACACACCGTTTTTTTTCAGAAATTTTTGAAATCGTCTCCAAAAATGTTGAGTAACAATGATTTTATGAAAATTATTTTCAAACAAAAGATGTTCATTTCGTAGTTGTCAACAAGAATTATTTAAATATTTTAGTTTTTGAGATGCGGAGCACAGACAAACAGACAGACAAACAGACAGACAGACACACCGACAGATAAACCGACAGACTGACAAACCAGACAGACATGCCGACACAGACCGACAGACCAGACAGACAGACACACAGACAGACACACCGTTTTTTTCAGAAATTTTTGAAATCGTCTCTGAGATCTGGAAACGGATTTTCCGTTATAAAAATGTTTGGAAAAATGTTCACGATCACAATACCTTCTCGTACTCACGTTTTCTGTCAACTGGAAACTGTAAATATTTTATTTAGTAAACTGTACACATATTTATGTGTACATTGATTCGCAAGTTACTTTGTAATAGTTATACGGTCAGTCAGACAGACAGATAGACAGACAGACAGATAGACCGACAGACGGACAGACGGATAGACGGACTCGCAAATTACTTTGTAATCGTTATACGGTCAGTCAGACAGACAGACAGACCGACAGACAGACAGACGGATAGACGGACTCGCAAATTACTTTGTAATCGTTATACGGTCAGTCAGACAGACAGACAGACCGACAGACAGACAGACGGACAGACGGACTAGCAAATTACTTTGTAATCGTTATACGGTCAGTCAGACAGACAGACAGACCGACAGACAGACAGACGGACAGACGGACTAGCAAATTACTTTGTAATCGTTATATGGTCAGTCAGACAGACAGGCAGACACACAGATAGACAGACAGACCGACAGACGGACAGACGGATAGACGGACAGACAGACAGACCGACAGACTGACAAACCAGACAGACAGACATACCGACAGACAGACCAGACACACATTTTAACCCACGCCTGAGTTAGTCTGTCTACTCTATCGACCTTATCGTCCTTTCTGCCCTTGGAGGGCGTCCATACATTTATTAAAAATAAAATTCCCGCACTCTGGGATCCAATTTGAAAAAAATGGGCCGCGGAAGGGTAATCAAAATTAATTACACCAACCGCACACAACACACATTTTCCATTTTGCGCACTCCAGCAATTGCGTAATGGCGGAGGAGACTTTCGGGCCGAAGTTCTATATTAGTTTAGATAAATTGGGCCAATTTGCAAAGACTCCTAAATGGCTCTATTCGCATTCATCGAGCGCACGGGATAATTAAAGGCGGGGGAGAATATCGATGTAATTCATAGCTATTGAATAATTAACGTGAAGTTTAATCAAATTCCGACCGTTAATAATTCATAATTAAACCGAATTGAAATATACACTAAACTAATTATCGCAACGAATATTATATAACGCAAGATAATAATGTTGTAATAAAAATAACAAAATTTTTAGAGAATTATTTATAAACCTATCAAAGAAGGTATTTTTAAAAAAGCAAAAAAAATGACTTTAAAATTCTATTAAAATATACTAGGTGTCCCATAAAAAAAATCTTTACATTTAGCTTAAGTTATGCTAAATGTAAAGAATTTACAATCGATTTTGATGAATCTTTGAGGGCGAAAAACTTTGAAGTGTTTTCTTCAAAGTCATGCATACGAACTTGAGCGTAAACCATTCCATCCCCCTCTAAAAAAATGTTTTTTCAGGAAATCTGCATAGGGAATTGATCAAATTTTAATGCCTTTATGTAAGATCGAGTCGACAAAATTTTTCCAACTCCGTAGACATCGTGAAAGTTGGACATGGTTTCCTGAAAAAGTATTTTTTTTTCACAGAGGTGGCTTGAGGGGGGCGGACGGGGTAACCCTCAAGTTCTTGCATGACTTCAAAGCTTTTCGCCCTCAAAGATTCATCAAGATCGATTGAAAATACGGCGAGTTATGGCGGTTTGAAAATGGTCGAAATTTCACGAATTTCTTTTTTTTCCACCAGTGTATTTAGTGATGAAATGTTAACTTTATTGAACTCTTTTTCAACTGAATGTAATTTTTATTGTAATTATCTCCGATTTTTTTATTCTAATTTCGGGTTGAATTTTTAAAATGAATTCGGTTATTCTCCGGGGGATTATAAAATTAATGGATCTTTATAAATCATGCAATTTTGACGAAAGCATTTAAACATAGCGTATTTTCATTTATCGGTTTATTTGGTTAATATCTCTGCAGATCCGCAAACCATTTAATATCAATGAGCGACATCCGCAACCGGAAAATATTCAATTTATATTTCAACCTGCAGAGTTTATCGAGATTTTCAATATTTGATTGGATTCCATCCCTCCGACGAGAGCTCCGGGCGATGTCCTCGTCTGAAAAAGTGTTTTACCGACTCCCACTTTGTAATTGATAAATTACGAACGTATTAATTACATTATTGTATTTTCACCAATCGTAAGCGACCCATTACGAATATATACAGCACATAGAAATGTATATTATTATAATTAACGTCACCTGACATTTAAATGTCAGATTACAAAATATTGGTTATAACACTAACCGACACAATAAACTCACCATGCCTTATCGGCACCCCAGCTTGCTTCGCAATGGTACCTCACACCAATTTAATATTATTAATTGCAGCAATTTTCAATCGAGATATGAATTTTTGAAAATTTATTTTTAACACTCGAGAGCAAAAAAATAAAAAAAATAATATAAAACGCAGTCATAAAATCCTACAAAAATTCAAATCACTTCACAAGACGTCGATCTTACCAAATAACTTTGGTTTTTGAATGTGCGGCAATTTTCAATCGAGATATGAATTTTTGAAAATTTATTTATTTTTCATTCTCGAACACTCGAGCGCAAAAAATAAAAATTAATATAAAACGCAGTCATAAAATCCTAAAAAAATTCAAATCACTTCACAAGACGTCGATCTTACGGAATAACTTTGGTTTTTGAATGTGCGGCAATTTTTGAAAATTTATTTTTTTTCATTCTCGAACACTCGAGCGCAAAAAATTAAATATTAATACAAAACGCAGTCATAAAATCCCAAAAAAATTCAAATCACTTCATAAGACGTCGATCTTACGAAATAACTTTGGTTTTTGAATGTGCAGCAATTTTCAATCGAGATATGAATTTTTGAAAATTTATTTTTAACACTCGAGCGCAAAAAAATAAAAATCAGTACAAAACGCAGTCATAAAATCCTACAAAAATTCAAATCACTCCACAAGACGTCGATCTTACGAAATAACTTTGGTTATTAAATGTGCAGCAATTTTCAATCGAAATATGAATTTTTGAAAATTTATTTAACACTCGAGCGAAAAAAAATAAAAAAATAATATAAAACGCAGTCATAAAATCCTACAAAAATTCAAATCACTTAACAAGACGTCAATCTTACGAAATAACTTTGGTTTTTGAATGTGCAGCAATTTTCAATCGGGATATGAATTTTTGAAAATTTATTTTCAACACTCGAGCGCAAAAAAATTAAAATTAATATAAAACGCAGTCATAAAATCCTACAAAAATTCAAATCACTTCACAAGACGTCGATATTGCGAAATAACTTTGGTTTTTGAATGTGCAGCAATTTTCAATCGAGATATGGATTTTTGAAAATTTATTTTCAACACTCGAGCAGAAAAAAATAAAAAATTAATATAAAACGCAGTCGTAAAATCCTACAAAAATTAAAATCACTTCACAAGACGTCGATCTTACGAATTCACTTTGGTTTTTGAATGTGCAGCAATTTTCAATCGAGATATGAATTTTTGAAAATTTATTTTTAACACTCGAGCGCAAAAAAATAAAAATTTATATAAAACGCAGTCATAAAATCCTACAAAAATTCAAATCACTTCACAAGACGTCGATATTGCGAAATAACTTTGGTTTTTGAATGTGCAGCAATTTTCAATCGAGATATGAATTTTTGAAAATTTATTTTTAACACTCGAGCGCAAAAAAATAAAAATTAATATAAAACGCAGTCATAAAATCCTACAAAAATTCAAATCACTTCACAAGACGTCGATCTTACGAAATAACTTTGGTTTTTGAATGTGCAGCAATTTTCAAGCGAGATATGAATTTTTGAAAATTTATTTTTAACACTCGAGCGCAAAAAAAATAAAAATTAATATAAAACGCAGTCATAAAATCCTACAAAAATTCAAATCACTTCACAAGACGTTGATCTTACGAAATAACTTTGGTTTTTGAATGTGCAGCAATTTTCAGAATTTTTGAAAATTTATTTTTAACACTCGAGCGCAAAAAAATAAAAATTAATATAAAACGCAGTCATAAAATCCTACAAAAATTCAAATCACTTCACAAGACATCGATCTTACGAAATAACTTTCATTTTTGAATGTGCAGCAATTTTCAGTAGATATGAATTTTTGATAATTTATTTTTAACACTCGAGCGCAAAAAATAAAAAATTAATATAAAACGCAGTCATAAAATCCTACAAAAATTCAAATCACTTCACAAGACGTCGATCTTACGAAATAACTTTGGTTTTTGAATGTGCACCAATTTTCGATCGAGATATGAATTTTTGAAAATTTATTTTTTTCCATTGTTGAATACTCGAGCGCAAAAAATTAAAAATTCCTACAAAAATTCAAATCACTTCACAAGACGTCGATCTTACAAAATACCTTTGGTTTTAGAATGTGCAGCAATTTTCAATCGAGATATGAATTTTTGAAAATTTATTTCTAACACTCGAGCGCAAAAAGAAAAAAATTAATATAAAACGCAGTCATAAAATCCTACAAAAATTCAAATCACTTCACAAGACGTCGATCTTACGAAATAACTTTGGTTTTTGAATGTGCAGCATTTTCAATCGAGATATGAATTTTTGAAAATTTATTTTTTTCCATTGTCGAATACTCGAGCGCAAAAAATTAAAAATTCCTACAAAAATTCAAATCACTTCACAAGACGTCCATCTTACGAAATAACTTTGGTTTTTAAATGTGCAGCAATTTTCAATCGAGATATGAATTTTGTAAAATTTATTTTTAACACTCGAGCGCAAAAAAATAAAAATTAATATAAAACGCAGTCATAAAATCCCACAAAAATTCAAATCACTTCACAAGACGTCGATCTTACGAAATAACTTTGGTTTTAGAATGTGCAGCAATTTTCGATCGAGATATGAATTTTTGAAAATTTATTTTTAACACTCGAGCGCAAAAAAATAAAAATTAATATAAAACGCAGTCATAAAATCCCACAAAAATTCAAATCACTTCACAAGACGTCGATCTTACGAAATAACTTTGGTTTTTGAATGTGCAGCAATTTTCGATCGAGATATGAATTTTTGAAAATTTATTTTTAACACTCGAGCGCAAAAAAATAAAAATTAATATAAAACGCAGTCATAAAATCCCACAAAAATTCAAATCACTTCACAAGACGTCGATCTTACGAAATAACTTTGGTTTTAGAATGTGCAGCAATTTTCGATCGAGATATGAATTTTTGAAAATTTATTTTTAACACTCGAGCGCAAAAAAATAAAAATTAATATAAAACGCAGTCATAAAATCCCACAAAAATTCAAATCACTTCACAAGACGTCGATCTTACGAAATAACTTTGGTTTTAGAATGTGCAGCAATTTTCGATCGAGATATGAATTTTTGAAAATTTATTTTTAACACTCGAGCGCAAAAAAATAAAAATTAATATAAAACGCAGTCATAAAATCCCACAAAAATTCAAATCACTTCACAAGACGTCGATCTTACGAAATAACTTTGGTTTTTGAATGTGCAGCAATTTTCGATCGAGATATGAATTTTTGAAAATTTATTTTTAACACTCGAGCGCAAAAAAATAAAAATTAATATAAAACGCAGTCATAAAATCCCACAAAAATTCAAATCACTTCACAAGACGTCGATCTTACGAAATAACTTTGGTTTTTGAATGTGCAGCAATTTTCGATCGAGATATGAATTTTTGAAAATTTATTTTTAACACTCGAGCGCAAAAAAATAAAAATTAATATAAAACGCAGTCATAAAATCCCACAAAAATTCAAATCACTTCACAAGACGTCGATCTTACGAAATAACTTTGGTTTTAGAATGTGCAGCAATTTTCGATCGAGATATGAATTTTTGAAAATTTATTTTTAACACTCGAGCGCAAAAAAATAAAAATTAATATAAAACGCAGTCATAAAATCCCACAAAAATTCAAATCACTTCACAAGACGTCGATCTTACGAAATAACTTTGGTTTTTGAATGTGCAGCAATTTTCAATCGAGATATGAATTTTTGAAAATTTATTTTTAACACTCGAGCGCAAAAAAATAAAAATTAATATAAAACGCAGTCATAAAATCCTACAAACATTCAAATCACTTAACAAGACGTCAATCTTACGAAATAACTTTGGTTTTTGAATGTGCACCAATTTTCGATCGAGATATGAATTTTTGAAAATTTATTTTTTTCCATTGTTGAATACTCGAGCGCAAAAAATTAAAAATTCCTACAAAAATTCAAATCACTTCACAAGACGTCGATCTTACAAAATACCTTTGGTTTTAGAATGTGCAGCAATTTTCGATCGAGATATGAATTTTTGAAAATTTATTTTTTTCCATTGTCGAATACTCGAGCGCAAAAAATTAAAAATTCCTACAAAAATTCAAATCACTTCACAAGACGTCGATCTTACAAAATACCTTTGGTTTTAGAATGTGCAGCAATTTTCAATCGAGATATGAATTTTTGAAAATTTATTTCTAACACTCGAGCGCAAAAAGAAAAAAATTAATATAAAACGCAGTCATAAAATCCTACAAAAATTCAAATCACTTCACAAGACGTCGATCTTACGAAATAACTTTGGTTTTTGAATGTGCAGCATTTTCAATCGAGATATGAATTTTTGAAAATTTATTTTTTTCCATTGTCGAATACTCGAGCGCAAAAAATTAAAAATTCCTACAAAAATTCAAATCACTTCACAAGACGTCCATCTTACGAAATAACTTTGGTTTTTAAATGTGCAGCAATTTTCAATCGAGATATGAATTTTGTAAAATTTATTTTTAACACTCGAGCGCAAAAAAATAAAAATTAATATAAAACGCAGTCATAAAATCCCACAAAAATTCAAATCACTTCACAAGACGTCGATCTTACGAAATAACTTTGGTTTTAGAATGTGCAGCAATTTTCGATCGAGATATGAATTTTTGAAAATTTATTTTTAACACTCGAGCGCAAAAAAATAAAAATTAATATAAAACGCAGTCATAAAATCCCACAAAAATTCAAATCACTTCACAAGACGTCGATCTTACGAAATAACTTTGGTTTTAGAATGTGCAGCAATTTTCAATCGAGATATGGATTTTTGAAAATTTATTTTCAACACTCGAGCAGAAAAAAATAAAAAATTAATATAAAACGCAGTCGTAAAATCCTACAAAAATTAAAATCACTTCACAAGACGTCGATCTTACGAATTCACTTTGGTTTTTGAATGTGCAGCAATTTTCAATCGAGATATGAATTTTTGAAAATTTATTTTTAACACTCGAGCGCAAAAAAATAAAAATTTATATAAAACGCAGTCATAAAATCCTACAAAAATTCAAATCACTTCACAAGACGTCGATCTTGCGAAATAACTTTGGTTTTTGAATGTGCAGCAATTTTCAATCGAGATATGAATTTTTGAAAATTTATTTTTAACACTCGAGCGCAAAAAAATAAAAATTAATATAAAACGCAGTCATAAAATCCTACAAAAATTCAAATCACTTCACAAGACGTCGATCTTACGAAATAACTTTGGTTTTTGAATGTGCAGCAATTTTCAAGCGAGATATGAATTTTTGAAAATTTATTTTTAACACTCGAGCGCAAAAAAAATAAAAATTAATATAAAACGCAGTCATAAAATCCTACAAAAATTCAAATCACTTCACAAGACGTTGATCTTACGAAATAACTTTGGTTTTTGAATGTGCAGCAATTTTCAGAATTTTTGAAAATTTATTTTTAACACTCGAGCGCAAAAAAATAAAAATTAATATAAAACGCAGTCATAAAATCCTACAAAAATTCAAATCACTTCACAAGACATCGATCTTACGAAATAACTTTCATTTTTGAATGTGCAGCAATTTTCAGTAGATATGAATTTTTGATAATTTATTTTTAACACTCGAGCGCAAAAAATAAAAAATTAATATAAAACGCAGTCATAAAATCCTACAAAAATTCAAATCACTTCACAAGACGTCGATCTTACGAAATAACTTTGGTTTTTGAATGTGCACCAATTTTCGATCGAGATATGAATTTTTGAAAATTTATTTTTTTCCATTGTTGAATACTCGAGCGCAAAAAATTAAAAATTCCTACAAAAATTCAAATCACTTCACAAGACGTCGATCTTACAAAATACCTTTGGTTTTAGAATGTGCAGCAATTTTCAATCGAGATATGAATTTTTGAAAATTTATTTCTAACACTCGAGCGCAAAAAGAAAAAAATTAATATAAAACGCAGTCATAAAATCCTACAAAAATTCAAATCACTTCACAAGACGTCGATCTTACGAAATAACTTTGGTTTTTGAATGTGCAGCATTTTCAATCGAGATATGAATTTTTGAAAATTTATTTTTTTCCATTGTCGAATACTCGAGCGCAAAAAATTAAAAATTCCTACAAAAATTCAAATCACTTCACAAGACGTCCATCTTACGAAATAACTTTGGTTTTTAAATGTGCAGCAATTTTCAATCGAGATATGAATTTTGTAAAATTTATTTTTAACACTCGAGCGCAAAAAAATAAAAATTAATATAAAACGCAGTCATAAAATCCCACAAAAATTCAAATCACTTCACAAGACGTCGATCTTACGAAATAACTTTGGTTTTAGAATGTGCAGCAATTTTCGATCGAGATATGAATTTTTGAAAATTTATTTTTAACACTCGAGCGCAAAAAAATAAAAATTAATATAAAACGCAGTCATAAAATCCCACAAAAATTCAAATCACTTCACAAGACGTCGATCTTACGAAATAACTTTGGTTTTTGAATGTGCAGCAATTTTCGATCGAGATATGAATTTTTGAAAATTTATTTTTAACACTCGAGCGCAAAAAAATAAAAATTAATATAAAACGCAGTCATAAAATCCCACAAAAATTCAAATCACTTCACAAGACGTCGATCTTACGAAATAACTTTGGTTTTAGAATGTGCAGCAATTTTCGATCGAGATATGAATTTTTGAAAATTTATTTTTAACACTCGAGCGCAAAAAAATAAAAATTAATATAAAACGCAGTCATAAAATCCCACAAAAATTCAAATCACTTCACAAGACGTCGATCTTACGAAATAACTTTGGTTTTAGAATGTGCAGCAATTTTCGATCGAGATATGAATTTTTGAAAATTTATTTTTAACACTCGAGCGCAAAAAAATAAAAATTAATATAAAACGCAGTCATAAAATCCCACAAAAATTCAAATCACTTCACAAGACGTCGATCTTACGAAATAACTTTGGTTTTTGAATGTGCAGCAATTTTCGATCGAGATATGAATTTTTGAAAATTTATTTTTAACACTCGAGCGCAAAAAAATAAAAATTAATATAAAACGCAGTCATAAAATCCCACAAAAATTCAAATCACTTCACAAGACGTCGATCTTACGAAATAACTTTGGTTTTTGAATGTGCAGCAATTTTCGATCGAGATATGAATTTTTGAAAATTTATTTTTAACACTCGAGCGCAAAAAAATAAAAATTAATATAAAACGCAGTCATAAAATCCCACAAAAATTCAAATCACTTCACAAGACGTCGATCTTACGAAATAACTTTGGTTTTAGAATGTGCAGCAATTTTCGATCGAGATATGAATTTTTGAAAATTTATTTTTAACACTCGAGCGCAAAAAAATAAAAATTAATATAAAACGCAGTCATAAAATCCCACAAAAATTCAAATCACTTCACAAGACGTCGATCTTACGAAATAACTTTGGTTTTTGAATGTGCAGCAATTTTCAATCGAGATATGAATTTTTGAAAATTTATTTTTAACACTCGAGCGCAAAAAAATAAAAATTAATATAAAACGCAGTCATAAAATCCTACAAACATTCAAATCACTTAACAAGACGTCAATCTTACGAAATAACTTTGGTTTTTGAATGTGCACCAATTTTCGATCGAGATATGAATTTTTGAAAATTTATTTTTTTCCATTGTTGAATACTCGAGCGCAAAAAATTAAAAATTCCTACAAAAATTCAAATCACTTCACAAGACGTCGATCTTACAAAATACCTTTGGTTTTAGAATGTGCAGCAATTTTCGATCGAGATATGAATTTTTGAAAATTTATTTTTTTCCATTGTCGAATACTCGAGCGCAAAAAATTAAAAATTCCTACAAAAATTCAAATCACTTCACAAGACGTCGATCTTACAAAATACCTTTGGTTTTAGAATGTGCAGCAATTTTCAATCGAGATATGAATTTTTGAAAATTTATTTCTAACACTCGAGCGCAAAAAGAAAAAAATTAATATAAAACGCAGTCATAAAATCCTACAAAAATTCAAATCACTTCACAAGACGTCGATCTTACGAAATAACTTTGGTTTTTGAATGTGCAGCATTTTCAATCGAGATATGAATTTTTGAAAATTTATTTTTTTCCATTGTCGAATACTCGAGCGCAAAAAATTAAAAATTCCTACAAAAATTCAAATCACTTCACAAGACGTCCATCTTACGAAATAACTTTGGTTTTTAAATGTGCAGCAATTTTCAATCGAGATATGAATTTTGTAAAATTTATTTTTAACACTCGAGCGCAAAAAAATAAAAATTAATATAAAACGCAGTCATAAAATCCCACAAAAATTCAAATCACTTCACAAGACGTCGATCTTACGAAATAACTTTGGTTTTAGAATGTGCAGCAATTTTCGATCGAGATATGAATTTTTGAAAATTTATTTTTAACACTCGAGCGCAAAAAAATAAAAATTAATATAAAACGCAGTCATAAAATCCCACAAAAATTCAAATCACTTCACAAGACGTCGATCTTACGAAATAACTTTGGTTTTAGAATGTGCAGCAATTTTCGATCGAGATATGAATTTTTGAAAATTTATTTTTAACACTCGAGCGGAAAAAAATAAAAAATTAATATAAAACGCAGTCGTAAAATCCTACAAAAATTAAAATCACTTCACAAGACGTCGATCTTACGAATTAACTTTGGTTTTTGAATGTGCAGCAATTTTCAATCGAGATATGAATTTTTGAAAATTTATTTTTAACACTCGAGCGCAAAAAAATAAAAATTTATATAAAACGCAGTCATAAAATCCTACAAAAATTCAAATCACTTCACAAGACGTCGATATTGCGAAATAACTTTGGTTTTTGAATGTGCAGCAATTTTCAATCGAGATATGGATTTTTGAAAATTTATTTTTAACACTCGAGCGCAAAAAAATTAAAATTAATATAAAACGCAGTCATAAAATCCTACAAAAATTAAAATCACTTCACAAGACGTCGATCTTACGAAATAACTTTGGTTTTGAATGTGCAGCAATTTTCAATCGGGATATGAATTTTTGAAAATTTATTTTTAACACTCGAGGCAAAAAAATTACAATTAATATAAAACGCAGTCATAAAATCCTACAAAAATTCAAATCACTCCACAAGACGTCGATCTTACGAAATACCTTTGGTTTTTGAATGTGCAGCAATTTTCAATCGAGATATAAATTTTTGACAATTTATTTTTAACACTCGAGCGCAAAAAAATAAAAATCAGTACAAAACGCAGTCATAAAATCCTACAAAAATTCAAATTACTTCACAAGACGTCGATCTTACGAAATAACTTTGGTTTTTGAATGTGCGGCAATTTTTGAAATTTTTTTTTTCATTCTCGAACACTCGAGCGCAAAAATAAAAATTAATATAAAACGCAGTCATAAAATCCCACAAAAATTCAAATCACTTCACAAGACGTCGATCTTACGAAATAACTGTGGTTTTTGAATGTGCAGCAATTTTCAATCGAGATATGAATTTTTGAAAATTTATTTTTAACTCTCGAGTGCAAAAAAATAAAAAATTAATATAAAACGCAGTCATAAAATCCTACAAAAATTCAAATCACTCCACAAGACGTCGATCTTACGAAATAACTTTGGTTTTTGAAAGTGCAGGAATTTTCAATCGAAATATGAAAATATTTTCGTTCGATGCAATACAAACCTAAAATTTCTCGATTGAAACGCCTCCTGAAAATTTAGTACACAAAAAATTCATGCGAACATCAATAGGGGGTGAGTTGTGTCCGGTCGTAAAGTAGGGCATTGGAGGGGTTAAACAGTGGATTTCTGATTTTGGTTATAAAAATAATTAATACACAACTTGTTATTTTATTTTTTTAAAGTATTTTAACGTAATGGTATAGAGATAAAACAAGTTGATATTTTAGGGTGTAGGTTTTATTGTTGCTGTTAAAGTTTGTGACAAAGTAATTGAATCAGCTCTCGCATATACCTACCTACTATACTTGAGAGGGAAACTGTTTATTGAATCAATAACCGTCATCGCTCCAAGTGATATCGTAGCCCTGATAGGCCTTCTTCAGTATATTTACAGTAAGCTCGTGATCCGCCTTTCCGTATCCCTTAAAGTAAAGATGGAAATTAGATCATTTGCATTATAAATATTTACGTATTGTAAATCCGACGATATATCCCACAATCCAAACAACTAATTGCACAAATTACTACTTTAAAAAAATCTCATTTCCTTAATTACACACGTGAAACTCTTGCTACTGATTTTACTGGTTGTATTTGGAGATCGTTAATACACGGATACTAGTAGAGGTGGGCAAAACTGCTACTTTTGAATCACGTTGCTACCTGTGATTGCTACTTTTTAATATAAGTGATTTTAAACTGTGACTATGATCACAAAAACATGGCAGAAAAAAATATAAAAAACGCAGGAAAAATTCCATAAAAAAACCTCCTCAATGGTCGAAGTATCACTTATTCAGAATCAATTTGGTTTTTGTAAATTCAACTATTTTCAATACATATGAATTTTTGAAAAATTTTGTTTTAATTTTCTGAGCACCTGAACACAAACATCGCAGAAAAAAATATAAAAAACGAAGGAAAAAGTCCATAAAAAATCATTCTCAATGGCCGAAGTATCGCTTATTCAAAATCAATTTGGATTTTGTAAATTCAATAATTTTCAAGAGAAATATGGATTTTTGAAAAATTTTGTTTTAATTTTCTGAGCACCTGAACACAAACATCGCAGAAAAAAATATAAAAAACGAAGGAAAAAGTCCATAAAAAATCATTCTCAATGGCCGAAGTATCGCTTATTCAAAATCAATTTGGATTTTGTAAATTCAATAATTTTCAAGAGAAATATGGATTTTTGAAAAATTTGGTTTTAATTTTCTGAGCACCTGCACAAAAACATCGCAGAAAAAAATATAAAAAACGCAGGAAAAAATCCATAAAAATTCATCCTCAATGGCCGAAGTATCGCTTATTCAAAATCAATTTGGATTTTGTAAATTCAATTATTTTCAATAGAGATATGGCTTTTTGAAGATTTTTTGTTTTAATTTTCTGAGCAACTGAACACAAACATCGCAGAAAAAAATTAAAAAAAACTAAGGAAAAATTCCATAAAAAATCATTCTCAATGGCCGAAGTATCGCTTATTCAAAATCAATTTGGATTTTGTAAATTCAATGATTTTCAATAGAGATATGGATTTTTGAAGATTTTTGTTTTAATTTTCTGAGCACCTGAACACAAACATCGCAGAAAAAAATATAAAAAACGAAGAAAAAATTCCATAAAAAATCATTCACAATGGCCGAAGTATCGCTTATTCAAAATCAATTTGGTTTTTGAAAATTCAATAATTTTCAATAGAGATATGGATTTTTGAAAATGTTTGCTTTAATTTTCTGGGCACCTGAACACAAACATCGCAGAAAAAAATATAAAAAACGAAGGAAAAATTCCATAAAAAATCATTCTCAATGGCCGAAGTATCGCTTATTCAAAATCAATTTGGTTTTTGTAAATTCAATAATTTTCAATAGATATGGATTTTTGAAAATTTTTGCTTTAATTTTCTGGGCACCTGAACACAAACATCGCAGAAAAAAATATAAAAAACTAAGGAAAAATTCCATAAAAAATCATTCACAATGGCCGAAGTATCGCTTATTCAAAATCAATTTGGATTTTGTAAATTCAATAATTTTCAAGAGAAATATGGATTTTTGAAAAATTTTGTTTTAATTTTCTGAGCACCTGAACACAAACATCGCAGAAAAAAATATAAAAAACGAAGGAAAAATTCCATAAAAAATCATTCTCAATGGCCGAAGTATCGCTTATTCAAAATCAATTTGGATTTTGTAAATTCAATGATTTTCAATAGAGATATGGATTTTTGAAGATTTTTGTTTTAATTTTCTGAGCACCTGAACACAAACATCGCAGAAAAAAATATAAAAAACGAAGAAAAAATTCCATAAAAAATCATTCACAATGGCCGAAGTATCGCTTCTTCAAAATCAATTTGGATTTTGTAAATTCAATAATTTTCAAGAGAAATATGGATTTTTGAAAAATTTTGTTTTAATTTTCTGAGCACCTGCACAAAAACATCGCAGAAAAAAATATAAAAAACGCAGGAAAAAATCCATAAAAATTCATCCTCAATGGCCGAAGTATCGCTTATTCAAAATCAATTTGGATTTTGTAAATTCAATAATTTTCAAGAGAAATATGGATTTTTGAAAAATTTTGTTTTAATTTTCTGAGCACCTGAACACAAACATCGCAGAAAAAAATATAAAAAACGAAGGAAAAAGTCCATAAAAAATCATTCTCAATGGCCGAAGTATCGCTTATTCAAAATCAATTTGGATTTTGTAAATTCAATTATTTTCAATAGAGATATGGCTTTTTGAAGATTTTTGTTTTAATTTTCTGAGCAACTGAACACAAACATCGCAGAAAAAAAATATAAAAAACTAAGGAAAAATTCCATAAAAAATCATTCTCAATGGCCGAAGTATCGCTTATTCAAAAGCAATTTGGTTTTTGTAAATTCAATAATTTTCAATAGAGATATGGATTTTTGAAAATTTTTGCTTTAATTTTCTGGGCACCTGAACACAAACATCGCAGAAAAAAATATAAAAAACGAAGGAAAAATTCCATAAAAAATCATTCTCAATGGCCGAAGTATCGCTTATTCAAAATCAATTTGGATTTTGTAAATTCAATAATTTTCAACAGGGATATGGATTTTTGAAGATTGTTGTTTTAATTTTCTGAGCACCTGAACACAAACATCGCAGAAAAAAATATAAAAAAACTAAGGAAAAGTTCCATAAAAAATCATTCTCAATGGCCGAAGATCGCTTATTCGAAATAAATTTGGTTTTTGTAAATTCAACGATTTTCAATAGAGATATGGATTTTTGAAAATTTTTGCTTTAATTTTCTGGGCACCTGAACACAAACATCGCAGAAAAAAATATAAAAAAACTAAGGAAAAATTCCATAAAAAACCATTCTCAATGGCCGAAGTATCGCTTATTCAAAATCAATTTGTATTTTGTAAATTCTATAATTTTCAACAGGGATATGGATTTTTGGAAAATTTTGTTTTAATTTTCTGAGCACCTAAACAAGGAGGAGCATTTGGAGATTTCCGCAGTTTGGTGAATTGTTTCTATTTTTAATTTTCAGTTAATGAAGTTTGCAATTTAAAAATTGGTTTCGTGGTATTATTTCAAAATGTATGTTTAGATATTCGCACTGAATTTTAAATTAAGATGAAATTTGAGTCATTTTGGGTTTACCATTTGTAGAAATTGTTTTTATATATTTGTTTTTCAGTTGATGAAAATCGTAATTTGAACATGAGCATAAGACTAAATGGGAGTAAATAGTATTGAATATAAAATAATATGTAGAAATGCTATTCTTCATTGTCTTCTTACAATCACGTTTTTAGGTAACAGTTGTGATTTTAAAGAGCAATCACAGTTTAAGTCACAGTTTAAATATCAGTGATTTTAAGTAGCTGTGATTTAAAGTAGCAGTGATTTTAAGTAGCTGTGATTTAAAGTAGCTGTGATTTAAAGTAGCAGTGATTTTAAGTAGCAGTGAAATTCGCCTATTAGTAACAGTAACGACCTGTGATTTTTTAATACTAGTTAAAAATCACAGGTACGTGAAATATCGTCCATCCCTAGATACTAGTATAAACGTGTTCTTAGTTATCAACCATATGTAAACGTTTAACCGGATATTCACATTTTCGCATGTATACGTTTAAACGAATATTTGCGTTTAAATGGGTTTTGTTCGTTTAAACCTTTTGACGAACATCGTTTTATGTAGAAACCTATAACCCATCCATATGTTTTAAAGTGTTTTATAACATTTTCTGATATTTTTACTATAAATATTAATTTTCCTGTGCCGGGAAAAATGTAATTGTTAAAGCATTGGCGAACTATATTTACCTGCGAATATCCGTAGACTTTGATGGTCTTTGCTTCCGGGTCGTGGGTTATCCTCCCACCACCCAACACTGTGGTGTTCCAGCCCGACAGTTTACCTTCTTCCTTCAACTTTTGAACCTGGTCCGTAAATTTGTCATTGATATCAGCTGCAAAAAATAAAAGAAAAATTGTTAGATCAAATGTTTCACCACCTCCTTGCCTTTAGAGGTAATTATTGCTAAAATAAATTATATTTTTGAGGATTATTACATATTACAAGATTTAACACGAAATTATTTCATAAATATATTGAAGAAATCGACTAATCAATAAATAATCGATTATACTGATATATGCTATTTTTGAAGAAATCGATTAATCGATTATTCTAATAAATGTTATTATTGGAGAAATCGATTATTCAATGAATAATCGATTTTACTAATATATGTTATCATTAAAAAAATCGATTATTCATTTAATAATCGATTGTACTAATATATGTTATTATTGAAGAAATCGATTATTCAGTAAATAATCGATAATACTGATACATGTTATTATTGAAATAATCGATTCATCGATTATACTAATATATGTTATTAATGAAAACATCTATTATTCAATAAATAATCGATTATACTGATACATGTTATTATTGAAATAATCGATTAATCGATTATACTAATATATGTTATTATTAAAAACATCGATTATTCAATAAATAATCCTCAGAGAAATCGATTATTCGATAAATAATCGATTATACTCTTATGTTATTATTGAAATATTCGATTAATCGATTGTACTAATACCATATAATAAATCAACAACTCCACAAGAGCAATAATCCAAAGTTAAGCCCGTAGCTTTCGTTCGCCCATAAATACCCCGCTTAAAGAGAGCTTCCCCTTAGCGTACGTCTCCTGCCCATAAACAAGCATCTTCAGCGTGATCCTCGCGACTGATCCCGGTATGTGCGGCATTTATGTAAATCAAGTAACAATCCCAACAATGGCGATTACGCGCACGGCTCGACGGGTCCGAACGGGTCATGGACCCATTCGCTTTCACCTCCGAGGTCGGGCGATCGATTTTCTTTTGGAAGCACGAGCGAAATTTATTCGAAGAACGGCGATATGTTAAATTCGCGTTTGTTGTGGGGAATTTATTTAAATCTAGGCGTCGAGCACGTGCTGATATTGATTTTCAAAATGCGTTGCTTCGGGCGGGAGGGTGGTTATTGTATAGTATATATTTTGCCAATTACCGGGAGGAAGTTATTTTAAGCTTATAATAATAAAATGTATTTTAAACTCCAACATCGATTGATCGGCAGCATCACCGCCGATGAGACTGATTTATTAAATTAAATTTATTTTTTAAATACATTCGACCTTGTGTTAATTTGACATCTTTGATATTTTTAACACACAAATGATCTACTGTATCGTTCAATATTCGTCGTGGCACTAGCCAAAATTGTAGAAGATGAAAAGTATAGTATTTCTCATTTTACTTTCAGTCTTCATTATTTACGACAACTTTTAGTTGCCCAGTTGCTAAATTATACAACACAAACACGTTCACTATTTCATTGGTGACTTACTTAAAAAAAAAATGGTGATGTGGCCATCATGTTACTTTCTCCGACTTGATGGTATTATTTATATTTACGCTTTCATGGTTTATTTTCAATTTAAATCATATTTTAAATGTACATCGAGAGGATGACACTGACGTTTAAAACGTCAAAATTATAAAAGATGGAAAAATTATACTTCAAATTCAAAAACTCAGTTTACTCAAAAACTAAAGGGATTTCGAAAAAAACTTATTCTTTAGAAATTGTTCATAATTATAAACCAAAAATTTAAAAAAAATTAATAAATTTTTTTCTCGAATAGCAATGATTTTATGAAAAATATTTTCAAGCAAAAGATATTCATTTCTTTGTTGTCTTTAATGTTTGTTTAAAAAATTTTGTGATATTTTTCATATTTAAGAAAATATTGGCAAAAAACAAAAAACAGTTAAGGTAAACACCCACTTCCGGTGTACGAAATTTTACCAAAAAGTTCAGTTCTTCAGATTATCAAATAAGACGTATGTTCAAAGTTTCATATCAATTGCTCTGTTAGTTTTTGAGATACAGCGCACACAGCAGACACACACACACACACACACACACAGATACACACACAGACACAAAAAAAAAATTCCAGAAATTGTTGAAATGGTATCTAGGGACCCCAAAACGGATATTTCCGCAAAAAAAAATTTTGAAAAAAAAAAATCGCGATCACAATACTTTCTCGTACTTCGTAACGGAGAAAGTAAAAATGAAAATGAAACCATTAAATTCATTGGATAGGTAATCTCTGGTGAGTTTGCAATGTGTATATCAGTTAAGTTATTACTTTAACGTGTAATGAGGTGTACTTTTTAATTAAATTTATTTATATTAAATTGTTAAAAAAAAAACTTGTGATTGAATGCCAAAGCAAAAAAAAATTAGGTTTAATTATCAAATTCATCGTGTACGGCAAATATTTATAAATTGAGCCCCTGTGCCTCATTCATAAGTCATATTTTAGTTTTTAAGAAAAATGCATATTAAAAAAAAAACAGTAGTGGCAGATGGACAAGTAACCGACGACAAAAACAACACAAAAAAAAATAATAGTTAGATATAGTTCAAACCCTAATTGCAAATTGAGAGTATTTCTGTTTACATTATAATTTATTTAGCTTAAATACGAATTGTGAACCGGCGAGAATTTAGCAATTAATTTCCAGTCACATATTTCCCGGCGCATTCACCATTTAACGGGAAACACGTTTCAATGCTCAATTCGATTATTTTTGCAAAACTCTATTTATTTATTTACTTAACCTCTCTATAACACAATAATAAAAAAAAACTTGACAAAATGCATGAATCAATACAATACACACAAAATTAGCAACTGTATTTACATGAAATTAAATTAAGTTAAATCTAGCATACATACAAAATTATTAAAAAAAAAAACAAATTGAAACTTGATAGCTAGAAACTAAATCTAAAAATTATAAAGAAAAAAAATATGAATTACGAAAAAGTGATATTCAAACTAATAACAGTTAATGACTTACGGAACTTGTGTTGTTCTATAAAACATTTCAATGCATTTTCGGCAGTTTATATTTGCTAAATATAATTACAGAAAGGCACCGCATAACTAAAATTCAAAATAAATTACGCAGAATTGGAATTATGTCTTTCTGTTCAATATTTTTTTTTTTTATTATTTCCGAAGAGAAAATCAAATATTTTTACGCAAATTTGGCCGTTTGCATTCTTTAAACATATTTCTATAAAGGCACCGCATAACTAAAATTCAGAATAAATTTACGCAGAATTGGAATTATGTCTTTCTATTCAATATATTTTTTTTTTATTTCCGAAGAGCAAATAAAATATTTTCAAGCATATTTGGCCGTTTGCATTCTTTAAACATATTTCTAAAAAGGCACCGCATAACTAAAAATAAATTCAAAATCAATTGCGACGGAATGGAATGTTTTTTCTGCTCAATAAGTTCAAAAAAAAAATCACGCATATTTGGACGTTTCCATTCTTTAGACAAATTTCTATCAATGCACAGCATATTTAAAATTCAAAATAAATTGCGCCTGATTGGAATTAAAGGTTTTTTTTAATGCCAGCCAAATTCCAATGCTTTGTTAATATCAATTTAAAAAAACCAATAATTTTTGAAAAATTTCCCAAGGACATATAAAACATGTGCACGAAGTTTTGACAGTTTGCATTTGTTAAATATCCTTCCAGGAAGGCATTGCATAAGTAATATTTAACACAAATTGTGCCAAAATCGAGTTATGATTTTTCTAACGCTAGCCGTGATTCAATATTTTTTGAAAAATTTCCCGCAGCGGATATAACATTTTCACGCATTTTTGACAGTTTTCATTTGTCAAATATATTCCCAGAATGGCAATTCATAAGTAAAACTCAAAATAAATTGCGCCAAATTGAAATTATGATTTTTTTTAATGTCAGCCACTTGACGACAATGATCTGTTCAATATTTTTGACAAATTTCCGAAGCGCGTATAAAACATTTTCACGCATTTTTGACAGTTTATTTTCACAAAGGCATTACATAAATAAAATTCAAAATGAATTACGCCAAATTGGAGTTATGATTTTTGTAATGGCAGTCACGTCTCAATAATTTTTGGAAAATTTATTTTAAAAAATCACGCATTTTTGACAGTTTGCATTTGTTAAATATATTTCTAGCAAGGCAATGCATTAATATAATTAAAACCGAATTGCGATAAATCGGATTTATGACTTTTTTTAATGGTATGCACGTTTCAATGCAGTTCGATAAATTTTTCAAAATTTCCTCAAGGCTTATAAAACACGTTCACGAATATTTGACAGTTTGTGTTTCTTAAATATTTTCCCAGAAAGGCATTGCATTAGTAAAATCAAAAATGAATTACGCCGAATTGGAGTTATGATTTTTTAATGGTAGTCACGTTTTAATCTTTTTTGAAAAATTCCCAAGAGCTTATACAAAAATTTCACGCATTATTGACAGTTTGTGTTTGTTAAATATACTTCCAGGAAGGCATTACATTAGTAAAATCAAAAATGAATTACGCCGAATTGGAGTTATGATTTTTTAATGGTAGTCACGTTTTAATCTTTTTTGAAAAATTCCCAAGAGCTTATACAAAAATTTCACGCATTATTGACAGTTTGTGTTTGTTAAATATACTTCCAGGAAGGCATTACATTAGTAAAATCGAAAATGAATTACGCCGAATTGGAGTTATGATTTTTTTTAATGGCAGTCTAGTTTTAATAATTTTTGGAAAAATTCCCAAGAGCTTATAAAAAAAAATTCACGGATTTTTGACAGTTTGCATTTGTTAAATATATTTCTAGCAATGCACTGGGTTAATAAAATTAAAACTGAATTGCGCTAAATCAGATTTATGACTTTTTTAATGGTACGCACGTTTCAATGCAGTTCCATAAATTTTGAAAAATTTCCTCAGGGTTTATAAAACACGTTCACGCATATTTGACAGTTTGCATTTGTTAAATATACTTCCAGAAAGGCACTGCATTAGTAAAATCCAAAATGAATTACGCCGAATTGGAGTTATGATTTTTTTAATGGCAGTATCGTTTCAATAATTTTTGGAAAAATTCCCAAGAGCTTATAAAAAAAAGCAGTTTCAATAAATGCAGTTTCAATTTGTTAAATATATTCCCAAAGAAGCGCCGCATAAATAAAATTCGAAATAATTTGCACTAAATTGGAGTTGTGATTATTTTTTGTGCTCTGCTCAATAATTTTTGAAAAATTTCCCAAGGACATACAAAACAAGTTGACGCATTTTTGACAGTTTGCATTTGTTAAATATATTCTTAGAGAAGCGCCGCATAAATAAAATTCGAAATAATTTGCACTAAATTGGAGTTGTGATTATTTTTTTAGTGCCCTGCTCAATAATTTTTGAAAAATTTCCCAAAGACATACAAAACAAGTTGACGCATTTTTGACAGTTTGCATTTGTTAAATATATTCTTAGAGAAGCGCCGCATAAATAAAATTCGAAATAATTTGCACTAAATTGGAGTTGTGATTATTTTTTTAGTGCCCTGCTCAATAATTTTTGAAAAATTTCCCAAAGACATACAAAACAAGTTGACGCATTTTTGACAGTTTGTGTTTGTTAAATACATTCACAGAGAAGCGCCGCATAAATAAAATTCGAAATAATTTGCACTAAATTGGAGTTGTGATTATTTTTTTAGTGCCCTGCTCAATAATTTTTGAAAAATTTCCCAAAGACATACAAAACAAGTTGACGCATTTTTGACAGTTTGCATTTGTTAAATACGATCACAGAGAAGCGCCGCATAAATAAAATTCGAAATAATTTGCACTCAATTGGAGTAATCTTTTTTTTTTTTAGTGCCCTGCTCAATAATTTTTGAAAAATTTCCCAAGGACACACAAAATAAGTTGACGCATTTTTGACAGTTTGTGTTTGTTAAATACGTTCCCGGAGAAGCGCCGCATAAATAAAATTCGAAATAATTTGCACTAAATTGGAGTTATGATTTTTTTTTAGTGCTCTGCTCAATAATTTTTGAAAAATTTCCCAAGGACACACAAAACAAGTTGACGCATTTTTGACAGTTTGCATTTGTTAAATACATTCCCAGAGAAGCGCCGCATAAATAAAATTAAAAATAATTTGCACTAAATTGGAGTTATGTTTTTTTTTTTAGTGCTCTGTTCAATAATTTTTGAAAAATTTCCCAAGGACACACAAAACAAGTTGACGCATTTTTGACAGTTTGCATTTGTTAAATACATTCCCAGAGAAGCGCCGCATAAATAAAATTCGAAATAATTTGCACTAAATTGGAGTTGTGATTATTTTTTGTGCTCTGCTCAATAATTTTTGAAAAATTTCCCAAGGACATACAAAACAAGTTGACGCATTTTTGACAGTTTGCATTTGTTAAATATATTCTTAGAGAAGCGCCGCATAAATAAAATTCGAAATAATTTGCACTAAATTGGAGTTGTGATTATTTTTTTAGTGCCCTGCTCAATAATTTTTGAAAAATTTCCCAAAGACATACAAAACAAGTTGACGCATTTTTGACAGTTTGCATTTGTTAAATACATTCCCAGAGAAGAGCCGCATAAATAAAATTCGAAATAATTTACACTAAATTGGAGTTGATTTTTTTTAGTGCTCCGCTCAATAATTTTTGAAAAATTTCCCAAAGACATACAAAACAAGTTGACGCATTTTTGACAGTTTGTGTTTGTTAAATACATTCACAGAGAAGCGCCGCATAAATAAAATTCGAAATAATTTGCACTAAATTGGAGTTATGATTTTTTTTTTAGTGCTCTGCTCAATAATTTTTGAAAAAATTCCCAAGAACATACAAAACAAGTTGACGCATTTTTGACAGTTTGCATTTGTTAAATACGATCACAGAGAAGCGCCGCATAAATAAAATTCGAAATAATTTGCACTAAATTGGAGTAATCTTTTTTTTTTAGTGCTCTGCTCAATAATTTTTGAAAAATTTCCCAAGGACATACAAAACAAGTTGACGCATTTTTGACAGTTTGTATTTATTAAATACGATCACAGAGAAGCGCCGCATAAATAAAATTCGAAATAATTTGCACTAAATTGGAGTAATCTTTTTTTTTTAGTGCTCTGCTCAATAATTTTTGAAAAATTTCCCAAGGACATACAAAACAAGTTGACGCATTTTTGACAGTTTGTATTTGTTAAATACATTCCCAGAGAAGAGCTGCATAAATAAAATTCGAAATAATTTGCACTAAATTGGAGTTGTGATTATTTCTTTAGTGCTCTGCTCAATAATTTTTGAAAAGTTTCCCAAGGACATACAAAACAAGTTCACGCAATTTTGACAGTTTGCATTTGTTAAATACATTCCCAGAGAAGCGCCGCATAAATAAAATTCGAAATAATTTGCACTAAATTGGAGTTATGATTTTTTTTTAGTGCTCTGCTCAATAATTTTTGAAAAATTTCCCAAGGACATACAAAACAAGTTGACGCATTTTTGACAGTTTATATTTGTTAAATACGATCACAGAGAAGCGCCGCATAAATAAAATTCGAAATAATTTGCACTAAATTGGAGATATGATTTTTTTTTTTAGTGCTCTGCTCAATAATTTTTGAAAAATTTCCCAAGGACATACAAAACAAGTTGACGCATTTTTGACAGTTTGCATTTGTTAAATACATTTCCAGAGAAGCGCCGCATAAATAAAATTCGAAATAATTTGCACTAAATTGGAGTTGTGATTATTTCTTTAGTGCTCTGCTCAATAATTTTTGAAAAATTTCCCAAGGACATACAAAACAAGTTCACGCAATTTTGACAGTTTGTATTTGTTAAATACATTCCCAGAGAAGCGCCGCATAAATAAAATTCGAAATAATTTGCACTAAATTGGAGTTATGATTTATTTTTAGTGCTCTGCTCAATAATTTTTGAAAAATTTCCCAAGGACATACAAAACAAGTTGACGCATTTTTGACAGTTTGCATTTGTTAAATACATTCCCAGAGAAGCGCCGCATAAATAAAATTCGAAATAATTTGCACTAAATTGGAGTTATGATTTTTTTTTAGTGCTCTGCTCAATAATTTTTGAAAAATTTCCCAAGGACATACAAAACAAGTTCACGCAATTTTGACAGTTTGTATTTGTTAAATACATTCCCAGAGAAGCGCCGCATAAATAAAATTCGAAATAATTTGCACTAAATTGGAGTTATGATTTATTTTTAGTGCTCTGCTCAATAATTTTTGAAAAATTTCCCAAGGACATGCAAAACAAGTTCACGCATTTTTGACAGTTTGCATTTGTTAAATACATTCCCAGAGAAGCGCCGCATAAATAAAATTCGAAATAATTTGCACTAAATTGGAGTAATCTTTTTTTTTAGTGCTCTGCTCAATAATTTTTGAAAAATTTCCCAAGGACATACAAAACAAGTTGACGCATTTTTGACAGTTTGTATTTGTTAAATACGATCACAGAGAAGCGCCGCATAAATAAAATTCGAAATAATTTGCACTAAATTGGAGTTATGATTTTTTTTAGTGCTCTGCTCAATAATTTTTGAAAAATTGGACACACAAAACAAGTTGACGCATTTTTGACAATTTGTATTTGTCAAATATATTTGCAGAAAGACACTGCATAACTAAAATTAACAATAATTCGCGCTGAATTGTAGTTATGATTTTTTTACTTCTAGTTCAGTAATTTTTTAAAAAATACTTTCGCAAAATGGTGCATGCGCCGGGTATTAATATAAGCACGTGTCTCGAAAGCAAATTTAATAATCCTGCACAAGTTTTAATTTAACAATCGCAAACTAACGGACTGTAAAATTCAAACTTGCCCAGGATTATTAAGTTTGCCTTCGGGACACGTGCCATATTTATGAAATGTAACAAGATAAAATATTTTGATGCTTTTAAAAAAATTCAATACAGGATACGCGTGTTCTAATAGCATACCTACACATATAAAGAGATATAGAGATACGAAGTTTACGTTTTTAATAAAAATCTATTCTGTTCCTCTCGCAAAGAGCGCCCAAGGCAATATATGTCGGAATCAGGATCCGCGCATATATGAGCAATCTCCCAATTTGTTGCCGAGGAATTAAATTTGGGTCGCGTTTTATTAAACCCTCAACTAGTTCAGGTGTGTTATTAAAAAGAAAAGGGCTTATTCAGTACGAAAAAAGTAAAAGCCCGCCGGAATCCCTCAACACCGCAGGTGTTCTCGAAATGGGTAGTATATTTTACCGTCGAAAGGAGGGTCGTATCCGCAGTAAGTACACCGGAGGGAAATAATAATAAAAAGGGTCCGTACGAGCCTAATTATTTTCGGGGTCACGAAAAGTTGACGTTGACTAAAACGGCTATATCTGCATTAAATTACGCGGACCTTTTTTTTCGGATTTTTAAACGAAACCGGGTGTTCCACATCCATAAATACTTCATCCGCAGACTTGCAGATAATCCTGTATAATTTGAAGTTGGGGATTTTCCGAGTTCAAACTAAAACTTAATTATTTCTGCCTATTCTGCGTCTTTTTGCAGCAATTCTTTATCGCTATCTTTAACCTGCAAATTATTGGTAGTAAATATTGTAAACATGTTAAAACTTATTTTCGTGTTGATTTTGCGGATCATCTGCGGAATTCGATTATCCGCGCTTGCCGCGTCACCCAATTCCGCGGACGGACTCTTAAAACCAACCGCACATTTAAAAAAAAAAACAAGAACGTGTTTAATATTCCATTTTAAATTTTAATTCGTTTTAGAATAAATTAGGGGATCGCGCGAAGTTGTGAACTCGAAGGCGCCGAACCCGAATTAATATTCCAATCCCTTCATGCGTTCAGAGCAAAGACAATACAGACAGTAATGTATGCAAATATAACGCGCGGGGTTCGACCACCCCCCGATGATGATTTTGTGGAAACCGTGAAACTGCAAATAAAGACGCCCTCTCGCCAAAGGTCAGATTATTACGCGCATAAAAGTAACGGCCGGGATGTCTGATGCGAAAAAGCTTCCCACGGCTCCGGAAAACGCAATTCCACATTTAACTAGAAAACAAATTATTCCGCATTTTCAAGCACGAATTGAAGTTAATTCCCTCTCGATAATTTAAGTACAACAAATATAGTTGGAAGGTTTAATTGTAATGTCGGTATGTTGTTAGAAGTTATTATTAACGGCAGAATGCGAATTGAATTAATAATGTTGGGTGGTTCGGATTAATTTAGTTGTTTTGTTTCATTTTCATTTGACGGTTTTCCAATATGTGTATTAATACACGCCATGGGGGAGGGTTACGATAGAGACCTTAAAACAGATATTCAAGAGCTTTAATAAAAACATTCACAGACTTCGAACCGTTTTAACGCGAATTTAAAGTCAAAATTCGATTTACAGTGTTTTCAATTCACAATGCGTTCGCTCTGTATGGTTATATGTCCACCTTCAAAAAATTACACCCATAGTTCCATATTTTAAATACTACATTTCTGCACAACTTTTATTTCAAACATTTTTTTTTCCAAACAAATCTTAAAATTTGCAAAAACGCATATTTGCTTGAAAACAATTGAAAATAACTTGGTAGTGGTGATAGCCAAAGTCATACCAGTAGTACTATTTCATAGATAATTAATTTCTGCATATCTTTTATTGAAAACATTTTTTGATTCCACAAACTATTTTCCAAAAAAAATATTAAAATTTGCAAAAACGCCTATTTGCTTGGAAACAATTGAAAATAACTTGGTAGTGGTGATAGCCAAATTCATACCAGTAGTACTATTTCATAGATAATTAATTTCTGCATATCTTTTATTGAAAACATTTTTTGATTCCACAAACTATTTTCCAAAAAAAAAAAAAATTGCAAAAACGCCTATTTGCTTGAAAACAATTGAAAATAACTTGGTAGTGGTGATAGCCAAAATCATACCAGCAGTACTATTTGATAGATAATTAATTTCTGCATATCTTTTATTAAAAACTTTTTTTGATTCCACAAACTATTTTCAAAAAAAAAAAAAATTTGCAAAAACGCCTTTTTGCTTGAAAACAATTGAAAATAACTTGGTAGTGGTGATAGCCAAAGTCATACCAGCAGTACTATTTGATAGATAATTAATTTCTGCAAATCTTTTATTGAAAACATTTTTTGATTCCACAAACTATTTTCCAAAAAAAATATTAAAATTTGCAAAAACGCCTATTTGCTTGAAAACAATTGAAAATAACTTGGTAGTGGTGATAGCCAAAGTCATACCAGCAGTACTATTTCATAGATAATTAATGTCTGCATATCTTTTATTGAAAACATTTTTTGATTCCACAAACTATTTTCCAAAAAAAATATTAAAATTTGCAAAAACGCCTATTTGCTTGAAAACAATTGAAAATAACTTGGTAGTGGTGATAGCCAAAGTCATACCAGCAATACTATTTCATAGATAAGTAATTTCTGCATATCTTTTATTGAAAACATTTTTTGATTCCACAAACTATTTTCCAAAAAAAATATTAAAATTTGCAAAAACGCCTATTTGCTTGGAAACAATTGAAAATAACTTGGTAGTGGTGACAGCCAAAGTCATACCAGCAGTACTATTTCATAGATAATTAATTTCTGCACATCTTTTATTGAAAACATTTTTTGTTTCCACAAACTATTTTCCAAAAAAAATATTAAAATTTGCAAAAACGCCTATTTGCTTGAAAACAATTGAAAATAACTTGGTAGTGGTGATAGCCAAAGTCATACCAGCAATACTATTTCATAGATAATTAATTTCTGCATATCTTTTAGTGAAAACATTTTTTGATTCCACAAACTATTTTCCAAAAAAAATATTAAAATTTGCAATAAACGCCTATTTGCTTGAAAACAATTGAAAATAACTTGGTAGTGGTGATAGCCAAAGTCATACCAGCAGTACTATTTCATAGATAATTAATTTCTGCATATCTTTTAGTGAAAACATTTTTTGATTCCACAAACTATTTTCCAAAAAAAAATATTAAAATTTGCAAAAACGCCTATTTGCTTGAAAACAATTGAAAATAACTTTGTAGTCATGATAGCCAAAGTCATATCGGTAGTACCATTTGGTAGAAAATTTAATTTTCTGTTGTAATTTTAAATTCCGCGCACTAATATTTTCCAAATAATTCAAAATTACAAAAATGGCTATTTGTATGAAATTAGCGATTAAATCAATTGAATAAGTTGGTGGTGCCAAGAGCTAGAATTACACCAGCAGTACCATTTTGTAGATAATTAATTTCTGCATATCTTTAATTTAAAACATTTTTTTAAATTTTAAAAACTGTTTTCCAAAAAAAATATTAAAATTTGCAAAAATGCATATTCTTGAAAACAATTAAAAATCACTTTGTAGTGATGATGGCCAAGGTCATACCGGTAGTACTATTTTGTAGATAATTTAATTCTCTGTTGCAATTTTAAATTCCGCGCACCAATATTTTCCAAATAATTCAAAATTACAAAAATGACTATTTGTGTGAAATTAGCGATTAAAACAATTGAATAAGTTGCTGGTGTCAAGAGCTAGAATTACACCAGCAGTACCATTTTGTAGATAATTAATTTCTGTATATCTTTAATTTAAAACATTTTTTTTTAATTTTACAAACTGTTTTCCAAAAAAAATATTAAAATTTGCAAAAATGCATATTCTTGAAAACAATTAAAAATCACTTTGTAGTGATGATGGCCAAGGTCATACCGGTAGTACTATTTTGTAGATAATTTAATTCTCAGTTGCAATTTTAAATTTCCGCGCACCAATATTTTCTAAATAATTCAAAATTACAAAAATGGCTATTTGTATGAAATTAGCGATTAAATCAATTGAATAAGTTGGTAGTGCCAAGAGCTAGAATTACACCAGCAGTACCATTTTGTAGATAATTAATTTCTACATATCTTTAATTTAAAACATTTTTTTTTTAAATTTTACAAACTGTTTTCTAAAAAAAAAATATTAAAATTTGCAAAAATTGCATATTCTTGAAAACAATTGAAAATAACTTGGTAGTGATGATGGCCAAGGTCATACCGGTAGTACCATGTTGTAGAAAATTTAATTCTCTGTTGCAATTTTAAATTCCGCGCACCAATATTTTCTAAAAAATTCAAAATTACAAAAATGACTATTTGTATGAAATTAGCGATTAAAACAATTGAATAAGTTGCTGGTGTCAAGAGCTAGAATTACACCAGCAGTACCATTTTGTAGATAATTAATTTCTGTATATCTTTAATTTAAAACATTTTTTTTTTAATTTTACAAACTGTTTTCCAAAAAAAATATTAAAATTTGCAAAAATGCATATTCTTGAAAACAATTAAAAATCACTTTGTAGTGATGATGGCCAAGGTCATACCGGTAGTACTATTTTGTAGATAATTTAATTCTCTGTTGCAATTTTAAATTCCGCGCACCAATATTTTCCAAATAATTCAAAATTACAAAAATGACTATTTGTATGAAATTAGCGATTAAAACAATTGAATAAGTTGCTGGTGCCAAGAGCTAGAATTACACCAGCAGTACCATTTTGTAGATAAACAATTTCTGCATATATCTAATTTAAAACATTCTTTTTTTTTAATTTTAAAAGCTGTTTTCCAAAAAAATATTAAAATTTGCAAAAATGCATATTCATGAAAACAATTGAAAATCACTTGGTAGTGATGATGGCCAAGGTCATACCGGTAGTACCACTTTGTAGAAAATTTAATTCTCTGTTGCAATTTTAAATTCCGCGCACCAATATTTTCCAAAAAATTTAAAATTACAAAAATGGCTATTTGTATGAAATTAGCGATTAAAACAATTGAATAAGTTGGTGGTGATAGGAGCTAGAAAATTACACCAGCAGTACCATTTTGTAGATAATTAATTTCTGCATATCTTTAATTAAAAAAAAAATAATAATAATTTTAAAAACAGTTTTCCAAAAAAATATTAAAATTTGCAAAAATGCATATTTGCTTGAGGCATTCTTGAAAACAATTGAAAATAACTTTGTAGTGATGATGGCCAAAGTCATGCCGGTAATACCATTTTGTAGAAAATTTAATTCTCTTGCAATTTTAAATTCCGCGTACCAATCTTCTATAAATAATGACAAAAAATCAAAAACTGCTGTTTATATGAAATTAGCGATTACAACAATTAAATAGCTTGGTGGTGCTTTGTTATATACAATTTTTTTTTTACAAACTGTCAGCCGTGACAGTTAAAATAAATAATGGAACCACGTAGGGGAAGAAAAGATTACTTCCCTCCCTAGGGTGGGAAGTGATTACTTCCCTCCCTAGGGTGGGAAGAAATAATTTATCTCCCTTGGGCGAAAAATGTCATTTCTCTCACGATTTCGACTCGATTTTTTCTCCCGTTTGTGATTATTTCTAATTAAAATGCCTGTGGCGCTAAATTTGATAACAAGAGCTCGCATCTAGATTTCTGGAGCAAGGATGGACTATACTGGCCAAAGCAAATCATGTTGTCCTCTACTCATTTTTTTTTTCTCCAAAAATCGTTAAAATCAATTTTCTCCATCGAAATACTCTCCCGTCCTTTGTACCGAGAAAGTAAAAATAAACTGTTGCGGATCTAAATAGTGGGATGTATGTGCAATAATATTGTCCAGACGTAGAAATATTATTGTTCCAGACATTCCCCTTCATTATTAGTAAACAAGGAGATCCCCCTGCTGTCTTAAAATAATATTATCCCTTTAATTCAGTGTTTCGCTACCATTTTGGCTCCACAAATGAAATTATTTATTTATTTATTAGGATGGCAACATTTTTATACTGCCAGTTCGACAATGAAAAGATCTCGAGAGAGAGAATCATCTTTATTTAGACTATAAAAATACATACATGTCGGGCGAATATACATATACAGGGTTGGGCAAATGTGTCGGAAAACCTGAACGTCTGTCACTAAATAGAATAAAGAAAACTTGAAACATTTCCTTTAAAAGTCATAAGAAAACAGAGAGAAATCACGTGTTCCCACACATTTGCCCAACCCTGTATAATATGAGACGGTTAGTCTGTCTGGGCCTTTCTTACGAATAATACATATTTTACCAAACCTTCGCGCGGAAGTAAAATTCTAACTCGTTCATATTTTAAATTACTCGTCGATACGCTCGAACTTAAAACCGTCGATGAAGTTAATGCGAGAGGGAAATAAATTAAATTAATTTTTCGCGGGAGCACTTTGCGGGCCGGGAATCGATGACGCGAACCCTCCTAACATCTAATTTCCCGAGCGGGAGCACTCCGAAAGCGATTTAGATGAAATTAAGACGACCTAATTACGGCACGAAATCGAATCTCATTTATTTCCGCGCGTTAATTCCGGGCGCGCTCATCACACGAAAATCCTCGTCTGCGGCCAAGTTTTCCAGTCGAGCGTCCGTAGCTTGATAGCCTCATTATTGGTAGGGAAAATATGAAGAAATAAGAAGAGCACTTTTGTCAAGACAGCCTTTGGTAGGAAAAATTAAAGCGGATCGATGTTTTGTGATTATTGAATCGTGGATTAGGTACCAGGCAGACCAAGTGAGTGAGACATGGCGTACGTGTCTCATGGCTTTGGAACTGTTTTTGTATCATTCAAGCCGCGAGAAAACTAAGACGTGCCTCGCAAAAGTATTAACTATAACAAATAAAGTAAAAACGCCGGTTTTATTATAGCGGTGACATAGTTTAAAACCAAAACAACTTGGTGGGTCGGTATTTTCTTTAACAATTCGGTGGTTAATTATTATTAATAATACGTACATAAAATATTTGCTTTCAATAAACATAGAAAAACACTCGTAAATGATAAATCTTGCGTTAAGTAAAAGTAATAAAAAAATCAACGAACAAAAACACGTGTAAAACGGCAAGATATTACCTTTATTTTGGTGTATTAAAAATTAGTTTTGGACGTTTTTTTGTATTTTTTATTACCAATTGAAAAACGCACGTTTCCTCCGCCGCATCCTGTTTTAAACATACCCAAACTGAAAGTCGCAATGTGATTTTTCGAATTGGTAAGAAAACACATATTAATTACAAACAACTAATCAGGAATGAGCAAAACGCACGAAGTAGTCTTTGAATTATCCGTCTGCACAAAGCACAAACAAACAATATGGTTCATAAATTTCGCTTTAATAATAAACCCGCACACGGGGATGGATTTCATCCCGAAACATATACATTCCTCTCTATCCGCCCTTATTGTATTGTTCGTTCCGAATTTACGTCGCGTAATTCGTAGGAGATGCGCCTTTTCCGGAAAGGTCGCTCCCGAATTAGGGCCATAAAAATTCCATTTCGAGGGTCTTACAGCGAATTGTAAATTGCTGTAGATCAGTTTAGGCTTTTATTATGTCGATGCGCTGATCAGTTTTATAATAAAAAAATAGATGTTTATGTATCAAGGGTGTAAAACGTCCAGAGGGTGGATATCGATCAATGAGCGAATGGGCATTGTAAATTGGTTTGAGTGGCAAAGGCGGTCTTTGCACACGAAAGCTGAACTCCGCCTTCGTCTATTATTATTATTATTATTATTATTATTATTATTCCATTAAATGAAGCGAATGTTCTTAATTACTTTTCTGCAGGTAAAAAAACTAAAACATGGGCCAAAAAAATCGAAAATTTAGACCAAAAAGCGAAAACTCGAAGCTAAAAATAAAAAATTCTCGGCAAAAAAAATTGAAAAGTTTGAGATAGAAACGCCAAAGTGGCGGAATCTATTGCCTTAATGCCGTTTCCCCCATCAGCAACTAACTACGCTGATGAGACCTGAAAGGTCGAAACCGGTCTGTAGGTGTTTTGATGAGGGAACAATATTCAATGTGAAAAGTTTGGCCAAAATAAATAATATTTCGGCCAAAAACTATTCTAAATAAGTAATTGTGGAGATTTTCACTTCGTGATACATTTTAAATAATTCAAATAAATGTTGGTATCACTTTATTTATATATAATAAAGTGATACCAACAAAGTTATTCGTTTTATTTGAAAAATTATTGACAAAAAAAAATGCAGAAAATTTCATTTTCACAATTGAAAATTTTGCCCAAAAAATAATATTTAGGTAAAACTGTGAAATTTAAAACAAAGAAATCGAAAATGGAGGTCAAAGATCTAAAATATAAGCCAAAAAAAAAACAAAAATCCTGATCGAAGAATAAAACGCAGACCTATAAAATTAAAATTTCAAGCAAAGGAAAAATTATTTGTGATTTTCGGCCCCAAAAGTAACTCAAAAAATCATAAATTCGGACCTAAAAATCGAAAATTTTGACCACAAAAAACGCGAAAACTCGAGGCTAAAAATGAAAATTTAAAAAATTATACTTTTGGCCAAAATAAATACTATTTAGGCTAAAAACTGTAAAATTTGATTCAAACAAATCGAGAATACAGGCAAAACGTCTAAGTGGGGCAGCAACAAATAAAAAATTTCGGCCAAAAATTCAGGCCTAAAAATAAAAACAAGCGCAATCGAAAATTTACACAAAAATAGAGATAAAAACTGTAAAATTTGTTTCAAACAAATCGACAATACAGGCCAAAGATCTAAATGGGGCAAAAAATCAAAAATTTCGGCCAAAAATTCAGGCCTAAAAATAAAAATAAAAACAAGCGCAATCGAAAATTTACACAAAAATAGAGATAAAAACTGTAAAATTTGTTTCAAACAAATCGACAATACAGGCCAAAGATCTAAATGGGGCAAAAAATCAAAAATTTCGGCCAAAAATTCAGGCCTAAAAATAAATTTAAAAAAATAAGCGCAATCGAAAATTTGCACAAAAATAAAGAGAAAAACTGTAAAATTTGTTTCAAACAAATCGAAAATACAGGTCAAAGATCTAAATGGGGCAAAAAATCAAAAATTTCGACCAAAAATTCAGGTCTAAAAGTAAAAAAAAACAACAAGCGCAATCGAAAATTTACACAAAAATAAAGAGAATTCTCAGGCCTAAAAATAAAAAAAAAATGCGGACCAAGCGAAATCGAAAATTTACACAAAAATAAAGAGAATTATGCCCAAAAGATCCAAACATTCCAGAATACCGGCAAAAAAATAAAAAATTCGCACATAAAAATCAATAATTCAGATTAAAAACAAAAGGATAGACCAATTAAAAATTCACTAATTGAAATTAATAATAAAGGTAAACAACACTGCAAAAAATTGAGTTTTTGGCCTAAAATATTGTTTATTTTGGCCAAAGTTTCCAAATTTGTTGTTGAAATTTCAGCCAATTTTTCATGCATTTTTATTTTTTTGCCTAAATATTCTTAATTTTGGCCAAAAATACCAATTTTTTTTTTGTTGAAATTTTAATTTTGAGTGCTTTTTAATGTTTGATTGTAAATATTCTTCGTTTTAACCAAAATTCCCAATTTTTGTTCAAATTATTATTTTTTTGGCCTTAATATTTTTAATTTTGGCCTAAATTCCCAATTTTTTTGTTGAAATTTTTATTTTTAGTGCTTTTTTGTTTTGAGTGTAAATATTCTTCATAATAACCAAAACTCCCAATTTTTGTTCAAATTTTCAGTTTTTGTGCATTATTATTTTTTTAGACTAAATATTCTTAATTTTGGCTAAAATTACCAATTTTTTTTTTATTATTTTAATTTTTAGTGCTTTTTTATGTTTCAGTGTAAATATTTTTTTTATATTTATATTTTATTATTTTGTTTTATATTTTATATTCTAATTAATACTTAAATATACAGGGTGAATCCCGTTAAATATATTATTATTATTATTCATTTTAACGAAAATTCCCAATTTTTGTTCAAATTTTAATTTTTCGAGCATTATTATTTTTTTGGCCTAAATGTTCTGGACTTTGGCCAAAATTTCCAATGTTTTTTGTTGAAAGTTTTATTTTTAGTGCTTTATTATGTTTGAGTTAATATTCTTCATTTTAACCAAAATTTTATTTTTTGGCCTAAATATTCTTTATTTTGGCCAAAATTTCCAATTTTTTGTTAAAATGTCGGACAAAGTTCCCAATTTTTTGCTAAAATATTCATTTTTGTGCATTTTTGGCCGAAATATTCCATAGAAATATTCTATATTTTGACCAAAATTGCCATTTTTTTAATTAAAATTTTAATTTTTTTAATTAAAATTTTATTTTTTTAATTAAAATTTTATTTTTTTAATTAAAATTTTATTTTTTTAATTAAAATTTTCATTTTTTGTGCATTTTTGTTTCTGACCTAAATACTCTTAATTTTTTAAAATTCCCAATTTCTTTGTAAAAATGTTCATTATTGGTGCATTTTTTTTTATTTTTGGCCCAAATATTCTTTATTTTGGCCAAAATTTATAAAATGTTGGAAAAAATTCCCAAGTTTTTGTTGAAACATTAATTTTTTCGTGGTTTGACCTAAATATTCCATATTTTGACTGAAATTGCCATTTTTTAAATTAAAATTTTAATTTTTTTTAATTAAAGTTTTAATTTTTTTAATTACAATTTTAATTTTTTTAATTAAATTTTTTTTGTGCATTTTTGGTGCGTTTTAATTTTTTGGCATAAATATTCTTTATGTTGGCCAAAATTTCGAAATTTTTGTTGAAATTTTGGCCAAAATTCCCAATTTCTTTGTAAACATTTTCATTACTGGTGCACTTTTTATTTTTGGCCCAAATATTCTTTATTTTGGCCAAAGTTTCCAATTTTTTGTTAAAATGGACAAAATTCCCAATTGAAATATTTATTTCTTGTGAATTTTTTTGGCCTCATTTTCTATATTTTGACCAAAATGTTGGATATGTTCGTTGTAATTTTCTGCTTTTTTCATCAGCATATTTTTTTTGGCCTAGAGTTTTTACTTTTTGCTCAAAATTTTCGATTCTTTTGGCCATTTTTTTCTTTAATTATTAATTAATTAATTAATTGGTCTAACATTAGATTTTTAACCTGAATTATTGATATTTACGTGAGTTTCTTTAATTTCATTTTTTCTCAACGTATTTTTTTTCAAATTTTTTTATCCTTTTGGCCTAAATTATGTATGTTATTTTTTTTTTATAATAATTTTATCTTTTACCGTTAATTTAATTACCATCTTAATTGTTTAACAAATGTATTTTTGTAAAATGGTAATTCCGTTAAATAATAAATAAATTATCTCCTTTTTTATGTAAATTTTCGATAGCTAGGTCCCCAATTTTTATTTTTAGGATCGAATTTTTAATTTTTTGCCCTATATTTTAGATTTTCTCACTTGAATTATTAAAAAATTTTGAAATATTTTGGACTGAGTTTTTGATTTTTTATCCTTCATTTTAGATTTTTTCACCTGAATTATTTTATTTTACAGGCGATTTTTTTTACAATTTGACCACTACTTATTTTCGAGTTTGCTGTCGGCAACTCTTTTGAACTAACGAGTTATTTTGGGGGCTGAAAATGTTAAATGTCTTACTTGAATTTTCAATTTTTCGGTCTGCATTTTTTTATTTTTTGGCCCGGATTTTTGATTTTTTTTGCCAATATTTTAGATCTTTGGCCTATATTTTCGATTTGTGATTTCTTTGTTCTAAACTTTAGAGCATTCTTTATGTTGGTCAAATTTTTCACTTTTCATGTCGAAATTTTCGGTTTTCTTGACGGAACTTTAGTTTTTGTGGTCAAAATTTTTGATGTTTTTATTCCACATTTATGATTTTTGGGCGAATTTTAGGTCTTGATGTTTGATTTTTTTGCCCTATATTTTATATTTTTTTACCTAAATTATTATATTTATATTTGCGATTTTTTTGCGATCTTTTCGGGGTTTTTGACTATTAAAATAAAAATGTCTTTTTATTTTAGATTTTCTAACCTGAATATACTTCTCTCTCACAGGTCACTCTCAATTTCCTTAGAAATGCAAAAACAAATTGAAAAATTGAATTATTTTTTTACGGGTACATTTTTTTTTTATTTTCGAGCCACTAAATTTTGCAGACTGAATTTTTGAATTTTTTTGGCCTGAATTTTCCATTTTCGGTTAATTTAATTTGATATTTTTAAAAATTGTTTTTAATTTAAATATAGGGGTTGTTTTAAGGTAAAATTAATGTACTTTGATATTTATCTATAACCTGTGGTCTGCGAGATTTATGTTCAAAAAATTACTTAATTTTCAAATATTTGATTTTTTACAAAAATTCGTAATTTCTAAATTAAAACAGCGAGATTTTTGTGTGTTGGGGGGCTTAAATTAATGTCTTTAGATTTAAATGCCACAAATGGCTTAATGAGCTGCTCTTCAAAAAAATATATGTTTAATTAATTTTCACGGCATTTTGACACTTTGCTTTTGCTAAGCACACTTGCAGAAAGGAACTACACAATTACTATTTTAAAAATATATCACAAACCACTTTTGGTGTATGCGCCGGGAAATACATGGCTAGAACTCGTCCGTAATTATAAAATTAAATCCCGATTAAAAATTGGACATTCTGATTAATCTTATGACAATAATGATAAAATAATTAAAAAAATTCATCCAATAATAATAAAAATAATTTTAAAAAATCACAAATCACTTTTGGTGGATGCGCCGGGACATACATTGCTGGAACTCGTCGGTAATTATAAAATTAAATCCCGATTAAAAATTTGACATTCTGATTAATTTTATGACAATGATAAATTAATAAAAAAATTCATCCAATGATAATTAAACACAAATTTTTAATTTTAATGGCCAACATTAATTCCGAATTTATCAGAAATTCCCGGCGGGTAAATCACGGCGCGCCGGTTCTGCCTACGCCCCTGGTCCAGATTCACTTTCGGTGGGGATGAATTATGATACTGGCACAATTTGTCCGGAGGAGGGGGGGGGGGCATATTGATTTATCACCACCATCCCCCCATTGCGCGGTTCGTTATTTATCACTTATTTAATTTCGCCGTTTGCACGAATGCGTATGCCCGATGAATAAACATGGAGATTAATAATATTTGTTGATATATGATTTTGCTTCAAGCCGCGCGAGTTATTTATTTGATTTACGGAACGGCAAAAAGTGTAATTTAAATATTCAAATGTATAAATTCTTAGATTTTACCACTTTTTGAGCGGGCGCTATGACCAACACAAGCGAAAATATTTCGCGCTCCCCCCGTGCACGATGATCTGTATGCAACCCATTTTACATACAGTTCATCGCAAAAATTATTTAATTTGATTAATTAAAACACTTGGTTTTGTTTCACTGATTTTATTTTTCTCTCCGACTAGTTTCGACCTTAGGTCATTCTCAAGGAGATCTAAGGTCGAAACTAGTCGGAGAGAAAAATAAAATCAGTGTTTTAATTAATCAAATTATATAATTATGTTTCACCACGGGTTAAGTGAGAAATTAATTAATCATAAAATTATTTAATTTAATTTTTTTTAAATTTATTTACGGCTTTTTGACAGTTTGCATTTGCTAAACACACGCAGGAAGGAAGTGCATAAATACAAATTTTAAAAAAATCACCATTCACTTTTGGTGGCTGCGCCGGGAAATACGTGGCTGGAACTTCTCGCCGGTTAATATTAATATATTATTAATTAATTATAATATTTAATATGGTTTGATAATGATTATTGTTTGATCGAAACTGCAGTCACTATTAAATAAACAGTGTGATATTAACTAAGTAAAAGTGTGTTTTATTCATATTATTAATTAACTAGCTGACCCGACAGACGTTGTCCTGTCTTAACTATGAATATTGAATTCGAATTGGTATAATTCATAAAAAAAAATATTCAAAAACATAGTGTTTATTATTGTAATGATCTATGATACACAACATTCTTCGTTTTATTTTCTGCCAACGTATTAAAATCGATACCATAATCATGAATTGAGCAAAGTAACTACTGCGCTGCGCCGTCGTCCGTGCGTAGCCCTTTAAAATCAAGCAAGGTAACTGGTGACGAACGACGGCTCCGCTGCGCTGCGCTATCGTCCGTGCATGGTCCATATATATTTATATATATTAAGGCAGATAACTGATGACTGACGACGTCCGTGTGTGGCCCATTAAAATTAAGCAAGGGTGACGAACGACGGCTCCGCCACGCTGCGCCGTCGACCGCGAATGGTCCATATATATTAAGGCAGATAACTGGTGACAGACGACGGCTCCGCTGCGCTGCGCCGTCGTCCGTGTGTGGCCCATTGAAATTAAGCAAATAAAGTGGTGACGATAATGGCCGAAAACGGTTTAGGCTCTAATTTTTGAAATTCACGATCGCTTTTACGTGCAATTATTGCTTCAAAAATTCATAATTTTTTTAATAATCAACGGATTTGAACTAAATAACAAAATTATTAAAGCTTAAGATTGTAAGAAGTGTATTGTTAATAATAGAAACATCTATCGCCAGTTGAAATATTTTTTTTCCAATTTTTGAAATTCATGATCGCTTTAACGTGCAATTATTGCTTCAAAAATTCATAACTTTTTTAATAATCAACGGATTTGAACTAAATAACAAAATTATTAAAGCTTAAGAATGTAAGAAGTGTATTGTTAATAATAAAAACATCTATCGCCAGTTGAAATATTTTTTTTCGAATTTTTGAAATTCATGATCGCTTTAACGTGCAATTATTGCTTCAAAAATTCATAACTTTTTTAATAATCAACGGATTTGAACTAAATAACAAAATTATTAAAGCTTAAGAATGTAAGAAGTGTATTGTTAATAATAAAAACATCTATCGCCAGTTGAAATATTTTTTTTCGAATTTTTGAAATTCATAATCGCTTTAACGTGCAATTATTGCTTCAAAAATTCATAACTTTTTTAATAATCAACGGATTTGAACTAAATAACAAAATTATTAAAGCTTAAGAATGTAAGAAGTGTATTGTTAATAATAAAAAACATCTATCGCCAGTTGAAATATTTTTTTTCCAATTTTTGAAATTCATGATCGCTTTAACGTGCAATTATTGCTTCAAAAATTCATAACTTTTTTAATAATCAACGGATTTGAACTAAATAACAAAATCATTAAAGCTAAAGAATGTAAGAAGTGTATTGTTACTAATAAAAACATGTATCGCCAGTTGAAATATTTTTTTAGAATTTTTGAAATTCATAATCGCTTTAACGTGCAATTATTGCTTCAAAAATTTATAACTTTTTTAATAATCAACAGATTTGAACTAAATAACAAAATTATTAAAGCTTAAGAATGTAAGAAGTGTATTGTTAATAATAAAAACATCTATCGCCAGTTGAAATATTTTTTTTCGAATTTTTGAAATTCATGATCGCTTTAACGTGCAATTATTGCTTCAAAAATTCATAACTTTTTTAATAATCAACGGATTTGAACTAAATAACAAAATTATTAAAGCTTAAGAATGTAAGAAGTGTATTGTTAATAATAAAAACATCTATCGCCAGTTGAAATATTTTTTTTCCAATTTTTGAAATTCATGATCGCTTTAACGTGCAATTATTGCTTCAAAAATTCATAACTTTTTTAATAATCAACGCATTTGAACTAAATAACAAAATTATTAAAGCTTAAGAATGTAAGAAGTGTATTGTTAATAATAAAAACATCTATCGCCAGTTGAAATATTTTTTTTCGAATTTTTGAAATTCATGATCGCTTTAACGTGCAATTATTGCTTCAAAAATTCATAACTTTTTTAATAATCAACGGATTTGAACTAAATAACAAAATTATTAAAGCTTAAGAATGTAAGAAGTGTATTGTTAATAATAAAAACATCTATCGCCAGTTGAAATATTTTTTTTCGAATTTTTGAAATTCATAATCGCTTTAACGTGCAATTATTGCTTCAAAAATTCATAACTTTTTTAATAATCAACGGATTTGAACTAAATAACAAAATCATTAAAGTTAAAGAATGTAAGAAGTGTATTGTTACTAATAAAAACATGTATCGCCAGTTGAAATATTTTTTTAGAATTTTTGAAATTCATGATCGCTTTAACGTGCAATTATTGCTTCAAAAATTCATAACTTTTTTAATAATCAACGGATTTGAACTAAATAACAAAATTATTAAAGCTAAAGAATGTAAGAAGTGTATTGTTACTAATAAAAACATGTATCGCCAGTTGAAATATTTTTTTTTTAATTTTTGAAATTCATGATCGCTCTAACATGCAATTATTGCTTCAATAATTCATAATTTTTTTTAATAATCAACGAATTTGAACTAAATGGCAAAATTATTAAAAAAATTCTCAACCGCGCACAGAATCTTCCGCAGAATATTTTAATTCGTAACACCACCGCGAGCGACATTCCAACCACCAAGAGATGGCGCGCGTATTATAAATCAATCGTTATCACCAATTTATGTATTTAAAGCCGACTTAATTGTTTATCGGATGCAAGTGTTGCAATTGAGCTCAGTGCAGCATTTGCTGTTAATATTTTGTTTATATTTTTTTTTATAATTTCAGCTACTTATTTATTTATATTTATCGATACGAATCTACAGGATAAGCCCATTAAAACCCATTAATAACCGTCGGCGCAAACAATGGAAAAGGAATAACTGATCGAGCGGTCGATCGCCGAGAGTAGAAAATTATTAAAGTACTAAAATCGCTATTAAAAAATTGGGGTTGGTGGTAGAAGGGTGAAAATTTAGGGTTGTATGTATTTTTTAATGCCGAATCATAAAAAAATAAAAATAAAAAATTTTGTCCAAAAAATAAAAATAAAAAATTTGCGGTGGACCACCCTTATCATTTAGGGGTATTAAAAATAGTTTACATCCTATTCTCAGACCCACTCAATATACACACAAAATTTCATAGGAACCTGTCAAGCCGTTTCGGAGGAGTTTTGTTACAAACACTGTGACACGAAAATTTTATATATTAGATATGGCGCACAGTTCGCAAAGTGTCTACAGATAGACGCTCCCGCTCAAAGTGTGTTAATATAAAAAAAAACAGAATTGACTGTTTATCTACTCGGCTCATATTAATTTAGGGGCAATTCCACGTCTCCAAAAATAAACTTAAAATTATGTATGTTATTCTCGCTGCAGTGAATAATGAAATCATTATTCACGAGTGAATAATAAGCACTATTACATACTCGTTAAATAATAAGCACTATTACATAGTCGTTAAATAATAAGCACTATTACATACTCGTTCAATAATTCGTCATTACTCGCCCACGCGGAAAACTCGAATATTTTAAAAGGAGATTCTGCTTTTGAATGATTATCCAAAGCAACGTCGATTTAATTAATGTTACCTTCGGATTCTCGTGGGATGTTTATCTTTACTCATGCAATTGTGCCCTAATTAGACGATTTCCCGGGGCTCCGAGTAGCTTCTTATTCAATTAAAATTTCCATAATATCATGAAACGACGCCCGGAGAAATTATGTTTATTAATTTAAAATATACTCGAAACTTTTTCTCGCTCGACTTTTGAATAAAATTACGGAAATAACGGCCGGTATTGTCAATACAGTATTTATCTCTAATAAATACCATATATTTATAAAAATGGGGATTATGAAAGTTTACAGATAAACAAAGTGCAATTTATTGGAAGTTCCTGATGGAAGATTGTCATTATCTACGTGGAGAAGTCGATGAAGGGCTTGAAAATCCCTTGAACGCGACGTTTCTAGTATTTTACTGTTTGAACAATTATTTCGGATATTTGTTCTAGATAATTTAATTTTATAATAGCTGATTCAATAATGTTATTTGAATAAATCTGTTAATCTCTGTTTCTAATTTGATTACAGGAGGCGCTGATCAAGAGATTGGGTCCCAACGCCTATCCCTTCAACATGGAGATCACCCCATTGGCGCCGCCCAGTGTTCAGCTGGTCCCGGCGAAGGAGTACTGCGGGGCTCCCATCGGGACCAGCTACGACGTCCGTGCTTACGTCGGTAAGTCCATTAGTAATGACCCGACAATCCCTAATTCTGAGTTAATTAATTTACGGTGAAATAATAGTGAGCGAGTGGGTAAAACAAACACACCATTGTTTCACGTGTGGAAAATTAAACGGACTTGAATCGATAGCGTTATTGCTGAGGTCAAATTCTGGCTGGATATTGTATTATCAAATTAATTCCAGACGGTTAAACAAACAAGTTGTATCGTCTAATCGATTTGTTGACAGCTGAAATAATAATTTAAAATTGAAATTGATTAATTTTCATGTTTAAAAAAGTATGTGGGATTATCGTAGACCCGGCGAATCCACCAGAATAATTATTTTGTTAGAAAAAATGTGAAGTTATAGTACTTATATCATCAATAAAAGAAAAACTCTAGGCTAGAAAAAATATTAAAAAATCTAGCAGCGGAAATAATAATTTAAAATTGAAATTGAAAAAAAATTATATTTAAAAAACGAAGTGGGATTAGAGCACGCCCGGCGCATCCACCATAATATTTACTTTATTAGAAAAAATATGAAGTTATAGTACTTATATCATCAATAAAAGAAAAACTGTAGGCTAGAAAAAATATTAAAAAATCAAGCAGCGGAAATCATAATTTAAAATTGAAATTGAAAAAAATTTATATTTAAAAAACGAAGTGAGATTATAGCGCGCCCGGCGCAACCACCATAATAATTATTTTTTTAGAAAAAAATATGAAGTTATAGTACTTATATCATCAATAAAAGAAAAACTGTAGGCTAGAAAAATTTTTAAAAAATCAAGCAGCGGAAATAATAATTTAAAATTGAAATTGAAAAAATGTTATATTTAAAAAACGAAGTGGGATTATGACACGCCCGCCGCATCCACTATAATAATTATTTTATTAGAAAAATATGTAGTTATGGTACTTATATCATCAATAAAAGGAAAACTGTAGGCTAGAAAAAATATTAAAAATCTAGCAGCGGAAATAATAATTTAAAATTGAAATTGAAAAAATTTTATATTTAAAAAACGAAGTGGGATTATAGCACGCCCGGTGCATCCACCATAATAATTATTTTATTAGAAAAAAATATGAAGTTATGGTATTTATATCATCATTAAAAGAAAAACTGTAGGCTACAAAAAATATTAAAAAATGTAGCAGTGGAAATAATAATTTAAAATTGAAATTGAAAAAAAAATATATTTTAAAAACGAAGTGGGATTATAGCACGCCCGGCGCATCCACCATAATAATTACTTTATTAGTAAAAATGTGAAGTTATGTACTTATATCATCATTAAAAGAAAAACTGTAAGCTACAAAATATATAAAAAAAAATCTAGCAGTGGAAATAATAATTTAAAATTGAAATTGAAAAAATTTTATATTTTAAAAACGAAGTGGGATTATAGCGCGCCCGGCGCATCCACCATAATAATACCTTTATTAGAAAAATAATGTTATAGTACTTCTAATTGATTCTTTAGCAGCGGAAATAATAATAATTTAAAACTGAAATTGAAAAAATTTTATATTTAAAAAACGAAGTGAGATTATAGCACACCCGGCGCAACTACCATAGTTATTATTTTATTAGAAAAAATAAGAAGTTATGGTACTTATATCATCAATAAAAGAAAAACTGTAGGCTAGAAAAAATATAAAAAATCTAGCAGCGGAAATAATAATTTAAAATTGAATTGAAAAAAAATTATATTTAAAAAACGAAGTGGGATTATAGCACGCCCGGTGCATCCACCAAAATAATTATTTTATTAGAAAAAATATGAAGTTATAGTACTTATATCATCAATAAAAGAAAAACTGTAGGCTAGAAAAAATATTAAAAAACATAGCAGCGCAAATAATAATTTAAAATTGAAATTGAAAAAAAAATTATATTTGAAAAAGGAAGTGAGATTATAGCGCGCCCGGCGCATCCACCATAATAATACCTTTATTAGGAAAATAATGTTATAGTACTTCTAATCGATTCTTTAGCAGCGGAAATAATAATTTAAAATTGAAATTGAAAAAATTTTATATTTAAAAAACGAAGTGGGATTATAGCGCGCCCGGCGCATCCACCATAATAATACCTTTATTAGAAAAAAATTATTATAGTACTTCTAATTGATTCTTTAGCAGCGGAAATAATAATAATTTAAAACTGAAATTGAAAAAATTTTATATTTAAAAAACGAAGTGGGATTATAGCACGCCCGGTGCATCCACCATAATAATTATTTTATTAGAAAAAAATATGAAGTTATGGTATTTATATCATCATTAAAAGAAAAACTGTAGGCTACAAAAAATATTAAAAATGTAGCAGTGAAAATAATAATTTAAAATTAAAATTGAAAAAATTTTATATTTAAAAAACGAAGTGGGATTATAGCACGCTCGGCGCATCCACCATAATAATTATTTTATTAGAAAAAATATGAAGTTATGGTACTTATATCATCATTGAAAGAAAAACTGTATCCTAGAAAAAATATTCAAAAATCAAGCAGTGGAAATAATAATTTAAAATTGAAATTGAAAAAATTTTATATTTGAAAAAGTAAGTGGGATTATAGCACGCCCGCCGCTTCCACCAGAATAATTATTTTGATAGAAAAAATGTGAAGTTATGGTAGTTATATCATCAATAAAAGAAAAACTGTAGGCTAGAAAAAATATTAAAAAATCTAGCAGCGGAAATAATAATTTAAAATTGAAATTGAAAAAATTTTATATTTAAAAAACGAAGTGGCGGATCCACCAGAGTAATTACTTTATTAGTAAAATGTGAAGTTATAGTACTTATGTCATCATTAAAAGAAAAACTGTAGGCTAGAAAAAATATTAAAAAATCAAGCAGTGGAAATAATAATTTAAAATTGAAATTGAAAAAATTTTATATTTAAAAAACGAAGTGGGATTATAGCAAGCCCGGCGGATCCACCATAATAATAACTTTATTAGAAAAAATATGAATTTATGGTACTTATACCATCAATAAAAGAAAAACTGTAGGCTAGAAAAAATATTAAAAAATCAAGCAGCGAAAATAATAATCTAAAATTAAAATTGAAAAAAAAATATATTTGAAAAAGGAAGTGGGATTGTAGCGCGCCCGGCCCATCCACCATAATAATTATTTTATTAGAAAAAATATGAAGTTATGGTACTTATATCATCAATAAAAGAAAAACTGTAGGCTAGAAAAAATATTAAAAAATCTAGCAGCCGAAATAATAATCTAAAATTGAAATTGAAAAAATTTTATATTTGAAAAACGAAGTGGGATTATAGCGCGCCCGGCGCATCCACCATAATAATTATTTTATTAGAAAAAATATAAAGCTATGGTATTTATATCATCATTAAAAAAAAACTGTAGGTTACAAAAAATAATTGAAAAAAATTTATATTTAAAAAACGAAGTGGGATTATAGCGCGCCTGGCGCATCCACCATAATAATACCTTTATTAGAAAAAAAATGTTATAGTACTTGTAATTGATTCTTTAGCAGCGGAAATAATAATAATTTAAAACTGAAATTAAAAAAATTTTATATTTAAAAAACGAAGTGGGATTATAGCACGCCCGGTGCATCCACCATAATAATTATTTTATTAGAAAAAAATATGAAGTTATGGTATTTATATCATCATTAAAAGAAAAACTGTAGGCTACAAAAGATATTAAAAAATCTAGCAGCGGAAATAATAATTTAAAATTCAAATTGAAAAAAATTTATATTTTAAAAGCGAAGAGGGATCATAGCACGCCCGGCGCATCCACCATAATTATTACTTTATTTGTAAAAATGTGAAGTTATGTACTTATATCATCATTAAAAGAAAAACTGTAAGCTACAAAAAATATTAAAAAATGAAGCAGTGGAAATAATAATTTAAAATTGAAATTGAAAAAATTTTATATTTTTAAAACGAAGTAGGATTATAGCACGCCCGGCGAATCCACCATAATTACTACTTTATTTGTAAAAATGTGAAGTTATGTACTTAATCATCATTAAAAGAAAAACTGTAAGCTACAAAAAATATTAAAAAATCTAGCAGCGGAAATAATAATTTAAAATTGAAATTGAAAAAAAAATATATTTTAAAAACGAAGTGAGATTATAGCACGCCCGGCGCATCCACCATAATTATTACTTTATTTGTAAAAATGTGAAGTTATGTACTTATATCATCATTAAAAGAAAAACTGTAAGCTACAAAAAATATTAAAAAATCTAGCAGTGGAAATAATAATTTAAAATTGAAATTGAAAAAAATTTATATTTTAAAAACGAAGTGGGATCATAGCACGCCCGGCGCATCCACCATAACTATTACTTTATTTGTAAAAATGTGAAGTTATGTACTTATATATATCATCATTAAAAGAAAAACTGTAGGCTACAAAAAATATTTAAAAAACTAGCAGCGGAAATAATAATTTAAAATTGAAATTGAAAAAAAATTATAATTAAAAATCGAAGTGGGATTATAGCATGCCCGGCGCATCCACCATAATATTTATTTTGATTAGAAAAAATATGAATTTATGGTACTAATATCATCAATAAAAGAAAAACTGTGGGCTACAAAGAATATTAAAAAATCTAGCAGCGGAAATAATAATTTAAAATTGAAATTGAAAAAATTTTATATTTAAAAAAGGACGTGGGGCCCGGCGCTTCCACCATAATAATTACTTTATTAGAAAAATATGAAATTATAGTACTGTAGGAGACAAAAAATATTAAAAAATCACTTTTAAATTATCTTTTTTTAACAAAAAAAAATCGACTTGGAGACGACACTGCTTCCGGGTTACGGGTTCTCGATTTTTAAAGAGCCGATGTTGGGAATTTCGTGCGCCTCTTAAGTTTTGGATAGTGCCTTTAATCGTAAACACGAAAGAACTTTACTGATACGCGCACTCGAAGCGCCTCCACTCAATCCTACCGACTGCGCCAATTAAATTGCGTACATTTTATACGGGGTTTTTAAATACGTTTATAAAGCGCATGGCTATACAACTACATGAACTGAATATAATAAAAACAAGCGTGCTATGTATAAGAATATAACATGATTAAATAGATTCAATAAAACGAAACGAAAAATTATTGGATCTATTTAATGCTTCCTGCAACAAGTAAGGTTGTTTCCAATTTATAAAATGATTACATAAGCAAAACATTAATTAATTGCTTGGCGGGGCGAAATAATCACTTAGTTGTAAAAAGATGGTGAACTTATATATTTCGATGATTTTCATACTGTGCAAGATATTTTTGTATTTATGACGTCATCTGGCTTACGCAACAATAAGGCTTTTTTCGTTTATTTTGTTAGCGCCATTTTTTCGCAATGTAAGGTGTTAAAAATTGCTAAAAAAAAAATACAGCACTAACAAAATAAAGGAAAAAAGAACTTTATTGTTGCGTAAGCCAGATGACGTCATAACTATAAAAATATCTTCAAGCCCCAGGACACCAAAATAAAAAATACTTCAAAATTCCTTTATACCCTAGTGGAGTTTAGAAGACCATTCCAAATACAATTTTTTTAATTAAATTGTAAAAAGGGAGCCTTGTGAAGGTTTTCCAAATTTTCAAAAATTTATGAATTTGTAGTAAAATCAGATTCTATTGTCTAAGAGTAATATCAGTGCACGTGCGCGAATATACGTGGAGCAGGTTACATTTCCTGTTTCGCCATTAAATATGCCGTCCAATCTAATTATAGTTTGTCTGGAGACCTGTAAATTATTAGAGCCCACGTGTCTCCAAGGAGGATGTGATTTCCGGAAATATGTCCAAAGTTACACTCCACGTGACTTGCAGGTTCCTTCTCAAGCATTTAATGATAGTATTTATAGAAATAGCTTCAACAAATAAGTATCCTAACTTATTGTATAGCATTATTATACAGGGTGAGGAAAAAGTATCGTTTTTTTTTTTAATTTTTATTTTGGGAATACCGAAAAAAATGTTTCGTTTGGCTTAGACCTGCGTAATATAACAATGGCCTTAAACTCGCGTATACACGCATTGACAGAAAAAATCGCCCATTAAAAATAATAATTCAAGTTAAAAAATCTAAAATGAATGACAAAAAATCTAAAATTTGGACCAGAAATTCGGACCTAAAACTAAATCATTCTTTAGCTCATAATAAGTTGCCGACCGGAAACTCGAAAATAGTGCCCGAAAAGTAAAAAAAAATCACCCTAATGAAGGACACAAAATTAAAAACTTGGTTAACATAACTCAAAAATGCCGATAAACAAATCAGAGATTTTCTTCTCGCATAAAAATTAAAAATTAGGGACAAAAAATTAAAAAATGACCAAAAATTTAGACCAAAAATGAAAAATGTGGACCAAAAAAATCGAAAATTTGAACCAAAACAAAGAAATTTTAAGCCAACAGGTCAAAAATTTAGACCAAAAAAAAATCGAAAACACGGGCAAAAGGTCTAAAATAAAGTCCAAAAAAATACAAAAATCCTGGTCGAAAATTAAAAATGCAGACCGAGAACAAGAAAAATAATTTGCCATTTTCAGCCCCCAAAAATAACTCTTTAGCTCGAAATAAATTGCCGACCAGAAACTGGAAAAAAGTGCCCTAAAAATAAAAAATAATCGCCCAGTAAAAACAATCAAATTAAAAAATCTAAAATGAAGGGCTAAAATTTAAAAAAATAGACCGGAAATTCGCGTATAAAAATCTAAAATATAGGACAAAAAATCAAAAATTTGGACCAAAAATTCGGACCTCAACTAAATATCTCTTTAGCTCCATAGTAAGTTCCCGACCGGAAACTCAAAAATAGTGCCCCAATGGTAAAAAAAATCACCCTAAAATGGACAAAAAATTAAAAACGGTTAAAAAACTCGAAAAGCCGGTAAACAAATCAAAGATTCGCGTATAAAAATAAAAAATTTAGGACAAAAATAAAAAAAATGGCAAAAAATCGAAAATTTAGACCAAAACAAAAAAAAATTTAGGCAAAAGGTCAAAAAAATAACTTTTGACTCAAAATAAATTGCCGACCAGAAACTTGAAAATAGTGCCAGAAAAATATTAAAAATTTGGTTAAAAAAAACTTGAAAATGCCCGTGAACAGATCAAAGATTCGCGCATAAAAATAAAAAATTGGGGACAAAAATTTAAAAAAATAACCAAAAAAAAAATCGAAAATTTAGACCAAAACAAAGAAAATTTAAGCAAAAGGTCAAAAAAATAACTCTTTGGCTCAAAATAAATTGCCGACCAGAAACTCGAAAATAGTGCCCTAAAAATAAAAACAAAAACGCCCATTAAAAACAATAATCAAGTTAGAAAATCTAAAATTAAGGGCAAAATATTTAAAAAAATTGATCGAAAATTCGCGTATCAATAATTCTGGTTCAAAAATCTAAAACATAGGGAAAAAAATCAAAAATTCGGGCCTAAAACTAAAAAAATGAGCACCAAAAAAATCGAAAATTTAAACCAAAATCAAGAAAAATTGAGCAAAAAGATCGAAAATGCAAAATCTAGGTCCAACAACAAAAAATGCAAATAAAAAGATTGAATATTAAAGTACAAAAATTGCTATTTTCAGCACTCATCATCACCTTAAATGAGCCCCAAAAATCACTTTAGCGCTCAAAATAACTTTCCGATTAAAAACTTCAGTTCTTAATATCAACTTATGTTATTTTCATTTTTGATTATTATTTTTTTTTTACTTCCGACAGACCATACTCAATCTATTTAAAAAAAATGCATTCTGTCGGAAGCAAAAAAATTCAAAAATTAAGAAACAATATAGTTTGCTATTAAAAATACTGAATTTATTTTTGTATCTGGCGTGGCGTTAGCCAGACGAGCAGTCGTTTCAATAAATTATTTGTTTTTAGTTTTTGTAAAGACTTAATTTTGCAGTCGAGAAATAATTCATAAATCAAGGTTACGTTTCGTCATTATTTAATTTATATAAAGCACTTTTAATTTAACCCCTTGCACTTGTATATATTTCAGAGCACAATGGTAAAACGTATTGTGGCGACTGTAAGGCGACATACGAGTGCAAAGGGTTAAAACATATTTAGCTGAACTCTAAAAATGAAAAAGTTAAAATTTCAATAACATACCAAAGCATTAAAGATAATGTTAAATGAATTTTATTTATTATTTTGTGCTAGAGAACACATCGCTAAAAAAAGTGGCTTATAATTCTGAAACACCCTATATACAGGGTGTTCCATAAAAATACCGACAATTTTTTAGGGGTGGTGTAGGAGACATCAAAACAAACATTTTTTGTTTTATAAACGTATGTCCGAAAACGCTTCCGTTTCGAGATACAAGGTGTAAAAAAGTCGTTTTTTTATTAAACTCTATTAAGTTTATTGTAGGTTATTGTTCACAATAATTGTTCAAAGTTTTGACCATTTGCTTCAATAGCTGCCTGCTCGTTCGGACGTAAACTTTTATCAACATTTTTTGCGGGATGTCCCCTTAGACCAGGACTTCCCAACCCGGGGGGCACGCCCCCCTTGGGGGGCGTAGAGAAATATCAGGGGGGGCGCTGCTCAGGGGTATGACAAGAGATATGGGAAACAAGTTATAAGAAATCGAGCTTTACGCCGCTAATATTGGATGGCGCCACCATAAAAATTCGATGGATTTCTGTAAATTATGTTTGTTGCTAACACTAGACGGCGCTTTTCCTTATCTACATGCCGTGTAATTCCCCGTGTTACTTGAAACGTAGAATGTCACAGTGCGGAAATCGATGATGAATAAAACAATCATTTCTTGTGTTAGCCTCATAGCACAATATGTACAAAATATATGTCTACATCGCCCGATGAAACGTTATTAACAAGGTAAATAATGGTAAACAAAATCACTATGTTTTACTATTTATATTAAGTAGAATAAATATTATACAACTTGCCCAAGTGGATTTGTTCACACGAACATTCTCGAAAGGAGAATGCACAAAACTTGTAGAAGTATAATGTTTAATTAATATAAATTGTAAAACAAGTAAATACCAAGTGTTTTTGATTACCAATATTTAACTTATTTTTGTGTAGTACGAAAGAATATATACACACACACACGTATCGGTTGTGTGCATGTTTGGTGTTAGTTCACGCCGCTATTCACAGATGGCGCTTATCTATTCCAATTTATCAACATGCCTTGTCGCTTCCTGTTATTCCTTAGCGCTGCTATACAAGTTTCGACAAGTCACAACACGACATGTGACCTTCCCGCTTGCCGCTTGCATCCATCAGAAAACAATTGCGGGCCGCACCCGCTTCTGTCAATAGTTCGTTCGCATAAAAATCTGTTAAGTGAGATATTTAAGTGTGAAATTGTTTCATCTACTAAAAATAAAAGGTACGTTTTTTAGTATATATCAAACTTTGCCCGCCATTTATTTTTATTTTTTAGTGTCAAGTACTTATTTTAAATCGGTAATTATTTATGTCTTAAAAATAGTACGTAATCATTTTTAATCATAAGCTCGTTGATGTTATTACAAATGATAAATAAACGTTTAGTTTACAAAATTATTTAGTTTTGTCTACAAATTAAGTTATTGTGTCATTTACTCGAAATATTCATTAATCACTTGGATGCATATCGCTTTCGCCAATATCTTTGCGCAGATATTGGCAAAGACGATAAAAAATCCACTAGTCATTTTTCTCAATTTTAATTTTGTATTGAGATTATTGGGCGGCCCGTTGGTGTAGTGTAGTGGGTACAGGCGAGCGCTTGTGCCGGTTGCACCGCGGCCGTGTGGGTTCGATTCCCAGCCGGGACGAAAGACTTTTCTGTCGAGAAGTATTCGTTCAGGTCCGTGGTTGTTTGTATACGTCTTTCATTATTCATTTGTTCATTTATTCATTTAACTTATAAGTTAAACAAACATAGATGATGGCTAATGGTCATAGCACCAAGGCCAGGCATAACGCCGAAAAAAAAATATTGAGATTATTCATGATATTTTTTTTTATTTTCACTCGCAAGTGTATTGAAAATTTTGTACGGAACACATGCGTATTGGCTATATTACACTCGGCTCTTTTATGCCCTTGCCTTCGGCTCGGGCTGAAATTCTACCTTGTATTGTCAACGCCATACCGCACCCGTATGGTAATGAACTATTATTATTGTTTCAGACGCGAAATGGCAGCGAAAAAAAGAAAGTTTTCGGAAGATTATATTAAATTTGGATTTACCTTCATAGAAAAAGACGAGCTACAATTGCCGCAGTGTGTAATGTGTATGAAAGTTTTGAGCAATGATAGCATGAGACCCACTCGCCTTGAGAGGCATTTGAGCCAGCAACATCCTACTCTGGCTTCGAAGTCCAAAGAGTTTTTTTCTTCTAAAGCAGAATCACTTAAGCGCATGAGATTGGATAAGTCAGGAAGTTATCATAAAGGTGTATCACTACATCTCAAAGCTTCATTTGAAATAGCGTTTTTGATAGCAAAACAAAAGAAACCTCATACTATCGGGGAGGATTTAATCAAACCATGTATCCTCAAAGCCACGAAAATAATATTAGGAGAAGAATCAGAGCAAAAAATGAAATCATTATGTCTCTCTAATAACACAGTCAAGCGAAGAATTGACGATATTGCATCAGACATAAAATTACAAATTATAAATAAAGTCAAACTATCACCATTTTTTGCCATTAGTTGTGATGAGTCCACAGACATCGCTAATTGTGCACAACTTATTATTTATGTTAGATATGTCAGCGGAGATCACATTGATGAAGAGATTTTTCACTCAGAATCATTATCAGCAGGCACGAAATCTGAAAATATATTTAATTCAATATCGGACTTCATCGAAAGAAATGATTTGGATTGGAATAAACTAATTGGACTCTGCACAGACGGCGCCCCTGCAATGATAGGTGTACGATCAGGCTTGGCTCAAAAACTTAAAGAAAAGAACCCCGTGTTAGTTAGTACACATTGTGTTGTTCATCGCCAAGCTTTGGCCTCAAAAACTTTGCCACAGAATTTGTGTCAGATTTTGAACTCGGCTATAAAGATCATAAACTACATCAAAAGTAGTGCATTGAACAGTCGGTTATTTACTTTACTTTGCGAGGATCTCGATTCTGATCACAAGGTCCTCCTATTCCACACAGAAGTGCGCTGGTTATCAAAAGGCAACATGTTAGCTCGCCTTTATGAATTAAGAGAAGAGGTCATCCTCTTTCTTGAATTCAAAGAAAATAATCATTTTATGCAACTATTCAAAGAAGAAAAATTTCAGTGGAAGCTGGCCTATTTGGCTGATATATTTGAGGCCCTGAATCAGCTAAACTTGAAACTTCAGGGCAGAAATGGCACTTTGATTAGTAACTATGATCATATTCAAGGTTTCATATTAAAGCTTCAACTTTGGAAAAATAAGGTATCTGCTGAAAATGTATTTCCTTTTTCACGGCTATCCGAAGCAATTAATCATCAAAAACTGGATAAAGATTTGAAATCTGAGATAGAAACTCATTTAGAAGAGTTGGAAAACCAATTTCACCGATACTATCGAGATGTTAATTCCGAGTCACCAATATGGCACATGACCAGAAACCCATTCGTTGTCGATGTCTCACAATTACCTGAAGAAGTTCAGGAAGAATTTCTAGAAATGAAGGCTGACTCGACCATGAAAGATGACTTTCATCTCTTGACATTAGAGAAATTTTGGATCAAACGATTCCTTATTAATCCGAAAGTTGCTTCTCTTGCTTTGAAAATACTTATTCCATTTTCGTCCACTTATTTATGCGAGACAGGTTTTTCAGCTCTAGTTTCAATAAAAACTAAACAGCGAAATCGCCTTGCAGTCGACAGCGATTTAACCATAGCTCTTGCAAAAACTGAACCCAGAATCGACCAACTGGTACAGAGCATGCAAGCTCAAGTATCTCATTAGTACTTTAAAAGTTTTTATTTATTTGTTCTAAAATTACTTTGAAAGTTGTTAAGCATTATCTAATTATAAAAATATAATTGAAATAAATAAAAGATAATAATAGAAAAAAATCTATTCAAGCAAGTAATGATCAGTGCATGGTATGGTTTTTATAAATAAAAGAAAACTAAGAAATGTAAATGTGAAAGTGATTAATGATTTTCAAGTGTACTCTTCTGTTAAAGATCCTTAATAAATAAATACATTGTATTTGTATTATACCTATTTGGAATTCAAATAAATAATTTAGTTTTTAGTTGATAAAAAATGTGTGTTTCTTATTTTTGTTGAAATTTAAGGGGGGCATGAAAATATTATTTTTGGTGCGGGGAGGCTCGGTGATATAAAGGTTGGGAAACCCTGCCTTAGACATTAGGGTTTCAGCATGACGGGGCACCTGCACACTATGGTTTGAACGTGCACCAGCGATTTGGCAACCGGTGGATTGGAATATTGAAGCAAATGGTCAATATTTTGAATAATAAAGATTGATTTTAAAATAAAATCAACGAAGCGTTTTCGAACATACCTTTATAAAACAAATTATTTTTGCTTTGATGTCCCCCACCGCCCCCGCAAGTTTGTCGGATATTTATGGGACCCCCAGTACATATATAAATGTCGTAATAAAACATTATAGTTTGTTGGAAATTCAACGAAATTGATCGAAGTGTATATCGCGCTGACCTCAACATGAAGACATAACAGTAAATTCTATATTCGAGTCGTTTCATTATCAGGGCCCTCGTAAAAGCCACTGAAATTATTCCCGTCACCCTTATCGCAGCTCGCCTGTCGCGCGACCTCCCCACATCTTAATAAAATCATGCCCATAATTCACCCCGCACATTCGCGCCTACATTAAAACCCACAATAAAAACAAACTTTTACGGTCCAGTTGATACAGTCATACAGAATTCATTCATATCATTCATAAACTAGTAAATAAATACAGTGTTAATGGTGGGAGACAGCCATTAAATTAGCCGCCCAAGAATTTAAGTTAACAACATTTCACTTCAAGCAGATAAACTGCAGAACCAATTAAGTAACAACGGTTAAATTTGGCATGCAGCTAACCAATACATATATCTAGGTAATGAAGTAATTTGAAAACAAAATTATAATTAATAAAGAAACTATGAACAAATTATGTGACAAATTTTATTAATTTCTTCATAGTTTCTTTATTAATTATGATTTTGTTTTCAAATTACTTCATTAGCTAGATATATGTATTGGTTAGCCACATACCAAATTTAACTGTTGTTACTCAATTGGTTCTGCAGTTTATCTGTTTAAAGTGAAATGTAGCTAACTTTAATAATTAAAAATTTAAAAATAAACTATTTAAATTATATTTTTGGTTTGATTCTCATTGATCACAAAAAAAATTAAGAATAAAGTGAAACAAACCAAGTGTATTTTTTTAATAATACAAATATTTGAAGTAGTTTATATTTACAAAAATATATTCGATTTCTTGAGCGGCGAATTTAATGCGTTATTTCTAGATATTACAATATGTTCCATCACGAGTACCTAATTCAAGAAACACCAATACGTTAATATTAAAACAATGAAGTTCATAACAAACGCCCTTTAAATTTCAACACTTTCTGGATTATTTATAATAAGACCCGATGATGCAGTAATTTCGATTCACGTAGATGCAAAAATTCATTATTCAAGGGACGCGGGAATTATTATCCCGGTGCACTTTATGCTCCGGCTTTTAATTTAATGGCGCCCCGCATTCAAGTTTTGCGGTTTGGGGATCTCAGAAACGTTTGTTTGCATTGAATTGAATTCCTGATTTGATGTTAGCCCTTCGAGTGCATACGGATCCTACGGAGTTTCTGCTTTGGGAGTTTTGCAGTCGAAAGGGCGAACTTTAAACTGAATTGAATGATTAATTATGTTCTAAGTCCACCGATGAAGAGGATGTTTCCGACCGTTACTGCTGAATTTTGAATGATTCATTATGTTTCAACCTCAACTAATCGTATTGCGACCGTTAATCCCTAATTAAACCAAATAATTCTGTCAAATCTGAAACTCGTTCATATGTATTAAACTAAATTGACTTGCTGAATTTTATTTTACAGTCCAAAATAAATAATTGTGATTAAATTAGAAATACGATACGTTTCGTCTTCTACAATTTAGAAGACGAAAAGTATCGTATTTTTTTAAGTCAAGAAATTTTTATTTTATTAATTGTAAATAATTAATTAATCATCAATAGATCTTCCCACGACTTTACTTAACCAAAAAAAGCCTACAATTGTAAATACAGATTGCAAAATAAATAGGGATTAAAATAAAAATTAGACCCGCGAGAATGCAGCCATAAATTTCCTACATGAATTCGCCCGGCGTATCCGCCATTATTTTCTTATGCATAAAATAATGAAGAATTTCATTAAATAATAATTCGCTCACATTATTCCACAGTCCTATTTATTTCAAACAAACAAAATTTTAACTCGTTATGTGCGAATTACATATGCATTGTTTACACATAAGTGAAGTATCATTTAAAAAAATCACAAGTTCCATTTGGAGTTTTGGCTTTTTTAGCAACAATTACGTAGTATTTAACATTACAAATAAATTAAAAGAATTAAATTTGGGTAACCGCGAGCTAGAAAAAATTATGATTTCAACTAGCTACACGCTAGACCACCAGGATAGAATTATTAAAATTATTAGATAGATATAATAGGATTATTAAAATCCAAAATTTAGACTCTAAAATCCAACATTTAGACTATAAAATCCAAAATTTAGGGCCGGTAATATAAAGGTCAGTTAAATTTATTCGAAGATTAAAATTTAAATGAAGTTTTTTTATATGCTAAATACACCTATTATTCTCGCCGCAGTTGTGGTGTTTTTTGCCCTTATATTGGCATGTTGTATTTTTGATAGTAATGATTAAAGTATGTTGTTAACCTACAATTTTATCAAAATGTTGTCAGACAATATTTTTACATGTGAATGAACGTTATTATAAAATGCAACGTTGCACTACACATAACCAATAAAATGCAATGGCATAACCAAATTCTTAGTAACTTTCTAACTACCAACAAAAATCAAACAGTAACAAAGCCTACTGTGGCGAGAATAAAAGGTGAACAGAATTTAGCATAAATGTCAATTAAAATTGAATCATCAATTAAATTTAAATTACCTTTATATTACCAGCCCCTAGACTGTAAAAACCCAAAACTTATTAGACTCTAAAATCTAAAATGTTGACTCTACAATCCAAAATTTTGAATCTAAAATCCAAAATTTAGACACCTAGATCTAAAATTTCGACTCTAAAATCAAACATTTCAAATCTAAAATCGAAAATTTAGAGTCTAAAATCCAAGATTTAGACTAAAATTTAAAACTTAAACTCTAAAATCCAAAATCTAGACTCTTAGAAACAAAATTTAGACTAAAATCCAAAATTTAAACTCTAAAATCCAAAATGTAGACCCTAAAATCCAAGATTTAGGCTACAAAATCCAAAATTTAAACTATTAAATCCAAAATTTAGACTAAAATCCAAAATTTAGACTCTAAAATCCAAAATGTAGACTCTAAAATCCAAAATGTAGACTCTGAAAATCCAAAATTTAGACTATAAAATTCAAAATTTAGACTATAAAATTCAAAATTTAGACTATAAAATCCAAAATTTGGTCTCTATAATCCAAAATGCAGACTGTAAATCCAAAATTTGGTCTCCAAAAACCAAAATTTAGACTTTAAAATCCAAAATTTGGTCTCTATAATCCAAAATTAAGACTATAAAATACAAAGTTTAGACTAAAATCCCAAATTTAGACTCTAAAATCCAAAATTTAGACTAAAATCCAACATGTACACTGCAATTCAAAATTTAGACTCTAAAATCCAATTTTTAGAGACACAAATCCAACATTTCGACTCTAAAAACCAATACTTGGACTCTGAAATCCACAATTTACACTCTAAATTCTAAAATGTAGATTGTAAAGTCCAGAATTTAGACTAAAATAAAAAATTTAGACAATAAAATAAAAATTTTAGACTAAAATCCAACATTAAGACTGTAAAATTCAACATTTTGATGCTGTTTTAATTACTTTGCTCTAGGTAGCCGATGCTTCTCATCTAGATTTTTGTTTTGTTTTTTTTTATTGTCTAGTCTTACTTATAAGTTATAGATTAAGATATACTATAATTTTCTCTGTAATAAGGCATAAGCCTGTTGAGAATAAATAAATAAATAAACATTTAGACTCCGTAATCCAGAATTTAGACTCAAATCCAACATTTAGACTCTAAAGTCCAATATTCAAACTCTAAAATCTACAATTTACATTCTAAAATCCGCAATTTAGAGTCTAAAATCCAAAATTTAGACTCCAAAATCTAAAATTTGGACTCTAAAATCAAAAATTTAGACTATAAAATACAAAATGTAGACTATAAAATACAAAATTTAGACTCTAAAATCCAAAATTTAGACTCTAAAATCCAAAATTTAGACTTTAAAATCCAAAACTTAGACTCTAAAATACAAAATTTAGACTCTAAATAACAAAATTTAGACTCTAAAATACAAAATGACTGTAAAATCCAATATTTAGACTGCAATCCAAATTTTAGACTTTAAAATTAAATATTTAGAGACTCAAATCCAAAATTTCAACTCTAGAATCCAATATTCAGACTCTAAAATCCACAATTTAGACTCTAACATCCAAAAATTTTACTTTAACATCCAAAATTTAGACTGTAAATTTCAACATTTAGACTGCAATCCAAAATTTAGAGACTCACATCTAACATTTCGACCACAAAATCCAATATTCAGACTCTAAAATCTCCAATTTATATTCCAAAATCCATAATTTAGAGTCTAAAATTCAAAATTCATGCTCTAAAATCCTAAATTGAGATTCTACAAACCAAAATTTAGACTAAAATCCGAAATTAAGACTCTAAAATTCAAAATTCACTTTAAAATACAAAATTTGGACTCTAAAATCCAAAATTTAGACTCTAGAATACGAAATTTTGACTAAAATACAAAATTTAGACTGTAAAATCCAACATTTAGGCTGCAATCGAAAATTTAGACTCTAAAATCGAATATTTAGAAACTCAAATCCAACATTTCTACTCTAAAATCCAATATTCAGATTCTAAAATCTACAATATACACTCTAAAATCCACAATTTAGACTCTAAAATCCACAATTTAGACTCTAAAATCCAAAATTTGGACTTCAACATCCAAAATTTAGACTGTAAATTCTAACATTTAGACTGTAATCCAAAATTTAGACTCGAAAGTCCAATATTTAAACTCTAAAATTCAATATTTAGACTCTAAAATCCAATATTTAGAGACTCAAATCCAACATTTCGACTCTAAAAAAATGCAATATTCAGATTCTAAAATCTACAATTTACTCTAAAATCCACAATTTAGACTCTAAAATCAAAAATTTGGACTAAAATCCAAAATTAAGACTCAAAAATCCAAACTTTGGACTCTAAAATCAAAAATTTAGACTCTAAAATACAAAATGTAGACTGCAAAATCCAACATTGAGACTGCAATCCAAAATTTAGACTCTAAAATCCAATATTTAGAGACTCAAATCCAACATTTCGACTCTAAAATCCAATATTCAGATTCTAAAATCTACAATTTACACTCAAAAATTCACAATTGACTCTAAAATCCACAATTTAAACTGTAAAATCCAAAATTTAGACTCTGAAATCCAAAATTTAAATTCTAAAATCCGAAATTTAGACTCCAAAATCCAAAATTTAAACTCGAATGTTTCGGTGGTAAAATCCGAAGTTTTCAAATTGAAAAATTTTAACCTTAAATCCAAAATTTGACGATTAACAACAAAAATTCAGGTTTCAGTGCGCAAACGAACTAAAAATTACTCTCGTAATGCAAAATTTACAGATTTCATACACGATATCCAATTTTGACTAAAAAAACTCGCGAATTCCGCTCGATGAAAACTCAAAAATTCATAATTTGCAACTTATTTATGCAGTATTTGCATAAATAAAAAAATACGATAGAAAAATAAACGTCAAGACGCATCTAAAAATCAAATAATTGAATAACATCTTTGCGACTAAAATCCGAAATTATATTCCTAAATTCGTAAAATTTTACTTAAAATGCGAATTATAGATGTAGAATTTTCAATCCGAAAATTTGACCTAAAAGCCGAAATTAGCGCTTTACAATTAGATATGTGGACTTAAAATCTAAAATAGAATAGAATCCGCAAATTGTACCGAAATTTTGAAATAAAAAATTTATGCAAAATCTGAAAATTGGAACGTTAAATCCAAAATTCGGCATATATATAATTCGTTTAAGAAAATATTAATTCAATTAATTTTATTTTCTTAATTTTGGAACTTTTTCGCACTGTTTATTTGTATGTACATTTTTATTGTAAAAGGTGTTACCAATTTATATAAAAAATCATCTATAAAAAAAGTTAAATAGAAAAATATTTTATAAAAAAACAAATGAATTTAAAGGAATTTAATTTATCAAAAAAGTTTGCGGTGCGACTTTTAAATGTTATTTCCGCAGGTGTATTTAGCAAATACAAACTGTCGAGAAGCCGTGACAGATTTTACTTATATAATTTTTTTCACTGAACAGAAATTCGTGGTTGTAAGAGCATTGCAAAAATAAAATATTTTTTCAGTTCAATATAAAAGAAAATATAATATCGGCCTCGGTTTGTTGACAGTCCATGATTGTTAAATGTACTTGCAGGAAGGCATTGCAATTTTTTTTTTTTTGCAATGCCCCTTTCGAGTTACGATTATTTTAAATGCGACCCACAGATTAATAATCTGTTCGATATTTTTTTATTAATTTTCATAGCTTTTTGACAGGTTCGCCTAAGTGGGATGCCATGAATTTTTTATGGCTATTTTTTCGTCGGTCAAAATGGATATAATTTATAAACCAGGAAACTCGGTTGGTAAACTTTTAATCTGAAAATATAAACTGTGCAATGTTAATTGCCATTTAATTGCATAGTTTATATAAAGTATGTTTTGTAATTGGACCCCGTTTCTAAATGACGCCGTGACTCTGATTAACAATGTTAATTACTTTATGCAAAAATGGGAGAAATTTCAAACTCGAATGACTTTTAATATATGCGCGAGGTTAATTGACACTTTGTACGCGTGTATCGATCCGGAGAGCTTAATTCTACAGATGAATGGAGAAGTTTTATTAGTTTCAAACCAAAATAAAAAAAAATTCTTTGACCTCCTTTGTCAGTCGAAAAATTTGCTACTAATTGAAAAATAGAAATATAATTTGTAAATGTTGATAAACTTCGAGCTCTTTCACATAGCTATAAATTACCATTCTAGCTCCCCGTAAACGAATTACACTTCAATCGCCTTTCCTCTTCCACTTCGTTTCATGTGTAAAAGCGTATGCGTGTTCACGCCGTGAAAATTTTAGTCTTAAAAATAAATTGCACATTTGAGTGTACTACGTACGCAAATACACACACATGTAGTAACTATTGACTAAGTAGACAAACACACTTACACACATGTAGTGACTATTGCATACGTAGACAAACACGCATCGCGCTAGAGTAACTCGAGCCCACGCTCTCGGTTTAATCATGGAGAATGTCTTTTAATTGGTATAGAATTAATTGGAATTCGAATCCTCCGCAAAATTGAGCATTGTGTGACACATCTCGTACAATACGCGCTCGTAAATCTAAATACGTAACATAATTCATGTCTCACTGGCGCGGTTACTATTGCTTAATCGATCGGGCAACTGCAGCGAACCGTGAAGTTCTGGTGGAAGCGCCGGGTTACGCCACACTTACGGTCTATTTATGATTTATGAAATACGTTTAGAAAAGTATCATTGACTAAAAATGTTTAATAATAAAAATTTAAAACCCTTCCTTGCCGCGGAAACATTAAATAAAGACGAAACACAGCCCGAATTTATGAATATTCAATCTGTTCGTAACTTCACAAAATGAAGTCTTAGTTATTTATTTATTTCCCAACAGAAAAAAACATCCAGTTACAGGGAAAAATCAAATTAAAACTAATTTAACAATAAAAAGAAAAATTATAAAATTATGTCGAAATAAAGGCTATTGCATGTTTAAACTTAAACTAAAAAACAATCGTTTCAATTATATATTGTTATCTAAACTACTCACATATGTTTATTATAACGGAAAACAATTTGATGCCGCAGGTTGGAAAGTAAACTGCTTTCGGTAATAATAACGTTAATTACTTGCATGTAACCCCGGAACCAAAGTTGGCGCACGTAAACTTATATAACTATTAAGTGATCCGCAACTCGCCCCCAACATTCCGCATCCTCAACGCTCGGTTATATAAGGCCCTAATAAATGGGCATAATTCAGCATCGCATGCTCCCGTAATAAAGGTCCTCGAACACGCAAACTTTAATCCAGATAATGCAGTGTGGCCCCAGCTCTTACTTCACTTCGGGAATGTCAGTGCGGAATGTAATTAAGAAATTAGGTTTAAAATAACGACAATATCTAGATGAGTTTTGTGTGTGGGGGGGGGGGGGGGGATCTTAAATAGGGCAAGGGAATATGAATAGCGAATAGGGTATGATGATGATGCAGATACCGAACCGGTTTCCCAAGTTATAATAAGGGCGGAAGTTAGAGCGTAGTTGATTTGATTAAATGACGTGCTGTTCGGGATGGATTTTGAAGGGATTTCATTAATTTAGCGTGAGGTCAAATATTTTGCTATTGGAAAACTCAAATAAATAATAACCAAGTGGAAGATTGTTGTGAAAAGGTTTGCAATAACTGATTATAAAATAAATACTTAATTAGTGTGTTGGAAACACCAGTAGGGCGACATCTACCGTCTTATTTTATTTTTTTTATTTATTCAAGTTAAAAAAATCAAAGAGTGTTGAGTTAAAAAAGGGCGCTACATTTGAACCCCTAATACGTTCGCGGCCATTAGTCATGAAAAACAAGTGCGAAAAGAAAATTTTAGGATGTCTGGCAAGAAAACGGTGGACGCAATAGACGAGAAGGTCATGTTAATACCATCAATTAAGATTAGAGGCCAGATAAAAATGATTTATTGTTCTATTTTCGTGTTTGCCCGGCGCATCCACCATTTCTTTATTACAGCGCGAATCTGTCGAAAACCTTAATATTGCATGAAGGTCCACAAATCAATCAATATTTTTCGATGCCGATGTAATAAAAATGTTTATTGCTGGGTAGTTTGCAGGTGGATATCCCAAATTTTCTCGACAGGAGTTGATGGCTATAATTGCTATTGTTATAAAAAATTAAACCTATTCATTTGGGATATGTTCCTTTAACCGTTTTGGCCCTAAATTTATATTTTTCGATACCGACGTGATGAAAATGTTTATTGCTGGGTAGTTTGCAGGTGGATATCCCAGATTTTCTCGACAGGAGTTGACAGCTATAGTTGCTATTGTTATAAAAAAATAAAAATTATTCATTTAGGATTTGTACCTTTAGCCGTTTTGGCCCTAAATTTATATTTTTCGATACCGATGTGATGAAAATGTTTATTCCTGGGTAGTTTGCAGGTGGATATCCCAAATTTTCTCGACAGGAGTTGATAGCTATAGTTGCAATTGTTATAAAAAAATAAAAATTATTCATTTACGATATGTACCTTTAGCTGTTTTGGCCCTAAATTTAAATTTTTCGATACCGATGTGATGAAAATGTTTATTGCTGGGTAGTTTGCAGGTGGATATCCTAGATTTTCTCGACAGAAGTTGATAGCTATAGTTGCTATTGTTATAAAAAAATTAAAACTATTCATTTGGGATTTGTACCTTTAGCCGTTTTGGCCCTAAATTTATATTTTTCGATTTCGATGTGATGAAAATGTTTATTGCTGAGCAGTTTGCAGGTGGATATCCCAGATTTTCTCGTCAGGAGTTGATAGCTATAGTTGCAATTGTTATAAAAAAATAAAAATTATTCATTTACGATATGTACCTTTAGCTGTTTTGGCCCTAAATTTAAATTTTTCGATACCGATGTGATGAAAATGTTTATTGCTGGGTAGTTTGCAGGTGGATATCCCAGATTTTCTCGTCAGGAGTTGATAGCTACAGTTGCTATTGTTATAAAAAAATAAAAAATATTCATTTGCGATATGTACCTTTAGCCGTTTTGGCCCTAAATTTAAATTTTTCGATAGCGATGTGATGAAAGTGTTTATTGCTGCGTAGTTTGCAGGTGGATATCCCAGATTTTCTCGTCAGGAGTTGATAGCTACAGTTGCTATTGTTATAAAAAAATAAAAAATATTCATTTGCGATATGTACCTTTAGCCGTTTTGGCCCTAAATTTAAATTTTTCGATAGCGATGTGATGAAAGTGTTTATTGCTGCGTAGTTTGCAGGTGGATATCTCAGATTTTCTCGTCAGGAGTTGATAGCTATAGTTGCTATTGTTATAAAAAAATAAAAAATATTCATTTGCGATATGTAGCTTTAGCCGTTTTGGCCCTAAATTTATATTTTTCGATACCGATGTGATGAAAATGTTTATTGCTGGGTAGTTTTCAGGTGGATATCCCAGATTTTCTCGAAAGGAGTTGATAGCTACAGTTGCTATTGTTATAAAAAAATAAAAAATATTCATTTGCGATATGTACCTTTAGCCGTTTTGGCCCTAAATTTAAATTTTTCGATAGCGATGTGATGAAAGTGTTTATTGCTGCGTAGTTTGCAGGTGGATATCCCAGATTTTCTCGTCAGGAGTTGATAGCTACAGTTGCTATTGTTATAAAAAAATAAAAAATATTCATTTGCGATATGTACCTTTAGCCGTTTTGGCCCTAAATTTAAATTTTTCGATAGCGATGTGATGAAAGTGTTTATTGCTGCGTAGTTTGCAGGTGGATATCCCAGATTTTCTCGTCAGGAGTTGATAGCTACAGTTGCTATTGTTATAAAAAAATAAAAAATATTTATTTGCGATATGTACCTTTAGCCGTTTTGGCCCTAAATTTAAATTTTTCGATAGCGATGTGATGAAAGTGTTTATTGCTGCGTAGTTTGCAGGTGGATATCCCAGATTTTCTCGTCAGGAGTTGATAGCTACAGTTGCTATTGTTATAAAAAAATAAAAAATATTCATTTGCGATATGTACCTTTAGCCGTTTTGGCCCTAAATTTAAATTTTTCGATAGCGATGTGATGAAAGTGTTTATTGCTGCGTAGTTTGCAGGTGGATATCCCAGATTTTCTCGTCAGGAGTTGATAGCTACAGTTGCTATTGTTATAAAAAAATAAAAAATATTCATTTGCGATATGTACCTTTAGCCGTTTTGGCCCTAAATTTAAATTTTTCGATAGCGATGTGATGAAAGTGTTTATTGCTGCGTAGTTTGCAGGTGGATATCTCAGATTTTCTCGTCAGGACTTGATAGCTATAGTTGCTATTGTTATAAAAAAATAAAAAATATTCATTTGCGATATGTAGCTTTAGCCGTTTTGGCCCTAAATTTATATTTTTCGATACCGATGTGATGAAAATGTTTATTGCTGGGTAGTTTTCAGGTGGATATCCCAGATTTTCTCGAAAGGAGTTGATAGCTACAGTTGCTATTGTTATAAAAAAATAAAAATTATTCATTTGGGATTTGTACCTTTTGCCATTTTGGCCCTAAATTTATATTTTTCGATACCGATGTGATGAAAATGTTTATTGCTGGGTAGTTTGCAGGTGGATATCCCTGATTTTCTCGACGGGAGTTGATAGCTTTAGTTGCTATTGTTATAAAAAAATAAAAATTATTCATTTACGATATGTACCTTTAGCCGTTTTGGCCCTAAATTTAAATTTTTCGTTACCGATGTGATGAAAATGTTTATTTCCGGGTAGTTTGCAGGTGGATATCCCAGATTTTCCGCGGCGTCGACAATGTCCTTTTTCTTCAGATATGTTTACTTTCCAAACACACCTTTCCTAGTTTCCAGCTCAACAACATCAATCACACCCCATTACGTCCGCCCTCGGGCTACAATCTAATCCACGGCGAATAGATAAACCCCGACACCCCCCTCGCATTGTCCGTTCGCGACTTATCTAAGTAGAATGGACAAACTTATAAAGCACCCGAAAACTTTCCCCAAGTTTAAGAGCCGTGTCGGAGTGGCCTTGTCCCGACTTTTATCAAGGGTGACAATCCTTGTTTTGTTTTACGATTCGCCGAGAATGCGTGTATGTGTGTATTATCCCGGAAAATTCTCGGTATTAGTGTATTATCTCGATGTTATTCCGGCAACCGCCGACGCGATTAAATTCTATTTCCATCGGGGGCTGCGGCGGCAATTACCAGCGATTCAATGTGATTGCGGGTTGCAATCAGGGATAGCTTAAAAATAGTATTATCGCACCATCAGGAAAGGATAATTAATAAACGCCATCAATTAACGTAAATGGAGTGGCTGGGGGTTCGGAAATAGCTGTGAATTTATGTTAAGTGCTTGCGCGTCGAACGTTATAAATTAATTGCTGTGATTCATTCCCGATGGTTTTGCTGAAACGAGAACTCGAGATGTATTAAGTGTTCATTGTTTGCGCGACAAATAAATCTAGCGCAAACCATATATTTTGAACTACAGTTTACACTCTTTACAAATTTTTAAAATATCTAGTTACTAGAGATGGGCAAAACTGCTACTTTTGATTCACGTTGCTACCCGTGATTGCTACTTTTTAATAACAGTGATTTGAAACTGTGACTATGATCACATCGCAAAAAAAAATATAAAAAACGCAGGAAAAATTCCATAAAAAATCATCCTCAATGTCCGAAGTAGCGCTTAATCAAAATCAATTTGGTTTTCGTGAATTCAACAATTTTCAATAGAGATATGATTTTCTGAAAATTTTCGTTTCAATTTTTTGAGCACCTGAACAAAAACATCATAGAGAAAAATATAAAAATCGCAGGAAAAATTTCATAAAAATTCAGCCTCAATGTCCGAAGTATCGCTTATTCAAAATTTGTTTGGTTTTTGCAAATTCAACAATTTTTAATAGAGATATGGATTTTTGAAAATTTTCGTTTGAATTTTTTAAGCACCTGAACAAAAACATCGCAGAAAAAAATATAAAAAATGCTGAAAAATTCCAGAAAAAATCATTTTCAATGGCCGAAGTATTGCTTATTCAAAATCAATTTGATTTTTGTAAATCTAACAATTTTTAATACAGATTTGGATTTTTGAAAATTTTTGTTTAAATATTTTGAGCGCCTGAACAAAAACATAGCAGAAAAAAATATAAAAAAACGCAGGAAAAATTCCATAAAAAAATCATCCTCAATGGCCGTAGTATCGCTTATTTCAAATCAATTTAGTTTTTGTAAAATCAACAATTTTTAATTAAGATATGGATTTTTGAAAATTTTCGTTTAAATTTTTTGAGCACCTGAACAAAAACATCGCAGAAAAAAATATAGAAAACGCAGGAAAAATTCCATAAAAAATCATCCTCAATGGCCGAAGTGTCGCTTATCCAAAATCAATTTGGTTTTTGTAAATTCAACAATTTTCAATAGATATGCGGATTTTTGAAAATTTTCGTTTAAATTTTTTGAGCACCTGAACAAAAACATAGCAGAAAAAAATATAAAAACGCAGGAAAAATTCCATAAAAAATCATCCTCAATGGCCGAAGCATCGCTTATTCAAAATCAATTTGGTTTTTGTCAATTCAACAATTTTCAATAGAGATATGGATTTTTGAAAATTTTCGTTTAAATTTTTTGAACATAAAAAACTCAGGAAAAATTCCATAAAAAAACATCCTCAATAGCCGAACTGTCGCTTATTCAAAATCAATTTGGTTTTTGTAAATTCAATAATTTTCAATAGATATGGATTTTTGAAAATGTTCGTTTAAATTTTTTGAGCACCTGAACGAAAGCATCGCAGAAAAAAATATAAAAAGCGCAGGAAAAAATCCATAAAAATCATCCTCAATGACAGAGGTGTCGCTTATTTAAAATCAATTTGATTTTTGTAAATTCAACAATTTTTAATAGAGATATGGATTTTGGAAAATTTTCGTTTAAATTTTTTGAGCACCTGAACAAAAACATCGCAGAAAAAAATATAAAAAACGCAGGAAAAATTCCAAAAAATCATCCTCAATGGCCGAAGTATCGCTTATTCAAAATCAATTTGGTTTTTGTAAATTCGACCATTTTTAATCGAGATATGGATTTTTGAAAATTTCCGTTTAAATTTTTTGAGCACCTGAACGAAAACATCGCAGAAAAAAAATATAAAAAACGCTGGAAAAAATCATAAAAAATCATCCTCAATGGCCGAAGTGTCGCTTATTCAAAATCAATTTAGTTTTTGTAAATTCAACAATTTTTAATTAAGAAATGGATTTTTGAACATTTTCGTTTAAATTTTTTGAGCGCCAGAACAAAAACATCGCAGAAAAAAATATAAAAAACGCTGAAAAAATTCCAGAAAAAATCATTTTCAATGGCCGAAGTATCGCTTATTTCAAATCAATTTAGTTTTTGTAAATTCAACAATTTTTAATTGAGATACGGATTTTTGAAAATTTTCGTTTAAATTTTTTGAGCACCTGAACAAAAACATGTCAAAAAAAATATAAAAAACGCAGGAAAAATTTAATATAAAAACATCCTCAATTGCCGAACTGTCGTTTATTCAAAATCAATTTAGTTTTTGTGAATTCAACAATTTTTAATTGAGATACGGATTTTTGAAAATTTTCGTTTAAATTTTTTGAGCACCTGAACAAAAACATCGCAGAAAAAAATATAAAAAACGCTGGAAAATTCCATGAGAAATCATTCTCAATGGCCGAAGTATCGATTATTCAAAATCAATTTGGTTTTTGTAAATTCAACCATTTTTAATCGAGATATGGATTTTTGAAAATTTCCGTGTAAATTTTTTGAGCACTTAACAAAAACATAGCAGAAAAAAATATAAAAAACGCAAGTAAAATTCCGTAAAAAATCATCCTCAATGTCCGAAGTACTGCTTATTCAAAATCAATTTGGTTTTTGTAAATTCAACCATTTTCAATAGAGATATGAATTTTTGAAAATTTTAATTTTAATTTTTTGAACATCTGAACAAAAACATCGCAGAAAAAAATATAAAAAACGCAAGAAAAATTCCGTAAAAAATCATCCTCAATGTCCGAAGTACTGCTTATTCAAAATCAATTTGGTTTTTGTAAATTCAACAATTTTCAATAGAGATATGGATTTTTGAAAATTTTAATTTTAATTTTTTGAACATCTGAACAAAAACATCGCAGAAAAAAATACAAAAAACGCAGGAAAAAATTCATTAAAAATCATCCTTAATGGCTGAAGTGTCGCTTATTCAAAATCAATTTGTTTTTTGTAAATTCAACAATTTTCAATAAAGATATGAATTTTTGAACATTTTCGTTTAAATTTTTTGAGCACCTGAACAAAAACATCTCAGAAAAAAATATAAAAAACACAGGAAAAATTCCATAAAAAATCATCCCCAATGGCCGAAGTGTGGCTTATTCAAAATCAATTTGGTGTTTGTAAATTCAACAATTTTTAATAGAAATATGCACCATGCCCCGGTAACATGTAAAAAATTATTGATATTGTTATATTTGTCGCTAGAATTGTCGGTTGGATTGTGCACCGTTAAGACAATAGAGGTCGCCTTAATACTGTATCTATCGATTTAAAATAAATTTAATTTATATATTACAGTGTGGTGTGTAGTAATCATCATTTGCATTAATTGGATTGAATAGCTCCCGGATTTCATTTTTGTGGGTTCGTTTCAAAACCAAAGCAGGAAACATGAGAAATTATGGATGAATGAACAGAGTTTTAACCTTACAAATTAATTTATACTCATAATTGCAAGGATGAATGAATACATCCGCCGCTATCTTTGGTGGATGCGCCGGGCAGATTCCATTATTCCTTTATCTAAAAACATTGCAATGTTTAGACGGTATACATTGTAAATGAAAATTCAAGCTTTGAATCACGTTCAGCATTTACCGACAATACGTTGTTGTTGTGCGGGGAAGTTATTCTTCCATTGAAAGCGATTGTACACGACAAAACCCGACCTCCATTCAAAGTATTATTTATTACTTTTAATTCACGTTATGGAAAGTGCTTGTGTACTCTAGTAACCTCTTCTGGTCACTCGCATCCTAACTTATAGGTCTCGACCGAAGTTGAGAATCATGCGAAAAGTTTTCGACTACTTCACGAGTTTGTGTGTGCTGTGAGCGGGGCGAGGGTTGATGAAATATTACACTTGAATAAGTTTTGGAAAATCTAGATACTTTCGGTATCTCTTGGAAGAAGTTGTTATTAATGACAGTTTGGGATTGTTTTGTTGACAGAAAAGATAAATCAAGTGGATACACAACTAATTTTAAATTTGGATTAAAAAGGAAAATCGATTTCATTCTCTAATTAGCAATGTCACATATGTATAAATTATGGTCGTCAAAATCATAATTAATGGCGCGTCAGTTTTACACTTTTTATTACTGTCAATGATTTACCGCGTTTTGGATTTTTTTTTATAAAAATAACACGCGAGTTTCCTTGACCTCCGCCCAAGGTCAGCGAGATTCTTAGATGCTGCAAGTTTTATGGAACGTCGTTCCGTTGTAACAGAAATCGTTCGCACCCTCGGTGGTAATGTTGTGGGGAAAACTCACAAGCGGTTGATGGGATTACGTTTCGAGGAAAAATAATCCCTTTGTTTTCATGCAGAGAGTTATTTTTTTTTCTGCCGTGCAGCGTGTAATCTCTATTACGAATTCACATCCGATCTCCAATTTAGAACTTGCTCTCCAACTTTTAATTAAAAACGTCATGAGTCATGAAACCCGGGGAAAATGAAGCTCTCGGTTTTACGACGTTCGAGCTTTTTAGGGAGAGCAACAGGGGTTTTCAGCGCCGCGGAAACCGTTAAAGTTTCGACGTTTCAAAAGAGGTATTATTCCGGCTGTCCTTCAATGCGCGGAGATTAAATTCGTTTGAAATTGCGAAAAGTTTACAAAGTATCCGTCTTATAAGAAAATTTTGTTTTCGGCGATTAAACGTTTTACGCCAAAAGAAGATCCCTTAGATGTAATCAAAACAAGGTAACAAAAAAAAATGGCAACCTTGACCGACGGAAATATCTCTAATCCCCGATTTCCCGGCGCATCCACCAGAAATAGCCGTTCTGAATTTTTTAGTTTATTTATGCGATGCTAAGTCTATTAAACAAATTACAACTGTCAAAAAGCCTTAAAATGTTAAGGATAATTTATTTAAAAATATCGAACAGTATTGATCGGCGTTAAATCTTTCGATAAACTTATGGTTTCTTGAAAAAATTAAGAAAATGCTAACTTAAAATTTGAAAATGATCGCAACTCAAGTCACTAAAAAATCAAGTATGACTATTTTATTTAAAGTTCCAAAATGTATCACCATCAATCAATTGATAAACTTATGCATGATTTTACTCTAAAATAATTACGGAAGCAAATACTTACATACTAAAAATTTACCATTGGAATTCACCACCCTGTATAAATGCTAAACACCGTGGGGCGAGACCAATTTCACCGCGAGGAAACTCGATGAATAATGCACGAAATATTCTCAATAACAATATACGCATGCAGAAACAATCGATGCAGAATTTATACGGTCGGGTTTCTGGTGTTATTAATTTTTAATATCCCGACGACTAAAAGTTTTATTATTTTTATTTCCTGCAAAAGTTTCAGGTCGAAAAGGGTGGACATGTTTTAATGCATGAGGTACTTTAAGAAACCCATTTTCTCGATGGAATAATGTTGTGGCGTGAGTATTCCACGTTTAGTACATAGTAATAACGCGAAGCTTATATTCCCTATAGGAGGCGACCGTTTGAAATGGAAGTGAACCGCAGATGGCGCTCGAATAAAACGATGCATTACTTTAATCGGTCTTATGAGACGTTCCAGTAATCGTACAAAAAAAATGGTCGTTACAATCAATTTGTGCATGATCAAAATCGATCAGCGCGTTTTCAAAGTATGATTCCCGCACCGAAGTCCAAAATTAAGAAAATGCCAAATTTCAACATTTTCTCGTAATTGTAGAAAAAACTGTCATTACACTTTTTTATAGGCAATCAATTTGTGCGCGTTTTAACGTTTGAATGATTAAAATCGATCAACGCGTTTCCGAATTATCAACTTGTAAACATTTTGATTCCCGCGCCGAAGTCCAAAATTAAGAAAATGCCAACTTTCAACATTTTCCCGTAATTGTAGAAAAAAATGTCATTATACTTTTTCATTGGTAATCAATTTGTGCGCGTTTTAACGTTTGAATGATTAAAATCGATCAACGCGTTTCCAAATTATCAACTTGCAAAAATTTTGATTCCCGCGCCGAAATCCAAAATTAAGAAAATGCCAACTTTCAACATTTTCCCGTAATTGTAGAAAAAAATGTCATTATACTTTTTCATTGGTAATCAATTTGTGCGCGTTTTAACGTTTGAATGATTAAAATCGATCAACGCGTTTCGAAATTATCAACTTGCAAAAATTTTGATTCCGCGCCGAAGTCCAAAATTAAGAAAATGTCAACTTTCGACATTTTCCCGTAATTGTAGAAAAAATTGTCATTACACTTTTTCATAGGGAATCAATTTGTGAGCGTTTTAACGTTTGAATGATTAAAAACGACCAACGCGTTTCCAAATTATCAACTTGCAAAAATTTTGATTCCGCGCCGATGTCCAAAATTAAGAAAATGCCAACTTTCGACATTTTCCCGTAATTGTAGAAAAAACTGTCATTACACTTTTTCATAGGCGATTAATTTGTGGGCGTTTTAACGTTTGAATGATTAAAATCGATCAACGCGTTTCGAAATTATCAACTTGCAAAACTTTTGATTCCCGCGCCGAAGTCCAAAATTAAGAAAATGCCAACTTTCAACATTTTCCCGTAATTGTAGAAAAAACTGTCATTACACTTTTTCATAGGCGATTAATTTGTGCGCGTTTTAACGTTTGAATGATTAAAATCGATCAACGCGTTTCCAAATTATCAACGTGCAAAAATTTTGATTCCCGCGCCGAAGTCCAAAATTTAGAAAATGTCAACTTTCGACATTTTCCCGTAATTGTAGAAAAAACTGTCATGACTCTTTTTCATAGGCAATTAATTTGTGCGCGTTTTAACGTTTGAATGATTAAAATCGACCAACGCGTTTCGAAATTATCAACTTGCAAAAATTTTGATTCCGCGCCGAAGTCCAAAATTTAGAAAATGTCAACTTTCGACATTTTCCCGTAATTGTAGAAAAAACTGTCATTACTCTTTTTCATAGGCAATTAATTTGTGCGCGTTTTAACGTTTGAATGATTAAAATCGATCAACGCGTTTCCGAATTATCAACTTGTAAACATTTTGATTCCCGCGCCGAAGTCCAAAATTAAGAAAATGCCAACTTTCAACATTTTCCCGTAATTGTAGAAAAAACTGTCATTACACTTTTTCATAGGCGATTAATTTGTGCGCGTTTTAACGTTTGAATGATTAAAATCGATCAACGCGTTTCCAAATTATCAACTTGCAAAAATTTTGATTCCCGCGCCGAAGTCCAAAATTTAGAAAATGTCAACTTTCGACATTTTCCCGTAATTGTAGAAAAAACTGTCATGACTCTTTTTCATAGGCAATTAATTTGTGCGCGTTTTAACGTTTGAATGATTAAAATCGATCAACGCGTTTCCAAATTATCAACTTGCAAAAATTTTGATTCCGTACCGAAGTCCAAAATTAAGAAAATGCCAACTTTCAGCATTTTCCCGTAATTGTAGAAAAAACTGCCATTACACTTTTTCATAGGCGATTAATTTGTGCGCGTTTTAACGTTTGAATGATTAAAATCGATCAACGCGTTTCCAAATTATCAACGTGCAAAAATTTTGATTCCCGCGCTGAAGTCCAAAATTAAGAAAATGCCAACTTTCAACATTTTCCCGTAATTGTAGAAAAAAATGTCATTATACTTTTTCATTGGTAATCAATTTGTGCGCGTTTTAACGTTTGAATGATTAAAATCGATCAACGCGTTTCCGAATTATCAACTTGCAAAAATTTTGATTCCGTACCGAAGTCCAAAATTAAGAAAATGCCAACTTTCGACATTTTCCCGTAATTGTAGAAAAAACTGTCATTACACTTTTTCATAGGGAATCAATTTGTGCGCGTTTTAACGTTTGAATGATTAAAATCGATCAACGCGTTTCGAAATTATCAACTTGCAAAAATTTTGATTCCGCGCCGAAGTCCAAAATTTAGAAAATGTCAACTTTCGACATTTTCCCGTAGTTGTAGAAGAAACTGTCATTACTCTTTTTCATAGGCAATTAATTTGTGCGCGTTTTAACGTTTGAATGATTAAAATCGATCAACGCGTTTCCGAATTATCAACTTGCAAATATTTTGATTTCCGCGCCGAAGTCCAAAATTAAGAAAATGCCAACTTTCGACATTTTCCCGTAATTGTAGAAAAAACTGTCATTACACTTTTTCATAGGGAATCAATTTGTGCGCGTTTTAACGTTTGAATGATTAAAATCGATCAACGCGTTTCGAAATTATCAACTTGCAAAAATTTTGATTCCGCGCCGAAGTCCAAAATTTAGAAAATGTCAACTTTCGACATTTTCCCGTAATTGTAGAAAAAACTGCCATTACACTTTTTCATAGGGAATCAATTTGTGCGCGTTTTAACGTTTGAATGATTAAAATCGATCAACGCGTTTCGAAATTATCAACTTGCAAAACTTTTGATTCCCGCGCCGAAGTCCAAAATTTAGAAAATGTCAACTTTCGACATTTTCCCGTAATTGTAGAAAAAACTGTCATGACTCTTTTTCATAGGCAATTAATTTGTGCGCGTTTTAACGTTTGAATGATTAAAATCGATCAACGCGTTTCCAAATTATCAACTTGCAAAAATTTTGATTCCGTACCGAAGTCCAAAATTAAGAAAATGCCAACTTTCAGCATTTTCCCGTAATTGTAGAAAAAACTGCCATTACACTTTTTCATAGGCGATTAATTTGTGCGCGTTTTAACGTTTGAATGATTAAAATCGATCAACGCGTTTCCAAATTATCAACGTGCAAAAATTTTGATTCCCGCGCTGAAGTCCAAAATTAAGAAAATGCCAACTTTCAACATTTTCCCGTAATTGTAGAAAAAAATGTCATTATACTTTTTCATTGGTAATCAATTTGTGCGCGTTTTAACGTTTGAATGATTAAAATCGATCAACGCGTTTCCGAATTATCAACTTGCAAAAATTTTGATTCCGTACCGAAGTCCAAAATTAAGAAAATGCCAACTTTCAGCATTTTCCCGTAATTGTAGAAAAAACTGCCATTACACTTTTTCATAGGCAATTAATTTGTGCGCGTTTTAACGTTTGAATGATTAAAATCGATCAACGCGTTTCCAAATTATCAACTTGCAAAAATTTTGATTCCGTACCGAAGTCCAAAATTAAGAAAATGCCAACTTTCAGCATTTTCCCGTAATTGTAGAAAAAACTGCCATTACACTTTTTCATAGGCGATTAATTTGTGCGCGTTTTAACGTTTGAATGATTAAAATCGATCAACGCGTTTCCGAATTATCAACTTGCAAATATTTTGATTTCCGCGCCGAAGTCCAAAATTAAGAAAATGCCAACTTTCAACATTTTCCCGTAATTGTAGAAAAAACTGCCATTACACTTTTTCATAGGCGATTAATTTGTGCGCGTTTTAACGTTTGAATGATTAAAATCGATCAACGCGTTTCCGAATTATCAACTTGCAAATATTTTGATTTCCGCGCCGAAGTCCAAAATTAAGAAAATGCCAACTTTCAACATTTTCCCGTAATTGTAGAAAAAAATGTCATTATACTTTTTCATTGGTAATCAATTTGTGCGCGTTTTAACGTTTGAATGATTAAAATCGATCAACGCGTTTCCGAATTATCAACTTGCAAAAATTTTGATTCCGTACCGAAGTCCAAAATTAAGAAAATGCCAACTTTCAGCATTTTCCCGTAATTGTAGAAAAAACTGCCATTACACTTTTTCATAGGCGATTAATTTGTGCGCGTTTTAACGTTTGAATGATTAAAATCGATCAACGCGTTTCCGAATTATCAACTTGCAAAAATTTTGATTTCCGCGCCGAAGTCCAAAATTAAGAAAATGCCAACTTTCAACATTTTCCCGTAATTGCAGAAAAAAATGTCATTATACTTTTTCATTGGTAATCAATTTGTGCGCGTTTTAACGTTTGAATGATTAAAATCGATCAACGCGTTTCCGAATTATCAACTTGCAAAAATTTTGATTCCGTACCGAAGTCCAAAATTAAGAAAATGCCAACTTTCAGCATTTTCCCGTAATTGTAGAAAAAACTGCCATTACACTTTTTCATAGGCAATTAATTTGTGCGCGTTTTAACGTTTGAATGATTAAAATCGATCAACGCGTTTCCAAATTATCAACTTGCAAAAATTTTGATTCCGTACCGAAGTCCAAAATTAAGAAAATGCCAACTTTCAGCATTTTCCCGTAATTGTAGAAAAAACTGCCATTACACTTTTTCATAGGCGATTAATTTGTGCGCGTTTTAACGTTTGAATGATTAAAATCGATCAACGCGTTTCCAAATTATCAACGTGCAAAAATTTTGATTCCCGCGCTGAAGTCCAAAATTAAGAAAATGCCAACTTTCAACATTTTCCCGTAATTGTAGAAAAAACTGTCATTACACTTTTTCATAGGGAATCAATTTGTGCGCGTTTTAACGTTTGAATGATTAAAATCGATCAACGCGTTTCGAAATTATCAACTTGCAAAAATTTTGATTCCGCGCCGAAGTCCAAAATTTAGAAAATGTCAACTTTCGACATTTTCCCGTAGTTGTAGAAGAAACTGTCATTACTCTTTTTCATAGGCAATTAATTTGTGCGCGTTTTAACGTTTGAATGATTAAAATCGATCAACGCGTTTCCGAATTATCAACTTGCAAATATTTTGATTTCCGCGCCGAAGTCCAAAATTAAGAAAATGCCAACTTTCGACATTTTCCCGTAATTGTAGAAAAAACTGTCATTACACTTTTTCATAGGGAATCAATTTGTGCGCGTTTTAACGTTTGAATGATTAAAATCGATCAACGCGTTTCGAAATTATCAACTTGCAAAAATTTTGATTCCGCGCCGAAGTCCAAAATTTAGAAAATGTCAACTTTCGACATTTTCCCGTAATTGTAGAAAAAACTGCCATTACACTTTTTCATAGGGAATCAATTTGTGCGCGTTTTAACGTTTGAATGATTAAAATCGATCAACGCGTTTCGAAATTATCAACTTGCAAAACTTTTGATTCCCGCGCCGAAGTCCAAAATTTAGAAAATGTCAACTTTCGACATTTTCCCGTAATTGTAGAAAAAACTGTCATGACTCTTTTTCATAGGCAATTAATTTGTGCGCGTTTTAACGTTTGAATGATTAAAATCGATCAACGCGTTTCCAAATTATCAACGTGCAAAAATTTTGATTCCCGCGCTGAAGTCCAAAATTAAGAAAATGCCAACTTTCAACATTTTCCCGTAATTGTAGAAAAAAATGTCATTATACTTTTTCATTGGTAATCAATTTGTGCGCGTTTTAACGTTTGAATGATTAAAATCGATCAACGCGTTTCCGAATTATCAACTTGCAAAAATTTTGATTCCGTACCGAAGTCCAAAATTAAGAAAATGCCAACTTTCAGCATTTTCCCGTAATTGTAGAAAAAACTGCCATTACACTTTTTCATAGGCAATTAATTTGTGCGCGTTTTAACGTTTGAATGATTAAAATCGATCAACGCGTTTCCAAATTATCAACTTGCAAAAATTTTGATTCCGTACCGAAGTCCAAAATTAAGAAAATGCCAACTTTCAGCATTTTCCCGTAATTGTAGAAAAAACTGCCATTACACTTTTTCATAGGCGATTAATTTGTGCGCGTTTTAACGTTTGAATGATTAAAATCGATCAACGCGTTTCCGAATTATCAACTTGCAAATATTTTGATTTCCGCGCCGAAGTCCAAAATTAAGAAAATGCCAACTTTCAACATTTTCCCGTAATTGTAGAAAAAAATGTCATTATACTTTTTCATTGGTAATCAATTTGTGCGCGTTTTAACGTTTGAATGATTAAAATCGATCAACGCGTTTCCGAATTATCAACTTGCAAAAATTTTGATTCCGTACCGAAGTCCAAAATTAAGAAAATGCCAACTTTCAGCATTTTCCCGTAATTGTAGAAAAAACTGCCATTACACTTTTTCATAGGCAATTAATTTGTGCGCGTTTTAACGTTTGAATGATTAAAATCGATCAACGCGTTTCCAAATTATCAACTTGCAAAAATTTTGATTCCGCGCCGAAGTCCAAAATTAAGAAAATGCCAACTTTCAGCATTTTCCCGTAATTGTAGAAAAAACTGCCATTACACTTTTTCATAGGCGATTAATTTGTGCGCGTTTTAACGTTTGAATGATTAAAATCGATCAACGCGTTTCCAAATTATCAACGTGCAAAAATTTTGATTCCCGCGCTGAAGTCCAAAATTAAGAAAATGCCAACTTTCAACATTTTCCCGTAATTGTAGAAAAAAATGTCATTATACTTTTTCATTGGTAATCAATTTGTGCGCGTTTTAACGTTTGAATGATTAAAATCGATCAACGCGTTTCCGAATTATCAACTTGCAAAAATTTTGATTTCCGCGCCGAAGTCCAAAATTAAGAAAATGCCAACTTTCGACATTTTCCTGTAATTGTAGAAAAAACTGTCATTACACTTTTTCATAGGCAATCAATCTGTGCGTGTTTTAACGTTTGAATGATTAAAATCGATCAACGCGTTTCCAAATTATCAACTTGCAAAAATTTTGATTCCGCGCTGAAGTCCAAAATTAAGAAAATGCCAACTTTCAGCATTTTCCCGTAATTGTAGAAAAAACTGTCATTACACTTTTTCATAGGCAATCAATTTGTGCGCGTTTTAACGTTTGAATGATTAAAATCGATCAACGCGTTTCGAAATTATCAACTTGCAAAAATTTTGATTCCGCGCCGAAGTCCAAAATTAAGAAAATGTCAACTTTCGACATTTTCCCGTAATTGTAGAAAAAAATGTCATTACACTTTTTCATTGGTAATCAATTTGTGCGCGTTTTAACGTTTGAATGATTAAAATCGATCAACGCGTTTCGAAATTATCAACTTGCAAAAATTTTGATTCCGCGCCGAAGTCCAAAATTAAGAAAATGTCAACTTTCGACATTTTCCCGTAATTGTAGAAAAAACTGTCACTACACTATTTCATAGGCAATCAATTTGTGCGCGTTTTAACGTTTGAATGATTAAAATCGATCAACGCGTTTCCAAATTATCAACTTGCAAAAATTTTGATTCCGCGCTAAAGTCCAAAATTAAGAAAATGTCAACTTTCGACATTTTCCCGTAATTGTAGAAAAAATTGTCATTACACTTTTTCATAGGGAATCAATTTGAGCGCGTTTTAACGTTTGAATGATCAAAATCGATCAACGCGCTTTCAAATTATCAACTTGCAAAATTTTGATTCCGCGCCGAAGTCCAAAATTAAGAAAATGCCAACTTTCAACATTTTCCCGTAATTGTAGAAAAAACTGTCATGACACTTTTTCATAGGCAATCAATTTGTGCGCGTTTTAACGTTTGAATGATTAAAATCGATCAACGCGTTTCCAAATTATCGACTTGCAAAAATTTTGATTCCGCGCTGAAGTCCAAAATTAAGAAAATGACAACTTTCGACATTTTCCCGTAATTGTAGAAAAAACTGTCATTACACTTTTTCACGGGCAATCAATTTGTGGGCGTTTTAACGTTTGAATGATTAAAATCGATCAACGCGTTTCCAAATTATCAACTTGCAAAAATTTTGATTCCGCGCTGAAGTCCAAAATTAAGAAAATGCCAACTTTCAACATTTTCCCGTAATTGTAGAAAAAATTGTCATTACACTATTTCATCGGCAATCAATTTGTGCGCGTTTTAACGTTTGAATGATTAAAATCGATCAACGCGTTTCCAAATTATCAACTTGCAAAAATTTTGATTCCGCGCTGAAGTCCAAAATTAAGAAAATGTCAACTTTCGACATTTTCCCGTAATTGTAGAAAAAATTGTAATTACACTTTTTCATAGGCAATCAATTTGTGCGCGTTTTAACGTTTGAATGATTAAAATCGAGCAACGCGTTTCCAAATTACCAACTTGCAAAAATTTTGATTCCCGCGCCGAAGTCCAAAATTAAGAAAATGACAACTTTCAACATTTTCCCGTAATAATAGAAAAAAAAGTCATTACACTTTTTCATGGGGAATCAATTTGTGCGTGTTTTAACGTTTGAATGATTAAAATCGAGCAACGCGTTTCCGAATTATCAACTTGCAAAAATTTTGATTCGCGCGCCGAAGTCCAAAATTAAGAAAATGCCAACTTTCAACATTTTCCCGTAATTGTAGAAAAAAATATCATTACACTTTTTCATTGGTAATCAATTTGTGCGCGTTTTAACGTTTGAATGATTAAAATCGACCAACGCGTTTCCACATTACCAACTTGCAAAAATTTTGATTCCGCGCCGAAGTCCAAAATTAAGAAAATGTCAACTTTCAACATTTTCCCGTAATAATAGAAAAAAATGTCATTACACTTTTCCATAGGCAATCGATTTGTGCGCGTTTTAACGTCTGAATGATCAAAATCGATCAACGCGTTTCCAAATTATCAACTTGCAAAAATTTTGATTTCCGCGCCGAAGTCCAAAATTAAGAAAATGCCAACTTTCAACATTTTCCCGTAATTGTAGAAAAAACTGCCATTACACTTTTTCATAGGGAATCAATTTGTGCGCGTTTTAACGTTTGAATGATCGAAATCGATGAACGCGTTCCCAAATTATCAATAATTTTCAATTTTCAAAATTTTCAAAAAATGTTGATTGAAAATTTTCATATTTCTTTACGTGAATATCAACTACGATTATTTGCGGTTGCTGTTTTATCATTCAGGGTAATTAAGGTACAGTATTTCCACCATCCAAAAGCAGATTTTGTATCCCGCGCTATAAACTGAAACCGGCAGTAAAAACCCGCTTTATACATCAATTAATGATCCGGCTGTTACAGCGAAAAAGAAAATTAAATCCAGATACAACGGCATCCTTCAGTTATTATAGCGAATCGATAGCCGTTCCATTGTAATATTTTTAAAACGCAGCCCACGGACCGTTTTTAATGCCCCTTTTATAAAAATACGTTTCCATTACATCGCATTGTTTCGGGACAGCTTAATTACAACTCGTGAAATATTAAAGAGAATCGTGTATCGAAAATTAAACTGCAAATATCTTGAAAATACTTCGAAATGTGGAATAGGATTTAATGGAAAAATAAGAGTGAATCGTGAAATAGTGCGTTTTTTATCAAAATAAATTAAGACGAAAAGTATATATTCAACCAACTATATATACAGGGTGGAAACTTTAAGTAGAACAAATTCGGTATTTATGAAATGAGAAGTTCCAGAAAAAAATCGTCAGACACGGCGATTTTTGTTTTTTATTGCGCACTTTTTAGTGTCTTTAAAAATAGTATGACGTCACCAGTCTTTCACGTATAACGTCACTAGTCTTTCACGTATGACGTCAATAGTCTTTTACGTATCACGTCACAGACTTTTTTTTTAATTTAAAGATCTTCATTCAGACACTACATTCATACAAATATGAATGGAACAAAGAATTTTAAAAATGTGTTTGTCTGGGCTATCGACCATCGGTCCATTTATGGGCTATTTATTTTATTTTTCTGTACTATTTATTTATAAAACTTCGTGTAAAGGTTTGGATAATGCTTTCAGCTGCTCGCTGAATTAAAAATAAATGCAGAGCACGTCATTTCGACGCAACCGCACAAATGGTGGATGCGCACAAACGCTTTTGTCTGGTTTTAAATATTCATTGTTAACGTTTTCATATTCCTAATAAGAAACATTTACAAAGGGGGCATCGTTTTAAATATTTATTGCTAACGTTTTTTTTTTTTTACAAAGCAGGCATCGATGCCCTGAAGGCTTGAAATGGTGTGAGTTGTACCTGTCGTTATTATTTAACCCCTGCTGTTGCGGAAATTTAGAATTAAAATATAGTGCATTTTTCAATTCCGTCTATTTTGTTCTTCTGATGAATGGTGGAGAAGCAACTCGTTCAATGGTGCCAACATTACGCGGAAACATGTTTGGGTCGAACGATCGAAACGTGAGGAATCAATTTGCGGCGCCTTTGTGAGAAACCCTTTTCATTTTACGGCCTGTTTTGCAGATTGAATCGTGACCGATCCGACGAATCCCAATCGATGCGACTTAATAATTAACTTTAAATTAAAGTAATTCAATATTTCAAAATTAATTCCATTCAGTTGCGAATATTTGTAAGCAAAATATTACATCTATTAAATAATAATCAGTATTTTAAAATCCCATGAATATAATAATACTGTTGTATACGTCTATTAAATAATAATTATAAGTAATTCAGTATTTTTTTTTTAAATCACGTACCTGTATTAAATAAAAATTACTTAAAAAAAAGTATATAAAGCGTAGCGGAGGGAATTTTTTCCCAAAGTCCCGTTGGAATTTTTCCCCTGCTCAACTGAACAAATCGCGCATTATTGGTATTATTGGCATTATTCCGGTCGTCAATCATTTTCCGTTTCAAAGAAGCCTGTGCGCGATGTATCATTCATTTCGGGTTTTCATGTGAAATGTAAATACGGTCGATTTGATGTGAAAATGCAAATGCAAATGCTTTCAAATCCACACTCGCTCGGCGTGTATTCGAACGTTTGCATTTTTATTAATTTCCACAATAAGAGTTGCCAAAGTCGAAACTCGAATTGGATTCACTTTCATCAGAACGTCCCAATACACACAGAATATCTGCGTTTCTTAGATATGAGAAGGATGTAGAGGGCCCAGCTGGATGAAAAAAAGTTATTTTCGCACGATACTGCCGTCGACCGTATGCGGTATCGTGTGAACACGCACATAAAATATATGCGCCACTATAGAAAACGGCAAAATAAATCAAATTTGTTTATAAATCTACGACGCTAGGAAATTTATAAGTAAAGATGTTTCGATAAGACGAAATGTAGAAATACCGATTTTTCGGTACATCAATTTTTCCATAGAAAGAATTTTCGATGCAACCAATTTTATAAATGGAAAATTACAAGTAGCTAGGAAATTTATAAGTAAACATGTTTCGATACGACGAAATGTAGAAATACCGATTTTTCGGTACATCAATTTTTCCATAGAAAGAATTTTCGATGCAACGAATTTTATAAGTGGAAAATTACAAGTAGCTAGGAAATTTATAAGTAAAGATGTTTCGATACGATGAAATGTAGAAATACCGATTTTTCGGTACATCAATTTTTCCATACAAATAATTTTCGATGCAACGAATTTTATAAATGGAAAATTACAAGTAAAGATGTATCGATCCGACGAAATGTAGAAATGCCGATTTTTCGGTGCATCAATGTTCCCTAAAAAAATATTTTGGGTGCAACAAATTTTATAAATGGAAAATTTACAACGCTACGATTTTTATAAAAAAATAATTTTCGAAGGATGAGTTGACTCAATTTATATTAATTTCGAATAAGTATTGGAGCCAGACGAAATGACTCTTCTTTTGTGAGTCGGCTCGTGGAAAAGAGTAAACTGAAATGATTCGACTCTTGACCCTTTGGAAGAAGTAATAAAGTAGTAGTATACCAAGAAGTGATTTTGACTAACCCTGTACGTACAACATTTTCGCTTTTCGTAAATTTTCCATCTATAAAATTCGCAGCATCAAATATCGACATTTCTACAATTCGTCGCATCGAAAATTATTCATGTATAAAATTAGTGGCGTCATAAATTTCTCAATTTATAAAATTAATCCCATCGAAAATGATATATTTAGAAAAATCAACATCTCTAACTTCTTTATTTATAAAATTCGATTGGTCGTAAATTTCCCATTAAAAAAATTCGTCCCATCGAAAACTATCTCTTTATAAAAGTCGACCTTTCTACAATTCATTGTAACAAAAATTCTTTGTTTCGAAAATTCGTAGCGTCGTGCATTTCTAAAATTCGACGCATCGAAAATTATTTATGTATAAAATTAGTAGCGTCATAAATTTCCCAATTTATAAAATTCATCGCATCTAAAATGATATACTTAGAAAAATCAACATCTCTAACTTCTTAATTTATAAAATTCGATTGGTCGTAAATTTCCCATTTATAAAATTCGTCCCATCGAAAACTATCTCTTCATAAAAGACGACATTTCTACAAGTCGTTGTATCAAAAATTCTTTGTTTATAAAATTCGTGGCGTCTTGCATTTCTACAATTCGTTGTATCAAAAATTCTTTGTTTATAAAATTCGTCCCATCGAAAACTATCTCTTTATAAAAGCCGACATTTCTACAATTCGTTGTATCAAAAATTCTTTGTTTATAAAATACCTGGCGTCGTGCATTTCTACAATTCGTTGTATCAAAAATTCTTTGTTTATAAAATTCGTAACGTCGTGCATTTCTACAATTCATAGTATCAAAAATTCTTTGTTTATAAAATTCGTCCCATCGAAAACTATACTTTATAAAAGTTGACATTTCTATAATTCGTTGTATCAAAATTTCTTTGTTTGCAAAATTCGTAGCGTCGTGCATTTCTACAATTCGTTGTATCAAAAAATTTTTGTTTATAAAATTCGTCCAATCGAAAACTATTTCTTTATAAAAGTCGACATTTCTACAATTCATTGTATCAAAATTTCTTTGTTTATAAAATTCGTAGCGTCGTGCATTTCTACAATTCGTTGTATCAAAAATTCTTTGTTTATAAAATTCGTCCCATCGAAAACTATCTCTTCATAAAAGTTGACATTTCTATAATTCGTTGTATCAAAATTTCTTTGTTTGCAAAATTCGTAGCGTCGTGCATTTCTACAATTCGTTGTATCAAAAATTCTTTGTTTATAAAATACCTGGCGTCGTGCATTTATACAATTCGTTGTATCAAAAATTCGTCCCATCGAAAACTATCTCTTTATAAAAGTTGACATTTCTACAATTCATTATATCAAAATTTCTTTGTTTATAAAATTCGTAGCGTCGTGCATTTCTACAATTCGTTGTATCAAAAATTCTTTGTTTATAAAATTCGTCCCATCGAAAACTATCTCTTCATAAAAGTTGACATTTCTATAATTCGTTGTATCAAAATTTCTTTGTTTGTAAAATTCGTAGCGTCGTGCATTTCTACAATTCGTTGTATCAAAAATTCTTTGCTTGTAAAATTCGTCCCATCGAAAACTATCTCTTTATAAAAGTTGACATTTCTACGATTCGTTGTCTCAAAAATTCTTTGTTTATAACATTCGTAGCGTCGTGCATTTCCACAATTCGTTGTATCAAAAATTCTTTGTTTATAAAATTCGACCCATCGAAAACTATCTCTTTATAAAAGTTGACATTTCTATAATTCGTTGTATCAAAATTTCTTTGTTTATAAAATTCGTAGCGTCGTGCATTTCTACAATTCGTTGTATCAAAAATTCTTTGCTTATAAAATTCGTCCCATCGAAAACTATTTCTTTATAAAAGCCGACATTTATACAATTCGTTGTATCAAAAATTCTTTGTTTATAAAATTCGTAGCGTCGTGCATTTCTACAATTCGTTATATCAAAAATTCTTTATTTATAAAATTCGTCCCATCGAAAACTATCTCTTTATAAAAGTTGACATTTCTATGATTCGTTGTATCAAAATTTCTTTGTTTGCAAAATTCGTAGCGTCGTGCATTTCTACAATTCGTAGTAGCAAAAATTTTTTGTTTATAAAATTCGACTCATCGAAAACTATCTCTTTATAAAAGTTGACATTTCTATGATTCGTTGTATCAAAATTTCTTTGTTTATAAAATTCGTGGCGTCGTGCATTTCTACAATTCTTTGTATCAAAAATTCTTTGCTTATAAAATTCGTCCCATCGAAAACGATCTCTTTATAAAAGTTGACATTTCTACAATTCGTTGTATCAAAAATTCTTTGTTTATAAAATTCGTAGCGTCGTGCATTTCTACAATTCGTTATATCAAAAATTCTTTGTTTATAAAATTCGTCCCATCGAAAACTATCTCTTTATAAAATTCGACATTTCTACAATTCGTTGTATCAAAAATTCTTTGTTTATCAAATTCGTAGCGTCGTGCACTTCTACAATTCGTTATATCAAAAATTCTTAATTTATAAAATTTGTCCCAACGAAAACTATCTCTTTATAAAATTCGACATTTCTACAATTCGTTGTATCAAAAATTCTTTGTTTATAAAATTCGTAGCGTCGTGCATTTCTACAATTTGTTGTATCAAAAATTCTTTGTTTATAAAATTCGACCCATCGAAATAAAAGTTGACATTTCTACAATTCGTTGTATCAAAAATTCTTTGTTTATAAAATTCGTAGCGTCGTGCATTTCTACAATTTGTTGTATCAAAAATTCTTTGTTTATAAAATTCGACCCATCGAAATCTATCTCTTTATAAAAGTTGACATTTCTACAATTCGTTGTATCAAAAATTCTTTGTTTATAAAATTCCTAGCGTCGTACATTTCCTGATCATGAAATTCGCATCACCAAAAATGTTCTAAATAGGAAAATTGTTGCTTCGAAAAATCAACGTTTCTAGAATTCGTCGCATCGAAAAGTATTTATTTATAAAATTGGTGAAGTCACAAATTTTCCATTTATAAAATTCGTAGCCTCGAATTTAGAAAAATCAACATCTCGACAGTTTGTCGTATTCTTTATTTATAAAATGGTGTCGTAAATTTCAACATTTATAAAATTCATCACATCGAAAATTATCTATTTAGAAAAATCGCTGCATTCTATGTTTATAAAATTCGTAGCGACGTACATTTCCCGATCATGAAATTCGCAGCATCAAAAATGCTCTATATGGGAAAACTGTTGCTTCGAAAAATCAACATTTCTAGAATTCGTCGCATAGAAAAGTAAAATTCGTAAATGTTCCATTTATAAAATTCGTAGCCTCGAATTTAGAAAAATCAGCACCTCGACAGTTTGTCGTGTTCTTTATTTATAAAATGGTGTCGTAAATTTCAACATTTATAAAATTCATCACATCGAAAATTATCTATTTAGAAAATTCGCTGCGCCGTAAATTTCCCATTTATAAAATTCGTAGCACCGAAAATTGTCTATTTATAAAAATCGACAATTCTACTACTCGTATCAAAAATTCCGTATAACATTTTTATCGTCATAAATTTCCCATTTTTTTAATTCATAGTATTCAAAATGATTTAAATAGAAGAAACGTAAAGAATTTCCACAAACCGTCGCATCGAAAAATCGACATTTCTAGAATTCATCACAAAATTATTTATTTATAAAATTCGTCCTTAATTTCCCATAAATAAAATTCAACGCATCGAAAATTATCTATTTAGAAAAATCGACATCTCCAATATTTGTTGTATCAAAAATTCTTTATTTATAAAATTAGAAAATTCGTATCGTCGTAAATTTCCTATTTATAAATTTCGTAGCATCGAAAATAATCTACATAGAAAAATCGTTGCATCGAAAAATCGATATTTCTATCAACTGATAATCAAAAATTCTTCTTTTATAAAATTCGTATCGTCGTAAATTTCACATTTATAAATTTCGTGGCACCAAAAATAATTTATATAGAAAAATCGTTGCGATATTTCTATCAAAACATCAAAAATAATTTATGTATAAAATTCGTAGTGTCGTAAATTTCCCAATTATAAAATTCGTAACATCGAAAATTATTTATGCATTTAGAAAAATCGACATCTCTACAATTTGTCAAAAGTCATTTCGTCCATCTCCAATACTTATTCGAAATTAATTTAAATTGAGTCAGCTCATCTTTTCCACGAGTCGACTCGCAAAAAAGAAGAGTCATTTCGCCCACCTCCTTAATTTAAATCACTTCATTTGATTTCAGCCGAGAGAGCGGACGAGAAACACCAGAGGCGCACCACCGTCCGCATGGGCATCCGGGTGGTCCAGAGGGCGTTCGCGCCCCCCTCGCCCTACGACTACCACCCGTGCGGCCAGGCCGGCAAAGAGCGCAGCAAACACAAGATCACCCTGTTCGGCTGCAAGAGCGCCCCGCTGGAGTCCTCGAAGATATTCGGCGGGGGCCAGCAGACCAAATCGAAGTCGGCGGACGTGTCCTTCGAGATGGACAAACGTTGCACGAACGTCAACGAGGGGCTGAACAGGCTGAGCAGCGGCGGGGAGACGGACGTCGGGCGAAAATCCCCGTCCAAGGTCACATTCCAGGCGAACGTCGAACAAGAAGAAGAAGAAGAACGAGAAGAAGGTCCGGAGAAGAACCACTGCACGGACAGTCCGGAGAAGGCGAAAACGGTGGATGGCATCGAGAGGGCGGATGATGTATGCGAAAACGATGTACGTATACTAAATTCCAAAATATTTAATAACGGATGTAGAAAAAAAATGGGTAATGCATCGTACACACTTGCACATTTTCACGAACCGCTTGCGGCTATCGGCGCAAGTGTATACGAAGCATAATATTTAACGCACCTAACGCGAGCGTTTTAATTTCCCCGGCGCATCCACCATAAGATCGATTCAGTAATGAGCTCATTGCAGACGTTATAAGCTAATGCTTAATAAATCAATGCTGGTGTTTAACTCGCTGCCTGATTAATCGGTTTATAACTTCCGGTAAAGTAGCGAAACATTAAATTACTTTAATGCAAAAGTTTGGTAATCTTATTATTAAATTATCAAGTGTGTAACATTTAATGATTACGTTGCAGTCGAGCCAAATCGAGCAGATAAGGGCCACGTCGTGCGACGCCAGGCGTCTAAGTTTCGCCACCTTCCTCTCGGAAATCCCGGCGCCGCACGCGACCGTCGAAAAACAGTTCCTGCTAAGCGACGGACGGATCGAGCTCGAGGCGTCGCTCGATAAGGCGATTTATCACCACGGCGAGGAAATCGAGGTCACGATCGACGTGCAGAACAACAGCAACAAGAACGTTAGGAGGATAAAGGTAATATTCAAAATTATATTAAATTGCTTTTTGACCTCCCCTCGTATATATATATATATATATATATATATAATTCTCTGCTCGATATTATCATGTGAGCCACAAAATTTTGTTTCAGAGTTGGCTGTGAGATAAATGAGACGAGATTTTCAATTGAATTAGATTTTAAAAAATGTTTCTCTCTCTCTCTCTCTCTCTCTCTCTCTCAGCCATGACCAACTCTGAAACAAAATTCTGCAGCATGCACTCATGGTCTTTTTAAGCAAGGCGAAAAATCAGTACCGACTGGAAGTTTGCCATAAATTACAGCCACGAATCCGGCGCCTCCACCATTTTTGCCTTTCGTAAATTTCCAAGTTTTCTCTACTAATTTACAGACAATAAATTAAAATTTATAATTAATCAAATTGCAGCAGTGCCATGGTAATAACAATAAGCTTTTAACTTAGGATTTACCCCGATTTTTCGAAAAGACATGACCAATTTTCAAAAAATCAAAAGTCACCGTTAGGCGTAGTTTACGTTCGATATTTTCTGCCACAAATGTTCTATAGGGCTTTGTTTACAATATTTAAGTTTAAAAAAATGACACATATTCTTCATTTTTGTTTAAATAATTATTTACCCAGACACTTTTACGAAATTTCGTCAATTTTCAAAAAATCAAAAGTCATCGTTAGGCGTAGTTTAGGTTCGATATTTTCGGCCACAAATGTTCTATAGGGCTTTGTTTACAATATTTAAGTTTAAAAAAATGACACATATTCTTCATTTTTGTTTAAATAATTATTTACCCAGACACTTTTACGAAATTTCGTCAATTTTCAAAAAATCAAAAGTCATCGTTAGCGTAGTTTAGGTTCGATATTTTCGGCCACAAATATTCTATAGGGCTTTGTTTACAATATTTAAGTTTAAAAAAATGACACATATTCTTCATTTATGTTTAAATAATTATTTACCCAGACACTTTTACGAAATTTCGTCAATTTTCAAAAAATCAAAAGTCATCGTTAGGCGTAGTTTAGGTTCGATATTTTCGGCCACAAATGTTCTACAGGGCTTTGTTTACAATATTTAAGTTTAAAAAAATGACACATATTCTTCATTTTTGTTTAAATAATTATTTACCCAGACACTTTTACGAAATTTTGTCAATTTTCAAAAAATCAAAAGTCATCGTTAGCGTAGTTTAGGTTCGATATTTTCGGCCACAAATATTCTATAGGGCTTTGTTTACAATATTTAAGTGTAAAAAAATGACACATATTCTTCATTTTTGGTTAAATAATTATTTACCCAGACACTTTTACGAAATTTCGTCAATTTTCAAAAAATCAAAAGTCATCGTTAGGCGTAGTTTAGGTTCGATATTTTCGGCCACAAATATTCTATAGGGCTTTGTTTACAATATTTAAGTTTAAAAAAATGACACATATTCTTCATTTTTGTTTAAATAATTATTTACCAGACACTTTTACGAAATTTCGTCAATTTTCAAAAAATCAAAAGTCATCGTTAGGCGTAGTTTAGGTTCGATATTTTCGGTCACAAATATTCTATAGGGCTTTGTTTACAATATTTAAGTTTAAAAAAATGACACATATTCTTCATTTTTGTTTAAATAATTATTTACCCAGACACTTTTACGAAATTTCGTCAATTTTCAAAAAATCAAAAGTCATCGTTAGGCGTAGTTTAGGTTCGATATTTTCGGCCACAAATGTTCCATAAGGCTTTGTTTACAATATTTAAGCTAAAAAATTTTTTTATTTATTTTTTGAAAATTGAGGAAATTTCGTAAAAGTGTCTGGGTAAATAATTATTTAAACAAAAATGAAGAATATGTGTCATTTTGTTTAGCTTAAATATTGTAAACAAAGCCCTATAGAACATTTGTGGCCGAAAATATCGAACCTAAACTACGCCTAACAATGACTTTTGATTTTTTGAAAATTGGCCATGTTTCGATAGATATCTTTTCGAAAAATCGGGGTAAATCCCAAGTGAAAAGCTTATTGTGATTACCATAGCACTACAGCAATTTGATTAATTATGAATTTTAATCCATTATCTGTAAATTAGTAGAGAAAACTTTTAAATTCAGTAAAGGCAAAAATGGTGGAGGCGCCGGATTCGTGGCTGAAATTTATGGTTAAACTTCCAGTCGGTAAAATCAGTTGAAAACGACGAGAATGATCGATTAATTTTTGACCTCGCCTCGTATACACAATTCTCATCTTGATGTTACATTCAGCGCACTTCATCGACGGAATTAAGTTCTTAAGATCAATTACAAGTTTTTCCATTTACTTTCCGCGTTTCTTCCCCCTTAGTATCACCTAAGCCTTCATCAATTTATCACCTCGTTTCTCGCGTAACAAAGCTCGGAATTTTCTGGGCTTTTATCTCGGAGTGCGTTCGCCGCTTTTAGTGTTTGGTCTCGTTAACGGCGAAGATATTTCATCTCGCATAATACACCGCCGCCGTATTCCTTGGCGTTTTGTGCCGAAAAAATGAAAAAGGCGGGATTTACGAGCGACGATTTTTGGTCTCCGTCTGAAAACATTTTGATGAATTCCTTCGGTTCGGGGAAAATGTAAACCGGATTATATTCCACGCTAAATAGATCGACATTGGCAGGCGAATATGTGGGTAATTAGATCGCTTGATTATCAGTCAGTCATTGGAATAGTATCATTCATCAATCAATGGACTCGCGCTTCCGTATCGATTGGATTTGCTCTATTCGTGGGTAATTACAAGGGTTGCATTCAATAGGGTTGGCGCATAATATAAGGAATACAAAGCGAATCAAAATAAAATTAATTAAAAATATAAACAATGCGGAGGGTCCTGGGTTCGAATCCCGGCGAGGGCATGGGTGTTTGTTGATGTCTATTCTCATTTAATATGAATAATAAATTATAAATAATCGGTTGTGGCTGAAAGGCCTACGCTGTCTATAAAAATATAAATAATGCGGAGGGTCCTGGGTTCGAATCCCGACGAGGGCACGGGTGTTTTCGGATGTCAATTTTCATTTAATATGAATAATAAATCATAAATAATCGGTTGTGGCTGAAAGACCTACGCTGTATAAGCCAATAATTCCCCAACCCAAATTTCCGCCAATCATCCTTCCTTCAAAAAAAAAATATATATAAAACCATAACTTGTTGCTGATGAATTATAGCTGTTAATACAACAAGAATATTATGTTATTTAGTTTAAAAAAATTGAATTTTGTTTTGCAGTATTTAATTAACATAAACCGTCAAAAAACACGAAAATGTTAAGAAATATTTTTTGTGCCCGGGTCGATAGCCAATAAAGAATCTTTACACATTTAATTATTATAGTTAAACAAGATTTGTTTATATCATATACTAAATGTATGAATTCTTTAATAAAGATGATTTATATATATATTTTTTGTAGCAGACATTAAAAAAAATCATAAGTCCAAAAGGGCACTAAAAATTTTTAATTTTATTTTTGCTGTGCCTTTCTGGAAGTGTACTTGATGAATACAAACTGTCAAAAAACCGCTACAATGTTGGAAAATATATATTTTTTTTAATATTGATCAGATCATTGATCCGAGGTTTGCATAAAAAAAGGGCGCTAATAATCTAGTTTTTTTTAATGCAGTGCCTTTGTGGAAGTATACTTAACAAATGCAAACTGTCAAAAAATCGTAAACATGTAGGGAAATATATTTTTTTTTAATATTAAGCAAATTATTTATTTAAAAAATCATAAGTCCAAAAGGGCGCTAAAAAATTTAAATTTAAATTTTGCAATACCTTTCTGAAAGTATATTTAACGAATGCAAACTGTCAAAAAACCGTGAAAATGTTAGGAAATAATTTTCTTTTAAATATTAAGTAAATTATTGATTCGTGTCTGGCATTTAAAAAAAATCATAAGTCCAAAAGGGCGCTAAAAAATTTAAATTTAAATTTTTCAATACCTTTCTGGAAGTATATTTAACGAATACAAACTGTCAAAAAACCGTGAAAATGTTGGGAAATATATTTTTTTTTATATTAAGCAAATTATTGATTCGTGTCTTGCACTTAAAAAAATCATAAGTCCAAAAGGGCGCTAAAAAATTTAAATTTAAATTTTGCTGTACCTTTCTGGAAGTACATTTAACGAATACAAACTGTCAAAAAACTGGGAAATATTTTTTTTTAAATATTAAGCAAATTATTGATTCGTGTCTTGCACTTAAAAAAATCATAAGTCCAAAAGGGCGCTAAAAAATTTAAATTTAAATTTTGCAGTACTTTTCTGGAAGTATATTTAACGAATACCAACTGTCAAAAAACCGTGAAAATGTTAGGAAATATTTTTCTTTTAAATATTAAGGAAATTATTGATTCGTGTCTGGCATTTAAAAAAAATCATAAGTCCAAAAGGGCGCTAAAAAATTTAAATTTAAATTTTGCAGTACCTTTCTGGAAGTATATTTAACGAATACAAACTGTCAAAAAACTGTAAAAATGTTGGGAAATATTTTTCTTTTAAATATTAAGCAAATTATTGATTAAAAAAAATCATAAGTCCAAAAAGGCGCTAAGAAATTTTAATTTAAATTTTGCAGTACCTTTCTGGAAGTACATTTAACGAATACAAACTGTCAAAATGTTGGGACATATTTTTCTTTTAAATATTAAGAAAATTATTGATAAAAAAAATCATAAATCCAAAAGGGCGCCAAAAAAAATTAATTTTATTTTTGCTGCGCCTTTCTGGAAGAATACTTAATGATGGCAAACTGTCAAAAAACCGGAACAATGTTGGGAAATATATTTTTTTAAATATTAATCAAATTATTGATTCGTGTCTGGCACTTAAAAAAAATCATAAGTCCAAAAGGGCGTTAAAAAATTTTAATTTAAATTTTGAAGTACCTTTCGGGAAGTATATTTAACGAATACAAACTGTCAAAAAACTGGGAAATATTTTTTTTTTAATATTAAGCAAATTATTGATTCGTGTCTGGTACTTAAAAAAATCATAAGTCCAAAAGGGCGCTAAAAAATTTAAATTTAAATTTTGCAATACCTTTCTGGAAGTATATTTAACGAATACAAACTGTCAAAAAACCGTGAAAATGTTGGGAAATATATTTTTTTTTATATTAAGCAAATTATTGATTCGTGTCTTGCACTTAAAAAAATCATAAGTCCAAAAGGGCGCTAAAAAATTTAAATTTAAATTTTGCTGTACCTTTCTGGAAGTACATTTAACGAATACAAACTGTCAAAAAACTGGGAAATATTTTTTTTTAAATATTAAGCAAATTATTGATTCGTGTCTTGCACTTAAAAAAATCATAAGTCCAAAAGGGCGCTAAAAAATTTAAATTTAAATTTTGCAGTACTTTTCTGGAAGTATATTTAACGAATACCAACTGTCAAAAAACCGTGAAAATGTTAGGAAATATTTTTCTTTTAAATATTAAGGAAATTATTGATTCGTGTCTGGCATTTAAAAAAAATCATAAGTCCAAAAGGGCGCTAAAAAATTTAAATTTAAATTTTGCAGTACCTTTCTGGAAGTACATTTAACGAATACAAACTGTCAAAATGTTGGGACATATTTTTCTTTTAAATATTAAGAAAATTATTGATAAAAAAAATCATAAATCCAAAAGGGCGCCAAAAAAAATTAATTTTATTTTTGCTGCGCCTTTCTGGAAGAATACTTAATGATGGCAAACTGTCAAAAAACCGGAACAATGTTGGGAAATATATTTTTTTAAATATTAATCAAATTATTGATTCGTGTCTGGCACTTAAAAAAAATCATAAGTCCAAAAGGGCGTTAAAAAATTTAAATTTAAATTTTGAAGTACCTTTCGGGAAGTATATTTAACGAATACAAACTGTCAAAAAACTGGGAAATATTTTTTTTTTAATATTAAGCAAATTATTGATTCGTGTCTGGTACTTAAAAAAATCATAAGTCCAAAAGGGCGCTAAAAAATTTAAATTTAAATTTTGCAATACCTTTCTGGAAGTATATTTAACGAATACAAACTGTCAAAAAACCGTGAAAATGTTGGGAAATATATTTTTTTTTATATTAAGCAAATTATTGATTCGTGTCTTGCACTTAAAAAAATCATAAGTCCAAAAGGGCGCTAAAAAATTTAAATTTAAATTTTGCTGTACCTTTCTGGAAGTACATTTAACGAATACAAACTGTCAAAAAACTGGGAAATATTTTTTTTTAAATATTAAGCAAATTATTGATTCGTGTCTTGCACTTAAAAAAATCATAAGTCCAAAAGGGCGCTAAAAAATTTAAATTTAAATTTTGCAGTACTTTTCTGGAAGTATATTTAACGAATACCAACTGTCAAAAAACCGTGAAAATGTTAGGAAATATTTTTCTTTTAAATATTAAGGAAATTATTGATTCGTGTCTGGCATTTAAAAAAAATCATAAGTCCAAAAGGGCGCTAAAAAATTTAAATTTAAATTTTGCAGTACCTTTCTGGAAGTATATTTAACGAATACAAACTGTCAAAAAACTGTAAAAATGTTGGGAAATATTTTTCTTTTAAATATTAAGCAAATTATTGATTAAAAAAAATCATAAGTCCAAAAAGGCGCTAAGAAATTTTAATTTAAATTTTGCAGTACCTTTCTGGAAGTACATTTAACGAATACAAACTGTCAAAATGTTGGGAAATATTTTTCTTTTAAATATTAAGAAAATTATTGATAAAAAAATCATAAATCCAAAAGGGCGCCAAAAAAAATTAATTTTATTTTTGCTGCGCCTTTCTGGAAGAATACTTAACGATGGCAAACTGTCAAAAAACCGGAACAATGTTGGGAAATATATTTTTTTAAATATTAATCAAATTATTGATTCGTGTCTGGCACTTAAAAAAAATCATAAGTCCAAAAGGGCGTTAAAAAATTTAAATTTAAATTTTGAAGTACCTTTCGGGAAGTATATTTAACGAATACAAACTGTCAAAAAACTGGGAAATATTTTTTTTTTAATATTAAGCAAATTATTGATTCGTGTCTGGTACTTAAAAAAATCATAAGTCCAAAAGGGCGCTAAAAAATTTAAATTTAAATTTTGCAATACCTTTCTGGAAGTATATTTAACGAATACAAACTGTCAAAAAACCGTGAAAATGTTGGGAAATATATTTTTTTTTGTATTAAGCAAATTATTGATTCGTGTCTTGCACTTAAAAAAATCATAAGTCCAAAAGGGCGCTAAAAAATTTAAATTTAAATTTTGCTGTACCTTTCTGGAAGTACATTTAACGAATACAAACTGTCAAAAAACTGGGAAATATTTTTTTTTAAATATTAAGCAAATTATTGATTCGTGTCTTGCACTTAAAAAAATCATAAGTCCAAAAGGGCGCTAAAAAATTTAAATTTAAATTTTGCAGTACTTTTCTGGAAGTATATTTAACGAATACCAACTGTCAAAAAACCGTGAAAATGTTAGGAAATATTTTTCTTTTAAATATTAAGGAAATTATTGATTCGTGTCTGGCATTTAAAAAAAATCATAAGTCCAAAAGGGCGCTAAAAAATTTAAATTTAAATTTTGCAGTACCTTTCTGGAAGTATATTTAACGAATACAAACTGTCAAAAAACTGTAAAAATGTTGGGAAATATTTTTCTTTTAAATATTAAGCAAATTATTGATTAAAAAAAATCATAAGTCCAAAAAGGCGCTAAGAAATTTTAATTTAAATTTTGCAGTACCTTTCTGGAAGTACATTTAACGAATACAAACTGTCAAAATGTTGGGAAATATTTTTCTTTTAAATATTAAGAAAATTATTGATAAAAAAAATCATAAATCCAAAAGGGCGCCAAAAAAAATTAATTTTATTTTTGCTGCGCCTTTCTGGAAGAATACTTAACGATGGCAAACTGTCAAAAAACCGGAACAATGTTGGGAAATATATTTTTTTAAATATTAATCAAATTATTGATTCGTGTCTGGCACTTAAAAAAAATCATAAGTCCAAAAGGGCGTTAAAAAATTTAAATTTAAATTTTGAAGTACCTTTCGGGAAGTATATTTAACGAATACAAACTGTCAAAAAACTGGGAAATATTTTTTTTTTAATATTAAGCAAATTATTGATTCGTGTCTGGTACTTAAAAAAATCATAAGTCCAAAAGGGCGCTAAAAAATTTAAATTTAAATTTTGCAATACCTTTCTGGAAGTATATTTAACGAATACAAACTGTCAAAAAACCGTGAAAATGTTGGGAAATATATTTTTTTTTGTATTAAGCAAATTATTGATTCGTGTCTTGCACTTAAAAAAATCATAAGTCCAAAAGGGCGCTAAAAAATTTAAATTTAAATTTTGCTGTACCTTTCTGGAAGTACATTTAACGAATACAAACTGTCAAAAAACTGGGAAATATTTTTTTTTAAATATTAAGCAAATTATTGATTCGTGTCTTGCACTTAAAAAAATCATAAGTCCAAAAGGGCGCTAAAAAATTTAAATTTAAATTTTGCAGTACTTTTCTGGAAGTATATTTAACGAATACCAACTGTCAAAAAACCGTGAAAATGTTAGGAAATATTTTTCTTTTAAATATTAAGGAAATTATTGATTCGTGTCTGGCATTTAAAAAAAATCATAAGTCCAAAAGGGCGCTAAAAAATTTAAATTTAAATTTTGCAGTACCTTTCTGGAAGTATATTTAACGAATACAAACTGTCAAAAAACTGTAAAAATGTTGGGAAATATTTTTCTTTTAAATATTAAGCAAATTATTGATTAAAAAAAATCATAAGTCCAAAAAGGCGCTAAGAAATTTTAATTTAAATTTTGCAGTACCTTTCTGGAAGTACATTTAACGAATACAAACTGTCAAAATGTTGGGACATATTTTTCTTTTAAATATTAAGAAAATTATTGATAAAAAAAATCATAAATCCAAAAGGGCGCCAAAAAAAATTAATTTTATTTTTGCTGCGCCTTTCTGGAAGAATACTTAATGATGGCAAACTGTCAAAAAACCGGAACAATGTTGGGAAATATATTTTTTTAAATATTAATCAAATTATTGATTCGTGTCTGGCACTTAAAAAAAATCATAAGTCCAAAAGGGCGTTAAAAAATTTAAATTTAAATTTTGAAGTACCTTTCGGGAAGTATATTTAACGAATACAAACTGTCAAAAAACTGGGAAATATTTTTTTTTTAATATTAAGCAAATTATTGATTCGTGTCTGGTACTTAAAAAAATCATAAGTCCAAAAGGGCGCTAAAAAATTTAAATTTAAATTTTGCAATACCTTTCTGGAAGTATATTTAACGAATACAAACTGTCAAAAAACCGTGAAAATGTTGGGAAATATATTTTTTTTTATATTAAGCAAATTATTGATTCGTGTCTTGCACTTAAAAAAATCATAAGTCCAAAAGGGCGCTAAAAAATTTAAATTTAAATTTTGCTGTACCTTTCTGGAAGTACATTTAACGAATACAAACTGTCAAAAAACTGGGAAATATTTTTTTTTAAATATTAAGCAAATTATTGATTCGTGTCTTGCACTTAAAAAAATCATAAGTCCAAAAGGGCGCTAAAAAATTTAAATTTAAATTTTGCAGTACTTTTCTGGAAGTATATTTAACGAATACCAACTGTCAAAAAACCGTGAAAATGTTAGGAAATATTTTTCTTTTAAATATTAAGGAAATTATTGATTCGTGTCTGGCATTTAAAAAAAATCATAAGTCCAAAAGGGCGCTAAAAAATTTAAATTTAAATTTTGCAGTACCTTTCTGGAAGTATATTTAACGAATACAAACTGTCAAAAAACTGTAAAAATGTTGGGAAATATTTTTCTTTTAAATATTAAGCAAATTATTGATTAAAAAAAATCATAAGTCCAAAAAGGCGCTAAAAAATTTAAATTTATATTTTGCAGTAACTTTCTGGAAGTATATTTAACGAATACAAACTGTCAAAAAACTGTAAAAATGTTGGCAAATATATATTTTTTAATAATAAGCAAATTATGGATTCGTGTCTGGCACTTAAAAAAATCATAAGTCCAAAAGGGCGCTAAAAAATTTAAATTTAAATTTTACAGTACCTTTCTGGACGTATATTTAACGAATACAAACTGTCAAAAAACTGGGAAATATTTTTTTTAAATATTAAGCAAATTATTGATTAGTGTCTGGCACTTCAAAAAAATCATAAATCCAAAAGGGCGGTAAAAAATGTAAATTTAAATTTTGCAGTACCTTTCTGGAAGTATATTTAACGAATACCAACTGTCAAAAAACCGTAAAAATATTTTTTTTAATATTAAGCAAATTATTCATTCGTGGCTAGCACTTAAAAAAATCATAAATCCAAAAGTATACTGCGCCTTTCTGGAAGAATACTTAACGATGGCAAACTGTCAAAAAACCGGAACAATGTTGGGAAATATATTTTTTTAAATATTAATCAAATTATTGATTCGTGTCTGGCACTTAAAAAAATCATAAGTCCAAAAGAGCGCTTAAAAATTTAAATTTAAATTTTGCAGTACCTTTCTGGAAGTATATTTAACGAATACCAACTGTCAAAAAATTGTGAACATGTTGGGAAATATTTTTTTTTTAATATTAAGCAAATTATTGATTCGTGTCCGGCACTTAAAAAAATCATAAGTCCAAAAGGGCGCTAAAAAATTTATATTTAAATTTTGAAGTACCTTTCTGGAAGTATATTTAACGAATACCAACTGTCAAAAAACTGTCAAAATGTTGGAAAATATTTTTTTTTTTATATTAAGCAAATTATTGGCACTTAAAAAAATCATAAGTCAAAAAGGGCGCTAAAAAATGTAAATTTAAATTTTGCAGTACCTTTCTGGAAGTATATTTAACGAATACCAACTGTCAAAAAACTGTAAAAATGTTGGGAAATATATTTTTTTTAATATTAATCAAATTATTGATTCGTGTCTGGCACTTAAAAAAATCATAAGTCCAAAAGGGCACTAAAAAATTTTAATTTTATTTTTGATGCGCCTTTCTGGAAGTGTACTTGACAAATACAAACTGTCAAAAAACCGTGACAATGTTGGGAAATATTTTATTTTTAATATTAAGCAGATCATTGACCCGAGGATTGGATAGAAAAAAAGGCGCAAAAGTTTTAGATTTTTATAATGTAGTGCCTTTGTGGGAATATATTTAACAAATGCAAACTGTCAAAAAACCGTAAAAATATTTTTTTTAATATTAAGCAAATTATTCATTCGTGGCTAGCACTTAAAAAAATCATAAATCCAAAAGTATACTATAAATTTTTATCAAAATTTTACAGTACCTTTCTGCAAGTATATTTAACGAATACAAATTGTAAAAAAAAAACTGTGAATGTGTTGGGAAATATTTTCTTTTAAAAACAAGCAGCTATTGATCCTTGGCTGGCACTTAAAAAATCATGAGTCCAAAAGGGCCCTAAAAAAATTAAATTTAAATTTTGCAATACCTTTCTGGAAGTATGTTTAAAATATGTTTTGAAATCTCGAGGATATCTTTAATCGGCTGGCACTAAAAAAAATTACAAGTCCAAAAAGGCGCCATAGATGGCGATGTAGTCGCAGGAATGAAAACATTCTCCGTAAACTAGAAAAAAACCGTGAGTCCTTGTATGAAAAAAATGTAAGGTTTACTTTTTACGAGTTTTTTTTTAACTCCTGATAGGTGGCGGTAGAATCGTCAATATTTGATTTTTTCCGAACATTCGGTGAATATTTTTTAGACGGCCTTTCAGCAGGACAATGTAAAAAAACAGTTTTAACTAACGCCGCGATGGGAGAGACCCATTTAATATGTATCCGCCTATAGTTCATGAAAACGTAGGTTAGAAGTCTGGGGAAAACTTTTGAGGTTCTATCAGATACAAAATTCAATTTGGATTATATCGATTTTCTCTGAAACTGTCAATGAATCAGAAAAATGTTTTAAATATTAGAAGTATACAGTAGTGACATAGTGACCTTGGTTTGACCTTGTCATTTCTACGCGAGTTCAGGTGAAATTCAAAGTGCGCGCTGTATCTCAAAAACTAATCCAGGAATTAACATGAAACTTTGAACATCCGTCTTATTTGATAATCCCGGGAATAGAAAAGCTTTTGGTAAAATTTCGTACATCGGAAGTTTTTTTTTCGATAATTTTTCAAATATGAAAAACTTTACAAGAACATTTAAACAAATATTAAAGACAATGAAGAAATTCACATCTTTTGTTTGAAAATTTTTTTCATAAAATTATTTTTTTCAAAAATCAAATTTCGAAAAAAAATGTTTTCATGAAAAATCTGTTCACTTTTTAATTGTCTATAATATTTGTCTAAATGTTTTTGTAATATGATTTTACTATTAAAAAAAATGTATAAACTTTTATTCGGAACATTTTCTGGTACAATGCATATTTGTCAAGATATTCCAGTGGATGAATTAAAATGGGCCACCCGGTATTATAACAAATAAAAACTTTCAAAAAACTGTGAAAATGTTGGAAAATATATTTTTTTTATATTGAGCAGCTGATGGTTCCATGGCTAGCACTTAAAAAAAATCCAAAAGGGTGCAAAACAATGTTAACTTTTTTGTGTAGTGCCTTTCTGACAGTATATTTAACAAATACAAACTATCAAAACACCGGGGAGATGTTAAGAAATATTTGTATTTATTTGTTAAATATACTTCACCTCATCGAGCGATTTTGGTGGATGCGTCGGGATATTAGTGGCTGAAAATGCATGGATAATTTCTCGTCGGTATAATTATCAATAAATTAACATAATAAACGATGAAATATATAATTTTGTACGAAAATTTCTGACGAAACTCACATAATGATGAAATTAAATTGCAATTTACGGATAACTCTCGCATCAATAACATCGTTTTAAATTCGCTCTATTCACTAGCGGGTTCGACTAAACAGAGTTAGCACACGCTGAAAGGCGGACAAAGCAAATAAAATGGGTAATTATCAAAAAAAAAAACGAAACCCGTACGTTATGAATAAATAATAATATATGATCAAACAAAATAGCGTTATGTTTCATGTTTATATTTTCATTATCAAAGGAATTTAGATTAGTACCTATTAATTGTAATTCCTTTGATAATGGTTAACACATGGCAGAAAGACCCATGGTCGATACACATTGTGTAATAGTCGATAATTTAAACCTGTATGTAATAATACGTACAGTCTGTTCGTTATACCGTGATAAATGTAATGGTTAGCACATGGCAGAAAGACCCATGGTCGATACACATTGTATAATAGTCCATAATTTAAACATGTATGTTATACTGCGTACAGTCTGTTCGTTATACCGTGATAAATGTAATGGTTAGCACATGGCAGAAAGACCCATGGTCGATACACATTGTATAATAGTCCATAATTTAAACATGTATGTTATACTGCGTACAGTCTGTTCGTTATACCGTGATTCCAGTCCCGCATCTTTTATCACTTCGTAATAAACAAACTTTTAATTATGCTACTTCGCACTTCGCATCATTTTTTTTCTCCATTGTTATCTATGTTAAGGAAATATCATGAGTTACAAAATGCTCTAGACATTTTTTGTCCGCATAAACTGAGTTTTTGCACTGTTTGAAATCGTGTTTATTGTAATTTTTGTTAATTGTAGTCAATGTTGGCACACTGTATGTAAGCCTTTGATTATTTTTGCACTTGTAGCAAATATTTTACTCGTATATATTTGTACTTTTCTCTGTATTTGAGAAATAAATTATTATTATTATTATAAATTTGTCGTAAACACAGCGATGCACCGTGGCAAAATAACCTCTACCGTAAATTTATCACGGTATAATAAACATACTGTATATGTTATTTATTATGAATTAAAGCAGTTTTCTTGCGATTTCTAATTGTCGCCGAGTTTTCAGTTGATTGTCTACACGAGGGTTAATTGGGGCAATCTCGCGACCGAGTATTTTCCATGGGATTTAAATTCTCATTAAGACGGATTAAATCATCCGAATTTTCATTACTCCCACGATGCCGTAATTACAAACGTCGGCCGGATTCAGTTATTGGATCGAATTTTCGAATCGCGAAAAATTACAGCAACTTCTCTATTGATGAAAATTGCATTACGGAGCGACCGTCGCCGACGATTGAATTGCGATCGTAATTGGATCAGTGTGGGCTCTAACGCGATAAAGCTTTTCCGGGGATAACTATGAGTGTAATTGCTATTGTGTCGACGTGGAATTATGATGGGTTTGGTAGTAAATTTCTAATATTCGTATAAGTTTTTACCATCACCGTACAAAGTAAAATTTTAATATGAAAAATATTATAAATTTCAACGATTTCAGTTTGCGTCCAAAAAGGCGCTAAAAAATTTTGATTTAATTTATGCAGTGGCTTTCTGGAAGTTAATTTAACAAATACAAACTGTCAAAAAAGCGTGAAGAAGTTGAGAACTATTTTTTTTTTCTAATGTTGAAAATTATTGAACCGTGGCTGGTATTACAAAAAAAAAATCATAAGTCCAAAAGGGCGCTACGAATTTTTAATTTTATTTACTCGGTGAATTCCTGGAAGTATATTTAACAAATGCAAACTGTCAAAACGGCGTGAAGATGTTGAGAACAATTTGTTTTAAAATATTAAAGATTATTGAACCGTGGCTGGTATTACAAAAAAAAATCATAAGTGCAAAAGGGCGCTGCGAATTTTTAATTTTATTTACTCGGTGAATTCCTGGAAGTATATTTAACAAATGCAAACTGTCAAAACGGCGTGAAGATGTTGAGAACAATTTGTTTTAAAATATTAAAGATTATTGAACCGTGGCTGGTATTACAAAAAAAAATCATGAGTGCAAAAGGGCGCTACGAATTTTTAATTTTATTTACTCAGTGAATTCCTGGAGGTATATTTAACAAATACAAACTGTCAAAACGGCGTGAAGATGTTGAGAACAATTTGTTTAAAAATATTAAAGATTATTGAACCGTGGCTGGTATTACAAAAAAAAATCATAAGTGCAAAAGGGCGCTGCGAATTTTTAATTTTATTTACTCAGTGAATTCCTGGAAGTATATTTAACAAATACAAACTGTCAAAAAGGCGTGAGAATGTTGAGAACAATTTGTTTAAAAATATTAAAGATTATTGAACCGTGGCTGGTATTACAAAAAAAAATCATAAGTGCAAAAGGGCGCTACGAATTTTTAATTTTATTTACTCAGTGAATTCCTGGAAGTATATTTAACAAATACAAACTGTCAAAAAGGCGTGAGAATGTTGAGAACAATTTGTTTAAAAATATTAAAGATTATTGAACCGTGGCTGGTATTACAAAAAAAAATCATAAGTGCAAAAGGGCGCTACGAATTTTTAATTTTATTTACTCAGTGAATTCCTGGAAGTATATTTAACAAATACAAACTGTCAAAAAGGCGTGAGAATGTTGAGAACAATTTGTTTAAAAATATTAAAGATTATTGAACCGTGGCTGGTATTACAAAAAAAAATCATAAGTGCAAAAGGGCGCTACGAATTTTTAATTTTATTTACTCGGTGAATTCCTGGAGGTATATTTAACAAATACAAACTGTCAAAAAGGCGTGAAGATGTTGAGAACAATTTGTTTAAAAAAATTAAATATTATTGAACCGTCGCTGGTATTACAAAAAAAAATCATAAGTCCAAAAGGGCGCTACGAATTTTTAATTTTATTTACTCGGTGAATTCCTGGAAGTATATTTAACAAATGCAAACTGTCAAAACGGCGTGAAGATGTTGAGAACAATTTGTTTAAAAACATTAAAGATTATTGAACGGTGGCTGGTATTACAAAAAAAAATCATAAGTCCAAAAGGGCGCTACGAATTTTTAATTTTATTTACTCGGTGAATTCCTGGAAGTATATTTAACAAATACAAACTGTCAAAAAGGCGTGGAAATGTTGAGAACAATTTGTTTAAAAATATTGAAGATTAAAAAAATAAAATAGAAACAACCTTACTTATTGCAGAGAGTATTAAATAAATTCAAAAAAGCGAAATATAGCCTGAATATATAAATATTCAACCTGTTCGTAACTCTGCAAGCAAAATTAAGTCTTACTAAGACTATAAACAAATAACTTATTGAAACAACTACTTCCCTGGCTGATGCCACGCCGGATATTGAATGATACAAAAGAAATTTGCATGTTATTACTAGTACTACTAGTGAAATAACATTGGTTTAAGATCCCTTATTTCTACCCACAGGACTAACTTGAAAAATGAAACTAAATTGAATTTGAAAACTTTAAATTATAAAACTGAACCCAAAACTATGTAAAAATTAAGTAAATAGCCATCTGCAGACGCGTTTCGAGATTTATCTCTCATCAGTGCAGCTTCGCATTTAAATTGAATATATTGAAGATTGTTGAACCGTGACTGGTATTACAAAAAAAAATCATAAGTGCAAAAGGGCGCTACGAATTTTTAATTTTATTTACTCGGTGAATTCTTGGAAGTATATTTAACAAATACAAACTGTCAAAAAACCGTGAAAATCATGGGAAATATTTTTTTTTAATATCGAACAGCAGTATTCCTACAAGTTTTTATTTTCACCGAACAAAGTAAAATTTAATATGAAAAATATTACAGATATCAACGATTTCTGGAGACAAAAAATGTCTCTTTGTGTATGTCTGCCTGTATGTCTGTCTGTCCGTCTATCTATCCGTCTGTCTGTCTGTATGTCTGTCTGTCTGTCCGTCTGTATGTCTGTATGTCTGTCTGTATGTCTGTCTGTATGTTTGTCTGTATGTCCGTCTGTCTGTCCGTCCGTCTGTCCGTCTGTCCGTCTGTCCGTCTGTCCGTCTGTCCGTCTGTCCGTCTGTCTGTCCGTCCGTCTGTCTGTCTGTCCGTATCTCAAAAACTAATACAGAAATTATCATGAAACTCTAAACATAAGCCTTATTTGACAATCCGAAGAACTGAAAAGCTTTTGGTAAAATTTCGTACTCCAGAAGTGGGTGCTTACCTTAAGCGTTTTTTTTTTTTTAATAAAATTTGAGAGATATATAGGGAATCGTAAAAGCCACCTAAATTAGCAACAAAATGCACAGCAAGTAATTTAAAAAAATACATCATCATGTCGTCACACTTTTTTGGGACACCCTGTATGATCAAAAATCTATTTTTTAAATACGCCATAGACTGTAGGTAAAGTCTGCAAAATTTCAAAATCCTGACTCTACTAGAAACTGAGCAAACAGGACATTAAATTTGGACACTGTGTATCACGGCGTATGAAACTGCTGAACCGATTTGAATAAAATTTTAGGGGTATGTAGGGAATCGCAAATTGCACCTAAATAAGCAATAAAATATATAGCATATAATTTAAAAAAATACATCATCACGTCGTTACACTTTTTTGAGACACCCTGTATGATCAAAAATATTTTTTTAAATACGCCATAGACCGTAGGTAAAATCTGCAAAATTTCAAAATCCTGACTCTACTAGAAACTGAGCAAACAGGACATTAAATTTGGACACTGTGTATCACGGCGTATGAAACTGCTGAACCGATTTGAATAAAATTTTAGGGGTATGTAGGGAATCGTAAATTGCACCTAAATAAGCAATAAAATATATAGCATGTAATTTAAAAAAATAGATCATCATGTCGTCACACTTTTTTGGGACACCCTGTATGATCAAAAATATTTTTTTAAATACGCCATAGACCGTAGGTAAAGTCTGCAAAATTTCAAAATCCTGACTCTATCAGAAACTGAGCAAACGGGAGATTAAATTTGGACACTGTGTATCCCGGCGCGTGCATTTTTTTCTCAGAAACCACTGAACCGATTTGAATAAAATTTTAAGGGTATGTAGGGAATCGTAAATTGCACCTAAATACGCAATAAAATATATAGCATGTAATATAAAAAAATACATCATCATGTCGTCACACTTTTTTGGGACACCCTGTATAATCAAAAATAATTTTCTTAGATCCGCCACAGAAAGTAGATAAAATCTGCAAAATTTCAGAATCCCAACTCTATTAGAAACTTAGCAAACGGGAGATGAAATGCAGAACCCTTATACAGGGTGTTTCAGCGGTCTGGAAACGGTCAATCACGTGCTTATTTGTCAAAATTTCGAAAAATGTTTTATACAAAAGTTGTGTATAATAGTGAGCTGCACGCCCTAAAAATATTTAAATTTATACAGGGTGTCTCATAACAAAGTTACATACCAAACTTATATTTTTTTAAATGGAACACCCTGTATTTTTTGTCATTTTTTAATTATATGGAGCAAATAAAGGTGAGTTACTTCAATACTCCCTATACCTATTGTTTGCCGTTTTCGAAATATTTGAAGATTTGTTGAAAAGCATGGTCTGGGTGAAATTTTATTTTTGCCCCAGTGATTGATGTTGAACAATTAAAATCATTTCTATTATTTAGTTAAGGGATCGAACTATAAAGCCAACCATGATTTCATACAAAAAAATATACAGGGTGATAAAAAAAATGCGGTAGAAAAACCGAACTTATAAAATTAAATAACTTCGTTTTTTCAAATGGCACACCCTGTATTTAGTAACGTATTCTCAAGTAGAATCCAATTATCTTTCAGATTGTATAGGGTTCCCTGTTCCTAATGTCAATAGTTTTCTTGTATTCGGCGATTATCATATCAGGAATAATTATTATAATCTGAAAGATAATTGGATTCTACTTGAGAATACATTACTAAATACAGGGTGTGCCATTTGAAAAAACGAAGTTATTCAACTTTATAAGTTGGGTTTTTCTACCGCATTTTTTTTTATCACCCTGTATATTTTTTTGTATGAAATCATGGTTGGCTCTATAGTTTGAACCTTCAAGCAAATAATTGAAATGATTTTAATCGTTCAACGTCAATCACTGGGGCAAAAATAAAATTTCACCCAGACCATGCATTTCAACAAATCTTCAAATATTTCGAAAACGGTAAACAATAGGTATGTAACTCACCTTTATTTGTTCCCTATAATTCAAAAATGACAAAAAATACAGGGTGTTCCATTAAAAAAAACATAAGTTTGGTCTGTAACTTTGTTATGAGACACCCTGTAGAAATTTAAATATTTTTAGGGCGTGCAGCTCGCTATTATACACAACTTTTGTTTAAAACATTTTTCGAAAATTTGAAAAATAAACACGTGATTGACCGTTCCCAGAGCTCTGAAACACCCTGTATGTGAGTATGTCCATCTGTCCGTATGTCTGTCTGTCTGTATCTCAAAAACTAATACAGTAATTATCATGAAACTCGGAACATAAGACTTATTTGACAATCCGAAGAACTGAAAAGCTTTTGGTAAAATTTCTTATTCCGGAAGCGAGTGCTTACCTTAAACGTTTTTTTTTTTTTTTATAAAATTTGAGAGGTATGTAGGGAATCGTAAAAGCCACCTAAATAAGCAATAAAATTAACAGCATGTAATTTAAAAAAATACATCATCATGTCGTCACACTTTTTTGGGACACCCTGTATAATCAAAAATCTTTTTTTTTAAACACGCCGTAGAATTTAGGTAAGGTCTGCAAAATTTTAAAATCCTAACTCCTTCAGAAACTGAGCAAACAGGTGATGAAATTCGGACACTGTGTATCCCGGCGCATGAAACCGCTGAACCGATTTGAATAAAATTTTAGAGGTATCTAGGGAATCGTAAAATGCACCTAAATAAGCAATAAAATATATAGGATGTAATTTAAAAAAATACATCATCAGGTCGTTACACTTTTTTGGGACACCCTGTATGATCAAAAATTATTTTTTTTAAATACGCCATGGGAAGTAGATAAAATTTGCAAAATTTTTGAATCCCAACTCTATTAAAAACTGAGCAAACGGGAGATGAAATGCAGAATAATCTCGGTCAGGTCATCTTCAGTTGAAAAATATTTTTCAAAAAATGATTGTTTTTTCGGAATAAAAATTAATTGATAATGTTTGCCACTTTTGGTAATCATTACATCAAACAAAAACTGCTGAGAGTGCAAAAAGTAATGATTGTTGACAACACTGTCATCGCACTGTTCCCAAACTGATAAAAAAAAAACATTATTTACTCGTGCATTAACCTGTTAATGCAAAAACTCAACAAACAAAAAATTCACATTATTTGCTCTCGCATTATGCGAAAAACTCCACAAGAAAAATCTTTCATATTTTCGGGGGTAATAAAACAAGTGCTATGATTATTATCGGTGATAGCACCGAGTTAAAGCCGATGAAAATTGAACGAGTGCAATTTTCTGATGGCTTTAACGAGTGGTATCATCATAAATTAATCATAGCAAGAGTTATATTAACACATTGGCTGCCAACAAGTTTTTTTTGTAAAATGTCAAAAGCTATCTTTGTTTTTAAGTTTTATTTTATAAAATGAGTAAGAATATGTTTATTTAATTCATTTTCGTGACTGACAGCGCTAAATATCAAGTCCAAAATAGGCAATCACTGCCAGTCGCCGATGACTGACGAGGCCCCATTGAAATGCTCCAGTGTCAGTCACCGGTGACAAAGCGGTCAACGTGTTAAATTCGATTTATAGACGAAATTTTCGAAAACGATAAACAATCATGAATTTCTGTGATGGGCATGTAAACATACTCTGAATAATGCAACTTTTTCCTACTTTAACCCACCCTGTATCTTTTACCGTTTTCAAGATCCCCATGGTGTGCATTCTTATCTTGGACACGGTGTATATACTATCGCAATATTTTTACATATGAATGAGAGATATTATAAAATGAAACAGTGCACCCACACATAACCAAAAAAAATGGAATGACAACCGAATTGTCAGTAACTTTTTTTTTACTACCAAGAAAAATGTCCCTCCTGTGGCTAGAATAAAATGTGAACAGAGTATACTTTGTTTCACCTGTATGTATTTTACTTTGCCACTATAATTTCAGCGAATTTACGGTGAAAAAAATTACAACTACAATTACAATTTTCCTCATTTTCAGGTATTCGTGGTCCAGCACGTCGACGTCTGCATGTTCTCCAACGGGAAATTCAAGAACGTGGTGGCGGTCATAAACTCCAAGCAGGACTGCCCCCTGTCGTCCGGAAAGAAGCTGAAGAAATCCTACTCCCTCATCCCCATCAAGAGCTCCACGAAAAACTGGATCGCCCTGGAGGACTCTTACACCAAAACCGGCACGAGCCTCGCCTCCTCCGTGACATCCTACGCCAACAGCCCGGAGGACCGGAACGTCTTCGCCATCTACGTCTCGTACTACGTCAAGGTGAAGCTGATACTGAGCGTGATGGGAGGCGAGGTCTCCCTGAAGCTGCCGTTCACCCTGATGCACAGCAGCCATGACTTGGACCTGAACGAAACGCCGCTGAACAGAATCGTCGAACTGCCATCGGTGCAGCTCGAGCTCAAGTCGGCCAAGGGCGAGGACGTGAAGCCGGAGAAGGACGGGACGTGAAACGAGGACGATAAGGCGATCGTTGAAGTTAGTCGGGAAGAAAAGAGCGCACCGGTACTCAAGAAGAATCACAATCACCACAACTACGATGAGATTATAACGGTGAAACGGGACGAGGAGACGGAGATCGTTCGAGAGAGTAGTATAGTCGTTTGTGAGGAGAAGGACAAAGGCTTCAGTTTACAGAGGGCGTGGTGCTGTCTGAAAAACAGAAGGACTTCATAACGGTTCACCTAGCCGAGCTTATAATTAATGGCCGTATTTGTACTGTTGTAAAAAATAAGTGTTTCTACCTTTTATAACGTGAGATCTGTAATTGATTTAACTGCCAAAGATTCAATTTATTTTCGTGGATGACACCCGAAGGCTATAACACACACACACACCAGGACCTCGAGAACTACTCAACATATCAGACGTGGGTGTAAATGAGGTTTCGCAAACGAGATCACTCGATGTTAGACCACCGACTCGCACCTATATGTCCCCCCAAAGCTGTTGCACCGTAATAGTATCCTCGTCGTGTCGTGCGTATGATTACATCGCGGTAGTTCTCTAAAGAATAGGCCTTTCTAATTATATATTTGTAATATAATATATATATACATACAGAAACAATGTTGGATATGTTATTATTTCAAGTTCTACTTGTATTTGTTACATTTACGTCGATTTTAATAAACTTAATTACGAATTGTGTTGCTTTTTTTAACTCCAACTGTCAGCTGTCAGATAATAGTACATTATTATACAAGTTTAATAAGAGGGTAAATTGTGGCACGACTGGCGCAGCGAGGAGTGCTCCAATGTCACGAGTGCCCCACAATGCCTCTTATTAAACAAGTATAATATACTATTTTTTCTACTTTGGTTTTAGTTAAGGAATTATTTCTAAAATAAAATATATACTTAAACCTAGTGAGTTTTATCTTTTAACATTTGGCAGCACTAAAAACATTTGATCCTTTCGAATGAATTTAATATTTGACATACGTATTTCTACGGCGATTTCAATAGTTAATTTTAAAACATATTAAATCAAGAATATTACTTACACACCTCCAAAAATAAGGGATGTTGCCAAGGGTGCGATAAACAAACTATTTCCACGTAAGTTGTAACCAAATTAAGCTTATAAAATAATGCAACGCCTAAATGATAATCGAAATTTAAGGTAATGTTTACATCTGTTTCTCGTTCCTCGTGTCAGGCATCGATCGACGCTAATTAAAAATCCACACCGACTCAAGCAGCTCTTCTTCGCCGCGAATGAAACATGCATTGTACTCTCGCTGTTTCTTCAGTGATATTCGTTTTGCAAACAAAGTGATAATACATATAATAAATTACAAGCTTTCCTCTGTGTATGTTGTGTTGTCTAAACGTGGCACCGAGAGCCAAGTGTCCGGCCATTGTCACCGAGTTCCTACATTGTCCACGCGGATAAAAAGTGAACAATATGACGCCTCCGTTTTCTTTAACCTTAGTGATACTGGTGGGGAACTCCCCAATATGCATTCGAACCTATTCAGTGCGTAACGCATTGGACGGTTCCAATTATCCTATGAATTAACAGCAATTTTACATTTTGATGTCGACATATGTCACGTTTAAGTACTACCAATCGCAACAACTAAAATGTTCCCACAAATAGTTTAATAATGAGCAAAACTGTAAAATAAAAAATCTCATTATTAAACTATTTTTGATATAACAAAAGGTCGATTGTATAACGAAAGTAGAAAATTATATTTTTTCCGCTACCGACAACGTAAATAAGCATTGCAACCATGGTTACAGGTACTGTAAGTGGTTGATAACATTCGTGGTGTTTGTTGTCCTTGAGGACGGAACTTAATTTTTTACTTACGGACCTAGGAGAATAATAAAACAACAGAAACGTAACGCTCCAACATACAGGCGAGCAACACATTATCGTCTATAGCATCGGCATCCTTTTTGCAAAACCACTGCTTAAGGAGGTCCTCTAGTTATTTTTTTTTTCTTCATAAATCACATCTACAACATGTGTAAAAAATGTGTGCCAAAGGATTTTTCGATATTCGAAGTGGTTAACAAGTTACGGCCCTGGAATGGAACAGGTGTACGGAGCGCGCGCAACGCTGCTCCGCAAAGCCTGAACCTTTTGTGAATTAGGCCCGAGTAGAGGGGAGCCGAGACCGTTGACAGACGCTTTAGAATATTGACTAAGACGCTGTGAAGCGTTCAGTTTTGCTGTAGCAGTTTCGAAGCGTACTGTATATTTTCTCTCGCGAGTCGCACGTAGCTGATTTTTTCTTAAATAATTTTTAAAATGTTAAAGAAAGGACGTAGAAACGTCCCGGCTAGTTACGATCGACCTAAGAAGCGAAAATTCGCAGGCAACCGACACACTTTTAAACAAGACAAGTCGTTTACATCGGCGTCAGCGAAGAAACTTGTTCAAAATAAAAATTTAGAAGTGAACGTTGAACAGACTGTTATGTATTGTATTTTGAATTTCGCAAGTGTATTTTCAACTATTTCTTCGGCAGTTATTTGTAAAGAGTGCAAAAGTATGGTGACTTTCCATCAACGTGATGTACGAGGATTGGGCTTTAAAATTTCCATGGCGTGCAAGGGTGAGAAAGAAAAAGAAATAGATTCATGTCCAAAAATAGGTAAAGCCTACGAAATAAATCGTCGCTTAGTTTTCGTGATGCGTTTGTTGGGAGTCGGTTATGAAGGCTATAGAATTTTCTGCGGACTGATGGATATGGGACAAGGTTTTGCTTTGAACACGTACTATCCCATATTAGAAAATATTCACTCAGCTTCTTCGGCCGTGTTGTCGATTGCGGTTAATCAAGAAAAGGAAGTCCTTGAAGAACAAGGAAAAACAGAAAATGAATTCACCGTATCTGGAGATGGTGAGATGACAAAGTATTATGGATTAGGTATTCGGAGACATCCATATTCTATTGAGGAAATTTGGGCAACAATCTATCACAAGATTTCCACAGACAGCAATCCACAGCATCAAAATTGCCCTGCAAGCGAATCTAGTTAGTGCTGAGTTTCTCGGAGAGGCTGAGCAATTCAAGCACGATAAACCGCCTCTTTCTGAAGCAGTTCAAAAGGTTATAAAGCCAATTTATGAGGATTTATCCAGAAAAGAATTGTTAAGCAGATGCCTGGGAGCGGAAACTCAAAATAATGAGTCGCTCAATTCGTTAATCTGGACTTTTGCTCCAAAGCACCTCCATTCTGGGCCAAAAGTCGTTGAAATCGCCACGTTTCTCGCTGTCATGATCTTCAACGAAGGATTCAAATCTATCCTGAAGACCTTGGAAACCATGGGAGGGAAAATCGGCCCACAAGCTAAAGGATACGTTCAACAGCGTGATAGCTCTCGGATCGACCGTTCAGAGAAACGCACGAGTGATACAGTAAAACAGGCCCGAATCGCGAAAAGGGAAGACGGAGCAGCTCTGCGTGACTTCCAAGAAGAAGAGGAAGGCCTACTGTATGGTCCAGGCATAGCAGATTAACGGTGAGATTAAATTTTTATTATAAATCACATGTGCGAACTTTAAAACGCGTTTTTATCGAACACAATTTTTGAAAACGGTGACCACGATATTTCAGAAACTACTGCACCGATCTTGTTCAAATTTATACAACATCTTTAATATGTTATAAGCCAGCGATTGAACTAGGATTATCATGATTGCTTCGATAGTTTTTTTTTTACGAGCGAGAAATGAGTAAAAAATAGAATTTAATTTTCATAAGTGTATAAAAAAATTAATTTTTGTAATTTAGAATTCATTCTAGTTCAATCGCTAGTCTTAAATATGGAGATTAAAATGCCGTTTGGTTTTTTGATTTCAGATAAGCAAAACAGCCGCAATCTTGGTCACCGTCAAGCACCTCCTTCACTTGATGTCTTCCTGTCGGCCACTATAACTTTAATTCTATTATATAATTTGTCTTCAAAAAATTTGTAAACCTCATTTAAATGTTAATAAAGACCACGTAAAAACAATGAGATTTATTATTTCGATGGTTTGCCCGTAAAAAATTATTGAAAAAGCCGTAAAAAAACAACCGAGAAACTAAGAGTCATAACAGGACAACATACCTTTTCGGTTTTGTCGGTAACAGGTTCTAACACGCAATATTCGCAGCTTTGTTTGCATCCGTGCCCCCAAAAAGTTTCACTGGATTGACACAAACAAACAAATAAACAAAATAAGACATTCTTTTATCGGTTGCTGGGTTACCATAGGACGCATAGGTGACTATAAAAATTTTAATCTCAGATGTTACAAGCCGTATTTTGGAATATTTTCTGATCTTTTTAAAGTATTATACTTCCGGTAGCGGAAAAAAATTAATAAGCAATAATAAGCTTAGGCGAATAAGAGCCGAGGCTCGTCGCCTCGCCTTACTTAACCCTTTCAGCCCTGGATTTTTAAATTTGAAAAAAAATTTTTTGTTAATTATTATTGATGGGGAGCTTCTTAAGACCATATAAATACCAAATTTTAACTCATTTGATTAATTAGTATAGGAATGAATTAGTGAGGCTTTGTTGAAGTGACATCTAGGAACAAACAGCAAAAATATGGATTGTCGCAGTAAGTGGAGTCATGTTAAGCCCGTTTTAGACGACGTTATTTACTTGTACAAGAAAATTGTAGTAGAATATGTAACCAAAAAATATTACCTAGTGCGAAATACGCATTTTTCATCATATATAATGGTACCTACAAGAAAATAGTCCCGGATCATGCGCAGAATTCACAACTGATGTGAATTTTTGTAGAATTTTATTCCAGCGTTTAAAATTTATTTTGAATTTTTTGCGCTCGAAATTTTCAAAAATTCATAACTCGATTGAAAATTGCTGCACTTTCAAAAGCCAAAATTATTTTCAAAAAATCGACGTCTTGTAAAGTAGATTTAATTTTTGTAGAATTTTATTCCTGCGTTTAAAATAATTTTGAATTTTTTGCACTCGAGTGTTCGTCATTGGAAAATTGAAATTTTCAAAAATTCGTAACTCAATTAAAAATTGTTGCATTTTCAAAAACCAAAATTAATTTGAAAAATCGGCGTCTTGTGAACTGATGTGAATTTTTGTAGAATTTTATTCCTGCGTTTAAAATTTATTTTGAATTTTTTGCGCTCGAAATTTTCAAAAATTCATAACTCGATTGAAAATTGCTGCACTTTCAAAAACCAAAATTATTTTGAAAGATCGACGTCTTGTGAATTGAAGTGATTTTTTGTAGAATTTTATTCTTGCGTTTAAAATTAATTTTTAATTTTTTGCGCTCGAGTGTTCGAAGTTGAGAAAGGGAAATTTTCCAAAATTCGTAACTCGGCTGAAAATTGTTGCATATTCAAAAATCAAAATTATTTTGAAAGATCGGCGTCTTGTTAATTGAAGTGAAATTTTGTAGAATTTTATTCCCGCGTTTAAAATTAATTTTAAATTTTTTTGCGCTCGAGAGTTCGTTGTTGGAAAAAAGGAATTTTAAAAAATTCATAACTAGATTGAAAATTGTTGCATTTTCAAAAGCCAACATTATTTTGAAAGATCGACGTCTTGTAAAGTAGATTTAATTTTTGTAGAATTTTATTCCTGCATTTCAAATTAATTTTGAATTTTTTGCACTCGAGTGTTCGTCATTGAAAAATCGAAATTTTCAAAAATTCGTAACTCAATTAAAAATTGTTGCATTTTCAAAAACCAAAATTAATTTGAAAAATCGGCGTCTTGTGAACTGATGTGAATTTTTGTAGAATTTTATTCCTGCGTTTAAAATTTATTTTGAATTTTTTGCGCTCGAGTGTTCGTAATCGGAAAAAAGAAATCTTCAAAAATTCATAACTCGATTAAAAATTGCTGCATTTTTTAAAACCAAAATTATTTTGAAAGATCGGCGTCTTGTTAATTGAAGTGAAATTTTGTAGAATTTTATTCCTGTGTTTAAAATTAATCTTGAATTTTTTTGCATTTTCAAAAACCAAAATTATTTTGAAAGATCGACGTCTTGTGAAGTAAATTAAATTTTTGTAGAATTTTATTAAAACATCAAGATCGACTTACTGTGATAAGGGCAATCTTCGTAACCTCGAACCAATTCCACGGTGGTATCGTTTCCCTCCGTGACACTACAAGTCAACTTGATCAAAATGTACTTGAACGTGCCTTGGGAGTCGATGTCGACATCGGGAATGTTGGCAACGGTAGACATCCTGCGTATGAACTGAAGAGATCTTTTCAGGGACCTATAAATAAAAATTATATTTAGTAAACAGCGTAAATTAAACATTGCAGTTTATGATATTAATAAATGAATTGAGTTAATTCCACGGTGCTAAACAGTAACGCTACGGTTTATTTTATCCTATAATATTAACACGCCAATAATTCCTTAGCAACGAGTAACGTTAAGGTACCTTTAACAACACCAGTGTTGTTAAGAAATTCCTACCTTGCTCGTGCTTTCAAACTTTTCTTTCGTAATGTAAAATCCTTCCTATTACTTGTATCGTAAATTTCTATAAAGCCGCTAATAAACCTTCCCTTAATATGCTTTCATTTCAGTTTCTTTAACCTGTGCAAACAAATGTTGGTGTAGAGCAGTGGTTCACAAAGTTTTTTGTCCTACCGCCCCCTTTCCAGAAAAAATATTACTTAGCGCCCCCTATTTTCGTCAGCAGTAATCTTAAATCACCAAGATTGACTATTTGCAATTCGTTTCTTTTTTTTTGTTAATAAATTGATTACCGCACTGAAGCCACGTTCCGCTAAATCTTCTCTTCTTTCTTTTATACGATCACCACCCCCTTACAGTTATTCATCGCCTCCCAAATGCATCTGTGGCAATCAGCGCCCCCCTGAATCGCTGCAGCACCCACCAGGGGGCTAATATTAATTAGCATTAATCTGGAAGGTAGTAATTAACCCTAACCTAAGTGCAAACATCATTCCTTACGAACTTGTTACGTTTTCTGACCGCTTTTACAGGACCACTCACAAAGGAGCGAGTTTGAGGTTAAGGCTGGTTAACCCTTCAGCGTGCACGCTCGAATTAATTCAAACGCGCCAAACGGTAACGCTACAAAACTGTGCGTTACGGGATTAAACGCGCTACTGAAAAACTTACCCTTAATACGCCAACGTGCCGTTTATAATGTTAATAACGCTCACACTGTATATTACTAATTGGTTCGGCGTGACGAAACAATCAATTGTTTGCACAGCCTCCTAACCTCACAAAACGAAAAGCGTTCGATTGTTTTTTTTTTTTATAAATCTGAGCTTAAAGCCTCTTTCCAGGCTACAGGTCGTAAATCTACCCTTAATATTATTAATAACGCTCACACTGTATATTACTAATCGGTCCGATCTGTCGAAACAATGAGTTTTATGGACCCCCTAACCTCACAAAACGAATTGCGTTCGAATGTTCTATAATCCAGCCTCGAAATAAGCGTAGGCCACAATATCCAACACGCCGTTTCTAACGTTAACAACGCTCACACTGTATATCCCCAATTGCTTCGAGCTGTCGAAACATCGAAACAATGAATTGTTTGTATAGCCTCCTAACCTCGCAAACGAAACGCGTCCGAATGTTTAATAAATCCGCGTTTAAAGCCTTGAGATAGGCGTGGGTCGCAATTCTGCGCATTATTCGGGTGTGGACGGTCTTAAAATGCTCGTGAGAGACGCCGGTTTGGTCTGGAACAACCTGAGGGGGCTGATATGCATCTACAAGCCGGCCGACTACAAGTTAACGCACGTTAGGAAGTTAATTATCAACAAAATATGCACCGGTGGGTATTGCAAAATGTGTTTCACTCTCACCTGTTACTAACTCGGCGAATTCAAGGTTCGGACTATAATTATTTCTCTAGGAACACCGACCGGTAAACTGCTCGATGTACGGACAGCTGCGCGCGATGGATTTGCCGCCGTTCGTTCAAACTTTGAATCTCGAGCATGACTGGTGGTTTTTTTTAAATTTATTTTGTCTACTCCCACCTCTAAAATGCGTATGTGTTTTTATGACGCGTGATTCTTTAAATACACCTTGACAAACTGCGCCCTTTTGTCATGGACTGAAGTTAGCTCCAGATTTTTAAATCGCAAAATCCTTTGACTATACAGGGTGTCCTAAATATAGTAGGATTGCATGGGTATCTTTCTTATTCTTAAAGCTAGAGATCTTGTTAAATGGGCAATGTTGTGCAGTTTTCTATGCTGATTCAGATTATGTTGAGAAATTTTCAAAATTCCGAGCAGTTTAGAAAATATTTAAAAAAAACTAAAAATCGCGATTTTCAAAACAATCAAATATCTCAATAATTATTAAAGATGCGAAAAAAAGTTTTAAATAAAAGTTACTTGGTTTAATTAGGCAAACATGGAAATCAAGTCAAAATAAAATTCAAGATGGCGGTTTCCGAGATATTAATACCAACTTTCTTATTTCAAATGGCCGCCATATTTGATTTTTACACGCATAAATAGACTTTTTTTCTCTTTTCAACGATGTACAACAACCTATGTCAAAATAAAAAATAATGGAAATATTAATTGTTTAAATTTTAATTTTAATTTTTTAAATTATTTTTAAAGCAAATGTAACAAAACAAAAAGAGGTAATATAACCAAGTAGTAAAATAACAATAAATTATAAAAAATGCTCAAAATGATTGGCCAAACACAATTGACAGCGTTTTACAACACTGACAGTTACTTTTCGCAATGTGTTGCGATTAATGCCGTTTATTGCCTCTGTCACTGCTTCGCGAAGTTCATCCACATTGTTATAATTGAAGTTACTCCCATAAACTTTGTTTTTTTAAGTGCCCCACAAATAAAAGTCAAGAGGCGTCAAGTCTGCAGATCTGGCTGGCCACTGTACAGGTGTATTAGTCGCTATTACTTTATTATTAAAACGTCCATTTACATAAGTAATAACATCTCTGGCATTGTGTGCTGGAGCGCCATCTTGCTGGTACCATATTTGCATATTTTGTGCCAAAGGTAAATCATCCAATAAATCTTCTAAGGTTGTTTGAAGAATTTCCAAATAACGTCGTGCAGTTAGAGTTCCATCAAAAATTATAGGACCAAGTAAACGATTTCCCATTATGCCACAAAAAACCGTAATTGGTTTCGCCGTGGAATAACTATGTGTGGATTTTCTTGAGCCCAATAGTGCTCGTTATGACGATTAAATAATCCACAATTAGAAAAGTAAGATTCGTCAGTCCATAAAATTGTGTTTATAAAATCACCATTTTCCGTAATTTTGTTGATTAACCACCTGCAAAATGTTAATCTACGGATGTTATCATTTGGTTGTAAAGTAATTTATAAGGGTGAAACTTGTGCTTTTTTTAAATTGTTGATGCTCTAGACTTAGATACGTTAACTTCATTTTCCATCTGCCGACATGAAATGTTCGGATTAGCTGCCACACAAGCCAATGTTAATTCTTCATCATCAACGATCATATTTCTATTTCTCTTAGGTTTTTTTAAACTTCCATACAATTGCATATTTTCATCCGATCTTTTAAATACCTTAATGTCCGGCTGGCTTCTTTCAGGAAAGTTTGCTTGGTATGTTTGTGCTGCAAGATGGGGGTTTTTGTAACACTTGATGTAATTACAAAACATATCGTATTGTTCAGATATTGAATAATTCGCCATTTCAAGTAATTAATATTTATCGATATTACTACAACTTAAGACAATACACATGTATGAATGATTAATACAACTGATAAACTAATGTAAGATGACAGTTAGTCGTTATAACAAATTTTGTTTTATTTTTATTTATGCCTACTTGTTTTAAACTTACAACAATTATTATTTCCATTATTTTTTATTTTGACATAGGTTGTTGTACATCGTTGAAAAGAGAAAAAAAAAGTTTATTTATGCGTGTAAAAATCAAATATGGCGGCCATTTGAAATAAGAAAGTTGGTATTAATATCTCGGAAACCGCCATCTTGAATTTTATTTTGACTTGATTTCCATGTTTGCCTAATTAAACCAAGTAACTTTTATTTAAAACTTTTTTTCGCATCTTTAATAATTATTGAGATATTTGATTTTTTTGAAAATCGCGATTTTCAGTTTTTTTTTAATATTTTCTAAACTGCTCCGAATTTTGAAAATTTCTCAACATAATCTGAATCAGCATTGCACAACATTGCCCATTTAACCAGATCTCTAGCTTTAAGAATAAGAAAGATACCCATGCAATCCTACTCTATTTAGGACACCCTGTATACCATTAGTATATAGTCAAAGGCAAAATCAAGTTAGTCATCACTTATCGAGTGTGTCAAGTTGGCACCCCAATGAAGAGTTCTGATAATTATGGAGTTCTCTATTCCTTTTGTTGTATCTAGAAGTACTATCAACTTTAAAAAAATAGTTCTGTAAAATTGGGCTGTCGGGAATTTTTTTTAAAATGGGGTGCCAACTTGACACCGCACCCGAACATTGTTATCGAATAGTTCTGAACTAGTGTTTGGGTTAGTACCATAGTTCCTGATACTTTTAAAAAAGAGTTCTATTGAATTTCCAGAGATAAAAATTTTCAAAGTTGGAAATTCGAAATATTCAAATTCATATTACTCACTTAATATTGGTCGAATCTAAATATTTCATAATAACTATGGATAGAACTCACAAAGAAATACCGGAAACACCTATCAGAACTATCCGGAACTATCAAAAATATTTTTTTGAAAAAAGTCGCAAAGCAAAAAAAAATGAGAGTTCCAGGAGTTCTGAGTCAATTTTCTATTTCTACTCATTGATTACAATAATTCTTTCTTATAAACAAATTTAAAAAAATAAAAAAAAAATAGTCCGCGACTTTCCACAAGCAGGTTGCTGAAAGTTTTTCGGAGATCATCTTATTTTAAGCAAACTATTGTTTTCCTTGTGAGCTTTTTATTTTTTTTCTGATTGAAACAATATCGAGTAATATTGCCTTAGTTACGATATGTCATAACACACTTATATTTCCCTAGGGAAACATGAAGTGCTCATATTTCCCTAGGGAAATATAGACATCAAACAATTGTCATTAGGAGCTTCTCGTAAGAATTGTTTTAATTGCGGGACAACACCTCCGATTTCTTAGGAAGGTATCCTTTATGGATTTTACAGCTTTGGATTTCACCGGAACCAAACATTCACGGTCTTTCGTCGCTTGCGTTAACACATAGTTTGACATTTCACCAATTTATGAAACAACGCAAATACCAAAACAAGTCAACCATGATATTTACAAACAAGGCCCTTAGCAACGTTACCAATCCGATAAATTCAAAAATTTACAATCCAATATTTTCCCATTTACAGAACAATATTCTTCAATCAGAAAAAAACTATTGATTACAACACGGGAAATATGAATACATTTCCCTTGGTTGTCTATACATCCCTCGGGCTCCGCCCTAGGGATGTAACTAGCCAACCACGGGAAATATACTATTCATATTTCCCTAGTTGTAATAATCGCTATTTATTCTTACTATACAAAATATTAACAAACACAAACGCGTTCCGTTTCTGAAAAAAGATGCCGGAACGTCGTTCCTCCACCTTCCCCCTCCAATACATCACTGATATTTACCCAAGTAAACTAATTTAATAATATACTATTACCATGTTCATTTGAGGTAATAAAATAACTTCAAAATTTTACCAATTTAGTTGTAGAAAAAGTATAGTATGCAATTCTAGACACCCGTGACTAAAGTGCCGTTTATAACACTCGTTGCATAATATATTTCTATTACTCCATAGTAATGATCGCATGCAATTATCAATTACAGATTTGAATGAAATGGAATGTAGACCTCCTATCGACCATGTTACCATCGAAGGTGATGACGTTTCCAAGGAGCTGAAAGTGGTGGTACAGCCCAGCTTAGCCGATCATCCCATGGTGGTCGGACCTAGGTATCAATTCAACGATTTACCCTGCAGTTGGTCCAATTTTCTCGGATCCGTTAGTTCGGGCGTTGTACGTAAGTATTTTTCTATTTTTCTTCCTCATCGTTCACCCCGCCACATCACAAGCGCTTATAGTTTAAATTTATAATTGCTTAATGACTTATAATCATCTACAATTATTTTACTAAACTAAGAACGGTTATAATTTAGTTAAAAATCAGTGACGGTTCGTGGGGTTTTTTCTGGTACGGCCGAGGAACAAGAGGTGGTAATACAGATAGGTGCGGTCACGCAGCCTGCCGTCTCTGCAACTCACCCTACCTATCTGTATTGCCACCTCTTGTTCCTCGGCCGTACCAGAAAAAACCCCGCGAACTGTCACTGTTAAAAATACCATATGTATAAAAATGATTTAGATAAGGCATGACCATGATAAACAAAATCACGGTCTTAGATTAGTTCAGCTCGTTGACTTTATGTCATATGAACAACTGGTGGTGAAGACGTGATGCGACGTATCAAACCTGCAACGTACGTTCCGAAATACAAAGCCACCCTTTATCTAAATAATTTTTATACATATGGCAGTTTTAACCACTTCGCGCCCATGCTGCCATCCTAGGTTTACAGAAAAATTACTTTTTTTGTTGGTTTTTATACGAAATATTATTTCACTGTCACGAACTTACTCAATTATGCAAAAAAATGTGAAAAAATTATTCCATAGATGGCGCTTTTTTGTATGGGCTTGAAAAAGTTACTTTATTTGTTTATATATTTAGATATGGTTGTGTGTATTAGTATATATACAGGGTGCCCCATCTAAACCGCACATTAAAAGTATATTGACTACTTCTAATTAATGATTTGTACTGAGAGGGAGGAAGAGGTGGATGGGGGAGGATTATATGAGATGTGGGCTGTGCGAGTGGGGGAAGGATACATGGAAGCACTTGGTGGAAGAATGTGAGGGGGTGAAAGAAGAATGGGTAGGAGTGAGAGGGAATAGAAGGGTGACGGAATGGATGAGAGAGGATGGGGCAGGAGTGAAGACGCTGGAGAAGGTGGGATGGGAGAAAGAGGGGAGAGGGAGGGAGGGGAGCGGTGGAAGGGGGGGGGGGGTGAGGGATGTAAAGAGTTTGTTTTGTATATATGGTTATGCCAATAAAGGTTCTTTTTTTTTTTTTTTTTTTTTTTTTTTTTTACTGAGAGTTGGCTGTGAGATAAATGAGGTATGTCGCAAATTATTACGTCATGAGATTAGAATAAGATTTAAAAAAATGAATTAATCTCAGATATGACTGCTATGTTCCTCTCTCTCTCAGGCATGGCCAACTCAGCAAAAAAATTATGTGGCTCACACCTTACAAAGCATTCCTCAAGCCTAATGGGCAACTCAAACGTTTTCAAAATAACATGCTACGCCGAATAACTAATGCACCTTGGTACGTGACCAACACGGCTCTACAAAAAGGGCCTCTGTTAACCCTTTCGCTGCGGCGTTAGGAAAACACTCCATGCCTGTGGTGCGGCGTTAGATAGGCCTGAAACGTTACGTACATGTTAACAGCAACGGCATCGTACAGAATAGGAAAATGTATATACAGGGTCTTTTTTTTTAACTCAGAACAATACACTGCAATGCATTGATGTGATTATTGTAACATAGAACATAGACATTAACAATCATATGTTCTGAGTTAAAAAAAAGACCCTGTATGGGTTAACAAGTTAAGGAACTAGAAAGTAACTTTTCGTAAAAAATGAAGAAACATTTTGACGCAGGAGCAGATCGTAAATACACGTCTACAGCAGCGAAAGGGTTGAAGAAGAAATACAAAAGCTTAGTATCGAATACAGCGAAGGAGTAGAAGCTTGTAAATAAATTGAAACGAACCAAGGCGTCTGAAGCGCTTCAAACCATCTGACTTACCAACCAGATTTCAATCGTGCCAAATTACAACAGATGGACATTATGTGATGTGAACAAATTGAATACTTATTGTCTCTTTGACAGATTGTATAAAAAGTGGGGTTAGTAAAAAAAATAATTGTTTGACATTTTCCAGGTGGCTCCCCCATGTCATATTGGCGGTAAATTTAAATGTGAGGTTGAAAATATCAATTTTACATCATATTTTTCTGTTTGAGCAATTGAAAATTTCTTCTGGTTTTTAATTTGTAATAACAATAGACATCAAGACATTCAATAAAAGGATAAAATGAAATTAACAATAATGCATAAAACAATAGAATAAAATAAAACATTATGCAACCAAACATACGTATACATACATTGTGTACAAAAGTATTTCAATGTAAGAAAGAAAATGCTGTTTCTAGTGCGTCGGACAACTTGCACTGACGTTTTCTTCACTTTTCTATATTATCTAGCAAAAATATAAGAGTATATAAATCAGTGACGGCTGAGGTAGCAGAGGTGGTAATACAGATCTCTGCAACCGAGCCTACCTATATGTATTGCCACCTCTACCTCGGCCGTACCAAGAAAAAAAGCCCGCGAACCGTCGCTGATTGCAACTCCTTAAGTAGAGTGTTTCAGCGGAAGTCTTCCCGGAAAACCGGAAGCAAGAATGGCGGCACTGTGCACGCAAAATGACTGCCAACCTAAAAATCGGGAGAACTCATTGGCGAAAAATCTGGGGAACTTTGAACAAAGTTTGGGAAATTTAAATCTGGATAATTAAAGTGGCAACAGCGGAGCCTGGACGTTCTACAGTGTTGCATCCGCTTTCCGAGACTTTGGTATTCCCCTCAAAACGGCAACGCTGCAGAGCTTTGAGTTTGCAATTGCAATAAAAAAATAATGTATAAACTGCTTAAGTGAAGGGTTTTAGATAAAGTATTCCCGGAAAAACGGAAGTAATAATGGCGACACGATACGCACAAAATAGCTGCCAACCTTAAAATCGGTGAGAATTTAGTGGCGGGATTTTCACGGCGGGTAATTAAAACCTGGAGAATTAAAGTGGCAACAGCGGAACTTGGAACTTCTACAGTTCCGCGTTTTATATCCGGGAATACCTCAAAACGGCAACTCTGCAGAGCTTTAAGTTTGCAGAGGTTTGCAATTTCGTTCCTTAAAAGAAAATCATGTAAACTCCTTACGTAGGGGGTTTTAGCGAAAGTATTCCCAGGAAACCGGAAGTAAAAATGGCGACACGGCAAAATGACTGCCAACCTAAAAGTCGGGGAATGGGGAAATTAGTGGCGGGAGATTCAAATAACGGGGGATTTTCCCGACGGGAAATTCAAATCTAATGAATTAAACTGGCAACAGCGGTGTTTGAAACTTCTACAGTGTTGCTAAAATGTCAAGGTGGAACTCGGAAGTTCTACAGAGTTTTCACACTTACACCAACTGAAACCCAAACATCTGCGAAAAAATTAAATTGGAAGTTCTACAGTGTTGCCAAAAAGATATCCGCTTTCTTCGACTTACATCAGGGAATAGATCAAAACGGCATCTCTGCAGAGCTTTAAGTTTGCACAGGTGCACCAACTAAAACCTAATGGGGAATTAAAAAAATGTCAAGATGCAACATTTAAGTTCTACAGTGTTGCCAAAACGGCATCCGCTTTCCGCGCCTTACACCCGGTGATACCTCAAAACGGAAACACTGCAGAGCTTCAAGTCTGCACAGGTGCACCAACTGAAACCTAAACATCGGTGGGAAATTAAAAAATATCAAGGTGCAACATTTAAGTTCTACAGTGTCGCCAAAAAGGCATCCGCTTTCCGCGACTCACATCCAGTAATACCTCGAAACGGCAACACTGCAGAGCTTCAAATCTGCACAGGTGCACCTGCTGAAACCCAAACATCGGCGAGAAATTTAAAAAATGTCAAGGTGGGACAAAAGTTCTACAGTGTTGCCAAAAAGGCACCCGCTTTCCGCGCCTTACATCTGGCAATACCTTAAAACGGCAAAACTATAGAGCACAAGTGTACCAACCGAAACCTACCTAAATAAATGCCAAGGTCAAACTTGGAAGTTCTACAGTGTTGCCAAAAAGGCGTCCGCATTCCTTACATCCGGGTATAACGGCAACGCTGCAGAGTACAAGTGCACCAAGTGAAGCCCAAACATTGGCGGGAAATTAGAAAAATGTCAAGGTGGAACTTGGAAGTTCTACAGTGTTGCCAAAAAGCATCCGCATTCCTTACACCCGGGAATAACGGCAACGCTGTAGAGCTTTAAGTTTGTACAAGTGCACCAACTGAAACCCAAACATTGACGGGAAATTTAAAAAAATGTCAAGGTGGAACTTGGAAGTTCTACAGTGTTGCCAAAAAGCATCCGCATTCCTTACACCCGGGAATAACGGCAACGCTGCAGAGCTTTAAATTTGTACAAGTGCACCAACTGAAACCCAAACATTGACGGGAAATTAAAAAAATGTCAAGGTGGAACTTGGAAGTTCTACAGAGTTGTCAAAAAGGAATCCGCTTTCCGCGACTTACATCCGGCAACGCTGCAGAGCTCTAAGTTTGCACCAACTGAAAGCCAAACATTGACGGGAAATTAGAAAATTGTCAAGGTGGAACTTGGAAGTTCTACAGTGTCGCCGAAGTCATTCGCTTTTCGCGACTTACATCCGGGAATACCTCAAAACGGCAACGCTGCAGAGCTTCAAGTTTGTACAGGTGCACCAACCGAAACCCAAACATCGGCGCGAAATAAAAAAATGTAAAGGTGGAGCTTGTAAGTTATACAGTGTTGCCAAAAAGGCATCCGGTACTTACATTCCCGAATACCTCAAAACGGCAACGCTGCAGAGCTTCAAGTTTGTACAGGTGCACTGAAACCCAAACGTAAGTTTACACGGGTGTGCCAACTAAAACCCAAAACTGGGCGGAAAGTAAAAAAAATATCAAGGCAGCGGTGAGTTAAAGTTTTACAAGCGCGTCAACTGCCGGCTGAAGTTCAGTAAGTTTGCACAGGTGTACCAACTGAACCCCAAAGGTCGGCGGGAAATTAAAAAAAATGTCAAGGTGAGGGCGAGTTAAAGTTTTACAAGCGCACCAACTGCCGGCTGAAGTTTGGCAAGTTTGCACAGGTGTGCCAACTGAAACCCAAAGGTCGGCGGGCAATTAAAAAAATGTCAAGGTGGAACTTGGAAGTTTTACAGTGTTGCCAAAATGGCCTCCCATATCTGGATACTTCAAAGCGGCAACATCGTAGAAAGCCAAGCTCACACGGGTGTACCAACCGAAACCCAAAGGTCGGCGGGAAATTAAAAAAAAATGTCAAGGCGAGGGCGAGTTAAAGTTATACAAGCGCGCCAACTGCCGGCTAAAGTTCAGTAAGTTTGCACAGGTGTACCAACTGAAACCCAAAGGTCGGCGGGAAATTAAAAAAATGTCAAGGTGGAACTTGAAAGTTTTACAAGCGCGTCAACTCCTGGTTGAAGTTCAGTAAGTTTGCACAGGTGCACCAACTGAAACCCAAAGGTCGGCGGGAAATTAAAAAAATGTCAAGGTGGAACTTGGAAGTTTTACAGCGTTGCCAAAATGGATACTTCCAAGCTCACACGGTGCACCAGCCGAAACCCAAAGGTCGGTGGGAAATTAAAAAATTGTCAGGGTGGAACTTGGAAATTTACAGTGTTGCCAAAATGGCCTCAGATTTCTGGATACTTCCAAACTCACACAGGTGCACCAACCGAAACCCAAAGGTCGGCGGGAAATTTAAAAAAATGTCAAAGCGAGGGCGAGGGCAACTTTTGCAAGCGCGCCAACTGCCGGCTGAAGTTCAGTAAGTTCGCACAGGTGTACCAACTGAAACCCAAAGCTCGGCGGGAAATTAAAAAAATGTCAAGGTGGAACTTGGAAGTTTTACAGTGTTGCCAAAATGGCCTCCGAGTTCTGGATACTTCCAAGCTCACAAGATCGGCGGGAAATTAAAAAAAAATGTCAAGGCGAGGGCGAGTTAAAGTTTTACAAGCGTGCCAACTGCCGGCTAAAGTTCAGTAAGTTCGCACAGGTGTACCAATTGAAACCCAAAGCTCGGCGGCAAATTAAAAAAATGTCAAGGTGGAACTTGGAAGTTTTACAGTGTTGCCAAAATGGCCTCCGAGTTCTGGATACTTCCAAGCTCACAAGATCGGCGGGAAATTAAAAAAAATGTCAAGGCGAGGGCGAGTTAAAGTTCTACAAGCGTGCCAACTGCCGGCTAAAGTTCAGTAAGTTCGCACAGGTGTACCAATTGAAACCCAAAGCTCGGCGGGAAATTAAAAAAATGTCAAGGTGGAACTTGGAAGTTTTACAGTGTTGCCAAAATGGCCTCCGAGTTCTGGATACTTCCAAGCTCACAAGATCGGCGGGAAATTAAAAAAAAATGTCAAGGCGAGGGCGAGTTAAAGTTCTACAAGCGCGCCAACTGCCGGCTGAAGTTCAGTAAGTTTGCACAGGTGTACCAACTGAAATCCAAAGGTGAAAGGCGTGCTGGAGCTTGCGTGCTTTAATAGTTGTTAGAATTTGTTGGTTATTTTATTGAGGTCACTCCCAATGTCACTGAACAGTACCAACTAAAGAAAAATAAAATCCAAGATACCAACTTTTTTTCCAGAACATCCAGTATATTTATGAGCATATGTTTTTATAAATATCCAAGTAGATAACTTGCTGAAAGACTTGCAAAGTTGGGTAGAATGGCGATTTGTCGGAAATTAGAAGCGATATAAATGTGTAAAGATTATCTAAGATTATTTTATACTCAAAGTGGTATCTGTTTTTGTTCCTCATAACATGCCCAATGTACTGGAGGTTGCGTACTTTAATAGTTGTTAGTGTTCACTCCAAATGTCACTGAACAGTACCAACTGAAAAAAAATAAAATATAAGATACCAACTTTTTTCCAAAACATCCAGTATATATATGAGCATATGTTTTGATAAATATATGTGGATCATTTGCAAAGTTGGGTAGAATGGCGATTTGTCGGGAATTAGAAGCGATAGAAATGTGTACCGATTAAAGATTATGTAAGATTATTTTATACTCTAAGGGGTATCTGTCTTTGTTCCTCATAGCATGCCCAATGTACTGGAGGTTGCGTACTTTAATAGTTGTTAGAGTTCACTCCAAATGTCACTGAACAGTACCAACTGAAGAAAAATAAAATCCAAGATACCAACTTTTTTTCCAGAACATCCTGTATATATATATATATGAGCATATGTTTTTATAAACACCTGAGTAGATAACTTGCTCAAAGACTTAGGTAGAATGGCGGCTTGTCGAGAATTAGATGCGATCAGAATGTGCACCGAGCAAAGAACTTAATAAAATCTTTAAATGTCATTAGTATTGGGTCTTCGGCGAGGTACAGGTATGGCGAAGAAAATCCGAGAGAACCGACCCACCAGAGCCTACAGGATTCATGGCACGTTCGGTCAGGCGACGGAAAACTTCTTCAAGAACGGGAAGGTCGTGGAAAGGTCTACCTTTCGGCACGTCAAATTGTACCACCTGGAGAAGCTCTTGGCTAACATGCAGTCGTCGCATCAAAGGAAAATGTTCGAGTAAGTACGAGGAGTTTGTCATGTCAATGACAATTGTTAAAATTAAATTGTTAAGCATTTTAAGTAAATTTGTTTTGTAATTTGTAAAAAAGGTGTTATCCGTTTAAATGAATAAATAAATAAATGTCAATTTCTTCGAAAGTCGTGATTTTTTAACTTGTGGATTTTAAAAATAAAAGTTTACGTACGTTTCCGATGGTACTTGACAAAAAATTAGAATATGCTTGATTGAAGGAAAATGTCTTCGAGAAGTCCTGGGGTTAACCGCAACTTAGCTTTGATTGGGTAATAGCATAATCCGAGGTTCATTGAAAAATTACTTTTTTGTATATATTTTTCTACAAAATATTATTTCATTTATGCAAAAAAATATGACATTTTCAATAGATGGCGCTTGTAAAATATTTTTGTTTTTTTTTTCGCTTGTCGCCACATGTGGCAACCTGGGCGTGAAGAGGTTACGAGGGAAAGAAGATTACTTTGCCATTGGCGGTTTTCAGAGATGTGTGAACTGAGAATCTTAAATAGTAATCTTTGTTTGGTCAGAAAAATAAAGTGACATGATTGAAGGAAAATGTTTTGAAGTCATGAGGGCTGAAGGAAACGAAGATTACTTCTTCATTCATAGTTTGCAAAGGTGTAGAAGTTGGAGTATATCAAGCCACAATCTTAGAGTGGTGTTCTAGGTTATGTTACATTGTCTCTTCTTATTGAACAGTACTACCAACTGAAAAAAATTAAATTCAAGGTACCAGCATAAAATTGTAATCATCTTTGTTTAGTCACAAAATTAAACGGATGTAATTGAAAGAAAATGTCTTGAAGTCTTGGGGGTTGGAGGCAAAGAGGATTTCTTCTCCATTCATAGTTTGCAAAGTTGTAGAAGTTGGAGTATATCAAACAGCAAACTTAGATAGTAACAGGCACCTTGTTTCTTCTTGCTGAACAGTAACAACTCAAGGTCATACTTTTTTTTCCCAAAATACATGTTTTTGGAAATGTTCAATCAATTTTGAATCCCTTCCCAAAGGTTGCCAATAAAAATTCCTTTTGCGGTGTTTCTGAAATTGCAAGACATTCATTCTGAAATACAGACATGTGTCACCACGGGTTTTGTCGATTAACCAAGTGTTTGAAATTTGCGGTTGTCCTTTTTTAAACACATTGTAACCTGTACAATACTTTCATCGAACTCTAATTTCTTTTAGAATGTGTGGAGTAGACCTACAAACACAAGCGGCGTACGAATTAGCACTGAAGGGCCCGATCCGCCCCGCCAATTCCAAAACACCGATAATCTACGGCCTGAAATGCACACACTTCGAATCTCCGAACTTCACAATCGGTAAGCAATTTCTAAAGTTACATCCGAGCCCCGAATAAATTATTCTTCTCCAGAAATCCAATGCGTCAACGAGTACCAGAGCTACCTGATGGCGCTGATCCACGAGATAGGCTCGAAGCTGCACTCGACGGCCCACTGCACCGGAATCCAGTGCATCAGGCACAGCTACTTCACGCTCGACGACGCCCTCCTGCACCGCCACTGGGACCTGCAGCACATCGTCGCCAACATGGAGAGGTGCGCCGGAATAATCGCGACGCACGAGAACATATTGGAACAGAGCAGTGCGGCCTTGAATTAAGTTTAAATATTTTATTAAATAATAACGAATATTACAAACAGTCAATTTGTAAAAGACATTACAACAATACATGGCATATTTTTTTTTTAACAATTTTCCGAAAAGAATCTTCAAATAATGTTTTGTACATGGTTAAGCGAAAGTATAAGTGTTGCAATCGATTCCACATTACCTAGAAAAACGCGTCCAAAATATCCGTGCGCGGGTTCGATGTCTCTGTGGGATTTATGTTAGAAAAAAAGGAATTAAAAAAAATACATTTAATACATTTTGGCACACTGAAACAATACTGATCTGAATGTGGAATGTATGCATACGTAAAAGATATATATTTATATATAACATGGATAACACTATAGTGAGAAAATAAAGGATTATATATACGGTGTGTCTAAATCAATTTCTTATCAAAATCATCGTGCTTGGTAAACCATTTTTATACACAGAATTATTATTGGTGGAAACACGCCGAGAGGTGGTTTATTCCGTGTGTTCTTGTCAAAATAGAGTAATGAAGAACTTGTAGAGACTATCTTAAAGCAAAATAATGTCAACATTACATGTAAGATTGTATATAAATCCTTACAAATGTCTCTTTGTTAGGTTATGTGGATTTAAACTTTACTTCCCTATCAAACGACATCTGGGGGTCGTTCAGATGGAATACCAGACGCGCACCTGTGTGTAATCATTACAACAACAATCGTAGCAGCTTTCACGAATAATCTAGCAGTTTTGGAATAATATCAGTAAAGAAGGCTTTGCTGGAAAATCATTTATAACAATTTTAATTGTTGTAAGTAGTGACAGTTGCATCTCTAGGTTGACTTAACATTATCTTCTTCTCTAATATTCTACAATTGCACCTCCAAAAATTTTAGACAAAGACTTTTGATAAATTGCATGTTCCAGTCTGCTAATTGGAGGACGGGATAGGGCCCACCCACCGCCTACCACCTGGAGGATGGCATAGGGCCCTCACACCGCCCTTCGTTTTCACTTAAACTTAACAGAAAATACTGTTTAATCAATAAAACTTCTTAATCAAATCACCAAAGTTTTTAAAGTTATAAAACAATCAAGGAAGAGGGTTTTTAGGTTAAAGTAAATTAGATTTAAGGGTGGTGGGTGGACCCTGTGTTACCTACCAACCGCTCGAACACGTCCCAAGGTTTCTGTAAATGAATTTGTTTCACGTTATAAAATCATCAAGGAAGAGGGTTTGTAGGTTAAATTAAAGTAGATTTGAAGGGTGGTGGGTGGGCCCTGTGCTACCCTCCAACCGCTCGACACGTCCCAAAGTTTCTGTAAATGAATTTGTTTCCCAAAGCGACAAAAACCTGTTAGATTCCTTTTTTATCGATTAATTTACAGCCGTGAAACCTTTGTTTGTGTTCTATAAAATGGAGGGTGGGGTAGAGCCCACCCTCAAATTTGCTTTTGCAACAAAATAGTAAATTACGGACAGGTAAGAGGTGAAAAGAGCAAATAATGGACGTGACAGCTCCCTGTTAGAAAATTAGAAAAGGAGCCATTTTGCATTTCGCGAGGGGAGGGGGTGGGGGGATAGTTGGAACTTAGGGCGCTTTAGCGCGGAGGGGATGCATTTTTGGAAACAATTTCACAGATGAAAAAAGTGTTATTTTGATCTGAAAAATCGATCCCCAACGTTTGGAGGTTTAACTCTGGATCACCCTGTATAATAAAACTTTCGTCATTTAATACCACACCCGTCACCCACTGTTTTAATTTCTATTCAAGCTACAAATAGTGTTTATGTATTCGTTGTTGATGTGTAACTCGTGTTTCGATTATGTAAACAGAAAACATAAAACAGGGTTTATAGGTTAAGTAAACGTAGAAATCGAGGGTGGTGGGTGGGCCCTATCCTACCATCCAAACAGCAGAACCCACCACCGATTCAACTGATTATAAGAGAGGACCCACCCACTACCCTCATAAAAATGTCAATAACAAAAAAAATTGCACTTTTGTTGGAACTTGGGGGGCTTTAGCGTGGAGGGGGTGCATTTTTCGAAAAAAAAATACGGATGAAAAAAGTGTTTTTTTGACCCGAAAAATCGATCCCGAACGTTTGGAGGTTCAACTCTGGGTCACCCTGTATAATAAAACTTTCGTCATTTAATACCACACCCATCACTCATCGTTTTTATTCTCATTCGAGCTACAAATAGTGTTTGTGTATTCGTTGTTGATAACTCATGTTTCAATTATGTAAACAGAAAACATAAAACAGGGTTTGTAGGTTAAGTAAACGTAGAAATCAAGGGTGGTGGGTGGGCCCTGTCCTACCATACAAAGGGTGGTGGGTGGGCCCTTTCCTACCATACAAACGGCAGAACCCACCACCTATTCAAGTGGATTGTAAGATAGGGCCTACCCCCCACCCTCATAAATATGTCAATAACAAAAAAATTGAACTTTAGTTGGAAGTTGGGGGGCTTTAGCGCGGAGGGGATACATATTTGGAAACAATTTTACTGATGAAAAAAATATTATTTTGACCAGAAAAATCGATTCCGAACGTTTGGGGCTTTAACTCTGGGTCACCCTGTATAATAAAACTTTTGTCATTTAACCACCACCTATTTAACCGGTTGGATAGTAAGATAGTGACCACACAGCACCCTCATAAAAATATCAATAACAAAAAAAATTGAACTTTTGTTGGGTCTGTAGCTCGGAGGGGATGCTTTTTTGGAAAAAATATTACGGATGAAAAAAGTGTTAATTTTGACCCGAAAAATCAATCCCGAACGTTTGTGGGTTTAACTCTGGGTCACCCTGTATAATAAAACTTTTGTCATTTAACCACCACCTATTTAACCGGTTGGATAGTAAAAATATATAAAAATGTCCAATAACGAAAAAATTTGAACTTTTGTAGGGTCTCTAGCTCGGAAGGGATGCATTTTTGGAAAAAAATTACGGATGAAAAAAGTGTTATTTTGGCCTGAAAAATCAATCCCGAACGTTTTTAGGTTAAACTCTGGATCACCTTGTATAATAAAACTTTCATCATTTGACCACCACCTATTTAACCGGTTGGATGGTAAGGTAGAGACACACCCCACCCTCATAAAAATATCAATAACAAAAAAATTGAACTTTTGTTGGGTCTGTAGCTCGGAGGGGATGCTTTTTTGGAAAAAATATTACGGATGAAAAAAGTGTTATTTTGATCCGAAAAATCAATCCCCGACATTTGGGGTTTTAACTCTGGGTCACCCTGTATAATAAAACTTTCGTCATTTAACCACCACCTATTTAACCGGTTGGATAGTAAGATAGGGACCACACGCCACCCTCATAAAAATGCCCTATAACGAAAAAAATTGAACTATTGTTGGGTCTTTAGCTCGAAGGGAATGTATTATTGGAAAAAATATTACGGATGAAAAAAGTGTTATTTTGACCTGAAAAATCAATCCCGAACGTTTGGAGGTTTAACTTTAGGTCACCCTGTATAATAAAGGTGAAATTAAACTTTCGACATTTAATACCGCAATAAATAATGGTATAAAACATCGATAGTCGGATGAAAAAAGTGTTATTTTGACCCGAAAAATCAATCCCCGACATTTGGGGATTTAACTGTGGGTCACTCTGTATAATAAAACTTTCGTCATTTAACCACCACCTATTTAACCGGTTGGATAGTAAGATAGGGACCACACACCAGCCTCATAAAAATGCCAATAACAAAAAAAATTGCACTTTTGTTGGGTCCTTAGCTCGGAAGGGGTGCATTTTTGGAAAAAAAATACGGATGAAAAAAGTGTTATTTTGGCCCGAAAAATCAATCCCGAACGTTTGGGGGTGTAACTCTGGGTCACCCTGTATAATAAAACTTCTGTCATTTAAGCGGTTAGTAAGTAAATAGTAAGATAGGGATGAACTTTTGTTGGGTCTTTAGCACGGAGAGGATGCATTTTTGGAAAAAATATTATGGAAGAAAAAAGTGTTATTTTGACCCGAAAAATCGATCCCCAACGTTTGGGGGTTTAACTCTGGGCCACCCTGTATAATAAAGGTGAAATTAAACTTTCGACATTTAATATCGCAATAAATAATGGTATGAAACATCGATAGTTGTTTAATTACAATTTACCTGAATTACCTGAAAATGAAAGAATGCTATATATGTTTCTCTGGGTCACCCTGTACAATAAATGTGAAATAAAACTTTCGACATTTAATACAACCATAAATAATTATAGAAAACATCAATTATCGTTTCATTTCAAATTACCTAAAAATGACAGAATGCTAAAAATGTTTCTCTGGGTCACCCTGTACAATAAATGTGGAATAAAACTTTCGACATTTAATACCACAGTAAATAATGGTGTAAAATATCGACAGTCATTTAATTTCAAATTACCTAAAAATGCTAAAATGTTTCTCTGAGTCACCCTGTACAATAAATGTGCAATAAAACTTTCGACATTTAATACCACAATAAATAATGGTATAAAATAACAACAGTCGTTTCATTTTAAATTAAGTACCTGAAAATGAAAGAATGCTAAAAATGTTTCTCTGGGTCACCCTGTACAATAAATGTGAAATAAAACTTCCGACATTTAATACCACAATAAATAATGGTATAAAACATCAATAGTTGTTTCATTTCAAATTACCTAAAAATGTATCTCTGGGTCACCCTGTACAATAAAGGGGAAATTAAACTTTCAACATTTAATACGACAGTAAATAATGGCATAAAACATCAACAGTTGTTTAATTTCAAATTACCTGAAAATTTAAGAATGCTAAAAATGTTTCACCAATTAAAACACGACGCCGATAAGAAATTAATTCAGACACACCGCACAAATGATATGTACTAGCTGTTGTACTCTACGTCGCTCGAAAAAAACATCTTAAGTACAATCAAAACTTCACGATACATGAGTATATACACGTAAAATTAAAATCCAGTGCCCGACGACGGTGACGGCCTTCGTTTGCACGTATCAACGTGTCACCGTGGAATTTATAAATAGCACCTCGTTTTATTTATGAATCAACAAAATAAAGAATAATAATAAAAAAAACATAAATATCTCTATATATAAATCTTTCAATAAATAATTTCTTCTTCCTTATGTAAAGCTTATCATATAAAATGGCACCCTAAGAATATAAAAATAAAATGAAGTGAAAAACTAAAATGTTCTGCTATTATAAAATATATATATGTATATGTGTTTGATTTTCCCTTACAAAGTTTGAGCTGCCTGAGCGCATCCGGAACGTTGTTTACATGGAGGAAATCAGATCTTTAATTCATAAATTCACGTTTACCGATTAATAATATAGAGAACTTGTCGCAATTATTTTTTTTTTGTTTGCAAGGTTTAACATATTGCAACTTGACTAGCTACTTACGACTCACGCGAAGGCATCGTACGTCACCTCCTCCTTTTCGATTACGTGATTACTCGGGAAGTAACCCACCTTTAGAAGAAAAAATCATTTAAATGCATTCGTTACTTGCCAACAGTGATACCAACAGTAACGGTGGATTTCACAAACATTTATTTTATAAGCCGGTATTATATTTTCAGCTGTGTAAACGTTCTTTATTCACAAAATACATTTTCGAATTGTTATTGGAGAAGAGAATTCGTTAATAAACATTGTGAAAGAGTAAATATCAATTAACACGTTCGCTGCCACCGACGCGCTAGTGCATCTGACTTTATACTTGCGTAAATGCAATCCCAATTGCGGTGGCAGCGAATGTGTTAAAATATGTGTAACGTAATCGCAGAACATAACCTTAAATTATGCAATCCGTTTACCATTTGAAAGATCGTTTACAGAATAAATATTCTTCAAGTTTTATTTTATACATTTTATGGGCAGCATTAAACGAAACGCTGTACGGCAAGAATTTTGGCTCGCTTGTGTACAAATTGCACACGTGTGAGCAAAGTTCGAACTTTCATCACTTATAGTATTGTTTTTAAGAACGCCGTGAGATCTACTTTATCAATCAATTATTAACACGTTCGCTGCCGCCGACTTTACACTTGCGTAAATGCAATCCCAATTGCGGTGGCAGCGAACATGTTAAACAATGAAAGTGTGAGAGCACTTTTGAGGTTACATTCGAACAGCTAATTTATATCAAAATAAACTTACGCCTTTCCGTGTGATTCCTTTAGACCATCCCTCTTTGTACTCGTCCCTGGCTATAATAATGACTACTTCGCCGACGTCAAACGACAAGCTGTTGCTTTCCAGCGAGTGGAATGGTTTCGTGGCTTCCGAAATAATCTGTCGGTACGGATACTCCAATTTGGCATCGTCTAACCTAAAATGTCGAGAGCAAATCCATTTATTACAATAACGATCGATGTAGGAACAAACACGTTGAGCATGAGTGCTTGCGAATATATCAGGTTCCCACAGCGCGCACTAGATGGTGTTAGAAACCGTTCTACTAATTTCATATTCATATATTCACATTAATTTATTTCACAATTGCCACAGTTCACAAATTTGCTGCGGATGTGCTTGTCGCATAAATAATTACACTTTAAAATCAATTTTTATCACCGAGTTTTCGTTAACCTCACCTCTCAAAATTCTCCTTCAGACTGATCTGCTGGTAATTCAGGACCATCTCCTCCAGGCTCTTGAAGTACCGAGAAATCGACAGATAGTACTTCTCCTCAGACTTGTCCTTGCTGCTGCAAATCTTCATGTGTTTCACTCCCGCGTGCGTCCTAAACAAAAGATTAAAATTAAGCCCCAATACACGCACAGCACCACCCGATGAAATAAAACTGGACAAACCAATATTCTACACCATTCTCACCTATAAATAAGTAGATCCCATAACCCCACACACACCCGTAACAGACAACACTGCACATAACCTAAAAAATCGCAACATACCCCACTCACTCACATACAGGGTGATTTTAAATATATGCAACGAACTTTACGGGTTGATTCCTTAAGTTATTTTAACGATAAAAGTTCATATGAGCACTTGTTGAAAACGGCTTAGTTTTAAACTTATAGTGCGTTTAATAATCGATACAATAAAAAGTGATGAACATAATGAAAGCAGGGGCGGCTCGTTATATAGAGCCAAGGAGCCATAGCATTACCTGTAGTTTCAAGCTCAGCAAGAATTTTTAATTGATTCTTAAAACACTTTTTCGCCAGTTACTTTGATCTAGGAAGATAAATCGTTCTTTCTTTCTTTAAAAAAAGGAGAGAGGGGTATATTGCTCCACCTTCAACATGTTCCACGAGCCGCCACTGAATGAAAGTATTGCCGTATATATTTAAAATCCCTCCGAATGATGTATCACTTATCCTCAATTAAATAGGAGTAATAAATATTAAAAGATTCGTTTCATAAGATTGACCAACCATTAACCACGGACAACCGGTTTTAGTGCATTTTAGGAGTTTCCAAATGAATTAATTGTTATTTAGAAGTGATTACTCAATTCGCTACGTTGGAAAACACCGATGTAACTTAAAGTGGCAGCTGTAAAATTAAAAATACAACGACGAATGGTACGTAACACATTTACGTAGACTCCGTGTCCGTAGTAAAGGGTTAAACAAAATATGTTTTTAAAGTATCACTTTGTACATCTGAAAACAGTACTACAAAGTGAGAATTGTGGTGTCGAAATAAAAAAATGCTTTAAAAACAAAGCATAAAATATTACGGTAAATATCGTGCCTACTTTAAACTCAAGGCGTAACGATCTACGTCGTTGTGCATTCGTATCCGCACCAGGAACGTCCCGGGTTTCCTGTTTTCTAACAGCCTGTCGGCTTCCAGTCTGTCCTTTTCACCGGCAAACCTGCAGAAATAATTGCCATTAAATTTTATTCGAGAAATAAGTAGTATAACATAACCTATAATAGCTCCACTATCTACTTTAAATATCGTAGGCTATCGTAGGCTATGTTTGGGTGACATTTTTGTTGGCACGATGTCATTTGTTTAAAAGTTTTTTTTGAGGTTAATAAATAATACTCCTACATTTTCTTATCAGCATCGTAACAAATACGTAATTATTTTAATTTGAATTTTAAGAGTTAACTAGGCCTGGAATTTTTCTTCCTTCGAGTGAGGTTTCAAAGTTTTGAGGCTTTGAATCTTCAAAATTTTTAATTCTGAATTGTCAGTTTTTTCTTGCACTTTATGAGTTAACTAGGGCTGGAATTTTTCTTCGAAGATTCATAGAAAATCTTCGAAGATTGAAGTTTCGAAGTTTTGAGGCTTCGAATCTTCAAAATTTTTAATTCTGAATTGTCAGTTTTTTCTTGCATTTTATGAGTTAACTAGGGCTGGATTTTTTCTTCCAAGATTTCCAACTTCGAGGATTCATAGAAAATCTTTGAAGATTAAAGCTTACAATCTTTGAAATTTTAAAGTTTCGAATTCTAAATTGTCAGTTTTTTCTTGCATTTTATGAGTCAACTAGGGCTGGAATTTTTCTTCGAAGATTCATAGAAAATCTTTGAAGATTGAGGTTTCCAAGTTTTGAGGCTTCGAATCTTCAAAATTTTTAACTCTGAATTGTCAGTTTTTTCTTGCATGTTATGAGTTAACTAGGGCTGAAATTTTTCTTCGAAGATTCATAGAAAATCTTTGAAGATTGAGGTATCCAAGTTTTGAGGCTCGAATCTTCAACATTTTTAAATCTGAATTGTCAATTTTTTCTTGCATTTTATGAGTTAACTAGGGCTGGATTTTTTTTTCGAAGATTCATGGAAAATCTTCGAAGATTGAGGTTACCAAGTTTTGAGGCTTCGAATCTTCAAAATTTTAAACTCTGAATTGTCAGTTTTTTCTTACGTTTTATGAGTTAACTAGGGCTGAAATTTTTCTTCCAAGATTTCCAACTTCGAGGATTCATAGAAAATCTTTGAAGATTGAAGCTTCGAATCTTTAAAATTTTAAAGTTTCGAATCTTCAAAATTTTAAAATCTGAATTGTCAGTTCTTTTTTGCATTTAATGAGTTAACTAGGGCAGGAATTTTTCTTCGAAGATTTCCAACTTCAAGGATTCATAGATAATCTTCGGAGATTGAAGTTTACAAGTTTTGAGGCTTCGAATCTTCAAAATTTTTAACTCTGAATTGTCAGTTTTTTCTTGCGTTTTATGAGTTAACTAGGGCTGGAATTTTTCTTCGAAGATTTCCAACTTCGAGGATTCATAGAAAATCTTTAAACATTAAAGTTTTGCAGCTTCGAATCTTTGAAATTTTTAAGTTTCAAATTCTGAATTGTCAGTTTTTTCTTGGATTTTATGAGTTAACTACGGCTGCAATTTTTCTTCGAAGATTTCCAGCTTCGAGGATTCATAGAAAGTCTTCAAAGATTGAGGTTTCCAAGTTTTGGGGCTTCGAATCTTCAAAATTTTTAATTATGAATTGTCAGTTTCTTCTTGCAATTTATGAGTTCACTAGGGCTGTAATTTTTCTTTGAAGATTTCCAACTTCGAGGATTCATAGAAAATCTTTAAACACTAAAGTTTTGCAGCTTCGAATCTTTGAAATTTTTAAGTTTCAAATTCTGAATGGTCAGTTTTTTCTTGCATTTTATGAGTTAAATACGGCTGGAATTTTTCTTTGAAGATTTACAACTTCGAGTATTCATAGAAAATCTTCGGAGATTGATGTTTCGAATCTTCAAAATTTTTAACTCTGAATAGTCAGTTTTTTCTTGCATTTTATGAGTTAACTGGGGCTGGAATTTTTCTTCGAAGATTTCCAACTTCGAGGATTCATTGAAAATCTTCGGAGATTAAAGTTTGGAAGTTTTGAGGCTTCGAATCTTCGAAATTTTCAAGTTTCGAACTCTGAATTGTCAGTTTTTTCTTGCATTTTGTGAGTAAACCAGGGCTGGAATTTTTCTTCGAAGATTTCCAACTTCGAGGATTTATAGAAAATCTTCGAGGCTTCGAATCTTCCAAATTTTTATGTTTCGAATTTTGCATAATCAGTTTTTCTTGCATTTTATTAGTTAACTAGTGCTGGAATATTTCCAATTTCGAAGCTTCGAAGATTCACAGAAAATCTTCAATGATCGAAGTTTCGAAGATCCGAATTTTGTCAGTTTTTTTACCATTTAGGCCAAACGTAGTTAGTCCGGAAAATTTGATACCAAATCCTAGAGTGTGACTGAAAAATGTTGGATTTTTTACCACTTGATTCCGGAGAGATATATTGAATCTTCGAATCTTCACAACTTCGAAAACTTCAATACTCGAAGTTCTCTTTGTTTCTTCGAAGCTTTGAAGTGGCGAATTATTAGGCCTGGAATTTTTCTTCGAGGATTCATAGAAAATCTTCGAAGATTGAGGTTTCCAAGTTTTGAGGCTTCGAATCTTCAAAATAGTTAACTATGAATTGTCAGTTTTTTCTTGCAATTTATGAGTTAACTAGGGCTGTAATTTTTCTTTGAAGATTTCCAACTTTGAGGATTCATAGAAAATCTTTGAAGATTGAAGTTTTGAAGCTTCGAATTTTGTCAGTTTTTTACCATTTAGGCCAAATGTGGTTAGTCCGGAAAATTTGATACCCAATCCTAGAGTGTGAAATGTTGGATTTTTTACCACTTGATTCCGGAGAGATATACTTCGAATCTTCAATACTCGAAGTTTTATTTGTTTCTTCGAAGCTTTGAAGTGGCGAATTATTAGGACTTTTCAAAATTAGCATAAATTCCGTATTATTGAAATTTCCAAACGAGATCATTTTTCCAAGTCGAGCAGCTGTCAGTAAGGAGCAATATACTGCGCACTTCGATGACCTTGAGGTTAATGAACGAAAAGAAAACCGTCAATATTTGTTGGTTATGTCACTGAAATCACCCTGCACGCTATGCGCAGTACCAACTGAAGAAAAATAAAGTCCACCGACATAATTGGCCTTGACAGTCCTTTCCAGACACCCAGTACAAAAAACTCACCCTGCACGCTATGCACAGTACCAACTGAAGAAAAATAAAATCCACCGACATAATTGGCCTTAACAATCCTTTCCAGACACCCAGTACAAAAAACTCACCCTGCACACTATGCGCAGTACCAACTGAAGAAAAATAAAATCCACCGACATAATTGGCCTTGACAGTCCTTTCCAGACACCCAGTACAAAAAACTCACCCTGCACGCTATGCGCAGTACCAACTGAAGAGAAATAAAATCCACCGACATAATTGGCCCTAACAGTCCTTTCCAGACACCCAGTACAAAAAACTCACCCTGCACGCTATGCGCAGTACCAACTGAAGAAAAATAAAATCCACCGACATAATTGGCCCTAACAGTCCTTTCCAGACACCCAGTACAAAAAACTCACCCTGCACGCTATGCGCAGTACCAACTGAAGAAAAATAAAATCCACCGACATAATTGGCCTTAACAGTCCTTTCCAGACACCCGGTACAAAAAACTCACCCTGCACGCTATGCGCAGTACCAACTGAAGAAAAATAAAATCCACCGACATAATTGGCCTTGACAGTCCTTTCCAGACACCCAGTACAAAAAACTCACCCTGCACGCTATGCGCAGTACCAACTGAAGAAAAATAAAATCCACCGACATAATTGGCCCTAACAGTCCTTTCCAGACACCCAGTACAAAAAACTCACCCTGCACGCTATGCGCAGTACCAACTGAAGAAAAATAAAATTCACCGACATAATTGGCCTTAACAGTCCTTTCCAGACACCCAGTACAAAAAACTCACCCTGCACGCTATGCACAGTACCAACTGAAGAAAAATAAAATCCACCGACATAATTGGCCTTGACAGTCCTTTCCAGACACCCAGTACAAAAAACTCTGCGAAGAATAAAAAAGTAAACTTACCACAATTTATTTTGTAAATTAGAAGTTTCCGGCACGGCAAAAAGTGACGGAGGAGGAGGCGGCGGCACGCCGCACCTCCCCGACCCAAGGATGCACTCCTTGTGCACGTGAATCCGACACACCTGACAAACGTAACCTTGATATATACTCCCTTTCAAGTACTTTGAGCAGCGGTAACAGGTGGTCGGCTTCAAGAAAGTGTGCATAGCAAACTTGTGATTCGTTGCAATATTAGGCCTTACATTATCACTAAAAAAAAAACAAAACGTAAACACAACTTCAACAAAATCCAATCGATCAACAATTACATGGCATCCTTGATAGCTTTAATCATGGTCTCCTTAATCTCGATGCTCTTCACGGTCATCGTGTACACGAGACTGTGGTCGTACTTCACCATGTACCACTGGTACGTCCAGCGGGCGCCCTGGTTCAGCAGGGCCCTGTTGTTCGACTCGTCCACCTTGAAGTCGACGAGGTCGAGCTTCGTCCGGAACACGAACTGGTTGCCCTTGCCCTGCTTCGTGAGGAATATGTACTTGTCGAAGATGAAGGCGTACCGGGTCTTCGGCTTGCTGTCGCCGTGCTCCTTCACCTTGATCTCGCCGTCCTTCCGCAGCCTGCCGCACATCTCGATGCTGAAGTTGCTGTTGTGGTCCCAGACCATGTTCCGCGCCACCTCCTTCAGGATGTTCATGTGGTCCTTGTCGCGGGCCATCTCGTTTATGTAGCTGGCCACGTCCAGCATGGACTCGCGGGCCCTTTTTAGTTCCTTGTATTCCTCGTGGTTCTGTAAAAAGAAAAATGTAAATTAAGGACTTAACCCATTACATCCCATGATATACAATTCTTTCCAAAGAATTTCAAGTTCTAGATATCTGTTAAAAATCAATTTGGAAAAACTGAATAGAATTATTACTAAACTGTTTTATTTGATTAATTAAGAAGAGTTTGTATCACAGATACGTTATCTAAAGTAAATAACGTTGCCACTAGGTGTCACTAAAGCCCATGACGTTTGTTGTACTCGCTTGAGTACAATGGAAAGTAATGGGTTAAGGGCGGTTGTTGAATAACAGCGTAAACAAAGTTTAGCCTTGAACTTACAGCATCGTACAATCACAGTTTATAATCTTAAAATAATTTATACCGAGTTTAAAATAAGCTATTGAACAACTGACCAGTGACGGTTCGCGGGGTTTTTTCTGGTACGGCCGAGGAATAAGAGGTGGTAATACAGATAAGTGTGGTCACGCAGCCAGCCGTCTCTGCAACAGACCCTACCTCTTGTACCTTGGCCGTACCAGAAAAAACCCCGCGAACCGTCACTGCATCTGACCCTTAGTGTGTAGCCACAATGATGGAGCAACTTTGAAACTAAATTTTTTTTTAATTTTTAAATCATTTTTATTTGACTTTTCAATTTTTATTTCGAGAACATTTATCGCACAAATTTTTGTTTTACAAAGTAGAATCTTTAATTGGTGAATAGCGCCCGCTTTATCAGACCTTAGTTCTTTAAGTTTCCATGATTCTGACTTGCGTAACAGGAGTTCGGTCACCGGTTCATGTTGTTACAAGAAAGTGAGGTTGTGTATCAACCAGTGACGGTTCGCGGGGTTTTTTCTGGTACGGCCGAGGAACAAGAGGTAGGGTCAGTTGCAGAGACGGCTGGCTGCATGACCGCACCTATCTGTATTACCACCTCTTGTTCCTCGGCCGTACCAGAAAAAACCCCGCGAACCGTCGCTGGTATCAACATGAACCAGCTACGGAATTCCCGTTACACAAGAAAAAGTGAAATAACAAAATTCTGGCAAAACGGACGCTATCCACCAATAACAATTGTTTTTTCTATTTTTCTAACGCTTGAAATTAAAAAAAATAATATTTAATTTTAATTAAGAAATTGTTCGTCAGAATTTTGAACTGTCAACATGTTTATTTTGATTTACGCTGAATGTTGGTATTTGATGAACGCTACTTTTGCAATCTCCATTTCGACGGCAATTTCAGCACCTGATTCCAACAGCAATCAGTCTAATTTGCAGTGACGGTTCGCGGGTTTTCTTCTGGTACGGCCGAGGAACAAGAGGTGGTAATACAGATAGGTGCGGTCACGCAGCCAGCCGACCCTACCTATCTGTATTACCACCTCTTCCTCCTCGGCCGTACCAGAAAAATCCCCGCGAACCGTCACTGCTAATTTGTACGATTGGTAAAATGGCGACCGCTGGACGAACTTGTTCACGATCAACAGTGCGTTCATCAGAAAATACCCCAACGCTTGGCAGTAAACACCCGACTGTTTAGTCTGACGAACGCGACCATTATATCGTAATGTATTGATGGAATTTTAATGATGTCAGCAATGTTAATTTTGAAAGTTTCAAGTTAGTGGCGACAATGTTTATAAATGATAGCGCTACAATAGAACACCTTAAGTTGGCAACAATTAGGTTGGCAGTGTTGAAACACGAGTGATGGCGAGAGTAACGGGCGCTTGAAAAGTTTTCGGAAGTGAATCGAGTGGTGAAATCGTGACGGGGGTGTTTTGATTTAGGACAGGAACATCGGTAACGTACTTTAACAGCTTCAGAATTACAGAAAGTCGTGGTTTCGCGCGGTACGTACGTACGTAAGTTTCAAGTTTTTGACAGTAGTTTGAGAAATTATTGTTGAACTTCGCAATAAAGGCCGCTTCACAACGAGAACGAGAGCGGTAACGAAAATATATACCAAGCTTCTCGTTCCCGTTACCGGAAATTATTTATTGGTTGTGTATGTCAACATGAGAATCATATCATTTAACAATTCAGTGACGGTTCGCGGGGTTTTTTCTGGTACGGCCGAGGAACAAGAGGTGGCAATACAGATAGGTAGGGTGAGTTGCAGAGACGGCTGGCTGCGTGACCGCACCTATCTGTATTGCCACCTCTTGTTCCTCGGCCGTACCAGAAAAAACCCCGCGAACCGTCACTGTTTAACATCATTGGTTACCGTTTTCGTTGTCGTTCCCGGGTTGTTGTGAAACGGCCCTAACTCTGCGATCATTTTAATCGTTAAATTAATTAATCCGGCGAGATATAGATTGATAGACGAGCCGAAAAAAATGAGAACAAGAGGTGGTAATACAGATATGTAGGGTCAGTTGCAGAGACGGCTGGCTGCGTGACCGCACCTATCTGTATTACCACCTCTTGTTCCTCGGCCGTACCAGAAAAAAAAAACTGTTAAAAACATTCCGTCAATAATAATGTGTAAGAATCATTTTAATTAGTCCGGCGAGTTACTTGGTCATAATAATGTATTGAACAAATTTAATTTAAAAAAGTGCAATAATCATCTAATCGATCAATAAAATCCACTGCCTCGTATGTTATTGTCCGTTAAAAATTAATCTCGCACCCGTTCCGATTTCGCCCGATGTCGAACGAGGACGCGCACGAACGGAGCGCCCGCTACTCTTGCCGCCATTCGAGTGTTTTTTTTTTTGGTGAGAGGAAAGACGCGCAACCCTCACTGAGCCCGCGTACCTTGCAATTACTTAAAATCGGTGGTGAATCACAGCAGGACCCGCGTTCTGCTCAAACGATAGCGTAAATTCGGTGTAAAAACACGGAAATGCAGTGTAGTGGTGTTCCGACAAATACGCGTTAAAACAGGTTAGTGTTAGTGCCGATCCCGTTAAACCGAAACCGAGTCCTGGAAGCGACGCTGGAAGCTCCGAGATCCGGGGAGGGTGACTCCCTTAAAAAATCGGGAGAAAGCGGCGTTTTTTTTAATGTTTTGAAGGTGGCGTCATCCCCGCCATCTTGATTATTTCGAGCACGGCGCCAAGCGATGTTGCAAATATGGAAGAGAACATTTTTTTTTTCACAAACGGATAAGAAAGTCGATCGAAATAGTGAGAGAAATAACATCCCTAGAGAGAGAAGTAATTTGTTTACAACTTCAGTTAATTCTAGAATTAGAAGCTCTATCTTATTACTGAAATCATCAATTTCTTCTGAAGTTTCACCGCAAATCCGACCTCTAGGTGATGGATTCATCATAAAATCTTAGCGTAGGTTCGAATAATTTCTTAACACGTTGGCTGCCACGGCCTTGCGAACTACATTAAAGTACTACTAGTATTCTCGTAGCTGGCAGTCAATGTGTTAAACTCCACCTCAAATCCAACTGATACAAGGTAACGTGACCATCGAAAAATCTTAAATGTTAAATCAACCAATAACCCCACCCCGGATAAACGGATGAGTAAGCGTGTTCCAGTAAACCCCCGCGTCGCGTACGGTCCTTTAAAAGACGCTCGAGGGTCACCTGTACGCCAGGTGGCCCGCAGATTCCATACTGAGGAGATCCGAGGCTGGTGTCGTGATCTTCAAGACCGGATTAAGGTAGATTAATTATCATTAGTTATTATTATTATTTTATTATTTATTAGTAATTATCATTGTGATTTGATTAATTTTAGAATAAAAAAATTAACTCGCTATGTTCTGTGGTAAATCGATCACACGGTACATGTTTGCATTCACGCACGCACGCATAATAAATAAATAAAACTCTGTGTGGTGAAACAATTATTTATAGGAGTGTCTCTACAAACATAAGTGAAAATTTTTTTCGCCCACTGTGTATACAGGGTGCCCGGATTTCGTAGGGGCAACATGGGCAACTTCTGCATTTGAAGAGATGGAGAGATGGTCAAATTAGCAAAAAGGTGCAGGTTTGAGGGCTCGTTGAGAATCCACCCCCAAATCCCACTTGTTCAAAATAAAAATTAAAACAAAATCTCCAATTAAATAAAACACACTTTTACTTAGTTTTTCTTCTCCCACCTCTAAAACGTCATTTATCGCATATGTTTCCATGACGCTAAGTGATTCTTTAAATACACCTTGACAAACTGTGACTTTGTGCATTTTAGTCATGGGCTGAAGTTAGCTCCAGATTTTTAAATCGCTAAAATCAATTGAAACTCAAAATCAAGTTAGTTAGTAGTCACTTATCAATAATCTGTCAAAATAAAAATTGAATAAATGAACCAAGGAATACTTTCAATTTAAATCAAATAAATAATACAAAACATCAAAGAAATTTAGGAGAATCAATGATTTCCTTTAGCAATTGCCATAATGTCTCTAACGTAACTGTTAATGTATATTTACCCAAGTAGACTAATTTAATAATAATGTAGTTACCATGTTCATTTAAGATAATAAAATAAATTTTACCAAATTAGTCGTAGAAAAAGTATAGTATGCAATTCGTGTTATAAACTTCTCTAGACACTCGTTATTAAACACTCGCTCCGCTCGTGCCTAATTAACTCGTGACTAAAGTGCCGTTTATAACACTTGTTGCATAATATACTATAATATCACACTGTTTATTTATAGTGACTGCAGTTTCGATCAAACAATGATCATTATCAAACTATAAGTAAAAGTGTGTTTGATTTAATTAAAAATGGATCACGAAGTAAGTGCCGCCAACCTCAATCAGTTCAAAATCTCCAAATTTCTTCAATTTCAGATTTTCTTTTAATTTTTATTGTGGAGGCCATGACAAGTGGGATTTGGGGGGTGAATTCTCAACGAGGCCTCGAACCTGCACCTTTTTGCTAATTTGACTATCTCTCTATCTCTTCAAATGCAGAAGTTGCTCATGTTGTCACTACGAAATCCGGGCACCCTGTATATTATTTTTCCACAAACCAGGTATTTTAAGAATAAAGTGTTCATTCTTAAAACCTAACCTACAAAAAATACGGATGTTCTGGCGTGACTTTCATAGACGCGTGCGTGTTCCTGCTAGCGATTCTTTTGTCGCTAGGAATAAACATGAACGTTTGTCGCAACATATGGTCGACGGACTTGATTTCATGGGTTAGACCTTTACTGGATAGCGTCCATTTTATGAAATTTACAATTGTCAGTGGTGACAACTGTGTTATTCAATTTTTTTATTATTTAATTACTTTGAATATTAGTTATAAATCTGCCACTGTATATACAGGGTGTTCTAGAATAACTTTCTACAAGAATTAATTTCTCGATAATATGAATAAATTATGATCAAGAAAAAAAAAACCTTTATTCGCATATCTAACAATCCATCAATTTTTTTTTTTTTCAAGAAAAGAATGTGTGTTAAAATAAGATATTGTGTGAGAATGTATAACATCATCACCAATCGAATGAGAAAGTAACAATTATGTAAAACAATACTTACCGGATCGGTAGAATCGACTAGTTTCTCGAGAAGTAGATGATACTTCAAAATTCTTTGCATCGGTACCTGAAGTAGATCTCGCAGCTTAAACTTGCCATTATTCGCATCCTTGTCGCATTTCTGAAACCAATAACAAATGACTCGAGTAAAAAAAAGCGGGGATTTTTAAAAATATGAATAATTAAAAATATACGCAGGCTGTCTAAAAAGTATCATCGCGCAATGGCAATTTTTTTTTTGATATCCACCGATTCTAAAAATGATTTTAATAAAAGGTGTTTGGTATTTAAAAACACATGTATTAATGACATTTTTTAGTTTCTTTGCAATATGACAATTTTCTACTGTATAAATTGACCAATTTGAAGTGCCGTAAATGGCAGTTAAAAATTGTCATTTTTAGCAGTTACAAATTCTTGTTTATAGCATTTGAAAATGATCATTTTTAGCAGTTGGGAATTGTCGTTTTTGAAATTGCCAATTTTAGCAGTTGAACATTATCATTTTTATTGGTGGAAAATGGCAATTTTTGACAGTTGAAAATTGTCATTTTTAACACATGAAAATTGTCAGTTAAAAATAGCCATTTTTGTCAGTTAAAAATGGTCATTCTTAGCAGTTTAAAATTGTCATTTTTAGCAGTTACAAATTCTCGTTTATAGCATTTGAAAATGATCATTTTTAGCAGTTGGGAATTGTCATTTTTGAAATTGCCATTTACAGCACTTCAAATTGGTCAATTTATACGGTTGAAAATTGTCATTCCTGGCAGTTGAACAATGCCATTTCTGGCAGTTAAAATAGTTATTTTTGACAGTTGAAAATGGTCAATTTTGGCGGTTAAAAATTGTTAATTCTGGCGGTTGAAAATTGTTAATTCTGGCAGTTGAAAATTGTCAATTTTAGCAGTTAAAAAACGTCAATTTCGCCAATTAAAAATTGCCGGCTGTGGCAGTTAAAAGTCGTCAATTTTAGCAGTTGAACATTATCATTTTTATTGGTTGAAAATGATCATTTTTGACACTTAAAAATTGACTTTTTTTGGTAGTTGAAAATTGTCATTTTTAACACATGAAAATTGTCAGTTAAAAATGGCTTTTTTGTCAGTTAAAAATGGCCATTTTTTGTCAATTAAACATGGTCATTTTTGGCAATTACAAATTCTCATTTATAGCATTTGAAAATGATCATTTTTAGCAGTTGGGAATTGTCATTTTTGAAATTGCCATTTACAGCACTTCAAATTGGTCAATTTATACGGTTGAAAATTGTCATTCCTGGCAGTTGAACAATGCCATTTCTGGCAGTTAAAATAGTTATTTTTGACAGTTGAAAATGGTCAATTTTGGCGGTTGAAAATTGTTAATCCTGGCAGTTGAAAATTGTCAATTTTAGCAGTTAAAAAACGTCAATTTCGCCAATTAAAAATTGCCGGCTGTGGCAGTTAAAAGTCGTCAATTTTAGCAGTTGAACATTATCATTTTTATTGGTTGAAAATGATCATTTTTGACACTTGAAAATCGACTTTTTTTGGCAGTTGAAAATTGTCATTTTTAACACATGAAAATTGTCAGTTAAAAATGGCTTTTTTGTCAGTTAAAAATGGCCATTTTTTGTCAATTAAAAATGGTCATTTTTGGCAATTATAAATTCTCGTTTATAGCATTTGAAAATGATCTTTTTTAGCAGTTGGGAATTGTCATTTTTGAAATTGTCATTTACAGCACTTCAAATTGGTCAATTTATACAGTTGAAAATTGTCATTCCTGGCAGTTGAACAATGCCATTTCTGGCAGTTAAAATAGTTATTTTTGACAGTTGAAAATGGTCAATTTTGGCGGTTGAAAATTGTTAATTCTGGCAGTTGAAAATTGTCAATTTTAGCAGTTAAAAAATGTCAATTTCGCCAATTAAAAATTGCCGGCTGTGGCAGTTAAAAGTCGTCAATTTTAGCAGTTGAACATTATCATTTTTATTGGTTGAAAATGATCATTTTTGACACTTAAAAATTGACTTTTTTTGGCAGTTGAAAATTGTCATTTTTAACACATGAAAATTGTCAGTTAAAAATGGCCATTTTTTGTCGGTTAAAAATGGCCATTTTTTGTCGGTTAAAAATGGCCATTTTTAACTGACAATTTTCATGTGTTAAAAATGACAATTTTCAACTGCCAAAAAAAGTCAATTTTCAATTGTCAAAAATGACCATTTTCAACCAATAAAAATGATAATGTTCAACTGCTAAAATTGACGATTTTTAACTGCCACAACTGACAATTTTCAGTTGGCGAAATTGACGATTTTTAACTGCTAAAATTGACAATTTTCAACTGCCAGAATTAACGATTTTTAACTGCCAAAATTGACCATTTTCAACTGTCAAAAATAACTATTTTAACTGCCAGAAATGGCATTGTTCAACTGCCAGGAATGACAATTTTCAACCGTATAAATTGACCAATTTGAAGTGCCGTAAATGGCAATTTCAAAAATGACAATTCCCAACTACTAAAAATGATCATTTTCAAATGCTATAAACGGGAATTTGTAACTTCCAAATATGACCATTTTTAATTGACAAAAAATGGCCATTTTTAACCGACAAATATTGCCATTTTTAACTGACAAAAAATGGGTATTTTTAGCTGACAATTTTCATGTGTTAAAAATGACAATTTTCAACTGCCAAAAAAAGTCAATTTTCAAGTGTCAAAAATGACCATTTTCAACCAATAAAAATGATAATGTTCAACTGCTAAAATTGACGATTTTTAACTGCCACAACTGACAATTTTTAGTTGGCGAAATTGACGATTTTTAACTGCTAAAATTGTCAATTTTCAACTGCCAGAATTAACAATTTTGAACTGCCAAAATTGACCATTTTCAACTGTCAAAAATAACTATTTTAACTGCCAGAAATGGCATTGTTCAACTGCCAGGAATGACAATTTTCAACCTATGAATTGAACAATTTAAAGTGCCGTAAATGGCAATTTCAAAAATGACAATTCCCAACTGCTAAAAATGATCATTTTCAAATGCTGTAAACGAGAATTTGTAACTGCCAAAAATGACCATTTTTAATTGACAAAAATGGCCATTTTTAATTGACAAAAATGGCCATTTTTAACCGACAAAAATGGCCATTTTTAACTGACAAAAAATGGCCATTTTTAACTGACAAATTTCATGTGTTAAAAATGACAATTTTCAACTGCCAAAAAAAGTCAATTTTCAAGTGTCAAAAATGACCATTTTCAATCAATAAAAAATTATCATTATCATTAATGGCAACATTAAATAAAAATACATTGTAACAATTTAAATTGATTTTTTTTAGATAATTCAAAATTCGTTTATTTTAAGTTTACGAACAATTTTGAAAAACGCTTATTGATGTAACCTGTCCTGAAGTTAAATTCCATATTGACGCGACCCGTCTTTAAAGGGTCAATTATGACATGAGGGCGGCGTAGTTACGTGTCAATCTAAACGCCATCTGGTGACGAGAGTAGTTTTGAATTCTTCAATACTTTTTTTTGTCAAAGTTTTTTAATCGTGTTAAACTAATATTGCTCGCACGGTATGAATATAACGATGATCAAAGTACTTACGAGAATAGCTAGATTTAACGTTTCATTTTTATCGCACAACTCCTGCAGGAGCACCGTGACGTCACTCAAGTTCGAACAGAACGTCCCGTACACCAGGAATTTGTCACGCGACGACATAAATATATTACTTAGGCGAACAGTCTTATCTTTTTGAACCTTGACTAAGTGGTTCCTGAACTCGACGTGAATTTCGAGAATTTCCTAAAACAAAACAAAAAATAAATATTAAATGCAAATGTAAATTATAACATTGTAGTGGGTAAATATAAATTGAGCAATATTAACTATGGCGCAGAGAGCTATGGTATGTGCCGATGGTCATTACCAGTGGCGTAGCATAAATTTGGTAAAATTATGATTTTAATTATTAAAAAAAATTATTTAACCCTTTCAGCCCTGGTGGTGGCAATTGCCACCGCAACATTTACATGTCTCTACTTACTATGACATGACAATCCATATTTTTGCTGTTTATCACTAGATGTCACTTCAACTAATTAATTCCTATACTAATTAATCAAATCAGTTAAAATTTGGTATTTATGGTCTTAAGACTTAAGTCTTAAGTCTTAAGACTTCAATAATAATTAACAAAAAAATGTTAAGTATTTTTTTGAACATAAAAATATACAGGGTGTCCTATTTTAAATTGCCACCTGAGCAACATGGAAAAAAATGTTTCAGATAAAAGTTGTAGGGTTCGGAGGGGGACATTTGCTGGTGACCTTGAAAATGACCTTGGCGTTAATTTTCAAGGTCAAACGAAGGTCAACTTTGATTTTTCAAGTGGAACCCCCTATTTTTTTATTGCGGGATTGTATTCTACGGGAAAAAATACAAACTTTTTGTAGGAAACGTTTTTTTTTTAAATGTTTTTTCAAAAAGTTGCTCATGAATTTTGTCAGCATTATTGTAATTTGTGAACTATGGCAATTCTGAAATAAATGAATATGAATAAACATGTGTAGCAACAGTGTTGAGTGATAAACGCAGTAAAAAATTATTTTCATTGAATGGATTAACACGTAGCTGAGTTCAACAATAAACGCAGTAATAGGAAAATTAGAAATTTACCCAAAGATTATTAACAGTACGTACCCTTATATTAGAAAAAATAGCTACATGATGTTCCCTCTCCATTATCTTACTTAAGGGGTATATATAACAGTCCTTGATCGTGGTGAGAACCTCCACGTAATTTTTCTCCGTGTCTATCAGCTCCTTGATCACGTAATCCCTCTTCTCCAACGGCGGTTGCGTGCCCAGTATCTACAAACACCAAACACAATTTATTTCGCCGCGGGTCAAAAAAAAAAAAATGTGCATGTACAATTGAGGATTCTTGACAATCTAACAATCTACTAGTTGATGACACTGGAAGCATTTTACTAATAGAAATGAATGTCTACAATTTGATTAGTCACGTATATTGTTTAATCATTCTTAATCAGACCAAGAGTATCACTATCGGTGTGATTAAGAGTGATTACAGGCAAACTCTAATGATTTTTTTTTTATATATTTATGGAATTGGAAAATCACCAATTTTTTTTTTTTTCTTAAAACCTTTTCAAAGTGAGTTTAAGATATTATAATTAAACGATAAGTTAAAAAATGTTTCAGATTAAAGTTGTAGAGTTTGGAGGGGGACATAAAATGACAATGGAGGCAATAAAAAATTTAAAATATCAAAGTTGACCTTCGTTTGTCCTTGAAAATTAAGGCCAAGGTAATTTTCAAGGTCATCAGCATATGTCCCCCTCCAAACCCTACAACTTTTACCTGAAACATTTTTTGCCATGTTGCTCAGGTTTCGAGATATTTCGGGTGGCAATTTAAAATGCGACACCCTGTATATTAAAAAAAAAAAGAATTATTATTATCATTATTAAAGATCAATTGATCTACCCACTAACCGCAACTCCATAAATATATAAACCTAACCGAAATAAAATAACGAAAATAATAAAACTTACATCATGCCGCAGCGAACACAGATCCTGGTAGATCTCCTCGTTCTTTCTATAGCTATCGTACTGATAGTACTCTTTGTCATCGTCAAAGACGGTCGGCATGTGATTACTACCCACACAAAACGGCAACGAAAAAGAAAACAAAGAAATAATCACATGCAAAACAAAACGAAACGAAATGGTGTCGTGTACACGCAAACTACTGGGGGCGGGGGGTGGTCGCGCAGTACCTCTGGTAAACAGGCCGAAAACGTAACGTAGCAGAGATCATCGTAGACCTCTTCCTCACGGTCGTCGGGCCTCGGGCACGGTATCGTGAATTGCAGCCAGCTAGGCTCATTCACGCAACCGCTGCTGGCCACGGGCCTCAACTCACTGACCACACTAAAAAAACCCACTGGTTACGCTCTCGTGTTTGTGTGTGTGTGTGTGTTTTTTTTTTCAATGGGTGAACGGATCGTCGCACAAGTGAAATTGCAAATGATAAATATAAATTTGTCATCATTAACCCGGTTATGGAATCTTGCCTCGTGCGGCGTTCGAAATTAATTAGCGCGGTTTACTATTGTAATCATAAAATTTTCGGTGCATCCTGTTTCACTCTTTGCATAAGATTATGTGTGTCCTTATCGGGGGAATTTTTTGCGCATTTGAATCTTAAATGTTGGCAGCCCTTAAAACATAACCTAACTAACAAAAATTCAATGGCATCACTAAGAATGGAAATTTTGGCAAATTTTCAGATTAGTTATACCTAGTGATGTGAGTTGGGTTGAGTCGAAAATAGTTGGCAGCCCTTAAAACATAAGCTAACTAACAAAAATTCAGTGGCGTCACTAAGAATGGAAATTTTGGCACTTTGTGATGTGAGTTGGGTTGAGTCGAAAATAGTTGGCAGCCCTTAAAACATAACCTAACTAACAAAAATTCAGCGGCGTCACTAAGAATGGAAATTTTGGCAAATTTTCAGATTAATTATACCTAGTGATGCGAGTTGGGTTGAGTCGAAAATAGTTGGCAGCCCTTAAAACATAAGCTAACTAACAAAAATTCAGTGGCGTCACTAAGAATTGAAATTTTGGCAAATTTTCAGTGATGTGAGTTGGGTTGAGTCGAAAATAGTTGGCAGCCCTTAAAACATAACCTAACTAACAAAAATTCAGTGGCGTCAATAAGAATGGAAATTTTGGCAAATTTTCAGATGTGAGTTGGGTTGAGTCGAAAATAGTTGGCAGCCCTTAAAACATAACCTAACTAAAAAAAATTCAGTGGCGTCACTAAGAATGGAAATTTTGGCACTTTGTGATGTGAGTTGGGTTGAGTCGAAAATAGTTGGCAGCCCTTAAAACATAACCTAACTAACAAAAATTCAGCGGCGTCACTAAGAATGGAAATTTTGGCAAATTTTCAGATTAGTTATACCCAGTGATGCGAGTTGGGTTGAGTCAAAAATAGTTGACAGCCCTTAAAACATAACCCAACTGACAAAAATTCAGTGGCGTCACTAAGAATGGAAATTTTGGCACTTTGTGATGTGAGTTGGGTTGAGTCGAAAATAGTTGGCAGCCCTTAAAACATAAACTAACTAACAAAAATTCAGTGGTGTCACTAAGAATGGAAATTTAGGCAAATTTTCAGATTAGTTATACCTAGTGATGTGAGTTGGGTTGAGTCGAAAATAGTTGGCAGCCCTTAAAACATAACCTAACTAACAAAAATTCAGCGGCGTCACTAAGAATGGAAATTTTGGCAAATTTTCAGATGTGAGTTGGGTTGAGTCGAAAATAGTTGGCAGCCCTTAAAACATAACCTAACTAACAAAAATGCGGTGGGGTCACTAAAAATGGAAATTTTGGCAAATTTTCAGATTAGTTATACCTAGTGATGTGAGTTGGGTTGAGTCGAACATAGTTGGCAGCCCTTAAAACATAACATAACTAGCAAAAATTCAATGGCGTCACTAGGAATGGAAATTTTGGCAAATTTTCAGATTAGTTATACCTAGTGATGTGGGTTGGGTTGAGTCGAAAATAGATGGCAGCCCTTAAAACATAACCTAACTAACAAAAATTCAGTGGGGTCACTGGGAATGGAAATTTTGGCAAATTTTCAGATTAGTTACACTTAGTGATGTGAGTTGGATTTTTGCACCGCCAAGGTCGTTGAATATTGTGCCGTTTCACAAGTCGCAAGCAAATTTGTACCGCAAATTTGCGGCTTGTCGCAGGTGCCACATTTTGCGCCAAACTTGGCACTGCTACACGAGAGCGCGGGACACAGCCAACTATTTATTGATTTATTGACATGATGCTTATTTATGGTTTCAGAAACATAATTTTAATGTCATTTATTTAATATAACTCGAAATATTCATTACGAGGGAACACCCGTTGAGCCCGCGAAAAGAAAAAGATATTTTTTAATCTTTTTTTTTTTAGGAGCAATCGCTTTGGGTTTTTAACATGTTATAAAGTAATATTTCTGCTTTATTTTCGGAAATTTTCAGCAGAAAAAAATTATTTGCCTGCCATTGGCAGCCCTCTGAGTATACAGCTGCGGGCGGTGCATTGGTTGCTTGCGGGACAGCGCGTTCGGTACAGAAACATCGGAGAAAAAAATGGATCAGTGTTTCGGGTTCTAAATTAAATTATCTGAAAGGTGGCATGGGATTTTTTCGAAATTCGCAAAATTATCAAAATGGCGGCGCTCAAAAAAAAGTTTTTTTTTTTTGACTTGGGCGTATGCCATTCAGTCACGACATGTTTGTAATTTAACGAGCAATTGTATATAAATATTAACATATACACACATAGTCTTGGCCCTTGGGCAAAAAAAAAAAGTTCAATTACTAAAATGCGCGTAAAAAATCTAAAAAAAAAAATCCTATACTACCTTTTAGATAATTAATTTTTACACACAAAACCGAAAGAATCGGCAAAATTGATCGAATAGTTTCAGAAATCTCCGCCTCGAAGGTAAAAAAATTTAGTTTTGAGAAAAATGCCTTTAACGATTTGAGTTATGTTTAAGTGTGTTTAACGCAAGATTAACAGCGACTCTGCTATTCCGGCAGCGTAAACATCTCCTTCGGACTGCAGATGCCGCTCGTTGACATCCTTTTTCGAAGCCAGTAAGCAGTTGTCGTGCCTCTTTGCTGCTCGCGTAACGCTTCACGTCAGCCTTGGCGATGATGATGGTTGATGGACGCTGCAATTTGTGGTTGCTTGGACCGAGTGTCAATCCCAGCTGTATCATCATTCACAATAACGTTGTTGTAGCCATCATTGAAGATCCCGATTGATGCCGAAGTTGCAAAGTCGATCTTGTGTTTGCCGCAAAACTTGGTTTTTGGTTAAAGTTAAAACTTTTGTTACTGTTTTGCATCGTTCCAGCAGAAAGGTCTTTGTAAATTGTTCGAATTGCCTTCTGGACGATTTCTGACAACGGCAGAGGGTGGACATGGGTCTTCAAAGTATTGGATTCATTCCTTGGTAAAAGATCCCCTATGTCGGAAATGCGAGCAAGAAGAGGAGACCCTAAGACACATCCTGTGTTAATGTGAGCCACTCAAACAACTCAGGTGGTCCGTATTCGGAGAGGAGTGGCCGGATTGGTCACAACTGGACAACACTCCACACGGCCAACTACTTGACTTCACAAGAAGTTTAGGTTGGCTTGAGGAGTAGGGCTCAGGAGGCGGCACAAAGGACCAACGAATGGTCTAAGTGCTGCGACCATTTGGTCACCCTCCACAAACCATCATCATCATCATCATTGGATTCCTTCGCTTGCAGATAAGAGCACCACGAGATGTCACACCATTCAATGTTTCGGATGTTTGTCAGTAGAAATCTTGTGAAGAAATGTTGCCCAAATTGACGTGTTGATTTTTTGCTCCTTTTCGGTGGTCGCTCCGAATATCGGCTTCTTTGTTCGCCTTTTTGGACTCATTTTCCCTTCCAAAACTGACAAATGAAACCGTTTTTTAGCACACGGTTCCATACAACTGACATCAAAACAAACTGATGCTGGCGCCACCTGGTGGGGGAAAGCAACATTTTTCCTGTTGCTCAGTCATTGCCCCTTATTTCTCGTTGCATCTTCGTAACGACTTTGTATATCGAATTGGCATTTTGACACAACATTCTAGGCAGTATAATGCCGAAAAGGCAAAAAAAAAAATTCAACGGGTGTCCCCCCTTAATTTTTAATTTTCAACTCCAACAAGAATCAAGACATATTTACATTAGTATTTTTACAATTGTAGCAGTGCCAAGTCAAAATGACGCAAACTTGGTTGCATACTTAAAATGCAACACCACCCGAACTCGAACGAAGCATTAATTAATTAATAATGCAAATTCGTTTTAGCAAGCCTTTAAAGTTCTCGAAAATAATTACGAAATGCAATAATTCAAAATCAATAATCCTAATTTTTATCATAATTTACATTATCATTTGTTATGAATCACAAAATTTTATCTGTCGAGTGTAACAGGAAACTAGTAATCTATCAAATTTCAAAACTCCCAGCCATAATTATCTGAAAAAACTTTGGTTATTATACTTACACATGTTTCAAACTCTGATAGATGTCTTCCTCTTCGTCATTCTTCGGACTTTGAGCAGAAAATCCCCTATAAAATAGTAATTGTAGAGAATTTCGAGGGGAATTTTTGTTGAAATTAAAGCTACTTTTTGGGCGTGCCCCAGGGTTCCCATGTTGGTCCAATTTTATTAAACACGTTCGTTGCAACTACAACTGGGATTGCACATACGCAAGTATAAAGTAGGACGCGCTGCGCGTCAGTGGCAGCGAACGTGTTAATGACATGTCAAATGTAGAAAAGCCAAAGTGGCGGAATCTATTGCTTGAATGCTGTACTGAACCAAATCCGAGTGGCTTTACCGCCGCCAGTGGGGCAAATAGGACAATAATAATGTAAACATTAAATAATGTTTCAGGCGATAGATTCCGCCACTTTGGCGTTTCTACCTTTAACAGTGTTTGGAATACTTATATTCCAATAGTAATCTCCGTTTCCCCATCAGCAACTAACCACACCGATGAGACCTGAAAGGTCGAAACCGGTCTGTAGGTGTTCTGATAAATTAAAAAACAATATTTGATACGTCAAATGTTATAAAGCAGATGATTTGAAGTTATTTCACACTGAACATATGGGTGTGCACTGTATAGAACTTTTGGTTCGCAGTCTGATGAGCAAAAACTTAATTGCCAGCATTATAATGGGCGGAAGATTTTGATTCACTTACTTGACATTATGTCTTAAAGCCTTAGGTGTGAGCGATAATTTGGACAGAGTGCACAACACTTGGTGGAAGTTGGTCAGGTCGAAGAGCATGGACTCCTCGAAGAGGTCCACGTCCTTTAGGCCGAATACATTGCAGCACGCCTTGAGGAATAGCCTTATGTTCCGCAAGCATAAAAACTGAAACATTCGTAAAGACCGTAATTAGGAAATCATGTGAAGTGATTGATTTCTTTTTTTTGTTACGCAAATATATATAAATACAAAAATCAAAAGCAGGAAAATTGAGTTTGTTTTTTTTTTTTTAAAGGAAGGATGTGGATAGAACTGCGGGGTTAAAGAGAGGGAATGATTAGGGAATTTTGAGCGTTGGCTACTAGGCCATCTGCCACCACCATTGTTTTAATAAATTCGAAATTAAATGAATAATGAAAGACAAATACAACGACCATTGGTTCCGAGCGGCCCTGAAATCTTTCGCCCGGGCTGGGATTCAAACCCACAGGGCACGCGGTGTAACCGGCACAAGCGCTTGCCTGTACCTACTACACCAAGGGGCCGCCCATAATTGAGTTTGGAATGTGTTTAAAAAAATATTAACCACTTTGCGCCCAGTGGCTATAGGATAATCCCGAAAAAAAAAAATTTTTCTTGTTGTTACCTTTTTCTACGATATATTATTCCACTGTCACAAATCTACTCATTTATGCAAAGAAATATGAAAAAATATTCCATAGATGGCGCTAAAGGTGTAATTTTTTTTTGTAAAATATTTTTTTGTTTGTCGCCACATGTGACGACCTGGGCGTGAAAAGGTTAATTATGATTATAATAAAAATAACCAAAATTCCTCATCTCTCTTTATCAATAAACTAAGAGTTGTTGTACAAGTAGTATAACAAAGGAGGAAATAGATCTTGGAAAGAATTTAATAATGAGGGTAATAAAAAACAACGAAAAAATTTCATTGTTACTCTATTATAAAGGTCAGTTAAATTTATACGAAGATTAAAATTTAAATAAAGTTTCGTTATATGCAAATGTCAATTAAAATTTAAACGTCAATTAAATTTAAATAAACTTTATAATGTCGGCCCTTAATCTTTATCGACGAACTAAGAATTCTAATAATACAATAACTCAGTTCTAAAATCTCTCAAACGAATGCTGAAATCCATCTATTTTAATCCCTTGTTTGCGTAATGGAGTGTAAACAACACTTCCGACAAAGGTCAGTGTCGTTAATCAAACTGAAGTTAAAATAATAAACACATTGCATCGTCGCAGAGAAAAAAACGATTTGTTTGCACATAACACATGACTATTTTTTTTTCTCATTAGTCCCTTACCTATTTACAATACTTCTATATTTACATTTCTCATATATTTTCTTTTTCCCTTTTTGCCACGTGCACCTTACGGATTTGTTCTAGCACGTGTCTAAAACCTACTGAAATATACAATATTAATGAGTTAATACAAATGGCATTAAACATATTATTTTAAATAAATCAATTTACAGATAAAACATATTTCTTCAATTATCAATAAGATGGGACGACCGATCTTATATACAGGGTGACCCAGTATCAGGATTTTCTTGAGAAAACAGCCGGAAAGTCGGAAAGAGTTGGAACAAAATAATGTATTACAAAAGCCGCATTAAAGAATTGAATGAAGATATTATTATTCCCAAAAATGGTTGCCATCCCTGGGGGCTTGACAAGAACACTAGACATTTCTTCGGAGGTCTTTTTTCATGGCTCTTTTTCGGAAATTTGTTTTCAGGACTTGTTATAAGGTCTTTTTTTTTCAAGATTTTCTTTCAGGACGTTTTTTTTTTCGGGACTCTGTTGTTGTGTGGTCCTTTTTCAAATCTTTACAAAGGCCAGTTTGAGGACTTTTTCAAAAGTTCATTTGGGAATTTTCTTTCACACTTTTTCAAACAAAATTTTTCTTTTTTTTTTCGTGTCTTTTTGGCATTTTAAAATTTTTCTCTGGGCTCTTTTTTGGCAATTTGTTTTCAGGACTTTTTTAAGAACATCTTTTGGTTTTTTTCAGGACATTTTGTCAGGATTTGTTTTCATGACTCTTTTTCAGAAATTTGTTTTCAGGACTTTTTTAAGAACGTCTTTCTTATGGTTTTTTCAGGACTTTTTGTGAGGATTTGTCTTTAGGACATTTTTTTGGGGGAATTTGTTTGTTTCAGACATTTTTTCTTTTTATAATGTCTTCTTTTTCATGAGTTTTTCAGGAATTTATTTCAATATTTTTTTCAGGTCTGTTTTTCGGGACTCTACTTTCAGATCCTCTTCACGTCTTTACCACCAAGACCTTCTTTATACAAATTTTTTCTTGGGACAATTTCTCTCAAAACATCTTTTTCAAGATTTTATTTCAATATTTTTTTCAGGGCCGTTTTTCGGGACTCTGTTTTGTGGTCTATTTTTGGGAATTTTCTTTCAGCACTTTTTCAAACAAATTGTTTTTTCAGGTCTTTTTGATTGAAGGTCATTTTTTTCTGGACTCTTTTTTCGTGACTTTTTTTAGGCAATTTGTTTTCAGGACTTTTTTAAGAACGTCTTTCGTTGGATTTTTTTTCAAGATATGTCAGGGTTTGCTTTCATGACTTTTTTTTTTTGGAAATTGTTATTAGAACTTTTTTAAGAACAGATTTTTTCAGGAATTTTTGTTTCAGGAGTTTTTGTCAGGATTTGTTTTCAGGACCTTTTATCAGGATTCGTTTTTTGGACATTTTTTTACAGGAAGGTCTTTTTCAGGAGTCTTTTTTTCGAGACTTTCCTCAATACTTTTTGCACAGGAATTTTTTAGGATTTGTTTTTCAGAATTTGTTTTCAACATTTTTTTCTGGACTCTTTTCAGTATTATGACTCTTTCGGAAATTTGTTCGACTTTTTTAAGTCTTTTCATTTCTTTTCAAGGCTTTTTCAGGTATTTGTTTTCAGGACATTTTTTTGGGAATTTTTTTCAGGGCGTACAGGAATTCTTTGAGAACATTTGTATCACAATTTTTTTTTTTTTAGAAATTCTTTTCAGAACTTTTTTCGGGACTTTTTTTTTCCAAGAGTCTTAATGACTTTTTTAGGACTTTTTTTTAATGACTGTTGTTTTTTTTCTGGACTTTTTTTTAGAAATCCTTTTCAGAACTTTTTTTCCGAGACTTAATGAGTTTTTTAGGACTTATTTTTTAATTACTTGTTTTTTTTCTGGACTTTTTTTAGAAGTCCTTTTCAGAACTTTTTTTCCGAGACTCTTAATGAGTTTTTTAGGATTTTTTTTTAATGACTTGTTTTTTCTGGACCTTTTTTTTGGGACTTTCAAGGATTTTCATTTTCAAGAATATTTGCAGGACTTTTTCCATAAACCACAGATAATGAAAAAAACAGGTGAATAAACAACGGCTATGTGAATTGACCACAGTTAATGAATGAATATATCACAGTTAGGTAAATGTTTCACAGTTGGATGAATAAATAATGTGTTTTCAGGACATTTTTATGGGACCATTTTTTCAGGACCTTTTTGGGATTTTTTCAGGTGTCTTTTTTGGGCCTTTTTTCAGGAATATTTTTGTTTGGAATTTTTTTTTTCCTTCAAAAAGTACCATCAAAATATTTCACGAGCCACCACTGATTTTTGTCAGGACTTTTTTTAAGACTCTTTTCAGTACTTTTTTTTGGTGTTTTTTCCGTGGCGGTTTCAAAGGAGGGGGTAATCGGGTAATAACCCCCCCTAAGAATTTTTCGCATAACAATTTTTATTGTTAAAAATTGCCGATATTCCATATTCCAAACAAATAATATAACCGCTAAATTTTTCCAACGCTTTAAAACATTGGAAGAGGATAGGGAGATTTCACGGAACAGGTGTATGAGAGCGGAAGCACCAGTTTATTTACCTTTTTTTTTTAATTACCCCCCTAGACTGGTTGGTCGGAAACGCCCTTGTGTTTTTTAGGACTTGTTTCATTGGGCCTTTGTTAATGACTGCAAAAGAAAGGCCCGGAAAAAGCCTTTCTTTAGGGACTTTTTCAGGGATATTTTTTCAAGGCTACTTTCAGGACCTTATTTAAAGATTTTTTCAGGCCATTTTTATGGAACATTTTTCAGGAAATATTTTCAAAACTCTTTTAGTGTTTCTTTTTAAACTTTTTTTGAGGACATTTTGTTTTTCATCAAAATATTCCATGAGCCGCCACTGATTTTTTTGAAGACTTTTTCAATACTCTTATTTTAGGAGTCTTTTTAGGCTTTTTTAGACTGTTTTTTTTGGAATTGTCTTTTGGGACTTTTTCAGGAACTTTGTTTTGCAAGACTGTTTTAAGGACTTTTATTTGGGACTTTTTTTCAAGACCCTTTTTGATCCTTCGTGTGTGGGTACTTTTATGTTACATTCAGTAGCAGTTCGTGACCACTCATAGAGGAGGCTAAGATAGAGGTGTAAACAACCCCCCTCGGATACACTTCTCACTCTTACCACTGTTTTTTTCCATAGCCTACTCTCCGAAACAGCCACTGCTTATTACATCCAATAACAAAACAAAATTCGACCTTCGATAACTCACCTGAGCCATGGCAGGTTTCTGATTGACGTCCTTCAAGTCTATACATCCCGGATCCAGCTTATTGAGCAAATTACACAGCAGCACACCGTCCCGCAACGTGTTCGCCAGGTCGGCGATAATGGCGCTGTCCCAGTTGGCCCTGTGGTCGGCCCGCAGCAGCTCCAGGTTGGTCAGCCAGCTGGCGCACTCCCTCCAAAACTCGTCGCTTCCAACGCACGCCACCGCCATCGTGACCAGGTTACCGGAACAACTGCAAAATGCACCACCGACAATCACATTTAAGACAATCATAATAATCAATACAAAACAGTTTTTTTTTATAAACAAAAGGAATTAATCGAATAATTGATGAATTCAATATTCAACCTGTTCGTTGAATTTATTTAATGCTTTCTGCAACAAGTAAGGTTGTTTCTAATTTGAACTGGTGACCCTGGGTGAGACCCATTGCATTAAACAAATCCACCTCACTCTTAAACTGTAGTGTCGGTCCGCCGAGCCAGGTAGCCTCTTACTATTCAGTTGTGGGTAAGACACCGCGAAGCTTTTGTTATTATTTGTAACCATGTATATACTTTGATCAATGGATCTTTGCGTGCATCTAGCTCCGATAACATTTTCATGCGTTTACTCTCTCTACGATATTAAATTAGGCGCAATCGTCATCCAAGGCGAGAAAACTCAGCCTTCGGTAATGAACGCACACGCAAAGATCCATTGATCAAACCATACCTAGCGAATTATTGAAAACGCAACAGTAAGTCACAAATACCGCGTCACCAATTAACGATTAAAGTGGCCTAGTTGCCGAGGCCGAGAAAGAAATGAAGAAGAAGGAGAAACACTTGTTTTAAGCGTTAATAATTGTAAATGGCCGAGAACACAAATATAAATGTAATAAAAACAAAAAAGTGAACCTGTTCATGACTGCAGATTATGAATTTATTTAACACAAATATTGTAGCTCGTGAAGGTTCGAAGAGGAGGCTATGGAACAAAACAATACAAAACAATAACTCGTTTACAAGGTTGTTAGCATCTCTTCTTTAACCTCCGCTACGAAACTTCACGAACTGCCACTGATGATATTATCACAAATCCTTCCACAGGTCAATTATAATTTAGCCATAGAATGACTTATTTATTATTAACAATGTATTGCGAACTTGGCCTCCCATTACACACACATCACTGATAATGACCAACTACTTACACTAGCGTATTAAACGTTTCGATTACAATAACCAGACATTGCAGGTTTAATTAAAACTTGTCCACGACGAAATCTTGAGCACTGAAACGAGAATTAATCCCGAGGATCTGTAAGTAAACGCAAGCGATCGCTGCGGCGCATGCCCGGGTTTATTTACTTGATGTGCAGTCGAGGAACTGTCTGCGATATTAATTAATTGTATGCTGATAATTCGCGCGACTGGTGATTAAACAAACACGATTTTTTAACTGCGTAATCTTGAAAAATTATGTTGCGAATTATCTGTATCGCGTGTAGGCAACTTAATATCATCCGGATGTTGGTAATCGCGACACCTGCAATGCGCCATCTTTCGGCGAACGCTCGCACTGACAGTACCACTGGTTCTCAAGAGCCTCGAAAACGCACTCTGCTCTTTAGCGAGCATGCTCCGGAGCAGGATCTATAATCCAGTGGCAAAAGGGCACGCGTTCTGTGTTGTTGTGTATTTTTTAATCATGGCGAAGACCAGATGGACTTACGATGAAACCATGAAGTTCGTTCATTTATACGAAGCGGAACCCGTGCTGTGGAACACCTCGGATAAAAATTATACCCACAAGCCCACCAGAGGCGCAGCACTGGATAGGATCGTTAGGGGGCTCGACAAGGCGGACTTTGATGTGAAAGATTGCCGGCTGAAAATCAAGAATCTGCGATCGCATTACTGGCAGGAGATTAACAGGATACAGGCCAGTCTGGCGACGGGCGAGGTTTACAAACCCACCGTTGTTTGGTTTACCGTGCTGGATAGGTTCTTATGGCGGTTCACGAACTTTGTACCCACGAAAGATTTGGTAAGAATTGTTTTGATTTTAGAATTGATGATGCATTTTCACGTTCAAAACGGTTAAAATTTGCCTAATCTGGCAACGCCGGGCGCCCGGCTCCTATGGGCAACGCATACCGATTGTTTATATTATAAAATAATTTAAAGACAAACTCCTTAGATGGCGCTAGTGGTTCCTACGTTATTATTCCCAGCGTGGTTCACGCACATTCTTTCTCGCATTTTGTAGGCTTCAATCACTGCGATACCTTTGTGTTGCGATTATAACCACAAAGACCTTCTTCAAATAGCTTAAAAATAAATCCCTTAATCTGGCAACGCGGCACGCGCGGCTCGTATGGGCAGTCGCAACCGCACGAGAGCCGACGACGGGCAAGCAGGGGGAAAGGGGGTTGTGTGTTTCGTACCTGAAAATGGAGAGTGAAATAATGCAACCGAACACCAACGGGGAAAACCGTCGTAAACTTAATTACACCCCTTTTAACACCGCATGGGAATTGCCGTTCTTGTGCCGAAAACACGGCGGGGAGTCGCAGTGCTTGATCTGCAGCAAGCATATAATATGCAAGGCGTTTAATATCAGGAGGCATTACGAGACGTTCCACAGCGAGGGTTACGATAAATATGAGGGGCTGCCGAGGGCGGAACTCTATTCAATGCTGTATTCTAGCCTCGAGGAGGTACGTAAACACGATGGGTCGTGGGCGCCATCTTGTAACCAACTACGGCGGGAACCATAGATTATGTAAAATAGATCGGTCACTCTCGCGTTTTTGATTCGGCACTGGTACAGCGTTGCCAACTGATCACAAGATATTTCCGCCAGGTAGCCAACCTAATTACGAAAATAAACAAAACAAACATATCGATGTTACAAAACTTAACAAGCATTTAGTCCAGCGGCGGCTCGTGCATGTTCGGCGGTGAGGCAACAAAAGAAAATTTGACCGAAAAAGCAACGGAATATTTGCTTCCTCCATTAGAGTAAGCAGTGCAGCGCTTTGCCTCCCCAACGGAAATCCACGAGCCGCCGCTGATTTAGTCCCTTCAAATTAGACAAAAAATCGACGTTTTAGAAAAAAAATACCCACAGCTTAGCGACCTGTAAACTTTAGTCTGAAGACTATTTCCACCTGGCGCACGCATAAAAAATGGTGGTTTTCGAGTAATCAGCCGGTATATATGAATTTTCGTGTTTTTTTAATGTTTTTTTTGCATTTTTAGCAAAAACTATGCATTTTGGGCAAAAATTACTTCTATTAAAAGTTGTAGAGCGGAAAATTTACAATCGATATAGGTCATTTGAATTTTCCTATAATTTCCCGTTTTTTCCGCTAGAGGGCGCGGAATATAAAGTATTTATACATGATTTCATTTTTTTCCACTTTGAGCCGAAACTATGCATTTGGGTCAAAAATTACTTCTATTAAAAGTTGTAGAGCGGAAAATTTCCAATCGATATAGGTCATTTGAATTTTCCTATAATTTCCCGTTTTTCCGCTAGAGGGCGCGGAATATAAAGTATATACATGATTTCATTTTTTTGCACTTGGAGCCGAAACTAAGCATTTGGGGCAAAAATTACTTCTATTAAAAGTTGTAGAGCGGAAAATTTACATTCGATATAGGTCATTTGAATTTTCCTATAATTTCCCGTTTTTCCGCTAGAGGGCGCGGAAAATAAAGTATATATCTATGATTTCATTTTTTTGTTTTGCACTCAGAGCCGAAACTATGCATTTGGGGCAAAAATTACTTCTATTAAAAGTTGTAGAGCGGAAAATTTACAATCGATATAGGTCATTTGAATTTTCCTATAATTTCCCGTTTTTCCACTAGAGGGCGCGGAATATAAAGTAGATATACATGATTTCATTTTTTTGCACTTGGAGCCGAAAGTATGCGTTTGGGCCAAAAATTACTTCTATTAAAAGTTGTAGAGCGGAAAATTTACAATCGATATACGTCATTTGAATGTTCGTATAATTTCCCGTTTTTCCGCTAGAGGGCGCGGAATGTAAAGTATATACATGATTTCATTTTTTTGCACTTGGAGCCGAAACTATGCATTTGGGGCAAAAATTACTTCTATTAAAAGTTGTAGAGCGGAAAATTTACAATCGATATAGGTCATTTGAATTTTCCTATAATTTCCCGTTTTTCCGCTAGAGGGCGCGGAATATAAAGTATATACATGATTTCATTTTTTTGCACTTGGAGCCGAAACTATGCATTTGGGTCAAAAATTACTCCTATTAAAAGTTGTAGAGCGGAAAATTTACATTCGATATAGGTCATTTGAATTTTCCTATAATTTCCCGTTTTTCCGCTAGAGGGCGCGGAATATAAAGTATATATAGGGTGTTTCAGACCACCCGTTCACCCCAAATATCTCCTGAAATACGAATCGGATTGAGATAAAAAAAAATATGTCCAAAAATGTTTTTTGAGCCCTATCATGTGGTGTGAAATGTGAAAGGGGGGTAACTTTGAAATCTCAAATGGGAACCCCTATTTTTTATTGCAGATTTGGATTGTACGCTAAAAAATATTAGGTTTTTATCCGAAAATTTTTTTTCTATGAGCGACAGATGGCGCTATATTCGGCAAAAACATTTATTGAATTATATTTATTTCTCGCATCAAATGATAGATTACGACATTTTTTACGTAGTCATCTCGTAAATAAGCCGTTGATTGAAGTCATTCGTAATTTTATGTCAGAAATAAGCAAAAAAAAAAAATTCTTTAAAAAAAAAAATCGTAGAAACGAATAGAAATCAATTTGATTATCAAATTCCATTCTATTCTTTTCTATTGTGATAATGTATGAATGTTTGTAACGACAAACAGGATTTTTTTAATGAAAAAAAAAATTTTTTTTGCTAATCGAAAAAAATGTTTCGAATAAAAACCTAATATATTTTAGAGTAGAAGCCAAGTCTGCAATAAAAAATAGGGGTACCTATTTAAGATTCTAAAGTTACCCCCCACCCCGCCCAAGGGGGGAGGGGCGGTGGCTTAAATTTCACACCACATGATGGAGCTCCAAAAAAAAAATTAGACGTATTTATTTTGTATGTCAATCCGATTTGTATTTCGCGAGATATTTGGGGTGGTCTGAAACACCCGGTATATATGATTTCATTTTTTGCACTTAGAGCTGAAACTATGCATTTGGGGCAAAAATTACTTCTATTAAAAGTTGTAGAGTGGACAATTTACAATCGATATAGGTCATTTGAATTTTCCTATAATTTCCCGTTTTTCCGCTAGAGGGCGTGGAAAATAAAATATATATATAATTTTTTCATATTTTTGCACTTGGAGCCGAAACTATGCATTTGGGGCAAAAATTACTTCAATTAAAAGTTGTAGAGCGGAAAATTTACAATCGATATAGGTCATTTGAATTTTCCTATAATTTTCCGTTTTTCCGCTAGAGGGCGCGGAAAATAAAATATATATAATTTTTTCATATTTTTGCACTTGGAGCCTAAACTATGCATTTGGGGCAAAAATTACTTCTATTAAAAGTTGTAGAGCGGAAAATTTACAATCGATATAGGTCATTTGAATTTTCCTATAATTTCCCGTTTTTCCGCTAGAGGGCGCGGAAAATAAAATATATATAATTTTTTCATTTTTTGCACTTACAGCCGAAACTGTGCATTTTGGTAAAAAATTATCAGACTTCAAAGTTGTAGAGCAAACAATTTCCGATTGATATAGGCTATTTGGATTTCCCGATAGTGAGCGGATTTTCTGCTAAAGAGCGTTGAAGAATTTCGCAAACTGTGACCTTCAGGTGATTTTTTGGATTTTCAGCCAAAACTATCCATTCATCCGTAAATTGAAAAGTGGGATACGGCCCACCCACCCGCCTCTCGATCCTCTCAGATTTTAACTACAAAATCGCGTTTTGTAATTTTCAACTTTTCCAATTATTTGCCAAAGAAGTTCCTTTAACCCAACAGAATTTGTAGGTTAAAATAAAGTTGATGCGGTGGGTGGTGGGTGGGCCCTATCCTACAATCCAACCTGTTGCCCACGCGCCGATATTTCCACCAATAAATAAATGAATCACAAAAACATAAAGTCTTTCTTACTCTTGTGTTATTAATTAATTTCGGCATGTAAACTCTTGTTTATAATCCTTAAATTGGAGGGTGGGATTTAACCCAATAGGAGTTGTAGGTTGAAATAAAGGTGGTACGAGGGGTGGTGGGTGGGCCCTATCCTACAATCCAGGTGGTGGGTGGGCCCTATCCTACAATCCAGGTGGTGAGTGGGCCCTATCCTACAATCCAGCCTGTTGCCCACGTTCCGATACTCTCAATTCGGAGAAAGTAACATGATGGCCATTTTTTTTATTTTGTAGGAGATAAGAGGTCAGAAAGAAATAATCCCCATAACCTACGTAAACGTAAGCGATCAGATCGCCGACGAGGAGTCGGCGGGAGCAGCGGACGACCTGCTAGAAGATCTGGTCAAAACCGAAGAACCGGAGGGCGAGAACCAAACCGACGCCAGCGAAAACCTAAACGTCCCCGACTCCGAAGGGCCGATAAAACGAATCAGGATATCGAGCTCGGTCAGCCTGCCCGCGCAAGAGGCCCTCAGGAAACTCGAGAGAATCCACTCGGAGGTCAGGAACGCTGCCAGAGAGACCGAGTTCGACATTTGGGCGAAGAGCGTGGCCAAACAACTCAACAACATGGAGCCCAAGAGGGCGCTCGACGTTCAGCTGAAAATGCAGTCGGTTTTGACGAGCGAAAGGATTTTACTGTTGGACGATCCGATATCATCGGGGATTAAATGAATAGTGGTGGCGTTTTTATTTAATTCAGTACTTTCGGGTTTTGATTATTTTTTTAAGTTAAAAATTGTGCTATGAATTTATAAAAAACATTAGACTGAATTGATTTTTTTTTAAACCACAACTAATTGATCACTATCCAAGATTACGATTTAGTTGTGTTTAAAGCATGATGCATTTTTCGGTAAACGGACCGAAGTAAACCCAACAACTTCAGGTCCAATACTTACTTTAACATGGTGCATGAACCAATTCGTCACCCTGTATATAAAAGACATCGTACACAATGTGTTAAAGTAAATCTCTCTTTGTCTCTGTTCTGAAGATTTATGTACTGTCATGTTTAGTTATATTGCAAAATCACATGCATCATTTTGTGCTGGTAATAAAAAAAACAAATTTTTTCTATTCATTAATATTAATAAATTGCACATTACATATAAAATTATAGCAAAACTATATACATATGGCGAACTTAGAGTAAGAGTCATTCAAATAAATTCTGTAACCGATTCACACGAAGATTGTCATGAACAATGAGTACGGATCATGGAAACACTATCGATAAACGCCCGAGGCTTCTTAACCTAAAATTATAATTAATGCAAATGATACGATTCCAAGCGATTACAATTCAATCCAAAATCGAACTCGACGCAATTGCAAATTCTAATCGTGATAAGTCGATTACAATTTAACCCTTTGCACTCGTATGTCGACTTATTGTCGACACAATACGTGTTATCACTAATAAATACGAGTGCAAAGGGTTAAAATCGAATCGCACAATTTTGACAATTGAAGATGTGGGTGCATGAAGAGCTCGAGTATAAAAATAATATTCGGAGAAAATTTAAATACACTTTATATATCCGACGCAGTGACGGCTCGCAGGGTGACTCGTGGTATGGCCGAGGTAGCAGAGGTGGTAATACAGATCTCTGCAATCAACCCTACTTATCTGTATTGCTACCTGGGCCGTACCATGAGTCACTGTTCCAACGTAAAGAAATTATAATAAAATTTATGGTTCGTAACATTTTCCCCAAAAACACGTTCGCTGCCACCGACGTGCTAGTGCATTCAACTTTATACTTGCGTACGTGCAATCCCAATTGCGGTGGCAGCGAAACCCATTACTTCCCATTGTACTCAAGTAACAAACATTATAGGCTTTAATGACAATTACTGGCAAAATTACTTACTTTAGAGAAGTTATGGTTTGATCAATGGATCTTTGCGTGTGCGTCATTACCGAAGGCCTGGTTTTCTCGGATGACATGCGTACACACATGATTGCGCCTAATTCAACTTACGGCAGAGAGAGTAAACGCATTAAAATGTTGTCGGAGCTTGGTTCATCTATCTATGACGTGCACGCAAAGATCCATTGATGAAAGTTTATTTGTAGCAAAAAACGTTCTGTATTAATGGCATAGCAGTGATTCTATTTAGTTTTATGATATTGAGTTATAGAAGACATCTGAGAATTGAACACTTACATGTCACGGGTAGTAATGGGTCAATGCACCCATTGCTTCAATTGAACGAAATTCTTATGCCCGGTCTTAGAATGTCTGGTTACGAGGCGATCTGTCGGTGGACCCACAGTTTGCATTTTGGACAGGCACGTTCGCCCCGTAACCGGGCATTAGAGATGTAATATTTATATCGTGTTGGACAGTATTTCTTAAACGGCTATATTATGGGCAAACGGTTTGTTATGTTTGGATTGAGAAAATTTTAAACTTTGAGAATCTACAAAAAATTATATAACGTCCGGTTATGGAGCGAACTGTCGGTGAACCGGAACGCATCAGTGAAAACGTTCGCACCCACGAGACATTTGAATACACTATGGGCGCGCTATGAAGGCGTCTGAGGTGATTAACGAAGAGTCGGAAGGGTCGCCCTCGTCTGAAGTGATTGGATTTTGTTACTTCACACTTACAGATGTTTACAGGTTACTTGCTAGCTATTGGTGCCACTATCCGATTCTCTTCATACATCAGTGGTTTTTAAAAGGTTACAGATAGCACCTCAGATGCCTTCATAGCGCGGCCAGACTTTATCAACGAGGGTTTCACAGGTATTGAGCGATATGGAAAACAAAGGTTACTTGTTTTTTAATTTGTTTCTGTACATTAGTTAACTTGTAATAACCCCGTGCTATGATCAACTGGTTGGATTGTAGGATAGAGCCCACCCACCACCCTTCGGACTAACTTTTACATAAACTAAGAACTCTGTTTTGGTGATTTTTAAACCTCCAACATCACCAATGAATTTACAAAGACATTTTATTGCACGAACATGGTTTTGTAGCTTAAATGGAAGTTAATACAAAGGGTGGTGGGTGGTCACTATCCCACAATACAAACAGTTGAATATCAACAAGGGTTTCGCAGATGTAGAGGGATACAGAAAACAAAGTAATTTTGTTTTCATAAATTAGTTAATTTGTAATAACCATGTGTTATGTTCAACTAATTGGAGGGTAGTATAAGGCCCACCCACCACCCTTTGTATTCATTTTAACTCAAACTACAAACCCTGTTTTCTAATAATTGTCAAACTTCCAACACCACAGACGGATGTACTAAGAAAATTCATCCAATGAAAGTGTTTTGTTGGTAAGGTTAAAGTGGATCCGGAGGGTGGTGGGTGGGCACTATCCCACAATCCAAACAGTTGAACATCAACAAGGGTTTTGCAGATGTAGAGCGATACAGAAAACCCAGTTTTGTTTTGTAATTTGTTTCTGTAAATTAGTTAATTTGTAATAACCCTGTGCTATGTTCAACTAATTGGAGGGTAGAATAAGACCCACCCACCACCCTTTGTATTCATTTCAACTCAAACTACAAACCCTGTTTTCTAATAATTGTCAAATTTCCAACACCACAGACGGATGTACTAAGAAAATTCATCCAATGAAACAGTGTTTTGTTGCTAAGGTTAAAGTGGATACAGTGGGTGGGCCCTATCCTACAATCCAACCAAGGGTGGTGGGTGGTCCCTATCCTACAATCCAACCAGTTGAACACAGCCCAGGGTTCTTATAAATGAATTAATTCGCAAAATACAAAAAAAACAGTAATGCAATAATTTTGGTTTTTCGTCATTACTCTCCATCTGCGCAAACCTAGTTTATGTTCAACTAATTGGAGGGTAGAATAAGGTCCACCCACCACCCTTTGTATTCATTTCAACTCAAACTACAAACCCTGTTTTCTAATAATTGTCAAACTTCCAACACAACAGACGGATGTACTAAGAAAATTCATCAAATAAAACTGTGTTTTGTAGGTTAGGTACAATCCAAACGGTAGAATTAAGCCCAGGGTTTTTACGGTTAAATTAATGAACCAAAGAGAAAAACCGAAAGATATTATTTTAATGTTTAATCCATTATTTATCACGTATAAAACCCTCGTTGGTATTCTACTAGTTGGAAGGTAGGGTAGCGCCCACCCACCACCCTTCGTTTTAATAACAACTTAACTACAAATCCTGTTTTTCGTAATTGTTAAACTGTAAACTTTACACATGAATTTATAAAGAAATTTATTTCATTAAAACTGAGTTTTGTGGGTCAAGTTAAAGTGGATACGAAGGGTGGTGGGCCCTATCCTACAATCCAAACAGTTGAATATAGCCGAGGGTTCTTATAAATGAATTAATTCGCAAAATACAGAAATGCAATGTTTCGGTTTTTGGTCATTTTGGTTTGGTCATTGGTATAAAACCAAGCATTAGAGTTTGCAAGTAAACAAACCTCACCTTGTTAACCTCGTGAACTTCCACAAAAAGAGGTTAACACTTCCCCATAACAACATCTCAGGATATATTCCTTCTGTAGACCTTTCACGAGCCCCCACTGCGCACCCCATCAACGCCAGCCGATTGCAAGAAATCATTACCTCGAAATGTTTGCCCCTAATCAAGTCCATCCCGGCACAACAAACCTTCACATAAAATATGTACAACGACAGGTAAAACACATTGCAATTAAACATAATCACAGCCCTAAATAATTTTTGATTGAGCAATTGTCGACCCTGCCTCCCTCGCACCTCACGTGCCCGACTCCGCCGGGGGCGTGTTCCGCACCTCGCCCGACGACGCCTTGAACTCCAGAGGGTGCGACTTCAGCAGCAGCGGGTGCGCCGGCGGCGTGCTGGTGCAGTTGGGCGTACCGTTCCCGTTGATAAGATCCATCTTATCGATCTTAATACTGATGTTCTGGAACTTCTGGTTGCTCGCCAGCTCGGACACCTTGTGGTGGGGCAGCGCGTACCTCAGCCTGTCCCAGAACCACGGGTCGCCCCACTTGATGTAGGTGTTCGTGCTCAGGTACGCCCTCAGCTCCTCGTCCATGTTGGGGTCGGTCTCGACGTCCCCGAGCAGGATCACGATGACCCTGGTCACGCCGTCCGCCATCGCCTGCGAGTGGGCCAGCCGGAACTCCATCTTTCCCCAGACGCTCTCGAGGAAATCCGGCGATAGAACGACGATGGTCCTGCGGGAGGTCCTCACCGAGTCTATCACCTGCGTGGCTATGAATTCCCCGGGTACGAAGTTGCGTATGTGGATGCAGACTTTGTAGGGGTTCGGGCCGCTCTCCAGCTTCGAGAGCAGCTCCTTCTGGACGAAGTCCTCGTCGACGTGCGAGTAGCTTATGAAAGCGTCGTAGACTTTGTCCTTGTCTAAATCGTCTTCGGTGACGAACCACAGGCAGAGGTTGTGCGCGTACAGCCAGATCTTTATTTCGTTGTTGTATTTGTAGTACAACGCAAAAACTAGGGAGGGTACGGCAATACCAACCGCGACAATTATTCCAATCGTTATGAAGAGAACTTCTAACGTTTGACAGAGTTCCTTTTCCATCATGGAGCTGACGATTCGGGGTGAGCCATGGCATGTTATATTTTCCTGTGAGCAGAAAGATTGTTGAAGATTAATAATTACCAATTATTAAATTAAATTAAATTCTTCAGGGACAGAAACACATTTGTGTACGTTTAAAAAAATGACGAACATATTTCAAACAAATTTAATTTAGCTCAATACTGCCATCTCATGTCAAGCTCTGAAAGCTGCTACAGTTGCACATTTCCATCCAGATACCTCGTGTTCAGTTCTACTGGCGAAATATCAATTGTTTCTTAAAAGATTTGCCCCTGAAGAGTTACATTACAATCAAACAACCTCATTAAATATTTGTTGCGGTCATGTTTGATTCCACAGCTACCCAAGACTACAATAATTTCAGGGTTTTCCATGCCAAAATTCCCATTCTTAGTGACGCCACTGAACTTCTGTTAGTTTCCTTTCCTATGTTTTAAGGGCTGCCAACTATTTTCGACTTTTTGATCTCACGGTATACTCCTCCGTAGTTATTTGCAAGTTGGCTTTGGAATTTTGTTTTTTGATTGGTCAAAATTAAATATCCCCACATAAAGTCTGGCCGCGCTATGAAGGCATCTGAGGTGCTTTCAAAAACCTTTCATTTATAAATAGAAGCCGATAGTTCACCAATAGCTAGCAAGTAAAGTATAAACATCTGTGAGTGTAAAGCAACTAAATACTCAATCACTTCTGATGAGGGCGGCCTTTCCGACCCTTCGTTAATCGCGTCAGACGCCTTCATAGCGTGGCCAGAGTATATAAATACTCTTCAGTAGTTATTTTAGTAAGGTTCGCCTTGGAATTTTGTTTTTTGGTTGGCCAAAATTAAAGATCCCTAAAATAGACTGCGATTGACAGCTATAGCTCTCTAGTATCCATTTTTGTACCATTGACGTTAATTAACTTGGGACATTGATTGTCTTCAGTGAATTGATTATTTTATTTATATCTTCTACCCCAGTCCCACATTACCTTTGTACACCCCTGATCAAGAGCTTGGGAAGTAGTCTTTTCATTTTAATACAAAACTTTCTTGTACCACTATACAGGGTTGGGCAAATGTGTCGAAACACCTGATTTCTGGTTAAAAAAACCACAAGTCATACGTTTGTTGTAATTGTTGAAAAGGTGTCTATTTGAAAATGTAGAAATATACAGGGTGATCCATTAAAAAAATTATCGTTGACGTCATATCTCGAAAAATAGGGTACTTAGTTGTTAAAAATCACTGAATAGAATAAATAAAACCATAAACATTTTTTTTAAGTAATAAGAAAAAAAACAGACATTTAGCCAGAAATCAGGTGTTCTGACACATTTGCCGAACCCTGTATAAAATCACTCAATAGAATAAATAAAACTATAAACATTTTTTTTTAAGTAATAAGAAAAAAAAAACAGACATTTAGCCAGAAATCGGGTGTTCTGACACATTTGCCGAACCCTGTATATTGAAGACTTGTGACCAAGTTTCGACTTACACTCAAATTAAAAGTTGTGTACCGATGAAACTATAGTCACAAGTCTTCAAATACAAAAAACAAGGTGTTTTATTTCAAAATCTTCAACATCCAACATCCTATAGTTATTATTTTCACGTTTGTTTACCTTGAAAAGAATCTTGTTCCTGTTGATGAAATTTGAAAGGTTCCGTGCGGCACAGTCGCATCTCCACGGGTTGTTGTGTAGAGTGGTCATCATGTTTAGGTTTGACAGTACTTCGTAATTCAGGTGCGTGATGTTATTGTTATCCAAATTGATGACCTAAAATTAAAATTACAAAAATAAACTACAATTCATAATACAGTCAAGAAACTCATCTACATCGCATAATTAAGTATTTCAAAAATTTCACATCAAAATCTTGCTTATGTTTTTATACAAAAACAAAAGAATTCGACTTGTGAAAACCCCATCTTCCACTCAATTGTTTGATTTTTGAGATGGTGCCCACCCACCCACCTTCGTGTCAACTTAAATTTAACCTACGAAAACCAAGAGACACTAAAGAAGTTTATACAGGGTTCATCAAAATTACTGGAACACCTGAATAATTCTCCAACGGTAGAAAATTTCAAAAGTGCCAAAAATGACAATCATCAACAGCTAAAATAGACAATTTTCAAGTGCCCGAATGACAATTTTCAAGTACCAAAAATGACAATTTTCAACTGCATAAATTGTTCAAATGCCAATTTTCAAATTTCAAAAATCTAACTGCTAAAAAAGAAGTGCCAAAAATGACAATTTTCAAATGTAAAAAGTGAACATTTTCATATGCCAACAAACAATAATCAACTGTCAAAATAGACAATTTTCAAGTACCAAAAATGACAATTTTCATGTAGCAAAATTGACAATTTTTAACTGTCAAAAATGACAATTTTCAAGTACCAAAAATGACAATTATCAACAGCCAAAATAAACAATTTTCAAGTGCCCGAAAGACAATTTTCAAGTACCAAAAAATGACAATTTTCAACTGCATCAATTGTTCAAATGTCAATTTTCAAATTAAAAAAATCCAACTGCTAAAAAAGACAATTTTCAACTGACAAAAATGACAATTTTCAACTGCTAAAAGAGACAATTTTTAACTGCCAAAAAGACAATTGTTACTTGTCAAAGATGGCCATTTTCAAGTGCCAAAAATGACAATGTTCAAATGTGAAAAGTGAACAACTGTCAAAATAGACGATTTTCAAGTACCAAAAATGCCAATTTTCAAGTACCGAAAATGACAATTTTCAAGTACCAAAAATGACAGTTTTTAAATTTCAAAAATCCAACTGCTAAGAAAAAACAATTTTCAACTGCCAAATAGACAATAATCACTTGTCAAAAATGGCCATTTTAGAGTGCCAAAAATGACAATTTTCAACTGTGAAAAGAGAACATTTTCACGTGCCAAAAAACAATAATCAACTGTCAAAATAGACAGTACCCGAATGACAATTTTCAAGTACCAAAAATGAGAATTTTCAACCATACAAATTGTTTTCAAGTGCCATAAATGCCAATTTTCAAATTTCAAAAATGATCATTCTCAAGTGCTTAAAACGAGAATTTCTTATTATCAAAAATGAAAATGTTCAATTGCCAAAAGTGCCATAAATCACCGTTTTTAACTGACAATTTTCACGTGCCAAAAATGACCATTTTTAACTGCTATAAATGAAAATTTTCAGCTGACAAAAATCACAATTTCCAACTGTCAAAAATGACCTTTTCTAACTGAAAAATACGACAATTTTCAATTGTCAAAATTGACAATTTTCAATTGTCAACATTGACAATTTTCAACACCAAAAATGACAATTTTGGACTGCTAAAGAGACAATTTTCAACTGACACAAATGACAATTTTCAACTGCTCTAAAAGATAATAATCACTTATCAAAAATGGCCATTTCCACGTGCCAAAAAACAATAACTGTCAAAATAGACAATTTTCAAGTACAAAAAATGATAATTTTCAACTGTCTAAATTGTTCAAGTGCCATAAATGCCAATTTTCAAATTTCAAAAATGATCATTCTCAAGTGCCAAAAACGAGAATTTCTTATTATCAAAAATGAAAATTTTTAATTGCCAAAAATGACCATTTTTAACTGAGAATTTTCATGTGCCAAAAATGACCATTTTCAACTGTTTTAAATGAAAATTTTCAGCTGACAAAAATTACAGTTTCCACCTGTCATACATGACGTTTTCTAACTGCCAAATATGACAATTTTCAATTGTCAAAATTGACCATTTTCAACATCAAAAATGACAATTTTGGACTGTTTAAAAGACAATTTTCAACTGACAACAATGACAATTTTCAACTGCTATAAAAAACAATTTTCAACTGCCAAAAAGATAATAATCACTTGTCAAAAATGGCCATTTTCGAGTGCCAAAAATTTCACGTTTGACAAAAATTACAATTTCCAACTGTCAAAAATAACCTTTTCTTAGTGCTAAAGATGACAATTTTCAGTTGTCAAAATTGACCATTTTCAACTACCAAAAATGACAATTTTCGACTGCTAAAAGTGGTAATTTTCAACTGGCAAAAAGTGACCATTTTCAACTGTTGGAAATGAACATTTCCAGCTGACATAAATTACAATTTCCAACTGTCAAAAATGACCGTTTCTAACTGGCAAACATGACAATTTTCAATTGTTACAAATGAAAATTTTCAGCTGACAAAAATCACAATTTCCAACTGTCAAAAATGACCTTTTTTAACTGCTAAAGATGACAATTTTTAATTTTCAAAATTGACCATTTTCAACAGCCAAAAATGACAATTTTTGATTGCTAAAAATGGCAATTTTCAACTGTAAGAACTGAAAATTTTCAGCTGACAAAAATTACAATTTCTAACTGGCAAAAATGACATTTTCTAACTGCTAAAGATAACAATTTTCAACTGTCAAAATTGACTATTTTCAACTGTCAAAATTGACCATTTTCAACTGTCAAAATTGGCCATTTTTAACTACCAAAAATGACTATTTTTGATTGCTAAAAAAAATTGCTAAAATGACTATTTTCAACTGTTGGAAATGAAAATTTTCAGCTGACAAAAATTACAATTTCCAACTGTCAAAAATGAAAATTCTCGACAGCTAAAAATGGCAACTGTCAAAATGTTCATTTTTAACTGCAAGAAAGACAATTTCCAAGTGTGACCATTTTCAACCAACAATAACGATAATGTTCAACTGCCAAAATTGACAATTTTCAACTGCCAAAACTGACAATTTTCGACTAACACAACTGACAATTTTTAATTGCAAAAATTGACAGTTTATTAAAATTGTATTGACCTTGGTATTTCTTTAACTGGTTGGATTGTTAAAGATAACTCGAAGGGTTGTGGGTGGGCACTATCCTACCCTTCAAATAGTTCAACAGGAAGGGGAGTTTCACAGATGTAAAATAATATTGAAGTTGTTTAAGTCATAAGTCAAAACTTGTGCCGAAATTAATACAAGTGAACCAACCTACAAAAAAAAAAAACTGAAAAATAGCTACTATTTTTAGGTTACGCAATAATTTAACAGAAATTTTTGGCAGAAAATTAAATTTTCCGAGAAATATTTTTCCATATGTGTCCAACTTTTACCGAACACTGTATAAAGCAAACTTTCATGCAATGACTTAAATTTAAGAAAAACGCATACTTTACCTCGGCATGAATAGGGATCGACTTAACATCACTAATCGAATTATTGGACAAATTCAAAACCGTCACATTCTCGTAACCACTTCCGGCCTCGGGCGACCTCTTCAGCAAGTTCCCCTGCAGGTACACCTCGGTCCTATTCAGCGCACTCCTAACGTTCCCAGGAATCCGCAGCACCGGCGCACTCCTGAACCCCCTATACGAACAGTCCACGATGAACGTGTTGAGATGCGACCTCCAGGAGCACTTGCAGCCCCCCGTGCAGTCGGACTCCTCGCACACGACCCGATCGAGGCCCAGATCCTTCACCTTCGCCCCGAAGAAGTTGGCCGGCGCGGCGCAGAGGAGGCCGTCCGCCTGGAGCACGACCCGGGCCTCGACCTCCCGTCCCATGCGGCGCTTGAAGTACCGCAGCAGGTCGTAGGCCTGGCAGTCGCAGACGAAGGGGTTGCCGTCCAGCTGGACGGTGATGTTGAGGGCGTTTCCGGGGGACCTGGCCAGGGTCTCGAGGCGGCCCAGGTCTATTCTGGTTATGGAGTTGTTTCGTACGTTCAGGTTGATGTTGTGTGCCGATGAGGATTGGAAATCTATGTACTGAAAACGGGAGAAATTGTTTGTGTTTATTTATTGGTTAGTAAAGATGTTTACAGTCTGTAGATCTAACGGTTTGTGATGAGTGAATGAACTAATAGTTCAAACGATACCGTCGAAAATAGTTGGCAGCATATTTTCTGAAAATAATTCAATAATGTTATGTTGGCTGTCTGGAATTCTCCAGTGCAGTGCATTTTGTTTATTTTGACATCTTGTGGTTTTTTGAGGTTACTTGTTTTAAAAATATTTATGTATTTTATCTACCATGGTACAACATCTTAAAACGATTGAGATACAGGGTGGTGCAAAAAAATAAAGTAAAGTTGGATAATACTTACACTTAAATATTCAATCCTGTTATTCGACAAATCCAGCTTCATCAAATTCACCAGACTGTAATCGGTGAAAAGGGAAGTAATCAAGTTGTGGCTCAAGTTGATCTCGTTTAAATTCTCCAACCCGTTGAACGGAGTAATCTGGTTGGACCTCTCCAGCTTCAGTTGGTTGTAGGACAAATCCACCCTCGCGAGCCGCCTGAGTATCCCGAGGCTCACGTATTCCAAACTGTTGTCGTTCAAGTCCAACTCTACGAGCGCATCGAGGCCCTTGAAGCAGTCCGCATCGGCACGGCTCAAGTGATTGTAGCTCAGTTCCAATTTCTCTAGTTTCGCCAAGGATTTAAAGGGCGAGTTCTTCAAGGAGGATATTTTGTTTTTGTTCAAATCCAGCTCCAGCAGGTTCTTCAGTCCAGCGAATAAACCCTCGGGAATTTCCGTTAGATTGTTTTTGTTGAGGTAAACAAACTGCAGTTGCGTGGAGTTCTCGAACAAATTCTCCGGAAGGGTTACGAAAGCGCAATAATCCAACTGCACCCTCTCTAACTTTGGTAGGTTAGCGAGCAACGAGGGTGGTAGAGTCGTCAAGTTTTTGTTGCTGGTCATGCGCACCCTGTTTAAGTCCTTGTTCCTCTTGAATATCCCACGAGGCAACGATTCCAACTTGTTCCTATTCACACTGAAAGTTTTTAACCGCACCAAATTCTCCAATAAGTCCTCGGGTAGTTCCACCAAGCCGTTCCCGCTTAATTCCAAGGATTGTAAGTTCAATAAATTACTAAACACACCCGGGGGTAGATCACCGATTTCATTATTGAATAAGTGAAGCCGTTCCAGCTGATCCAAACCGGTGAAAGCATCCTCGGTAATCTTCCTAATCTGATTCCTCGATAAATCCAACCGTTTCAAGTTCCTCAAACTCCTAAACTCCCCGTCGATCACCTGCAGCATATTCTCGTAAAGATTTAACGTGTGCAAGTTCCTCATCCCATCGAAGATGTCGCTGCTTATACTCTCGAGCCCGACGTTGGCTATGCTCAGCTTCTCCAAACTGGCGGCCACCGAGGTGAAGAACTCCTTCGTCAACGTAGCACCGGCGAAGCTTCCATTCCCCGACACTTCCAAAATCTTCACGCCGTGCGCTCCCAGCAGTTTCAAGGTCGCGTTCGAGAGGATGCAGTCGTTTATGACGTACCTGTCGATGGGCAATCCCTTGAGTTCTTCGGGCAGCTGCAGGCTGCTTATGGGTTCGGTGACTGGATTGTAGGTGTCCGATGTTTGGTCGAAGTTGTTGCACTTGACTTCGAACTTCTGGTTGGGGAAGTACTTGATTTCAGCGGTGTGGGCGGTCCCCAGCGGGCAGATCATTTCGAATTTGAAGCCCGCGGTGCTGGGCGCTGAGATCTGCAGGCAGGAGCAGTTTCCTCCTAAGTTTCTGCAGGTGAATTCGTTGGCTGAGGCGAGGAGGATGCATGTCGATGCGAGGAGGATCAAGGTGGCCGGGTTTAGTGGGAGTTTCATTTTGACACCTATAAAAAAAAATGTAATTAAATATCATTTGCAAACAACTTCTTAATGGATTGTAATTTTTGAGGAATTTTAGCTACGCATTTCATATTTTTTTTTTTAATTATTGTATCAGCATGTTCTACGACAAAGTACTTCAATTTGAAAAATTCACAACTCGCGAAAAAATCGGCGGATTTTCAAAAAAGCAGATGATTTTGGAAGAACTGCGACTTCTTAATGGATTATAATTTTTGAGGAATTTTAGCTACGCATTTTATATTTTTTTTTACTTATTTCACCAGAATGCTCTATGACAGAGCACTTCAATTTGAAAAATTCACAACTCGCGAAAAAACCGGTAGATTTTCAAAAAAGCAGATGATTTTGGAAGAACTGCGCCTTCTTAATGGATTATAATTTTTGAGGAATTTTAGCTACGCATTTCATATTTTTTTTAAAATTATTTTACGACAAAGTACTTCAATTTGAAAAATTCACAACTCGCGAAAAAACCGGTAGATTTTCAAAAAAGCAGATGATTTTGGAAGAACTGCGCCTTCTTAATGGATTATAATTTTTGAGGAATTTTAGCTACGCATTTCATATTTTTTTTTAAATTATTTTACGACAAAGTACTTCAATTTGAAAAATTCACAACTCGCGAAAAAACCGGTGGATTTTCAAAAAAGCAGATGATTTTGGAAGAACTGCGCCTTCTTAATGGATTATAATTTTTGAGGAATTTTAGCTACGCATTTCATATTTTTTTTTAAATTATTTTACGACAAAGTACTTCAATTTGAAAAATTCACAACTCGCGAAAAAACCGGTGGATTTTCAAAAAAGCAGATGATTTTGGAAGAACTGCGCCTTCTTAATGGATTATAATTTTTGAGGAATTTTAGCTACGCATTTCATATTTTTTTTTAAATTATTTTACGACAAAGTACTTCAATTTGAAAAATTCACAACTCGCGAAAAAACCGGTGGATTTTCAAAAAAGCAGATGATTTTGGAAGAACTGCGCCTTCTTAATGGATTATAATTTTTGAGGAATTTTAGCTACGCATTTTATATTTTTTTTTACTTATTTCACCAGAATGCTCTACGACAGAGCACTTCAATTTGAAAAATTCACAACTCGCGAAAAAACCGGTAGATTTTCAAAAAAGCAGATGATTTTGGAAGAACTGCGCCTTCTTAATGGATTATAATTTTTGAGGAATTTTAGCTACGCATTTCATATTTTTTTTTAAATTATTTTACGACAAAGTACTTCAATTTGAAAAATTCACAACTCGCGGAAAAACCGGTAAATTTTCAAAAAAGCAGATGATTTTGGAAGAACTGCGACTTCTTAATGGATTATAATTTTTGAGGAATTTTAGCTACGCATTTCATATTTTTTTTTAAATTATTTTACGACAAAGTACTTCAATTTGAAAAATTCACAACTCGCGGAAAAACCGGTTGATTTTCAAAAAAGCAGATGATTTTGGAAGAACTGCGACTTCCCAATGGATTATAATTTTTGAGGAATTTTAGCTACGCATTTCATATTTTTTTTAAATTATTTTATCAGCATGTTCTACGACAAAGTACTTCAATTTGAAAAATTCACAACTCGCGAAAAAACCGGTAGATTTTCAAAAAAGCAGATGATTTTGGAAGAACTGCGATTTCTTAACGGATTATAATTTTTGGGGAATTTTAGCTACGCATTTCTAATTTTTTTTTAAATTATTTTATCAGAATGTCCTACGACAGAGCACTTAATTTTGAAAAATTCATAACTCGCCGGAAAATCTGTAGATTTTCAAAAAGTAAGGTGATTTTCATAGAACTGCGACTTCTCAACCGAGCGCAATTTTGAAAAAAAAAATTACCGCAGTTCATATATTTTTTTGATTTTTTTCACATGAGTGTTCGAAAAAGTACAGTGAAAATTTAAAAAAATCACAACTCGCCGGAAAATCTGTAGATTTTCAAAAAGTAAGGTGATTTTGGTAGAACTGCGACTTCTCAACCGAGCGCAATTTTGAAAAAAAATAAATACCGCAGTTCATATATTTTTTTGATTTTTTTTTGCATGAGTGTTCGAAAAAGTACAGTGAAAAATTAAAAAAATCACAACTCGCTGGAAAATCTGTAGATTTTCAAAAAGTAAGGTGATTTTGGTAGAACTGCGACTTCTCAACCGAGCGCAATTTTGAAAAAAAATAAATACCGCAGTTCATATATTTTTTTGATTTTTTTCACATGAGTGTTGAAAAGTACAGTGAAAATTTAAAAAAATCATAACTCGCTGGAAAATCTGTAGATTTTCAAAAAGTAAGGTGATTTTGGTAGAACTGCGACTTCTCAACCGAGCGCAATTTTGAAAAAAAATAAATACCGCAGTTCATATATTTTTTTGATTTTTTTTCGCATGAGTGTTCGAAAAAGTACAGTGAAAAATTAAAAAAATCACAACTCGCTGGAAAATCTGTAGATTTTCAAAAAGTAAGGTGATTTTGGTAGAACTGCGACTTCTCAACCGAGCGCAATTTTGAAAAAAAATAAATACCGCAGTTCATATATTTTTTTGATTTTTTTCACATGAGTGTTGAAAAGTACAGTGAAAATTTAAAAAAATCATAACTCGCTGGAAAATCTGTAGATTTTCAAAAAGTAAGGTGATTTTGGTAGAACTGCGACTTCTCAACCGAGCGCAATTTTGAAAAAAAAAATTACCGCAGTTCATATATTTTTTTGATTTTTTTCACATGAGTGTTCGAAAAAGTACAGTGAAAATTTAAAAAAATCACAACTCGCCGGAAAATCTGTTGGTTTTCAAAAAGTAAGGTGATTTTGGTAGAACTGCGACTTCTCAACCGAGCGCAATTTTGAAAAAAAAAATTACCGCAGTTCATATATTTTTTTGATTTTTTTCACATGAGTGTTCGAAAAAGTACAGTGAAAATTTAAAAAAATCACAACTCGCCGGAAAATCTGTTGGTTTTCAAAAAGTAAGGTGATTTTGGTGGAACTGCGACTTCTCAATCGAGTGCAATTTTGAAAAAAATTTAAATACCGTAGTTCATATTTTTTTTTGATTTTTTTCACACGAGTACTCTAAGGCGCAGAAATGAAATTTTAAAAAAATTGCAGCTCGCGGGAAAATTAATGGATTTTCAAAAAGTAAGAAGATTTTGGAAGAACTACGACTTCTTAATGGAGTGTAATTTTTGAAGAATTTTAAATACCCCATTTCATACTTTTTTCGATTTTTTTTACCCGAGTGGAGCGAAGAATGTACTTCCAACATTTAAGATCTACAGAAAAACAATCAATTTTTGATTTTCCGTTAAAACAATTGCCTCAACCTAGACAGAAACAAAATGGCACCCATCGAAATTCGAAGTGCGAAAACTACATTCGACAATTTGAAAAATTGTAAAAAAAAATAATTAAACCAGGAATTAGTTTCAAAAGCTTAAGATCTACAGAAAAATCATCTATGTTTGGTTGGATTGCGGGATAGGGCCCACCCACCACTAATAGGGCTCACCCACCACTAGCCTAAAGTACTTTTTTATTTTTTTTTATTAAGATGGCGGTTAATATGTTAAAGCGCTCAAATGGGTATTTTATAGTAGAAGCTTTCAAATTCCAATAATAATTCATGAAACCGTGGCGCTAACAGCATTATGATGACTTCTTAGATTATCTTTTAATGTGAAATTTTCCGCTCGACAACTGAATTAATATCCATTAACGAATGAATTAGCAAAACCACAAAAGTAATTAAAATGCGATTTATTGACCGAAGTGGTCGGAAATCCCAAAAAAAAAACATATTTCGGTTATCATTCTGCTGACCTCTCGTACGCCGAATGTTCGTAGTTATCATAAATAAACAACTGTGCTTTAAATAATATCAAATATTGTATCAGGGTTTTATGTAAAATGAAAATGAGAAGTACAAACACGGCGATTAGCAAGTGTAGCAATGAGTACAGCGCGTTTCAAAATTATTTGAGTTCTTACGTAATGGGAGCTCTAAGATTAGAATGGCTGTGGAATAATTGTTTTTGTCTAAAGAAAAAAAAACATAACTTTTTATTTTCTCCGTTGCGCCACGGGAAAGAATTGCGATCGTGAACATAAGAAAACATTTTTTTTTACGGAAATATCCGTTTTGTGGTTCCTAGAGGCGGTTTCATTTTTGAAGAAAAAACATGTGCCTGTATCTCAAAAACTTATATCTAAGTAAAGATTGAAGACAATAACGAAATAAACATCTTGTTTAAAAAAAATTTTTATGAAATTTTTTTTTTCATTTTTGGTCCAATTAGTTGGACCGAGAGCAATGGTTTCTCTGGTGATATGGAGGTATAGACAGTGGCGTATATAGAGGAGGGGTTACGGGGTGTAAGTAAAAGTTTTTTCTTCGTTCATTTTCATGATGATGAAAACGGACTTTGCAATACATGGCCATCCTTGAAAATATCTTACAAGTATTCTCGGAAAAAAAAAGTTGTGTTTGTACAGAGATTAAGGGGGTCTAAAGTTATAAACAAGTGATAAGAGAATGATTTCTTAGAAGGCGGTATCGATCATTCATTAATTTTAAAATCCATTGAAAAATAGAATGTGCATTTTTTAACAAAATTTCCAAGGGGGGTCATGTCTTTTTTCACGATTTCATCAAAAATTCAAAATCTCTAATCCGACTAATTGACGTACGAGGAGCTCAGATTTGCAAACCGCGTTCAATTTGGAGTTTTCGTTTGGCCGCTACGGCCGATCAAAGTCTGAAAAATCAATTATTTTCGTAAATTTTCTAAAATGTTCACTGTGACTGACTAATTTTTTTGCTATTGAAGTTAGCTGAAATTTTTTAACGGCAATCAATTTCTCTCGTCTTTCTGATGAAAATAAAGTTAAATTCAATAGTCTACGATGATTTTTAAGAAAGTTGCATTTTTTAACAAAATTTCCAAGGGGTTTAGTCATGTTTTTTTTCACGATTTCATCAAAAATTCAAAATCTCTAATCCGACTAATTGGCGTACGAGGAGCTCAGATTTGCAAACCGCGTTCAATTTGGAGTTTTCGTTTGGCCGCTACGGCCGATCAAAGTCTGAAAAATCAATTATTTTCTTAAATTTTCCAAAATCCTCATGGTGACTGACTAATTTTTTTGCTATTGAAGTTAGCTGAAATTTTTTAACGGCAATCAATTTCTCTCGTCTTTCTGATGAAAATAAAGTTAAATTCAATAGTCTACGATGATTTTTAAGAAAGTTGCATTTTTTAACAAAATTTCCAAGGGGTTTAGTCATGTTTTTTTTTTTCACGATTTCATCAAAAATTCAAAATCTCTAATCCGACTAATTGACGTACGGGGAGCTCAGATTTGCAAACCGCGTTCAATTTGGAGTTTTCGTTTGGCCGCTACGGCCGATCAAAGTCTGAAAAATCAATTATTTTCGTAAATTTTCTAAAATCCTCATGGTGACTGACTCATTTTTTTGATATTGAAGTTAGCTGAAATTTTTTAACGGCAATCAATTTCTCTCGTCTTTCTGATGAAAATAAAGTTAAATTCAATAGTCTACGATGATTTTTAAGAAAGTTGCATTTTTTAACAAAATTTCCAAGGGGTTTAGTCATGTATTTTTTCACGATTTCATCAAAAATTCAAAATCTCTAATCCGACTAATTGATGTACGAGGAGCTCAGATTTGCAAACCGCGTTCAATTTGGAGTTTTCGTTTGGCCGCTACGGCCGATCAAAGTCTGAAAAATCAATTATTTTCGTAAATTTTCTAAAATCCTCATGGTGACTGACTCATTTTTTTGATATTGAAGTTAGCTGAAATTTTTTAACGGCAATCAATTTCTCTCGTCTTTCTGATGAAAATAAAGTTAAATTCAATAGTCTACGATGATTTTTAAGAAAGTTGCATTTTTTAACAAAATTTCCAAGGGGTTTAGTCATGTATTTTTTCACGATTTCATCAAAAATTCAAAATCTCTAATCCGACTAATTGATGTACGAGGAGCTCAGATTTGCAAACCGCGTTCAATTTGGAGTTTTCGTTTGGCCGCTACGGCCGATCAAAGTCTGAAAAATCAATTATTTTCGTAAATTTTCTAAAATCCTCATGGTGACTGACTAATTTTTTTGCTATTGAAGTTAGCTGAAATTTTTTAACGGCAATCAATTTCTCTCGTCTTTCTGATGAAAATAAAGTTAAATTCAATAGTCTACGATGATTTTTAAGAAAGTTGCATTTTTTAACAAAATTTCCAAGGGGTTTAGTCATGTATTTTTTCACGATTTCATCAAAAATTCAAAATCTCTAATCCGACTAATAGACGTACGAGGAGCTCAGATTTGCAAACCGCGTTCAATTTGGAGTTTTCGTTTGGCCGCTACGGCCGATCAAAGTCTGAAAAATCAATTATTTTCGTAAATTTTCCAATATGTTCACTGTGACTGACTAATTTTTTTGCTATTGAAGTTAGCTGAAATTTTTTAACGGCAATCAATTTCTCTCGTCTTTCTGATGAAAATAAAGTTAAATTCAATAGTCTACGATGATTTTTAAGAAAGTTGCATTTTTTAACAAAATTTCCAAGGGGTTTAGTCATGTATTTTTTCACGATTTCATCAAAAATTCAAAATCTCTAATCCGACTAATTGATGTACGAGGAGCTCAGATTTGCAAACCGCGTTCAATTTGGAGTTTTCGTTTGGCCGCTACGGCCGATCAAAGTCTGAAAAATCAATTATTTTCTTAAATTTTCCAAAATCCTCATGGTGACTGACTAATTTTTTTGCTATTGAAGTTAGCTGAAATTTTTTAACGGCAATCAATTTCTCTCGTCTTTCTGATGAAAATAAAGTTAAATTCAATAGTCTACGATGATTTTTAAGAAAGTTGCATTTTTTAACAAAATTTCCAAGGGGTTTAGTCATGTATTTTTTCACGATTTCATCAAAAATTCTAAATCTCTAATCCGACTAATTGATGTACGAGGAGCTCAGATTTGCAAACCGCGTTCAATTTGGAGTTTTCGTTTGGCCGCTACGGCCGATCAATGTCTGAAAAATCAATTATTTTCTTAAATTTTCCAAAATCCTCATGGTGACTGACTAATTTTTTTGCTATTGAAGTTAGCTGAAATTTTTTAACGGCAATCAATTTCTCTCGTCTTTCTGATGAAAATAAAGTTAAATTCAATAGTCTACGATGATTTTTAAGAAAGTTGCATTTTTTAACAAAATTTCCAAGGGGTTTAGTCATGTATTTTTTCACGATTTCATCAAAAATTCAAAATCTCTAATCCGACTAATAGACGTACGAGGAGCTCAGATTTGCAAACCGCGTTCAATTTGGAGTTTTCGTTTGGCCGCTACGGCCGATCAAAGTCTGAAAAATCAATTATTTTCTTAAATTTTCCAAAATCCTCATGGTGACTGACTAATTTTTTTGCTATTGAAGTTAGCTGAAATTTTTTAACGGCAATCAATTTCTCTCGTCTTTCTGATGAAAATAAAGTTAAATTCAATAGTCTACGATGATTTTTAAGAAAGTTGCATTTTTTAACAAAATTTCCAAGGGGGTTAGTCATGTCTTTTTTCACGATTTCATCAAAAATTCAAAATCTCTAATCCGACTAATTGACGTACGAGGAGCTCAGATTTGCAAACCGCGTTCAATTTGGAGTTTTCGTTTGGCCGCTACGGCCGATCAAAGTCTGAAAAATCAATTATTTTCGTAAATTTTCCAAAATCCTCATGGTGACTGACTAATTTTTTTGCTATTGAAGTTAGCTGAAATTTTTTAACGGCAATCAATTTCTCTCATCGTTCTGATGAAAATAAAGTTAAATTCAATAGTCTACGATGATTTTTAAGAAAGTTGCATTTTTTAACAAAATTTCCAAGGGGTTTAGTCATGTATTTTTTCACGATTTCATCAAAAATTCAAAATCTCTAATCCGACTAATAGACGTACGAGGAGCTCAGATTTGCAAACCGCGTTCAATTTGGAGTTTTCGTTTGGCCGCTACGGCCGATCAAAGTCTGAAAAATCAATTATTTTCTTAAATTTTCCAAAATCCTCATGGTGACTGACTAATTTTTTTGCTATTGAAGTTAGCTGAAATTTTTTAACGGCAATCAATTTCTCTCGTCTTTCTGATGAAAATAAAGTTAAATTCAATAGTCTACGATGATTTTTAAGAAAGTTGCATTTTTTAACAAAATTTCCAAGGGGTTTAGTCATGTATTTTTTCACGATTTCATCAAAAATTCAAAATCTCTAATCCGACTAATAGACGTACGAGGAGCTCAGATTTGCAAACCGCGTTCAATTTGGAGTTTTCGTTTGGCCGCTACGGCCGATCAAAGTCTGAAAAATCAATTATTTTCTTAAATTTTCCAAAATCCTCATGGTGACTGACTAATTTTTTTGCTATTGAAGTTAGCTGAAATTTTTTAACGGCAATCAATTTCTCTCGTCTTTCTGATGAAAATAAAGTTAAATTCAATAGTCTACGATGATTTTTAAGAAAGTTGCATTTTTTAACAAAATTTCCAAGGGGTTTAGTCATGTTTTTTTTCACGATTTCATCAAAAATTCAAAATCTCTAATCCGACTAATTGACGTACGAGGAGCTCAGATTTGCAAACCGCGTTCAATTTGGAGTTTTCGTTTGGCCGCTACGGCCGATCAAAGTCTGAAAAATCAATTATTTTCGTAAATTTTCCAAAATCCTCATGGTGACTGACTAATTTTTTTGCTATTGAAGTTAGCTGAAATTTTTTAACGGCAATCAATTTCTCTCATCTTTCTGATGAAAATAAAGTTAAATTCAATAGTCTACGATGATTTTTAAGAAAGTTGCATTTTTTAACAAAATTTCCAAGGGGTTTAGTCATGTTTTTTTTCACGATTTCATCAAAAATTCAAAATCTCTAATCCGACTAATTGACGTACGAGGAGCTCAGATTTGCAAACCGCGTTCAATTTGGAGTTTTCGTTTGGCCGCTACGGCCGATCAAAGTCTGAAAAATCAATTATTTTCGTAAATTTTCCAAAATGTTCACTGTGACTGACTATTTTTTTGCTATTGAAGTTAGCTGAAATTTTTTAACGGCAATCAATTTCTCTCGTCTTTCTGATGAAAATAAAGTTAAATTCAATAGTCTACGATGATTTTTAAGAAAGTTGCATTTTTTAACAAAATTTCCAAGGGGTTTAGTCATGTTTTTTTTCACGATTTCATCAAAAATTCAAAATCTCTAATCCGACTGATTGACGTACGAGGAGCTCAGATTTGCAAACCGCGTTCAATTTGGAGTTTTCGTTTGGCCGCTACGGCCGATCAAAGTCTGAAAAATCAATTATTTTCGTAAATTTTCCAAAATGTTCACTGTGACTGACTAATTTTTTTGCTATTGAAGTTAGCTGAAATTTTTTAACGGCAATCAATTTCTCTCGTCTTTCTGATGAAAATAAAGTTAAATTCAATAGTCTACGATGATTTTTAAGAAAGTTGCATTTTTTAACAAAATTTCCAAGGGGTTTAGTCATGTTTTTTTTCACGATTTCATCAAAAATTCAAAATCTCTAATCCGACTAATTGACGTACGAGGAGCTCAGATTTGCAAACCGCGTTCAATTTGGAGTTTTCGTTTGGCCGCTACGGCCGATCAAAGTCTGAAAAATCAATTATTTTCGTAAATTTTCCAAAATGTTCACTGTGACTGACTAATTTTTTTGCTATTGAAGTTAGCTGAAATTTTTTAACGGCAATCAATTTCTCTCGTCTTTCTGATGAAAATAAAGTTAAATTCAATAGTCTACGATGATTTTTTAAGAAAGTTGCATTTTTTAACAAAATTTCCAAGGGGTTTAGTCATGTTTTTTTTCACGATTTCATCAAAAATTCAAAATCGCTAATCCGACTAATTGACGTACGAGGAGCTCAGATTTGCAAACCGCGTTCAATTTGGAGTTTTCGTTTGGCCGCTACGGCCGATCAAAGTCTGAAAAATCAATTATTTTCGTAAATTTTCCAAATCCTCATGGTGACTGACTAATTTTTTTGCTATTGAAGTTAGCTGAAATTTTTTAACGGCAATCAATTTCTCTCATCGTTCTGATGAAAATAAAGTTAAATTCAATAGTCTACGATGATTTTTAAGAAAGTTGCATTTTTTAACAAAATTTCCAAGGGGTTTAGTCATGTTTTTTTTCACGATTTCATCAAAAATTCAAAATCTCTAATCCGACTAATTGACGTACGAGGAGCTCAGATTTGCAAACCGCGTTCAATTTGGAGTTTTCGTTTGGCCGCTACGGCCGATCAAAGTCTGAAAAATCAATTATTTTCGTAAATTTTCCAAAATCCTCATGGTGACTGACTAATTTTTTTGCTATTGAAGTTAGCTGAAATTTTTTAACGGCAATCAATTTCTCTCGTCTTTCTGATGAAAATAAAGTTAAATTCAATAGTCTACGATGATTTTTAAGAAAGTTGCATTTTTTAACAAAATTTCCAAGGGGGTTAGTCATGTCTTTTTTCACGATTTCATCAAAAATTCAAAATCTCTAATCCGACTAATTGACGTACGAGGAGCTCAGATTTGCAAACCGCGTTCAATTTGGAGTTTTCGTTTGGCCGCTACGGCCGATCAAAGTCTGAAAAATCAATGATTTTCGTAAATTTTCCAAAATCCTCATGGTGACTGACTATTTTTTTTGCTATTGAAGTTAGCTGAAATTTTTTAACGGCAATCAATTTCTCTCGTCTTTCTGATGAAAATAAAGTTAAATTCAATAGTCTACGATGATTTTTCAGAAAGTTGCATTTTTTAACAAAATTTCCAAGGGGTTTAGTCATGTTTTTTTTCACGATTTCATCAAAAATTCAAAATCTCTAATCCGACTAATTGACGTACGAGGAGCTCAGATTTGCAAACCGCGTTCAATTTGGAGTTTTCGTTTGGCCGCTACGGCCGATCAAAGTCTGAAAAATCAATTATTTTCGTAAATTTTCCAAAATCCTCATGGTGACTGACTAATTTTTTTGCTATTGAAGTTAGCTGAAATTTTTTAACGGCAATCAATTTCTCTCGTCTTTCTGATGAAAATAAAGTTAAATTCAATAGTCTACGATGATTTTTAAGAAAGTTGCATTTTTTAACAAAATTTCCAAGGGGTTTAGTCATGTTTTTTTTCACGATTTCATCAAAAATTCAAAATCTCTAATCCGACTAATTGACGTACGAGGAGCTCAGATTTGCAAACCGCGTTCAATTTGGAGTTTTCGTTTGGCCGCTACGGCCGATCAAAGTCTGAAAAATCAATTATTTTCGTAAATTTTCCAAAATGTTCACTGTGACTGACTATTTTTTTTGCTATTGAAGTTAGCTGAAATTTTTTAACGGCAATCAATTTCTCTCGTCTTTCTGATGAAAATAAAGTTAAATTCAATAGTCTACGATGATTTTTAAGAAAGTTGCATTTTTTAACAAAATTTCCAAGGGGGTTAGTCATGTCTTTTTTTCACGATTTCATCAAAAATTCAAAATCTCTAATCCGACTAATTGACGTACGAGGAGCTCAGATTTGCAAACCGCGTTCAATTTGGAGTTTTCGTTTGGCCGCTACGGCCGATCAAAGTCTGAAAAATCAATGATTTTCGTAAATTTTCCAAAATCCTCATGGTGACTGACTAATTTTTTTGCTATTGAAGTTAGCTGAAATTTTTTAACGGCAATCAATTTCTCTCATCTTTCTGATGAAAATAAAGTTAAATTCAATAGTCTACGATGATTTTTAAGAAAGTTGCATTTTGTATCAAAATTTCCAAGGGGTTTAGTCATGTTTTTTTTCACGATTTCATCAAAAATTCAAAATCTCTAATCCGACTAATTGACGTACGAGGAGCTCAGATTTGCAAACCGCGTTCAATTTGGAGTTTTCGTTTGGCCGCTACGGCCGATCAAAGTCTGAAAAATCAATTATTTTCGTAAATTTTCCAAAATCCTCATGGTGACTGACTAATTTTTTTGCTATTGAAGTTAGCTGAAATTTTTTAACGGCAATCAATTTCTCTCGTCTTTCTGATGAAAATAAAGTTAAATTCAATAGTCTACGATGATTTTTAAGAAAGTTGCATTTTTTAACAAAATTTCCAAGGGGGTTAGTCATGTCTTTTTTCACGATTTCATCAAAAATTCAAAATCTCTAATCCGACTAATTGACGTACGAGGAGCTCAGATTTGCAAACCGCGTTCAATTTGGAGTTTTCGTTTGGCCGCTACGGCCGATCAAAGTCTGAAAAATCAATTATTTTCGTAAATTTTCCAAAATGTTCACTGTGACTGACTATTTTTTTTGCTATTGAAGTTAGCTGAAATTTTTTAACGGCAATCAATTTCTCTCGTCTTTCTGATGAAAATAAAGTTAAATTCAATAGTCTACGATGATTTTTAAGAAAGTTGCATTTTTTAACAAAATTTCCAAGGGGGTTAGTCATGTCTTTTTTCACGATTTCATCAAAAATTCAAAATCTCTAATCCGACTAATTGACGTACGAGGAGCTCAGATTTGCAAACCGCGTTCAATTTGGAGTTTTCGTTTGGCCGCTACTGGAGTTTTCGTTTGGCCGCTACGGCCGATCAAAGTCTGAAAAATCAATTATTTTCGTAAATTTTCCAAAATCCTCATGGTGACTGACTAATTTTTTTGCTATTGAAGTTAGCTGAAATTTTCTAACGGCAATCAATTTCTCTCGTCTTTCTGATGAAATAAGTTAAATTCAATAGTCTACGATGATTTTTAAGAAAGTTGCATTTTTTAACAAAATTTCCAAGGGGGTTAGTCATGTCTTTTTTCACGATTTCATCAAAAATTCAAAATCTCTAATCCGACTAATTGACGTACGAGGAGCTCAGATTTGCAAACCGCGTTCAATTTGGAGTTTTCGTTGGCCGCTACGGCCGATCAAAGTCTGAAAAATCAATTATTTTCGTAAATTTTCCAAAATCCTCATGGTGACTGACTAATTTTTTTGCTATTGAAGTTAGCTGAAATTTTCTAACGGCAATCAATTTCTCTCGTCTTTCTGATGAAAATAAAGTTAAATTCAATTGTCTACGATGATTTTAAGAAAGTTGCATTTTTTAACAAAATTTCCAAGGGGGTTAGTCATGTCTTTTTTCACGATTTCATCAAAAATTCAAAATCTCTAATCCGACTAATTGACGTACGAGGAGCTCAGATTTGCAAACCGCGTTCAATTTGGAGTTTTCGTTTGGCCGCTACGGCCGATCAAAGTCTGAAAAATCAATTATTTTCGTAAATTTTCCAAAATCCTCATGGTGACTGACTAATTTTTTTGCTATTGAAGTTAGCTGAAATTTTCTAACGGCAATCAATTTCTCTCGTCTTTCTGATGAAAATAAAGTTAAATTCAATAGTCTACGATGATTTTTAAGAAGTTGCATTTTTTAACAAAATTTCCAAGGGTTTAGTCATGTTTTTTTTTCACGATTTCATCAAAAATTCAAAATCTCTAATCCGACTAATTGACGTACGAGGAGCTCAGATTTGCAAACCGCGTTCAATTTGGAGTTTTCGTTTGGCCGCTACGGCCGATCAAAGTCTGAAAAATCAATTATTTTCGTAATTTTCCAAAATCCTCATGGTGACTGACTAATTTTTTTGCTATTGAAGTTAGCTGAAATTTTCTAACGGCAATCAATTTCTCTCGTCTTTCTGATGAAAATAAAGTTAAATTCAATAGTCTACGATGAATTTTAAGAAAGTTGCATTTTTTAACAAAATTTCCAAGGGGTTTAGTCATGTTTTTTTTCACGATTTCATCAAAAATTCAAATCTCTAATCCGACTAATTGACGTACGAGGAGCTCAGATTTGCAAACCGCGTTCAATTGGAGTTTTCGTTTGGCCGCTACGGCCGATCAAAGTCTCAAAAATCAATTATTTTCGTAAATTTTCTAAAATGTTCACTGTGACTGACTAATTTTTTGCTATTGAAGTTAGCTGAAATTTTTTAACGGCAATCAATTTCTCTCGTCTTTCTGATGAAAATAAAGTTTAAATTCAATAGTCTACGATGATTTTTAAGAAAGTTGCATTTTTTAACAAAATTTCCAAGGGGGTTAGTCATGTCTTTTTTCACGATTTCATCAAAAATTCAAAATCTCTAATCCGACTAATTGACGTACGAGGAGCTCAGATTTGCAAACCGCGTTCAATTTGGAGTTTTCGTTTGGCCGCTACGGCCGATCAAAGTCTGAAAAATCAATTATTTTCGTAAATTTTCCAAAATCCTCATGGTGACTGACTAATTTTTTGCTATTGAAGTTAGCTGAAATTTTCTAACGGCAATCAATTTCTCTCGTCTTTCTGATGAAAATAAAGTTAAATTCAATAGTCTACGATGATTTTTAAGAAAGTTGCATTTTTTAACAAAATTTCCAAGGGGTTTAGTCATGTTTTTTTTCACGATTTCATCAAAAATTCAAAATCTCTAATCCGACTAATTGACGTACGAGGAGCTCAGATTTGCAAACCGCGTTCAATTTGGAGTTTTCGTTTGGCCGCTACGGCCGATCAAAGTCTGAAAAATCAATTATTTTTCGTAAATTTTCCAAATGTTCACTGTGACTGACTAATTTTTTTGCTATTGAAGTTAGCTGAAATTTTTTAACGGCAATCAATTTCTCTCGTCTTTCTGATGAAAATAAAGTTAAATTCAATAGTCTACGATGATTTTTAAGAAAGTTGCATTTTTTAACAAAATTTCCAAGGGGGTTAGTCATGTCTTTTTTCACGATTTCATCAAAAATTCAAAATCTCTAATCCGACTAATTGACGTACGAGGAGCTCAGATTTGCAAACCGCGTTCAATTTGGAGTTTTCGTTTGGCCGCTACGGCCGATCAAAGTCTGAAAAATCAATGATTTTCGTAAATTTTCCAAAATCCTCATGGTGACTGACTAATTTTTTTGCTATTGAAGTTAGCTGAAATTTTTTAACGGCAATCAATTTCTCTCGTCTTTCTGATGAAAATAAAGTTAAATTCAATAGTCTACGATGATTTTTAAGAAAGTTGCATTTTTTAACAAAATTTCCAAGGGGGTTAGTCATGTCTTTTTTCACGATTTCATCAAAAATTCAAAATCTCTAATCCGACTGATTGACGTACGAGGAGCTCAGATTTGCAAACCGCGTTCAATTTGGAGTTTTCGTTTGGCCGCTACGGCCGATCAAAGTCTGAAAAATCATTATTTTCGTAAATTTTTCAAAATGTTCACTGTGACTGACTAATTTTTTTGCTATTGAAGTTAGCTGAAATTTTTTAACGGCAATCAATTTCTCTCGTCTTTCTGATGAAAATAAAGTTAAATTCAATAGTCTACGATGATTTTTAAGAAAGTTGCATTTTTTAACAAAATTTCCAAGGGGTTTAGTCATGTTTTTTTTCACGATTTCATCAAAAATTCAAAATCTCTAATCGACTAATTGACGTACGAGGAGCTCAGATTTGCAAACCGCGTTCAATTTGGAGTTTTCGTTTGGCCGCTACGGCCGATCAAAGTCTGAAAAATCAATTATTTTCGTAAATTTTCCAAAATCCTCATGGTGACTGACTAATTTTTTTGCTATTGAAGTTAGCTGAAATTTCTAACGGCAATCAATTTCTCTCGTCTTTCTGATGAAAATAAAGTTAAATTCAATAGTCTACGATGATTTTTAAGAAAGTTGCATTTTTTAACAAAATTTCCAAGGGGGTTAGTCATGTCTTTTTTCACGATTTCATCAAAAATTCAAAATCTCTAATCCGACTAATTGACGTACGAGGAGCTCAGATTTGCAAACCGCGTTCAATTTGGAGTTTTTCGTTTGGCCGCTACGGCCGATCAAAGTCTGAAAAATCAATTATTTTCGTAAATTTTCCAAAATCCTCATGGTGACTGACTAATTTTTTTGCTATTGAAGTTAGCTGAAATTTTCTAACGGCAATCAATTTCTCTCGTCTTTCTGATGAAAATAAAGTTAAATTCAATAGTCTACGATGATTTTTAAGAAAGTTGCATTTTTAACAAAATTTCCAAGGGGGTTAGTCATGTCTTTTTTCACGATTTCATCAAAAATTCAAAATCTCTAATCCGACTAATTGACGTACGAGGAGCTCAGATTTGCAAACCGCGTTCAATTTGGAGTTTTCGTTTGGCCGCTACGGCCGATCAAAGTCTGAAAAATCAATTATTTTCGTAAATTTTCCAAAATCCTCATGGTGACTGACTAATTTTTTTGCTATTGAAGTTAGCTTAAATTTTCTAACGGCAATCAATTTCTCTCGTCTTTCTGATGAAAATAAAGTTAAATTCAATAGTCTACGATGATTTTTAAGAAAGTTGCATTTTTTAACAAAATTTCCAAGGGGTTTAGTCATGTTTTTTTTCACGATTTCATCAAAAATTCAAAATCTCTAATCCGACTAATTGACGTACGAGGAGCTCAGATTTGCAAACCGCGTTCAATTTGGAGTTTTCGTTTGGCCGCTACGGCCGATCAAAGTCTGAAAAATCAATTATTTCGTAAATTTTCCAAAATCCTCATGGTGACTGACTAATTTTTTTGCTATTGAAGTTAGCTGAAATTTTCTAACGGCAATCAATTTCTCTCGTCTTTCTGATGAAAATAAAGTTAAATTCAATAGTCTACGATGATTTTTAAGAAAGTTGCATTTTTAACAAAATTTCCAAGGGGGTTAGTCATGTCTTTTTTCACGATTTCATCAAAAATTCAAAATCTCTAATCCGACTAATTGACGTACGAGGAGCTCAGATTTGCAAACCGCGTTCAATTTGGAGTTTTCGTTTGGCCGCTACGGCCGATCAAAGTCTGAAAAATCAATTATTTTCGTAAATTTTCCAAAATCCTCATGGTGACTGACTAATTTTTTTGCTATTGAAGTTAGCTGAAATTTTTTAACGGCAATCAATTTCTCTCGTCTTTCTGATGAAAATAAAGTTAAAATTCAATAGTCTACGATGATTTTTAAGAAAGTTGCATTTTTTAACAAAATTCCAAGGGGGTTAGTCATGTCTTTTTTCACGATTACATCAAAAATTCAAAATCTCTAATCCCGACTAATTGACGTACGAGGAGCTCAGATTTGCAAACCGCGTTCAATTTGGAGTTTTCGTTTGCCGCTACGGCCGATCAAAGTCTGAAAAATCAATTATTTTCGTAAATTTTCCAAAATGTTCACTGTGACTGACTAATTTTTTTGCTATTGAAGTTAGCTGAAATTTTTTAACGGCAATCAATTTCTCTCGTCTTTCTGATGAAAATAAAGTTAAATTCAATAGTCTACGATGATTTTTAAGAAAGTTGCATTTTTTAACAAAATTTCCAAGGGGGTTAGTCATGTCTTTTTTCACGATTTCATCAAAAATTCAAAATCTCTAATCCGACTAATTGACGTACGAGGAGCTCAGATTTGCAAACCGCGTTCAATTTGGAGTTTTCGTTTGGCCGCTACGGCCGATCAAAGTCTCAAAATCAATTATTTTCGTAAATTTTCTAAAATGTTCACTGTGACTGACTAATTTTTTTGCTATTGAAGTTAGCTGAAATTTTCTAACGGCAATCAATTTCTCTCGTCTTTCTGATGAAAATAAAGTTAAATTCAATAGTCTACGATGATTTTTAAGAAAGTTGCATTTTTTAACAAAATTTCCAAGGGGTTTAGTCATGTTTTTTTTCACGATTTCATCAAAAATTCAAAATCTCTAATCCGACTAATTGACGTACGAGGAGCTCAGATTTGCAAACCGCGTTCAATTTGGAGTTTTCGTTTGGCCGCTACGGCCGATCAAAGTCTGAAAAATCAATTATTTTCGTAAATTTTCCAAAATGTTCACTGTAACTGACTAATTTTTTTGCTATTGAAGTTAGCTGAAATTTTCTAACGGCAATCAATTTCTCTCGTCTTTCTGATGAAAATAAAGTTAAATTCAATAGTCTACGATGATTTTTAAGAAAGTTGCATTTTTTAACAAAATTTCCAAGGGGTTTAGTCATGTTTTTTTTCACGATTTCATCAAAAATTCAAAATCTCTAATCCGACTAATTGACGTACCAGGAGCTCAGATTTGCAAACCGCGTTCAATTTGGAGTTTTCGTTTGGCCGCTACGGCCGATCAAAGTCTGAAAAATCAATTATTTTCGTAAATTTTCCAAAATCCTCATGGTGACTGACTAATTTTTTTGCTATTGAAGTTAGCTGAAATTTTCTAACGGCAATCAATTTCTCTCGTCTTTCTGATGAAAATAAAGTTAAATTCAATAGTCTACGATGATTTTTAAGAAAGTTGCATTTTTTAACAAAATTTCCAAGGGGTTTAGTCATGTTTTTTTTCACGATTTCATCAAAAATTCAAAATCTCTAATCCGACTAATTGACGTACGAGGAGCTCAGATTTGCAAACCGCGTTCAATTTGGAGTTTTCGTTTGGCCGCTACGGCCGATCAAAGTCTGAAAAATCAATTATTTTCGTAAATTTTCCAAAATGTTCACTGTGACTGACTAATTTTTTTGCTATTGAAGTTAGCTGAAATTTTTTAACGGCAATCAATTTCTCTCGTCTTTCTGATGAAAATAAAGTTAAATTCAATAGTCTACGATGATTTTTAAGAAAGTTGCATTTTTTAACAAAATTTCCAAGGGGTTTAGTCATGTTTTTTTTCACGATTTCATCAAAAATTCAAAATCTCTAATCCGACTAATTGACGTACGAGGAGCTCAGATTTGCAAACCGCGTTCAATTTGGAGTTTTCGTTTGGCCGCTACGGCCGATCAAAGTCTGAAAAATCAATTATTTTCGTAAATTTTCCAAAATGTTCACTGTGACTGACTAATTTTTTTGCTATTGAAGTTAGCTGAAATTTTTTAACGGCAATCAATTTCTCTCGTCTTTCTGATGAAAATAAAGTTAAATTCAATAGTCTACGATGATTTTTAAGAAAGTTGCATTTTTTAACAAAATTTCCAAGGGGGTTAGTCATGTCTTTTTTCACGATTACATCAAAAATTCAAAATCTCTAATCCGACTAATTGACGTACGAGGAGCTCAGATTTGCAAACCGCGTTCAATTTGGAGTTTTCGTTTGGCCGCTACGGCCGATCAAAGTCTGAAAAATCAATTATTTTCGTAAATTTTCCAAAATGTTCACTGTAACTGACTAATTTTTTTGCTATTGAAGTTAGCTGAAATTTTCTAACGGCAATCAATTTCTCTCGTCTTTCTGATGAAAATAAAGTTAAATTCAATAGTCTACGATGATTTTTAAGAAAGTTGCATTTTTTAACAAAATTTCCAAGGGGTTTAGTCATGTTTTTTTTCACGATTTCATCAAAAATTCAAAATCTCTAATCCGACTAATTGACGTACGAGGAGCTCAGATTTGCAAACCGCGTTCAATTTGGAGTTTTCGTTTGGCCGCTACGGCCGATCAAAGTCTGAAAAATCAATTATTTTCGTAAATTTTCCAAAATCCTCATGGTGACTGACTAATTTTTTTGCTATTGAAGTTAGCTGAAATTTTCTAACGGCAATCAATTTCTCTCGTCTTTCTGATGAAAATAAAGTTAAATTCAATAGTCTACGATGATTTTTAAGAAAGTTGCATTTTTTAACAAAATTTCCAAGGGGGTTAGTCATGTCTTTTTTCACGATTTCATCAAAAATTCAAAATCTCTAATCCGACTAATTGACGTACGAGGAGCTCAGATTTGCAAACCGCGTTCAATTTGGAGTTTTCGTTTGGCCGCTACGGCCGATCAAAGTCTGAAAAATCAATTATTTTCGTAAATTTTCCAAAATCCTCATGGTGACTGACTAATTTTTTTGCTATTGAAGTTAGCTGAAATTTTTTAACGGCAATCAATTTCTCTCGTCTTTCTGATGAAAATAAAGTTAAATTCAATAGTCTACGATGATTTTTAAGAAAGTTGCATTTTTTAACAAAATTTCCAAGGGGGTTAGTCATGTCTTTTTTCACGATTACATCAAAAATTCAAAATCTCTAATCCGACTAATTGACGTACGAGGAGCTCAGATTTGCAAACCGCGTTCAATTTGGAGTTTTCGTTTGGCCGCTACGGCCGATCAAAGTCTGAAAAATCAATTATTTTCGTAAATTTTCCAAAATGTTCACTGTGACTGACTAATTTTTTTGCTATTGAAGTTAGCTGAAATTTTTTAACGGCAATCAATTTCTCTCGTCTTTCTGATGAAAATAAAGTTAAATTCAATAGTCTACGATGATTTTTAAGAAAGTTGCATTTTTTAACAAAATTTCCAAGGGGGTTAGTCATGTCTTTTTTCACGATTACATCAAAAATTCAAAATCTCTAATCCGACTAATTGACGTACGAGGAGCTCAGATTTGCAAACCGCGTTCAATTTGGAGTTTTCGTTTGGCCGCTACGGCCGATCAAAGTCTCAAAAATCAATTATTTTCGTAAATTTTCTAAAATGTTCACTGTGACTGACTAATTTTTTTGCTATTGAAGTTAGCTGAAATTTTCTAACGGCAATCAATTTCTCTCGTCTTTCTGATGAAAATAAAGTTAAATTCAATAGTCTACGATGATTTTTAAGAAAGTTGCATTTTTTAACAAAATTTCCAAGGGGTTTAGTCATGTTTTTTTTCACGATTTCATCAAAAATTCAAAATCTCTAATCCGACTAATTGACGTACGAGGAGCTCAGATTTGCAAACCGCGTTCAATTTGGAGTTTTCGTTTGGCCGCTACGGCCGATCAAAGTCTGAAAAATCAATTATTTTCGTAAATTTTCCAAAATGTTCACTGTAACTGACTAATTTTTTTGCTATTGAAGTTAGCTGAAATTTTCTAACGGCAATCAATTTCTCTCGTCTTTCTGATGAAAATAAAGTTAAATTCAATAGTCTACGATGATTTTTAAGAAAGTTGCATTTTTTAACAAAATTTCCAAGGGGTTTAGTCATGTTTTTTTTCACGATTTCATCAAAAATTCAAAATCTCTAATCCGACTAATTGACGTACGAGGAGCTCAGATTTGCAAACCGCGTTCAATTTGGAGTTTTCGTTTGGCCGCTACGGCCGATCAAAGTCTGAAAAATCAATTATTTTCGTAAATTTTCCAAAATCCTCATGGTGACTGACTAATTTTTTTGCTATTGAAGTTAGCTGAAATTTTCTAACGGCAATCAATTTCTCTCGTCTTTCTGATGAAAATAAAGTTAAATTCAATAGTCTACGATGATTTTTAAGAAAGTTGCATTTTTTAACAAAATTTCCAAGGGGTTTAGTCATGTTTTTTTTCACGATTTCATCAAAAATTCAAAATCTCTAATCCGACTAATTGACGTACGAGGAGCTCAGATTTGCAAACCGCGTTCAATTTGGAGTTTTCGTTTGGCCGCTACGGCCGATCAAAGTCTGAAAAATCAATTATTTTCGTAAATTTTCCAAAATGTTCACTGTGACTGACTAATTTTTTTGCTATTGAAGTTAGCTGAAATTTTTTAACGGCAATCAATTTCTCTCGTCTTTCTGATGAAAATAAAGTTAAATTCAATAGTCTACGATGATTTTTAAGAAAGTTGCATTTTTTAACAAAATTTCCAAGGGGTTTAGTCATGTTTTTTTTCACGATTTCATCAAAAATTCAAAATCTCTAATCCGACTAATTGACGTACGAGGAGCTCAGATTTGCAAACCGCGTTCAATTTGGAGTTTTCGTTTGGCCGCTACGGCCGATCAAAGTCTGAAAAATCAATTATTTTCGTAAATTTTCCAAAATCCTCATGGTGACTGACTAATTTTTTTGCTATTGAAGTTAGCTGAAATTTTCTAACGGCAATCAATTTCTCTCGTCTTTCTGATGAAAATAAAGTTAAATTCAATAGTCTACGATGATTTTTAAGAAAGTTGCATTTTTTAACAAAATTTCCAAGGGGGTTAGTCATGTCTTTTTTCACGATTTCATCAAAAATTCAAAATCTCTAATCCTACTAATTGACGTACGAGGAGCTCAGATTTGCAAACCGCGTTCAATTTGGAGTTTTCGTTTGGCCGCTACGGCCGATCAAAGTCTGAAAAATCAATTATTTTCGTAAATTTTCCAAAATCCTCATGGTGACTGACTAATTTTTTTGCTATTGAAGTTAGCTGAAATTTTCTAACGGCAATCAATTTCTCTCGTCTTTCTGATGAAAATAAAGTTAAATTCAATAGTCTACGATGATTTTTAAGAAAGTTGCATTTTTTAACAAAATTTCCAAGGGGTTTAGTCATGTTTTTTTTCACGATTTCATCAAAAATTCAAAATCTCTAATCCGACTAATTGACGTACGAGGAGCTCAGATTTGCAAACCGCGTTCAATTTGGAGTTTTCGTTTGGCCGCTACGGCCGATCAAAGTCTGAAAAATCAATTATTTTCGTAAATTTTCCAAAATGTTCACTGTGACTGACTAATTTTTTTGCTATTGAAGTTAGCTGAAATTTTTTAACGGCAATCAATTTCTCTCGTCTTTCTGATGAAAATAAAGTTAAATTCAATAGTCTACGATGATTTTTAAGAAAGTTGCATTTTTTAACAAAATTTCCAAGGGGTTTAGTCATGTTTTTTTTCACGATTTCATCAAAAATTCAAAATCTCTAATCCGACTAATTGACGTACGAGGAGCTCAGATTTGCAAACCGCGTTCAATTTGGAGTTTTCGTTTGGCCGCTACGGCCGATCAAAGTCTGAAAAATCAATTATTTTCGTAAATTTTCCAAAATCCTCATGGTGACTGACTAATTTTTTTGCTATTGAAGTTAGCTGAAATTTTCTAACGGCAATCAATTTCTCTCGTCTTTCTGATGAAAATAAAGTTAAATTCAATAGTCTACGATGATTTTTAAGAAAGTTGCATTTTTTAACAAAATTTCCAAGGGGGTTAGTCATGTCTTTTTTCACGATTTCATCAAAAATTCAAAATCTCTAATCCTACTAATTGACGTACGAGGAGCTCAGATTTGCAAACCGCGTTCAATTTGGAGTTTTCGTTTGGCCGCTACGGCCGATCAAAGTCTGAAAAATCAATTATTTTCGTAAATTTTCCAAAATCCTCATGGTGACTGACTAATTTTTTTGCTATTGAAGTTAGCTGAAATTTTCTAACGGCAATCAATTTCTCTCGTCTTTCTGATGAAAATAAAGTTAAATTCAATTGTCTACGATGATTTTTAAGAAAGTTGCATTTTTTAACAAAATTTCCAAGGGGGTTAGTCATGTCTTTTTTCACGATTTCATCAAAAATTCAAAATCTCTAATTCGACTAAATGACGTACGAGGAGCTCAGATTTGCAAACCGCGTTCAATTTGGAGTTTTCGTTTGGCCGCTACGGCCGATCAAAGTCTGAAAAATCAATTATTTTCGTAAATTTTCCAAAATCCTCATGGTGACTGACTAATTTTTTTGCTATTGAAGTTAGCTGAAATTTTTTAACGGCAATCAATTTCTCTCGTCTTTCTGATGAAAATAAAGTTAAATTCAATAGTCTACGATGATTTTTAAGAAAGTTGCATTTTTTAACAAAATTTCCAAGGGGGTTAGTCATGTCTTTTTTCACGATTACATCAAAAATTCAAAATCTCTAATCCGACTAATTGACGTACGAGGAGCTCAGATTTGCAAACCGCGTTCAATTTGGAGTTTTCGTTTGGCCGCTACGGCCGATCAAAGTCTCAAAAATCAATTATTTTCGTAAATTTTCTAAAATGTTCACTGTGACTGACTAATTTTTTTGCTATTGAAGTTAGCTGAAATTTTTTAACGGCAATCAATTTCTCTCGTCTTTCTGATGAAAATAAAGTTAAATTCAATAGTCTACGATGATTTTTAAGAAAGTTGCATTTTTTAACAAAATTTCCAAGGGGGTTAGTCATGTCTTTTTTCACGATTTCATCAAAAATTCAAAATCTCTAATCCGACTAATTGACGTACGAGGAGCTCAGATTTGCAAACCGCGTTCAATTTGGAGTTTTCGTTTGGCCGCTACGGCCGATCAAAGTCTGAAAAATCAATTATTTTCGTAAATTTTCCAAAATGTTCACTGTGACTGACTAATTTTTTTGCTATTGAAGTTAGCTGAAATTTTTTAACGGCAATCAATTTCTCTCGTCTTTCTGATGAAAATAAAGTTAAATTCAATAGTCTACGATGATTTTTAAGAAAGTTGCATTTTTTAACAAAATTTCCAAGGGGGTTAGTCATGTCTTTTTTCACGATTACATCAAAAATTCAAAAGCTCTAATCCGACTAATTGACGTACGAGGAGCTCAGATTTGCAAACCGCGTTCAATTTGGAGTTTTCGTTTGGCCGCTACGGCCGATCAAAGTCTCAAAAATCAATTATTTTCGTAAATTTTCTAAAATGTTCACTGTGACTGACTAATTTTTTTGCTATTGAAGTTAGCTGAAATTTTTTAACGGCAATCAATTTCTCTCGTCTTTCTGATGAAAATAAAGTTAAATTCAATAGTCTACGATGATTTTTAAGAAAGTTGCATTTTTTAACAAAATTTCCAAGGGGGTTAGTCATGTCTTTTTTCACGATTTCATCAAAAATTCAAAATCTCTAATCCGACTAATTGACGTACGAGGAGCTCAGATTTGCAAACCGCGTTCAATTTGGAGTTTTCGTTTGGCCGCTACGGCCGATCAAAGTCTGAAAAATCAATTATTTTCGTAAATTTTCCAAAATGTTCACTGTGACTGACTAATTTTTTTGCTATTGAAGTTAGCTGAAATTTTTTAACGGCAATCAATTTCTCTCGTCTTTCTGATGAAAACAAAGTTAAATTCAATAGTCTACGATGATTATTAAGAAAGTTGCATTTTTTAACAAAATTTTCAAGGGGTGTACTTGTGTATATTTTCATGTCTTCTTGAATTTGGCCATTAAATTCTGTACACATCTTAATCTGTAATTTTGCTCAAAATGCAACAGCGTGCAAAAAATAAGCAACCGGTTTTGCGGTTCTTTACATTCACCCATCAACACAAATCAATCGTAACGGAAAAACCCGACACACACACACACACAATTTACAAAAAGAAAAATTGAAAAACTGCAAACAAAATACGTACCCACCAATTAGTACAACTCCAACGTTAATTAAGTCCAAACAGCGCGATTAATTAAACCGCACCATCGTCATTCTTAAATTGCGCACTTTTGAATTCGAAAATCACCAAAATTGTCGTTGCAGCGTTACTACACACAGCAAGTTCGCGACTGAGACTGATAACGGCGTAGATAATTGCGTCCAAGTGAGCCTGTTTTCGAAAATCCGACCTGGTGGGGGCCAAAGTTCGGGATCAACGCGATTTCAGATTTGGGAATTTCGGAACTAATCCCTTCATTGTTGTCGAAGTATTAAATTCGTGCCCAAACATGAAACAGTGTAATTACTGAGCTTGTTTTGTCTAAGGGGGTTATTAAGGGATGGCCGGATGTTTGGAGCATAGAACACATACCTTTTGGTTTGGAGGGGTGTTTGGGTTTTGGGGTAATAGGGGCTCGTTATTGTAATTAGTGATTATTTATTTTGTACGTATTTTATATTTTGGAACCACTGGACTTGTCTCTGAGGCCAAAAATAAAATATGTTGGAACCGTCGCAGTGGGAATTTCCCAAGGATGTAACGAAAATAATTTGCAGTTTAAAGCAAAAAAAAGTGAAAAACTTTGATATATCGTGCGGCTATAAACTTTTTGACTCGTACGAAATACATTTATTATTATCATTATTGTAATGAATTTTGGGTTTAAGGCCCATCGACAGTTAACCAATTCGTGGCAAAAAAGCTTTAATTACTCAAAATCTGTCACAATGTAAACACACCTCGTAAGTCATAAAAAAAAAACTTAATCGAAAAATCTATTAACAATTGAGCTGAAGGCAGGGGCAAATCTTGAGGGTTTACTAATGGAGGGAGGAGGTAAATATTCAAAAAATTTAATGGGTAATTAAATTCTGACCATCCTTGAAAAATTTCCGTCTCAAAAACTAATACAGATTTTCAAATTAAACTCAATCTTTATTTGGCAGTCCGACGAACGAAAAGCTTTTGGTGAAATTTTAAAAAGTCGGAAGGAAGCTGGTGTTTACCAATTGCAAAAAAAATTAAATATAAAAATGTCACCAAAGAACATTTATTTTTTAAATGTCACCAAAGACAAAATAAACATTTATTTTTTAATTAAATAAATAATAATCGAAGTTGCTCCGTATATTTATTTATTTTTTAAATGCCAAGTTCAACACAGTTTAAAAATTATAATAAAACACTTTTAACTTTGTTTTGTATAACTTATATATTTATTTTTGTGACTTAAGTTTCGGTAATACAATTACCATTTTCAAACACTCGCCCCCAATGCCCCCCCCCCCCCGGTTCTTCCTCTGGCTGAAGGACACCGTCGACGTCCTTTTCTAACTCTGTATTTTCTTCATTACAGTAAAATTCCGTTTGTTATTATTATTATTATCATTATCTACCAACACAAAATAATGGAATATCTGAACAGCGATTTATGAACGGAAGTTCTAAATGATTGGAAATCTTCTAACTCTATAATTTCTTAGTTAGATTAAAGTTCCGTTTGTTATTATTATTATTATTATTATTATCTATTAACACAGATTATGGAATCTCTGTTACAGTGATTTAGGAACGGAAGTTCTAAATGATTGGAAATCAGGATTTAATATTGCAATTATTGTTTTGCGGTTTTCTGTTCATATTAAATATTTATATGTATATTGCTTGGGAAATCCAGAAAGCTGCGGAATTTCCAAAGCTAATTAGTGATTTTATTGATCAGAGTTAAGTATGGTGTTGGTTAAGAAATTGTGATTTATGATTATCGTGAAATCTAGTGATGGGGTGTTTTTATATTTTTGCAGAATCGTAAAGTAGAGACAGTTTTGAGTAAATTTGGAAAATTTCCAGTCTGCAGCAATTGTTTTTCTATTTTTTATCGATTGAGGAAAACTGCAACTGCAAAAATTAAAAAAACTGGATTCAAGTGGGATTATCTTGAAATCTAGTGATGGGGTATTTTTATATTTTCACTAAATCATAAAGTAGACATAGTTTTGAGTAAATTTGGAAAGTTTCCAGTTTGTAGCAATTGTTTTTCTATTTTTTATCGATTGAGGAAAACTGCAACTGCAAAAATTAAAAAAACTGGATTCAAGTGGGATTATCTTGAAATCTAGTGATGGGGTATTTTTATATTTTCACTAAATCATAAAGTAGACATAGTTTTGAGTAAATTTGGAAAGTTTCCAGTTTGTAGCAATTGTTTTTCTATTTTTTATCAATTGAGGAAAACTGCAACTGCAAAAATTAAAAAAACTGGATTCAAGTGGGATTATCTTGAAATCTAGTGATGGGGTATTTTTATATTTTCACTAAATCATAAAGTAGACATAGTTTTGAGTAAATTTGGAAAGTTTCCAGTTTGTAGCAATTGTTTTTCTATTTTTTATCGATTGAGGAAAACTGCAACTGCAAAAATTAAAAAAACTGGATTCAAGTGGGATTATCTTGAAACCTAGTTCATATTTTTGCAGAATCATAAAGTAGAGACAGTTTTGAGTAAATTTGGAAAGTTTCCATTTTGTGCCAATTGTTTTACTATTTTTTTTAATCGAATGTGAAAATCCGCAATTTTAAAATTGTTCCAGTGGGATTATCCTGAAATCTAGTGATCGGGTGTTTTTATATTTTTGCAGAATCATAAAGTAGAGACAGTTTTGAGTAAATTTGGAAAGTTTCCAGTTTGTAGCAATTGTTTTTCTATTTTTTTTTTATCGAATGTGGAAATCCGCAATTTTAAAATTGTTCCAGTGAGATTATCCTGGAATCTAGTGCTCGGGTGTTTTCATATTTTTGCAGAATCATAAAGCAGAGACAGTTTTAAGTAAATTTGGAAAGTTTCCAGTTTGTAGCAATTGTTTTTCTATTTTTTTTTAATCGAATGAGGAAATCCGCAATTTTAAAATTGTTCCAGTGGGATTATCCTGAAATCTAGTGATCGGGTGTTTTTATATTTTTGCAGAATCATAAAGTAGGGACAGTTTTGAGTAAATTTGGAAATTTTCCAGTTTGTAGCAATTGTTTTTCTATTTTTTTTTTAATCGAATGTGGAAATTCCACAATTTTAAAATTGTTCCAGTGGGATTATCCTGAAATCTAGTGATCGGGTGTTTTTATATTTTTGCAGAATCATAAAGTAGGGACAGTTTTGAGTAAATTTGGAAATTTTCCAGTTTGTAGCAATTGTTTTTCTATTTTTTTTTATCGAATGAAGAAATCCGTAATTTTAAAATTGCTCTAGTGGGGATTATCTTGAAATCTAGTGATCGGGTGTTTTCATATTGTTGCAGAATCATATAGTAGAGACAGTTTTGAGTAAATTTGGAAATTTTCCAGTTTATAGCAATTGTTTTTCTATTTTTTTTAATCGAATGTGGAAATCCGCAATTTTAAAATTGTTGCAGTGGGATTATTCTGAAATCTAGTGATCGAGTGTTTTCATATTTTTGCAAAATCATAAAGTAGGGACAGTTTTGAGTAAATTTGGACATTTTCCAGTTTATAGCAATTGTTTTTCTATTTTTTTTAATCGAATGAGGAAATCCGCAGTTTTAAAATTGATCCTGAAATCTAGTGATCGGGTGTTTTCATATTTTTGCAGAATCATAAAGTAGAGACAGTTTTGAGTAAATTTGGAAATTTTCCAGTTTGTAGCAATTGTTTTTCTATTTTTTTTAATCGAATGTGGAAATCCGCAATTTTAAAATTGTTCCAGTGGGATTATCCTGGAATCTAGTGATCGGGTGTTTTCATATTTTTGCAGAATCATAAAGCAGAGACAGTTTTGAGTAAATTTGGAAAGTTTCCATTTTGTAGCAATTGTTTTTCTATTTTTTTTTTTAATCGAATGTGGAAATCCGCAATTTTAAAATTGTTCCAGTGGGATTATCCTGAAATCTAGTGATCGGGTGTTTTCATATTTTTGCCGAACCATCAAGTAGAGACAGTTTTGGGTAAATTTGGAAATTTTCCATTTTGTAGCAATTGTTTGCTTGTTCATTACGGCGACATCTGTTGCCCAAAGCACTGCAAGAATTTCTCTAATTGACGTCGCCATAATATTATATCTGTCTAAGGGTGTGTACGAAAGATTGGAGGGTGGAATAGGGCCCACCTAAAACCCTCCGTTTCCATTTTAATTTAACGAACAAATTATTTTTCTTGGCATTTTAGAAACGTTAAAATTTCAGTGATTTAACCAAGAATTTTCTTATATCATCCGCCATTTTGTAAGTTAAGTTTAAGTGGAAACATTGGATAGTGGGTGGGCCCTATCCTATCCTAGAATTTTGGGTGGTGGTTCCCTTCTTTTTCACTTAAATTTAACTGTTTAATTAAGAACTTTCTTAGTCAAACCACTAGAGAATTAAGTTTTAAACCCCCCGAAAAAAATCTGTTTGTAATGGAAACGCGCGGTGGTGGGTGGGCCCTATCCTACCCTACAATGGTGGGTGGGCCCTATCCTGCCCTACAGTGGTGGGGGGCCCTATCCTACGTTACAGTTGTGGGTTCTCTCAACTAAGGAACATCGTGCCTTTAAACAAAGCAATAATCACTTATATAGCAGTGATAATGTCTTTGTTTTATCAACGATGATTCATTCGCATAAATTATTTCACATGATGCATCGTGCTCGGAGCTGATTTAAAATTCAAAACAGCCATTTTATTCAACTCTCGTTCACATCAAAATCCAGTCGATTGGTACATGTGTCAATATTTGCGCGCAATTTATGTGCACAAATTAAATACAAGTTGATAACGGAGAGTGATAAATGATAAATAATCATGGCCATACATCCGGAACACCAAACTGCGGTGGATATTAATATATGATATATGATAATTGCGTGTTTTCGTAGTTTATTAAATTATCTCATGATTTAATTTGGAATTTTCTCGTTTCAAAAAATAATAATCATTGTTACCACTTTTAATTCGAATAGAAAAGTAGGAAGGAAGACTGGAAACGATGAGGAAAGGCAGCTTCAGTTGTGTAACAGACTCACGATCAAATTTTAGTAAAGCAAGCCGTGACATTTGTTTATTACGTTCGAAGCAGGAAATTTTGACAAACGTCAAAACGATGTTTGTTGTAATGGTTTTGTTCGTTTCACACAAATATTGTGAAGAATTTTTCCGCGCTCACCGAAACCATTGTCTTCCCACCCTTGGTTCGTAAATAACCATTTCATTATTATTGCGGCATTTTCCGCCGAAATATGCGATTTCCATATTTCCTAATAAATCAGAATATTTTGAATTAATTTTGGCCAACTTTTTGACCCACTGTGCAACGTCTCACCATGTCCTAAAGCTGGTCTTCCTTTGTTCAAATTAAATATTTGTCGAAATATTGATTTAGGACAAAATGGCGGACGTTCAAAGTTAAATTTTCGATTTTGCTTGAAAATATCGCTCGTTTCTCGTCAAGAAAAAAAGATCTATACGGTGAAAAATAAATTCCTTCGTTCAATCACTGGCCCATTATATCTCAAATATATATATTTTTTAATTTCTGACTAGATGACCCCTCAATATACAGTGTGGGGCATTTAACCTGGACACCCAAAATTTTTTGGAAACGAAGATTTGGAGAATAGTACAACGTCTCACCAAGTCCTAAAGCTAGTCTTCCTTTGTTCAAATTAAATATTTGTCGAAATATTGATCTAGGACAAAATGGCGGACGTTCAAAGTTAAATTTATGATTTTGCTTGAAAATATCGCTCGTTTTTTATCAAGAAAAACAAAACTATACGTCGAAAAAAAATAATTCCTTCGTACAATCACAGCCCCATTATACCTCAAATAATCCTGCCATTGTGATCGCGAATTTTTTTTTTTTGCGGAAATATCCGTTTTGGGTTCCCTAGATGCCATTTCAACAATTTCTGGAAAAAATGGTGATGTGGCCATCATGTTACTTTCTCCGACTTGATGGTATCATTTCTATTTACGCTTTCAAATATTAATCTAGGATAAAATGGCGGACCTTCAAAGTTAAATTTTCGATTTTGCTTGAAAATATCGCTCGTTTTTGATCAAGAAAAAAAAAAAAATTTCAAACATTTTTTTTTACGAAAATATCCGTTTGGGGTTCCCTAGATGCTTTTTCAACAATTTCTGGAAAAAATTGTGATGTGGCCATCATGTTACTTTCTCCGACTTGATGGTATCATTTATATTTACACTTTCAAATATTAGGACACAATGGCGGACGTTCAAAGTTAAATTTTCGATTTTGCTTGAAAATATCGCTCGTTTTTCGCCAAGAAAAAAAAAACTATACGTCGAAAAATAAATTCCTTGGTACAATCAATGGCCCATTATATCTCAAATAATCCTGCCAAGTTTGAAAAAAATCGGTGCAGTAGTTTTCGAGATATCGCGGATACCGACTTTGAAATTGCGGTTTGCGCGGTTTTTTGAGAACGCTTGTAACTTAGTCAATTTTAATCGGATTAATTCCAACTTTTGCGGGAATATTCTGCAAATGTTGTACTTATTGAAAATGTCAAAACCCAAAAATCATTTTTTTTACGAAAAAGTATTGTGATCGTGAAAATTTTTTCAAAATTTTTTTTTACGAAAATATCCGTTTTGGGTTCCCTACATGCTTTTTCAACAATTTCTGGAAAAAATGGTGATGTGGTCATCATGTTACTTTCTCCGACTTGATGGTATCATTTATATTTACGCTTTCAAATATTAATCTAGGACAAAATAGCGGACGTTCAAAGTTAAATTTTCGATTTTGCTTGAAAATATCGCTCGTTTTTCGCCAAGAAAAAAAAAAACTATACGTCGAAAAATAAATTCCTTGGTACAATCAATGGCCCATTATATCTCAAATAATGCTGCCAAGTTTGAAAAAAAATGGTGCAGTAGTTTTCGAGATATCGCGGATACCGACTTTGAAATTGCGGTTTGCGCGTTTTTTTGGGAACGCCTGTAACTTCGTCAATTTTAATCGGATTAATTCCAACTTTTCAGGGAATATTGTGCAAATGTTGTACTTATTGAAAATGTCAAAACCCAAAAATCATTTTTTTTACGACAAAGTATTGTGATCGTGAAATTTTTTTCAATTTTTTTTTTACGAAAATATCCGTTTTGGGTTCCCTACATGCCTTTTCAACAATTTCTGGAAAAAATGGTGATGTGGCCATCATGTTACTTTCTCCGACTTGATGGTATCATTTACATTTACGCTCTCAAATATTAATCTAGGCCAAAATGGCGGACGTTCAAAGTTAAATTTTCAATTTTGCTTAAAAATATCGCTCGTTTTTTGCCACGAAAAAAAAACTATACGTCGAAAAATAAATTCCTTCGTTCAATCACAGGCCCATTATATCTCAAATAATCCTGCCAAGTTTGAAAAAAATTGGTGCAGTAGTTTTCGAGATATCGCGGATACCGACTTTGAAATTGCGGTTTGCGCGGTTTTTTGGGAACGCGTGTAACTTCGTCAATTTTAATCGGATTAATTCCAACTTTTGAGGGAATGTTCTGAAAATGTTGTACTTATTGAAAATGTCAAAACCCAAAAATCATTTTTTTACGAGAAAGTATTGTGATCGTGAAAATGTTTCCAATATTTTTTCTAAATATCAGAAATATCATAAAATTATTTAAACAAATATTGAAGACATCAAAGAAATGAACATCTTTTACTTGAAAAGATTTTTCATAAAATCATTGTTATTCGAGAAAAAAATTAATAATTTTTTTTTAAATTTTTGTTTATGATTATGAAACGATAATAGTTACAGCAAATTTATGTTAATAATAATTGTAGAGAATGTCAAAATTAACAACTTATAAAGAATAATTTTTTCAAAATCTCTTTGGTTTTTGAGTAAACTGTGTTTTTGAATTTGAAGTATAATTTTTCCATGTTTCACAATTTTGACGTCAGTTTCATCCGAGTCTACAAAACGTTCGATGTACATTTGAAATATGATTTAAATTGAAAATAACTATTATATCATCAAATCGGAGAAAGTAACATGATGGCCATATCACCATTTTTTAATTTCTGACTAGATGACCCCTCAATATACAGTGTGCGGACACCCGAAATTTTTTGGAAACGACGATTTGGAGAAGAATACAATGTATTTTTCCTATATTTCTTTTAATTTCCAATTAGATTTTCAAGGTCATTTCAAGGGCAACTTGTTATTTTTAAATGAATACCTGTAATTTTTTGCATTAAGGCATATGAATCGTTTCCATAATATTTTGGGATGCCGCACCCTGTATATAACATATATTCCATACACTGTATTAAGAAATTGAAAATAAATTTGTAAAGATAGCAACTAGATAACGTACCTGATATCCTAGATTACGTTCGATCGTGGGGAATACATAGTTGTATTAAACCGATTCAGCGCCGTAAATAATTTCCAACTCTATCGATTACATTTACTTCCAATAAATACACCCTATCGATATTTACATAGAGCAGTCCGTGCATTTATAATAACAAACTCGGTCACTTTTATCTAAGGTCAAGCCGTAAGTTTTTTCGTTATTTTCGCTGCACTCGATAAACCGTATAGTCCGAAACTGCGGAGGTCCGCGGACGGTCATCGAAGTTTTATTATGGATCTCTTTTTCGTCTTCGGTTTCTCCCACAACGCCGGTAAGTGCGATCAAAACAAAAACCGAAATAGATCAAAAAATGATCAATAACGGCGCGACGACGTGTTGAACTCGGGAGGGCCAAGGTTTGTTGTTTGTTTGTTGTTATCGTTCAGTTATGAATGTTCGTAAGGCGAGTCAGGTGGTTTTCCAAACGTGAGTATTTTTTTTATAAACAATTTTTTTTTGTCGATTTTTGAAAAGGTTTTCAATAAGCCATAATTAAATAAAAATTCTTATTAAAATCACTAATATGTGTACTTGCGTAATCAAAAGTCAAAAATATTCAACCTTAAAAAAAAAAATTGTAGACAGCGCGTCCTCGCAGGAATCAAATTATTGATTTTTCATAAAGTTTGCAATCGGCCATAAATAAATAAAAATTCTTATTATTATCACTAATATGTGTACGTGCGTAATCAAAATTTAAAAAAACGTTACTGGCACCCCTACCACCCTAAAAAAAAAATCCGTCACTCGCGCGCCACATCTAGTAACCATTGATTTGCGTTAAAATTTCTAACACCGCTTTCCATTTTGGTTTGTATTTTTAGTCCTCTCGAAAAATACTCGTATTGTAAGTTGTAAACAGCTCAATTTTGATTTGCCCGAGCAATGATTAATTGGTCTATATGGACACCATGATGTCATACTCGTAATCAACGGTTAATTAGATTTTAATAAACCAATTACATATGTAATTTTCCGAGGAGTGTGATAATGCCTCTGGAAAAAAACATTTCATGGAATTAAAAAAAAAAATTTTTTAGACCAAAATTATTTCAAAAATTGGGGATATTGTGTTATAATATTTCTACAAAAATATTAAGGTCATTGGATTTTAAGTGAATTTTGAATGTTTTGTTTTTTTTATCGACTTGAAAAACGCGTAATTTTCGATTGAAAAACTGTGCTTGTATGCGATTATTTCGAAGACTGTGGATAAATTGTTGTCATATTTTTGTTGAATCTATTTGAAATAAATTTTGAAATTTGTTTTAAAAATTGAAAAACTGAGTTTCCGTGTGATTATTTCAAAAATTAAAATATGGGCATTGCCATATTTTGACTGAAGCATCAAGCTGAGTCGTTTTTGAGTAAATTTTGAAAGTTTCAAATTTTTAGCGTTTGTTTTAAAAAAAATTTCATCGACTTTAAAAATACGCTATTTTATAATTGAAAAACTGTGTTTACTTGTGATTATTTCAAAAATTAGTATATGGGCATTGCCATATTTTGATTGAAGCATCAAGCTGACTCGATTTTGAGTAAATTTTGAAAGTTTCAAATTTTTAGCATTTGTTTAAAAAAAATTGATCGACTTTAAAAATACGCAATTTTATAATTGAAAAAACTGTGTTTACGTATGATTATTTCAAAAATTAGAATATGGGTATTGCCATATTTTGACTGAAGCATCAAGCTGGGTCGATTTTGAGTAAATTTTGAAAGTTTCAAATTTTTAGCATTTGTTTTAAAAATTATTTCATCGATTTTAAAAATACGCAATTTTATAATTGAAAAACTGTGTTTACGTGTGATTAATTCAAAAATTAGGATATAGGCATTGCCATATTTTGATTGAAGCATCAAGCTGAGTCGATTTTGAGTAAATTTTGAAAGTTTCAAATTTTTAGCATTTGTTTTAAAAATTATTTCATCGATTTTAAAAATACGCAATTTTATAATTGAAAAACTGTGTTTACGTGTGATTAATTCAAAAATTAGGATATAGGCATTGCCATATTTTGATTGAAGCATCAAGCTGAGTCGATTTTGAGTAAATTTTGAAAGTTTCAAATTTTTAGCATTTGTTTTAAAAATTATTTCATCGATTTTAAAAATACGCAATTTTATAATTGAAAAATTGTGTTTACGTGTGATTATTTCAAAAATTAGGATATGGGCATTGCCATATTTTGATTGAAGCATCAAGCTGGGTCGATTTTGAGTAAATTTTACAAGTTTCAAATTTTTAGCATTTGTTTAAAAAAAAATTCATCGACTTTAAAAATACGCAATTTTATAATTGAAAAACTGTGTTTACGTATGATTATTTCAAAAATTAGGATATGGGCATCGCCATATTTTGATTGAAGCATCAAGCTGGGTCGATTTTGAGTAAATTTTGCAAGTTTCAAATTTTTAGCATTTGTTTAAAAAAAAAATTCATCGACTTTAAAAATACGCAATTTTATAATTGAAAAACTGTGTTTACGTATGATTATTTCAAAAATTAGAATATGGGTATTGCCATATTTTGATTGAAACATCAAGCTGGGTCGATTTTAAGTAAATTTTGAAAGTTTCAAATTTTTAGCATTTCTTAAAAAAAAATTCATCGACTTTAAAAATACGCAATTTTATAATTGAAAAACTGTGTTTACGTATGATTATTTCAAAAATTAGAATATGGGTATTGCTATATTTTGATTGAAATATCAAGCTGGGTCGATTTTGAGTAAATTTTGAAAGTTTCAAATTTTTTGAATTTGTTTTAAAAAAATTTTCATCGACAATAAAAATACGCAATTTTACGACTGAAAAACTGCGTTTACGTGTAATTATTTCGAACATTAGAATGTATTTATTGCTATATTTTGATTGTAGCTTCAAATTGAGTCGATTTTGAGTGAATTTTGAAAGTTTCAAATTTTTAGTGTTTGTCTTAAAAAAACATTCATCGACTTTAACATCGTTTAAGATCATATTTTTATGGAAACATGAAGCTTAATGAGTGGGTTTCAAGTAAATTTTAAAGTTTCAAGTTTATACCATTTGTTTTTTTTAATTGGTCGCATTGTTTTATGTTTGCAATGTTTGCTAAAACTTTAATTAACTAAATATTTATTTGACGAGGACTGGGAAAGTAAATATGGGGCGTTTGCATTAATAAACGATGGACTTTCCTCAAGGCCACGACCTTTACATTAATCAATGAGACAAATTAACGATTTTATTTAATTACGTTTACCCTTGAAAAACGCGTCTTTTGTGCAAAAATGTTATTACCCGTTAATCACATTTTTACTAAAGATCGCAAAAAAACATCTTTTGTTCTTATGTTTTTCATAAATTCAATGGTTTTCGAAAAAAAAATTTTTTTTATTTTATTTTTGGTTTATAATTATGAAACGGTAATAATTACACAAAAATTATATTAATAACAATTGTAGAGAATGCCAAAATTAACATCTTTTGTTTGAAAATGTTTCTCATAAATTCATTGGTTTAAAAAAAAAAAATTATTTAAATTTTTTTTCATTTTTGGTTTATAATTATGAAACGGTAATAGTTACATCAAAATTATATTAATTATAATTGTAGCGTATGCCAAAATTAACATCTTTTGTTTGAAAATGTTTCTCATAAATTCATTGGTTTTCGAAAAAAAAATTATTGAATTTTTTTCAAATTTTTGGTTTATAATTATGAAACGGTAATAGTTACATTAAAATAAGATTAATAACAATTACACAGAATGCCCAAATGAACATCTTTTGTTGGAAAATGTTTTTCATAAATTCATTGGTTTTCGAAAAAAAAATTATTGATTTTTTTTCAAATTTTTGGTTTATAATTATGAAACGGTAATAGTTACACCAAAATTGTATTAATAATAATTGTAGAGAACGTCAAAATGAACATTTTTTGTTGGAAAATGTTTTTCATAAATTCATTATTTTTCGAGAAAAAAAAAAAAGTTTTGGTTTATAATTATGAAACGGTAATAGTTACATCAAAATTATATTAATAATAATTGTAGAGAATGTCAAAATGAACATCTTTTGTTCAAAAATGTTTTGCATAAATTTATTTATTTTTTTGTTTTTTTTCCTTCTCATTTTTGGTTTATAATTATGAAACGGTAATAGTTACATCAAAATTAAATTAATAATAATTGCGGAGAATGTCAAAATGAACATCTTTTGTTCAAAAATGTTTTTCATAAATTCATTGGTTTTCGAAAAAAAAAATTATTGAATTTTTTTCCAATTTGTGGTTTATAATTAGGAAACAGTAATAGTTACATTAAAATTATATTAATAATAATTGTAGAGCATGTCAAAATGAACATTTTTTCTAGGAAAATGTTTTTCATAAATTCATTGGTTTTCGAGGGAACAAAAAAATTATTGAAATTTTTTCTAATTTTTGGTTTATAATTATGAAACGGTAATAGTTACATCAAAATTATACTAATAATAATTGTAGACAATGCCAAAGTGAACATCTTTTGTTCGAAAATGTTTTTCATAAATACATTGTTTTTTCGAAAAAAAAAATCTTATTTTGATTTATAATTAAGAAACGGTAATACTTCATCAAAATGAAATTAATAATAATTGTAGAGAATGCTAAAATGAACATCTTTTGTAGGAAAATGTTTTTCATAAATTCATTGGTATTCGAAAAAAACAAAATTATTGAATTTTTTAATTTATAATTATGAAACGGTAATAGTTACATCAAAATTGTATTAATAATAATTGTAGAGAATACCAAAATGAACATCTTTTGTTTGAAAATGTTTTTATAAATCCATTGGTTTTCGAAAAAAAAATTGTTTTTCTCATTTTTGGTTTATAATTATGAAACGGTAATAGTTACTTCAAAATTGTATAAATAATAATTGTAGAGAATGCTAAAATGAATATCTTTTGTTCGAAAATATTTTTCATAAATTCATTGGTTTTCGAAAAAAAAAAATTATTGAATTTTTTTCTCATTTTTGGTTTATAATTGTGAAACGGTAATAGTTACTTCAAAATTGTATTAATTATAATTGTAGATAATGCCAAAGTGAAATTATTCGAAAATGTTTTTCATACATTAATTTATTTTTTTGTTTGTTTTTTCCTTCTCATTTTTGGTTTATAATTATAAAACGGTAATAGTTACAGCAAAATTATGGTAATAATAATTGTAGAGAATGTCAAAATGAACATCTTTTATTTGAAATTATTTTTCATAATTGGATGGTTTTCGAAAAAATAAAATTATTTAATTTTTTTCTCATTTTTGGTTATAATTACGAAACGGTAATAGTTACATCAAAATTATATTAATAATAATTGTAGAGAATACCAAAATGAACATCTTTTGACCAAAAATATTTTTCATAAATTCATTGTTTTTTTTCGATTTTTATTTTTTTTCTGATTTTTGGTTTATAATTACGAAACAGTAATAGTTACATCAAAATTGTATTAATAACGATTGCAGAGAATGCCAAAATTAACATCTTTTTGTTCGAAAATGTTTTTTTATAAATTCATTGTTTTTTGAAAAAAAAAATGTTTTTCTTATTTTTGGTTTATAATTATGAAACGATAATAGTTACATTAAATATATGTTAATAATAATTGTAGATAATTGCAAAATAAACAAGTTATAACAAATAAGTTTTGTCGAAACCTCGTTAGTTTGCGAGAAAACTGAGATTATTAGAATTTATCATTTGCATCTTTTATAATTTTGACGTTTCAAACGTCAGTATCATTCGACCTTGAAAAACACTTCTATTTAATAAAAAATCGTACCGATTTCGACGGTATTTCGCTAATGTGATTCGGGCTTTTACTAATTTCTTCATTTCTTGACACCAAGAAAACTAAATTTCGCAATAATCCTTGTTAATTCGACCGCACCTCGCTCTTTATGTGCCTACACCTACATTCTAAAATCTCCCTGCGTGAAAGTAGAGAGCTGTTTAACTTTTTTATATACATTTTAAAGATCCGTTATCTGGGTTTACTGCTCCGGAACCAGAATAAAACCACGGGAACTACAAAACGTCTAAATCCGAGATGATGAGCAGCCTCGGGCTGCAAACAGAACTTGTTTTCGATCAACAAGACTGGTATCATCAATATACCAATTCACGGTCACGTAATCACACACATGAAGCTACAATTTCGACATTAGTTTTACCTCGCGATTTCTTGGTAAACTGTTATGGTCAATAATTGGTTTGTGTATATTTTTCCAGGTATTTAGCAATGGAAGTGTAATTTGCAGTGAAATTATTATATCAGAAAAAATAGATTGTAGAGGGTGAGGAAAAAGTACTGAAATTTTGTATCTCAAAAACTAATGAAGGAAATAACATGAAATTGCTTTTGGTATAATTTCGTACATCAATTACAAAGTTAGAGTAAGTAAAGTGAATAAAGTATGTTTTGTGTGATAATTTGTTTATTTTAATTTATAATGTTATTGATGCGTTTATCACACATTTTTTTTTATATCGCAACATATCTTTCTGGGTTTTTCCACTATGGAAACAATCGCCGATCATGGCCCCATTAATGAAATTTCAAATTTCTGCCACGTTTGAAATGGCACGAAATAAGGAAGGACCGCAGAAGAGCGAAATGACGTAAACCTTGCCAAAAATAGCAAATACTGTTCGGCACATGTTTTTGATTATTTATTCAGTGCATGTGTGCAGCGTAGTAGACACAAAACCGAGTCTTACTTGTCAAGGTGAAAAAAAGGAACGAAAATTGCGTTCAGCGATTTGAAAAATTGCAAAACAAAAATTACCCAAAAATTTCAAAATCCATTCAATAATGATGCGTTTTTGATTTTCCAACGAAACAATTGCCACATCCCAGCTGGAAACAAAACCACAACCCTTAAAACACGAAAGGAGCGAAAATTGCGTTCAACGATTTGAAAAATTGCAAAACAAAAATTACCCGAAGAATTTAATTCAAAATTTCAAAATCCATTCAATAATGATGCGTTTTTTGATTTTTCAACGAAACAATTGCCATATCCCAGCTCGAAACAAAACCACAACCCTTAAAACACGAAAGAAACGAAAATTGCGTTCAACGATTTGAAAAATTGCAAAACAAAAATTACCTGAAGAATTGGATTCAAAATTTCAAAATCCATTCAATAATGATGCATTTTTGATTTTCCAACGAAACAATTGCCATATCCCAGCTGGAAACAAAACCACAACCCTTAAAACACTAAAGGAACGAAAATTGCATTCAACGATTTGACAAATTGCAAAACAAAAATTACCTGAAGAATTGGATTCAAAATTTCAAAATCCATTCAATAACGATGCGTTTTTGATTTTCCAACGAAACAATTGCCACATCCCAGCTGGAAACAAAACCACAACCCTTAAATCACGAAAGGAACGAAAATTGTGTTCAGCGATTTGAAAAATTGCAAAACAAAAATTACCTGAAGAATTTGATTCAAAATTTCAAAATCCGTTCAATAATGATGCGTTTTTGATTTTCCAACGAAACAATTGCCACATCCCAGCTGGAAACAAAACCACAACCCTTAAATCACGAAAGGAACGAAAATTGTGTTCAGCGATTTGAAAAATTGCAAAACAAAAATTACCTGAAGAATTTGATTCAAAATTTCAAAATCCATTCAATAACGATGCGTTTTTGATTTTCCAACGAAACAATTGCCACATCCCAGCTGGAAACAAAACCACAACCCTTAAATCACGAAAGGAGCGAAAATTGCGTTCAACGATTTGAAAAATTGCAAAACAAAAATTACCTGAAGAATTTGATTCAAAATTTCAAAATCCATTCAATAACGATGCGTTTTTGATTTTCCAACGAAACAATTGCCATATCCCAGCTGGAAACAAAACCACAACCCTTAAAACACGAAAGGAGCGAAAATTGCGTTCAACGATTTGAAAAATTGCAAAACAAAAATTACCGAAAGAATTGGTTTCAAAATTTCAAAATCCATTCAATAATGATGCGTTTTTGATTTTCCAATGAAACAATTGCCATATCCCAGCTGGGATTAAAACCATAACCCTTAGATCACGAGAGGAATAAAAATTGGTTCAACGATTTGAAAATTAATTCTTTGTTGGATTACGGGTGTGAAGTTGGCAATGGATTTTAAAAATTAATTCTTTGGTGAATTATGGCTATAATGATTTTGAAAATTAAATTACGGGTGTGAAGTCTGCAATAGTGCTGGAAATTAATTCTTTGTTGAATTACTGTTGTGAAGCCAGCAATGGATTCAGCACTATTGCCGACTTCACACCCGTAATTTAATTTTTGAAATCTGTTGCTAACGTTATAGCCATAATTCACTAAGGAATTAATTTTTAAAATCTATAGCCAACTTCACACCCGTAATTCAACAAAGAATTATTTTTTTAAATCTAAGAAGACCGAAAAGAAGCCCTAAAAAGGTTTCTTCGTTCATCATCTCAGCAGCGGCAGTAGTTGTTTTAAAATTGTATTGCTAATTTCACAACTGAAAATATCTTGGGGTTTGGCTGGACCATAATTTAAAATGCGGACAAATAGTGATGTTCTCAAAAAATTAATATCTATTTAAGGTTAGACTTAAATTAGACATTTTACTACTAGGATACGATGCAGCCCCTATTGTTCTATAGGTGTCGCCACTGGCCTACACCTATAGTACGCCTCTGTATTTATTAATTTATTTCTGTTTTCTTAACGTACGCCCAACTCCACCACAATTACCACGAAAGACGCTTCACGTTCCCAACTCTTACCATCTTGGGCACAGTTCTCTCGTACCTGGCCAGTAAAACGTTTCTCTAGCTATTTTCTTTGTTTTCATCACACCGAAGTGTAATTTAGTTAACATTTCTTCTATTCGTATTGAAGGTACTACCATTTTTAGGTTGAGAAATAGTAGACATTTAGATACGTGCAAATCATATCCAACTTTTTTTGTTATTTGACATTAATTCTATGTTTCTAGGCCAACTGAGTTTATTACTGTATCAGTCTTGGTTGTTTTTTTTCATCGATTATTCTCAAGCATCCCAATGGCACACTTGTATCAGTAGTAACTTATCAGAGCAAGCTCAAACTGAGAACAAGTACTCGTTCTCAGTTTGAGCTTAAATTAGACATGAGAACATGTTACTGTTACAAGTGTGTTAACTGGGATACTTCGTGTAAAAATGCATCATTCTCACCACCAAATTTACAAAATTTAGCTACCGATTGAGTATGAAACGCCCATAATCTCAATGACTTCTGGTCATATAGAAAAAATAGAAATCTTTGTAACTGTAGGTGCTGTTATTTCTCAACTTACGAAACTGCTGCTAGATGGACTTAAATTTAAAATTCAAGTCCATCTAGCAGATTCTAATTACAATTACAATTACATTGTAGGTCAATTCGACCCTGGTATATTTGTAAACACAATTTTGATAACAACAACAAAATAATTACCTCCAGTAATATTCTATGCAACTTTTAAAACAACCTGTTGATCGATTTCCACAGCGAAACTCATTTACTCACATTCGGGCGCCTCTTTCCAATCAGACAAGGATATCTAATTCGCGGAATTCCACAACGTACATTCCAGCGCATACGTCCTTTAAACAAACCCACGAAATCGCGTCGAATTTTAGAATTACATCTTATCACAACACTTGCGACGTGTCCGGGGGGCGTAACGAACCCCTCGCGTTTATTTTGATCAATCGTAACAGGTACGGCCACGCACCTCGTCGACGGGACAACTAAAAACTGGCTGCTGGACAAGTTAATAATTCCCCCCACGGATTGCCATTAATGCGTCACGCTTTATCGGAGCGATTTTTAATAATTGCGAAGCTGGTGTTCGCCGTGTTGCTGTTGGGATGTTGTGAACGGCGCTGAGCGCGTTTTGTTGTGTATTTGTTGTTGGGTAAGATAATCCTCTTATCAATTTTGATTTTATTCCGTAAGTGTGTATTTTCGTTTGAATTTATGGGAAATGGCGGGTCGCCCTCTAACGCGGAAGTCGTGAACTAATTGATGCGATGTTGTCGCGTTGTGCTAAAATACTGGACTTATTCTATGTTATAATTTCAATTGTTCAAACGCAGTCATTTTAAGACTTTGATTATATACTTATGGACTGCTATTTCCCATATGATCACTGTTTCAAAAGTTGTCCGCGAGCTGGAGCCCGTTTCTGTGCCGAATTAATTATTTAAAAACTTTTATCCCGATTCACAAAGTACTCGCGAGATCCGACAACGCCGCGCGATGACAGCATCCGACACTGACAGTTGAAATTGGGTTATGTTATTGTAACCCCCGCTGATATCATCGCTTAGCAATCGTGAATTGAAAGACAGTTTTATTTTAAAATGACAGGAAGGGCCAAGTACACCACGGTGCGCATCGAGACCGAGATCGAGAAGAACAGGGAGGACGGCAACTGGGCGAAAGTGATCGATCTGGCCAAGGCCCTCAAGGAAAAGTCCACTGATTGCGGTGAGTTTTTATTCGCATCTCTTATACTCTAAGGTTGCTGCTATAAAGCCGTTATTGTTATCAATTAATGATTGCGAAAGATTGACTTTATTTGAGCGCAGTTGTGTAGCATTTGTTTTTAGCATAGTTCACTTGATATTAACACGTTCGCTGCCACCGACGCGCTAGTTCAACCGACTTTATACTTGCGTAGGTGCAATCCCAATTGTAGTGGCAGTGAACGTGTTAACCCGTTCGGCCCTGGTGGTGGCAATTGCCACCGCAACATTTACATGTCTCTACTTACAATGACGATCCATATTTTTGCTGTTTACCACTAGATGTCACTTCAAAGAAGCCTCACTAATTAATTCCTATACTAATTAAGCAAATGAGTTCAAATTTGGTATTTATGGTCTTAAGAAGCACCCCATCAATAATAATTAACAAAAAAATTTTTTTTTCAAATTTAAAAATCCAGGGCTGAAAGGGTTGAAGGAGTTGACTTTGTCAACACGTTGGTTTTTACCTTGGAGGGCTGGGGTGAGCATTGACGTAGTCGGAAGTGTATCATCGGTGACTATTAAAACAGCGGCCTCAAAATCAGGTTGCACCTCGAGCCTCCGGAGTGCATAATCCGCCACTGGTGTGACACGGAAAGGAGTTGACGAGATGAAAAAAAATTTAATTAACAGTTGCATCTGTTTGCTAACAGTAACAGTTTTCAGATGTTGAAAATTCCGATTATAACAAGAGTTATGAATTTTTAAAATTGTCGCTGCACCGAGGTAAAAATTACAGGTGAAGTAAAAAAATGGAAAAAAAATTAAAATCGTTGTGCTGTTGTTTTGCAAATGTTAACAAACACAGTTGCATCTGTTTGCTGACGGTAACAGTTTTCAGATGTTAAAAATTCCGATTGTAACAAGAGTTATGAATTTTTAAAATTGTCGCTCCACCGAGATGAAAATTACAGGTGAAGTAAAAAAATTTAAAAAAAAAAAAAATCGTTGTGCTGTTGTTTTGCAAATGTTAACAAACACAGTTGCATCTATTTGCTAACTGTAACAGTTTTCAGATGTTGAAAATTCCGATTGTAACAAGAGTTATGAATTTTTAAAATTGTCGCTGCACCGAGGTGAAAATTACAGGTGACGTAAAAAAATTAAAAAAAAAATTAAAATCGTTGTGCTGTTGTTTTGAAAATGTTAACAAACACAGTTGCATCTGTTTGCTAACAGTAATAGTTTTCAGATGTTGAAAATTCCGATTGTAACAAGAGTTATGAATTTTTAAAATTGTCGCTGCACCGGGGTAAAAATTACAGGTGAAGTAAAAAAATTAAAAAAAAATTAAAATCGTTGTGCCGTTGCTTTGCAAATGTTAACAAACACAGTTGCATCTATTTGCTAACTGTAACAGTTTTCAGATGTTAAAAATTCCGATTGTAACAAGAGTTATGAATTTTTAAAATTGTCGCTGCACCGTGGTAAAAATTACAGGTGAGGGAAAAAAATTAAAAAAAAATTAAAATCGTTGTGCCGTTGCTTTGCAAATGTTAACAAACACAGTTGCATCTATTTGCTAACTGTAACAGTTTTCAGATGTTAAAAATTCCGATTGTAACAAGAGTTATGAATTTTTAAAATTGTTGCTACACCGAGGTAAAAATTACAGGTGAAGTAAAAAAATAAAAAAAAAAATTAAAATCGTGCTGTTGTTTTGCAAATGTTAACAAACACAGTTGCATCTATTTGCTAACTGTAACAGTTTTCAGATGTTAAAAATTCCGATTGTAACAAGAGTTATGAATTTTTAAAATTGTCGCTGCACCGTGGTAAAAATTACAGGTGAAGTAAAAAAATTTAAAAAAAATTAAAATCGTTGTGCCGTTGCTTTGCAAATGTTAACAAACACAGTTGCATCTATTTGCTAACTGTAATAGTTTTCAGATGTTAAAAATTCCGATTGTAACAAGAGTTATGAATTTTTAAAATTGTCGCTGCACCGTGGTAAAAATTACAGGTGAAGTAAAAAAATTGAAAAAAAAATTAAAATCGTTGTGCTGTTGTTTTGCAAATGTTAACAAACACAGTTGCATATGTTTGCTACCTGTAACAGTTTTCAGATGTTGAAAATTCCGATTGTAACAAGAGTTATGAATTTTTAAAATTGTCGCTGCACCGAGGTAAAAATTACAGGTGAAGTAAAAAAATTGAAAAAAAAAATTAAAATCGTTGTGCTGTTGTTTTGCAAATGTTAACAAACACAGTTGCATATGTTTGCTACCTGTAACAGTTTTCAGATGTTGAAAATTCCGATTGTAACAAGAGTTATGAATTTTTTAAATTGTCGCTGCACCGTGGTAGAAATTACAGGTGAAGTAAAAAAATTGAAAAAAAAATTAAAATCGTTGTGCTGTTGTTTTGCAAATGTTAACAAACACAGTTGCATCTATTTGCTACCTGTAACAGTTTTCAGATGTTAAAAATTCCGATTGTAACAAGAGTTATGAATTTTTAAAATTGTGACCAAAATTTCATAAAAATATTTTAAACCGTTTTCATGATATCGCCTTGTAATACTTTAAAAAACCCACCCTGTATATGTATTGAACAGCAAATCTTATCATCATCATCACATGTCAATTTATACACCCTGTATATCATTCATATTTATGTAATATAAAGAAAGCCTTGTTTTTGTTTTTATTTTTGTTTATTTTAATTGATGAAATAATAAAGTTTTATTTTCCCTTCTTAGAATATCTCTCAGAATTTTTGATTGGCGAGGGTCGGCTGGAGAGCTACCTGGAAGAATGGCCCCCGATCGAGACGAACGTGAACAAGGCGAAAATGGGCCTGATCGAGGCGAAGAGGTACCTGCAGGCGGCCGCCGACGACATGGGAAAGAAGGCCGGGGTGGCGCTGGACGCACACCTGCTGCTGGGAAAACTGCACTACGCCTGCGGCGGCTACTCCGAAGGCCTTAAGAGCTTTCAAATGGCGGAACTGCACACTCTGGCAGAGAAGAAGTTGCCACTGTGAGTATAGGAGGCTTTCCTCATCTTAGCTGGCGATTCGCCTTAAATATTTATCTTAATGTTAAGGATAAGTAATTGATCCAAGATAATTAATAGGGGACCAGAATTGTTTAATTAGTCGACTTTCAAAATCCTCAAGTGACAGTGATGATGATGATAGTTTGTGGAGGGCAACCAGATGGTCGCAGCACTTAGACCATTCGTTGGTGCTTTGTGCCGTCAAGTGACAGTTCTCCTAACCTAGAAATTCTATTTCGAATTTACAGTAAAATCAATACGTGTTATGTAAAGTACTTATTTTAATCAAAGAATGTACATAAAACCTGTTTTAGTTTATTTTGGCGCTCCGAAAATATTTAACCCGAAAAAGTTTGAGAATCGCCGATCTAATTAATTAATTTTCAGTCGCAGTTTAAAGATAGTAGCAGAATCATTCGCCATAAAGGGCCTGTGCCTGCAAAAAAACACGAATCTCTCCTCGAGCAAATACAAGAAAGCGGAGCGAGAGGACGACATGTACAAGTGTTTCGACACGGCGTCCGACCTGGCGCTCCTCTACATGCAGGAATTTGATAAGCAACAGAGCTCCACATTCACGAACACAGGTAGAGGGATTGATGAACGCATTTCTGATAAGATAAAAACACTATCTGTGGAAACATTCCAGGCACGCATTCCCCGCAGCCGCCCGCCATCAACAAGAACCTGAGCCCCGTGCTGGAGCAGGTGCTGCAGGAGGCGCCCGTGCTGCTGATCCACCAGAACAAGCCGCTGGAGGCGCTGGAGAGGTACCGCAGCTCGCTGAGCGCCGTCGAGTGCCAGACCATAAATTCCGTACGCTTGAAATTGATGTGCCAATTCGCCGAGTTCCTGCTGCACGGGCACGTCACCGATACTTACAAGTCTCCGCTGAACGGTGCCGTGCAGAGTTCTCCGTGGAAACCCAGGCAGTACACGAGTTTAAATCAGGTATTTTTTTTATAATTCAATTGATGACTCGTTTGTTATGGCAATTACAAGAAAGTGGCAGTTTAAAATATTATCAATCTTTAATATATATTATTCTGGCTGCAGTCGGGGTATTTTTTTGTCCTTATATTGGCATGTTGTATTTTTGATGGTATATTGTGAATAAGGCAAATTGCACTACACATAACCAAAAAAATGGAATGCCATAACCAAATTGTTGGTAACTTTTTTACTACCAACAAAAATGTCACCCCAACACTACACATAACAAAAAAAAGTGGAATGACGTAACCAAATTATTGGTAACTTTTTTACTACCAACAAAAATGTCACCCCAACACTACACATAACAAAAAAAAATGGAATGACATAACCAAGTTGTTGGTAACTTTTTTACTACCAACAAAAATGTCACCCCAACACTAGACATAACAAAAAAACATGTAATGACGTAACCAAATTGTTGGTAACTTTTTTACTACCAACAAAAATGTCACCCCAACACTACACATAACAAAAAAAAATGGAATGACATAACCAAATTGTTGGTAACTTTTTTACTACCAACAAAAATGTCACCCCAACACTACACATAACAAAAAAAAATGTAATGACGTAACCAAATTGTTGGTAACTTTTTTACTACCAACAAAAATGTCACCCCAACACTACACATAGCAAAAAAAAATGGAATGACGTAACCAAATTATTGGTAACTTTTTTACTACCAACAAAAATGTCACCCCAACACTACACATAATAAAAAAAAATGGAATGACATAACCAAATTGTTGGTAACTTTTTTACTACCAACAAAAATGTCACCCCAACACTACACATAGCAAAAAAAAATGTAATGACGTAACCAAATTGTTGGTAACTTTTTTACTACCAACAAAAATGTCACTCCAACACTACACATAACAAAAAAAAATGGAATGACATAACCAAATTGTTGGTAACTTTTTTACTACCAACAAAAATGTCACCCCAACACTACACATAACAAAAAAAAATGTAATGACGTAACCAAATTGTTGGTAACTTTTTTACTACCAACAAAAATGTCACCCCAACACTACACATAGCAAAAAAAAATGTAATGACGTAACCAAATTGTTGGTAACTTTTTTACTACCAACAAAAATGTCACCCCAACACTACACATAACAAAAAAAAAAATGGAATGACATAACCAAATTGTTGGTAACTTTTTTACTACCAACAAAAATGTCACCCCAACACTACACATAACAAAAAAAAATGGAATGACAACCAAATTGTTGGTAACTTTTTTACTACCAACAAAAATGTCACCCCAACACTACACATAACAAAAAAAAATGTAATGACGTAACCAAATTGTTGGGAACTTTTTTACTACCAACAAAAATGTCACCCCAACACTACACATAGCAAAAAAAATGGAATGACGTAACCAAATTATTGGTAACTTTTTTACTACTAACAAAAATGTCACCCCAACACTAGACATAACAAAAAAAAATGTAATGACGTAACCAAATTGTTGGTAACTTTTTTACTACCAACAAAAATGTCACCCCAACACTACACATAACAAAAAAAAATGTAATGACGTAACCAAATTGTTGGTAACTTTTTTACTACCAACAAAAATGTCACCCCAACACTACACATAGCAAAAAAAATGGAATGACGTAACCAAATTATTGGTAACTTTTTTACTACCAACAAAAATGTCACCCCAACACTAGACATAACAAAAAAAAATGTAATGACGTAACCAAATTGTTGGTAACTTTTTTACTACCAACAAAAATGTCACCCCAACACTACACATAACAAAAAAAAATGGAATGACATAACCAAATTGTTGGTAACTTTTTTACTACCAACAAAAATGTCACCCCAACACTACACATAACAAAAAAAAATGTAATGACGTAACAAATTGTTGGTAACTTTTTTACTACCAACAAAAATGTCACCCCAACACTACACATAGCAAAAAAAAATGGAATGACGTAACCAAATTATTGGTAACTTTTTTACTACCAACAAAAATGTCACCCCAACACTAGACATAACAAAAAAAAATGTAATGACGTAACCAAATTGTTGGTAACTTTTTTACTACCAACAAAAATGTCACCCCAACACTACACATAACAAAAAAAAAATGGAATGACATAACCAAATTGTTGGTAACTTTTTTACTACCAACAAAAATGTCACCCCAACACTACACATAACAAAAAAAAAATGGAATGACATAACCAAATTGTTGGTAACTTTTTTACTACCAACAAAAATGTCACCCCAACACTACACATAACAAAAAAAAATGGAATGACATAACCAAATTGTTGGTAACTTTTTTACTACCAACAAAAATGTCACCCCAACACTACACATAACAAAAAAAAATGTAATGACGTAACCAAATTGTTGGTAACTTTTTTACTACCAACAAAAATGTCACCCCAACACTAGACATAACAAAAAAAAATGTAATGACGTAACCAAATTGTTGGTAACTTTTTTACTACCAACAAAAATGTCACCCCAACACTACACATAACAAAAAAAAATGGAATGACGTAACCAAATTATTGGTAACTTTTTTCTACCAACAAAAATGTCACCCTAACACTACACGTAACCAAAAAAATGGAATGACGTAACCAAATTCTTGGTAACTTTTTTACTACCAACAAAAATGTACCCTAACGCTACACATAACCAAAAAAATTGTAATGACATAATCAAATTGTTAGTAACTTTTTTACTACCAACAAAAATGACGTAACCAAATTGTTGGTAACTTTTTTACTACCAAATTGTTGATAACTTTTTTACCACCAACAAAAATGTCACCCCAACACTACACATAACCAAAAAAATGTAGTGACAACCAAATTGTTAGTAACTTTTTTACTACCAACAAAAATGTCACCCTAACACTACACGTAACCAAAAAAATGGAATGACATAACCAAATTGTTAGTAACTTTTTTACTACCAATAAAAATGACGTAACCAAATTGTTGGTAACTTTTTTACTACCAACAAAAATGTCACCCCAACACTACACGTAACCAAAAAAATGGAATGACGTAACCAAATTGTAGGGACCTTTTTTGCAACCAACAAAAATGTCGCCCTAACAGTACACATAACCAAAAAAATTGTAATGACATAACCAAATTGTTAGTAACTTTTTTACTACCGACAAAAATGTCATCCTAACGCTACGCAACGCAATTTTAATATTGCTTTAAATTTATTAATTTAACTAAAAATATTCAAATTAATATTCCGAGATAATTTCCACGATGGTGAATAATTCTAGGAAAGTAATCCTTTTTTCAGTTCATTCCGAGAGTCGACTGCGAGGAGACCATCCTCTTACTGTTGGTGGCCGAGGCGATGGCGGTGAGAAACGCCGTACTTTCTCAATCTCCCGAATTTAAAGAGGCGAGATTGAGCGCCTACCACGACGCCGCCAGCGTGTACGATTTGTTAACACTGGCGACTGTGCGATGGGGACAGGTTTCTCTATTACAAGAGGTAAGCAATATATAAAATAATACTTTTCATTCTCTTACTTAAAATCCCATTTTTCGTCTACGATTTCTTAATTTTTGTGTTTTTTTTACTCTTAAAATATTCACCTGCACCATTACTCCCGACTCCAGCTCAACTCCCTTGTGTAAGACTGTTAATCATTATTATTATTATTATTATTATTTTTTGTTACTTAACCACTTTGCGCCCATGCTGCTTTGATTGGGTTATAGCATAATCTCAAGGTTGTTGAAAAATTACTTTTTTGTTGTTGTTACGTTTTGCTATTATTCCATTGTCTCAAACTTATCCATTTATGCAAAAGAAATATGAAAAAATGTCCATAGATGGCGCTAAAGGGGAATCTTTTTTGTATAATATTTTTGTTTTATTTGTTTGCTTGTCGTTTCCTGGGTGTGAAGAGGTTAAGCTTTCGCCATTAATATGAAAAAATGTCTATAGATGGCGCTAAAGGGGAATCTTTTTTGTATAAAATTTTTGTTTTATTTGTTTGCTTGTCGTTTCCTGGGCGTGAAAAGGTTAAGCTTTCGCCAATAATATGAAAATAAGGTCCATAGATGGGGCTATAGGGGAATCTTTTTTGTATAATATTTTTGTTTTATTTGTTTGCTTGTCGTTTCCTGAGCGTGAAGAGGTTAAGCTTTCGCCATTAATATGAAAAAATGTCTACAGATGGCGCTAAAGGGGAATCTTTTTTGTATAATATTTTTGTTTTATTTGTTTGCTTGTCGTTTCCTGTGCGTGAAGAGGTCGCCATTATCGAAAACTATGAATGCACTAAATTTCTTACAGTCTCTGGAGAGAGCGATGAAGTTCTCGTTCGAGGAGCCCCACCTGTGGAGGCAGCACGCCCTCAGTTTGATCACGATGGGCCGGTACGACCACGCGCTGGTGGTCCTCAAGCAGGTCATAAAGCTCGAGAAGAACTCGAGCATAAACTGTTTACTGGCGGGCAAGTTGTGCTTCGAGCACTTGAACAATCCGCTCGAGGGCACGGAGTTCAGCATTCAGGCGAAAACCAAGGAGATCGCCTACTCGACCGGGTTGCTGGGCAGGTGCCACCTGTACATTGGAATCGGGTATCAGTTACAGGCGAGGTGTATTATGCTGAAGGAAAAGCAGGAGCTTAATAAGCAGGCTGTGGAAAATTTTCAAATGTAAGTAGTTTTGTATGAAGATGATGGTTGCGACCGTTACTATGTGGTTGTCGGCTAAATTCCAGGGTCTGTAACACTCGCAAACATTTTTAGTTTAATTGGACAACCTCGGTAAAATCCCAGAGACTATACCACTCGAAAACATGTATGCGCGAAATTTGCGATTCCAGTGGCAGTCAATCAGTTTCGTTTTACCCAGGCACACGATTTTGACAGTTGCTGCTTAGGTTAGAGTGAGGTTAAGCTTTTCACGCGGTGGATAAAACTTAACCTCGTTGTGTGCCACTGGAATCTCATGCGCTTTTTCGAGTGTTTTTATAAACATTTGGGCATGCACATAGCATTTGGTTTCGACTTTCTTGGAAGTAGTTTCTTTATCACATCTTAGTAACTTTAAATTAAATTTCTGTATGTATGCAAGAAATGTCATTGATATATTTTCTCATATTGAAATGATAATTTGTTTAAAACAAAAAAATGTTATTCAGTGCTGCCACATGTTACAATCTAAACTCACTAAATTTGTTTTTTTTTAATAATTGAATATTTTTTAAATCTAAATCCAATATAAAACAAATAGTATATTTATGATAACCACATTAAAAATGTTTGTCTTATTTAATTTAACCGTAAATCTGATTATAAATTTGTATTTACTTACGATTTTTAGAGCAGTAAATTTAGAACCTAATGATCATCTGTGTAAATATTATTTGGGGCTTCAGTTGGCTCTAACTGGGAACATCTCTGAAGCTCTGATAATGGTGAGCGAGGCTCTAGCCCTCCAACCCGAAAGCTCGTCGACCCTCCACCTCCTCGCCTTATTATTGTCCGCCAATCAACAGCACGACGAGGCGCTGCAGGTGGTGGAAGCGGCGATCGAGGAGTATCCCGATAGTCTGAATCTGATGTACGTTAAAGCGCATTTAGAATTGCACGAAGAAGGAGGCGAGGTAAGACGGTTTAATAATTATAAGGTTTACAGTTTTAAAAAGACGATTTGACGAATTTCAAAATATCTATTACAATCTATACACGCAAAAATCACACGAATATCAATCCAAAAGTGATATTCGTATGATTTTCGCGCATCCGATCGTATCGGGTACTAAACTACAGGATTACCAACATAACACTGGTATATTTTCAGCTGTGTAAACAACAATTTATACACATCAATTCAAAAATGTATTCGGTGACGTGACAGTGACATTGATATAATAGTAATTTACGATACAAGTAACGTTATGAAGCTTTTTACAGTACGAGAGAAAATTTTGAAAGCACGAGCGATGTAGGAGCGGGTGCTTTTAAACTCTCGAGCAATGTGAAAACAAATAACGTTACATGTGTCATAACACGGTTTATTTTATCCTATTTCTATTTTTTTTTTCATTTAAAAAAATGTTTAATGAAAACCGTCATATAGCGAAATAATGTTTGTATGGCAATATCTCCATAGCAACGAGTTGCATTAAGATACATATAACAACATTAGTGTTGTTAAGAATTTCTTAACAACAATAATGTTGTTAAAGGTACCTTAACGTTACTCATTGTTAAGGAATTATTGGCAGAATATAGAATAAAATAAAGAACTGAAAATATAATACCGACTTACGAAAAACCTGGCTTAAGTAAATTTAGTAAATGGTGAAATCCACTGTAAATGTCAAAAATTATAACCACAAATTGAAAATATATTAGATATTTTTCAAACATATATCACAGTTCAACTTATCTGTCAAATTTCAAATGTCAAAAATTGTAACCACATATATTTGTTACTTTTTACACGCACAAAAATGTGATTCTAACACAACTTACCTGTTTAAAACAAGATCGTGAACTATGTCCACGTTTTAATTGTTTAGAGAGCTTTAATTACTGCCAAACAAATGTTGGAGCTGTGGAAAAATCTCTTTGAGGGCCAAACATCTTCGGACGTTCCAGAATGTGACCGCAAAAGCGACACGAGGTCAGTCTTCCAGTTGTACACATCGGAGATGAGTGATAAAGATTCCAGTAAGTAATCCTACTGTTTTTTTCCTAAATAATTTACAATCCTGTTAAGATCCAAACCGTTATTCCGTGAGGAAACTTTCTCGTCTAATTATAGCTGTAATATACAGCGTATTTCAGAGCTCTGGGAACGGTCAATCACATGCTTCTTTTTCAAAATTTCAAAAAATGTTTTATACAAAAGTTGTGTATAATAGTGAGCTGCACGCCGTAAAAATATTTAAATTTATATAGGGTGTCTCATAACAAAGTTACAGACCAAACTTATGTTTTTTTAAATGGAACACCTTGTATTTTTTGTCATTTTTGAAGTATATGGAGCAAATAAAGGCGAGTTACTTCAATACTCCCTATACCTATTGTTTGCCGTTTTCGAAATATTTGAAGATTTGTTGAAATGCATGGTCTGGGTGAAATTTTATTTTTGCCCCAGTAATTGACGTTGAACGATTAAAATTATTTCTATTATTTGGTTGAAGGTTCGAACTATAGAGCCAACCATGATTTCATGCAAAAAATTATACAGGATGATAAAAAAAATGCGGTAGAAAAACCCAACTTATAAAGTTGAATAACTTCGTTTTTTCAAATGGCACACCCTGTATTTAGTAACGTATTCTTAAGTAGAATCCAATTATCTTTCAGATTGTATAAGGGTTCCCTGTTCCTAATCTCAATAGTTTTCTTGTATTCGGCGATTATCATATCAGGAATAATTAATTGAATTATTGCAGGGATTTTCAGAAAATGTGCTGCCAACTATTTTCGACTTTCTGATCTCACTGTTCCGTGTGTTCTACAAAAAACGCCCAACGCCATAACTCTGTTATTTATTGACTGATGTGAATGAACTAAAAACCAAAGTCAATGGTGGTTTAAATACTAACAAATGACATAAATATTGATTTTTTTCAATTATAACTTCATTGTCAAATGATAGCCAACTTAAAATTTTTAAATGGCCGCATATAATGTTTTAATTTTTTTACATTCGACATTATTCTTCTGAATCCAATAATGCCCAAAATGTTGTATTTCGTTCAATATTTTGGTCGAAAAAAATTAAAATAAATCTTCCATTTAAAATTATATTTTTCAAAAAACATAATTAGCGTGCCTTGGAAAAAAGTGACAAATGTCATTTGTTTAAGGTTATGTCAAACATGAATAATAAGGACCCAATAAATAAGTACCTATGCTACAACTCGATGTAGAATAGAATAAATAAGTAGTGCAAGTATTAATTCACTTGCGATTTAGATTTTCTGTCATTATTGCAAACACTAAGTACTCTAACTCTGCAAGTCCACGAAATTGTCGATCCACCCTCTTCGACTTTGACATGTCTGTTATTTCGCTTTTGTTCATGATTATGTCTGAAACACACACTAATAACAAATAGTTGACATTACTTATACAATAAATGACATTTGTCGATTCGAATTTTTTTCAAGGCACACTACATTTATTACCAAAAAAACAAGATTTATTATTATCTTTTTCTGGCATAAATATTAACTTAAAACCAACATAACGGGCATAATTGGATTCAGAAAAACAATGTCTAATATTATGAAATTAAAAAAGTATTTGCAGCCATTTAAAGTTGACTATAATTTGGCAATGAAGTTTATTTTGAAAAAATATATAATTACCGTCATCTTATAGTATTTAAACAGCCATTGACTTTGTTTTTTAGTTCATTCAAATCGGTCAATAAATAAGAGAGTTATTGCGTTGGGCGTTTTTTATCGAACACACGGTATATTGATGTCGTTGATTTAACCTAATGTAAATATTTAATCCATGCAATAAGATGTGGTCCTTTACCAGAATCAGAGTATCCAAATTAAAAAAAAACTACCTAAATAGGAATCATGTTTTTATGCCTATATTATCTATGGGGCAAAATATACAGGGCGAATCCTTAACTTGGAATTCAGTAAATCAAAGAAAGTTTATTTTTCGGAAATATGCTTAGACAGGTCGATTAGTATTTTACATTGCGCTCTTTTGAAGTAATAAAATTTTATACAGCGTGTCCCAAATTTGAGATATGACGTCATCGATTATTTTTTTTAATGACAACCCTATTTTTTATCACTATTCTTAAAGAGTATATCAAGTTACACATGTGTGCCAAATTTCAAATTTTTATTTGCTGCCATTTAGAAGATATTTAACCCTTTAACTGCGGCTGTCGTCAATAAGCGACTCGGGTAAACTTTACCGCAACGACGGCTGTCAATCGCTTATTGACGACCACTAGTAACATGATACGTTGGTTTAAATGGAATAAAATTTATCAAATTTTCAGTCTTTGTTTTTTTGCGTTCAGACAGCCAGTTTCTTGAAAACTTTTTAGTAGCTAAAGGGTTAACAAACTTTATCAAATTTGAAAAATTAATTCAACTTGTCCATTCTCTCTTTGAATATTTCTACATAGACTTCGGCATCTTGACAAACAATATTCTGACATTTTCCCAAAATAAGCATCTTATCGGTGCATTCATTCTTCATATACATTTCATGAAAACTTTGAGAATGCAAACCAAAAAATTGAAAAACTGGCAGATGTCAGTCAAATTTAGTAGTCCGATTTACTGTTGATATTGGCAAATTTAACTCGCAATACAATGTTGCCAAACTCATCTCGGTGTAAAAATTGTCTTAATATGTAATTAGGTGCTTTTTTGCAATTTTTTAAATTTGGAAACAATAAAAGACATTATTTTATACAAATGGAGTATCCTTAGCCAGCTTCAGTTCCAATTCTTAAAAAGTTAAAAACATTAAAACTTTACACCTTCATATCTTATCTACGAAAAAAAAAAAAAAAAGACCCTTATTGGCATATTAACCTATTAACTAACCCTAACTAACTATTCCTAAACTCTATACAATTTTTTTTTTTTTTCATATCTTACAAATTTGTGCGAAGATTTTTTTAAACAATTTTTTACACTTGTTAAGCGTACCATATACCAGGTCTATAAATATGAAACCGGAATTTTTGTAGAGAAAATACACGTTTATTGTATGAAAATTATAAAAAATATTTTATTCGAAATATTGCCCATCACTAGCTATACATTTTTCCCACCTGTCTGACAATTTCTGGATGCCACGCCAAGAAAACTGTTGCTCTTTTGAGGCAAACCAGTCATCGGCCCATTTTCGTAAGAAGTAAAGTGCTGCTCCCATCGATGCAAATAAGTATTAATCGGACGGAGCCAAGGCTGCTGAGTAAGCCGCATGCGAAAGTATTTCCCAACTAAACGCCTCAATCGTTTCCTTGACCAGTTTTGCTGTGTGTGATGGTGCATTATCATGAAGCAAAATTACTTTGTGTTGCCTTTTTTGGTTGTTTTTCACGCAAAGCCCGATTCAAATCGATAATTTGTTGTCGGTAGCGTTCAGTATTAACGGTTTCGCTAGGTTTTAGCAGCTCATAATAGATCACACCAAACACAGAGCATTATCTTCCGTCCATAGCGATGTCGATGGTTCGCCTGGAGCTACGCTCAGGATTCTCAAAATATATCCACTTTTTATCGCCAGTCACAATTCGATGGAGAAATGACTTTCTTTTGTACCTGGCTACCAGCATTTTGCAAATAGTTTTTTGGTTTTCCTGCTGTCTTTCATCCAGTTCATGTGGAACCCATTTTCCCATCTTTTGGATCTTGCCCATGGCTTTCAAACGTATGGAGACGGCTTCTTGTGTCACATTTAATTGATCCGCGAGTTGTTTGAGCGTCATCCTCATCCAACAATGCTTGCAATTCGCTGTCTTCAAATTTTTCTTTGTTTCCCACGTCAAAATCGCCACTTTTGAATTTTTTAAACCACTCAAAGCACTGTGATTTACCAAGAGCATGCTCACCGGAATCTTCGACAAGCATTTGATGCGATTCTGCAGCAGTTTTCTTCAATTGGTAACAGAGAATCAATGATGCCCGCAAATCGTAGTTTGCAGGCACAAAATTCGACATGTTTAACGCTATTACAAACAATGCTGCTGTATGAAACTTTGTCAGAGATGTCAATAATGGCGTCAATGACGCGGTTTAACAATAACTACATTGACAGCTAGGGACATCTATGGGCAAATTCCGGTTTCATATTTATTGACCTGGTATATTTGCGCGATTTTTGGGAGACCCTGTAGACTGAATTAAGTCTAAATTGGATAAGGAGCGATTGCCCAGTTTTAGGTTTTGAACGGTGGATGCGTTTGAATTAACAGTACCCAGTGCCGATCCTCCTCTAGTAAAAGAATTTAATGACAAATTAACATTTATTTTTTATTGTATGAAATTGATGATCCATTTTTAACATGTATGCTGTAACATTTTTTTTTTTAAATGTCACCACTTATATTTTCTCAAAGTTCATAACAGATTTAAAAAATCACTCTTGTCTCCATTGCCCCCTGCCCTGGATGCATCACTGCAACATATGAAATAATATTAACCATTTGTTTTGGGTAATTTTTCGGAATTGCGAGCCATAAAAACTTAAATTTTTGTTTACAGTATTGAAGTGAAAATTATAAACAATAATTAACTCAGTTATAGAAATTACTTGTAAAACAAAATTTTTCGATAATTTGTGATAAAAGATTTGAAGCCCAAATTGAAATGAAGGGTGGGAGGCTCTAATGGCTAAATTCTAAATATTATGAACCCTTTTGCAGGTTCACTGCAAGCACACAGTATAGCCGCCTCGAGGGTTGAACAGGCCCTCAGCGAAGTGGCCAGTTCCGTGAGCAGTTTCAACCCCAGGCCGGGCCCGCATCGAGCTTACATGTTGCTCCTCGAGGTGTGGCTACTTTTGGCCGAATTGTACTTAGCCGTCGAGCAACCTGCGGACGTACTTAAATGTATACAGGAGGCCTCGCAGATTTTCCCACTATCACACCACATTCTTCACATGGTAATTATGTCACTCGTCATTAATTAACTACTTAACGCACCATTAAAAATAAAAAAATGTGTCCTTTTTTCAGCGTTTTTTTTATTACAAATTATTGTACATAGAAACTCGCACAGCATAACTACGGATAAACTCGAATCGATGTAAATTGAAATAGTAAAGTCACAACGAGTATATTCGGCTGAGCGAAAAATGCATATTCACGCAAAACCGAGTATACTAGGGTGAGTGCATTAAGTGGTTAATAGAAATGTAACTGACATTTTATTTGGTAGTTCCATACGAGCTTGTTTTTGAAAGTGACTTAAGTAAAAGTTACCCTATGCAGAGTGGAATTTAAAATGGAAGCTTAGTTGCAATTTTCAAGCTCATTTGAGGTTATATTTGTTTTTTTTTTCTAATGGCAATCAACATTTGTTCAGCTGATTCGTATTCTAAACAAAATGAAGGAAGTTTTCTGGGAGCAAAATTTCCTTATTTTGTGTTGTATTGACTAGAATTAAGTTAATCATTTTATCTACTCTGATGTTCACATCTACTGCAACTAGATAAGGCATGGCCATGATAAACAAAATCACGGTCTTGGATTAGTTCAGCACGTTGTTGACTTTATGTCAATTAAAAGTCAGTTTTGATTTAATCATGGTATTCTCACATTTTCACAAGCGTTTCATCATTGAATATTATTTCCGTAATGGACATCTTGAAAATGGACAATGGATTTATAATACTCGTCCATGCCTGGTTGAATTTCGACAACAGTTTCCTGAAGAAGACGTGATGCGACGTATCAAACCTGCAACGTACGTTCCCAAATATCTAAATAATTTTTATACATATGGTATAACTGTATATAATTATGTATTTTAATTCGTTGTAAAATGGTAGCTTAAGTAAATAATATGAAATAAACAAATACGAATCTGCTAAAAATATATAGAGTGCCATTAAAAAGAAACAAATGAGCTTGAAAATTATAACTAAGCTTAATTAACTAAAAAATTAAATTCAAGGACTATTATTTTATATCGTAAAATTTAATTTGACAAGCGTAATATTATTTCGTGCAGAGAGGGTTGCTGCATATGTACAAACAAGAATGGTCAGATGCTAAATTGTGCTTCCAAAATGCCGTCGCTATAAATCCCCAGCACGTTAAATCGCTGCAACAATTGGGATTGGTTTACCACTACCTGGGGTTGCAAGGATTGGCGGAAACCACACTTAGGGAAGCCGCTAAAATAGATCCCAGCAATCACATCACTTGGTAAGCACAATCTGTCCTCGATTGGTTATCGTAAAGATACGAATTTTAATTAACCTCTTCAGGAACGGAAACACATTTTTTTTTTGGCTTTACGCCTGGCCTTGTTTATTAACCACTTCGCGCCCATGTTGCTTTGATTGGGCTATAGGATAATCCTGAAAAATCACTTTTTTCTTATTGTTACCTTTTTCTACGACATATATGAAAAGAAATATGAAAAAAATATTTCATAGATGGCGCTAAAGGAATAATTTATTTTTTGTAAAATATTTTTGTTTGTCACCACATGTGGCAACCTGGGCGTGAAGAGGTTAACCATTATCCAACATCATTTTTTGTGTCTAAATGAATAATGTAGGAGGAATACAACAACCACGGACCGGAGCCAAAGAAACACATTTGTGTACTTTAATGAACACATTTCCAACAAATACGATTTAGCCTGATACTGCCATCTCTTATCAGGCGCTGAAAGCTGCTACAGTTGTGCATTTCCATGCAGATAGAGTCTGTTAACATTTTATTCTCACTGCAGTCGGAGTGTTTTTTTGTCCTTATATTGGTATGTTGTATTTTTGATAGTATCGTGTAAGCCACAAAATGCTGTGTTAACATTTTATTCTCACCGCAGTCGGGGTGTTTTTTTGTCCTTATATTGGCATCTTGTATTTTTTATAGTATCGTGTGAGCCACAAGATTTTGTTTCAGAGTTGGCTGTGAGATAAATGAGGTACGTCATGAGACTAGATTAGTTCAATTGAATTAGACTTAAAAAAATGTATTAACTCAGACATGACTGCTATGTTTCTCTCTCTCTCAGGCATGGCCTACTCAGCAAAAAAATTCTGTGGCTCACACCTTATGTTGTTAACCTATAATTTAAATAAAACGTTGTCAAACAATATTTTTACATGTGAATGAAGGATATTATTTATTTATTTATTTACTATATCTTTGTTCTCCTTTCTTACAAAATAAAATTCACAGTGTGACTAAAGATCAAAAAACATACTCAAAATTTCAAACGAAAGGAGCACGGGTGCAGTTCACAGAATGATCTTCCACTCAGACCAAAAACATGCAACCAAATTGTTAGTAACTTTTTTTACCACCAACAAAAATGTCACCCTATCAAAGCCTACTACGGCGAGAATAAAATGTGAACAGAGTATTCCTCCTGTCCGGTCCTACTGGCGAGATATCAATTGTTTCTTAAAAGTTTTGATAAAATTAATTCGTCCCTGAAGAGATTAAACTTATTGCAGATGCATTAACCACTTCGCGCCCATGCTGCTTTGATTAAATCCCAGAGTTGATGAAAAATTACTTCTTTGTTGTTGTTACCTTTTTCTACGAAATATTATTTCACTGTCACAAACTTAAAAAAAATATCCATAGATGGCGCTAAAGGAGTAATTTTTTTGTACAATGTTTTTATTTTCTTTTTTTGCTTGTTGCCACATGTGGCAACCTGGGCGTGAAGGGGTTAAATAAATTCAATAAAGACGATTGAATTTAGATAAGAATCTGCTTGTATTTACTTAATCGTAACCGAAAATGTTTCAGGTATAATTTGGGTAAAGTGCTCGAATCTTTAGGTGAACACGAGACGGCCAGCTCGTCGATGGCGACAGCACTGACGGTGGAGACGACCAGTCCCATACTTCCATTTACATCGGTACCTCTGTGTTTCGATTGATTCGAACACCGCGCACGTTTAGTCGTAAAACAAAAAAGTCTTTTAGGTGCTTCGGTGTAATTAAAAATTCGTCGGTGTATTCACATTCGGTTGGGGAGAGGAGATGGTGCACGAGGTCCGCGTTTCTAGGTGTACGGTATTTTAATGTCTATCGGTGTAATCAGTATTAGTTTTGTCTAGTTGCGGTGCGTGGAAATTAATTTTTCACCTTTGGATTATGAAGTTTTGTGCCTTTTTTTAATTGATTTGTAGGTTATGTTGAATTATGAAATTTTGTGCCTTTTTTAATTGATTTGTAGGTTATGTTGAATTATGAACTAATTGATTCCGAGAAGAGCGGCCGCCTCGAGAAATATAAATGGCGTATTATCTCATCTTTCCGTCGAAATTTAATTTCTTTACAACAGGGAGTGCACTTTCCAATTTTATTTACACTCGGGATGTCGGATCATGTCGATAAATTGAGTTATTTAATTACTTATTTTTATTCAAGGTCAAGGTCATAGAATACGGTAAAAACTGCAGAATGACTATATTTTTTTAATTATAAACCAGATCTAAAAATAGATTTTTGGTATTTAAAAACTCATCTAATTTAATGTTTTTTTTAGCTTTTATTGTTACGTTGCTATGGCAACAAAAATTTTTCAACTATAATCTGTCAACCTCAAGTTGACCAGTATGTTTTTGTAGCTTTTATTATTACGTTGCTATGGCAACAAACTTTTTCAACTATAATCCGTCAACCTCAAGTAGACCACCAGTATGTTTTTCAGCTTTTATTGTTACGTTGCTATGGCAACAAACTTTTTTCAACTATAATCCGTCAACCTCAAGTAGACCAGTTGCGCAGTGGCAAATGGATGGGCGCAGGGCGGGAGAAGGCCGTCGGTATAATCTGTTGAAAACGGTGTGCGTTCCCTGCGGGAGGCCTCACATGTCTGGCGGCAAGCGTACGAGACTGGTAATAAACCACCCAATGTTTGTCTCTGATTATACTCGGGGAATTGTTTGTTCCTCTCGCTTAGATGATCGGTGTGCGGCCCGCCTCCCCATCAGTTTGAAGCCGACGGATAATAGCAACCTAACCTTGTTTTCCTTTTTGGTTAGAACTTTTTTTCTACATTTGACATTTTTTAACACGCTGCCAACAAGTTTTTTTGTCAAATGTCAAAAAAAGCCTTCTTTGCTTTTAAGTTTTATTTTATAAAATGAGTAAGAATATGCTTATTTCATTCATTTCGATGCATTTTTTAGATGAAATTACGGTTTTTTAATGTACTCACTGTCAGTCATCGATGACTGACACGGCCCCAGCGGGGCACTTCAGTGTCAGTCACCGGTGACTGACAAAGCGGTCAACGTGTTAACTATATTTTCTTGATTATAAACTAGATCTAAAAAAAATCTTCATGAAAAATTTTTGGTATTTAAAAACGCAGCTGATTTAATATTTTTTAGCTTTTGTTGCTTCATTGCTATGCTATGGCAACTAACTTTTTTTTTTCAAATAGCATCCTAAATAAAAATTGTAATTTTTATCCAAGTTTTGACAGAAAAGTCTTCACAATTTAAAGAAGGGCCAAAGAAAATTCAATTATTAAATACAAAACAACTTTTATTAAAATCATTTTTAAAACTGGTAAATAATCAAAAAATTAACACCCTGTATATCAAATAGCAACCTAACCTTTTTTTATTTTTTGGTTAGACATTTTTTTTATTTCAGGCTTGATTTTAATTTTTTTTAGGTAATTCTGTTTGAAAATCGTAGTGATAATAGTAATTTTTTATTCATGTCTTGACAGACAAGCCTTAATACAAATAATAATAATCAACATCGTCACTATACTCGGCGCACCGAATCGGTGGTATAATGGGTTTGCGTGATCTTCGCTGATTGGTCAGCGCAAACGCATGTGAAGCGTATGTCACGCAGCCGAAATTTTTAATCAGTCCCGTTGTACGCCATGTGTTCTCGTTTTTCTGACTTATTTAAATGTAGTGATTACGTTCTATCCTTAAATCAGCCTTTTTCAATTACAATTAATTAGGAAGTGGTAAATAGTTAGTATTTGTGGGTTAAAGTAAAAAGATTTATATTTCCGGCACAGAACTGAAATGTGGCAAGGCTGTGTAAATCAGCCTTTTCATAACGTCTCGAAGACATGGGGTGAACGCAACATGATCATACCACCTGGTCGGCGCCGAGTATAGATGCATTATTAAATACCAAACAACTTTTATTGAAATAATTTTTAAAACCGGTAAATGTTAAATAATAATAGACACCCTGTATATTTCAGCGATGAAAATTTCTTGACAATTACTTCTGTTTTTACTCCAAAGGTGAAAAATTATTTACACACACTGTATTTTCAGGTGTCATCAACGTAACCTAAAAAAAACTATCGGTGTTTGTAAACAATTATACGGCAATATCGGTGTGAGTGTTCGATGTTAACTTGTGCATGTACATAACTCCTGTTATCATTGGTACTGTTATCCCCATTGTGATATTTTTATATTTACATGTTTCTTCTTACCGAAAGAGAATGTTATTTAAATGTGTAATACGTCGAGGTAGGTGATGCCGTAATAAAACAAATATTTAATTTGTTATCACGTTATTGCGCGCGGGCAAATATTTCCCCAGGAGTCGCAGTGGTGGCGGTGGTGGTGCGCGCCCGTCGTTTTATCCTTATTTATTCAGACCCGGAGAGATGTTTATGGCTAATAAAAATTTATGAACACCGCACACTTTTATTACCGATACCTGAATTAATCTACGTTTGCAAACATCGCAGTGTTTTAGATAGGTAGATAAACATTACAACTAATTAACTTAAAGGGATCTCGGTAATGCAAATTCTTAATTAAAACCTTAACCCTTTCGGCCCTGGTGGTGGCAATTGCCACCGCAACATTTACATGTCTCTACTTACTGTGGCAATCCATATTTTTGCTGTTTATCACTAGATGTCACTTCAACAAAGCCTCCTAATTAATTCAAATCAGTTCAAATTTTGTATTTATGGTCTTCAAGCTCCCCATCAATAATAATTAACAAAATTTTTTTTTTCAAATTTAAATATCCAGAGCTGAAAGGGTTAACATGCTTTTTTTCAGATTTTTAATTTATTATTATTACTTCTCCTTTTTACTAAGTTTGGAACATCTAGGCTTTCTTTAAATTTTGTAAGGTTGGCAGCCTTTAATTTCCTTGAAACTACAAACGGAGATAATGAATGTCATTAATGAATTCATTAAGTTCTCGTATTGATTTTGAATATTTTGTGTGTAATATAGAAAAAAAAACGGCCTTCGAACTGATTCTTGGAACGGTTCATTGCCATAACGTTAGCATAATGTGATTCTTATCATAGTTTTTTTTTTTAATGAATATTTAATGGTTCTTTGAATAATTGAAAGGTTTCTCTTATACCGGCAAAAAATTGAACACAAGATTTTTGTAACGTATTGGTGTTTAATTATGTATTCAAAAAAGAAACGGTGAAGTTGGATTAAACGAAGGAAATGTTTTGCATACTGCATTTATCGTTGGTGTACAGCATTTACTTATTGACGCGTTCATAGCTAAGAATAGTTTTTTTTTCACTTCCAATGGCGAAAAATCAAAAAAATATACAAAAATAAGGGCCGGTAATAAAGGTCAGTTAAATTTAACTGAAGATTAAAATTTAAATGAAGTTTGGTTATATGCAAAATACATGTAGGACAAATTAAAATTTAATCATCAATTAAATTTAAATGATCTTTATAATACCGGCCCTAAATGTTGTGGAAGGGATAGATAGAATACGGCGGAGGCAGGGTGGTTCTTCTTGTATAATTTCTTGACGACACCTTTTTGACATTTTTGATCCCAATAGAACTCGATTTGATTGGCCCAAGCGGCTCGCCACGAGTTGAGCTCGTGCTCAAAATGATTGGCCCAAGCGGCGCTCCACAAGATATGCTCGTGGTCGTTGTGTTTGGCCCGAACATTTAAACACGAGGAGTACTCGTGGTTGTAGGTCAAAGGATTAATTGATAAGGTGTGAGCCGCAGAATTTTGTTTCGGAGTTGGCCATGCCTGAGAGAGAGAAACATATGAGAAGACATGAGTCGTCTGAGATGAATTCATTTTTTTAAAATCTAATTCTAATTCTGGACTTGGGGTCAAAATCAACTACACATTCTTAAAGATAAAACTTGAATCTTTCCCAAACTGAAAGATTCATCGATTTTCGACCAAATTGAACCAAGTTGGGACGGTTTGAAAAATCGAGTTTTTTCGAGTGGCGATTTTTTTTGACGCCGGAAAGAATTTGAGGCAAATTTGTAAAATCACACCTCGAAAACTCGCCTCCAAATCAAAAAATGTATCCCTGCAAATTTTATAGAGGTTTCTTATGGACAGTTTAGACGACTTTTACTTAACAGAGTGTGAAATCGTAGGATGGGTTCCAAACATTTTGAAAAAATTGCAAATAAAAGCTGGTCGTACTATTTGATAACCGAAAACATTTCAGCTCTTCCATTTCACAAGAAAAAAATGCGTCCTTGAAAGAAATATCTACATGGGTTGAAGCATTTTGGTCACATTTTGAAAAACCATGTGTCGTTAAGGGGGCACCCGCATGGAAACATGTCTTTGTTTTATCTTGTGGTCATTAGAGAAGACATGAGAATTTAAATAAACCTTTAAGTGGTAAAGAATCCCCATTTTGTTCTTTTGAAAACGCGCCATGAAAAAATACAAAAAGTACTGAAGAAAATTCTTCAAAAAAAAAAAGTTCTGAAATAGGAAGTTCTGAAAATGTATCGAAAAATGTTCCTCAAAAAAATCCAGAAAAATTCCTGAAAAACGTCTTGAAAAAAGTCCTAAAATAATCTCTGTAACAAAAGCCGAAAAAGTCCTTAAAAAATGCCTTAAAAAAGAAAATTCTTGAAAAAAATAAAAAAAAGCTTTTTAGAAAAAATTCAAAAGTCCTGAAATAGAAAGTTCTGAAAATGTCTCAAAACTGTTTCTCAAAAAAATCCAGAAAAAAGTCCCAAAATAATCTGTAACAAAGGCCGAAAAAGTCCTTAAAAAAGAAAATTCTTAAATTTTTTTTTAAAAAAGTTCTTTAGAAAAATTTAAAAAGTCCTGAAATAGAACGTTTTGAAAATGTCTCAAAAATGTTCCTCAAAAAAATCCAGAAAAATTCCTGAAAAATCTCCCAAAATAATCTTTGTAACAAAGGCCGAAAAAGTCCTTAAAAAAGAAAATTCTTCAAAAAAATAAAAAGTTCTTTAGAAAAATTTTAAAAGTCCTGAAATAGAAAGCTCTGAAAATGTCTCAAAACTGTTCCTCAAAAAAATCCAGAAAAAAGTCCCAAAATAATCTGTAAAGAAGGCCGAAAAAGTCCTTAAAAAAGAAAATTCTTCAAAAAATAAAAAATAAAGTTCTTTAGAAAAATTTAAAAAGTCCTGAAATAGAAAGTTCTGAAAATGTCTCAAAAATGTTCCGCAAAAAAAATCCAGAAAAATTCCTGAAAAAAGTCCCAAAATAATCTTTGTAACAAAGGCCGAAAAAGTCCGTAAAAAAGAAAATTCTTCAAAAAAATAAAAAAAAGTTCTTTAGAAAAATTTTAAAAGTCCTGAAATAGAAAGCTCTGAAAATGTCTCAAAACTGTTCCTCAAAAAAATCCAGAAAAAAGTCCCAAAATAATCTGTAAAGAAGGCCGAAAAAGTCCTTAAAAAAGAAAATTCTTCAAAAAATAAAAAATAAAGTTCTTTAGAAAAATTTAAAAAGTCCTGAAATAGAAAGTTCTGAAAATGTCTCAAAAATGTTCCGCAAAAAAAATCCAGAAAAATTCCTGAAAAAAGTCCCAAAATAATCTTTGTAACAAAGGCCGAAAAAGTCCTTAAAAAAGAAAATTCTTCAAAAAAATAAAAATAAAGTTCTTTAGAAAAATGTAAAAAGTCCTGAAATAGAAAGTTCTGACAATGTCTCAAAACTGTTCCTCAAAAAAATCCAGAAAAAAGTCGCAAAATAATCTGTAACAAAGGCCGAAAAAGTCCTTAAAAAAGAAAATTCTTCAAAAAAATTAAAAAAAAGTTCTTTAGAAAAATTCAAAAAGTCCTGAAATAGAAAGTTCCAGAAAATGTCTCAATAATGATCCTCAAAAAAATCCTGAAAAATGTCCCAAAATAATCTCTGTTACAAAGGCCGAAAAAGTCCTTAAAAAAGAAAATTCTTAAAAAAAAAATAAAAAAAAGTTCTTTAGAAAAATTTTAAAAATCCTGAAATGGAAAGTTCTGAAAATGTCTCAAAAATATTCCTCAAAAAAATAAATCTTGAAAAAAGTCCCAAAATAATCTCTGTAACAAAGGCCGAAAAAGTCCTTAAAAAATGCCTTATAGAGTCTTGAAAAAAAATGCCCCAAAAAGGCTCAAAAAGTCCCTATCACTTCCGGTCCCAGTTGAAAATATTTCACATGAGGAGAATTGATTCAACTGTATGACAAGTTTTTTTTTTCAAATTTTTATTACAATGGCAACCCCTTAAACCAGTGACGGTTCGCGGGTTTTTTTCTGGTACGGCCGAGGAACAAGAGGTGGTAATACAGATAGGTGCGGTCTCTGCAACTGACCCTACCTATCTGTATTACCACCTCTTGTTCCTCGGCCGTACCAGAAAAAACCCCGCGAACCGTCACTGCCTTAAACACCCTGTTTTTGAAATGAATTAATGCAGCATAAATATTTCTGCGTTATTAAAAATTAGTATTAAGTTTCCAACATTTGCATTTTGGTTTAATCTGCCCACCCACTCCGCAGCAAATAATCTCTACGTAATTTGTAGCTCTTGGACTTTTCTACCCTATACAGCAACAGCAGCTTCGATTACCTTGAAACGAATTGGATAATTTTGTTAAAAGTGTGTGCCAGAAAGAATCCATATATTTTCCATCAAACTCGCACACAATAAACGTTTAGACGATATTTTAGGCAACCGTGCATACATCCATAATTAATTTTTTTAATATTATCGACTTTTTTCATTTTAAAAACTGTTCGAAATTTTAAACTTGCACCAAAAATTATGCACTGGAAAAAAAACTAAAATTATCTCTATGTATGATACATTTATAAAAAAACGTTTCCTACAAAACGTTTGTATTTTTTCCCTTAGAATACGATCCCGCAATAAAAAATAGGGGGTTCCATTTGAAAAATCAAAGTTGATCTACGTTTGACCTTGAAAATTGTCCTCAAGGTCACCAGCATATGTCCCCCTCCGAACCCTACAACTTTAATTTTAAACATTTTTGCCATGTTGCTCAGGTTTCGAGATATTTGGGGTGGCAATTTGAAATGCGATACACTGTATGCAAGTCAGTGACGGTTCGCGGTTTTTTTCTGGTACGGCCGAGGTAGCAGAGATGGCAATACAGATAGGTACATAGGGTCGGTTGCAGAGATCTGTATTACCACCTCTGCTACCTCGGCCGTACCAGAAAAAAAACCCGGGAACCGTCACTGATGCTAATTCTAAGTTCTAATTCTGTGGGACAACAGTTAAGCTTTTGAAAGTCATATGCAGGAGCGAAAGGGTTAATGGCAGTGACGACTCATGGTATGGCAGAGGTGGTAATACAGATAGGTAGGACCGGTTGCAGAGATCTGTATTACCACCTCGGCCGTACCATAAGTCACCCCGTGAGTCGTCACTGGTTAATGATTTCCTAATTTATCGATAGTATAGCGTGATGGTATAATTTAAGGCTACTTTTACTTGATTCTCCAATTTATTTAGGTTTTAGGGTACAGAGAATTTTTTTTCTCGTTTATGTCATCTCCTTGGTTTCGGTCCAATTCTCCAATTCCAACGCTGCCCTGATATAACATTGCCGCCGCCTGCTTCGCGGCCAGGGCGACGCCACGGTGATACGTCATGATTTCTTCCACGATGTTTCTTTGAAAAATTAATTATTTTGAACAAATACTATGGGGATTTATATTGTTCACAACTTTATTTCTGCAGGCTTCTCTGTCCCCTGCGGGTGGGGGTTAGAATACACCCGCTGCTGACTCAGCAGGTCGTAAGAGGCGACCAATGAGTACCAGCTTTAGCTGGGTGTCAACTTAATGGCCACAAGTCTTCCTGTCCTGTGTGTCCTTCGTTTCTCTTCTTCTTCCTCCTTTATAGGTACTGAATGTCTTTGTTTTATCTTGTGGTCATTAGAGAAGACATGACAATTTAAATAAACCTTCGACTACTTCTAAATTGGTGGTACTGAATCTCTGTACCACCAATTTAGAAGTTTTTTATGTGAAATTTCCGCCCAAAATAACGCACTGGTAAATAATCCCCGTCGGCACAATTAAAATTGTGCCGACGCTGATTTTTATTTTGCAATGGTGATGTCAGTTTAAACTCTTAAATCTTAAAATAACTGGTTCTGATTTACCTTGCATTCATTGCTAGGGGTTTTATTCACGTCCGGCAAATCCAATTGCTGATTCTTCAACTAGAGGATGGTGAAAGTGTGGAAGTGAATGCCCAAAATTTAATGGTCAAATATTTAGACTCCCAATTAAAAGACACCGTATGTTTCCATGCGAGAGAAGATTAAATTTCCTTAGAAGACAAACTATGTTTCTTAATAAAATACAGTGTGTTTTTATCAATGCCACAACATGCTATGAAGGTGCACCGTTGTTCAAAGAGAAACATTTTAACATTGAAAATTATTTCTCGAATTGAACAATGCCTTTTTAATAATAAGTTGCGTTTACTATATTTTCCAATGTCCAACATGTGAGGAAAATAGATCCATTTCTACACTAATGGATTTGCTTTCCTCAAACGTATACTTTCCTCTCAAAATTCAGCGGTAAAAATGTCATTGAAAAAAAATTGTCTTCTAGTGGTTTGCGAATATCAGCATGATTTTACACCTTTCTGAACAACTTCTAATAGTCTTTATAATGAAAAAAGTCGACAATCTTAAAGAAATGAACGAAATAAATTATGCATGTATGTACGGTTGCCTAAAATGATTGCGTAAACATTCAATTTTTCAGTCCATTTTTTTTTAGTTTTGTGCTAAATAATGTGTTCGTCAAAATTTCACATAACTCAGCTTATAACTCAAAATTTGATATAAAATACTAATGTTTAATATTAGCCTTAATTTGATAGCGATTTCCGACGGTTGCAGAAAAGCGATATTTTCATACAAGCAATTACATACTCGTATATTTATTTAAGCATTTGCGTTATCAGCCATTATCGCAATCTAATCAACATTATCTGAATGGTGCCGCTTTATTTTCGTACCTACACGAATTACTTTGCGAAGGCGATTGTCAACGCAATGCGTAAATAGCCCCACCGGTGTTTAATGTGTTAATCAATAGTCGGATTAATTATGCAGTACAATGAACAAATTTTCTGACAATCAAACATATTAACTTTTCAAAATCTTTACAAATTCTTTACCGAGCAACCACCCAGTTAGCACACTTGTACCAGTAACATGTCAGAGCAAGCTCAAACTGAGAATAAGTATTTGAGCTTACTCAGATATGTTACTGATATAAGTGTGCTAACTGGGTAGATATCAGTAACGGTTCGCGGGGTTTTTCTGGTACGGCCGAGGAACAAGAGGTGGCGATACAGATAGGTGCGGTCACGCAGCCAGCCGTCTCTGCAACTGACCCTACATATCTGTATTGCCACCTCTTGTTCCTCGGCCGTACCAGAAAAAACCCCGCGAACCGTCACTGGTAGATATACAGAGTTGGAACATCTGATTTCTGACTAAACGTCTGTTTTTTTTTTCTTATTAATTGTATGGTTTTAAGGCTGAAAGATCTCTGGTCAATTGCCTGTTGAGGTCATTTGTAAAAGTGTCTCAATAAATGTATTATCTCTCCCTCTTATGGTTTTATTTATTCTATTCAGTGACGTACTTTGATTTTCAACCCTATTTTTCGAAACATGAGGTCATCGGCAGTTCTTTTTTTAATGGATCACCCTGTATATTTTTACATTTTCAAATAGACACCCTTTCAACAATTACGATAACGTGTGGTTTGGTGGGTGTGCGACTTGTGGTTTTTCAAATATGCAAGAACGGATCCGATGACACTGACGTTTAAAACGTCAAAATTATAAAAGATGGAATTAAAGACAAATTATCAGTGACGATTCGCGGGTTTTTTTCTGGTACGGCCGTGGTAACAAGGGTAGCAATCAGTGACGGTTCGCGGGTTTTTTTCTGGTACGGCCGAGGAACAAGAGGTGGTAATACAGATAGGTAGGGTCAGTTGCAGAGACGGCTGGCTGCGTGACTGTATTGCCACCTCTTGTTCCTCGGCCGTACCAGAAAAAAACCCCGCGAACCGTCACTGCAAATTATCCTTTAAATTCTAATGGTCAGTTTACTGAAAAACTATAGGAATTTAGTAAAAAACTTATTCTTTATAAGTGGCATTCTCTTCAATTACTATTTTGATTAAAATTTAAAATAATTAATCTCGGATAATAAACGTCGTGTACTTTTTAGGGGTACATTAAAAGGTGTGTTTCGCGTTTATGAAAGCTCAAGGTCTCCTTTTAATGGGCCCCGCAGTTTGGCGTTCGCATGATTACCGAAAATAATGAAGCGACGTCGAAAAGGTCTGGAGGATTTTCGCAATTTGCATTTTCGGGGAATTACCCCGTGCGCATTAAACTAATTGACGAATGCCGGGCGTGCTTGTCTGCAATATTTAATCGATATTTAATAAATGCGATTATGCTTAAGCAAACAGGCGAATTAGATAATGGCGCCGTTTCCGAATTTATTTTTGATACGCGCGGCAATTAGAAAAGTTTAATGGCTGCTCGCTAAATGGGACTGGGATTCAACGGCGCTAATGGTCGAAATCGTCTGTTTCTTAAAACTTAAGACATTATTTTATTTAATGGTTTCCCTTATTGTCTCTCGAAGAATACTATAATCCATCCACCGTAAATACATGAAGCAATTGTCTTAATACTTAATTATTTCGAAACCAGATACAATTAATTGTATGAACTAATCCAATTTCAGTATCGAATCCGATAACATCCCCGAAAAACAAAGGCCCATTGTTTGCCAATCAATTACTAATTTCATTGTCGAACGCCTTAGAAATGTAACAGTGGGGTTTACTGTTTCGTATCTGTGTCTGCTGTAAAATCCAATAAGGGGATAAAAGGCGCCCGTTTTAATTTAAAATAATTTTCCATTAATTATAACGTTTTATTTAAATGGGCAACTTCAGCACGAATATTACCTCCTGCCCTCTGTTGTATCCAGCTATAGACCTATTTCCACTTAGTGTTTAAATTTAACAAAAAGATCAGTTGTTGAATTTATTGAATGCATCTGCAGCAAGCGCTCATTTCTTCCTCTTTTTTTTTTTAGTAATTCCAATTAATTACTTCCTTCTGGGTATTTGATTAAATTTTGTTTTGCACCTTGTTAATCTGGCAAAATTGTGTCCGTGCCATTCCTTATGTAAACGACCGGCAAAAAGTGGGTCCTGGCACGGGTCAATCGTTTTTCGTGTTTCGTGGAATTATGTATGCCAGTCTATTCCTTCCATGGATATCGATTCAAAAGATTATTTATATCCATCAGAATAGAAAATTTTCGCATGTACAGTCAGTGGTGACTCGTGGAACATGTTGATAGTAGAGCCACTTAAAAATTAAAAAAATATAGCCCCCTCCCTATTTTTATCTTCCTATACCAAAGTAACTGGCGAAAAAGTGTTTTAAAAATTAATGAAAAATGGTGATGTGGCCATCATGTTACTTTCTCCGACTTGATGGTATCATTTATATTTACGCTTTCATGGTTTATTTTCAATTTAAATCATCTTTTAAATGTACATCGAGGGGATGAAACTGACGTTTAAAACGTCAAAATTATGGAAAAATTATACTCCAAATTAAATTCAAAAACTCGGTTTACTCAAAAACTAACGAGATTTCGGAAATAACTTATTCTTTATAAGTTGTTTATTTTGGCATTCTCTACAATTATTATTCACATAAATTTGCTGTAACTATTATCGTTTCATAATTATAAACCAAAAATAAAATAAAAATAATAAATTTTTTTCTCGAATAAAAATGATTTTATGAAAAATGTTTTCAAGTAAAAGATGTTCATTTATTTGTTGTCTTAATTGTTTGTTTAAATGTTTTTGTGATATTTTTCATATTTAAGAAAATATTGGCAAAAAACAAAAAACAGTTAAGGTAAACGCCCACTTCCGGTGTACGAAATTTTACCAAAAGCTTTTCAGTTCTTCAGATTATCAAATAAGACGGATATTGAAAGTTTCATATCAATTGCTCTATTAGTTTTTGAGATACAGCGCACACAGACACAAAATTTTTTTTTCTAGAAATTGTTGAGATGCCATCTAGGGACCCCAAAAGGGATATTTCCGTGAAAAAAAATTTTGAAAAAAAAATCACGATCACAATACTTTCTCGTACTTCGTAACGGAGAAAGTAATACAAATTCTTGCTGAGCTTGAAACTACAGGTAGTGCCGTAGCTCCTTGGCTCTATATAACGAGCCGACTCTGACTTCGTGACATGTCAATCTCTCAATAGCAGTTTAGTTTCTGAAGGTACCTCCATTTTTCAACGCGACTTTTCTAAAATTATTTTGACTGTTGAAATGTTTAAATTCTACAAAATATTCCATTTACTCCGTCGATTCAAATCTTTTTGGGTAAAAAATAAAGTAAAAACTTTTAACATTTTAGGTGTAAAATAATTGTAAAAGTATTCCTGTTAAATAAAACTTGTGCATAAAATTCAATTTTTAATCACTCCACGTTTCAAGAACAGTTTAGTTTTCAAAAACATTACTTTTTTACAATATGTTTCAGTTGCTTCATGAATTTTAGTTTTCAAAAATATTACTTTCAGCAGTGAATTTTGGTTTTTACGTTTCAAAAATTGTTTTAAAAATTCTGCAAAAATTACATTCTTACTATAAAACGTCATTTTTTTTATTGATTAATTGTCAAGCTGGATATGAATTTTTTTAGTTTTTGAGAGAGTTTTTTTATTCAGACAAAACATTGAATATTTACAAATATTAAAAAGAGAAACATTTAAGTGTTAGTATGTCCGTTTGGGCTATCGACCATCGGTCTTTCTGCCCTGTCTTGAATCTAATTTATGAAAAATGAATTTTTCGATTTTTTAAAACATTAATTTTCAAAAATTCATAACTCACCGAAAAAATGGCACATTTTCAAAATTCAAAGGTAATTTTAAAGGTAGACATTTTGTAAATATATTAGCATTTTTGAGCAATTTTATACGTCAGTATTTATTTTTTTTTCAATTTTTTTTGTTCAAGTGTTCGGCAACTTAAAACATTCATTTTCAAAAATGTATACCTCACCGAAAAAATGGCACATTTTCTAAATTCAAAATTAATTTTGAAGGCAGACATTTTGTAAATATATTAACATTTTTGAGCAATTTTATACATCAGTATTTATTTTTTTTCATTTTTTTTTGTTCAAGTGTTCGGCAACTTAAAACATTCATTTTCAAAAATTCATAACTCACCGAAAAAATGGCACATTTTCAAAATTCAAAGTTAGTTTTGAAGGTAGACATTTTGTAAATATATTAACATTTTTGAGCAATTTTATACGTCAGTATTTATTTTTTTTTCATTTTTTTTTTGTTCAAGTGTTCTGCAACTTAAAGCATTAATTTTCAAAAATGTATATCTCACCGAAAAAATGGCACATTTTCTAAATTCAAAATTGATTTTAAAGCTGAACATTTTGTAAATATATTAGCATTTTTAAGCAGTGGCGGCTCGTGGAACATGTTGATGGTAGAGCCACTTTTATAATTTATTGGATCGGATGATACTGGCGTTTGAAACGTAAAAATTATGAAAGATGGAAATGACAAATTATGTAAATTAATTACCGGCCAAAAAATCAAAAATTTGCACATAAAAATCAATCACGTTAACAACGAAAATATAAGCACGAAAAAACAAAAATTTTGACTAAAACCGAAAATTATGCAAATTAATAAATACCGGCCAAAAAATAAAAAAATTACACGTAAAAATCAATCACGTTAACAACTAAAATATAAGCACGAAAAAAACAAAATTTTTTACTAAAATCAAAAATTCGCGGTTAAAATAAAAATGCAGACCAAAAATCCGAAAATTTTAACAAAAAAATAAAGAATATTTAGGGCAAAAACTCTAAAATTCGGAACGAAGAAATGAAAAATATAGGCCAAAGGTCTAAATTATAGGCCAAAAAATAAAAAAATGTTTCTAACAATAAAATGCACACACAAAAAATTGAAAAATCAAGGAAAGCAAAAATAATTTGCCATTTTCAGCCCCCAAAATAACCCTTTCGCTCAAAACAAGTTACTAGAAACTTGAAAACGGTAGCCAAAAAGTAACCAAAAAGTAAAAAAACAATAATTCAAGTGAAAAATCTAAAATGAATGGCACGAAATCAACAACATAATAATAATAATAATATAATCTTTATTTAGTAATATACTATCTAAATACACATATAAACTAAAAAATATGTACAATATATAAAATATAAAAAACAATTTTTGTAACGATAATATAATAATCTTAAAATTTTAAAACTATAATATATATTTGTACTATATTAATAGGAACTTGTATATATATATAAATATACACATATGCACACACATTTTCAGACACACACACACACACACACACATATACATATAAAAATTGGTATATCAGTCTTCTACAAGTTCTTCAAATATTCTTTTAATAATATTTTAAATTTATTGACACTTTTCCCTTTTCAACTGTCAAAAAAACTTGAATAAAATAAATATAGGTAAAAGATCTAAAATATAAGCTAAAAAAATCAAAAATGCTGATCTAAATATAAAAAAATGGAAACCAAAAAATGGAAAAATCAAGGAAAACAAAAATAATTTGCCATTTTCAGCCCCAAAAATAACTCTTTAGCTCAAAACAAGTTGCCGACCAGAAACTTGAAAACTTAGTCAAAAAGTAACCAAAAAGTAAAAAAAAATCACCAATAAAAAATTATAATTCAAGTTAAAAAATCTAAAATGATGGGCAAGAAATCAAGAACTGTAATAAAAACTTGAAAAAAACAAAAAAAAGCCGCGTATAAAAATCAATAAGTAAAGTATAGGATATAAAATTAAAAAATTCGATCCTAAAAATCAAAATCGCGAACCAAAAAATCGAAAATTTTAGCAAACAAATCGAAAATTTAAAAGAAAATGATTTTCTTTGGAAATTTGTAAAGGCACATTATTCAAAATTAGTCTGTCAAAATGTCAACCATCTGTTGTAATAAATGTGGAATTCCCATGTGAATTTCTGAAAAATGCGCTTTTTTTGGGCATCAAAATTTGCTTTCTCGTGCAACCATTTTTGTTGTGGTAAACTTGCGATAATTTTCTTTGTAAATTTGTAGACACCTTATTCAAAATTACTCTGTCAAAATTTCAACCATCTGGTGTAGAATGTAGAATTTCTGAAAAATGCGGTTTTTTTGGCCAACAAAATTTGCCTTTTAGTGCAATCATTTTTGTTGTGGCAAACTTGCGATTATTTTCTTTGTAAATTTGTAAAAGCACATTATTTCTAATTAGTCTGTCAAAATTTGAACTGTCTACTTTCTCCATTACGAAGTACGAGAAAGTATTGTGATCGTGATTTTTTTTTTCAAATTTTTTTTTTTGCGGGAATATCCGTTTTGGGGTCTCTAGATAACATTTCAACAATTTCTGGAAAAAAAAAATTGTGCCTGTGTGTGTGTCTGGCTGTGTGTGTGTGCGCTGTATCTCAAAAACTAATAGAGCAATTTATTAATACGAAACTTTGAACTTTTGTTTTTCATTTTTTTGCCGACTTGAGTGTCTAAGGGTGATTATTTTATAAATCACCCGAGAAATATTGGTCGATTTTCATCATTTCTGTACGCTAAATTTCCTGCCATTTGAAGAAACTGTTCAATTATTTATTTAGTTGAAATTTTCAGAAACATTTTTCGAGCGACAACAAAAATTACATAAAATGTCCATTAACACAAATGTATTTAATGTGTAAAGTGTGTAATTCACCTCAGTGTGACTTTAAAATATATTCAGACGCATTAACTAACGAATTGTTTACCCTTTTAATTGCGTGGCTACTGAGTCAAATGTTATTATTAGAGAACAATGGGTGTAGATAAGAAATGGTTCGCAGTAATTCAGTAGAACATGTTTCAAAATATAAGGTAGATTTCAAAACAAATGAATAATGTCAAGAAATACCGTTATTATATGGTACTTCATTTTTAGGGATAAATAAAGTGATTAGCGAATTACTTTACCAGCCTAGTCATTAACAAAGCATATTAACTGCCTAATCCGTAAAAGTGACACTTTTATACATCAATCCGCGAAAAACAATACAGCAAATTACTTTACCAGCCTAGTCACCAATAAAGCATTTTAACTGCCTAATCTGTAAAAGTGATACTTTTATACATCAATCCGCGAAAAAGCAATATGAAATTAAAGTGTTTTATTCTGTAACTTTTTGTAATGATTTAATTAAACGTAACAGATCCTGGAATTAAATTGACGATAAGTGTTAAGTAATAACCAATATTTACACGAACACTTCTAAGAAGATTAGATCGAATATTTGGGGCTTTTAGCACGGAGATATCAATTGATAAATTTGAAGTATAGATTTTTCCCTGCGATTACGCGATTGGGTAATTAATTGAATGTTGCTCATTTTTGATGAATTGTTGTAATTGTGCAAGATAATAAACTGTCTACTTATAGATAACAGAAATTTGATCTAAAGTACGGACTAAAGTTTTTTGTAGACTTAATGAGATATGGAATTATTAATGGTTGAAGGTAAAATATTTAAGGACCATTAAAAAAAACTGTTGCTGTTCTGTTTTCACTTAGGATATAGCAATTGTTTTTACAAAAAATGATAAATGCAATGTTTCTTCATAAATCTTAAGCTTTCCAACTAAATCCCTCGATCAATGAATTTTTTACAATTTTTCAAATCGTTGAGTGCATTTTAAATTTTTCCAATTCAAGTTTAGTTTGTTGCTATTCTGTTCCTACTTAGGATATAGCAATTGTTTTAACGGGAAATGATAAATGCAATGGTTCTTCATAGATCTTGAGCTTTTCAACTAAATCCCTTGATGAATTAATTTTTTACAATTTTTCAAATCGTTGAGTGCATTTTTCGTTTTCCAGTTCAAGTTTAGCGTGTTGCTATTCTATTCCTACTTGGGATATAGCAATTATTTTAACAGGAAATGATAAATACAATGTTCCTTCATAGATCTTAAGCTTTTCAACTAAATCCCTTGATTTTTACCGAATTAAAAAAAAATGTAACTACAGGAAGAACCGACGGGATTTCAGGTGCGATTATTTCAGAATTTGAAGAAGAGATGTTTTAAAATTATTATGGCATTACTTAGTAGCATCCATTATGAGTATCTCCTGAAAGTTTTATGCTTGTGGCAATTGTTTTTCTATTTTTTACCGAATTAAGAAAAAAATGTAACTACAGGAAGAACAGACGGGATTTCAGGTGCGATTATTTCAGAATTTGAAGAAGAGATGTTTTAGAATTATTATGGCATTACTTAGTAGCATCCATTCTGAGTATCTCCTGAAAGTTTTATGCTTGTGGCAATTGTTTTTCTATTTTTTACCGAATTAAAAAAAATGTAACTACAGGAAGAACAGATGCGATTATTTCAGAATTTGAAGAAGAGATGTTTTAGAATTATTATGGCATTACTTAGTAGCATCCATTCTGAGTATCTCCTGAAAGTTTTATGCTTGTAGCAATTGTTTTTCTATTTTTTACCGAATTAAAAAAAAATGTAACTACAGGAAGAACAGATGCGATTATTTCAGAATTTGAAGAAGAGATGTTTTAGAATTATTATGGTATTACTTAGTAGCATCCATTTTGAGTATCTCCTAAAAGTTTTATGCTTGTAGCAATTGTTTTTCTATTTTTTACCGAATTTAAAAAAAAATGTAACTACAGGAAGAACAGATGCGATTATTTCAGAATTTGAAGAAGAGATGTTTTAGAATTAGTATGGCATTACTTAGTAGCATCCATTCTGAGTATCTCGTGAAAGTTTTATGCTTGTAGCAATTGTTTTTCTATTTTTTACCGAATTAAAAAAAATGTAACTACAGGAAGAACAGATGCGATTATTTCAGAATTTGAAGAAGAGATGTTTTAGAATTATTATGGCATTACTTAGTAGCATCCATTCTGAGTATCTCCTGAAAGTTTTATGCTTGTAGCAATTGTTTTTCTATTTTTTACCGAATTAAAAAAAAATGTAACTACAGGAAGAACAGATGCGATTATTTCAGAATTTGAAGAAGAGATGTTTTAGAATTATTATGGTATTACTTAGTAGCATCCATTTTGAGTATCTCCTAAAAGTTTTATGCTTGTAGCAATTGTTTTTCTATTTTTTACCGAATTTAAAAAAAAATGTAACTACAGGAAGAACAGATGCGATTATTTCAGAATTTGAAGAAGAGATGTTTTAGAATTAGTATGGCATTACTTAGTAGCATCCATTCTGAGTATCTCGTGAAAGTTTTATGCTTGTAGCAATTGTTTTTCTATTTTTTACCGAATTAAAAAAAATGTAACTACAGGAAGAACAGATGCGATTATTTCAGAATTTGAAGAAGAGATGTTTTAGAATTATTATGGCATTACTTAGTAGCATCCATTCTGAGTATCTCCTGAAAGTTTTATGCTTGTGGCAATTGTTTTTCTATTTTTTACCGAATTAAAAAAAAATGTCACTACAGGAAGAACAGATGCGATTATTTCAGAATTTGAAGAAGAGATGTTTTAGAATTATTATGGCATTACTTAGCAGCATCTATTCTGAGTATCTCCTGAAAGTTTTATGCTCGTAGCAATTGTTTTTCTATTTTTTTCCGAATTAAAAAAAAATGTAACTACAGGAAGAACAGATGCGATTATTTCAGAATTTGAAGAAGAGATGTTTTAGAATTATTATGGCATTACTTAGTAGCATCCATTCTGAGTATCTCCTGAAAGTTTTATGCTTGTGGCAATTGTTTTTCTATTTTTTACCGAATTTAAAAAAATGTAACTACAGTTACGCTACTGATAACCACCATGTTCATGTCTCGATCTGTCAGTTTGATTTTAATTTGATAATTCAAGTCATAGAAAACTAGATTAGTTCAGTTGAATTAAAAAATAATAATCTCAGGCATGACTTTTATGTTTCTCTCTCTCTCTCAGACATGGCCATCTCGGCAACAAAATTCAGTGGCTCGCACCTTACAAATTGCAATATACCCTTTCGATATTTAACCAAATTTGAATCTACCGGTACTTGCCTATTTCTGAGTAAGTTGCCTAGCAACCTTGTACCGGCTCCGAGCTTGTAATTTCCCACTTACCGGACTAAAATTTGTCTTGAGAAAGCGACACAGTATGAAGAATTAAAGTATGAATAAATTAAATTAAACATTTCTATTGTGGTGATAAGTTTTCATATCTACACATCAAGTAGGCATGCAAATCTTTTCCATTAAACAAAATTTATTGATTGTGTTTATAAATCAGAAAATATCGACGGAGCGGATTAGTTTCGTACTCAAGTTGTGAATTAAGGGAATTGAAATGCAAAAGTTTTGTACGTGCATAAAATGTTGACCCTTCAGAGACATTCGGGAAGCCATTTCCAGGCAGAAAACGGGATATGAAGGTATTTAGACGTCTTGATTTAAATAGGCAACCATGGAAGCACTCGTAATTTTATTTTTTAGGACAACCATGAAGTTATCATTATTGATTTTTTTGATAAGGGCGAAACGACTACTGGAGAAAATTATTCTACATGTAATATTAATTACAACACCCCCTCATCAGATCCAGCTCCATCGGATCATCATTTCTTACCTCAACTAAAAATGAGTTTAAAAGGAGTAATTTTCTTCTAACGAAGGCATAAAGGTACAACTTTTTTTAAATTTACCGCCGTGTATTAACATATCCATTTTGATATTAAAATCTAGTAGGCCGAGAATACATGAAATGAACGGCGGCGAAGGGATTAGGATTGATCCGGAGCAACTTACGAAATAACGAAGGGGGTAGAGAAGGCGTGAATAAGTGATGATGCATGAAATTTCTACGTATGCACCGAAGCCCCAGTGAGTACTAATCTGTTTAAAAATATTTAATCTGCACGCGGGTTGCGCAACGAACTTAATTTATATGGTTAATTATGGGAAAAAAGAGTGCGGAAATACGTTTCGGGGGCGAAGTTTATTGTATCACTGTGTTGGGGCGTCGTTACGCCGCACCCGCAGAGCAGTCACCGCGTCTTTACGCCGTCCTTGCGCATCCGCTTGTTTCAACCGCGTGTAAAGGCGGCCGACTTTCCCGCTTGACGCATTGCAGGTACGTACGGACCAATCGCGTCGCGCCCGCGTACCAACAGACGTTGTAAACAAGCCGCGCCCGACTGTCGCAGCCGACGTTTAGCCCGCACCGAAAAATAGCACCCGGCGATTTTCGAATTTAACATTCCGTTTTGCGCCCCGGGGGCGTTCCGGCCGCGTTTTCGCGGGCCGCCGCGTAAGGTTTCGGCAGTGCGGATGGGAAAAAATAGGGCCGTTTCGGTTTGCCGTGCCTGTGCACCGGTTTTAGTTAGCGTATGAATAATACTCGTTTATGTCGTAGCCGCAGAGCGTCTCGCGGCGCGGCGCACACCAGCAATCCCGTCGTCCTCCCCTCCCCCGTCAACCTCCGACCCATAACATAACAAAACCCAACACAGTTGGCTTGAAGTCTCGAACGCGTTACGTCGCGTTGGCATCTTTTTGTTATTTGGTGACTTGTATAAGTGCACGTCGAAATCCTAATTAATCCAAATGGTGAGTCCACGTATACGATCATCCGCTACACCGAACGATTCCCCGTGTGCATCCGCACAACCTCCCGTCCATATTTCCGTCGCCGACATCATATTTCGACGCGGAATCATTCTGCGACACATACACCTCCTCTCGACGACCGGTTCCCAATTCGCCGCTAACCGAAACGCAATTTCGATATTCCACACCTCGCCCCCCGAGAAACCACCACCACCACCACCCCAATTTTTCCATATTGATCTGTTGCTTTCGAGGGGTCCGCCGCCCGTCAATACGGCAAATTACCTAATTAGATTTCCTCCCTCCTCGAGGCGGAAACCGAAAAAAAAAAAAAACGCAAAACCGTCCCGGATCCGGCTTATTTTTAAACTCCGACACACACGCACACACGCGAAAGCCCACCTCGAAACTTGTTGATCGCCGCACTAAAACACCCCCTTTTTACACCCCCAGGCGGATCAACTCACCGAAGAACAAATTGCCGAATTCAAAGAGGCGTTCTCGCTCTTCGACAAGGACGGTGATGGCACGATCACGACCAAAGAATTAGGCACCGTTATGAGATCACTAGGCCAGAATCCCACGGAAGCCGAGCTTCAGGATATGATTAATGAAGTGGACGCTGACGGTAAATATCTTACGATTACTTTACACACACCCGGTTCTCTCTTTATTTTTTTATTCCTGTGCGTCAAGTATTTTAGGTTAGAATTGCATTAGGTGCACATTACACGCGGGTAATTTTTGGTAAATTGAGTTGTAACATCAAAAATTAGTTCATTTTTAATGGGCTGAATAAGGTGTAACGTCAAAGATTGGTTCATTTTTAATAAAATGAATGAAGTGTAATGTCAAAAATTGGTTCATTTTTAATCAATTGGAATAAGGTGTAACGGCAAAAATTGGTTAATTTTTAATCAAATGAATAAGGTGTAACGTTAAAAATTGGTTCATTTTTAATAAATTGAGTAAGGAGTAATGTTAAAAATTGGTTGATTTTTAATCAACTGAAAAAGATGTAATGTCAAAAATTGGTTCATTTTTAATCGATTTAATAGGGAGGGACATTAAAAATCCGTTGATTTTTAATCAATTTAATAGGGAGGGACGTTAAAAATCCCTTGATTTTTAATCAAATCAATACGGTGTAACATTAAAAATTGGTTCATTTTTAATAAATTGAATAAGGAGTAACATTAAAAATTGGTCAATTTTTAATCAACTGAATAAGGTGTAACGTTAAAAATTGGTTCATTTTTAATAAATTGAATAAGGAGTAATGTTAAAAATTGGTTCATTTTTAATCATCTGAAAAAAAATGTAATGTCAAAAATTGGTTCATTTTTAATCAATTTAATAGGGAGGGACGTTAAAAATCGGTTAATTTTTAATGAAATGAATACGGTGTAACGTTAAAAATTGGTTCATTTTTAATAAATTGAATAAGGAGTAACATTAAAAATTGGTCAATTTTTAATCAACTGAATAAGGTGTAACGTTAAAAATTGGTTCATTTTTAATAAATTGAATAAGGAGTAATGTTAAAAATTGGTTAATTTTTAATCAACTGAAAAAGATGTAATGTCAAAAATTGGTTCATTTTTAATCAATTTAATAGGGAGGGACGTTAAAAATCGGTTAATTTTTAATCAAATGAATACGGTGTAACGTTAAAAATCGGTTCATTTTTAATCAATTGAATAAGGAGTAACATTAAAAATTGGTCAATTTTTAATCAACTGAATAAGATGTAACGTTAAAAATCGTTTCATTTTAAATAAATTGAATAAGGGGTAACATCAAAAATTGATTTATTTTTAATCAATTTTATAAGGTGTAACGTCAAAAATTGGTTCAATTTTTAATAAATTGAATAAGGTGTAACGTTAAAAATGGGTTAATTTCAAATCGAATGAATAAAGTGTAACGCTAAAAACTGGTTTATTTCTAATAAATTGAATAATGTATAACATCAAAAATTGATTAATTTTTAATAAATTGTATAAGTTGTAATGTCAAAAATTGGTTCGTTACAAATAACCAGAATTTTATATTTCTTAACACGTTGACTGCCAGCTACGAGAATACTCGTAGTACTTTAATGTAGTTCGCAAGGTCGTGGCGGTTAACGATAGTTATTTGAAATGAATATTAATTCTACCAAATTTTGATTCTAAATTCGTAAAATTCCCTTGTTAAGAATTTTAAATATTCAAGAGTTTTTAAGAGGTAAAATAATATCTATTTAATACAACTACCAATATGTACTTTTTTCTTTCTCACAAATTCACTTGCAAAATTATGAATTACATGCTGAATATATAATGTAACCCTGCGAAAATGTGCGATTTCCATAACCCTGTGAGGATGGGCGCCGCCCATCTTGGGGAAATTGCAACAGTGCATCGCTTGTTCTACAAAAATTAATCTGTCGGCAATTTTGAAACGTGATTTACTGTGACAATAATCTGAACGTGGATATTGTTAAATAAATATTATCGAAATACATGAGGCAAAGGTTAATCCCGGAATTTTGATGATTAATTTTCAGAGTGACCTGGTATACTTTCCTTTGTTCAAAGCGGTGTAAACTATGGATTAAAACCCTTTCTTTGATAATATCCCACAAATCGAAGATTTATCACAATGTATTGAAGTACTTAACCCTTTCAGGACGGGTCACATCAATAAGCGTTTTAATAACTTCTGCGATAGCCGAGTAGCATCAATAAGCGCTCTGATGAATTTACTTGTTTTTATATCCGAATAACGCTCATCATTGACGCTGCAGATATGTTTTTAGTTTCGGAGCAAAATCCAACACTAGAAATCGTTGGACATTTTTTACGTCCGTCGGGTGTGATATTGCCAGATATACCCGTACCGAAAGGGTTAAAAGTTTACATGCGTCAGTGTACTGAGGTTGAACTAAAACAAATTTTTCAATTTATTGTAACTAGTTTCATCCTATTCGGACATTATCCAACAATACTCTGGTTATTGTAATGTCCGAATAGGACGAAACTAGTCACAACAAAATGAAAAATTCGTGATCCCAGTAGTGTTTAATTCAACCTCCTTTTAGTAATTCAATATATGCATCGCAAAGTTAACAATCGGATCATGTAATTCGATATAAAATTTAAAACAATATTCAGAACCCAAAATTCAACTTGAAACACAAAACCTAAGGTGCAAAGTTCCAAGTTCAAAATATTCAAATCTAGGATTCTAAACCTAAAACAAAAAATTAAGATTTAGTCGATTTTTACAATTTTGGACATTCACTGTTTATGAAATCAACGCCTCAATTGTTATTTAGAAATGATTACTTGATACGCGATGTTAGAGAACACTGATGTGATTTAAAGCAGCCCGAATGAGTTAAAATTATGGATTTTGCATTGATTCGCAAGAAAATGTCGCTTTTAAGAACTTTCCTCTTCTTTCCAAAAGCGAAAATCGAGGGTTCACGTAACTCGTCCTGAAAGGGTTGAAATAATACATTTTTACTTTCTCCGTTACGAAGTACGAAGAAAGTATTGTGATCGTGATTTTTTTTTCAAAATTTTTTTTTACGGAAATATCCGTTTTGGGGTCCCTAGATGCCATTTCAACAATTTCTGAAAAAAAAATTTGTGTGTGTGTGTGTCTGTGCGCGCTGTATCTCAAAAACTAATAGAGCAATTGATATGAAACTTTGAACATCCGTCTTATTTGATAATCCGAAGAACTGAAAAGCTTTTGGTAAAATTTCGCACACCGGAAGTGGGCGTTTACCTCAACTGTTTTTTGTTTTTTGCCAATATTTTCCTAAATATGAAAAACATCATAAAAACATTTAAACAAACTTTGAAGACAACAAAGAAATGAATAACTTTTCCTTAAAAACATTTTTCATAAAATCATTTTTATTCGAGAAAAAAATGTATTATAATTTTTTAAATTTTTGGTTTATAATTATAAAACGATGATAGTTACAGCAAATTTATGTTAATAATAATTGTAGAGAATGCTAATATGAACAACTTATAAAGAATAGGTTTTTTTCAAAATCCCTTTAGTTTTTGAGTAAACTGAGTTTTTGAATTTGAAGTATAATTTTTCCATCTTTCATAATTTTGACGTTTTAAACGTCAGTTTCATCCGAGTTTACACAACGATCGATGTACATTTAAAATATGATTTAAATAGAAAATAAAAGCGTAAATATAAATGACTATGATACCATCAAGTCGGAGAAAGTAACATGATGGCCACATCACCATTTTTTATTAAGCAATTAAGCTCCGTCGATATTTTCTGATTTTTTCTGGGATTGACATTCCCTGTCCTAAAAATAATGAATTTTTCATTGGTTTACAATTTTTTTTTGGTCTTTTTTTTTACAAAAATTGAGGGTTACGTTACTGTCCTGAAAGAGTTAAAATTATGGATTTTGCGTTGATTCACAAGAAAATGTCGCTTTTACGGACTTTTCTTCTTCCAAAATCTAGGCCTTCAACAGGCTGAAAGGGTTAAATTGATTCGCAAGTCATTTTTGAGGTTTTTGTTTCCTTAAAAATTGAGGCTTATGCTACTGTCCTGAAAGAGTTAACATTATTGATTTTGCATTGATTCACAAGAAAATGCAGTTTTTTAACACGTTCGCTGCCACCGACACGCTAGTGTGTCCGACTTTATACTTGCGTAAATGCAATCCCAATTGCGGTGGCAGCGAACGTGTTGAGGACTTCTGGGGTTTACGTTACCCGTCCTGAAAATAATAAATTTTTCATTGATTTACAATTTTTTTTCAAGTAATTTTCAGTTTTGTTTTTTCTCCAAAATTAAGGTTTATGTTACTATCCTGAAAGAGTTAAAATTGTGGATTCACAACAAATGTCACTTTTAACCTCTTAGGCACGGCTGAATTTTGCCGCAAAGCTGTTTCTCTGTACAACAGAGTTCAATTTGAAAATCCCATCCGCAAAAGCCACTGTAGCGGCGTATCGTACAGAAAGATGACATCCGCGAAAGCCACTATAGCGGCACATGGTGCCTTAGAGGTTAACCTCTTCACGCCCAGCAACAAGCAAAATAAAAATTGCTCCTTTAGCGCCATCTATGGAATATTTTTTTCATATTTTTTTGCATAAATGGGCAAGTTTGTGACAGTGAAATAATATTTCGTAGGAAAAGGTAACGACAAGAAAAAAGTAATTTTTCAGGATTATCCTATAGCCCAATCAAAGCTACATGGGCGCGAATTGGTTAAGGACTTTTCTTTTTCCAAAATCGGGGATTAATTTGATTCAGGAAAGCTGTGAATAAGTCACTTAGTGTATTGAACACGTTCTTTGAGAAGTTACGATTGAAGGGAGGTTTTTTACAGACATTTTTATTATCAAGGCATGAATTCATTTCTAACAAAAATAGAACTGGTTTTTATAAAAAAAAACTGGGTTTTCGTAATTGAAATATAGGTCAGGTCATACTTTGACCTAGTTGTTGATTTGCCTTAAATCCAAAATTCATTCAATAACTTTTCAGTTGTTTTATGGTGTGATTATTCGTTCGCTCATGCGCGGGGAAGGGGGTATAAGTCGGAATTTGTGCAAATTTAGTTATCTACTGTAATACAGTAGAGCAATGATTCCCAAAGTGGGCGCCACCGCCCCCTGGTGGGCGCTGCAGCGATTCAGGGGGGCGCTGACGACCAGAGATGGATTTGGGGTGGCAATGAATAACTGTAAGGCGGTGGTGATGGTATAGAAGAAAGAAGAGAAGATTTAGTGGAACGTGGGTTCAGTGCGGTAATCAATTTATTAACAAAAAAAAAAGAAACTAATTGCAAATAGTCAATTTTGGTGATTTAAGGTTACTGCTGACGAAAATAGAGCCGAGGATTTCGTCTAACTCAAGCTTTATGTCATCTATAATGTCTATTTCACTTTTATAATAGCAATCTTTCACACGTCGGGATATTTTGAGGTTATAATCCTCTCTGTAAGCTCCCACTTGACACTCAAAGAGATCTGTAAGTTTATCTGTTCAGTAAACTAGATTTACTGAAAGGTTAGTGTTACAGGAAGATGAATATACGTTTATCTCATCGGTAACGCTACTGAACACTTTACTGAAACGTGAATATACCTGCCCTTAAGCCCTTTATTTTGTCAATATCTCACAAATGGAAGATTTATCACAAAGTGTAATAATGTTAATCGGTGTTAAAGTAATTAAATGTACCAAGGAGGATGTCTGGTTTTTTTGGGTGGAAATTGACCAATTTACATATTTTTTTTATAGGCATCTATTTTATTTAGAGATTTTGTGCATTTAAAAAGATTTTTTATAAAATTATTCATTATTCATTTCAACTCCACTAGAGGGCGCCGAAGTCTCCTGAAAATCCCTGTATTGTGCGGTGGACAGGATATCTTGCTGAGGTTTACATTACGCATTCCAAACGAAATAAAATGATGGATATTCCATGTCACTTTTAACCACTTCGCGCCCATGCTACTTTGATTGGGTTGTAGCATAATCCCAGGTTTATTGAAAAACTTTTTTGTTGTTACATTTTTTTACGAAATGTTATTCCACTTATGCCCACTTGCACCGCAGAACTTAATCATGATTAAATTTTAATCATGATTAACTTTAATCAGAGTATTTCTATTGCACCGTCGGCTGATTAAGCATCTATCGACCACGGAGTATTATTATAGAGAGCACACGTTTTTCTAGGGATTTTCAGTTCTTTTTAGGTTATTTTACGTCGTTCTATTCAGAACAGAGGAAACAAATGCGCGGTAAATATGAATAATAAATGCTGACTAATATACTATTATTATTATTTCTTATTATTGGACGAGGTAAACAAACCAAAATTAATAAAATCATTAACCTCCAAGCCATCGATTTCATCAATCTGCTCAACTATTCCCAAATCCATCGTTTTTAATAACAAAGACAAAACAAAGGTTATTAATTTCAAAATCATCTGCCAAATGTAACTAACTTCACGACTATATTCGTCGTGAAGTTATTCGTTTTTGAGTTAATCGGCCAAAATCGGCTGATTAAATATTTGACTTTTCTTGGGGACTTTAATCATGATTAAGTTGCGGTGCATGCCAATTCTCCACTAACCATTGATTAACTTTTTAATCATGATTAAGCAGCTGCGGTGCAAGTGGGCATTACACATTTATGCAAAAAATATGAAAAAATATTCCATAGATGGCGCTAAAGGGGTACTTTTTTTTGTAAAATATTTTTGCTTCTCTTCGCATGTCGCCACATGTGGCAACCCGGGCGTGAAGAGGTTAACCAGTTAGCTGTGTGACGAGTATACCCGTAATGAAGAATTGGAAATATTCTGTGCTGTGTCGAGTAGGTACTTGTCATATTGCTATTTATTCATGATGAGTATACTCGTCAGAAACAGCTAACAGAAGAAATGGGAACGTCTTGTGTTTATGTCGAGCCGATACTCATTTTTAACACAAAATATTGCCATTTTTCATGACGAGTATACCAGTGACGGTTCGCGGGGTTTTTTCTGGTACGGCCGAGGAACAAGAGGTGCGGTCTCTGCAACTGACCCTACCTATCTGTATTACCACCTCTTGTTCCTCGGCCGCACCAGAAAAAAACCCGCGAACCATCACTGAAGTATACTCGTCAAACACAGCTAATAGGTTAAGGACTTTTCTTCCAAAATTGAGGCTTACGTTGTGATCCCAAAAGAACTAAAACAATCGACTTGGGCAAAATGTGTCACTTTTTAAGGATTTCCTTTTTTTTTTCTTCCAAAATTGAGGCTTACATTACGCATCCCAAACGAGTTAAAATAATGGATGTTCCATTAACCCATAAAAATAGGTCACTGTTAAGGACTTTTTAAAAATCTAGGCTTACGCTGCCATCTCGAAAGAACTAAACTAATTGACTTGGGCAAAATGTGTCACTTTTTAAGGATTTCCTTTTTTTCTTCTTCCAAAATTGAGGCTTACATTACGCATTCCAAACGAGTTAAAATAATGGATGTTCCTTTAACCCAGAAAAAAAGGGTCACTGTTAAGGACTTTTTAAAAATCCAGGCTTACGCTGCCTTCTCGAAAGAACTAAACTAATTGACTTGGGCAAAATGTGTCACTTTTTAAGGATTTCCTTTTTTTTTTCTTCCAAAATTGAGGCTTACATTACGCATCCCAAACGAGTTAAAATAATGGATGTTCCATTAACCCAGAAAAAAAAGGTCACTGTTAAGGACTTTTTAAAAATCTAGGCTTACGCTGCCTTCTCGAAAGAACTAAACTAATTGACTTGGGCAAAATGTGTCACTTTTTAAGGATTTCCTTTTTTTCTTCTTCCAAAATTGAGGCTTACATTACGCATCCCAAACGAGTTAAAATAATGGGTGTTCCATTAACCCAGAAAAAAAAGGTCACTGTTAAGGACTTTTTAAAAATCTAGGCTTACGCTGCCATCTCGAAAGAACTAAACTAATTGACTTGGGCAAAATGTGTCACTTTTTAAGGATTTCCTTTTTTTCTTCTTCCAAAATTGAGGCTTACATTACGCATCCCAAACGAGTTAAAATAATGGGTGTTCCATTAACCCAGAAAAAAAAGGTCACTGTTAAGGACTTTTTAAAAATCTAGGCTTACGCTGCCATCTCGAAAGAACTAAACTAATTGACTTGGGCAAAATGTGTCACTTTTTAAGGATTTCCTTTTTTTTTTCTTCCAAAATTGAGTCTTACATTACGCATCCCAAACGAGTTAAAATAATGGGTGTTCCATTAACCCAGAAAAAAAAGGTCACTGTTAAGGACTTTTTAAAAATCTAGGCTTACGCTGCCATCTCGAAAGAACTAAACTAATTGACTTGGGCAAAATGTATCACTTTTTAAGGATTTCCTTTTTTCTTCTTCCAAAATTGAGGCTTACATTACGCATCCCAAACGAGTTAAAATAATGGATGTTCCATTAACCCAGAAAAAAAAGGTCAGTGTTAAGGACTTTTTAAAAATCTAGGCTTACATTGCCACCTCGAAAGAACTAAACTAATTGATTTGCAAAAATGTCACTGTAACTTTTATGGACTTTTCTTTCTTTACATTACCCGTCCCGAGAAGGGTTAAAATAATGGATATTCTATTGTTTAAAAAAAAATCACATCTAACACATTGCGTGCCACGTCGCTCATATGTGAGAGACACCAACATTTCGCAGAGGGCCACGCCGTTAATTTTTGAGACACACACATCTCGCTCTGTGTGGCCATGTATATCAAATAGGGAACCCGCTACCGTTTCTAATGGGGAATCATGAGCGTGGCCCTTGGGGAAAGTAATATGTGTTTTGGTTTGAACAAAATTGGAAAGACGGATTCAACACAACATAAAGTTTACAGAATATTTATTTTACGAAATATTAACACAAAACTCATTCACAACGAAGTAAAAATCAAAGTTACATTTTTTTAACTACAAAGGATGAAAGAATGTGGGACTGTTTTCCTGATTACAGAGTGGCACGCAAAGTGTTAAGGACTTTTTTTTTTTACGAAACAGGCTTACATCACCCATCCGAAAAAGGTTTAAAATAAAGAATATTCCTTTGATTTGTAAAAGAACTTTTGCTTTTAAGGAATGCTCTTTTTCTTTTCTTCTAAAATTGGTGCCTAAGTTACCTGTCCCAAAAGAGTTAAATAACGAATTTTCCAGTGATTCACAAAAAGTTACTTTTTTAAGGACCTTTATTTTTTCCCAAAATTGAGGCTTGCATTATCTGTCCCGAAAAGGGTTAATGGATTTTTTTATGCAACACGTTCGCTGCCACCGCAATTGGGATTGCATTTAAGCAAGTGTAAAGTTGGACACGCTAGTGGGACGTGTTCACAAAAAAATGTGAAAAAGTCATTTTTAGGGAAGTGCATTGAACATGTTCTCTGACAAGTTGTGCTCGAAGGCAACAAGAATCCATTAATTTCTAACAAAATCAAAAAAAGTCGGAGAAATCGGTCCAATAGTTTTCTCGAAAAGTGTACCTAAAAATCACGTTTTTTAACCCACGCCAATGGTCTGTGAGACCGGGTGTGTGAAAAAATTCGAATAACTTTTTTTGTTTTTTTTTGCAATTTCGAGTAGCTGCCGCATTGCGGAGCTCAAATTGATTAAATATCTTTGTTTTATTGTCAAAGAGCATAAATAAAATAAAAATAGAACTATTATTTTTTTTTAAATTTATTTAGTTAACGGATTCACCTTTTACAAACATAGTTCTTAAATTAAATATTTAAAGAAACACAAAATAAATATTGCTAAATTGACAAATATTATTAGCAACAGAGAGAGGGCTCGAGAATTATTGTTATTATAATTGTATTTTTGGTTGATGGAATATTTATTGTTAGATATGCCAATAAAGTTTTTTTTTTTTAAACACTTCAGTTCAAAAACCCCGGTGCGTGCGACCAGCCTCACCGTTGATCAAAGTCAAATTTGCGTCACCGCTGGCAGGTTAAGAGGACCACTACTAGAAAATTAGGAAAAATCTTTTTTTTTTTAATTAATTTTTTGAAACGACTTATTTATGAACAAAGTGATACTATTCGCACCGTAAGGGGTCGAGAATCTTCCCCAAAGTGAGCTATGGCCGGGCGGAACAGCCGCGACCCACCTTAACTTTTCGCTCTCCTGAAAAGTGCTTTCATTTATGTTTCTTTTTCTCGGGTCCTATGAGAGATATCAAGTTATTTTTTTTATTTTGTTCGTGGCGACCTTAAACCTCTTCAAAAAAACATAAGTTTGGTCTGTAACTTTGTTATGAGACACCCTGTATAAATTTAAATATTTTCAGGGCGTGCGGCTCGCTATTATACACAACTTTTGTATAAAACATTTTTCGAAATTTTGAAAAATAAGCACGTGATTGACCGTTCCGAGAGCTCTGAAACACCCTGTATAAAGGCTCGCTCAGTGAGGCAATATGAATTTTTCAAGGTTGGCACCATTGAAATTCAGAGCTAAATTTTCGGCTTATGTTATGTGTGGAAACTAATTTCAAATTGAAATGTCAATTATTAGTGTTACCAACCACCATACAATTCTCTAAATATGTATGGGCGATTTTTAAACTTAGAAAGGGAATAAAAGGGGCAAAATAGAAAAAATACTGTAAAAAACTCGTTCATAAGGCAATTTTTTGCACTTGTTCATTAGAAAACTTGGACGCGTGCAAAAAAATCGCGCTTATTGAGAACTCGTTTTTTAATACAGGGTGTTCTACAAGCTCTATGACAGACTTTGCCAAACTTTTAAACAAAAACGAATCGGACCCCTGTTCATTAACAAAAAAATTTTTAGAATTATGAGAGCTATCATCTGGCAAAGTCTATCATAGAGCTTGTAGAACACCTTGTATACTATTATGTAAATGTAATTAACAAATGGCTATTTATGACCCATCCCTGTACAATCCGATATTTATGTAAATATACTTAGCACAGAAACCTCGAAGCACTAATCCAATCTAATGTAGCGGCAATATCGTGTTTCATTCAATTATAGCGTGGGCCAAAAGTTTCATGGGTCTCGAATTTCACCCCCCCTCGAGTGTAAAACATGTGATCAATAACGTGCACCATGCGGAAGGATGGTTCAAAAGAATGAAATTGGATGATGAGAAAGCCGAGCAAAAGGGGGAAGAATAACGGCATAATTTCAGACAGTGTATTCACACAGATTTGGCCTGTAATTCGATCACCAGACTTATATTTATAATGTTGCTAGTTGAATTACCGCAGTTATTATAAGGTGTGAGCCACAGAATTTTGTTTCTGAGTTGGCCATGACTGAGAGAGAGAAACATAGCAGTGGTGTCTGAGGTTAATTCATTTTTTAAAATCTAATTCTAGTCTCACGACGTAATAATACACAACGTACCTCATTTATCTCATAGCCAACTCTAATACAAAATTTTGTGGCTCACTCGATATAATAAATAAATTACAATTACTTTGTATAAATTTAGAAAAATTAGTAGTCTCAGAAATATAAATATAAAAAAAATACAAATAGGCTAGGCTATTTTTATATTTGTTTCTCCATCAGTAACTGCACTGATGACACCTGAACGGTAGAAACCGGTCTGTAGGTGTTCTGATGGGGAAACAATATTTAATGTTTGCATTATATCAGTATATCTATAAGTGGATTGGGTTTAGTACAACATTCAGGCAATAGATGCCGCCACTTTGATGTTTCTACCTTAGATTTATATTTGTTTCCGAAATGCAAACTGGTATGACTGGCAGCTAAAGAGCCTTACATTTGAGGACTTGCAGGGATGGAAGCAGATATGAGAAAAGGGGGGGAGTATTCTTCAGGCGATCAGATGCATGTACAGTTGGTTGCAAAAATCTATAGGATCTATTTTACGTAGGTTGAACTTTAGAATAAGTGTGAAGCAAATGTCAAAATACTTTTGATTAATTAAAATCTAATTGAAATGCCTGTGACTCGAAATTTGATTACTGGAGGAAATATCGACGAGCCACAGCAAATCATTTAAATGTGAATAAAAATATGTTTTCCGCCTACTTGTTCTCGACGTTCATTATCGTGTTTAAATTGCGGGATGAAAATCCCAAGTGATGTAGAGTTACAGAAATGTTCTGATAGATGGCGACATACTTGTCAATATACATATAAATCACCTGTGTTTTGCAATCGTTTGTAAATAAATCTACAATTATGGATGTTAGCAGCAACGATGATAATTTTTTTCCATGCACAGATTAGATGTTGCATTAATAGTTTTGCTTTGAGAATATATTTGGATTTCCCACACTTGTGGTCACCAAGGTCAAAATAATTAAATACTTGCAATAATTCCAATGACCTCAACTTTAATAGCTATTTAATATTGATACTATTTATAAACATTGATTAAATTTTCCAGTTGCAAAAAAATCAACAATTTAAAAATGCAATTAATCAATGGGAAAACTTTGTATTTGGTATTTGGTTTTTATTAAATTTACTTTGCATTCTAATGACATCATTTTAAACTCATTAAACAGAAATCAGTTCAAAAAATAATATAATAAATTAATAGGCATTGTTACAATTGTAGGATATGAACGATGTTTTCATAAAGCATTCCAATAACAGAATTAACCGTAATTCTTTTCCTGTCATGCAACGCGGATATCATGGAATTATGAGTCATACTGCGTCGCGGTCTGCTGCCCACCTTGCCTTAACACGCTTCACGTAATGGGAAACGAACAAAACAAAAAAATAGAACAATGGAACACTGTCATCCTGGGATATTAAAAAAAGAACCTCTTATTGATTTCGTCATACGCCCATTTTCTAGTTTATGTTTCTGTGAACTCGAATATAATTACGTGAACCTAAAAATAGGAAATAAGATGGGATGATGTATTTGAATTAGAGGCGGGCGATTTTTCGGGGATCGAGAAGTATTCGCTTGGGTCCATGGTTGTTGTGTATACATTATTCATTTATTCACCAATTTGTATATTGAGCTGGCCATATGGGCTACGACGTTCCTGAGGCCAAAAAAAAAAACCGAAACAAAATTTTGTGGCTCACACGCCCTAAAATCTGATGGGCCCATTCAATTCCCCGGGCAAAATTACTAAAGACTCCAGTATCAGAATTTAGATTTTGTACCCCTGCGCGATATAAATTCGCCGTTTCCAGACTTTTGAACCACCCTGTATACCATTTATTACTGTGTTTTAGAGATACACACACATACATGCACACAATTCACTAAAAGGAGGGCTTGTGTAGATTGAAAAGGCGGGAGACTATTTTCAACAATATTTTCAGAGCACGGATACATTTTTTTTTCGGGCAGGTGGGGACTCCGAGGGGTGAATAAATTAACTTTTTCCAGTTCGGAGAGAAAGAGCGAATTACTCCTCAGGTGGGCCCCTCCCCGATGTTGCTTTCCCTCCGAGTTATAAATAACCTGATGCAATTATGTGGATGTGAAAGGATGAAATGTAAATGTAGTCAGGGCGTAATTCAATTTTCCTTACATTCTGCCGCTTTTTTTTTGACGTCTGACGTGTAAATGAAACAAAAATTGCGAAAGAATTAACAGCGGCAGCATAATAAATTCATCATAATTTTAAACAAAATTTTGGTAACCTGTGTGGTTTAATTTAAGACAATTCTTCCGACTACTTGTGGATAGTCGATTGAAATTTCCCACAGTTAATAAATTCATCATAAAATTTACCTTTTTTTTAAAGAAAATTCTGGTGACTTGTGCGGTTTAATTTATGACAATTCTTCCGACTACTTGTGGATAGTCGATTGAAATTTCCCACAGTTAATAAATTCATCATAAAATTTACCTTTTTTTAAAGAAAATTCTGGTGACTTGTGCGGTTTAATTTATGACAATTCTTCCGACTACTTGTGGATAGTCGATTGAAATTTCCCACAGTTAATAAATTCATCATAAAATTTACCTTTTTTTAAAGAAAATTCTGGTGACTTGTGCGGTTTAATTTATGACAATTCTTCCGACTACTTGTGGATGGTCGATTGAAATTTCCCACAGTTAATAAATTCATCATAAAATTTACCTTTTTTTTAAAGAAAATTCTGGTGACTTGTGCGGTTTAATTTATGACAATTCTTCCGACTACTTGTGGATAGTCGATTGAAATTTCCCACAGTTAATAAATTCATCATAAAATTTACCTTTTTTTTAAAGAAAATTCTGGTGACTTGTGCGGTTTAATTTATGACAATTCTTCCGACTACTTGTGGATAGTCGATTGAAATTTCCCACAGTTAATAAATTCATCATAAAATTTACCTTTTTTTAAAGAAAATTCTGTTAACTTGTGCGGTTTAATTTAAGACAATTCTTCCGACTACTTGTGGATAGTCGATTGAAATTTCCCACAGTTAATAAATTCATCATAAAATTTACCTTTTTTTAAAGAAAATTCTGGTGACTTGTGCGGTTGAATTTATGACAATTCTTCCGACTACTTGTGGATGGTCGATTGAAATTTCCCACAGTTTCTTTCTCCGCAATCAAGAACTCGATCACTGCTCGCTGTTTGTAACGTGGATCACTAACAGACGCCATATTGAAAATTCACTGCAGCTCTGCCATCTGTTGGAATGATTTGAAACTTCGTTCACCGGGAGGAGAAACACTGAACTTGAAGTACCTAGAACTACAACTTTCAGTTTTTGCTCATTGTGGAGAAAAAAATACGGGGCATTATTTATTGAACGACCCTCGTATGTTGTTGTATAGCTAAATGAATCAATAAAGTTTATTATTATTATTATTAAATCATTGGCAGCAGCATAATAAATTCATCATAAAATTAACACAAAACAACAAAATTCTGGTAATCTGTGTGGTTTAATTTAAGACAATTCTTCCGACTACTTGTGGATAGTCGATTGAAATTTCCCACAGTTAATAAATTCATCATAAAATTTACCTTTTTTAAAAGAAAATTCTGGTGACTTGTGCGGTTTAATTTAAGACAATTCTTCCGACTACTTGTGGATAGTCGATTTAAATTTCCCACAGTTAATAAATTCATCATAAAATTTACCTTTTTTTAAAGAAAATTCTGGTAACTTGTGCGGTTTAATTTAAGACAATTCTTCCGACTACTTGTGGATAGTCGATTGAAATTTCCCACAGTTAATAAATTCATCATAAAATTTACCTTTTTTAAAAGAAAATTCTGGTAACTTGTCCGGTTTAATTTATGACAATTCTTCCGACTACTTGTGGATAGTCGATTGAAATTTCCCACAGTTAATAAATTCATCATAAAATTTACCTTTTTTAAAAGAAAATTCTGGTGACTTGTGCGGTTTAATTTAAGACAATTCTTCCGACTACTTGTGGATAGTCGATTTAAATTTCCCACAGTTAATAAATTCATCATAAAATTTACCTTTTTTTAAAGAAAATTCTGGTAACTTGTGCGGTTTAATTTAAGACAATTCTTCCTACTACTTGTCAATAGTCGATTGAAATTTCTCACAGTTAATAAATTCATCATAAAATTTACCTTTTTTAAAAGAAAATTCTGGTGACTTGTCCGGTTTAATTTATGACAATTCTTCCGACTACTTGTGGATAGTCGATTGAAATTTCCCACAATTAATAAATTCATCATAAAATTTACCTTTTTTTAAAGAAAATTCTGGTAACTTGTGCGGTTTAATTTAAGACAATTCTTCCGACTACTTGTGGATAGTCGATTGAAATTTCCCACAGTTAATAAATTCATCATAAAATTTACCTTTTTTAAAAGAAAATTCTGGTAACTTGTGCGGTTTAATTTAAGACAATTCTTCCTACTACTTGTCAATAGTCGATTGAAATTTCTCACAGTTAATAAATTCATCATAAAATTTACCTTTTTTAAAAGAAAATTCTGGTAACTTGTGCGGTTTAATTTAAGACAATTCTTCCGACTACTTGTGGATAGTCGATTGAAATTTCCCACAGTTAATAAATTCATCATAAAATTTACCTTTTTTAAAAGAAAATTCTGGTGACTTGTCCGGTTTAATTTATGACAATTCTTCCGACTACTTGTGGATAGTCGATTGAAATTTCCCACAATTAATAAATTCATCATAAAATTTACCTTTTTTTAAAGAAAATTCTGGTAACTTGTGCGGTTTAATTTAAGACAATTCTTCCGACTACTTGTGGATAGTCGATTGAAATTTCCCACAGTTAATAAATTCATCATAAAATTTACCTTTTTTAAAAGAAAATTCTGGTAACTTGTGCGGTTTAATTTAAGACAATTCTTCCGACTACTTGTGGATAGTCGATTGAAATTTCCCACAGTTAATAAATTCATCATAAAATTTACCTTTTTTAAAAGAAAATTCTGGTGACTTGTCCGGTTTAATTTATGACAATTCTTCCGACTACTTGTGGATAGTCGATTGAAATTTCCCACAATTAATAAATTCATCATAAAATTTACCTTTTTTTAAAGAAAATTCTGGTAACTTGTGCGGTTTAATTTAAGACAATTCTTCCGACTACTTGTGGATAGTCGATTGAAATTTCCCACAGTTAATAAATTCATCATAAAATTTACCTTTTTTAAAAGAAAATTCTGGTAACTTGTGCGGTTTAATTTAAGACAATTCTTCCGACTACTTGTGGATAGTCGATTGAAATTTCCCACAGTTAATAAATTCATCATAAAATTTACCTTTTTTAAAAGAAAATTCTGGTAACTTGTGCGGTTTAATTTAAGACAATTCTTCCGACTACTTGTGGATAGTCGATTGAAATTTCCCACAGTTAATAAATTCATCATAAAATTTACCTTTTTTAAAAGAAAATTCTGGTGACTTGTCCGGTTTAATTTATGACAATTCTTCCGACTACTTGTGGATAGTCGATTGAAATTTCCCACAATTAATAAATTCATCATAAAATTTACCTTTTTTTAAAGAAAATTCTGGTAACTTGTGCGGTTTAATTTAAGACAATTCTTCCGACTACTTGTGGATAGTCGATTGAAATTTCCCACAGTTAATAAATTCATCATAAAATTTACCTTTTTTAAAAGAAAATTCTGGTAACTTGTGCGGTTTAATTTAAGACAATTCTTCCGACTACTTGTGGATAGTCGATTGAAATTTCCCACAGTTAATAAATTCATCATAAAATTTACCTTTTTTAAAAGAAAATTCTGGTGACTTGTCCGGTTTAATTTATGACAATTCTTCCGACTACTTGTGGATAGTCGATTGAAATTTCCCACAATTAATAAATTCATCATAAAATTTACCTTTTTTTAAAGAAAATTCTGGTAACTTGTGCGGTTTAATTTAAGACAATTCTTCCTACTACTTGTCAATAGTCGATTGAAATTTCTCACAGTTAATAAATTCATCATAAAATTTACCTTTTTTAAAAGAAAATTCTGGTAACTTGTGCGGTTTAATTTAAGACAATTCTTCCGACTACTTGTGGATAGTCGATTGAAATTTCCCACAGTTAATAAATTCATCATAAAATTTACCTTTTTTAAAAGAAAATTCTGGTGACTTGTCCGGTTTAATTTATGACAATTCTTCCGACTACTTGTGGATAGTCGATTGAAATTTCCCACAATTAATAAATTCATCATAAAATTTACCTTTTTTTAAAGAAAATTCTGGTAACTTGTGCGGTTTAATTTAAGACAATTCTTCCGACTACTTGTGGATAGTCGATTGAAATTTCCCACAGTTAATAAATTCATCATAAAATTTACCTTTTTTAAAAGAAAATTCTGGTAACTTGTGCGGTTTAATTTAAGATAATTCTTCCGACTACTTGTGGATAGTCGATTGAAATTTCCCACAGTTAATAAATTCATCATAAAATTTACCTTTTTTAAAAGAAAATTCTGGTAACTTGTGCGGTTTAATTTAAGACAATTCTTCCGACTACTTGTGGATAGTCGATTGAAATTTCCCACAGTTAATAAATTCATCATAAAATTTACCTTTTTTTTAAAGAAAATTCTGGTGACTTGTGCGGTTTAATTTATGACAATTCTTCCGACTACTTGTGGATAGTCGATTGAAATTTCCCACAGTTAATAAATTCATCATAAAATTTACCTTTTTTTAAAGAAAATTCTGTTAACTTGTGCGGTTTAATTTAAGACAATTCTTCCGACTACTTGTGGATAGTCGATTGAAATTTCCCACAGTTAATAAATTCATCATAAAATTTACCTTTTTTTAAAGAAAATTCTGGTGACTTGTGCGGTTGAATTTATGACAATTCTTCCGACTACTTGTGGATGGTCGATTGAAATTTCCCACAGTTTCTTTCTCCGCAATCAAGAACTCGATCACTGCTCGCTGTTTGTAACGTGGATCACTAACAGACGCCATATTGAAAATTCACTGCAGCTCTGCCATCTGTTGGAATGATTTGAAACTTCGTTCACCGGGAGGAGAAACACTGAACTTGAAGTACCTAGAACTACAACTTTCAGTTTTTGCTCATTGTGGAGAAAAAAATACGGGGCATTATTTATTGAACGACCCTCGTATGTTGTTGTATAGCTAAATGAATCAATAAAGTTTATTATTATTATTATTAAATCATTGGCAGCAGCATAATAAATTCATCATAAAATTAACACAAAACAACAAAATTCTGGTAATCTGTGTGGTTTAATTTAAGACAATTCTTCCGACTACTTGTGGATAGTCGATTGAAATTTCCCACAGTTAATAAATTCATCATAAAATTTACCTTTTTTAAAAGAAAATTCTGGTGACTTGTGCGGTTTAATTTAAGACAATTCTTCCGACTACTTGTGGATAGTCGATTTAAATTTCCCACAGTTAATAAATTCATCATAAAATTTACCTTTTTTTAAAGAAAATTCTGGTAACTTGTGCGGTTTAATTTAAGACAATTCTTCCGACTACTTGTGGATAGTCGATTGAAATTTCCCACAGTTAATAAATTCATCATAAAATTTACCTTTTTTAAAAGAAAATTCTGGTAACTTGTCCGGTTTAATTTATGACAATTCTTCCGACTACTTGTGGATAGTCGATTGAAATTTCCCACAGTTAATAAATTCATCATAAAATTTACCTTTTTTTTAAAGAAAATTCTGGTGACTTGTGCGGTTTAATTTATGACAATTCTTCCGACTACTTGTGGATAGTCGATTGAAATTTCCCACAGTTAATAAATTCATCATAAAATTTACCTTTTTTAAAAGAAAATTCTGGTAACTTGTGCGGTTTAATTTAAGATAATTCTTCCGACTACTTGTGGATAGTCGATTGAAATTTCCCACAGTTAATAAATTCATCATAAAATTTACCTTTTTTAAAAGAAAATTCTGGTAACTTGTGCGGTTTAATTTAAGATAATTCTTCCGACTACTTGTGGATAGTCGATTGAAATTTCCCACAGTTAATAAATTCATCATAAAATTTACCTTTTTTTAAAGAAAATTCTGTTAACTTGTGCGGTTTAATTTAAGACAATTCTTCCGACTACTTGTGGATAGTCGATTGAAATTTCCCACAGTTAATAAATTCATCATAAAATTTACCTTTTTTAAAAGAAAATTCTGGTAACTTGTGCGGTTTAATTTAAGATAATTCTTCCGACTACTTGTGGATAGTCGATTGAAATTTCCCACAGTTAATAAATTCATCATAAAATTTACCTTTTTTAAAAGAAAATTCTGGTAACTTGTGCGGTTTAATTTAAGACAATTCTTCCGACTACTTGTGGATAGTCGATTGAAATTTCCCACAGTTAATAAATTCATCATAAAATTTACCTTTTTTTTAAAGAAAATTCTGGTGACTTGTGCGGTTTAATTTATGACAATTCTTCCGACTACTTGTGGATAGTCGATTGAAATTTCCCACAGTTAATAAATTCATCATAAAATTTACCTTTTTTTAAAGAAAATTCTGTTAACTTGTGCGGTTTAATTTAAGACAATTCTTCCGACTACTTGTGGATAGTCGATTGAAATTTCCCACAGTTAATAAATTCATCATAAAATTTACCTTTTTTTAAAGAAAATTCTGGTGACTTGTGCGGTTGAATTTATGACAATTCTTCCGACTACTTGTGGATGGTCGATTGAAATTTCCCACAGTTTCTTTCTCCGCAATCAAGAACTCGATCACTGCTCGCTGTTTGTAACGTGGATCACTAACAGACGCCATATTGAAAATTCACTGCAGCTCTGCCATCTGTTGGAATGATTTGAAACTTCGTTCACCGGGAGGAGAAACACTGAACTTGAAGTACCTAGAACTACAACTTTCAGTTTTTGCTCATTGTGGAGAAAAAAATACGGGGCATTATTTATTGAACGACCCTCGTATGTTGTTGTATAGCTAAATGAATCAATAAAGTTTATTATTATTATTATTAAATCATTGGCAGCAGCATAATAAATTCATCATAAAATTAACACAAAACAACAAAATTCTGGTAATCTGTGTGGTTTAATTTAAGACAATTCTTCCGACTACTTGTGGATAGTCGATTGAAATTTCCCACAGTTAATAAATTCATCATAAAATTTACCTTTTTTAAAAGAAAATTCTGGTGACTTGTGCGGTTTAATTTAAGACAATTCTTCCGACTACTTGTGGATAGTCGATTTAAATTTCCCACAGTTAATAAATTCATCATAAAATTTACCTTTTTTTAAAGAAAATTCTGGTAACTTGTGCGGTTTAATTTAAGACAATTCTTCCGACTACTTGTGGATAGTCGATTGAAATTTCCCACAGTTAATAAATTCATCATAAAATTTACCTTTTTTAAAAGAAAATTCTGGTAACTTGTCCGGTTTAATTTATGACAATTCTTCCGACTACTTGTGGATAGTCGATTGAAATTTCCCACAGTTAATAAATTCATCATAAAATTTACCTTTTTTTTAAAGAAAATTCTGGTGACTTGTGCGGTTTAATTTATGACAATTCTTCCGACTACTTGTGGATAGTCGATTGAAATTTCCCACAGTTAATAAATTCATCATAAAATTTACCTTTTTTAAAAGAAAATTCTGGTAACTTGTGCGGTTTAATTTAAGATAATTCTTCCGACTACTTGTGGATAGTCGATTGAAATTTCCCACAGTTAATAAATTCATCATAAAATTTACCTTTTTTAAAAGAAAATTCTGGTAACTTGTGCGGTTTAATTTAAGATAATTCTTCCGACTACTTGTGGATAGTCGATTGAAATTTCCCACAGTTAATAAATTCATCATAAAATTTACCTTTTTTTAAAGAAAATTCTGTTAACTTGTGCGGTTTAATTTAAGACAATTCTTCCGACTACTTGTGGATAGTCGATTGAAATTTCCCACAGTTAATAAATTCATCATAAAATTTACCTTTTTTAAAAGAAAATTCTGGTAACTTGTGCGGTTTAATTTAAGATAATTCTTCCGACTACTTGTGGATAGTCGATTGAAATTTCCCACAGTTAATAAATTCATCATAAAATTTACCTTTTTTAAAAGAAAATTCTGGTAACTTGTGCGGTTTAATTTAAGACAATTCTTCCGACTACTTGTGGATAGTCGATTGAAATTTCCCACAGTTAATAAATTCATCATAAAATTTACCTTTTTTTTAAAGAAAATTCTGGTGACTTGTGCGGTTTAATTTATGACAATTCTTCCGACTACTTGTGGATAGTCGATTGAAATTTCCCACAGTTAATAAATTCATCATAAAATTTACCTTTTTTTAAAGAAAATTCTGTTAACTTGTGCGGTTTAATTTAAGACAATTCTTCCGACTACTTGTGGATAGTCGATTGAAATTTCCCACAGTTAATAAATTCATCATAAAATTTACCTTTTTTTAAAGAAAATTCTGGTGACTTGTGCGGTTGAATTTATGACAATTCTTCCGACTACTTGTGGATGGTCGATTGAAATTTCCCACAGTTTCTTTCTCCGCAATCAAGAACTCGATCACTGCTCGCTGTTTGTAACGTGGATCACTAACAGACGCCATATTGAAAATTCACTGCAGCTCTGCCATCTGTTGGAATGATTTGAAACTTCGTTCACCGGGAGGAGAAACACTGAACTTGAAGTACCTAGAACTACAACTTTCAGTTTTTGCTCATTGTGGAGAAAAAAATACGGGGCATTATTTATTGAACGACCCTCGTATGTTGTTGTATAGCTAAATGAATCAATAAAGTTTATTATTATTATTATTAAATCATTGGCAGCAGCATAATAAATTCATCATAAAATTAACACAAAACAACAAAATTCTGGTAATCTGTGTGGTTTAATTTAAGACAATTCTTCCGACTACTTGTGGATAGTCGATTGAAATTTCCCACAGTTAATAAATTCATCATAAAATTTACCTTTTTTAAAAGAAAATTCTGGTGACTTGTGCGGTTTAATTTAAGACAATTCTTCCGACTACTTGTGGATAGTCGATTTAAATTTCCCACAGTTAATAAATTCATCATAAAATTTACCTTTTTTTAAAGAAAATTCTGGTAACTTGTGCGGTTTAATTTAAGACAATTCTTCCGACTACTTGTGGATAGTCGATTGAAATTTCCCACAGTTAATAAATTCATCATAAAATTTACCTTTTTTAAAAGAAAATTCTGGTAACTTGTCCGGTTTAATTTATGACAATTCTTCCGACTACTTGTGGATAGTCGATTGAAATTTCCCACAGTTAATAAATTCATCATAAAATTTACCTTTTTTAAAAGAAAATTCTGGTGACTTGTGCGGTTTAATTTAAGACAATTCTTCCGACTACTTGTGGATAGTCGATTTAAATTTCCCACAGTTAATAAATTCATCATAAAATTTACCTTTTTTTAAAGAAAATTCTGGTAACTTGTGCGGTTTAATTTAAGACAATTCTTCCTACTACTTGTCAATAGTCGATTGAAATTTCTCACAGTTAATAAATTCATCATAAAATTTACCTTTTTTAAAAGAAAATTCTGGTGACTTGTCCGGTTTAATTTATGACAATTCTTCCGACTACTTGTGGATAGTCGATTGAAATTTCCCACAATTAATAAATTCATCATAAAATTTACCTTTTTTTAAAGAAAATTCTGGTAACTTGTGCGGTTTAATTTAAGACAATTCTTCCGACTACTTGTGGATAGTCGATTGAAATTTCCCACAGTTAATAAATTCATCATAAAATTTACCTTTTTTAAAAGAAAATTCTGGTAACTTGTGCGGTTTAATTTAAGACAATTCTTCCTACTACTTGTCAATAGTCGATTGAAATTTCTCACAGTTAATAAATTCATCATAAAATTTACCTTTTTTAAAAGAAAATTCTGGTAACTTGTGCGGTTTAATTTAAGACAATTCTTCCGACTACTTGTGGATAGTCGATTGAAATTTCCCACAGTTAATAAATTCATCATAAAATTTACCTTTTTTAAAAGAAAATTCTGGTGACTTGTCCGGTTTAATTTATGACAATTCTTCCGACTACTTGTGGATAGTCGATTGAAATTTCCCACAATTAATAAATTCATCATAAAATTTACCTTTTTTTAAAGAAAATTCTGGTAACTTGTGCGGTTTAATTTAAGACAATTCTTCCGACTACTTGTGGATAGTCGATTGAAATTTCCCACAGTTAATAAATTCATCATAAAATTTACCTTTTTTAAAAGAAAATTCTGGTAACTTGTGCGGTTTAATTTAAGACAATTCTTCCGACTACTTGTGGATAGTCGATTGAAATTTCCCACAGTTAATAAATTCATCATAAAATTTACCTTTTTTAAAAGAAAATTCTGGTGACTTGTCCGGTTTAATTTATGACAATTCTTCCGACTACTTGTGGATAGTCGATTGAAATTTCCCACAATTAATAAATTCATCATAAAATTTACCTTTTTTTAAAGAAAATTCTGGTAACTTGTGCGGTTTAATTTAAGACAATTCTTCCGACTACTTGTGGATAGTCGATTGAAATTTCCCACAGTTAATAAATTCATCATAAAATTTACCTTTTTTAAAAGAAAATTCTGGTAACTTGTGCGGTTTAATTTAAGACAATTCTTCCGACTACTTGTGGATAGTCGATTGAAATTTCCCACAGTTAATAAATTCATCATAAAATTTACCTTTTTTAAAAGAAAATTCTGGTAACTTGTGCGGTTTAATTTAAGACAATTCTTCCGACTACTTGTGGATAGTCGATTGAAATTTCCCACAGTTAATAAATTCATCATAAAATTTACCTTTTTTAAAAGAAAATTCTGGTGACTTGTCCGGTTTAATTTATGACAATTCTTCCGACTACTTGTGGATAGTCGATTGAAATTTCCCACAATTAATAAATTCATCATAAAATTTACCTTTTTTTAAAGAAAATTCTGGTAACTTGTGCGGTTTAATTTAAGACAATTCTTCCGACTACTTGTGGATAGTCGATTGAAATTTCCCACAGTTAATAAATTCATCATAAAATTTACCTTTTTTAAAAGAAAATTCTGGTAACTTGTGCGGTTTAATTTAAGACAATTCTTCCGACTACTTGTGGATAGTCGATTGAAATTTCCCACAGTTAATAAATTCATCATAAAATTTACCTTTTTTAAAAGAAAATTCTGGTGACTTGTCCGGTTTAATTTATGACAATTCTTCCGACTACTTGTGGATAGTCGATTGAAATTTCCCACAATTAATAAATTCATCATAAAATTTACCTTTTTTAAAAGAAAATTCTGGTAACTTGTGCGGTTTAATTTAAGACAATTCTTCCTACTACTTGTCAATAGTCGATTGAAATTTCTCACAGTTAATAAATTCATCATAAAATTTACCTTTTTTAAAAGAAAATTCTGGTAACTTGTGCGGTTTAATTTAAGACAATTCTTCCGACTACTTGTGGATAGTCGATTGAAATTTCCCACAGTTAATAAATTCATCATAAAATTTACCTTTTTTAAAAGAAAATTCTGGTGACTTGTCCGGTTTAATTTATGACAATTCTTCCGACTACTTGTGGATAGTCGATTGAAATTTCCCACAATTAATAAATTCATCATAAAATTTACCTTTTTTTAAAGAAAATTCTGGTAACTTGTGCGGTTTAATTTAAGACAATTCTTCCGACTACTTGTGGATAGTCGATTGAAATTTCCCACAGTTAATAAATTCATCATAAAATTTACCTTTTTTAAAAGAAAATTCTGGTAACTTGTGCGGTTTAATTTAAGATAATTCTTCCGACTACTTGTGGATAGTCGATTGAAATTTCCCACAGTTAATAAATTCATCATAAAATTTACCTTTTTTAAAAGAAAATTCTGGTGACTTGTGCGGTTTAATTTAAGACAATTCTTCCGACTACTTGTGGATAGTCGATTTAAATTTCCCACAGTTAATAAATTCATCATAAAATTTACCTTTTTTTAAAGAAAATTCTGGTAACTTGTGCGGTTTAATTTAAGACAATTCTTCCTACTACTTGTCAATAGTCGATTGAAATTTCTCACAGTTAATAAATTCATCATAAAATTTACCTTTTTTAAAAGAAAATTCTGGTAACTTGTGCGGTTTAATTTAAGACAATTCTTCCGACTACTTGTGGATAGTCGATTGAAATTTCCCACAGTTAATAAATTCATCATAAAATTTACCTTTTTTTAAAGAAAATTCTGGTAACTTGTGCGGTTTAATTTAAGACAATTCTTCCTACTACTTGTCAATAGTCGATTGAAATTTCCCACAGTTAATAAATTCATCATAAAATTTACCTTTTTTAAAAGAAAATTTTGGTAACTTGTGCGGTTTAATTTAAGACAATTCTTCCGACTACTTGTGGATAGTCGATTGAAATTTCCCACAGTTAATAAATTCATCATAAAATTTACCTTTTTTTAAAGAAAATTCTGGTAATTTGTGTGGTTTAATTTAAGACAATTCTTCCGACTACTTGTGGATAGTCGATTGAAATTTCCCACAGTTAATAAATTCATCATAAAATTTACCTTTTTTTAAAGAAAATTCTGGTGACTTGTGCGGTTTAATTTAAGACAATTCTTCCGACTACTTGTGGATAGTCGATTTAAATTTCCCACAGTTAATAAATTCATCATAAAATTTACCTTTTTTTAAAGAAAATTCTGGTGACTTGTGCGGTTTAATTTAAGACAATTCTTCCGACTACTTGTGGATAGTCGATTGAAATTTCCCACAGTTAATAAATTCATCATAAAATTTACCTTTTTTAAAAGAAAATTCTGGTAACTTGTGCGGTTTAATTTAAGACAATTCTTCCGACTACTTGTGGATAGTCGATTGAAATTTCCCACAGTTAATAAATTCATCATAAAATTTACCTTTTTTAAAAGAAAATTCTGGTGACTTGTGCGGTTTAATTTATGACAATTCTTCCGACTACTTGTGGATAGTCGATTGAAATTTCCCACAGTTAATAAATTCATCATAAAATTTACCTTTTTTAAAAGAAAATTCTGGTAACTTGTGCGGTTTAATTTAAGACAATTCTTCCGACTACTTGTGGATAGTCGATTGAAATTTCCCACAGTTAATAAATTCATCATAAAATTTACCTTTTTTAAAAGAAAATTCTGGTAACTTGTGCGGTTTAATTTAAGACAATTCTTCCGACTACTTGTGGATAGTCGATTGAAATTTCCCACAGTTAATAAATTCATCATAAAATTTACCTTTTTTTAAAGAAAATTCTGGTGACTTGTGCGGTTTAATTTATGACAATTCTTCCGACTACTTGTGGATAGTCGATTGAAATTTCCCACAGTTAATAAATTCATCATAAAATTTACCTTTTTTTTAAAGAAAATTCTGGTGACTTGTGCGGTTTAATTTATGACAATTCTTCCGACTACTTGTGGATAGTCGATTGAAATTTCCCACAGTTAATAAATTCATCATAAAATTTACCTTTTTTTTAAAGAAAATTCTGGTGACTTGTGCGGTTTAATTTATGACAATTCTTCCGACTACTTGTGGATAGTCGATTGAAATTTCCCACAGTTAATAAATTCATCATAAAATTTACCTTTTTTTTTAAGAAAATTCTGGTGACTTGTGCGGTTTAATTTATGACAATTCTTCCGACTACTTGTGGATAGTCGATTGAAATTTCCCACAGTTAATAAATTCATCATAAAATTTACCTTTTTTTAAAGAAAATTCTGGTAACTTGTGCGGTTTAATTTAAGACAATTCTTCCGACTACTTGTGGATAGTCGATTGAAATTTCCCACAGTTAATAAATTCATCATAAAATTTACCTTTTTTTTAAGAAAATTCTGGTGACTTGTGCGGTTTAATTTATGACAATTCTTCCGACTACTTGTGGATAGTCGATTGAAATTTCCCACAGTTAATAAATTCATCATAAAATTTACCTTTTTTTAAAGAAAATTCTGGTGACTTGTGCGGTTTAATTTATGACAATTCTTCCGACTACTTGTGGATAGTCGATTGAAATTTCCCACAGTTAATAAATTCATCATAAAATTTACCTTTTTTTTAAAGAAAATTCTGGTGACTTGTGCGGTTTAATTTATGACAATTCTTCCGACTACTTGTGGATAGTCGATTGAAATTTCCCACAGTTAATAAATTCATCATAAAATTTACCTTTTTTTAAAGAAAATTCTGGTAATTTGTGTGGTTTAATTTAAGACAATTCTTCCGACTACTTGTGGATAGTCGATTGAAATTTCCCACAGTTAATAAATTCATCATAAAATTTACCTTTTTTTTAAAGAAAATTCTGGTGACTTGTGCGGTTTAATTTATGACAATTCTTCCGACTACTTGTGGATAGTCGATTGAAATTTCCCACAGTTAATAAATTCATCATAAAATTTACCTTTTTTTAAAGAAAATTCTGGTGACTTGTGCGGTTTAATTTATGACAATTCTTCCGACTACTTGTGGATAGTCGATTGAAATTTCCCACAGTTAATAAATTCATCATAAAATTTACCTTTTTTTTAAAGAAAATTCTGGTGACTTGTGCGGTTTAATTTATGACAATTCTTCCGACTACTTGTGGATAGTCGATTGAAATTTCCCACAGTTAATAAATTCATCATAAAATTTACCTTTTTTTAAAGAAAATTCTGGTGACTTGTGCGGTTTAATTTAAGACAATTCTTCCGACTACTTGTGGATAGTCGATTGAAATTTCCCACAGTTAATAAATTCATCATAAAATTTACCTTTTTTAAAAGAAAATTCTGGTAACTTGTGCGGTTTAATTTAAGACAATTCTTCCGACTACTTGTGGATAGTCGATTGAAATTTCCCACAGTTAATAAATTCATCATAAAATTTACCTTTTTTTAAAGAAAATTCTGGTGACTTGTGCGGTTTAATTTAAGACAATTCTTCCGACTACTTGTGGATAGTCGATTGAAATTTCCCACAGTTAATAAATTCATCATAAAATTTACCTTTTTTTAAAGAAAATTCTGGTAATTTGTGTGGTTTAATTTAAGACAATTCTTCCGACTACTTGTGGATAGTCGATTGAAATTTCCCACAGTTAATAAATTCATCATAAAATTTACCTTTTTTTAAAGAAAATTCTGGTAATTTGTGTGGTTTAATTTAAGACAATTCTTCCGACTACTTGTGGATAGTCGATTGAAATTTCCCACAGTTAATAAATTCATCATAAAATTTACCTTTTTTTTAAAGAAAATTCTGGTGACTTGTGCGGTTTAATTTATGACAATTCTTCCGACTACTTGTGGATAGTCGATTGAAATTTCCCACAGTTAATAAATTCATCATAAAATTTACCTTTTTTTAAAGAAAATTCTGGTGACTTGTGCGGTTTAATTTAAGACAATTCTTCCGACTACTTGTGGATAGTCGATTGAAATTTCCCACAGTTAATAAATTCATCATAAAATTTACCTTTTTTAAAAGAAAATTCTGGTAACTTGTGCGGTTTAATTTAAGACAATTCTTCCGACTACTTGTGGATAGTCGATTGAAATTTCCCACAGTTAATAAATTCATCATAAAATTTACCTTTTTTTAAAGAAAATTCTGGTGACTTGTGCGGTTTAATTTATGACAATTCTTCCTACTACTTGTGGATGGTCGATTAAAATTTCCCACAGTTTCTTTCTCCGCAATCAAGAACTCGATCACTGCTCGCCGTTTGTAACTTGGATCACTAACAGACGCCATTTTGAAAATTCACTGCAGCTCTGCCATCTGTTGGAATGATTTGAAACTTCGTCCACCGGGAGGAGAAACACTGAACTTGAAGTACCTAGAACTACAACTTTCAGTTTTTGCTCATTGTGGAGAAAAAAAATATGGGGCATTACTTATTGAACGACCCTCGTATGTTGTTGTTGTATAGCTAAATGAATCAATAAAGTTTATTATTATTATTATTATTAAATCATTGGCAGCAGCATAATAAATTCATCATAAAATTTACACAAAACAACAAAATTCTGGTAATTTGTGTGGTTTAATTTAAGACAATTCTTCCGACTACTTGTGGATAGTCGATTGAAATTTCCCACAGTTTCTTTCTCTGCAATCAAGAACTCGATCACTGCTCGCTGTTTGTAACGTGGACCACTAACAGACGCCATTTTGAAAATTCACTGCAGCTCTGCCATCTGTTGGAATGATTTGAAACTTCGTCCACCGGGGGGAGAAACACTGAACTTGAAGTAATAAGAATAATAATATTTCGATATAAAGAAAACACTTAACTTTTTTATACCACTTTTATTTTACTTTACGTGACTAGTTTCAATTACACGGTAATCATTATCAAACTGAGTGAGAATTTTCTTTGTGTTTTCTTTATATCGAAATTGAAAATGTACCACGAAGTGAACGCCTCCAAGATTCAAGAATAATAATATTGATTTATTGTTATCAACCTACATAGGTTATACAATTGTCATTCCCCCCAATTGTAACATATAAATATAAGTACCTAGAACTACAACTTTAAGTTTTTGCTCATTGTGGAGAAAAAAAAAATATGGGGCATTACTTATTGAACGACCCTCGTATGTTGTTCTATAGCTAAATGAATAAATAAATTTTTTTATAAAAATATTTAAAAAAAATAAACAAAATTAAAAATAAAAATAAATTAATTTTTTTTTTTTTTTATTTAAATTAAAGAAGACAATTTTACCAAAAGAAGCTTTAGCTTGAAAAACTAGTTGTATAGCTAAATGAATCAATAAAGTTTATTATTATTATTATTATTAAATCATCGCTGTATCTGCTAACGTTGTTATTGAAAACGCGTTATATTTGTTATTGCTTTATTATTATTTTTACAGAATAACATTTACAATACACTTGCCGAACAAATAAACCGTATTGTTTCTTATTTTAATGATGCAACGGGTTAGCATTAAATTGCTGATACCGGAGTTGAAATTAAAACGCAACCTACGCGATAATAAATTTCAATACGTATTGTTGTAAATTTTAGTGTGACGTTCCAAGGTGTTTTCTGATGCACGATATAGTTTAAACGCGTAAATCGATTTTTGGTGAAATTTCTGAGTAATGCGCACGATTTGTTTATTAAGGAAGCGTTTTATTCTGTACTTGAAATAAGGTCACATTGGCCTAATGAATAAATGTTGTTTACTCGTAGCTAACTTGCCCGAGTGTACAGACTTTATTGCACGTTGTTAGATTTGTTATTTACTTTAATAACATTCGTCATGATGTGTATTTAATAAAACTCGGTTAATGTATTAACTAAATTAATTTTCTGCAGTAGCATAAGATAACATTTTTTATGTTAACTTGTCTGAATGACAATTACAAACTTTTCAAGGTCACCTAACCTAGTAATTTTTTTTTTAAATACAAGAATACGAAATGTTGCCTGAATATATGAATATTACAACGTTTTCTTGTATTTATCTAATGCTTTCTGCAACAAGTAAAGTTGTTTCTAATTTGTTTAAATTTTATTTGATACATTTTTTGCAAAACTCTAAAATGAAGAAGTTCTATCAATATTTTGATACTTTTCCTCCCCATGAGTAACGCGAGAAGACAGTTGTGAATTTAAATTTTTATTTTTCCAATGTATTCAAAATATGTGTATTTAATTTATTTTACAAAAAAAAAGTTTTCTGAAATCGTCTTAATATTTTGCGGCAGGAAAATGAGATACTGCCTATCGGTATTTGTAGGCAACACATCCAGATTTTTAGTTTCTGGCGGCACTTCGTTACGCTTAAAAAAGACCCCAAAATAAAAAATGTCGGATTGGATTTCCCGTTTCTTTCAACGATAAAAATAATACATTTTTTTGTTGTATTTGGTTCTCGTTTAACACGTGAAACAGTTTAATAATCTTGAATATATTAATTATGATTAAAATTATTTTTTTTGTTTCATTCAACTTTTTATAGCCCAGAAGGGGTGAATTTTTGGAAAAAAACTTTACAGATCTTATTCCTAAACGTTTCAGGCAACACATCCAGATTTTTAGTTTCTGGCGGCACTTCGTTACACTTAAAAAAGACCCCAAAATAAAAAATGTCGGATTGGATTTCCCGTTTCTTTCAACGATAAAAATAATACATTTTTTGTTGTATTTCGTTCTCGTTTAACACGTGAAACAGTTTAACAATCTTGAATATATTAATTATTAAAAAATTTCATTCAACTTTTTATAGCCCAGAGGGGGTGCATTTTTGGAAAAAGAAACTTTACAGATCTTTTTCCTGAACTTTTTTAGGATCGATTTTTCTGATCAAAATAAGACTTCCTTCACCTGTACAGTTTTTGAAAAATGCACCCTCTCTTCGTTCTCCCTTAATTTCTAACAAAATTTAAAAACAACATTTTTTGTGACAAAATTTAACCCCATTTAAGGTTTATTTATTATTATTTTTTTCAATATGGTCTGACAGTTGTAGAAAAAAGTATTTTTTTTTTAGTATACAAGTTGCTTATTAATTTAAATTGGTATTAAAGCTAATTGATAATTTACACTATTTTTAAGTGTAAAAAAAATCCACATTTAAATGGATCAAAATCGTTTTGTAACACATTTTAAGAATAAATTTATTTACTTTAAAACATATCTTTTTCATGTGTTTGCCATTAGGGACTACTAGATGGTGTTAAAAACCATTCCACTATTTTATCAGATGGTTTGTTCATTTTTAAATTGAATGATTAAAAAAAGTATTATTTTTTACCTTTCCGTATTAATAGATTTCGGATTAAAGATCCAAGTAGTCCGATGTTGATGTGGAAAATTTCAGTGAAGCGATCAAGCCTATTTATATGGGAGGTGATTTCACGGAATTCTAATTGACTCGTTTACAGCTTCTAGTAATAAACTATTACTCATGGTTAAGAGACGTGTAGTTTTTTTTTTTTTGAGAACTAGCGTAGAAAATAATCGCTCAAAGTTGATTTTTTTTCTTGCTGATGTATTCGTTGATAAATAGATGTAGTTTAAAATAATTTTATTTTCTGGACTAGTTTTGATAATTCATTATCATCTTCAGCAAAAAATTACAAATAAACGAGTGAAAATAAAATTGTAGATTGGAATAAAACACTTTAACTTTTTTATACCACTATATTTTATTTACGTGACTAGTTTCGACCATTCACTTATATTTGAAAATGACCAGCGAATGGTCTAAACTAGTCACATAAATAAAATATAGTGGTATAAAAAAGTTAAAGTGTTTTATTCCAATCTACAATCAAGATGTACCACGAAGTAAACGCCACCAACATTAAACAGAAAATAAAATTGAGTTTCAACTACAATTTCTGATGTATCCATCAGCAAGTGTGGTTAAGCTAGAAACACCACTGAGGTGACATCTACTGTTAAAAACGTCTCACTAATCGCTAACGTGATTCATTTTTTCTCTCTCATTCAAACCGGTTATGGGTTTGATGACATCCACGCTCATGATTTGATAATAATAGCCCCGTTACGTATTCACCTAATCTCTCGTCTCGTAAATAATGGGCGTGATTATTTTTAGTCAAGGTAACGTGTAATTACAATTTTCTAATGTCGTGAATCATGGCGTTATTAGAGCCCGTTTCGGTAATGATTTTAAAGTGAGGTTGCATAAGTTTTACAGTGGGAGGATTATTTTGTAGAGGTGAAAAATGTTGGGATAATTAAAATCAAACCTATTATTACTATTATTATGTTTTATACAATTATGATCGGATTCAATGTTTAAATTATATTCAAAGAAATTCAAGTTTATTGTTTTTTTTTTCGTGGGGATATCAAATCAATCTCTTCAGTTTGATAAAAACTTATAAACCCAATTCAAATTGTTGCAAATTCATTAAATAAAGGCATTTTGCCGGCAATGTCCATATCTTGTCGGTGTTAAAGCCACCCGGATTTGGTTTAGTACAACATTCAGGCAATAGATTCCGCCACTTTGGCGTTCTAGTAATCTCCGTTTCCCCATCAGCAACTAACTACACTGATGAGACCTGAAAGATCGAAACCGGTCTGTAGGTGTTCTGATGAACAATACTTAATGTTCTCATTAAATAAATTTAATAAAGACGATTTAACCATAAATTTGTTAGAGGCTTTTACTTCGTTATACATTTTATATGATAAATAAAACACCGTGACTGTGTTTTATTTTTTGAATTTGTTTATGATTGATATAATAAGAATACACAATAATACAATTCCTAATTACTCATGACAGTGACGTGTAAATATTAATATTCGTATAATCTACAAGGAAGTATGACGATGAAGGTGAAATCATCGCATGTTCAATGACACATCAAATTCCCACCTATAGTTTCACTAGAAATTTTTATTGCCAGAATGCTGGGAATTTTTAAGATGTGCGAAATAATCTTGGAATGAGCCATCGCAATTTTATAATTATAAATAGTCGTTTTAATTGGAATGATATTTTAATTACTGGCATGTTTCAATTAAGGAATTAATTAATAGAAATTAATGTTTTCTCAGTTTGATAATAATATTTGCAATTTTAAGTTAGAATTTTTTTCAAGTCGTAAAGTAAATGTATTTTGTAGGAATTAATTAAAAACGAAATATGTTTATACCTTACTCAATAGTTTCTGCCGAGTATTTACCGAGATATTTCCAAAAAACTTTAGTATTATCTTGAATTAAAAACAAAGGTTGGCCATGAAACCATAATGGTGGATATTTAATTTTTCTCTAAAAAAATGACAGTCGCTGTCACATTACAAATCACAACCGGCCGTTTATTATACACAATAAAAAGCGTAGATAAAATAAAATAGATCGGTGACTCTCTGTATAAAACATTTACCGCATTTTTAATTCGTCACTGTAGTCATGGGATGGCGCTGGTGAAGCAAAAGCGGGTGCGGGTAGAACGGGTTGCAGAGCTAGTGGGTTTCCAAATTTCACGGTACTTTATTAAAATCAAATGTAGGAGTAATAAGAAGTCATTGATTAAAATAATATATTTATTGCAAATTGCACAAATGGTTACTTACAGTATAATAACAATAATAACTCATCAAATTAATGAAGAGTTTGGTAAGATATACTACAGAAATGATCCTGTGAAGTAGGGCAGAAAGACCGATAGGTCGATAGCCCTAATAAAACATTGTTTACTACTACTAACAATAATATAATATTTCAATATCCAGCAAGAAGAAAATTTTGTTCCCTTCCATTTGAATGTGGCATGGTATTTCAATAAATTATTTCTCACACACTTTAAAAAATGAGGAGAATCAAACAATGAAATTATTTCCTATGAGAAATAAACGATAACAATATTTTGTCCCAAAAAATAACAATATGACATTCAAAATTTCATAGACAATAAAGAAATGTACTTGTAAATATCACTCACCGGTTCCTTTCTAGTAAGGAATGCATATAAGTGTTTCTGTTGCAATTTTTGCAGGATGGCACAATAACGACTCATTATTTATAATATTTTTATAACGTGAAGGGTATGGACGACTTTCTCTTCATTTTAACTGACGAAAAACTGGAAGGAATCGAATATTCACATACTTACGGTTTTGTTTGTTTACATATACTCGGCCTCGCTGATTATCGCTTGTTGTTGAATGATTACGGATGAGATTTCAAATTGTATTAACAGGTTTGGCCATCTAGCGTCATTTGCTGTAACAAATTCTAGTCTGTTTGGTGATACTTACGCCATCCCATGTCTCAAGTGTGAAGCTCCAATGCGAACAATTTATTTCGTATGGAGTGCGCAGGGCATGAGAAAAAGTATTTATAAGTAAATGGTTTCACTCAGGTGCTATTTTAGAAGTGTACGTGATTTGTTCAGTGTTGAAATTACGGAGAAGGCAATATTCAGCAAAAGTACTATTCAATGAGTATAAAAATAATGTAAGTAGATCGATATTATTAAATAATTAAGGGAGCCAATTGTAACACATTTCAAATTTAGAGTGAAGTAGTAATTATTCATTGAATAGTACTTTTGCTAGTTATTGCCTTCTCCGGAAATTCTTTCTTGTGTGGAAAGTGTAAATCGTAATGCGACAGCAAAACAAAATGAAATATCCGCCATTATGATTTCATGGCAAATAAATATTCATTCAATAAAGTTTTTTGCAAATATCTTGGTAAATACTTTGCAGAAACTATTGAGTACTAAGGTACCAAATCATTCCGCCTAAAAAGAATGTAAGAAGGCCGATACTGTCAAATAATTAGGGAAGCCAATATTAACCTTTCGCTGCTGTAGACGCATATTTACGTTCCGCTTTTGCGTCAACATGTTTCTTAATTTTTGGCTAAAAGTTACTTTCTAGTTCTTTAACTTTCCACAAACAATAAGCATACTGTTAACAGATATATACGTTTTCTTATTCTGCTAGATTCTGTTGCTATTAACATATTTATAACGTTCCAGGCCAATCTAAAGCCACACCACAGACATGGAGCGTTTCCTAACACCGCAGCGAAAGGGTTAATACATTTTAAATTTTACATGTAAATCCCTATGGCCCGCTTTACAATTCAACACCCTGTATATCCATGCGTCTGCGTGTTTATCCACATTTACGAAATCTACCGCTTAGCGGATGAATGATATTTATAGGAAATATAAGAGCGTCAGCAAATATAAAACAATTTGATAAGTAATTATTTCTATGACTCAATCATGAATTTAAAATCAATATTATATTACAGTCTATGGAAAGTCATCGTAAAATACGTGTTGATTTATTTTATCCCACCTATAATAATGCCTCGAGTCAGATTTATTATTATTATTATTATTATTATGATTGAGGTTTCACTTCAATTAATGCACTAATTAGTCCCATTTGTGGTTTAACGGGCTGCATTACAAATCTAATTAATTAAAGCACCGTGCCTAATCTAATTGTAGTGAACGTAGTAATAGACCTCGAGTGAATGGATGCAAAACATTTGAATCACTTGGACCATAATCAAAACTTGTGACCAGTCATGGGTTTGGATTCCTAATATACCCTGATAATTGGTTATTTTAAGCATAAAATTATTCACACAATTAATCATCAATTTTTTTTTTTTTTTGACGTTGGCAACTAGGCCATTTGCCACAACCGTTTCCTTGTAGGTTTCTATTTTTAACTTAATTCCTATCTTAATTCTGAAGCACAAACTTAGGATTGAAGGGATGCATATGCCAGTGAGGGCCTTCACGGCTTTTTAGGTTTCGACATACAGGAGGGGGCCCCTGGGCGGTTCACACTAAAGTTATAAGGTGTTATTAACCCTTCAAGTCCGAAATTTTTAAATTAAAAAAACTTTATATTTGGATAAATTATTTTATTGCCTTTGGTAAATTATGGCTTAAATATTGATAGGCTAGCTTGTGATATTAGGAAAACATTTCAAGCGCCATCTGGTAATTATAGCTTAAATTTATTTCATTAACAAATACAGTAACCTGTTACAATTACGTTGCCGTACGGTAACGCTAGCGCTTGAAGGGTTAAAGGTATTAATCATCAATATAAATCAGTAATTAACGACAAATTATTTGCCGCGTCGCAAATGTACCTAAAATCAGTTATGACCAGAGAACAAACAGGTGTTGTAATAATAAAGAGCATAAAGTCCACCCAAAGGGATGGGTCGGATGTTGCGACGCATATTTGTGTCGATAAATTTATTTTTAAATTCTCGGGGGTTGATTATTCAGAATTTTTCATGTATGCCACGAATGTGAAACCCAATTCTTGTGAGCAGGGGCGGCTCGTTATATGGCACTATACTCCGGCTGCGCTATGAAGGCGTCCAAGGTGATTAACGAAGGGTCAGAAGGGCCGCCCCCTTCAGAAGAGATTGGATATTTTGTTACTTTACACTTCACTTGCTAACTCGGCTTCTATTTATAAATCAGTGGTTCTTAAAAGGTTACCCAACACGCAAATGAGGGCGGTCCAAGTTAATCACCTCAGATGCCTTCATAGCACGGCCAGACTCTACCTGTAGTTTCAAGCTCAGCAAGTATTTTTAATTATTTCTGAAAAAGCTTTCGCCAATTACTTTGGTCTAGGCGGATAAATTGTTCTTTCTTTCTTGAAAAAGGGAGGGGGGTATATTGTGTAAGTGGCTCTACCACTCACATGTTCCACGAGCCGCCACTGCTTGTGAGTGGCATTTGTAAAAAAAAAAAATCTCGATTGTTTATATTATATTTAGGAAGAGAATATATGATGAATACGCAGCACGCCGAAACTAAACATGTGCACGACTGAATTAGGTTATGTAACAGGTAACTTTAGTAAACCCACTAAAAAGAAATCTCATTCGTTTTTTCATACTCCTAAAATAAATCGTCTAAGTTAGGCTTGTTTTTTGGCAGCTAGAGTGGTGTTACCCCTTAAAAAAGTATGTAATAGTAAACCAACTGTATATTTACAAAGCAGATGAAGAAAAAAAAATTGTAAAAGTTCATTTTGTTTAGTAACCAGTAAATTTTATTATTATTATTGTTGTTATTTATTAACGGGAGACCCCTTTATTTATTTTTTTTTTTTTAATAAAAGGAAGGACGTGGATGGAACTGCGGGGTCAAGGAGAGTGAATGATTAGGGAATTTTGGCGTCGGCTACTAGGCCATCTGCCACCACCATTGTTTTTAATAAATTCGAAATTAAATGAATAAATGAATAATGATACAAACACAACGACCATGGTCCCGAGCGAATATTCCGCGGCCCCGAAATCTTTCGCCCGAGCTGGGATTTGAACCCACACGGCACGCGGTGCAACCGACACAAGCGCTCGCCGAGACCCCTTTATAATACATAATTTTACATGTGTAAATAGCTTAACCCTTTCAATTTTTTTGATTAGGAGCTTTTTAAGACCATAAATACCAAATTTAAACTCATTTGCATAATTAATATAGAAATTAATTAGTGAGGCTTTGTTGAAGTGACATCTAGTGATAAACAGCAAAAATATGGATTGTCATAGTAAGTAGAGACATGTAAATGTTGCGGTGGCAATTGCCACCACCAGGGCCGAAAGGGTTAATACATTGACTGCCAACAAGTTTTTTTGTAAAATGTCAAAAAAGTTTTCTTTGTTTTTAAGTTTTATTTTATAAAATAAGTAAGAATATGCTTATTTAATTCATTTTGATGTTTTCTTTTTTTAGATAAAATTACGTTTTTTTATGTGCTCGCTGTCAGTCACCGGTGACTGATGTGACCCCACTGGGGTACTTCGGTGTCAGTCACCGGTGATTGACAAAGCGGTCAACGTGTTAAGAACTAATATTTTTATTAGAAGTATACGGCTTCTGCCGCGCCCTTTTTTTTTTATTGTCTATTATGAAGTCGTTGAGAGGACATTTTGGCACGCCTGATACAGACCTAATCTTTGGACTGTCAACCTACTTACAACAAAAATCGATAAGGCAAGTGCGAGATAAGGAAGTTACGACACCGCAGGAACACCTAGTAAATTTTTATTACGAGTATACGGCTTGAACTCCACCCAATCCTTATTGGCCAATATGATGAACTCATTCAGAGGGCGCTTGCATACTTTACAGTGCCGATACAGATCTAATCTTTGGGGTGTCAACCTACTTATAAACAAAATCAATAAAGCAAGTGGAGATAAAAAAGTTACACTGCAGCAATTTAAGGTCGAATTCGATGCAATTAGACTCTAAAACGTCTTTTTATTAGTTGGTATTAGTATCTATTTCCTGATGCTGTAGTTACTATTTATTATTATTACTTATTTACACCGTGTTAATTATTCTCTTAGACGTACAGGGTGAGGAAGAAGTATCGAAATATTGCTATAACTTTTATTTTCGAGTTAAACAAAATGAGTTTTAAGTGAAATTTGTTAGGTTAGAAGTGATTACAGCATCTTTTTTAATTGGTATAAGAGCGGGAACAGCACTCGAGGTATTAGAGATTGTAGTCTTAGTAAGACTTAATTTTTGCTTGCAGATTAACGAACAGGTTGAATATTCATATATTCAGGCTACATTTCGTTTTATTGTATTTATTAGAGATTTGTTTTCGGTTGCGTATCCATGCAGACAACTTCCATCCTTGATATTGTCCATAATTTTGACAATACTGGCTGCGTGAGTAATTTTCATAGTAAACGGGCTAAAAGAAGTCACATTTTAATGGAAGAGATGAAACTCAACATTTTATGTTACGTAGAACAGAGAGAGTTATTGCAGCACAGTTTCAAATAAGTTCACCTTTCGTTTATGAGACATTAAAATAATTCAAATAATAATCGACTTGGCTATTGCCTGGAACGCGCAAGTGGTCATTTTGTATATTTATTATAATTAGTTATGATTTATCGTTGTTCATTAACCTAACTCTAATCGTAACGCGTTAAGCTGTGTCACTGTCACCTTTGTGTACTTGGTTGCATACAATTTCAATGTGGGCGTTAATAATCATATGTTCAGCGTTAAAATAAAAGCCCTGTAGATATAAATAATCATTATTGATAAATGACCAAGCAGTCAAAAAAAAAAAAAAGTGTGTGTTACAAGTATATGATAAATCGGTTATGGCTGATGACCAAGCGCTCGATACCAAAAAAGAAAACGTGTGTTATATATTGAGAGGGAAGTATTAATAATTAATTAAATATTAGGATGTGAAACCACAAGCCTTAAAATAATCAACTTCCTGGGATGTGGCTTGATTTGAACCGTATTTGCAAGCCAAGCGTCGACATTAATATGAGGAAGGAAGGAATTTTGCTGCAATTTCAAGCAATCATGTGAAAAGTAATAGAGCCGTCCCAAAATGTCGTGACACCTGGGGTTTGGTATCTAAAAACAAAATGGATGTCATTACTCAAAAACAAATGACGATCGAGAATAATAATAATAATAATGCTTTATTAATCCACATAAATCAAACGATATTGGACAAGTCAGTGTAACATTTTGTCCTTACAAAACATTACAAAAGAAATTCATCTATTCTATAGAATACATTGTGTAATAAATATATTTTTAATTGTTTTTTAAATTCACTATAAACTTCAATATCTTTAAGATAACTTGGTAATTTCTTATACATTGTTATACAATTATATTTCGGCCCTCTTTCATACAAGGCGGTGTCATGCCCTACATCGACTTTCATGCAAAAATGTGTATTTTTATAAAAGAAAATCGACCTGTTCGAGGATTTAATATTTAATTTCAGTTTTACTTTTACCGTACTTTAAGTGCGCACTCTATAAATTAAGTCATTTGTTAGATTTAAAGAAAAAAATATTGTCATAGATTCAAATGTCAATTAAAACGAAACAAAATATTACAGGACTTATTCCAGTCTGATGGTTTAAATTTTCAAGCAAAATCAATTATTCTAAGTTGGGTAAAGTAAAACGCTTGTTTTGTTCCATAATTTTATTTTCAGTTGCCCGACACGTGTTTCGATCGGTTAGGATCATTTTCAAAGTTAAAGTGTCAGGCAACTGAAAATAAAATTATGGAACAAAACAAGCGTTTTACTTTACCCAACTTGAAAATATGGTTCCATCAAGAAAGTAGCACAACAAGTATTCAATATATCAATTATTCTATATATTATTAACTCTGAACTGCAAATGTAAAATACCAGCATTGTGGAGGAATCATTATTAATGAGTGGGAATAATTTATAGCCACTTGAAGGCCGATTGCGAGGCACCTGACTTTCTCCACGGCTACAAAGGCAATGTCCTGTTTGACTGTCAAGGTCACATACATAGTAACCCAGTGACTCATTAATTATTGCAAGAATCAATATTGATTTGTCGGGAGCATTACATTATAATCCGAGTGGAAATTTTCACGGCAATTTTATGTTTCGGTTATGAACGGGAAATTTTAAATTCTTTTGATGCGGCTGCGCTTAAGAGATTCTTAAAATGTATGCATTAACCACTTCGCGCCCAGGCTGCTTTGATTGGGTTATATCGTAATCTCATATTTATTGAAAAATTACTTCTAGTTATGTTTTTTACGAAATATTTTTCCTTTATAGCAAACTTACTCATTTGTGCAAAAAAAGATATGAAAAAGTATTCTATAGATGGCGCTACAGGGGTAAACATTTTATTTTATAAAATATTTTCGTTTTCGCTTTTCGCCATAGGTGGCGACCTGGGCGTGAAGAGGTTAAGGCGAGTTAGTATTTTTTGGAAATTTTCACTCCTTAACAACCCATTTTTTGAAATTCGTATTGGTTCCAAAATCATGCGCTCCTCAGCGGTGCAGCTTTACTGGCTTATTTCTCGTCTATTGTGAATGGCGCACAGGTAGACACTAATCCCTTTTAGAACCATTCCTTTTGGTACATGTAATTCTTTGAATAGGGCTTCATAATTCACATTTCTATTAATAGATGGCGTTACAAGTACATCTTATAACTCATTTTATACTATCGTTAGCGTGTTGGCGTCAGTTGAGACAAACGTGTGTTGGTTGTGTTTCCACGTGTATTTCATTCTTTTTAATGATGAAAAGATCAAAAGGATTCCTGTGAACTTCATCGAAGTAACGAGTGCCGAAAAAACGTTTCGAGCAAAAAGAAAATGCCAAATTCATGGACATATTGTTTAGAAAATGCAGAAAAAATCGTGAGTGGGGAAGATAACTTGAATTACTGAACCTTTGTTTTTGGAAAAATTAAGAAAAAATCTAGTGTGAACAGCAGGACTGATATTCAGACACGTAGATAGTTGTTTTGGGGCGGTCCGTTGGTGTAGTGGGTACGGGCGTGCGCTCGTGCCGGTTGCACCGCGGCCGTGTGGTTTCGATTGCCAGCCCGGGTGAAAGACTTTTCGGTTTCGAGAAGTATTCATTTGGGTCCGTGGTTGTTTCTATAAGTCTTTCATTATTCATTTAATTTATGACTTAAAATACATACAGGGTGTCCACGAAATTCTGAAAAAATTAAATTAGATTTGCAAATCATCGTTTTATCAAATTAAACAGAGTTTTTGAAAATCGGCCAATTGTTTCGCGAGTTGTGAATTTTTGAAAATTTTAGTTTTCGAATTGTGTAATACTCGAGCAAAAAATTAAAAAAAAAAATATGTAAATGTGTCGACTAAATTCTACAAAAATTAAACTGGATTTGAAAATTATCGTTTTCGATATAAAGAAAACACTTAACTTTTTTTATACCACTTTTATTTTACTTTACGTGACTAGTTTCAATTAATTAATTTAAAAAAAAAAAAAAAATAGTCACGTAAAGTAAAATAAAAGTGGTATAAAAAAGTTAAGTGTTTTCTTTATATCAAAATTGAAAATGTACCACGAAGTGAACGCCTCCAAGATTCAAGAATTATCGTTTTATCAAACTAAATAGAGTATTTGAATTTTTGAAAATTTTAGTTTTTGAATTCTGTAATATTCGAGCAAAAAAAAAAATATATATATATATATATAAAATGTGTCGACTAAATTCTACAAAAATTAAACAAGATTTGCAAATCATCGTTTTATCAAACTAAATAGAGTATTTGAAAATCCACCGATTATTTCGCGAGTTGTGAATTTTTGAAAATTTTAGTTTTCGAATTGTGTAATACTCTTGCAAAAAATAAAAAAAATTAATAAAACGTGTCGACTAAATTCTATAAAAATTAAACTGGATTTGAAAATCATCGTTTTATCAAACTAAATAGAGTATTTGAAAATCCACCGATTATTTCGCGAGTTGTGAATTTTTGAAAATTTTAGTTTTCGAATTGTGTAATACTCTAGCAAAAAATAAAAAAAATTAATAAAACGTGTCGACTAAATTCTATAAAAATTAAACTGGATTTGAAAATCATCGTTTTATCAAACTAAATAGAGTATTTGAAAATCCACCGATTATTTCGCGAGTTGTGAATTTTTGAAAATTTTAGTTTTCGAATTGTGTAATACTCTTGCAAAAAATAAAAAAAATTAATAAAACGTGTCGACTAAATTCTATAAAAATTAAACTGGATTTGAAAATCATCGTTTTATCAAACTAAATAGAGTATTTGAAAATCCACCGATTATTTCGCGAGTTGTCAATTTTTGAACATTTTTTTTTCGAATTGTGTAGTACCGAAGAGATAGACATAGGAAAGTAGTTCTAGGGCTCGATTTTCAAATACGGTTATTGCCATTCAAGTTGGCATGGAATTCAAACCTTATAGACATATTCTCTACTTTTTGTCTATCTCTTCGGGAAACAGGATAAACCGCCCAAAATCCTCCAATTTTTTTCAAAAATTAGTTTTCCCATTCAATTCCCTCTAATCAGCAAAACCCGAACCGACGCAACCCGTCACAATAAAGACAAATGATGAGTGTTTATGCTAACCAGTGTTACCAATCTATAACTGTTATCGCGCTGGGCTCCAGAATGAAACATGCTGCAGTGCTTATTGAGATGCATGTATTCAGCGAAACACGTCAACCTCGTGATTAATATTAATGCATAACCTTTACACGATACCGTTTACACAGTTGTTTATTTATTTTTATTTTTTTCGAAATTTTGAAAAATAAGCACCTGATTGACCGTTCCCAGAGCTCTGAAACACCCTGTATATAAAAATTGATGATGGCTAATGGACATAGCACCAAGGCCAGGGGTAGCGCCGAAAACAAAAAAAAATAAGATTTTATTAAAAACATAAAATTACGTTAGTGAATTTAGCAAACAATTGACCAAAAGATAAGAATTTATTTCATAAAAAAAAAAAAAAACATTAAGGCTGCAAAACGCCCAATCGACCTGATTAAAATATAAAGCTGTAAACTGTATTTTGTTACGATGGACTTGTTTTATTTATAGCAATTTATTCATTATTAATTTCATAATTTCCATGCTTATTAGTCGCCAAGGTCGTAAATTGTTCAACCGTATAATAATTTTGTAGAGGTTCCTTCAAGGTCGCTTTTAGGTTTCATATTCATTATTTTAACGCACATTCTGATTGTATTCATATCTTCTGGTTTAAGATAATTAAACCTTTTTTTGAGACACATAAACCCGATAATCTAATCGTTGATGGTTCAGCGAAGTTCATTGTCTTGAATTCGATTCCAAACTCAATTGTAACTCGAGGGAAAAATGTATGCGAACAATGAATTCTTTAAAAATGTTTCCGGAACAATACGAGGAGCTAACTGAATCTCTACGCTTTGATTATATCAATCATTCTTTCACGTTCTCATGTTGAATAATATTTCTTACAATAATTATTTGTAGTTAAAATAATTAAATATAAATCACCAAGCATTGTTGCATGAATTATTTTGATTTTGATTTTTTCATTTCTAAAATTTTCTTATAGGTTAGATTTTAGAAACGAACGTTTTACTCTTAAAATGTCCCGTTTGTGAAAGAAATAGTATATGTACCTCTGGAGAGAATGCTATTTTTCCCTCGGCACGTTGTATCCTGAGGGCGAAAGCCTTTACACCTAAGGAAAATTGATATTTAATTTACTATTAGATTTGGAATGTTTAAAATTCCCAAATAATTTAAAAGACTTGAATTTTAATTTGAGTGTAATTACTTGTACGAGAAAACTTTTTTTGCTTCCCGAAGCAGTCTTTTCCAATCCGCGAGGTGTTGTTTTTGGTGAATGTAAAAATAGAGTAAGGAAACGGCAATTCACTTAAGCGGTGGCCGAGAATCGGATTAAAAATAGAACTGTGCAATGAAGTTTTCTGTTTATCCCGCCGAAGGCAAACAATAGTAAATTATTACGAGCGCCATTAAATCAATTGATATACTACACACACACGCACACACAGCAATCAAATTTTTTTATTGTCGCTTCTTAATGCACATCAATGAATCATCACATATGTATTTATATATAGTTTTTAATCCTCAATGACCTTGGTATTTACAACACGTATTGCAAACTTAACTCCATCAACTTTTATCAAAATTAGTTGCGTCTGTACACCTGGTGGCACAATGGGAAATTTGATAATTCGTAATCAGCGCAGTTGTTTATGTGTTATTGTATTTACACACAATGGACTTCACGACTATCTGTAGAAACCTTTGTAAACACAAGCGCTGTTTATTAACATTTATAATGGAAACGAATGAGTGTTGTTGTTATCCCAGTGGCGGGTTGCACATATTAGGAAAACAATGATAAACAAACAAATAAACTCGTCAATCTTTAAGCTACTGCATATACTATCTTTGTGTTTGGGGCCTGTATTTGAAACCCTCTGAATCCGAGTAACGAGTAACCCTGTAAACTCCTGTTATTCTTATGCTAAAAAAGGTGACTGGTAGATTGGCAATATGGCCAATATCCATTAAAAAAAAAAAAAAAAAAAAAAAAAAAAACAATAGTGTGAAAAATTGCAAGCTGGTCGTAATTGAAAACTATGTTTTACAAGAAAAAATTTAATGTGATATCTTGTTGTAGTTGAATTAGTGCAGTTTTTGTAGAACAGAAATTTTCATTTCTCCATCAGTAACTAACTTCACTGATGATACCCAATAAGTCAAAACCAGTCTGTAGGTGTTCTGATGGGGAAACAAACAATATTTAATATTTACATTATTATTGTTATATTTGCCGCCATTGGCATATTCCTATATCTGTCGGTGGTAATGCCGCTCAGATTGGGTTTAGTACGACATTCAGGCAATAGATTCCGCCACTTTTGGCGTTTCTAACTTTAACGGTGTTTGGAATATCTATATTCCAATAGTCATTTCCGTTTCTTCATCAGCAACTAACTTTACTGATGAGACCTGAAAAGTCAAAACCAGTCTGTAGGTGTTCTGATGGGGGAACTAACAATATTTAATATTTACATTATTATTATTGTTATATTTGCTGCCGTGGCATATTCCTATATCTGTCAGTGGTTATGTCGCTCACATTGGGTTTAGTACGACATTCAGACAATAGATTCCGCCACTTAAAAATCACTTTTTTCTTATTCAGCGTTTAGTTTTTTAAATGTCGTCATCGACATGAAAAATTGGTAATATATCGCTGTCGGGTTCTAAATACATCCCATAATTTACTAAAATAACTGCAAAAATAAGCCGTTACAAAAAGCAAACTAATGCGAAGAGATTGCTCACATAAATACAAATTGGAATCGCTGCCCGCCAGCATCGGCAGAACGATGTTTGGAAAGGCTCCAGAAGTATTAAATCAGAGCTATTTCCCCACAAAGATCGGGATTTAACGATTATTATTTATCATCGATTATATTGCAAAATAATGTATATTTTATTTTATCCTATACTGTTATCATGTCAATAACTCCTTAGCAACGAGTAACGTTAAAGTACCTTTAACAACACTAGTGTTGTTATATTATCTTTAGGCAACTCGTTGCTATGGAGGTATTGGTAAACAAACACGGCTTCGCTTTTTGACAGTTTTCTTCACGCATTTTTCAAATAAAAAGAAATAGAAATACACACGTAATGTTATTTGCTTTTACATGACTCGAGAGTTTAAAAGCACCCGCTCCTACGTCCCTCGTGTTTTCAAAATTTTCTCTCGTAATGTAAAAACCTTCATAACTTTACTTGTATCGTAAATTACTATTAATAACAATAACATCATGGAGCCACAAAATTTTGTTTCAGAGTTGGCTGTGAGAAAAATGAGGTACATCGCATATTATTACGTCATGAGATTAGATTTAGATTTAAAAAAATGAATCAATCTCAGACATGACTGCTATGTTTCTCTCTCTCGGGCATGGCCAACTGGGAAGCAAAATTCTGTGGCTCACATACTTTTCAACAATTGCATTAACCCTTTCAGCCCTGGATTTTTAAATTTGAAAAAAAAAACTATTGATGGGGAGCTTTTTAAGAATTTTAACTCATTTGCTTAATTAGTATAGGAATTAATTAGTGAGGCTTTGTTGAAGTGACATCTAGTGATAAACAGCAAAAATATGAATTGTCATAGTAAGTGGAGAGATGTAAATGTTGCGGTGGCAATTGCCGAAAAGGGTTAAGTGGGCGACCTGAGTTTTTTTTTTAAATGTTTGCCCAACCCTGTATAAAAATCTGTGGGATTAAACGACAGCGGTTGGTGTGTCCGATTTAACTGTAACAGCAATTGTATGAGTCAGTCTGTATTACTTCCTCTTTTTTTTTTTTACTTGGGCATGAGCCATTCAGTCCCGACCAGGTTATTATTTTATGTATTTCAATTTGCAATGAGTAAATGAACAAATGAATAATGTCAGACGTATACAACAATCACGGACCCGAGCAACTCGTAACCAGAAGTTACAAAAATACCGAATCAATAAGATATCCATTAACAATATTTAATTGCGAGCGGTGAATAACCCCCACTGACATCTAGTTGGCGGATAGACAACCTTTATCCATATCTGTTGATATTTCATCACTCATTATATTAGACAAGTACAAATACAAAACTGATGTGACTGAAGGGCACCTGCCAAAGTAAAAAAAAAAAAAATCAAGTTGGCGGGACCGTGTAATTATTCAACAATTGTGTTTTTTTTTTTTTAATATTTGCCCAACTCTGTATAAAATTCTGTGTGATTAAACGACAGCGGTTGGGGTGCCCGATTTAACTGTAACTGCAATTGGATGAGTCACCCTGTATTACATCCTCGTAACCAGAAATTACAAAAATACCAAAACAAAGATAAATATTTAATTGAGGGCGGTGAATAACCCCCACTGACATCTAGTTGGCGGAGGACCGTGTAATTTTTCAACAATTGCTATGAGTGGGTGACTTGTGTTTTTTTTTAAATATCTGCCCAACCCTGTATAATATTCTGCGGTTGGTGTATCCGATTTAACTGTAACTGCAATTGTATGAGTCACCCTGTATTACATCCTCGTAACCAGCAACTACAAAAATACCGAAACAAAGATGAATATTTAATTGAGGGCAGTGAATAACCTCCAGTGACATTTAGTTGGCGGGACTGGGCAATTTTTCAACAATTGCTATGAGTGGGCGACTTGTGTTCTTTTTTTTTAATATCTGCCCAACCCTGTATACAATTCTGCGGTTGGTGTATCCGATTTAACTGTAACTGCAATTGTATGAGTCACTCTGTATTACATCCTCGTAAACAGAAATTACACCGAATCAATAAGATATGCATCAAAAATTAATATTCAATTGCAAGCGGTGAATAACCCCCACTGACATCTAATCGGCGGGACTGTGTAATGTTTCAACAATTGTGTTTTTTTTTTATTAAATATTTGCCCAACTCTGTATGAAATTCTGTGTAATTAAACGACAGCGATTGGTGTGTCCGATTTAACTGTAACTGCAATTGTAAATTCTGTATTACATCCTCGTAACCAGAAATTACAAAAATACCGAAACAAAGATGAATATTTCATTGAGGGCGGTGAATAACCCCCACTGACATCTAGTGTAATTTTTCAACAATTGTGTTTTTTTTTTCTTTTAATATTTGCTAACCCTGTATAAAATTCTGTGTAATTAAACGACAGCGGTTGGTGTATCCCGAGTCATTCTGTATTACATTCTCGTAACCAGAAATAACAAAAATACCTGATCAATACGATAGGCGTCGAAGATTAATATTTAATTGCGGCCGGTGAATAACCTCCGGTGACATTTAGTTGGCGGGACTGGGCGACTGAAGAATTAATTTGCAGCTCTCAGTCCGCATGAAAAGTTGATAGCTCGTTGGTGGGTGTACGGAAACAATAGGCTTTTGCAACAGGTAAGCAATCAATAACTGTACACGTTTAGATGCCACTTACGTGAAATTACATACTCGATACTCAGCAGATTTAGTATTCTATTACCGGACTCTGTTTAGATTATTATATCGACCTCGGTTTAGATCTTTTTAATATCAGTAGTTGTGTGTGTGTGTGCGAACCAAAAAGGGAAATCGAATGCAATCGATAATTAATCGGTAATCTAATGCAAATTTATGTCTATCGTTAATTTTGTAATAAAATTTACATATAACGCAGTGGATCATTAATGGTATAGTTATATTTAACCTCGAATACAAATATTATCATTAGAATTTATAGTCTTCGTGAGTTACGAACAGGTTGCATAGATTTTGTTTTAGGGGTGCACAATAAAAAAAAAACATTTTAAATGACTCCGTAAAAATAGTCTGAAGCGGGTATTCCCGATCTTTTTAAGATGTAGTGTTTTGGTTACCGCGTTGAAAAGCAACTTTTTTTGACCCTAAAATAACTAATGTAACGTATTTTCATAAACAATTATCTTATTGTAATTGAGATAATTTACTGTATGAATTTATAGTTTCACTCAATTTTTGAGACAATTTGCTGTAGTCTCAAAAATTGAGCCAATTCTACAGTCGACTCGATTTTAGAGACAATTTACTTCAATTTTACAATTTGACTCAATTTTTGAGACGATTTTACAATCTGATTCAATTTTTATGACGATTTACTTCAATTTTATAATCTGACTCAATTTTGGAGACAATTTATTTCAACTTTACGGTCTGACTCAATCTTTGAGTCAAACTGTAAATTCATACAGTACATTGTCGCAAAACTTGAGTGAATTTTATTACCTGACCCAATTTTTGAGACAATTTGCTGTAAATTCATTTTGTAAATTGTCTCCAAAATTGAGCAAATTTTACAGGCGACTTAATTTTAGAAACAATATACTTCAATTTTACCATCTGACTCAATTTTTGAGACAATTTCACAATCTGACTCAATGTTTGAGACAAATTATTGTAATAATAATAATACATTTACGGGATTCACCCTGTACATTAAAGTATTAATTAGAATATAAAATAAAATAAAATATAAATATAAAATATAAAAATACAAAAACTAAAATTACAATTTAAAATTGCGACAACTTTGTGTGACAAAAACAAAAACAAGTTAAAAACAATATAATACAGTACGCTAGACATTACTTATGAAAACAATTTTACAATCTGACTCAACTTTTGAGACAATTTTACAATCTGATTAAATTTTTATGACGATTTACTTCAATTTTACAATCTGACTCAATTTTTGGGACAATTTACTGTGTGAATTTACAATTTGACTCAATTTTCGAGACAATAATTTGCTGTAGATTCATATAGACATTCTCAAAAATTGAGCAAATTTTACAGTCGAGTTAATTTTAGACAATCTGACTCAATTTTTGAGACCATTTATTTTAACTTTACAGTCTGACTGAATTTTTGAGACAATTTGCTATAAATTCATATAGTAAATTGTCTCAAAAATTGAGCAAATTTTACAGTCAACTTAGTTTTAGAAACAATTTACTTTAATTTTACGTTCTGACTCAATTTTTGAGACAATTTCACAATCTGGCTCAATGTTGGGGATAAATTATTGTATGAAAAATGTAATCCATTTTACAATCTGACTCAATTTTTAAGGCAATTTACTTTAATTGTACAATCTTACTCAATTTTTTAGACAATTTGCTGAAAATTCAGATTGTCAACTGTCTCAAAAAATGAGCAAATTTTACAGTCGACTCAATTTTTGAGACAATTTACTTCAATTTTACAATTTGACTCAATTTTTGAGACAATTTTACAATCTGATTCAATTTTTATGACGATTCACTTCAATTTTACAATCTGACTCAATTTTTGGGACAATTTACTATATGAATTTACAATTTGACTCAATTTTCGAGACAACAATTTGCTGTAGATTCATATAATAAATTGTCTCAAAAATTGAGCAAATTTATAGTCGAGTTAATTTTATACAATCTGAGTCAATTTTTGAGACAATTTATTTTAACTGTACAGTCTGACTAAATTTTTGAGTCAAACTGTAAATTCATACGGTAAATTGTCGCAAAAATTGAGTGAATTTTACTATCTGACTCAATTTTTGAGACAATTTGCTGTAAATTCATATTGTAAATTGCCTCAAAAATTGAGCAAATTTTACAGTCGACTTAATTTTAAAAACAATTTACTTCAATTTTACAATCTGACTCAACTCTTAAGACAATTTGCTTCAATTTTACAATCTGACTCAATTTTTGAGACAATTTCACAATCTGACTCAATGTTTGGGGCAAATTACTGTATGAAAAATTTAATCAATTTCACAATCTGACCCAATTTTTAAGACAATTTACTTCAATTATACAATCTGACTTAATTTTATAGACAATTTGCTGTAAATTCATATTGTAAATTGTCTCAAAAATTGAGAAAATTTTACAGTCGACTCAATTTTTGAGACAGTTTACTTCAATTTTACAATTTGACTCAATTTTCGAGACAATTTGACAGTCTGATTCAATTTTTATGACGATTCACTTCAATTTCACAATCTGACTCAATGTTTGAGACAAATTACTGTATGAAAAATTCAATCAATTTTACAATCTGATTCAATTTTTATGACGATTTACTTCAATTTTACAATCTGACTCAATTTTTGAGACAATTTCACAATTTGACTCAATGTTTGGGACAAATTACTCTATGAAAAATTTAATCAATTTTACAATCTGACTCAATTTTTGAGACAATTTCACAATTTGACTCAATGTTTAGGACAAATTACTCTACGAAAAATTTAATCAATTTTACAATCTGACTCAATTTTTGGGACAATTTACTATATGAATTTACAATTTGACTCAATTTTTGGGACAATTTACTATATGAATTTACAATTTAACTCAATTTTTGAGTCAAACTGTAAATTCATATGGTAAATTGTCTCAAAAATTGAGTAAATTTTACTGTCGACTTAATTTTAGAAACAATTTACTGCAATTTTACATTCTGACTCAATGTTTGAGACAAATTACTGTATGAAAAATTTAATCAATTTTACAATCTGACTCAATTTAATTCAATTTTACAGTCTGACTCAATTTACTTCAATTTTACAGTCTGACTCAATTTACTTCAATTTTACAATCTGACTCAATTTTTAAGTCAATTTACTTCAATTTTACAATTTGACTCAATTTTTGAGATAATTTTACAATCTGACTCAATTTTTGAGACAACAATTTGCTGTAAATTCATATTGTAATTTGTCTCAAAAATTGAGCAAATTTTACAGTCGCCCTTATTTTAGAGACAATTTACTTCAATTGTACAATTTGACTCAATTTTGAGACAATTTGACTCAATTTTGAGACAATTTGACTCAATTTTTGAGATAATTGACTTCAATTAGACAGTTCCTGAGTCAAACTGTAAATTTGTACAAATTCATACTTTAGTAAATTGTCTTCAATTTTTGAGATAATTTACTGTATGAATTTATACGAATTTACAGTTTGACTCAAAAACTGTCAAATTGAAGTAAATTATCTCAAAAATTGACTCCATTTTTGCGACAATTTACTACAGTATGAATTTGTACAAATTTACAGTTTGACTCGAAAACTGTATAATTGAAGTCAATTATCTCAAAAATTGAGTCAAATTGTCTCAGAATTGACTCATATTGTACAATTGAAGTAAATTGTCTAAAATAAGTCGACTGTAAAATTTGCTCAATTTTTGAGACAAATTACAATATGAATTTACAGCAAATTGTTGTCTCAAAAATTGAGTCAGATTGTAAAATTGAAGTAAATTGAGTCAGACTGTAAAATTGAAGTAAATTGAGTCAGACTGTAAAATTGAATTAAATTGAGTCAGATTGTAAAATTTATTAAATTTTTCATACAGTAATTTGTTCCAAACATCGAGTCAGATTGTGAAATTGTCTTGAAAATTGAGTCAGATTGTGAAATTGAAGTAAATTGTCTTAAAAGTTGAGTCAATTGTAAAATTGATTAAATTTTTCATACAGTAATTTGTCCCAAACATTGAGTCAGATTGAGAAATTGTCTCAAAAATTGAGTCAGATTGTGAAATTGTCTCAAAAATTGAGTCAGATTGTAAAATTTAAGTAAATTGTCTTAAGAGTTGAGTCAGATTGTAAAATTGAAGTAAATTGTTTTTAAAATTAAGTCGACTGTAAAAATTGAGCCAATTTTACAGTCGACTCAATTTTTGAGACAATTTATTTCAATTTTACAATCTGACTCAATTTTTGAGATAATTTACTTCAATTTGACAGTTTTTGAGTCAAACTGTAAATTCGTATAAATTCATACTGTAAATTGTTGCAAAAATTGAGTCAATTTTTGAGATAATTTACTGTATGAATTTACAGTTTGACTCAATTTTCGAGACAATTTACAGTAAATTGTCGCAAAAATTGAGTCAAACTGTCAGTCGACTAAATTTTTGAGACAATTTACTTCAATTTTACAATCTGACTCAATTTTTGAGATAATTTTACAATTTGACTCAATTTTTGAGATGATTTCCTTCAATTTGACAGTTTTTGAGTCAAACTGTAAATTCGTACAAATTCATACTGTAAATTGTCGCAAAAATTGAGTCCATTTTTGAGATAGTTTACTGTATGAATTTACAGTTTGACTCAATTTTCGAGAAAATTTACAGTAATTTGTCGCAAAAATTAAGCCAATTTTACAGTCGACTCAATTTTTACGAGAATTTACTTCAATTTTACAATCTGAGCCAATTTTTGAGACAATTTACTGTATATAAAAGTCGACAATTTAAATTCGAAAAAAAATCGAAAATTTTTAGTTTAATAAATTGTGCAGTGTAAAACGGCTTTTGTATTAAATTTGTTGTGAATAAACTGTATCCTCAGTTTGTTTACCATGGGATATTATTAAAACGTGGAATGAAACGCGAAAAATTAGCAAACGAGTTGCGAATGCGTCAGGTGTCAGGTGTCGAACACAATTCCATCGCTAATTTCCGCGAGGAAATCTTCGCCTTTAACGTCATCGCATTTCGGCTTTTGTGTATAAGAATTTAAGTTCACTGACATTGGAACTACATGCTTCGATAGTGTAAGTGTGCAATGGTGCCAAATTCTCTCTCGTCCCGATCACGAGCGAATTGCGCCCGTCCCATTTTTCCGGCCGGCTCGCGTGCGGCGAAATGAAAATTTCCCGCGTTCCTTTGGGGAATTCGCCGTCGCTAATGCGAATTCCCCGGCCAAAATGGCTGTGACGGCGGCGGCGTCAAAAAAAAAAAGAAAACGTTACATTTAAACAGTGACGTCAGTCGTGACTGTGACTCACGTGATTCCTAGTTTGGCGTGACAAACGCACGTCTTTTCTCGAACACATGAACACAGTTGGCCCGAATCCGATGAGATATTGTGCTTTGGCGTTTTTGATTGTTTCTCTTCTATTTTGAGTGGGTCGTGCTCGTGTAGACGGAAAACTGGTTTCTGAATCATGAATTGTATTTCGCTATGTTGTTTCCGTTTGGAACAATATGTTGAACAGCTTTTTTGACACTCCATCAGGAAAATCGCTTTTATACCATCAAATCGAAGATGGCCATGATGATTTTAAATTGTGTTTATAAATGGCTTCCGAATGAGGAACTTGTTGCTAAGCAACGAAAGCACTGCATAATTTACTGAAAAGTTGTAAATGCATATTTAGTAGTTCATGTCACTTTCAATTCGATTAAGCCGTAAGTGTTATTAATAGTTTGCACAGTCTAAATGCGTCCGCATTGATTTACACGTGCTCTTGAAATAATTAAAACGCAGGAACGGTTTTTAATTACATAATACCACCGTGTATGGTCCTGGTTGTCTCGCAGACTACCTTATTTGATGGATGGACGGTGGAAAAACATGCCAATTATTACAAAAACCCGCTCGGCGAGTCGTTCGCCTTTTGGCTGAAATTACGGCATTTTTTCTGGCACCATCGGAGATGCGGTATTGATTATGCAACGCATGCACACAGGCCCTTCCGGCGCGCACTTTCCTGCGGCGCCATTATCATTTTTTTTTATATCTAATCTCGTCTGGTTTCCTGCTCGGTTTATAAATTCCATTCACGTTGCCCCCGCGACGGAACTGTTTCTGTACAGGGAATTCTAACCGCAGACTAAATTTTAAAGCATGAAAAAAAAACGATTTCAAATTATTCAATCTGTTTTGTCCCACATGAAAATTGGTGCTTTTAGGCGAGTTAATATTTGTGATGTTCATGTTGCAAAACTCGAAAAGTTTATTAGTCGTTATAATTCATTTATATGTTTATTATAAGTTAAAAGTTGTACAGCACATACTGTTTTACCGTGACTCGTTGCAAAAATATGTACAGCACATTCTGTTATACCGTGTCTGGTTGCAAAAAATTGTACAGCACATTCTGTTTTATCGTGACTGGTTACAAAAAATTATATAGCACATTCTATTTTACCGTGACACACACATTATCAAGTGTAACCCACCCCAACAACGTTTAGTTAAGATAGTGAAACAGCAATTAAAACGGTTGCACCAACCACGCCCAGTTAGCTTCTAATTTCGTCTTTGATAATGTTCCATTTCCAAACACACTAAGGCAGAATTTCGCAATTCGCCGGGGGCGGTTTTAATCAATAATCCGTCCGGGGGAATTATAATTCGGCTATATATTAAACCGCGTGTGTGTTGGTGTGTGTGTAAATAAGGAAGGGCGGCTTGACTAATGGACGTCCCTCTCATGTTTAATTCAGGTAACGGCACGATCGATTTCCCCGAGTTCTTGACGATGATGGCCCGCAAAATGAAGGACACAGACAGCGAGGAGGAGATCCGCGAGGCGTTCAGGGTGTTCGACAAGGACGGCAACGGCTTCATTTCGGCGGCCGAGCTCCGCCATGTGATGACCAACCTCGGGGAAAAACTCACCGACGAAGAGGTCGACGAGATGATCAGGGAGGCCGACATCGACGGCGATGGACAGGTCAATTATGAAGGTCAGTGTGCGCGCGTCCCCGCCGCCGTCTGGGCGCGCTGTATGTATCCGTGCCGCGACGCCCTTAAACGGGTGCGATCAATCGCGCCCTTAATTTTTCGGACCTAGTTTGAAGTCACGGATTTAGGGCGCGCGTTTTGTTGTAGGACGTGGCGAAAGGGGCGCCAGTTGTCCTTGCAAATCTTGCTGTAGGAAGATGGTGATCGTAAATTATGAATTATTTCAACAAATAATGAAATTGCAGAAAACAAGCATCGAATTTCTTTTTCAAATTTAATTCGGCAATCAAACTCTTATTAGTTGAATAAATTAATAATTTAATTAAATTTATTTAAACTCTTATTATGTTTAATGTTTATATAGTTTGATCAATGGATCTTTGCGTGTGCGTCATTACTGAAGACAAAGTTTTCTCGCCTTGAGCGACAAACGTACACACATTAGTGCATCTAATTTAACGTATTGTAGAGAGAGAAAACACTTGAAAATGTTGTCGGAGCTCGATTCAGCTATCTATGACGTGCACGCAAACATCCATTGATTAAAGTATATCTTGGCTTCGACATGACTTTGGATTTTCAGCGCCAACTTCATCATCGATTTTTGTTGAACGCTCGTTATTTTCATTTTCTGGTTACCGGTAGACCGGAACGCATCAATGAAAACTTCCGCGTTTTGATCGGGCGCGTAACTAGACATTATAATTCGGGACGATTTTGCGTATATATGTAGGTGGCCTTGATAAAAACATCCATTTCGTATTTAATTATGAGGGCGCTTGTCATATAACATTCGTGTATGTTTTTGCTTTTATAACATAAAAAACGGCTGCAGAAAAAATATTGTACGTAACTTGTTCCAAAAGTGATTTTACGGGACTCACAGGTTTCCAGGACTCGCCTATGGCTCGTCCTGGAAACTTCCTACTCATCCCGTAAAATATCACTTTCGGAACTTGTTGCGTAAATTACTGTTCTTGCTTTACAGGAATTATGAACCAACTTCCAAAAAATTACATTTTGTTACTTCTTCCTTACATTTTCCTTCATGCTGGAGGTTTCTGCGGTTTTTGTTGCTTTACAGGAATTATGAGCCAACTTTCAATAAATTGCATTTAGTTTGGCTTCTGATGTTTTTGTTGCTCTACAATAATTGTGAGCCAAATTTAAAAAAAAAAATGCATTTCATTTCTTCCTCCTTACATTTTCCTCCGTGCTGGAGGTTTCCGCTGTTTTTGTTGCTTTACAGGAATTGTGAGTCAACTTTCAATAAATACTGCATTTTGTTTGGCTTGTCATGTTTTTGTTGCTCTACATTGATTGTGAGCCAACTTCCAAAAAAAATGCATTTTGTTTTTTCTTCCTTCCATATTCCTCCGTGTTGCAGGTTTCTTATGTTTTTCTTGCTTTACAGAAATTGTGAACCAACTTAAAAAAATTGCATTCTGTTTCTTCCTTACATTTTCCTCTGTGCTGCAGGTGATGTTTTTATTGCTTAACCCGCCATTGGTGACGCAAATTTAATGGTGACGCCGGTCTCACGCACCGGGATTTTCAACTGAAGATTTTTCTAAACGTGTTACTAATAGTTGCGGCAGCTACTTGAAATTGCAACAAAAAACAATAACGGAGAATAAAGTTATTCGACACACCCGGTCTCACAGACCAGTAGGGTTGCGTTTTGTGTCGTCTTCCTTACATTTTCCTCCGAGCTGCACATTTCTGATGTTGGCAACATGTTCAACAATTGACACACTTGTTGCTGATGGTCAATCTCAAAAACCTGCAGTCTATAGGAAAATCCTTCTATTTAAAATTATTATTTATAAAGTTTTTGATTGCTCCTTTGTACTGATTGGTTTTCGGGTCCGCAACACGCAGCACCATTATCTTTAATGTCCCATTTCACGAAACCAACTATGGATTTAATGCACCCATATTACGCAACAATTTTCCTGATAAGTAATACCAATTTAAAAAAAAACTTACAGTCTGTACACCAGTTTATCTCAGGTGTATCGCAATTTGTTTTGCTTTTGATTTTTTTGTTTATGTCTGCTGTATTCAACATTATTTTAAACTACAAAACTCTCTTTGGTTGAAGAAAGGACCCCCCGCACAAACCTTATGGAAAATGGGCTGGCAATGTCCGTATCTTGTCGGTGTTAAAGCCACCCGGATTTGGTTCAGTACAGCATTCAGGCAATAGATGCCGCCACTTCTACCTTTACGGTGTTTGGAATACTTATATTCCAATAGTAATCTCCGTTTGCCCATCAGCAACTAACTACACTGATGAGACCTGAAAGGTCAAAACCGGTCTGTAGGTGTTCTGATAAGGAAACAATATTTAAAAGATTCAGTATTTATTTTCCTTACATCACCGAACTGTGCGTATTCCACAAACGGAAACTAGTCGACGAAGAGAAGAAATGGAAGGGAATGGGGGGGGGGGGGAAGAAAGGTCAAGTCAGGATAAGGGAGGGATGAATTAACCGATGTTTAAGTGCCTACATAGTGGCAGTTGTCTATTTCTTACTTTCGACTGTTCTTAGTGCTTGTACGGCTCAACGAATCAATAATAATAATAACAAACGTGTTTTGTAGTTGAAATAAAAGTGGAATCAAGGGTGGTGGGTGGGCCCTATCCCACAATCCAACCTCTGGCTCATACACCCTTTTTTTCCAACAATTAATAAGTTAGTAAAAAAAATCAAGTCTTCGCTGTCTTTCGTACTTGTTTAACTTATTAATTAGTAAAAACCTTGATGCGTGAGCAATGGATTGGATTGTAGGATTGGGCCCACCCACCACCTCTCGTATCAACATTATTTTAAACTACAAAACTGTTTGGTTTGAGAAATTTCTTTAACAATTTAATGAAGAGGTGTAAAATTTAGAAATAATAAGAAACGTGTTTTTGTAGTTTTAATAAAAGTGGAATCGGGGGTGGTGGGTGGCCCCTATCCTACAATCCCAACTTCCGGCTCACATGCCCTTTTTTCCAGTAATTAATAAATGAATAAAAAAAATAAGGTCTTCACTGTCTCTCTTATTAATTTCATTTATTTATCAGTAAAAATCTGGACGCGTGAGCAACGGATTGGATTCTAGAATAGGGCCCACCCACCACCCCTCGAATCAACATTATTTTAAACTACAGAACTGTTTGGTTGAAGAAATTTCTTTAACAATTTATCGGAGAGTTGTAAAGTTTGGAAATAATAAGAGACGTGTTTTTGTAGTTGAAATAAAAGTGAAACGGGGGGTGGTGGGTGGGCCCTATCCTACAATCCAACTTGTGGCTCACACACCCTTTTTTCTCTTGACAATTAATAAAGCGAAAGAAAAAAAATACGTCTTCAGAGTCTTTCTTATTCGTTTAACTTATTTATTAGTAAAAACTTCGACGCGTGAGCAACGGATTGGATTGTAAAATAGGGCCCACCCACCACCCCTCGAATCAACATTATTTTAAACTACAAAACTTTATTTGGTTGAAGAAATTTCTTTAACAATTTATCGGAGAATTGTAAAGTTTGGAAATTATAAGAGACGTGTTTTTGTTGTTAAAATAAAAGTGGAACTGGGGGTGGTGGGTGCGCCCTATCCTACAATCCAACCTCTGGCTCACGCGCCCCTTTTTTTCTAAAAATTAATAAAGCGAAAGAAAAAACAAAATCTTCAGTCTTTCTTACTTGTTTAACTTATTTATCAGTGAAAACCCGGACGCGTGAGCAACGGATTGGATTCTAGAATAGGGCCTACCCACCACCCCTCGAATCAACATTATTTTAAACTACAAAACTCTGTTTGGTTTAAGAAATTTCTTTAACAATTTATTTGAGAGGTGTAATGTTTATAAATTATAAGAGACGTGTTTTTGTAGTTGAAATAAAAGTGGAACCGGGGGGTGGTGGGTGGGTGGGCCCTATCCTACAATCCAACCTCTGGCTCACGCGCCCTTGGATTGGATTGTAGGATAGGGCACACCCACCGCCCCTCGAATCAACATTTTTTTTTAACTACAAAACTCCATTTGATTCAAGAAATTTCTTTAGCAATTTATCGGAGCGTTGTGAAATTTGGAAATAATAAGAGACGTGTTTTTGTAGTTGAAATTGGGCCCTAACGGGGGTGGTGGGTGGGTCCTAACCCACAAGGTGGTGGGTGGGCCCTAACCCACACTCACTTTTTTTACTGGTTTTTTTTTTATTAGTAAAAATATTATTTGTATACATATTTTTATAATATTGCAATCTGGTCTTAGACCAATTAGAAATTTTGTTCTGTTCCCAAAATACTAAATGAGTTGCTATCTAAGAGTCGTTCACTGGCGGCTCCCGAGTATTTCTGGCGTTTTATAAGGGCACTTTGTTTTTGTGCACTTGGCACAAATAATGCTCGCACTATACCAGTTCAAATGTTTTTTCTTCTTCTCTTAACCCTTTCAGCCCTGGATTTTTTAAATTTGAAAAAACATTTTTTTTTGTTTATTATTGATGGGGAGCTTCTTAAGACCATAAATACCAAATTTGAACTGATTTGATTAATTATTATAGAAATTAATTAGTGAGGCTTTGTTGAAGTGACATCTAGTGATAAACAGCAAAAATATGGATTGTCATAGTAAGTAGAGACATGTAAATGTTGCGGTGGCAATTGCCACCACCAGGGCCGAAAGGGTTAAGTCTCCTTACTAGGTTAGTGTTATCAAGAAGTTGTAGCACTTCGGGGTTCACGTGCTGGTGAATTCGTTCCTTATGACTCCTCGCGAGTTTCTTTATTTCAAGTTGCATAGTCTCCACTTGAAGGTCCTTATGAAAATTGTCGTTTCTAATATGCCAGGGTGCATTTACGATGTTCCTTAGTATTTTATTTTGAAGGGTCTGGATTATTTTCACGTTACTTTTACTTTTTTTATTAGTAAAAACCTGGACACGCGTAAGCAATGAATTGGATTGTAGGATAGGGCCCACCCGCCACCCCTCTAATCAACATTGTTTTAAACTACAAAACTCTGCTTGGTTCAAGAAATATTCTTTAACAATTTATCGGAGAGTTGTAAAGTTTGGAAATAATAAAAAACGTGTTTTTGTAGTTGAAATAAAAGTGCAGTCGGGGGTGGTGGGCGGGCACTATCCTACAATGCAACTTGTGGCTCACACGCCCTTTTTTTCTAACGATTAATAAAGCAAAAAAAAATTACATCCTCACAGTCTTTCTTACTCATTTAACTTATTTATTTGTAAAAACCTGGACGCGTGAGCAACGGATTGGATGATAGGATAGGGCCCACCCGCCACCCCTAGAATCAACATTATTTTAAACTACAAAACTGTTTGGTTCAAGAAATTTCTTTAACAATTTATTGGAGAGGTGTAAAGTTTAGAAATAATAAGAAACGTGATATTGTGGTTTTAGTAAAAGTGGAATCAAGGGTCGTGGGTGGGGGCTATCTACAATCCAATTTGTGGCTCACGCACCTTTTTTTTCTAACAATTAATAAAGCGAAAGAAAAAAATAATATCTTCACAGTCTTCGTCCAAACGATAAACGTGCAAAATATTACAAAAAATCCTCTTAACCTCTTCACGCCCAGGTCGCTAGATATGGCGACAAGCAAAAAAAAATATTTTAAAAATTAAAAGAAAAATTACCACTTAAGCGCCATCTATGGAATATATTTTTAAATATTTTTTTGCACAAATGAGTTTATAATAGTGGAATAATATTTCGTAGAAAACTTGCACCATGCATTGACATTTCAATTTTTGAAATTTGAGGATTTTTTTGCGAAAATCACGTTTACAAAAGTTGTGGCCTTATTGCAAATGCTGCATTTTTATTTTTCACTCCATTACAAATGATTTGGCGACTATCGCAATATTATTAAATAATAGTGTCGAATATAGGGCGCACATAATGCTATTTATAGTTAAAATATTTAAATTAAATTCAGCACGTCACGCCACCGCAAAATCGTTCGCATGTGCGTGCGTGCGCCAGCGTTTGCCGCACCGCCGCCCGTCGTTTCGCCATCTCGCGGCCGGATCGATTTTTATTCCCCCCTCGGCCGGCCGAAACGAGGGTGTAACCGCGGCCGTAAAGGCAGTGGGTGTGGCCCTCTAAACTTTAACGTGCTGCAATTCCTGGGCACGGAAAGGGTGAAGAAGGGGAGCCCAGATATCAAGGGCCTGCCATTTATGTACGGCCCCTATGGCCTCTGCTCATTTCACGTTATTGTTATGACGTATATATATATATATATATATTTTTTCATCCTAGTCGCCTAGTTCTCCCCCTGTATTGATTTTTTTTGCCATCCGTCTTGCCCGGCTTTCAATAAATTTGCAGGAAGTAATGGAGTTTGCATGCGTCGTCGTCGGCACTAATTATGGACTGACCACACCCGGGTTTTATTAAAAGTTAACTGCTAATCGGTCGCTAATTAATTTCTGTAATGGAATTAAAATTAAAAATTCCAGCTGGGGCACAAAGAAATTTTAAATTCTTTATTATTAGAGGTTAAAATGTGCTGATTGGAGCTGGTAGTACACTCATCTACTCATAGATTAGACTTTTTTGACATTAGAAAATACTAGTAAAAATAGCAGTATACTCTATCTACTCATAGATTAGACTTTTTTGACATTGGAAAATACTAGTAAAAATAGTAGTACACTCTATCTACTCATAGATTAGACTTTTTTGACATTGGAAAATACTAGTAAAAATAGTAGTACACTCTATCTACTCATAGATTAGACTTTTTTGACATTAGAAAATACTAGTAAAAATAGTAGTACACTCTATCTACTCATAGATTAGACTTTTTTGACATTGGAAAATACTAGTAAAAATAGTAGTACACTCTATCTACTCATAGATTAGACTTTTTTGACATTGGAAAATACTAGTAAAAATAGTAGTACACTCTATCTACTCATAGATTAGACTTTTTTGACATTGGAAAATACTAGTAAAAATAGTAGTACACTCTATCTACTCATAGATTAGACTTTTTTGACATTGGAAAATACTAGTAAAAATAGTAGTACACTCTATCTACTCATAGATTAGACTTTTTTGACATTAGAAAATACTAGTAAAAATAGTAGTATACTCTATCTACTCATAGATTGCGTCACTTGTGAGAAAATTAATTGGATAATTCACACATCAAGTGATAAGAAAATTGTAACACACGCAACACTTAAAACAATGAATGCATAAATATTTCCTAGCGGTATCTATATTCTCCATTTTCTGGGTCAAGTCCCACATTTCGTATTGAAATAACATCTTTAATACACCGTCGGTCTATAAATAAGAATTAAATGGCTTATTATCCGAGCAATTCCAACTATACCAATTATATATATATAATATAAGTTTCCAGCAAATTTATCGAGAGCTATAAATAAATTCACCAGAAACACACAATTGTGTGCGAACATTTATTTTTACCACCTGCAACCTTCACATTTAAATTTAACCATAAAACTTATACGAACGTGCACATCATCGGGGTTGGGGAAATCCGCTCGTCGTGGTACTCCTTATCGTCGGTGGGTTTTTACCTAAACGCGGGTTTTTCCTGGCGTTTCGCCACGAGGCCCGCCCGGATTAATTAACGCAATTAGTTTGAGAGAATGGCGCAGATTTACCTAAACATAGACACCGTAGTGTTTTTGGCATAAGAAATCCCGCATGAGAATCCGGCTAAAAATAAACCGTTTTATCATCCTCTTGTTCCATGAGGCGGAGAATCATGTGATCCGTGTTTATATCCTTTTAATAACTATCAAGCTAAAAAAATATTTGCTATTTTCAGTGCCAATAATAAAATATTAGCATTTGATTTAGTAGTGGTACATCTTTATTTGACCTTGATAACTTATAATACCATATCAGACCGTCGGTCTAGTAGTGGTACATCTTTATTTGACCTTGATTACCTATAATGCCATGTCAGACCATCGGTCTTTCTAATTTAATTCTCTAAAAACATTCCATGTCAAAAGGGCTATCGACTGTCTTTCTGCATTTGATTTACTGCTCTAGAAACATTCATTTTTATAAGTAAGGAAATTATAGCCACTAACACTTATTTCTACTTCGATTCTCTTATTAAAAAGAATGAATTTAAGGAGCATTGACGACCAAGGTCATTCTTGACTTTCAATTTTTGTGTCGTCATGACACCCATTATTACAGTTCCAAAATATTTCGGCCTCTTGTTAAAAAATTCACGGTTCGTTCGGGTTCATCAATTTTAATTATGTTTTTATTAAAAGCCTCGCTTGTTAGCATATTATTAGCAAGTGGAATTAATTATACGTAATGATAACCTTGATATTGCGTGCGAACCGTCCATTAAATTCTAAACAACCTTTTCCAAAATCATTATTCCCTCCACCGTTATAATTCAAAAGTCAGTACACGTTTCTAATACGTAAAATTTCGAGCGCCATCTAACAACAAGTACATAAAATCGTTATTCCCTCCACCGTCATAATTAAAAAGTCGGTACACATTTCTAATAATAATCATCTAACAACAATTTTTCCTCCACCACACCCCCTGTAGAATGCGGCCCCTTTAATTTATAAGAAAATTTTAGCGAGTAGTGTTTAGCCCGAGGTAGATAACCAACCCGAGTGTGACTGGTAGTGTTCTCTTGCAGATTTCCATGCGCTTGCTCTCATAGTTTTCAGTCGGTATTCGGCTACACAAGCTTCAAGCTGGTCAGTCGTAGTACTCGTAGCTTTGAATGAGCTTCTAAAACGATTTACAAGCATGTCGTCTCTGCCACACTTCACTCACTGTTCATATTTGTTTGTGTTCGGTGTGCGTTCCTCGTTTCCCCGGTACACGGTGCGCCCTCTGTTGCACGGAGCACGCACCCTGTTTTGGGCGCAAGGCACATGTTCCTCCGTTCGGGTATGCAGAGGCTTCAAGGTGTGCCCGCTACTAGAGTAACTGCATTTGTTTATTTTTATGATGGAAGCATGTTTTCTTCCGAACACTCACGAGCCGCCCCAGTGATGCAGTGGGTACACCTTGTTGACTGCACGGTGCGCTCTCTGTTGATCGAGAGGGTGTATCTTGTAGTAGATATGCACTCTGTTGATCTAGAGGATGCATCTTGGAGTAGATGCGCCCTCTATTGGCCGAGAGGGTGTATCTTGCAGTAGATGCGCCCTCTATTGGTTGACAGGGTGCATCTTCTAGACGTGCTCTCTATTGGCCGAGAAGGTGTATCTTGTAGATGCGCCCTCTGTTGGTTGAGAGGGTGCATCTTCTACTCGATGTGCTCTCTATTGGTCGAGAGGGTGTATCTTGTACTAGATGCGCCCTCTGTTGATGTTGAATACCCGTCGTGAGTTTCGTTGTATATTCTGGATTATGTAACGAATTAAATAGAAGACTACACTGCAATGGATATGATATTTAACAATTACAGCGAGTCATAATATTTGTCGATAAATAAAAATAGTCCGCTTAAGTTGCCATGACAACTTTAAATGATTCTGCGTTTTCAGTTTCCAAAGGAACCATTTTAGAGAGCGTGTACAAAAAAAACATGACTTTTAGGTGTTTTCTTTTTTAATCAATTTACTTCACAGTACTGCCAACTTAATAGAAAAAAATCTCGATCAATTAGTCATCCGGCGCATATGAACTGAAGAGGGACATGCAATGCACTTGAAAAATCCAGAGTTCCTTGTGGAATCCGAGATGTAGTACCATCTAAGACTGACCATATAAGTCATCTGATTGTCCGCCATTTTTTTTTCTACAATTTTATAGTGAAGTCTTAAGGGATAAATTGAACCCCAAATGCATATCACTGCTATTGGGTTTTCACAAGACATTGCATATCTCCTAACTAGCGCCTCGTTATTGCCCTCATTACACTTATTGTTGCCATTATTACCCTTATTGTTGCCATTACCCTTATTGTTGCCATTATTACCCTTATTGTTGTCCTTATTACCTCTCACCACTGCCCTTATTACCCTAATTATTATCCTTGTTGCCATTATTACCCTAATTATTATCCTTGTTGCCCTTATTACCCTAATTATTATCCTTGTTGCCCTTATTACCCTAATTATTATCCTTATTTTTTGCCCGTATTACCCTTGCCCTACCTTATTACAGTTTTTGTTGCCTTTATCACCCTCATTGTTGCCCTTATTACCCTTATTATCTTCTTGTAGACAAACCCGGTAGCTGATTTGTCTTTCCTATAAGACATCACATCCCCTCTGAAATCACAGCTCATTAATACCATTATTACCCTTTATTGTTGCTCTTATTACCCTTTATTGTTGCTCTTATTACCCTTTATTGTTGTCCTTATTACCCTTTATTGTTGCCCTTATTACCCTTTATTGTTGCCCTTATTACCCTTTATTGTTGCCCTTATTACCCTTTATTTTGCTGCACTTAATACTCTTATTGTTGCTCTTATTACTTTTATTGGTGCCCTTATTAATCTTATTGTTGCTCTTATTACTTTTATTATTGCCCTTATTACGCTAATTGTTGCTCTTATTACCCTTATTATCTTGTAGGCAAACCAGGTACTCATTTGGCTTTCCCATGTAAATATTCCCATAAGACGTCACATCTCCTCTCTGAAATGGCAGCTCATTATTGCCCTTATTACTCTTGTTGCCCTCATTACTCTTATTTTTGTCATTATTACTTTTATTGTTGCCCTATTTATGGTCATTGTTTCCCTTATTACCCTTATTATTTTCTTGTAGGCAAAACAGATACTCATTTGGCTTTCCCATGTAAATATTCCTATAAGACGTCACATCCTCTCTGAAATGGCAACTCATCGTTGCCCTTACTAACCTTATTTTTGCCATTATTACCCTTATTGTTGCCCTTATTACTCTTATTGTTGCCCCTATTATCCTTATTGTTGCCCTTATTACCCTTATTGTTGCCCTTATTACCCTTATTGTTGTCCTTATTGCCTTTATTGTTGCCCTTATTACCATTATTGTTCCTTTATTATTCTTGTTGTTCCCTTATTACCGTTATTGTTGCCCTTATTACCCAGGTAGTTTATATGCCAATCAGGTAGCTGGTTTGGCCTTCCCGATGTAAATATTCCCATAAGACACCACATCTCCTCCTAAATCACAGCTCGTTATTACTCTTATTGTTGCCCTTATCATCCTCACTGTTGTCTTTATTACCCATATTGTTGCCCTTATCACCCTCACTGTTGCCCTTATTACCTTCATATTTGCCTTTATTACCCTTAATTTACCCTTATATTTGCCCTTATTTCTCTCATCTTTGCCCTTATTTCTTTCATCTTTGCCCTTATTTCTTTTATCTTTGCCCTTATTTATTTCATCTTTGCCCTTATTACCCTCATCTTTGCTCTTGTTACCCTGACCTTTTTCCTTATTACCCCTATATTTGTCCTTATTACTCCCATATTTGTCCTTATTACCCCATAGTTGTCCTTATTACCCCCATATTTGTCCTTGTAGCCCCCATATTTGTCCTTATTACCCCCATATTTGTCCCAATTGCCCCATATTTGTCCCTATTACAAATTTGTCCCTATTACCCCCAAATTTGTCCCTATTACAAATTTGTCCCTATTACCCCCAAATTTGTCCCTATTACCCCCAAATTTGTCCCTATTACCCCCAAATTTGTCCCTATTACCCCCAAATTTGTCCCTATTACCCCCAAATTTGTCCCTATTACCCCCAAATTTGTCCCTATTACCCCCATATTTGTCCTTATTACCCCCATATTTGTCCTTATTATCCCCATCTTTGCCCTTATTACCCCATCTTTGCCCTTATTACCCCATCTTTGCCCTTATTACCCCCCCATCTTTGCCCTTATTGCCCCCATCTTTGCCCATATTACCCCCATCTTTGTCCGTATTACCCCCATCTTTGCCCTTATTACCCCCATCTTTGCCCTTATTACCCCCATCTTTGCCCTTATTACCCCCATCTTTGCCCTTATTACCCTTACTATCTAATTCGGAATAACTGCTACCTGTTTCCAAATAAGTCACCCGATATTATTAAAATATTTCCATGATCTGAGCGGCTCGAATAAGTTATTTTCAATTGACAACACCCTCCGCCGTAAACAGGACTTGATTTAAAAATAATCCGATTTTGACCATCCGCTTATTTGAAATTACATACAGATCTAATTGCCGATCTGGTCTGATTGTTTTGCACAAGGCGTCGGATTGGTGGAAACTTTTTTAGAATTCGATCAAGTGGGTGTTTACAAAAATCTCCAAAAAGGTTATCATCAAGGTGGAAACGAAATCAGTGAATACCCGATTTGGCTACAAGATGGGGTAATAATAGTAACAATTTAGGTTACAAGGGTAATAAATAATAAAGTTAATAAGGGTAACAAATAGTAAAGGTAATAATGGTAATAAATAATTAAGGTTATATGGGTAATAAGGGTAATAAATAGTAAAGGTAATAAGTGTAATAAATAGTAAAGGCAATGAGGGTAATAACACACCACCATTTGGGAGGGGGGAGTGGTGTTTTATGGGATTATTTACATAAGAAATCCTGTTTGGATTTTCCGTAAATGAAGGTTATAAGGGTAACAGTAAGAAGAATTAGGGTAATAAGGTAATAAAGGTTATATGGGTAAAGGATAATAAATAATAAAGATTATATGGGTAAAGGATAATAAATAATAAAGGTTATATGGGTAATGAATAATAAAGGTAATAAGGGTAGTAAATAGTAAAGGTAATAAAGTTGATAAGGATAATAAAGGTAATGATGCTAATAACACGCCGCCATTTGGGAGGGGAAGCAGATCGATGTTTTGTAGGAATATTTACATGAGAAATCCTGTACAGATTTTTCCTAAATAAAGGTTATAATGGTAACAGTAAGAATAATGAGGGTAATAAATAATGAAGGTTATATGGGTAATACATAATAAAGGTAATAAGGGTAATAAATAGTAAAGGTAACGAGGGTAATAAATAGTAAAGGTAACGAGGGTAATAACAAGCCGTTATTTGGGAGGGGGAGTGATGTCTTATGGAAATATTTACGTGGGAAGTTCTGTTCAGTTTTCCCCTAAATGATATTTATTGGCCAAAAATCTGTCAAATGGGCGAAAGTCATAAAATGGCCAAATGACTTGAAATATTCATTAAAAATGTTCAGAAGAGAACGGGGAATATGTGTTCAAATTTTCAGCCCAATCGTACTTGCAGTTTTCTTGCTGGCTCGCTCTCAGAGCGAGGGCACTCGAAAGTTGACCAGAAATTTTGGTTGATAAGTTGACAGATGTCAAATCTGTTTTGTTCAAGTAACAAGCAAATGTACTGTCAGATTAATATAAATCAGGAACTTGGCAAACATAAAATTATCATCTGGTACTTTTCGTCCTCACAAAATCTAAGCGTGTATCAGCTAAAGGTCACTTTAGAATATCATCGGCGGCATATTTGCCATTTCGTACAATTTTAAAATGAATCCAAGTGGAAAGCCTCAACTTTCCTATTGCAGAACGAATGATCTTAGCTGTTAAAGCCAAAATTCATTTAATTTCCAATTGCAGCGAGAATAGTTTCCAACAGGTTCATATGTTGGTAATCTTTCAACGGGGAAGCACAGGTTTCAAAGGCATTGATGATTTCATTAGTTTTGGGGGTTTCGAGTTGTGCTAGTGGTTCAGTACTCTCTCAGAGATTGTTCGGATTTTTGATCTCATTGAGTTTTCTCGTCTCGCTCACCTTTTTAGCAACATTTATGGGCATAGCTCATATACCGTTGGAATTTCAGTGCTACCAACTTTCAAAAATGAATTGCACTAAAGCTATTTCAGCATTTGCATCGTAGTAACAATAGTTTCAGTGCAATTAATTACAGAAAGTTGGTTGCATTGAAATTTCAACGCTGCCAACTTTCGAAAATAACAATAGCTTTAGTGCAATTCATTTTCGAAAGTTGTTACAGTTGAAATTTTCTACAACAAATGCATCAAACGGTATACAAGACTTGTTTTAATGTAATAGCTCTAATTGTTTATTAATATTTATGCAGAGGGGGTGTAGTTGTATTTTCTTGCCATAAATGAAGGTTACGATTGATTAATTACTCACTTTATTATATCCTGTAGTGTAGACTCTAACGAGTGTAATGCTGTAATTTAAACAGTGAAAAGAGTGTAATAAACAAATTAATTCGTTACATAATTTCCAGAATTGTTTATCTGCATGTAAACGTTGTGTGTGAATATTTTTTTTTTTAAAGAACGCAATCATCAGTGGTGTTTATTATGTCATGAAACGCGATTAGTTTTTTGTTTTTATAGCACGTCATGTAATAAAGAGAGAAACATTTTCACAGGCATTCTCCGCACACTTTGCTCTCAAGGTTTTTTTTTTTCGATGTTTACTACAATCCATTATTCTTACATCCACCACCTCGCAATTATTTTTCATTTGCCCATCGTAATTTGCTCGCTATAATATTGAGTTAAATACTTTCCAAGCTGTTTATTTTTAGACCGGATCGGTTGTAAATACATTGTATTAACATTTCTGTTTACGTGCCGTTTTCGTCTTTTTCTTTTTTTTTGCAAAATCCGTGCCGGTTTTTCTAGGAACACTGTTGATGACATATTTAACACTTACTTATATTTTACATGTACGGTATGTCTAAATAAATTTGCATCAGAATTTTCTCACCTGACTTTTTTTAAATTAAAATTATTATTTGCAAATGAAAATAAAAAGTAAATAATTGAATTTTTTTAAATGCTTATTTGGCCTTATCACGTAACTTAACCTAACGATGGATAAGCTATTTAATATTTCTGATAAGTAATTTATTTAAAGATACTGTTTAAACCGTAAACAAATGATTAACGATGTTTTGTTTTTCTTTCTGTTACAGAGTTCGTCACCATGATGACTTCTAAGTGAAGTGGTTGTGTGTGACTGCATTTCAGCTTTCCATTATTTCATCCCGGCCCATTATCTACATTTTTAACAACTGGACCTTTTTTGCTTGGCTGCCGGGCCAAAATAAGTGAATAACATTAAAATGATTATTTAATTAATTTACAAGACAAATTTAATTAAATAAAATAATTATAAATTAATATAATTGTGTAAATTTTTGTAATATATTTGTTTGATTGATGGTTAGTGTTTAGTACGGTGCAACAACAGAAAAAAAAAGTAATGAGGAAATTTTGAAATAATAGTTTGCGTTCTCCTACTTCTTCACAAAGTATGAAACGGTTGCTTCGTACTTACCTATAATTAGTGTTATACTATCGGTGTTAGTTAGAAAATTTTAAGAAAAAAAGGGGATACAGACTGTAGCCACACAAACGTAAAACAGAGTTTCCGTGTTTCATACTTTGTGGACCGTTCGATAAAAGAGATAAAGAATTATATAATAACGTGCACTTATTGTATCCCCGAATAAAATTAGTTCTTTTCCATGCCGCCTTTTCAAGTTGGTGGTTAGTTGATTTCCAAACTATTTATCAACAGTTAATTACGTATATGATAAGTTTTACATTTTTCCTAGTTGGTACTATTTGTCAACAAGTTTTAAAAAGAATGACACTTCTGTCTTAAACATTGTTTTTACTTATTTATTATTTACTCTTAAGGAATTATCGGTTACATGTGAAATTATTAGATGTTTAAATTTTAAATAAATGTGACTGGAAATTATTTCTGGTTATTATTAATAGCTTATTTTTTCCTTTTTTTTTATATGAATAAACATAATATGATAGTGAACGAATCGTATTATTATTAAGCTTGTTTTTCTTAAATGTTAAGAGCGTACACTTCTTAAGAAAGGCTGTAAGAAATATTTCGAAACTCTATGAAATAAACATTGTTTCAATTTGATGGGAACTTAATCTCTCTCTCTCTCTCTCTTTACGTAGGCTAATTGTAAAATCTATTTATTTAGTTGAACGTGTTTAGGTGGGGTAATTTTTATAATCGTAGCACTACATCTAGTAGTTCCTTAATTAACACCGCTATGTATAGGAACTAAAGAATATTAAAAAGAAAAAAAAACTACAAAAAAATAATAATAAAGTTTTCAGTAAATTACGCCCCGGTGTTGAGTAATTTCCCTCCTCCACTGTTTAGGGGATTTTCCTTCTTTTTTTTTTGAACCTTTGTTTATTTTGTAGATGACGTAAATTTTGTCCGGGAAATAGTAACCCGTAACCCTTTTATATTCCTAATTGTAATAGATAAGAATTAACTTTTGTTGTGTTACGTTTTTAGTGTGGTAATTGTATATCGTTATCTTTATTATTTTTTAAATTTAATTGCAGGGTATTTAAAACGATGGTGTGTTCCGGGTGTTCGTACAGTAAGTATTGATTTTGATTGGCTGTTAATTGCATGAATTTGCTTTGTAGGACTTGTATGCCATGTTGGGATCATGGTGGTAACAATGACTGCTGGAAGTTATGGATTTAGGCAACTATGCAGTTGTGACCATCATTGACGGTTCGCGGGGTTTTTTCTGGTACGGCCGAGGAACAAGAGGTGGTAGTATAGATAGGTAGGGTCAGTTGCAGAGACGGCTGGCTGCGTGACCGCACCTATCTGTATTACCACCTCTTGTTCCTCGGCCGTACCAGAAAAAACCCCGAGAATCGTCACTGTCAACCATTGAAAAAAATGGAGATTTGCCTGCATGAGTTGACCGCCAGGGCATCGTTCCCGTTGCCGCTATCTGACTTATGATTATCATAGGAAATTGTTCCACAGGAAGAGAATCTTGCACCTAGGAAAAAATCTAGTTTGCGCCGCTGCCCTCTATATCGAGAAAATGGAAAGTACAACATGCTCGCAAGATTTATTCAACGCAATCAAGTCTGATGAATGTAAAAATAACGTTCACTAGCAGTGCTGAAACGAATAAGGCATGTAGGTATTATCGGAGATGAGTACTACTATTCTCGGGTATCGTACTTATATTAAAACTTAATTTTTCCATCCTTTAACTGAGCAGTTGGTTAATTAAACCTTTTTGATACAAAGCTTTTGCTGTTGATATTACTATGGTAATGATCGCTGAAGGAGAATTCTAAGAGGTGATTTTTGGAACCTTCCTTGGTCATTGAAAATGTTCTTGGGATGTGGTGAGAGCCTGGAAGAAATAATTTTTTTCGCACCTTATTAAATAATATAAATGTTGTTAAATCGTTTTTGATTGAGAAAGTTGTCCACTTTCTCCACAGGTGACGTCCAATCAAATGATGGCGGTTTCATTGCCCAACAGGTTTCAGCCAATGACATGACGACGATTTTACTTTCTCAACAGTTTAGTTGTTACCAGGGTTACGATTTGTTTTTTGTCAGCGAACTGCCGCAATTTCCCAATAGAAAATTTATTCGTCATAATTTAATATAAATAGACAAATCTTTAGGTAATTATTTAATATGATGCGAAAATGTATAGTACTAAACTCGTGAGCAAGTTGGCCACTCCCACTCTGGTGAATTGCACCACGAGCCGTAGGCAATGGCCAACTTTCTCACTCGTTTAATAATATACTATTATACCCCAGGTCTGGGGAAGTTATAAAAATTACCATTTTTTTTTGTTTTGTTATATTTTCAATATGTTTGTAAAATAGAGATGGGTAACTCATGAGTGAGCCGACTCAAAGAGTAAAGTCGGTGAAGTGAGCGGCCTTTTCGAATCATGACTTCACTGTAAAACTTAAGATTTTATTAATACAGTGTGTATCAGCCAAATGGAATAAATTCGATAATAAATAAATGGGGGCGTGTTCAAAAAAACGCTCGGATACTCCGATTAGTATTTTTAGTTGCGCATTTTTTCCAACAAAAACTTTTTATACAGAGTGTGTCATGTAACAGGCCAATACCAACTTTCTTATTTTAAATGCAACACCCTGCATATTATTCAATTTTTGGATTGTTCAGAAAATTCTAGACATATTTCATGTACCATGTCCTATACCTATCTTCAACTATTTAGGAAACAAACACACACACACACAGACACATTTTTTTTTCAGAAATGGTTGAAATGGCATCCAGGGACCCTAAAACGGATATTTCCGCAAAAAAAAAATGTAAAATATTTCACGATCACAATAGTTTCTCGTACTTCGTAATGGAGAAAGTAAAAAAGAATATTATTTGATAACAGAAATTCGGTACAAATCATTCAAAAACTAATAAGTAAAAAAAACAGTTGAAGATAGGTATGGGATATGGTACATGAAATATGTCTAGAATCAGAACAATCCAAAAATTGAATAATATATAGGGTGTTGCATTTAAAATAAGAAAGTTGGTATTGGCCTCTGCAAAGTTTAGAAAAAGTGCGGAAGTTTGATTTTCATTCCATTTCGTAGAATACACGTTTTCGAAATGAAGTTTCATATAAAAGTTGCACTCAACTGCTGCTTTATGCAGATGAATTAGTATGACCTTGAATTGTGTTTTTTTTAAAGTCTTCAATTTCCTCAGACGTGGTGGATAAATAATTATTTTTCCAGTTTTTAAAATATCCCAAGGACAGTTTTCAATGATTAAGATGGCCTATTTTTAACATCCTCCTTTGTTAGTCGTCCCTGACTCGAGAATCAGGATGGTGGTGACCGTTAATTTTTAGTGATAATAAAACGACTGTGTATGAATGATTTTTCTAGTATTGATCAATTGTTTACAATCAACTAGTCGAGTCATTATCGGCAGTTTATTAACGTTTCAAAAATCATTAATATACAGTGGTAGTGGTATAAAACGTTTCGTTCCTGAATCGTTGAAGATCGTAAATAATTCTTTATGAGCTTCAATGTACTTGTGGAAAAAATGTCTGAAACACATTATAATCCAAGAAAATAAAACAAATTAAGCTACCACCGTGGACAAAAAAAATGACACCCCCAATTTGTCATGTGTCTATTATTTCTTATTTTTTAGTGCTGTGAATTTGACTTATGTGACCTTAATATTTGACAGTGACAGTAATAATTAGCTATACAGTAAATCTGAACATGGTATACTTTAATTCTTTCATTATAGGATAATTGAATAGATATTTATGCATCAAGGGAGATATGGAATGTTTTTTTCCCCAAGGTTGACAGGGTTACAAACTGAGGGCCTCTGTTTAATTCCTGTCTCGCTATAAAGTTGGTTGTGAGCAGACGCAAGATTGTCTTTCTTCAACCATCATCTTGTGCGGAGAATTTGGAAATTGTACATACTATTTGTCAGGTAAACAGGAACAGACCTCATATCTCCCTCGGGAGATATAACTCATATCTCCCGTGGGAGTTATGAGTACGCTTTCATGCCTTGTATCCACGACGATAATAGTAAATATAATACTAAAAACTAAAAAAAATTTCATCTGAAAATATCACTTTACTCCAAAAGTCTTCTTGCCTCGGAAGATATTCCAGTGCAAAACCAATTCTGCTGTCCTTATTAATTTGAGTCAATAGAGGTTTTCTGGCTGCGGCATGACAAGGTAACGCACTTAACTTTATACGTCTGCGAGCTGTTCGGGAACTTCCAGGAAAATTTGTTATGAATGCGGCATTTATAGCTTTTTCAAACGGATTTTCTATCAGCATCATCTTGCTCATTATTTGAAACTTTTGGGCGGTCCGAACCTTCAATCCACTCCAATCGCCTTTCATTCCTCCACATTTTTGAAATTCTTTGCACTGTACGTTTACTTACAATAAATTCAGCTGCTACATCGTTGATATATTTGCCATATTTGACCTGCAGAACAATTTGTGCTTTCTGTGTGTTACTTAAGTGTGGCATATTCAATTTATATTCATATATCTATACGATTAACACATATCTGGCAAGATTGACATTTGCCGGTTTGTCAAATGAAAAGTCATATTTACATTAATAAAATTAGGGGTGTCATTTTTTTTGTTCACAGTAGTATATGATGTTCGTACATCAACTACACCTCAAGACATTTATAAATGGCGGGAGAAGCTATTAGTCTCTGCCAGAGGGGTAAAAATATTTTTCGTCCCGAGGTTATACTCGTCTTTATTTTTATCGCTTGTCTCGTAAATATTGTTTCATTCAATTCCGGATCTGGACTGTTCCGATGGGAGGGCAGAGAGGTCCGCTGCACGTAGGCCCTTTGTACGTCCTCACTTCCCGGTGCTGTCCAGCCAACCCACGGCATTGGTGAACGCCAGGACTGCACCAAGAGGGACTCTTTGGATGTCAGCTGTTTATAGACATCACTCTCCCATTATGGATTGTCTTATTAAGGAGATAATCGTACACTTCAGGAGAGGTCCGCTGCACGTAGGCCCTTTGTACATCCTCACTTCCCGGCGCTGTCCAGCCAACCCACGGCATTGGCGAACGCTCTTTGGATGTTTGGTGGTTGTAGACATCCCTCTCCCATTATGGATCGTCTTATTGAGGACATAGCCACACAGTCCAGGAGAGGTCCGCTGCACGTAGGCCCTTTGTGCGTCCTCACTTCCCGATGCCATCCAGCCAACCCACGGCATTGGCGAATGCAGGACTGCACCAAGAGGGACTCTTTGGATGTCTGTCGTTTGTAGACATCCCTCTCCCATTACGGATTGTCTTATTGAGGAGATGGCCGTATACTCCAGGAGTACGTGTCCAGCAGTCTCCTCTTCAGCTTCACACCCTCAATAGATGGGACTTGGGCAGAGGCCCATTCTGTTTAGGTGCATTCTTAGGTTACGGTGTCCGGTCAATAGTCCCACGATTCAATAATTGCACAACTGTAGCTTGACATAAGCATCATGTTGAGAACGCCTGCTTTAATGGCCAAGAAAATGGGCCACGTTGCAGGGTAATTAAAATCAATTTTTTTTCTCTAGATTTTGTGGTATTTGGCATTACCCCGGTAGTACGATTCTTCAGTAATAATTATTGCTCACAAGTGCTGGATTTTCGTTATCTTCTAATAGCTGGCAATCTTCTAGCGCCGTAAATAGCTGTTGATGTGCCTTAAATGCAAAGTTCATTCATTCTATCTTCTGGCAGCTACTTGTTATCTTCCAGCGCTGTGAAAGTTGCTTGTTGTCTCTCCAGAAACTGCTTGCTATCTTCCAGCAACTATTTGCTATCCTCAGGCAACTGCTCTTGTGCAAATTTTCATTTCTATCAATGCCAAGATTGGTATGTTTTTAGCCTTTAGGTACTTAATAGTATATCAAGGGGCTTTAGCAAAAGGAGCGAGGGTTGCTAAAGCATTTCGGCATGAGTTACACTCGATATTTTTTCGCCTGCGTTAAGTAAAAACAGTGTTTCAGGAAATTTTACATCGCGCACCATTGAACTGTCACTGTCAGATTTTTGCATAGCTTACTCATATTCCGCGGAAGGTTGTCTAGATTATGCATATTATTTTTTTTGCCTGCCTCTATCGAAACCATATTTTTCGGCCATAAAAATCGGGCCGAAACTACGATTTAGCGTATCTAGGGCCGAAAAAATAATATACATAATCTAGACTATGAGTAGGCTATGCAAAAATCTGACAGTGACAGTTCAATGGTGCGCGATATACAATTTCCTGAAACACTGTTTATACTTAAGGCAGGCGAAAAAATATCAAGTGTAACTCATGCCGAAATGCTTTAGCAACCTTTCACTTTTAGCAAAAAGCAGCGGGTTGCTAAAGCCTATTTTCGGCCCTTGATACACTATATACTATTTCGGCCCTAGATATGCTAAATCGTAGTTTCGACCCGATTTTTACGGCCGAAATATATGGTTTCGGTAAAGGCAGGCGAAAAAAGTCTTGTCCGTATATTCTTCCGTTATTTAGCAATTTTTACATAGTGGTACCATCTATTGGTACTTATAGGCAACATATATCTTTAGGATTAGAGCGAACTGTTGATGTTTTGAATTTTTTTATTTCTGACGGAACTCGTTACACTGTAATAAACATAATAAATTATGAGTAAAATTAGATTTTTTTATTAAATACAACTTTGCTCACTAAAGGGTTAAACTGATCTCAAATTGATAATTTAGACTTTTTATTGTTGGCAGCTTCTATTATTTTGGCAAATGAATTGTCGCCAAAGAGTTTCGACGTTGTAATAACTTATTGGGTATAGAATTATTTGACGTTCCTTTGTGGTTACGTCATAGTTACACAGCTTCCTTAGAATGGAATTTATAAATATTACTGCCATTACGTCTTCTCCTCGTGCCGATTGTGAAAAATGGATTTAAAAAAAATGACCGGTAATATTTGACGCAATATACAGGGTGTTGAATTAATTTACATGTAAAATTTGAAATGGGTTAATATTGACTCCCCTAATTATTTGACAGTATCGGTCTTTTTACATTATTTAAGAAAATTAGTACTAGTTCTTCATATACTTAGCAAATACTAACTTAATCCTATACTTCTAAAACGGCCCAACAAACCTGCTGTGTTTTTTTGTAGTTTAATCGCTAGCTTAGTAACTAGAATTCCTTTTATGTACATAAATCAAAGGATTTTGTAGCGATTACATTATACATTGTATGGTTCGACTTTTAATAATTGTACTCAAATAATTTATTTTATTGAAAGTGGCACCACAGCCCGTTTTCTTGATTCAATTTTTTTATGGAGGGGTGGGGGTAAATGCAATGCAAGGCATCGAGAGAAGTAGGAAATAAATTAGCGGGAAAATGCTGGCTCGCCTTGCTGAATACGTTTTTTTTTTTGTTTTTTGTTTTTTTGATGCGAGGAGAGAAACTCTTTTATAGACTCCCCTGTAGTGGGGTGGTGTTGGACTCCTCCCCCTGAAGGGCGCGGAGTGTACCAACTAAAAACTCTCCTCGATGGACTGGTTACGATACGAGAATTTTTATGGGGATACCCAAAAGACTTTATGCGTAGACGCCGGAAACTTAAAATTAATTACTGCAGAGGTGTTAAATTCAGGCGTTCTTTTTAATACGAGCATTCATGAAACACTGGATATACCTAACTCCTTATAGGCAACAACTACCCTTTCAAACTAGAATTACGATCACCAAGAGTCGATACTTAACCCTCGTAAGAGTTACAGTGACTGTTTCGTGCAGGTAAAATAGTTGCCGTTCATAAAACACCTCTGTAATTACCAAAATTACGATCCGATCCGTCACCTCACAAATAATAATATCAAGTTTAAATTACTGCACAACATTTAATCATTGAAGCAAAAATAAAACCAAAACCTAAACGTTGACCATCGTTGAATAATAAGACCGAATAATTCATTCCAGCAAAACCAATGAAGAATACATTCTTTTTATAAGGGCAACATAATAAATAACACCACAATAATCAACAAAAACAATTTAAACCAGACCAATGTGTTTTTTTTATACACCGAATGAAACTGACGTTTAAAACGTCAAAATTATGAAAGATGGAAACGACAAATTACACTTCAAATTCTAATAGTCATCAATATCACACTCACCAAAACAACCATAAGTCGCTTCAGCGATGCTTCATCTGCAAAGCGCGAACGGCCGAAAATGGTTGCGGTTTTGATGAGAGCGAAACGTGTTCAAACAGGTCTCGTGAGGAAATTGAGGATATCGCGCAACATAAATTTCAACATTTAAACACCCAACACCTTTCTTATTACAGTTATGCATGCGTTCGCATCGGAAATTACTGCAAAGGTGTTTTGAAATTCAAGGCAGACTCGAAAAATTCTTCCCCGACATTCAGGCGAAGATTCCCCTGATTATGTCAAACATCCGGAAACACTATATATACCTAACTCCTTACAGGCAACAACTACCGTTTCGAGCTAGAATTACGATTACCAAGAGTTGATACTTCACCCTCGTAAGAGCTACAGCGGCGTGCTTCCGCGCCGGCAAAAGATCACCTCGAGCTGCCCTCAAAAAAAAAAATTACAATTTCCGATCCGTTACATCATAAACAATAATAACAAATAAAAATTACTGAATAAGATTTGAAAATAAATAAAAAAGTCGCGCTATATCTCAAACAAAAGTAATAGAGGAATCGCCAGGAAACTTTGAACATGGGTATTATTTGATAATCCGAAAAAATGAAAAGTTTTTCGTAAAATTTCGTGCTTGGGAACGTTTTTTTTTTCGAGATTAGAATTTGAAGTGTAATTTGTAATTATCATCTTTTACAATTTATTTTTTTTTTTAGCAATTTTCATTGATTGGACATATTTCCTAATATTTTTTTAACACAACATCAATCAATAAAAGTAGTAGTATAGTTTATTTCCAGTGCAAATGATAAGTACATTCAATAGGGTGAACGATTTATTAATATACCATGCATATATATAAAATATAATGTAAGTATAAACGGGTCAATAACATATTTAATACAATATCAAATGGCATTTTGATTGCCCTTATATACCACTCAAGTTACCTTAGGATAGAAAAAAGACTGGGGCGACATCTATCGGCGAAAATTTACAACGTTCTGAAATTATTTACACATATCGGCGATAGATGTCGCCCTAATTGTTTTTTTTATCCTAACGGTTACTTGATTCGTTTATATACAAATATAATCGAAATTACACAAATGATTATATAGAAATAAATTATTGCACGATAACACCTTTAAATATAATTAATTTATCAACAATTGTCAGCCACAAAACTTTTAAATTATTAATAAGTTTAGTGCCAATGTGAACATTGATTTTTTTCTCCGAACGCGAGAAATTAAATATTAATTAAAAATGTTAAATGGCTGCCTACAATTATACACTTGCAATCAATTTGGATTTGAAAATTCACCAATTATTTCCTGAGTTGTGATTTTTTTTTTAAATTTTAGATTTCTTATTGTGTAATACTCGAGGAAAAAATAAAAAAAAAATATATATAAAACGTAACGACTAAATTCTACAAAAAATAAACTAGATTTGCTAATCATTCTACAAAAAATAAACTAGATTTGCAAATCATTGTTTTATCAAATTGAGTGCAGTTTTTGAAAATCCAGCAATTATTTCCCGAGTTGTGATTTTTTTAAAATTTTAGTTTTCTTATTGTGTAATACTCGAGGAAAAAATAAAAAAAAATCTATAAAACGTAACGACTAAATTCTACAAAAAATAAACTAGATTTGCAAATCATTGTTTTATCAAATTAAGTGCAGTTTTTGAAAATCCACCAATTATTTCCCGACTTGTGAACTTTTGAAAATTTTAGTTTTCTTATTGTGTAATACTCGAGGAAAAAATAAAAAAAATGTATAAAACGTAACGACTAAATTCTACAAAAAATAAACTAGATTTGCAAATCATTGTTTTATCAAATTAAGTGCAGTTTTTGAAAATCCACCAACTATTTCCCGAGTTGTGATTTTTTTAAATTATAGTTTTCTTATTGTGTAATACTCGAGGAAAAAATTTAAAAAAATATATAAAACGTGACGACTAAATTCTACAAAAAATAAACTAGATTTGCAAATCATTGTTTTATCAAATTGAGTGCAGTTTTTGAAAATCCACCAATTATTTCCGGAGTTGTGATTTTTTTTTAAATTTTAGTTTTCTTATTGTGTAATACTCGAGGAAAAAATAAAAAAAATGTATAAAACGTGACGACTAAATTCTACAAAAAATAAACTAGATTTGCAAATCATTGTTTTATCAAATTAAGTGCAGTTTTTGAAAATTCACCAATTATTTCCCGAGTTGTGAATTTTTGAAAATTTTAGTTTTCTTATTGTGTAATACTCGAGGAAAAAATTTAAAAAAATATTTAAAATGTGATGACTAAATTCTACAAAAAATAAACTAGATTTGCAAATCATTGTTTTATCAAATTAAGTGCAGTTTTTGAAAATCCACCAACTATTTCCCGAGTTGAGATTTTTTTTTAAATTTTAGTTTTCTTATTGTGTAATACTCGAGGAAAAAATAAAAAAAATATATAAAACGTGACGACTAAATTCTACAAAAAATAAACTAGATTTGCAAATCATTGTTTTATCAAATTAAGTGCAGTTTTTGAAAATCCACCAACTATTTCCCGAGTTGAGATTTTTTTTTAAATTTTAGTTTTCTTATTGTGTAATACTCGAGGAAAAAATAAAAAAAATATATAAAACGTGACGACTAAATTCTACAAAAAATAAACTAGATTTGCAAATCATTGTTTTATCAAATTAAGTGCAGTTTTTGAAAATCCACCAACTATTTCCCGAGTTGAGATTTTTTTTTAAATTTTAGTTTTCTTATTGTGTAATACTCGAGGAAAAAATAAAAAAAATATATAAAACGTGACGACTAAATTCTACAAAAAATAAACTAGATTTGCAAATCATTGTTTTATCAAATTAAGTGCAGTTTTTGAAAATCCACCAACTATTTCCCGAGTTGTGATTTTTTTTAAATTTTAGATTTCTTATTGTGTAATACTCGAGGAAAAAATAAAAAAAAATATATAAAACGTGACGACTAAATTCTACAAAAAATAAACTAGATTTGCAAATCATCATTTTATTAAATTTAATAGAGTTTTTGAAAATCCGCCAATTATTTCGCGAGTTGTGAATTTTTGAAAATTTTAGTTTTCGAATTGTGTAATACTCGAGCAAAAATAAATGTAAAACCAATATGTTGTATAAGTGGCTCTACCATCAACATGTTCCACGAGCCGCCACTGCTTGCAATGCCTTTACATTCAAATTTGAAACGAGGAAAAGTAGAGGCGGCTCTGTGCGAATCTTTTGTCAAATATATTTTGTAAGTTTGGAAATAGATTGGGATAATAGTGACAATTCCATAAATACTTTTATACATTATAATTATATCAAAATCTTAAAAAATCCCTTCTCCAGATTTAGAACTAATCACTGGAAAACCGAGCTTACAATAATTTAAAATTTCAATATTCATTAACTGAAAAAAAAAACCATTGCCCAAGTTAGGTAACTTTAAAAAAACTCTCAAAATTTGAATCTACTTTATAGTTCCGATAAAATTAAAAAATTTCCCTTTACTAGAATTGAAGATAATCACCCGAATCCCGAGCGAATTATAACTGGCGCGCCCTTCGATTACGCAGCAGCACACGACATTTTAATTTACCGCGGACCATAAAGAAAATAAGACATTACCCAACTCGATCGTTGCGTAATGTCGGGAAATCTAAAAGCTTTCGAATCAAAATGCGAAATTGCCGGAATTAGGTCGCAATTCGATTTACCTTTATCGCGGCCATCTGTCTAGTGCGGATAAATTGCGCCCCCTCCAAGACGCGGGTCTTTGTAATATTTCCTCCGCCGCGGTCGCGCCATGTCATGTACAAAAAATCGATGGGTTCCCGTTAATCAGCCGCCCTTACCCTTATCGCCGAATCGAACACGCGATCGGCGCACTATCAATTTATTCCCTTAGCATTGACCTACAAAGGCTCTCTCCCCGAACATTCTAGATATCCGCGTAATAAAAGTTGATTAGCATATTTGTATTTTCTTTGCGTGGATACAATTTAATCCTCGTATACCCTTTAACGTTTCCTTTGTTTGTGTTCTAATGGTATTGAGGTGCTCTAAATCCTTCTCCGCCTTAGGTCCAGTTGTTCAATAGTGGATTAAACCGAGCTTACCTTAAACTCAGTATAAATTATTTTAAGGTTATAAACTGCCGTTTAATGCACTTGAATTATGTTTAAACTGAGATTGAACAACGCCGACAGTAGTCTAGGCAGAGTTTAAGGTTGAACTTGATTTAAACTGCTTTTGAACAACTGGTCCTTAGACAAGTTCTGGAAGCCAGCGGCGGCTCGTGGAGGAAGAAAATTTGACCGAAACGGCAACGAAATATTTGCTTCCTCTATAAGAATAAGTGGTGCAGCACAAGCGACATCTTTGTCTTTGCCTTCCTTACGGAAATTTACGAGCCGTCGCTGCTAGAAACGTTGTCTCTTATATCTTCACAGTTTCTCTAGTTTGCGTCACCTTAGCCAATTCTTTGGATGTCGAGGCTTGCACTTTCCATGATTTGCATTTTTGCTTTTGTTGTTTCTCCCTCTTCACTGAAATTCTTTGGGTTTCGAGATTTACAATTTTCTATGATTTATAATGTTACCTTTTTTTTTCTTTACATTCCAGCATTGGGGTGCTACGGATCCTCTTCCGCCTTAGAGGAGTTCGTTGGGGATCTAGAAGCTTTGCCTTCCATGTCCTCATAGTTTGCTCGAAAATCGTAAACATTTTTTTTTTTTTGATACGATAGTCACTAAAATATTTAACACCCTGGGAAGGGGGGGGGGGGAAGGGTATTAGAATACACCCTCTGCCCACTCAGCAGATCGTAGAAGGCGACCAATGAGTACCAGCTGTCGTAAGTACCAGCTGGGTGTCAATTTAATGGCCACAAGTGTCCTTCGTTTTTCGAAGCCAGTGAGTGCTGCCATCTTGTTTACAAGCAAGGTACGTCAATTATCTTTTCGTATGTCAAAAATATGTTACTTCTAAGCAAATTTGGAAATTTTGAAGCAAATTCCGCGGGCGGTAATTTTTTTAGAATTTTTTTGGTGGTGCAATTAGTTTATTTGTAGAAACACTGGACTGTAGTTAATTGGTTGGATTTTGCGATAGGGCCCACCCACCACCCTCCCAATAAACTTCTACTTAAGTTACACAACTTAGTGTTTTGTTAATGATTACACTTCTAACATCTCTACGATTACAAAAAAATTTCACAAAACAAACACAGTTTTATAGGTGAAGGTAAAGTTGATACGAAGGATGGTGGGTGGGCCTTATCCCATAATCCAGCCAATAAAACATAAGCAGAGGTTAAGCAGTTAATATTAATGTAATCTCTCTGATTGTTTAAATTTTCGTAAATTAGTTTATTTGTAATAACCCCGGACTGCAATTAACTCGTTGGATTATTGGATACGGACCACCCACCACCCTTCGAATGAACTTTTACTTAAATTACACACTTTGTTTTTGCCGATTATTAGACATCTTGAATAAATTGCAAAGAAATTTCGCAAAACAAACACAGTTTTGTAGGTTAAGTTAAAGTTGTTACGAAGGGTGGTGGGTGGGCACTATCCCATAACCCAGCCACCAGCCGAAAAATACCATTCCCGACAGCTGAAACATATCGTTATTGGCAGCTAAAAAAATAAAATTTTTGACAACAAAAAAAATACATTTTATTAATCCATATACGTTTTGACAGCTGAAAATTGCCATTTTTGACAGTTAAAAAAAGCTGCTTTTGATAGCTGAAAAATAGCATTATATAGGTGGGAAATGCTATTTTTGGCAGCTGAAAAATATCATTTTTGACAACAAACAAAATCCATTTTTGACAACAAAATATACGTTTTGACAGCTAAAAATTGCCATTTTTGACAGTTAAAAAATGTCAAAAAAGCTGCTTTTGATAGCCGAAAAATACCATTTATATAGGTGGGAAATGCTATTTTTGACAACAAAATATACGTTTTGACAGCTGAAAATTGCCATTTTTGACAGTTAAAAAAATGTCAAAAAAGCTGCTTTTGATAGCTGAAAAATAGCATTTATATAGGTGGGAAATGCTATTTTTGGCAGCTCAAAAATATCATTTTTGACAGCTGAAAAATTACATTTTTGACAGCTGAATAATACAATTCTTAATACCTGAACAATACTATGCTTGATAACAGCAACACACTATTATTGACAACTGTATCATACCATTATTGTCAACTAAGAAATACAATTTTTGAAAGCTGAAAAATGCCATTTTTGACAATTAAAAAAATGTCGAAAAATGCTGCTTTTGATAGCTGAAAAATACCATTTTTATAGGTGGGAAATACCAATGTTGACAGCTGAAAAATATCATTTTTGACAGCTGAAACATATAATTTTTGGCAGCTAAAATATATTGTTTTTGACAGCAGAAAAATATAATTTTTGGCAGCTCAAAAATATTATTTTTGACAGCTGAAAAATATCGTTTTTGACAGCTGAAAAATATCATTTTTGACAGCTAAAAAATATCATTTTGATAGCAGAAAAATTACATTTTTGACAGTTGAAAAATTACATTTTTGACATCTGAAAAATGTCATTTTTGACAATTAAAAAAATGTCGAAAAATGCTGCTTTTGATAGCTGAAAAATACCATTTTTATAGGTGGGAAATACCAATGTTGACAGCTGAAACATATAATTTTTGACAGCTAAAATATATTGTTTTTGACAGCTGAAAAATATAATTTTTGGCAACTGAAAAATATTGTTTTTGACAGCTGAAAAATATCGTTTTTGACAGCTGAAAAATATCATTTTTGACAGCTAAAAAATATCATTTTTGATAGCAGAAAAATTACATTTTTAACAGTTGAAAAATTACATTTTTGACAGCTGAAAAATGCCATTTTGGCAATTAAAAAAATGTCAAAAAATTCTGCTTTTGATAGCTGAAAAATACCATTTTTATAGGTGGGAAATATCAATGTTGACAGCTGAAAATATCATTTTTGACAGCTGAAAAATATAATTTTTGGCAGCTAAAATATATTGTTTTTGACAGCGAAAAAATATAATTTTTGGCAACTGAAATATATTGTTTTTGACAGCTGAAAAATATCGTTTTTGACAGCTGAAAAATATCATTTTTGACAGCTGAAAAATATCATTTTTGACAGCTAAAAAATATAATTTTTGACAGTTGAATGATACGCTTCTTAACAGCTGAAAATGCCATTTTTAACAGCTGAAACATGCCATTCTTAACAACTACAAGAAACCATTATTGTCAGCTAAAAAATACAATTTTTGACAAAAAAAAGTACAAGTTATTACAGCTGAAAAATGCCATTTTGATAATAAAAAAAAAATTACCAAAAATGCTGCCGTGATGGCTGAAAATACCATTTTTATAGGTGGGAAACACCAATGTTGACGGCTGAAAATATTATTTTTGACAGCTGAAAAATATATTTTTTTTGCAGCTAAAATATATTGTTTTTGACAGCTGAAAAATATCGTTTTTGACAGCTGAAAAATATCATTTTTGACAGGTAAAACATATCATTTTTAATAGCTGAAAAATTACATTTTTGATAGCTGAAAAATGCCATTTTTGACAATTAAAAAAATGTCGAAAAATGCTGCTTTTGATAGCCGAAAAATACCATTTTTATAGGTGGGAAATACCAATGTTGATAGTTGAAAAATTTAATTTTTGACAGCTGAAAAATATCATTTTTGACAGCTGAAAAATATAATTTTTGACAGCTGAAAAATATAATTTTTGACAGCTGAAAAATATCATTTTTGACAGTTGAATGATACGCTTCTTAACAGCTGAAAAATGCCATTCTTGACAACTACAACAAACCATTATTGACAACTGTAACATACCATTATTGTAAGCTAGAAAATACAATTTTCGACAACACAAAAAATATAATTTTTGAAATCTGAAAAATGCCATTTTTGACAATTAAAAAAATGTCGAAAAATATAATATTTGACAGCTGAAAAATATAATTTTTGACAGCTAAAAAATATCATTTTTGACAGCTGAAAAATATCGTTTTTGACAGCTGAAAAATATCATTTTTGACAGCTAAAAAATGTCATTTTAACAATGAAAAAAAAATGACCAAAAATGCTGCCTTTGATAGCTGAAAAATACCATTTATAAAAATGGTAGGTGAGAAATACCTTTTTTAACAGCTGAAAATACCATTCTTGCCAACTGTAACAAACCATTATTGTTAAAAATACCATTTTCTACAACAAAAAGTACAATTTTTGGCAGCTAAAAAATGTCATTTTTGACAATCTTTTATTTATTGTGATGTTAGGCCTATATGTCTAGATTGTTTATACATTTTCAACTTTTTTATGGCGGACGTGGAACTTTGACAAAAACTCAGTTAATGTGCCGGCGGACCTATTCACGGTGCGCGTGGCGGATAATTATTTTTTTTCGTAGTGTTCCAGGGTCGGACACGCCTCTTTTATTTATTGTGATGCTAGGCCTATATGTCTAGATTGCTTATACATTTTTAACTTTTTTATGGCGGACGTGGAACTTTGACAAAAACTCAGTTAATGTGCCGGCGGACCTATTCACGGTGCGCGTGGCGGATAATTATTTTTTTTTCGTAGTATTCCAGGGTCGGACACGTCGCTTTTATTTATTGTGCTGTTAGGCCTATATCTCTAGATTGTTTATACATTTTTAACTTTTTTATGGCGGACGTCGAACTTTGACAAAAACTCAGTTTATGTGCCGGCGGACCTTTTCACGGTGCGCGTGGCGGATAATTATTTTTTTTCGTAGTATTCCAGGGTCGGACACGCCTCTTTTATTTATTGTGCTGTTAGGCCTATATGTCTAGATTGTTTATACATTTTTAACTTTTTTATGGCGGACGTCGAACTTTGACAAAAACTCAGTTAATGTGCCGGCGGACCTATTCACGGTGCGTGTGGCGGATAATTAATTTTTTTCGTAGTGTTCTAGGGTCGGACACGCCTCTTTTATTTATTGTACTGTTAGGCCTATATGTCTAGATTGCTTATACATTTTTAACTTTTTTATGGCGGACGTGGAACTTTGACAAAAACTCAGTTAATGTGCCGGCGGACCTATTCACGGTGCGCGTGGCGGATAATTATTTTTTTTCGTAGTGTTCCAGGGTCGGACACGCCTCTTTTATTTATTGTGATGCTAGGCCTATATGTCTAGATTGCTTATACATTTTTAACTTTTTTATGGCGGACGTGGAACTTTGACAAAAACTCAGTTAATGTGCCGGCGGACCTATTCACGGTGCGCGTGGCGGATAATTATTTTTTTTCGTAGTGTTCTAGGGTCGGACACGCCTCTTTTATTTATTGTACTGTTAGGCCTATATGTCTAGATTGTTTATACATTTTTAACTTTTTTAAGGCGGACGTCGAACTTTGACAAAAACTCAGTTAATGTGCCGGCGGACCTATTCACGGTGCGCGTGGCGGATAATTAATTTTTTTCGTAGTATTCCAGGGTCGGACACGCCTCTTTTATTTATTGTGATGTTAGGCCTATATGTCTGGATTGTTTATACATTTTTAACTTTTTTATGGCGGACGTCGAACTTTGACAAAAATTGCAGTTAATGTGTCGGCGCACGTATTCTCAAGAAACTTCTGGCGTGCTTTATTCGCATGTTTTTGTTAACATTTCATCAAGTACCGTGGAAGGTGTTGAGATTGCTGGTTCCAGCAATAAACCACTTACAGGGCGTGCAAGTTATTTATGTAAATTTGCAATTGCCCGTTGAAAATTGCGCGTGTCGTAAATTATAAGTTCGTGTATATCCGGCAACAAAGGGGCCGAGAATTGAATTGACTTGTAAGGATTCTTCGGCGGAAGCCCGTAATGATCTTTATATGGATTTCGTGTTGTTTAATATCAAAGTGGATTGTAGTAAGCTACTAATACTGTCCGAAGGTAATGATACCGTTTTAATTTAATTTAACTTAAGGTGTTTATGCTGCATGCAGTTGGAAGATGATGAAATGATATAACACTAGAACTTATTTTTTTTCGTTTTTTGAATTTATTTAATACATTCTGCAATAAGTAAGGTTGTTTCTATTTTATTTATTATTTTTTTTCATTCATTCTGGAAACCGCTGACGCCTTAAAAAATTGTACTTGAATTTTCCGGATGTAAAAAAAGTAACCGTGGATGGTCGTGGGAATTGGCGCAGTCAGCTAGGAAATTCTGAACGTTATACATATTTATAATGTACTACTGTACATCCTTCAAATATAATCTCTAGCTACGATGTATTTTAAGAACAATTATTATGTTCAGCTCAGCGCACATGCAGTGGTCTCGATACACACAACAATTAGAAGAAGTCGCCAAATGGTAACTTGCCAGCCAATTATATGTCTGCGCTGTTGACAAGACCCAGACGGTCGCCTCCTCGCGGATCCGCGATCGATACCAACATAAAAAAATAAAGTTTCCTCTCTGCCAATCCCCCCCAGGCGCCGATTTATTTATTCATTCATCTTGATATTCGCCCCCGGCCGCCGATATAATCGATTCAAGGGATTTCACGAGGATGTAAGTTCCTTGTTTGTCATAACACGTGAATATTTCAGGCGACTCCCCCATAAAAAATTCACGAACTCCTTCATTGTGTGCGAGGTAAACATTTTTTTTTTGCAAGAGAGACACGCGAAAACAAACATGGAGTTGCTGAAATATGCTCGCAACATTCGCATTCGTGGCGCAATCACGAACGAAATAAATCAATGTGGGATTTTTATTGTGCGGTTTGGAATGTTTGCCAATTTCCGGAAACATTCAAATAATCAGTATTCAGACATTAACGATACAAACGTAGAAATACTCCTAGGAGATTGCAACAATTGCAATAAACAATAGTTGTTTAGATACTGGATGAACGCCTTTACCTGTATCCTTCAAAAAAATTGTTCAATTTTGATTATTTACCTGAAAAAATCGATCCAAACGTAACGTAACTGATATTACAGGACACTGGGATTGAGAAGAGGTGTTTGTGGCCCAATAAAGTAATTGAAAACTCATCCATAAATTGGCAAGACTTAACCAACGACGGTGAGAAGAGACCCCATCACTACAGGACAGGCGCCGAGCACCGAAGAAGAGCACCGATCTTCTGCAAAATGTCTTTTCTGTCTCTGCTTAAATGTAAACTGTATTTTGTAATTTATGTAACACTAGTGACGGACGACGGCTCCGTTGCGCTGCGCCGTCGTCTGTGCACAGCCTATTAAGTTTGAGCAAAGTAACTGGTGACGAACGACGGCTCCGCTGCGCTGCGCCGTCGTCTTTGCTTATCCCTTTAAAATTGATCAAAGTAACTGGTGACGAACGACGGCTCCGCTGCGCTGCGCCGTCGTCTTTGCGGGACGCCCTGTACAAATCATATCAATCAAATATTTTACTAAAATGCATTCTAGGATGCAAATTTATTTTGCAAAATATCAAAATTCCAACTGAATTAGTGAATAAGCTATAGAAGATGGGACGTAAAATGCAGGACCCTATATATATATATATATATATATATATATATATATATAGATGTTAATTCTATTATGTAATGATAATTGTACCTACCAATGACGTTTCATGTAATATTTATTTACACTGAATAAAGACATTTATTATTATTATTATCAACAAGATCGCCCAGGATTTCAAGGACGACCTCCGCTTCCAGAGTTCCGATGTGACGGTTTTGCAAGAAGACATCCACGCCAAGCATGCCACCATCATCCCCGCCAGGCGTGCCACCATCATCCCCAAGTCCATCTGGTCGGAGGCGCATCTGTGGATTTAAATCGATTTGACCGGTTCTTTTTAGAACCAAAAAAATCTCGTTAATTCTAAAGTTCTCTACTTTGTCTCTTGACTCTATTTCTTTGTAATTTGTGACATGTCTAAGCCATTATTGCCGATGGATGATGATCTGGCGCTCAGTAAGTATTGGAAACAGGAGACTGGGAACGAAAAGAGGTATTTTACTCTTCAAAAATCGATCGAAAATTTACGGTTCAGAATGTGTACCCTAAATTAATTAAAAAAATACGAAATTATTTTCCCGCTAAATTACTCTTTTCGTTTCTGCGATCCTGATACTAAATCCGAAAAATTTTGTACGAAAATTTGATCAAAAAGTGCGAAATTATTTTCCCGTTAAATTACTCTTTTCGTTTCTGCGATCCTGATACGAAATCCGAAAAATTTTGTGTGAATTTTTGATCAAAAAATGCGAAATTATTTTCCCGTTAAATTACTCTTTTCGTTTCTGCGATCCTGATACCAAATCCGAAAAATTTTGTACGAAATTTTGTTCAAAAAATGCGAAATTATTTTCCCGCTAAATTACTCTTTTCGTTTCTGCGATCCTGATACCAAATCCGAAAAATTTTGTACGAAATTTTGTTCAAAAAATGCGAAATTATTTTCCCGCTAAATTACTCTTTTCGTTTCTGCGATCCTGATACTAAATCCGAAAAATTTTGCTCGAAATTTTGATCAAAAAGTGCGAAATTATTTTCCCGCTAAATTACTCTTTTCGTTTCTGCGATCCTGATACTAAATCCGAAAAATTTTGCTCGAAATTTTGATCAAAAAATGCGAAATTATTTCCCCGCTAAATTACTCTTTTCGTTTCTGCGATCCTGATACCAAATCCGAAAAATTTTGTACGAAAATTTGATCAAAAAATGCGAAATTATTTTCCCGCTAAATTACTCTTTTCGTTTCTGCGATCCTGATACTAAATCCGAAAAATTTTGTACGAAAATTTGATCAAAAATTGCGAAATTATTTTCCCGCAAAATTACTCTTTTCGTTTCTGCGATCCTGATACTAAATCCGAAAAATTTTGTGTGAATTTTTGATCAAAAAGTGCGAAATTATTTTCCCGCTAAATTACTCTTTTCGTTTCTGCGATCCTGATACGAAATCCGAAAAATTTTGTGTGAATTTTTGATCAAAAAATGCGAAATTATTTTCCCGCTAAATTACTCTTTTCGTTTCTGCGATCCTGATACTAAATCCGAAAAATTTTGTACGAAAATTTTATCAAAAAATGCGAAATTATTTTCCCGCTAAATTACTCTTTTCGTTTCTGCGATCCTGATACCAAATCCGAAAATTTTTGTGTGCAAATTTTGATCAAATAATGCGAAATTATTTTCCCGCTAAATTACTCTTTTCGTTTCTGCGATCCTGATACCAAATCCGAAAATTTTTGTGTGCAAATTTTGATCAAATAATGCGAAATTATTTTCCCGCTAAATTACTCTTTTCGTTTCTGCGATCCTGATACTAAATCCGAAAAATTTTGTGTGCAAATTTTGATCAAATAATGCGAAATTATTTTCCCGCTAAATTACTCTTTTCGTTTCTGTGATCCTGATACTAAATCCGAAAAATTTTGTACGAAATTTTGATCAAAAAATGCGAAATTATTTTCCCGCTAAATTACTCTTTTCGTTTCTGCGATCCTGATACCAAATCCGAAAAATTTTGTGTGTAAATTTGATCAAAAAATGCGAAATTATTTTCCTGCTAAATTACTCTTTTCGTTTCTGCGATCCTGATACGAAATCCGAAAAATTTTGCTCGAAATTTTGATCAAAAATTGCGAAATTATTTTCCCGCTAAATTACTCTTTTCGTTTCTGCGATCCTGATACTAAATCCGAAAAATTTTGTATGAAAATTTGATCAAATAATGCGAAATTATTTGCCCGCTAAATTACTCTTTTCGTTTCTGCGATCCTGATACTAAATCCGAAAAATTTTGTACGAAAATTTGATAAAAAAATGCGAAATTATTTTCCCGCTAAATTACTCTTTTCGTTTCTGCGATCCTGATACTAAATCCGAAAAATTTTGTGTGAAAATTTGATCAAAAAATGCGAAATTATTTTCCCGCTAAATTACTCTTTTCGTTTCTGCGATCCTGATACTAAATCCGAAAAATTTTGTACGAAATTTTGATCAAAAAATGCGAAATTATTTTCCCGCTAAATTACTCTTTTCGTTTCTGCGATCCTGATACCAAATCCCAAAAATTTTGTATGCAAATTTTATCGAAAAATGCGAAATTATTTTCCCGCTAAATTACTCTTTTCGTTTCTGCGATCCTGATACCAAATCCGAAAAATTTTGTACGAAATTTTGTTCAAAAAATGCGAAATTATTTTCCCGCTAAATTACTCTTTTCGTTTCTGCGATCCTGATACTAAATCCGAAAAATTTTGCTCGAAATTTTGATCAAAAAGTGCGAAATTATTTTCCCGCTAAATTACTCTTTTCGTTTCTGCGATCCTGATACTAAATCCGAAAAATTTTGCTCGAAATTTTGATCAAAAAATGCGAAATTATTTCCCCGCTAAATTACTCTTTTCGTTTCTGCGATCCTGATACCAAATCCGAAAAATTTTGTACGAAAATTTGATCAAAAAATGCGAAATTATTTTCCCGCTAAATTACTCTTTTCGTTTCTGCGATCCTGATACTAAATCCGAAAAATTTTGTACGAAAATTTGATCAAAAATTGCGAAATTATTTTCCCGCAAAATTACTCTTTTCGTTTCTGCGATCCTGATACTAAATCCGAAAAATTTTGTGTGAATTTTTGATCAAAAAGTGCGAAATTATTTTCCCGCTAAATTACTCTTTTCGTTTCTGCGATCCTGATACGAAATCCGAAAAATTTTGTGTGAATTTTTGATCAAAAAATGCGAAATTATTTTCCCGCTAAATTACTCTTTTCGTTTCTGCGATCCTGATACTAAATCCGAAAAATTTTGTACGAAAATTTTATCAAAAAATGCGAAATTATTTTCCCGCTAAATTACTCTTTTCGTTTCTGCGATCCTGATACCAAATCCGAAAATTTTTGTGTGCAAATTTTGATCAAATAATGCGAAATTATTTTCCCGCTAAATTACTCTTTTCGTTTCTGCGATCCTGATACCAAATCCGAAAATTTTTGTGTGCAAATTTTGATCAAATAATGCGAAATTATTTTCCCGCTAAATTACTCTTTTCGTTTCTGCGATCCTGATACTAAATCCGAAAAATTTTGTGTGCAAATTTTGATCAAATAATGCGAAATTATTTTCCCGCTAAATTACTCTTTTCGTTTCTGTGATCCTGATACTAAATCCGAAAAATTTTGTACGAAATTTTGATCAAAAAATGCGAAATTATTTTCCCGCTAAATTACTCTTTTCGTTTCTGCGATCCTGATACCAAATCCGAAAAATTTTGTGTGTAAATTTGATCAAAAAATGCGAAATTATTTTCCTGCTAAATTACTCTTTTCGTTTCTGCGATCCTGATACGAAATCCGAAAAATTTTGCTCGAAATTTTGATCAAAAATTGCGAAATTATTTTCCCGCTAAATTACTCTTTTCGTTTCTGCGATCCTGATACTAAATCCGAAAAATTTTGTATGAAAATTTGATCAAATAATGCGAAATTATTTGCCCGCTAAATTACTCTTTTCGTTTCTGCGATCCTGATACTAAATCCGAAAAATTTTGTACGAAAATTTGATAAAAAAATGCGAAATTATTTTCCCGCTAAATTACTCTTTTCGTTTCTGCGATCCTGATACTAAATCCGAAAAATTTTGTGTGAAAATTTGATCAAAAAATGCGAAATTATTTTCCCGCTAAATTACTCTTTTCGTTTCTGCGATCCTGATACTAAATCCGAAAAATTTTGTACGAAATTTTGATCAAAAAATGCGAAATTATTTTCCCGCTAAATTACTCTTTTCGTTTCTGCGATCCTGATACCAAATCCCAAAAATTTTGTATGCAAATTTTATCGAAAAATGCGAAATTATTTTCCCGCTAAATTACTCTTTTCGTTTCTGCGATCCTGATACCAAATCCCAAAAATTTTGTATGCAAATTTTATCGAAAAATGGGAAATTATTTTCCCGCTAAATTACTCTTTTCGTTTCTGCGATCCTGATACCAAATCCCAAAAATTTTGTATGCAAATTTTATCGAAAAATGCGAAATTATTTTCCCGCTAAATTACTCTTTTCGTTTCTGCGATCCTGATACCAAATCCCAAAAATTTTGTATGCAAATTTTATCGAAAAATGCGAAATTATTTTCCCGCTAAATTACTCTTTTCGTTTCTGCGATCCTGATACCAAATTCGAAAAATTTTGTATGCAAATTTTATCGAAAAATGCGAAATTATTTTCCCGCTAAATTACTCTTTTCGTTTCTGCGATCCTGATACCAAATCCGAAAATTTTTGTGTGCAAATTTTGATCAAATAATGCGAAATTATTTTCCCGCTAAATTACTCTTTTCGTTTCTGCGATCCTGATACCAAATCCGAAAATTTTTGTGTGCAAATTTTGATCAAATAATGCGAAATTATTTTCCCGCTAAATTACTCTTTTCGTTTCTGCGATCCTGATACCAAATCCGAAAATTTTTGTGTGCAAATTTTGATCAAATAATGCGAAATTATTTTCCCGGTAAATTACTCTTTTCGTTTCTGCGATCCTGATACTAAATCCGAAAAATTTTGTACGAAAATTTGATCAAAAAGTGCGAAATTATTTTCCCGCTAAATTACTCTTTTCGTTTCTGCGATCCTGATACCAAATCCCAAAAATTTTGTATGCAAATTTTATCGAAAAATGCGAAATTATTTTCCCGCTAAATTACTCTTTTCGTTTCTGCGATCCTGATACCAAATCCCAAAAATTTTGTATGCAAATTTTATCGAAAAATGCGAAATTATTTTCCCGCTAAATTACTCTTTTCGTTTCTGCGATCCTGATACCAAATCCCAAAAATTTTGTGTGTAAAATTTGATCAAAAAGTGCGAAATTATTTTCCCGCTAAATTACTCTTTTCGTTTCTGCGATCCTGATACTAAATCCGAAAAATTTTGTGTGTAAAATTTGATCAAAAAGTGCGAAATTATTTTCCCGCTAAATTACTCTTTTCGTTTCTGCGATCCTGATACTAAATCCGAAAAATTTTGTGTGTAAAATTTGATCAAAAAGTGCGAAATTATTTTCCCGCTAAATTACTCTTTTCGTTTCTGCGATCCTGATACCAAATCCGAAAATTTTTGCGTGCAAATTTTATCGAAAAATGCGAAATTATTTTCCCGCTAAATTACTCTTTTCGTTTCTGCGATCCTGATACTAAATCCGAAAAATTTTGTGTGAATTTTTGATCAAAAAGTGCGAAATTATTTTCCCGCTAAATTACTCTTTTCGTTTCTGCGATCCTGATACCAAATCCGAAAAATTTTGTACGAAATTTTGATCAAAAAATGCGAAATTATTTTCCCGCTAAATTACTCTTTTCGTTTCTGCGATCCTGATACCAAATCCGAAAAATTTTGTGTGCAAATTTTATCGAAAAATGCGAAATTATTTTCCCGCTAAATTACTCTTTTCGTTTCTGCGATCCTGATACCAAATCCGAAAAATTTTGTGTGCAAATTTTATCGAAAAATGCGAAATTATTTTCCCGCTAAATTACTCTTTTCGTTTCTGCGATCCTGATACTAAATCCGAAAAATTTTGTGTGCAAATTTTGATCAAATAATGCGAAATTATTTTCCCGCTAAATTACTCTTTTCGTTTCTGCGATCCTGATACTAAATCCGAAAAATTTTGTGTGAAAATTTGATCAAAAAATGCGAAATTATTTTCCTGCTAAATTACTCTTTTCGTTTCTGCGATCCTGATACCAAATCCGAAAAATATTGTACGAAATTTTGATCAAAAAATGCGAAATTATTTTCCCGCTAAATTACTCTTTTCGTTTCTGCGATCCTGATACCAAATCCGAAAAATTTTGTGTTTAAAATTTGATCAAAAAGTGCGAAATTATTTTCCCGCTAAATTACTCTTTTCGTTTCTGCGATCCTGATACTAAATCCGAAAAATGTTGCTCGAAATTTTGATCAAAAAATGCGAAATTATTTTCCCGTTAAATTACTCTTTTCGTTTCTGCGATCCTGATACAAATCCGAAAAATTTTGTGTTAAAATTTTGATCAAAAATGCGAAATTATATTTTCCCGCTAAATTACTCTTTTCGTTTCTGCGATCCTGATACGAAATCCGAAAAATTTTGTACGAAAATTTGATCAAAAAGTGTGAAATTATTTTCCCGTTAAATTACTCTTTTCGTTTCTGCGATCCTGATACAAATCCGAAAAATTTTGTGTTAAAATTTTGATCAAAAATGCGAAATTATATTTTCCCGCTAAATTACTCTTTTCGTTTCTGCGATCCTGATACTAAATCCGAAAAATTTTGTGTGAATATTTGTTCAAAAAATGCGAAATTATTTTCCCGCTAAATTACTCTTTTCGTTTCTGCGATCCTGATACTAAATCCGAAAAATTTTGTGTGAAATTTTGATCAAATAATGCGAAATTATTTTCCCGCTAAATTACTCTTTTCGTTTCTGCGATCCTGATACTAAATCCGAAAAATTTTGTGTGCAAATTTTGATCAAATAATGCGAAATTATTTTCCCGCTAAATTACTCTTTTCGTTTCTGCGATCCTGATACTAAATCCGAAAAATTTTGTGTGAAATTTTGATCAAATAATGCGAAATTATTTTCCCGCTAAATTACTCTTTTCGTTTCTGCGATCCTGATACGAAATCCCAAAAATTTTGTGTGAATATTTGTTCAAAAAATGCGAAATTATTTTCCCGCTAAATTACTCTTTTCGTTTCTGCGATCCTGATACTAAATCCGAAAAATTTTGTGTGCAAATTTTGATCAAAAATGCGAAATTATTTTCCCGCTAAATTACTCTTTTCATTTCTGCGATCCTGATACGAAATCCGAAAAATTTTGTGTGAATTTTTGATCAAAAAGTGCGAAATTATTTTCCCGCTAAATTACTCTTTTCGTTTCTGCGATCCTAATACTAAATTCGAAAAATTTTGTGTGCAAATTTTGATCAAAAAATGCGAAATTATTTTCCCGCTGAATTACTCTTTTCGTTTCTGCGATCCTGATACTAAATCCGAAAAATTTTGTGTGAAAATTTTGATCAAATAATGCGAAATTATTTTCCCGCTAAATGACTCTTTTCGTTTCTGCGATCCTGATACTGAATCCGAAAATTTTGGATATTCGGAACCGTAAATCGTTGTTTTTGTTGAAAATTTGATCAGGAGGAAAAGGATACTAGGAATGAGAAGAAGGGTTTTTAATAAAATTTATTTAAACACGCATTCACACTTGACAATGGTACAATCTTAGAATTTCGAGTTTTTTGTGGCCCTTAAAAGGGCCATTTTTGAGAGCGCGCACGCCTCAGAATTTTCCGTTGTCATATCTCCACAAGATGATGATGGGCGACTACATTTTTCAGGGTTTCCTCGCGAAGGTCTTGGGAGCCGCCTTTGTCCTCTTCGGGTAGGGTGCTTTAGGTCCTTCGTCGCTTTCTTGGCCGTCGACGGAGGAATCTGTAAATAATAATCAAAAGTAAAAGAAGAGGCGTTTGTGACCTCATAAAATGATTCTAAACACTTTTGTACAGGGTGTTACAAATTCGCTGCATTTACATTGCTATCTCGGAATTTGAGTGAGTGAAATGTGCACCAGCTGGTTAAAAAAATTCTGAAAAAATTATCGACGGCGGAATTTGCTTCAAAATTTCCAAATTTGCTTAGAAATAATGTATTTTTAACGTACCAAAAGATAATTGACGCGCCTTACTTGTAAACAAAATGGCAGCACTATGAACTCGAATTTGAGTGAGAGAAATGTGCACCACCTGTTTAAAAAAGTTCTAAAAAAATTATCGCCTGCGGAATTTGCTTCAAAATTTCCAAATTTGCTTAGAAATGACATATTTTTGACATACCAAAAGATAATTGATGCACCTTGCTTGTGAACAAAATGGCGGCACTCTGAACTCAAATTTGAGTGAGTGAAATGTGCACCTCGTGATTAAAAAAATTCTAAAAAAATTATCGACCGCGGAATTTGCTTCAAAATTTCCAAATTTGCTTAGAAATAACATATTTTTGACATACCAAAAGATAATTGCCGCACCTTGCTTGTAAACAAAATGGCAGCACTCTGAACTCAAATTTGAGTGAGTGAAATGTGCACTACCTGATTAAAAAAATTCTAAAATTTCCAAATTTGCTTAGAAATAACATATTTTTGACATACCAAAAGTTAGTTGACGCACCTTGCTTGTAAACAAAATGGCAGCACTATGAACTCGAATTTGAGTGAGTGAAATGTGCACCACCTGTTTAAAAAAATTCTAAAAAAATTATCGGCGGCGGAATTTGCTTCAAATTTTCCAAATTTGCGTATTTAGTGTGAAATATGGGAATTATCAAATATGAATAAATCCAACAAATTGCCAGTATATGTTACATAAATTATTTACAAAGGGCCGACATTGGTTGTGTTTGATCGTACAGCGTAATAAAAGTGTCCACCGGAAAAGGTAATTAATTCAAAGAAATGTCTTTAACTGCGTAATTACACGTATCACATTTGAAATATAAGTTCCGCCACAATAAAAAAAGCCCTTTGTGCTTTACGCGGCCAACCGCGATAAAATGTAAAATCCGTGGGCGTCACAAAAGAATAAATTACATTAATGCGCAGTTTTTTTTTTCTAATTGTTTTCGTGCCAAAGCAGCGCGAGCCAATGATATTTGTCGTCCCCCGTCAGAAAATGTCGCAATCCAAAATTACCCGGCATTGTTACCGCCGTGTTATTATCAATTCGAGGTGTCTTGATTTTCGGAGGAATCGGCGTAGTGACCTGGGAATTATGTAAGAAGAGTCTACATGAGTTTTTTTTTGTGGTTTTATTTTGGTACTAACTTAATATGGTATTTATTTAAAATTTATTTAATCTGTATAACTTTTAAATGATTTTTTTTATATCCTTTTTGATTAAAAAAAATATATTTCGAGTTTTTTCTTAATAACCCCGAATTTTTTTTAATTTATAATTTTTCTGAACGTTATCCGTAACAGTCAGTTGCTCTTTAAAGCAAATTTCAATCATTAATGATAAGAAAGTTGCCCATACTGTCCAACTCAATTTGGGTCACCCTGTATAACTGGGTGATTTAGTAGAAATATGCAGCGAAAGGTAATTGATTTCTGCGTTTTGATAAGGAGGTGTGTAATTTACTGAATTATGCAATTAGAAAATGTTCACGTGCAGTTACGACAATTTGACGCTATAATTATGTTGGTACGTAATTGTTTTGCAATGTGTCGGAAACATGCCACGTTATATTAAAATGAATGGTAAGAGCGGTGGTTTCTGACTGCAAGTTGTCGCATAATTACATAATAATCAGAATGCAGTATTCACTAATTATTTATCGTGTGATTATCTCAAGATTTAGTGAAGGGGTTGTTGTGTATTTTAATTGATTTATGAAGGAGACTATTTTGAGTAATAAATTTTGAACATTTTTACTCGTGTGCTTTTTCTTTAAAATAATCGGGGAAGCAACAAAATGCACAAAATGCACAAATGCGGTTTTACATGTTAAATTCCCGTGTTCGCCCCTTATCTCGAACACACGGTATGTTTATTAAATTTCAATTCCTTTGTATTGGAAATTTTTCTAGGACGCCGCTTACATAAGACCGCATCGTATCTTTCGGATAGAAAAATCCTCTTAATACGCGGTCGGATTCTAAACTACCCGAACGTGCCGACCCGATTCCGTGCAACAAGTTTCGCCATTTATCCCCCTAAATCCAAATTTATTACGGGGGCTATACGTATTCGCACCGAAATGGAAATATATGTAAAATTGTGATTAAACAGAAAGCCATTCGAATGATTATGTATATTCGTGTCAACGCTACATTAAAAAAATAATCATCTTACTTTCTCCAATTTGATGGTATAATCATTATTTATATTTATTTTCAATTTAAATCATATTTTAAATGTACATCGAGCACTGGAAACTGGATTTTTAGAAAAAACAATTTGCAACAATTCTAAAAAAAAAATTAGTGACTGCCAGAATTAGCTTCAAACTTCTCAAAATCCATCGAGAAATATTGTATTTTTAACATACTGGAAGATGATCGACGTATCCCTTCTGGAAACATAATGACAGCTCTCGAAACTTGATTTTTAGAAAAATGGAATTTGTTATTTGTGATTTAAAATATTCTAAAAAAAATAGTAACTGCCAGAACTCCTCAAATCAATCGAGAAATATTGTATTTTTGACATACTGAAAGATAATCGACGTACCTCTACCGGAAACAAAATGCCAGCCCTCAAAACTTGATTTTTGGAAAAAACAGAATTTGCATCTTGTGATTTAAAGAATTCTAAAAAAATAGTGACTGCCAGAATTGGCCTAAAACTTCTCAAATCCACCCAGAAATATTGTATTTTTAACATAATGGAAGATGATCGACGTACCCGCACTGGAAACATAATGCCAGCACTCAAAACTTGATTTAAAAAATTCTAAAAAATTAGTGACTGCCAGAATTAGCTTCAAACTTCTCAAATCCAACAAGAAATATTGTATTTTGAACATACTGGAAGATGATCGACGTACCTCCACTGGAAACAAAATGTCAACACTCGAAACTTAATTTTTGGAAAAACAGAATTTGCTTCTTGTGATTTAAAAAATTCTAAAAAAATACTGACTGCCAGAATTAGCTTAAAACACCTCAAATCCATCCAGAAATATTGTATTTTTAACATACTGGAAAATGATCGATGTACCCCTTCTGGAAACATAATGCCAGCCATCGAAACTTGATTTTGGAAAAACAGAATTTGCATCTTGTGTTTAAAAAAATTCTAAAAAAATAGCGACTGCCAGAATTCGCTTCAAACTTCTCAAATCCATCCAAAAATATTGTATTTTTAACATACTGGAAGATGATCGACGTACCCCTTCTGGAAACATAATGGCAGCACTCGAAACTTGATTTTTAGAAAAACAGAATTTGCATCTTGTGACTTAAAAAAATTCTAAAAAATTAGTGACCGCCAAAATTAGCTTAAAACTTCTCAAATCCATCCAGAAATATTGTATTTTTAATATACTGGAAGATGATCGACGTACCTCCACTGAAAACAAAATGCCAACACTCGAAACTTGATTTTTAGAAAAACACACACACAAACTTTTTTTCAAGAAATCACTGAAATCGCCTCTAGAGATCTCAAAACGGATATTTCCTTTAATTTTTTTTTTCAAAAAATTACATAGACTCACGCACAGACAGGCACAAACTTGTTTTACAAGAAATCGCCTTTAGAGACATCAAAACGGATATTTCCGTTAAAAAGTTTTTTTTTTGTAATTATAGATTCGCAGACACTGCAGACACAAACTTTTTTACAAGAAATCGCTGAAATCGCCTCTAGAGATTTCAAAACGGATATTTCCGTTATTTTTTTTTTTTAATTACAAAGACTCAGACACAAAGGCAAACATACAGACAGAATTTTTTTTTCAAGAAATCGCTAAAATCTCTTCCAGGGACTTCAAAATGAATATTTCGTTAAATTGTTTTTTGAAAAAATTACATAGACTCACACACACAGTCAGGCACAAACTTTTTTTTTTCGGGAAATCGCTGAAATCGCCTTTAGAGACATCAAAACGGATATTTCCGTTGAAATTTATTTTTGAAAAAATTACGTACCCACAGACACACAGGCAGACACACAGTCACCATTTTTTTTTCAATAAATCGCTGAAATTACCTCTAGAGGCCTCAAAACGGATATTTCCGTCAAATTTTTTTTTAATTACTCACAGACAGGCGGGCAGAGATCTGAAATAGCTAAAATCGCCTCTAAATAAATAATCGATCGAAATTAAATGATAAATAACTAACTGTATTTCCTCTATGGACCTCAAAACAGTTGTTTCCGTTAAAAAATGTTTAGAAAATGTTTAGAAAAAATTACATAGACACACATTCAGAAAAACAGACACAGTATTTTTTTTTTCCAGAAATTGCTGAAATCGTGACCTCAAAACGTAAATTTCCGATAAAAAAATGTTTGAAAAAATTACATCGACTCACAGACACACAGAGACAAACTTTTTTAAAAAAATCGCTGAAATCGCTTCTAGGGACCTCAAATCAGATATTTCTCTTAAAAAAATTGAAAAAATTACATAGACACACAGCCAGACACAATTTTTTTTTCAAGAAATCGCTAAAATCGCTGCTAGGGACCTCAAAATGGATTTTTCCGATTAATTTTTTTTGAGAAAATTAGACTCACAGACACACAGACACAAACTTTTTCCAAGAAATTGGTGAAATCGCCTCTAGGGACCTCAAAATATATTTCCGTTGAGAAAAGTTTTTGAAAAAATTACAAAGACTCGGATACACAGGCACAAACTTTTTTTTCAAGAAATTGCTGGAATCGCCTCCAGAGACCTCAAAACGGATATTTCAGTTAAAAACAGTTTTTGAAAAAAATACATAGACTTGTAGACAAGACACCCTGACAAACTTTTTTTTTTCAAAATCGCCTCTAGAAACCTCAAAACTGATATTTCCGTTATTTTTTTTAAATTACATGGACTCACACACAGGGGCACAAACTCGTTTTTGAAAAAATTACACAGACTTATAGACACACTGGCAGACACCCTGACAAACTTTTTTTTTCAAGAAATCGCTAAAATCGCCTTTAGAGACATCAAAACTTATATATCCGTTAAAAAAAAATTGAAAAAATTACGGACTCACAGGCAGGCACACAGATACAAACTTTTTTTTCAGCAAATCGTTGAAATCGCCTCTAGGGACCTCGAAACGGATATTTCCGTTAAAAAAATGTTTTGAAAAAATTACATAGACTCACAGACTCAAACTTTTTTTTTAACAAATCGCTGAAGTAACCTCTAGGGACCCCAAAACCGATATATCCGTTAAATTTTTTTTTGAGAAAATTACATAGGCTCACATACAGGCAGACACACAGACGCATTTTTTTCGAGAAATCGCTGAAATCGCCTCTAGGGACATCAAAACGGATATTTCCGATATTTTTTTTTGTTTAAATTACATGGACTCATAAACACATAGGTAGACACACAGACACTACGGACCTCAAAACGAATATTTCCATTAAAAACAAATTGAAAACTGTAACTGACCACACAGATACAATTTTCTTTTTCCAGAAATCGCTGAAATCGTCTCTAGGGACCTCAAAACAGATATTTCCGTTAAAAAAACTCTTTGAAAAAATTATATATACTCACAGACACACAGGCAGATACATAGACACAAACTTTTTTCAAAAATTGCTAAAATCGTTTCAAGGGACCTCAAAACGGATATTTCCGTATATTTTTTTAATTAGATAGACACAGGCAGACACACAGACACAAATTTTCTTTTCAAGAAATCGTCTCTGAGGACCTCCAAAAAAATTTTTTCCGTTAAAAAAATAGAAAAAATATATACACACAGGCAGACACACAAACACAATTTTTTTTCAGAAATCGCTGAAATCGTTTCTATGGATTTTAAAACGTATATTTTCGTTGAAAAAAAAAATTGAAAAAATTACATAGACACACAGGCAGATGTACACACCATTTTTTTTCGGAAATCGCTGAAATCGTCTCTTGGGAAATCAAAACGGATATTTTCGTTAATTTTTTTTTTGAAAAAATTATATGGACACAGCCATACACATAGACAGACGCACACACAGTGTTTTTTCGGAAATCGCTGAAATTGTCTCTAGGGACCTCAAAATGGAAATTTCCGTGAAAACAACTGTTTGAAAAAATTACATCGACTCACAGATACACAGGCAGATATACAGACACAAACTTTTTTTTCAAAAAATCGCTGAAATCGTTTCTAGAGACCTTAAAACAGATATTTTCGTTGAAAAAAAAAATTGAAAAAATTACATAGACACGCAAGCAGGTGCATACACCATTTTTTTTTTGGAAATCGCTGACATCGCCTCTAGGGACACCAAAACGTATATTTCCGTTAAAAACAAATGAAAAAAATTACATAGAGACACAGCCGCACACATAGACAGACGCACAAACAGTTTTTTTTTTCCAAAATCGCTAAAATCGGCTCTAGGGATCTCAAAACGGACATTTCCGTTAAAAAAAAAACTGTTTGAAAAAATTACATCGACTGACATACACAGGCAGACACAATTTTTTTTTCAAGAAATCGCTAAAATCGCTTCTAGGGACCTCAAGACGGAATTACCGATAAAAAAAAATTGAAAAAATGACATGGACTCACAGTCACACAGGCAGACACACAGACACAAAGTTTCTTTTCCAGAAATCGTCTCTAAGGACGTCAAAAAGGATTTTTCGGTTAAAAAATATATACACGCAGGCAGACACACAGACACAATTTCTTTTTTCAGAAATCCCTGTAATCGTTTCTAGGGTCCTTAAAACGGATATTTTCGTTGAAAACAAAATTTAAAAAAATTGCATAGACACACAAGCAGATGCATACACCATTTTTTTTTCGGAAATCGCTGACATCGCCTCTAGGGACATCAAAACGGATATTTCCGTTAAAAAAAAACTCTTTAAAAAAATTACATCGACTCACAGACAGACAGGCAGACATACAGACACAAGAAATCGCTGAAATCGCTTCTAGGGACCTCAAGACGGATATTTCCGTTAATAAAAAATTGAAAAAATGACATAGACTCACAGTCACACAAACAGACACACAGACACACAGACACAAAGTTTCTTTTCAAGAAATCGCCTCAAGGGACCTCAACACGGATATATCCGTCATTTACAAACACATTTCTTTTTCCAGAAATCATCTCTAAGGACCTCAAAAAAGTTTTTTTCGTTAAAAAAAATTAGAAAAAAATATATACGAGTACATACAGGCAGACACACAGACACAATATTTTTTTTCAGAAATCGCTAAAATCGTTTCTAGGGACTTTAAAACGGATATTTTCGTTGAAAAAAAAAATTGAAAAAAAATTACATAGATTTTTTTTCGGAAATCGCTGAAATCGCCTTTAGGGACCTCAAAACGGATATTTTCGTTAAAAAAACTGTTTCAAAAAATTACATCGACTCACAGACACACAGGCAGACATACAGACACAAAACAAATTTTCAAGAAATCGCTGAAATCGCTTCTAGGGACCTCAATACGGATATTTCCGTCGTTTTTTTTTAATTACCCAGACTCACAGACACACAGACCCAAACTTTATTTTCAAGAAATCTCTGAAATCGCCTCAAGGGACCTCAAAACGGAATTTCCGTTAAAAAAAATTTGGAAAAAATTATATAGACACACAGCCACACATATAAACAGACGCACACACAGTTTTTTTCCGGAAATCGCTGAAATAGCCTCTAGGGACCCCAAAACAGACATTTCCGTTAAAAAAAAACTGTTTAAAAAAATTACATCGACTCACAGACAGACAGGCAGACATACAGACACAATTTTTTTTTCTAGAAATCGCTGAAATTGCGTCTAGGGACCTCAAGACGGATATTTCCGTTAATAAAAAATTGAAAAAAATGACATAGACTCACAGTCACACAAGCAGACACACAGACACAAAGTTTATTTTCAAGAAATCGCCTCAAGGGACCTCAACACGGATATTTCCGTCATTTTTTAATTAGATAGACACACAGACACACATTTTCTTTTCCAGAAATCGTCTCTAAGGACCTCAAAAAGAATTTTTCCGTTAAAAAAAAAATGGAAAAAATATATTCACACAGGCAGACACACAATTTTCTTTTTCAGAAATCGCTGAAATCGTTTCCAGGGACCTTAAAATGGATATTTTCGTTGAAAAAAAAAATTGAAAAAATTACATAGACACACAAGCAGATGAATACACTATTTATTTTTCGGAAATCACTCTTGGGACACCAAAACGGATATTTCTGCTAAAAAAAATTTTTTGAAAAAATTATATAGACACACAGCCACACATATAGACAGACGCACACAGTTTTTTTTTTCGGAAATCGCTGAAATAGCCTCTAGGGACCTCAAAACGGATATTTCCGTTAAAAAAAAACTGTTTAAAAAAATTACATCGACTCACAGACAGACAGACATACAGACACAATTTTTTTTTTCAAGAAATCGCTGAAATCGCTTCTAGGGACCTGAAGACAGATATTTTCGTTAATAAAAAATTGTAAAAATGACATGGACTCGCAGTCACACAGGCAGACACACAGACACAATTTTTTTTTCAGAAATCGCTAAAATCGTTTCTAGGGACGGACCTTAAAACGAATATTTTTGTTGAAAAAAAAAATTGAAAAAATTGCATAGACACACAAGCAGATGCAGGGGACACCAAAACGGATATTTCCCTTAAAAAAAATTAGAAAAAATTATATAGACACACAGCCACACACATAGATAGACGCACACACATTTTTTTTTGGAAATCGCCGAAATCGCCTTTAGGGACCTCAAAACGGATATTTCTGTTAAAAAAAGCTGTTTAAAAAAATTACATCGACTAACAGACACACAGGCAGACATACAGACACAAACTTTATTTTCAAGAAATCTCTGAAATCGCTTCTAGGGACCTCAAAACGGATATTTCCGTTAAAAAAATTGTATAGACTTAGACACACAGCCACACACATAGACAGACGCACATATATTTTTTTTCCGAAATCGCTGAAATCGCCCATAGGGATCTCAAAACGGACATTTCCGTAAAAAAAAAAACTGTTTGAAAAAATTACATCGACTCACAGACACACAGGCAGACATACAGACACAAACTTTTTTTTCAAGAAATCGCTGAAATCGCTTCTAGGGACCTCAAGACGGATATTTCCGTTAATAAAAAATTGAAAAAATGACATAGACTCACAGTCACACAAGCAGACACACAGACATAAAGTTTCTTTTCAAGAAATCGCCTCAAGGGACCTCAACACGGATATTTCCGTCATTTTTTAATTAGATAGACATACAGAGAGACACACAGACACAAATTTTCTTCTCGAGGAAAAATCGTCTATAAGGACCTTAAAAAGCATTTCACGTTAAAAAACAAATTGGAAAAAAATATATACCACAGGCAGACATACAGACACAATTTTTTTCGGAATTTTTTTTTCGGAAATCGCTGAAATCGCCTCTCGGGACATCAAAACGGATAGTTCTGTTAAAAAAAATTGAAAAAATTATATAGACACACAGCCACACATATAGACAGACGCACACACAGTTTTTTTCCGAAATCGCTGAAATCGCCTCTGGGGATCTCAAAACGTATATTTCCGTTAAAAAAAAATTGAAAAAATTATATAGACACACAGCTACACATATAGACAGACGCACACACAGTTTTTTTTTTCGAAAATCGCTGAAATCGCCTCTAGGGACCTCAAAACAGACATTTCCGTTAAAAAAAAAAACTGTTTAAAAAAATTACATCGACTCACAGACAGACAGGCAGACATACAGACACATTTTTTTTTCAAGAAATCGCTGAAATCGCTTCTAGAGACCTCATGACGGATATTTCCGTAAAAAAAAATTTGAAAAAATGACAGACTCACCTTCACACAGCAAGACACACAGACACAAAGTTTCTTTTCCAGAAATCGTCTCTAAGGACGCCAAAAGAGATTTTTCCGTTAAAAAAAAATTTGAAAAAAAATATATACACACAGGCAGACACACAGACACATTTTTTTTTCAGAAATCGCTGAAATCCTTTCTAGGGACCTTAAAACGGATATTTTCGTTGAAAAAAAAATATGAAAAAATATATACACACAGGCAGACACACAGACACATATTTTCTTTTCCAGAAATCGCCTCCAAGGACGTCAAAATATATTTTTCCTTTAAAAAAAAATGAGAAAAAAAATATACACACACGCAGACACACAGACACATTTTTTTTTTCAGAAATCGCTGAAATCGTTACTAGGGACCTTAAAACGGATATTTTCGTTAAAAAAAAATTAGAAAAAAATATATACACACAGGCAGACACACAGACACAATTTTTTTTTTCAGAAATCTCTAGGGACCTTAAAACGAATATTTTCGTTGAAAAAAAAAATTGAAAAAATTACATAGACACACAGGCAGATGCATACACCATTTTTTTTTCGGAAATCGCTGACATCGCCTCTAGGGACACCAAAACAGACATTTCCGTTAAAAAAAAAATTGAAAAAATTATATAGACACAACACAGCCACACACATAGACAGACGCACACACATTTTTTTTTCGGAAATCGCTGAAATTGCCTTTAGGGACCTCAAAACGGATATTTCCGTTAAGAAAACTGTTTGAAAAAATTACATCGAGTCACACACACACAGGCAGACATACAGACACAATTTTTTTTTTCAAGAAATCGCTGGTATCGCTTCTAGGGACCTCAAGACGGATATTTCCGTTAAAAAATATTGAAAAAATGACATAGACTCACAGTCACACAGGCAGACACACAGACGCAAAGTTTCTTTTCAAGAAATCGCCTCAAGGGACCTCAAAAAGGATATTTCCGTCATTCACAGACACATTTTTTTTCCAGAAATTGTCTCTTACGACCTCAAAAAGGATTTTTCCGTTAAAAAAAAAAATAGAAAAAAATATATACACAAAAGCAGACACACAGACGCAATTTTTTTTTCAGAAATAGCTGGAATCGTTTCTAGGGACCTCAAAACGGATATTTTCGTTGAAAAAAAAAATTGAAAAAATTACATAGACACACAAGCAGATGCATACACCATTTTTTTTTCGGAAATCGTTGACATTGCCTCTTGGGACATCAAAACGGATATTTCCGTTAAAACATTTTTGAAAAAATTATATAGACACAACCACACACATAGGCAGACGCACATACATTTTTTTTTTGGAAATCGCTGAAATCGCCTCTTGGGAGACAACAACGAATAATTCCGTTAAAAAAATTCAAAAAATGACATAGACTCACAGTCACACAGGCAGACACACAAATTTTCTTTTCCAGAAATCGTCTCTAAGGACCTCAAAAAAAAATTTTCCGTTAACAAAAAATGGAAAAAATATATACACACAGGCAGACACACAGACACAATTATTTTCGCAATTTTTTTTCGGAAATCGCTGAAATCGTCTTTAGGGACACCAAAACGGATATTTCCGTTAAAAAAAATTTGAAAAAATTATATAAACACACAGCCACACACATAGACAGACGCACACACATTTTTTTTTTCGGAAATCGCTGAAATCGCCTTTAGGGACCTCAAAACGGACATTAAAAAACTGTTTGAAAAAAATACATCGACTCACAGACACACAGGCAGACATACAGACACAATTTTTTTTTTCAAGAAATCGCTTAAATCGCTTCTAGGGACCTCAAGACGGATATTTCCGTTAATAAAAAATTGAAAAATGACATAGACTCACAGTCACACAAGCAGACACACAGACACAAAGTTTCTTTTCAAGAAATCGCCTCAAGGGACACGGTCATTTTTTAATTAGATAGACACACAGGCAGACACACAGACACAATTTTATTTTTCAGAAATCGCTGAAATCGTTTCTAGGGATCTTAAAACGGATATTTTTGTTGAAAAAAAGCAGATGCATACACCATTTTTTTTTTTCGGAAATCGCCGATATCGCCTCTAGGGACACCAAAACGGATATTTCCGTTAAAAAAAAATTTAAAAAAATTAGATACACACACAGCCACACACATAGACAGACGCACAAACATTTTTTTTTTCGAAAATCGCTGAAATCGCCTCTAGGGACCTCAAAATGGGCATTTCCGTTAGAAAAAACTGCTTGAAAAAATTACATCGACTCACAGACACACAGGCAGACATACAGATACAATTTTTTTTTCAATAAACCGCTGAAATCGCTTCTAGGGACCTCAAAACGGATATTTCCGTTAAAAAAAATTGTAGACACACAGCCACACACATGGACAGACGCACACACATTTTTTTTCCGAAATCGCTGAAATCGCCTATAGGGATCTCAAAATGGACATTTCCGTAAAAAACAAACTGTTTGAAAAAATTACATCGACTCACAGACACACAGGCAGACATACAGACACAAACTTTTTTTTCAAGAAATCGCTGAAATCGCTCCTGGGACCTCAAGACGGATATTTCCGTTAATAAAAAAATGTAAAAATGACATAGATTCACAATCACAAGGATTTTTCCCTTAAAAAAAATTTGAAAATATATATACACACAGCAGACAATTTCTTTTTCCAGAAATCGCTGAAATCGTTTCTAGGGATCTTCAAACGGATATTTTCGTTGAAAAAAAAAAATTAAAAAAATTACATAGACACAAGCAGATGCATACACCATTTTTTTTTTTCTAGGAAATCGCTGACATCGCCTCTAGGGACACCAAAACAGATATTTCCGTTAAAAAAAATTGAAAAAATTATATAGACACACAGCCACACACATAGCCAGACGCACACACAGTTTTCTTTTCGGAAATCGCAGAAATCGCCTCCAGGGACCTCAAAACGGACATTTCCGTTAAAAAAACTGCTTGAAAAATTACATCGACTCACAGACACACAGTCAGGCATACAGGCACAAACTTTTTTTTCAAGAAATCGGGGACCTCAAGACGGATATTTCCGTTAATAAAAAACTGAAAAAATGACGTAGACCCACAGACACATAGGCAGACACACAGACACAAACTTTATTTTCAAGAAATCTCTGAAATCGCCTCTAGGGACGTCAAAACAGATATTTCCTTTAATTTTTTTTGAAGAAAAATTGATAGACACACAGAAAGACACACAGGCACATTTTTTAAATTTCTGAAATCGCCTATAGGAACCTCAAAAAATTACATACAAACTTTTTTTTTTTCAAAAATCGATGAAATCGCTTCTAGGGACCCCAAAACGGATATTTCCATTAATTTTTTTTTTCAGAAAAATTGATAGACACAGAGAAAGACACACAGGCACATTTTTTAAATTTCTGAAATCGCCTATAGGAACCTCAAAAAATTACATACAAACTTTTTTTTTCAAAAATCGATGAAATCGCTTCTAGGGACCCCAAAACGGATATTTCCATTAATTTTTTTTTTTCAGAAAAATTGATAGACACACAGAAAGACACACAGGCACATTTTTTAAATCTCTGAAATCGCCTATAGGAACCTCAAAAAATTACATACAAACTTTTTTTTTCAAAAATCGCCGAAATCGCTTCTAGGGACCCCAAAACGGATATTTCCATTAATTTTTTTTTGAAGAAAAATTGATAGACACACAGAAAGACACACAGGCACATTTTCTAAATCTCTGAAATCGCCTATAGGAACCTCAAAAAATTACATACAAACTTTTTTTTTCAAAAATCGCCGAAATCGCTTCTAGGGACCCCAAAACGGATATTTCCATTAATTTTTTTTTTGAAGAAAAATTGATAGACACACAGAAAGACACACAGGCACATTTTTTAAATCTATAAAATCGCCTATAGGAACCTCAAAAAATTACATACAAACTTTTTTTTTCAAAAATCGATGAAATCGCTTCTAGGGACCCAAAAACGGATATTTCCGTTAAAAAATTTAACGATCCAGTATTTCGTAACGGAGAAAATGAAAACTGTAGATCTGAGCCTGTTTTGTGTTACAATAATGTGTTGTAATAATACACGCAATCCTGTCTGTCTAAAGCGATTACTGTTCAGGGAGTTTTGTGAAAAATGATTCCCCCGTCGCGATGCAACAAGTATTCACAACCAAAGAACTCTAAACGGCTGTTAAATAAAATAAAAACCCCATTCTAGCAACGCAATTAATGAATGTCTTCGGGTTAGGTTGATTTTAATCATTTATACGCAAAGCCTTTCATTGATTGCCGAAAAGGGCGATTTAATTAATAACCAGGGATACCAACGCGAAACAATAAAAGGTATTCCCGATTCCCCCGGAAAACGCTCGCCACTCGCACTCCCCCACTCCGCGCGCGCCCTGGAAGTAAATCCATAAACCCTTACGACTGTTAAGGGTACGCGTGGGATTGTTTTATAAATACGATGAATCATTAGTGGACGCCGCACACGTGTCGCCGCGTACGGGGGGTTGCCGTCCTTTTTTCAGGTGGTGGCGGCGCGGCGGGGCTCCTTTCAGGTCGCCGCGACTTAGTGACCATCGGCGTGTGACTGTGTGTGTTTGTGTGTGTATGGAATAGAGCTTTCCCTGTCGTATAATTTACTGACCTACCTTGTATATTGCGCACCTTTATAAATAGAGTAGATCGCCCGCAGAAGCACAGCCGAATATTATTTCGAGCCTAGTAGTGACCGTGGATCGTAGTACATATGTTTATTCTAATTTTAAAAGGGATACACACATTCACCGAAAACATAATCATAATAATAACAACAGCGACGGACCGTGTTGTCGAGGCATGAAGTAATAAGAGAGATAAAAGACGAGCCCGTCCCGGTTGGTCCCCGTGTTACCACGCAGGTATCTATATACATGTGCGTTTTATATGTGTGTGTGTGTGTTTCGTATATACTGTATACATCAAACGTGTGCACGTATTGATTTCTTAATTAATTATTCATTTTGTGTGTTCTCTTCGCCACATGATAATGCCGCCAACTGCACAGTTGCTGCACGTCACGGCCGGTTCACGTGTTTGAACTTGAGCGTCGCGACGTGTAATTATTTTTAATTTTTTTTTCCTCTCATTTTGGGATTTCCCACCACCCACCACCCGCAGCGCTTTTCGTGTTTGTGTTTTTTTTTTATTATCAGTGCGTGCGTTGTAGTCTCTGTGTGTGTGTTTGTGTGAGTGTTTGTGTGTGCGCGCAAGAGGTAAATCCACCCCATTTTCCCTCAGATTCGAAGGTGGGAAATTTAATTTATTAATAATCGTCCGTTGGCACGTTCCAATGGCGAGGTTGTGTTATTTGCGATCAGTTTTATTTTCCCGACCGCGTATTTTCGATTTACGCGGTCTTTTTAATTGTTTACGGCAAGAAAAATAAAACGATAAATTCAATTTGATAATCTACATTATATACCGGGTGACCCAGGGATCTGTAAAAGCCCCATAACTTATTTGCTATTTGAGATATCGACTTCTAGTTTTCTTGAACTGGTACCGACACTTATTTTACATATTTTAAAAATATATATGTTTTTGTACAGGGTGTCCCAATATACATAACAGACCAAAGTTATGTTTTTTTAAATGGAACACCCTATATTTTATACTTTATTTTCAACCCTCTTGATAAGTTGATAAAAATAGTATACGATAGTATGGGTCTATTATGGACGGTTGGTTAGTTATGGGCAAATTTGTGACAAAAACAAGGACACATTGACAAAGTTGCAGAAGCGCTCCAAGCAATGCTAGCGTGGTTTTTTATACACTAAAGAATTTTCCACATCATGAAGAATAATACAAATCGGCTTTGGTTCTTTTTTGTTCATAATGCTATACAGGGTGTCAACATACGCAAAATAATGGATAACTATTTTTTTTCAAATGGAACACCCTATATATCTTGCCACCAATACATGGAATTTTTAATAAGCTTTCCAATGATGTAAAATTTGTATAATGAAATATTAAGGATTCTTAAGATTTATCCAAAAAAACATTTTTCTTTTGTCACCTCCTGCTCATTTTTGGATTTTCAGCCAAAACTATGCATTTTCTGAAAAAATAATAAGAGACCAAGGTTGTAGAGCGGAAAATTTTCGGGCGATATAGGTCTTTAGACTCTCCCAATAATGCGTGCATTGCCCGCCAGAGTGCGCAAAATCGTGACCGTATATGCATTCTAGCGTTTTTCTCAAATTTTTTGTTAATGAATTGCACTATACTTTATTTTCCACGTCCTCTAGTAAAAAAACGGGTAATTATAGAATTATTCAAATGACCTATATCGATTGAAAATATTCCGCTCTACAACTCTTAATAGAAGCAATTTTTGCCCAAAATGCATAGTTTTCGCTAAAAATGCAAAAAAACATTGAAAAACGCAAAAATTGATACATTTTCAATTTGCATTTTTAGGGAAAACTATGCATTTTTGGCGAAAATTGCTTCTATTAAGAGTTGTAGAGCGAACCATTTTCAATCGATATGGGCCATTTTAATTTCCCTATAATTTCCCGTTTTTCCGCTAGAGGGTGCGGAAAATAAAGTATAGTGCAATTAATTAATAAAAAATTTGAAAAGAAAACGCTAAAATGCATATACGGTCACGATTTTGCGCGCTCTGGCGGGCAATGCAGGCATTATCTTAAACGTTAAAAGACCTGTATCGATCGGAAATTTTTCGCTCTACAACTTTGGTTTCTTATAGTTTTTCCTGAAAATGCATAGTTTTGGCTGAAAATCCAAAAATCAGCAGAAGGTGACCAAACAAATATGTTTTTATTGATAAATCTCAAGAATCCTTAATATTTTGTTATACAAACTGTATATTATTGGAAAGCTTATTAAAAATGCCATAGATTGGTGGCAACTAATATAGGGTGTTCCATTTGAAAAAAAAAGTTATCCATTGTTTTGCGTATGTTGACACCCTGTATAGCACTATGAATAAAAGAGAACCAAAGCCGATGTGTATTATTCTTAATGATGTGGGAAATTTTCTAGTGTATAAATAATGATGCTATCTTTGCTAGGAACGCTTCTGCAATGTTTTTAATGTGTACATGTTTTTGCCACAAATTTGCCTATAACTAACCAACCGTCCATAATAGACCCATACTATCTTATACCATTTTTATCAGCTTCTCAAGAGGGTTGAAAAGTATAAAATATAGGGTGTTTCATTTAAAAAAACATAACTTTGTTCTGTATATTGGGACACCCTGTACAAAAACATACATATTTTTAAAATATGTAGAATAAGTGTGGGTACCAGTTCAAGAAAACTAGAAGTCGATATCTCAAATAGCAAATAAGTTATGGGGCTTTTACAGATCCCTGGGTCACCCGGTACATTATGTCGTTAATAATAATTAATTGATTTATTTTTTAGACTAAATACATTTGATTGATTTTTTATTTGAAATTTGATAAAATAAGTGAAAATATACAAAGATCACCGTTTTACGGATGTCATTATAATTTTGTAATGTATAATCTTACAATAATGTATACAATTCTGTAAATAAAGATATTTTATACATACAGAGTGAATTTAATGGAAAAATCTATTAAATTGACTGTAAAATAAATGTGCCTATTTCTGCGAAAAACGATGTTGGTGGCAAACAAGTAATGATAAACAAAAACAATATTTCCAAGGCGAATTAAATTTGGTATTTTTTTTAAATGATGAAAATAAGTATTACATTTTTAAATTTAGAAAACTATTTTTTTTTCTTTCTTAAATCAGAATATTTGTTATTGTTGAGGCACATTCTGCTATGTTTGAAAATCCTCAAACAATTTTGTAACGAGTGTGGCACTGATTAGTTTTCGAAGGTGAAAAGATACTCAAAAATAAAATTAAAGAAAATAAAGTTGATGTGGGTATCTAAATAACGAAACGTAGTATTTGAAAAATAAAGGTATTTTCTGGAAGAGATCACACAAGTGCCGCAAGAAAGTGCTTTTGTTTTTTTTTTCAAAATAACCGCCAATAAAGTCACAAAAACATAAAAACCAAAATTTCGGTTTTTTTTTTTTAATATCTACGGAAGTAGACGGAATATTTTAAATTTCTTTTTAACAAATTATTCGACGTTAAAACGCACAACTTTTCTCTCCATGCACCAACTCTCTGTCTCTTATAGTTACCGAGATAGCAATACTAATGCATCGAATTTGTATACAGGGTGTACCACCGAAACCGCGCATTAAAAGTATTGTAATGAAATGTTCAGCATTTACATCATGAGTTGAATTATCCTTGTAAATTCACTGGATGATGTGCTAGTGTTTGGATCGTAAAACAGGGTCCACCCATCACCTTTTGGATCGTAAGCAGAGCCCACCCATCACCCCCGTTATCACCTAGCTAAAGCTATAAAATACTGTTTTGGCCTAATATATTATTTTGTATAAATTAGTCTGTACGAAGGCTGGTGGGTGGGCATTTGTTTGCAATCCAATTAGTTGAACCAAAAATAAGAGTTTTTTGTAAAGAAAATGCTTTCTTGAAATTTGATTCTTTTACAAAATCACTGGTCGATGTTCAACAGGTTGGATTGTGGTATAGGGCTCATGCACCACCCTCCGTTTTCAATTTGAATTAAGCTACAAAACTTTAAAACTATTTTGGTCATTTATTTTAGAAGTAAATAAAATTACCGGAAAACAGTATTTGTAGTTTAAAGTAAAGTATATGGTGGGTGGGCTCTACTTTATTATCCAATCAGTCTGGGTGGTGCGTGGTGCCTATCTTACTTTTCAACCAGTTGAACCAAAAACGAGCGTTGTACGTATATGAACAAGTAACTGTTATTAGGAAGATGTTTAATACATACGAGAGGTATAAACATGGTGCATACAAACGTTAGCCGTAGAAATTATTCTATTCAATCACGGAGAGGTTATATCTGTCATTTTTGACATTTCAAGCTTGCGTCAAAGTGATTAATGTTTTTTTTAACCGAGAGTTTACAGTTGTGAGGTAATTTTCGAAGTTTTATGGCCCTAGGGTATTATGTACTACAAAACATGATAATTACGCAATAATGTAATAGTAAAACAAATAGCCTCAATAAATTTGTGCATTAAGAAATGGTGGCGTCGCCGGGTATTGTTTTATTATTCCCATTATATATAATTATCACCTTCATTTATAATAGATATTCTTTCAACTATTAAATATGATATCAATGTCAACAGTTCATGGATTAATGTCATTGTTTTAAAAATTCATAACGTTTCAGTATTGAAAACTTGGTTAGAAGTTTATTTTCTGTTAATATTTACTGTCATTTTAACGGTGCATTATTGTCGATGAAAACAAGAGCTGTAATTTGTATGATCTTGTGAACAAATTTGTAACTTCAATAAAAACAGAGTGTAACTACGAATTGGTTGAATGTTCATAAATTTAGGCTATTTTTCGTCTTTATTAAATTCATAGCAAAAACTATAACGTTAAACACGACTTTATTTGCTTTGAAGTAGGAGAAAGTATTGTGATCGTGATTTTTTTTTCAAATTTTTTTTTACGAAAATATCCGTTTTATGGTCCCTAGATGCCACTTCAACAATTTCTGGAAAAAAAAATTGTGTCTGTGTGTGTGTGTCTGTGTGTGTGTCTGTGTCTGTCTGTGCGCGCTGTATCTCAAAAACGAATAAAGCAATTGATATGAAACATTGAACATAAGTTTTATTTAATAATCCGAAGAACTGAAAAGCTTTTGGTAAAATTTCGTACACCGGAAGTGGGTCTTTACCTTAACTGTTTTTTGTTTTTTTCCAATATTTTCTTAAGTATGAAAAATATCACAAAAATATTTCAACAAATATTGAAGACAATAAAGAAATGAACATCTTTTACTTGAAAACATTTTTCATAAAATCATTGGTATTCGAGAAAAAACATTTTTTTTTTCATTTTTGATTTATATTTATGAAACGATAATAGTTACAGCAAATTTATGTTAATAGTAATTGTAGAGAATGCCAAAATAAACAACTTATAAAGAATCAGTTTTTTTCGAAATCTCTTTAGTTTTTGAGTAAACTGAGTTTTTTAATTTGAAGTATAATTTTTCCATCTTTCAAAATTTTGATGTTTTCATCCGATGCACATTTACAACATGATTTAAATTGTAAATAAACCATGAAAGTGTAAATCGAAATAACTGTGATACCATCAAATCACAGAAAGTAACAAGAGACAATAGCCAAAAATGGCCATTTTCAAAATTAAAAAATCGAAGACGCATTGATTTTTCAAAACCTGACCAACTCTTACAGCATTATTCAGACATAATTAAGATTCGAAATTCTAGAAAAATCCTTTAGTTTTCCAGATAATCACAAAACCAAGCGTGAGCATTTTTAAGCGTTCGAATATTAAAAATGCGTTGATTTTTTTAAACTCGAAACATTTAAACAGATTAATTCCGAAATCAGCAGCAAGAAAAATCCATGCACTTTATGTACCTAGTTTTTCATTAAATCTCCATTTAACACGAAAATTGGCATTTTTAACGCTCGAAAAACGAAAAAGCAAAAGAAACGCAGACTTCCTAATTTTACAGCAATTTTTCGGAATAATTTGACTTTAAAGCTATTGAAAAATAAAAGCGTGTCAATCATTCCGTTTTACAGATAATCACGATCGATGCAAGAATGGCAAGTTTTAGCGATTGAAAATCGAAAAAGCTTTGATTATTCAACCAGAAACAAATGCAAAGTCAAAACTTTCACAAAATTGGTAATCAATAATAAGGTTTTAATATAAAAAAATATCCATACCCGTTAAGGACATAGTTTTTCAGATAATTGCCATAAAACGCAAAATTTATAATTTTCAACTCTCAAAAATTGAAAAAATATTGATTTAAAAAAAACTGATTTAAATTCAAACTTCCAACTTTAACGGCATTATTGGGAAATAATTGGACTTTAGTATACAAAAAGGTCAAGCCATGTTAATTATTTAGTTTTCTAGATAATCAAAATCAAATTCAAGAATGAATTTTTAAAGCTCAAAAATCGAAAAAGTATTAATTTTTCGAAAACTGATGTAAATACAGACTTCCAACTTTAACAGCATTATTGGGGAATCATTGGGCTTTAATATCACAAAAAAATCAAAGCATGGTAATTATTTAGTGTTCTAGATAATCAAAGTTAAACCTTAGAATGACCATTTTTAAAGCTGAAAAATCGAAAAAGTATTAATTTTTCGAAAACTGATGTAAATACAGACTTCCAACTTTAACAGCATTATTGGGGAATCATTGGGCTTTAATATCACAAAAAAATCAAAGCATGGTAATTATTTAGTTTTCTAGATAATCAAAATCAAACCCAAGAATGGCCATTTTCAACGCTTACAAATTGAAAAGGCGTTGATTTTTCAAAAACCAAAAGAACTGCAGACTTCCAATTTATACAGCATTATTTCGGAATAATTTGGCTTTAAAGCTATTGAAAAATAAAAGCGTGTCAATCATTCCGTTTTCCAGATAATCACGATCAATCCAAGAATGGCAAGTTTTAGCGATTGAAAATCGAAAAAGCTTTGATTATTTAAAATCAGAAACAAATGCAAAGTCAAAACTTTCACAAAATTGTTAATCAATGATAAGGCTTTAATATAAAATAATACAGTTTTTCAGGTAATTGCATTCAAACTCAGAATTTACAATTTTCAACTCTGAAAAATTGAAAAAATATTAATTTTTCAAAAATTGACTTAAATTCAAATTTCCAACAGCATTATTGGGGAATAATTGGGCTTTAATATTCCAGAGAAATCAAATAACTTTAATTATTTAGTTTTCCAGATAATATAAGAATATCGATTTTCAATGCTCAAATATGGAAAAAGTATTGATTTTTCAAAAACTGACTTAAATGCCGACTTACAACTTTAACAGCATTATTGGGGAATAATCGGGCTTTAATATTCGTAAAAAATAAGATCATGTTAATTATTTAGTTTTCTAGATAATCAAAGTTAAACCTTAGAATGACCATTTTTTAAGCTCAAAAATCGAAAAAGTATTAATTTTTCAAAAACTAATGTAAATACAGACTTCCAACTTTAACAGCATTATTGGGGAATCATTGGGCTTTAATATCACAAAAAATCAAAGCATGTTATTTATTTAGTTTTCTAGATAATCAAAATCAAACTCAAGAATGACCATTTTTAAAAGTCAAAATGAAAAACTGATGTAAATGCAGACTTACAACTTTAACAACGTTATTGGGGAATCATTGGGCTTTAATATCACAAAAAAATAAGAGCATGTTAATTATTTAGTTTTCTAGATAATCAAAGTCAAACTCAAGAATGACCATTTTTAAAGCTCAAAAATCGAAAAATTATTGATTTTTTAAAAACTGACGGTTAATTTTAATAGCAGTATTAAATATTTTGCAAGATACTTCAGGTATTTTTTTACCACTGTGTGGTATTAAAATCTTGCTTTTGTTATGGTAATGACGCGATTAGTTTTTTTTTTTTTGTAGTCTATTGTACGTTGCGGGTAACCTTCATCTGAAGATCAATAAACAGTTCTAAATACCACCAAACGGTCAAATGCAGATCAATATTTTTCTAACACGGTATTATCATTAAAAAAAAAAAATGTACATGTGTACATATTAAATGTTCCTCTTTTAAAACAATGATCTTCTCAAAATGTGATTTTACAAGATGGGTAAAATTGTGTAAGATTGTATACGTAACTTTCGTATTTGCTTAAATGGACAAAGTCATGCTTTACTCGTTTTTATTAGTTTTTAAAAAATTTCAAGGTTGTTAAGTAACAACCATTTAGAAGATATAAAACTAAATTTTACATGATAGTTTAAAAAAAATCAGGATTATTAAGATATAACCATTTAAAAAAATCTCAAATATCTTAACAGCTAGGAAAGATATAAACAAAATTTCATATGAAAGTTATTTGGTCTTATGCGCCTTAGTTCAAAATTACATTAAAATAAAATTAAGTTGGCGGTTTCCCAACTTCAAAATTACATTAAAATAAAATTAAAGTTGCCGGTTTCGCAAAAAAGGGTACCAACTTTAGATGGATATGAATTTAATGAGTTTCAAAAGACGCAAATGATCAACCATTTAAAAAATGCGCCTTTTCAACAGTATTTCATATTTTTTTGCCCAGAACTGATAATATTTGATTTCATTTTGAGAAAATAAATTATGAAAAATAAAACAAATTTTTAAGATAATTTAAATTACAATAAAAGTTGAAAATACTGTGTATTAGGAGCAGCGCATAACCGACTCCGTTTTATTTATTTATTTATTTCAAAAAAAAAATCTCCAATTTGTAACATTGTATAAACTTAAACTACCTTAAATGTAAAACATGTACGTATGTACACACAAAATTAAAAATAACGCAAAAATTATACACGTGATGGTTATCTGTCCATCAACCAAGTTAAAAAAAAGTATCGTAAAACGTTAAAAAAAAAATTGGTTATTTTGGCAATATTATTTTTCTACTTCGGTTTATTGTTATATCAAAAAATGTCAAACAATAAGTTTTATTATTTAACAGTTTCTGCTCATTATTAAACGGTTTTTGGTGAATTTTAGTTGTCGCGATTGGCAGTACTTAAAACATGACGGGTGTGGACATCAAAATGTCAAGGGCTACAAACGAAAAAATAATCCCTTAAATAAAAATAGAGAGGTGTTAATGTTACTGGACGTGTACTTTGATTGTTAAAATAATCGATTATAAATTTTGTAGTGTGTGCAAAGAAAATTTCTGCTGATGATAAATCGTCTAAACATGTTCATAGTTTTTCTAATAATTTTGCGCATTTAAGTTTTTGTCAAATATAATAAGACCAATTATTCGATTTCCCAAGTTGCCGCAAAATCATTAAAGCGGAAGCAAATTTGATTTCGTCCTGGAATCACTCTTTGGGGACTGTCACGTGCCCTGATAAATTATTTATTCGTTTACGGAAGGTTATTACGTGATAAGAAACGTTACGTGTATAAAAAATGGAAGGTGTACACACCGCAATAAGTAATTATACATTTTTTACTTTCTCTTTAAGAAGTACTGTGATCGTGGAAATTTTTCAAATTTTTTTAAACCGAAATATCCGTTTCGAGAGGCGATTTCAACAATTTCTAGAAAAAAAATGGTGATGTGGCCATCATGTTACTTTCTCCGACTTGACAGTAGCATTTATAATTACGCTTTCGTGGTTTATTTTCAATTTAAATCATATTTTAAATGTACATCGAGCGGATGAAACTGACGTTTAAAACGTCAAAATTATGAAAGATGGAAAAATTATACTGCAAATTTAAAAATTGATTTTACTTAAAAAATAAAGAGATTTCGAAAAAAACTTATTCTTTATTCCGCGGTGGCCTAGTGAGTAGAGCTCCTGCTCACGGGCTTCGTGGTCGTGGGTTCGAATCCCATCCGGGCGGTCACTTTTTCGGAACGAAGAAGTGACTGTGCGGGTCCATGGATGTCCAGGCTATGCCCTCCCCCCCCAATCATTATATAATATATAATTGAGTATATATATATATATAATAAATATTTAGAAATCAATATATACAGTTAATTGAAAACTCTGTCGGAATGGACCAGTTTCCTATGCCAAAAAAAACTTTTAACACTAACTATGATACCATCAAATCGGAGAAAGTTACATGATGGCCACATTCATAATGCACCTACTTAGCAATGACTTTATTTTAAATAACCTGAGAAAACCTTGGGTCTGTGTGCTTTTCTAAATTTACACGGCATTTCTTCACCGCGGTAAACAAAAGATTTCGAAACGGTTCATGGGCGAATGGTCAATTAAAACAAAAATAAAATCGCCGACGAACGGAATGCTATTCTCAAATTTAAGAACCGACACTAATTCTTTCGAAACTAACTCCGAAATTGTAAATAATAGTGTATGTTCACCACGAGAAGATAATATTTAGACTACATATTTACTTATGGTTTTCAATGACGTAACTAACATTTTACGTGCTCTCTGCAGAATTAAAACTTTTTAAAAACATTTTATGATGATGATTATTGTCTAGTTATCTTTATTACGCTTTAGACACAAGTTAAAAAAAAATTTAAAAAATTACAATTTTTATTTCCTCAGTTACAAGACTTTGCTTTAGACACAATTTTTTTTTTTTAAATTACAATTTTTATTTCCTCAGTTACGAGAAAGTATCGTGAAATTTTTACGGAAGTATCTGTTTTGAGGTCCGTAAAGGCAATTTCAGAGTTTTCTGAAAAAAAAAATTGTGTCTGTGCGCGCTGTATCTCAAAAACTAATACAGCAATTGATATGAAACTTTGAACATACGTCTTATTTGATAATCCGAAGAATTGAAAAGCTTTTGGTAAAATTTCGTACATCGGAAGTGGTTGTTTACCTTAACTGTTTTTTGTTTTTTGCCAATATTTTCTTAAATATCAAAAATATCACAAAAATATTTAAGCAAACATTGAAGACAACAATTAAATGAACATCTTTTGCTTCAAAACATTTTTCATAAAATCATTGTTATTCGAGAAAAAAATTAAATATATTTTTTTTAATTTTTGGTTTATAATTATAAAACGATAATAGTTACAGCAAATTTATGTGAATAATAATTGTAGAGAATGCTAAAATGAACAACTTATAAAGAATAAGTTTTTTTCGAAATCCGTTTAGTTTTTGAGTAAACTGAGTTTTTGAATTTGAAGTGTAATTTTTCCATCTTTTATAATTTTGACGTTTTAAACGTCAGTTTCATCCACTCGATGTACATTTAAAATATGATTTAAATTGAAAATAAACCATGAAAGTGTAAATATAAATGATTTTATTTATTAGCTTTTATATTTAATTTTATATTATTGGGATTACCGGTTTAAATAATAAACTTTATTAGAAAATGTATGGAAAAAAGTGAGTCACCTTAAGCCACACCTCCGTAGATTTAATTTGATAAAACCATACTTTCGACATATTCAAAACGGCTAATCATACTTTTATTAAATGCGACAGTGCACGAACTCATTACTAATGACACACACACACACACACACACGGCGATTTAGTTTCTAGATTATTGTTGACATTTGAATGCCCAACCCTTAAAAATGATCAATGGTGAAATTATATTGAATATCACATTCGTGTCGAATAGACTATGTATAATACATTCATATCTATTACTGTAATAATGTGGAAAAATATCAATTCGTAAAATAATAACGGTACGCGTTTGATTCTGAAGTAATCGCTGCGATTAGATATTCGCCCTTAATGCATAGTTTATGTTTCCGTAATTTTTTTAAAGGTTACCACGTGAAACTTTTTATGGGTGGTTCATAATTCATATGGGCTAGGATATTGTGTACTGCGCAATCGTTTTATATTTTGTTATTGAATTAAAAAAAATAGTGTTGTGGCCATCATGTTACTTTCATGTTACACACACAGATGCACACACACACACACACACACAGACACAATTTTTTTTTTCCCAGAAATTGTTGAAATGCCATCTAGGGACCCCAAAACGGATATTTCCGTAAAAAAAAATTTCAAAAAAAAATCACGATCACAATACTTTCTCGTACTTCGTAACGGAGAAAGTAAAAAACGTAATAAAACAGTGCAATCAATTTTTAACGTCAATAATCAGTTCTTTGTCATTGACATAACAATATCAATTTCAGTTAATTATGTTTAATGTATGTATACATATATTGGCAGTCTTAAAATAAATCCAGACACAACGAGAAATTTTGAATAGGGGCCAAAACACTTCCACGTGACTTATCCCGAACGATTCCAAGAGGTTTAGAATCGGAAAATTAATTTTCGTGTGATAATTTCACGGTATCGTCGTCGCGCCGAGACGATTCGATACATTTTTGTGACTCACGCGACCTTTACACGTGACCAATTTAATTGCGACCCCTGACATTTCCACGATCTAATTCCATTTTACAATTCCGCCCCGATGCGCCCCCAAGTCCGCAAGCAGAAGGAGGAGTAATCGACGCGCTTCCAAATGTCTCCCCTTTAACGATCAATCGTTCGAGTTTCACGGCGTGATTTTATCATTTTGTTACTATATTTGGTCACAGTTTTATTTAGATACCATTCGTCGAAAATAGTGACCGTTTCTCTCTCTCTCTCTCTTTGTTAGATAATTGATTTTACAGAAACTTTCAAGGGTATTCCGCAAAATTTAACTTTTACGAACGGACGCCATTAAATATCGCAAATTACAGATAAAATTAAACGCCGGGCGGCAATCGTAAAATACGCAAAAACATTCGGGACGATAAAAAGGGGTTGATAAAGAGGCGCCGGCGGTGGTATCACTTCGTGTAACGGTGTGATTTAGGGGCACGGAAATATCTACATGCGAGAGTCGCAAATGGTGAATGCGCCGGGTCAAGGCTGACGTTTCTTTCCTTTCCCGACACACGCACGCTCTTTAATGATAATGTTAGGCTGTAAATATTTTAGACATATCGAAATATATACAGGGTGTCAAAATAATATCTAATAATTAATTATTTTTTAGGCTACATTACTTTAGGTAAAATTTAATGCCTGGTTGTATATTATGTAATCCGCATGCGCTGATTAACAATGTCACCAATGTGAACAATAATAATAATAATAATAAATACAGTTTATTGAAACTCATAAGAGCTACAAATGGCCATCGACCGAAGCAATGTGAACATTATTTTTGTAAATGAATAAAATTATTATTATTACATGTTCACTAAGTGGACTGTCTTTTTGTCGTTACAATATGAATTTGTGTTTCTTAAAAAAAGAAGATTTTTCGTACTTGATTAAAAATGATTTTGATCTATCCATAAAGTGTGATAATTTATATAATATCATTGACATTTCACGATTTCCGCACGGAATTTCCGGTGGAATATAAAAGTTTTTACAGCCCCGCCTATAAATGAATATGGGTCGCGCGTTTATGGGGGTACCTTTAAAAATGAAATGGGAAGTAGGCACTGTGCGGATGTATGATAGATGGTGTCGTAAGGGTGGGGCCCCCGAGACGGAAATACTTTTAAATTACTCCTTTGCAGGGGTTTGATGAGGATATATTTTCTTTGTACTCGCCGCCCCCACATCCTGACACCCGACCTCCGTATTTACTGCAGATTTGGTATTTTCGCGAAAAAATGAAGGATGATTTATATATGACAAATAAATATACAGGGTGTTTCAACTTCGAGGCTCGCAAAGGGTATCTCGCTTATTAGAAGAGATAGAGGGTTAGTTTAATCTCGGCACCAAAAAATTACGGATCACTAATTTCTAGAAACGCGATCGCACTTTTCTCATCCATTATACATTTTAGAAAAAAACGTTACAGGAAAAATGTATTCATTTTCGTTTTTTCTTTTTTCTTTGTTATTTGAAGTGATATTTAAAAATGGTAAAGACGTTCTTATAGCACTTTTTTATAATCAAATAGATGGCATGTGATTTTTAAGGCAACGCTGCGCTCGGTTAATTTAAATCCAAGTTTCAGGTTAAAAATTTGTAAAAAATATTAAAATTCGATTCAAAATTTTGAAGAAAATACGAGCGTTTCCTAAAAAGAAATTATTTAACAAAATGTTTACTCCGTGAAGATACCTTCATTTCCCAAAAAGTTATCTTATTTTTTAAGGCAACGCTGCACTCAAATTAACCAAAATCCAAGTTTCAGGTTGAAAAATTTGTAAAAAATATTAAAATTCAATTCAAAATTTTGAAGAAAATACGAGCATTTCCTGAAACTTAAATTTTTAACAAAATATTTATTTCGTGAAGATACCTTTATTTATACAAAAGTTATCTCATTTTTAAGGTAACGTTGCGCTCGAGTTAATTGAAATCCAAGTTTGAGGGTGAAAAATTTGTAAAAAATATTAAAATTAGATTCAAAATTTTAAAGAAAATACGAGCGTTTCCTAAAAGGTAACTATTTAACAAAATGTTTACTCAGTGAAGATACCTTCATTTATCCAAAAGTTATCTTATTTTTAATACAACATAGCGACCATGTTTGTTATTTGAAAACGGATGTAAAAATTAAAATATTAAAATAGAATTTAAAATTTTGAAAAAATTACACCCGCTTTCTCGAAGTTATTTCATTAATTTAAAGCGTATTTCATGAATATATTTTTATTTCTCCTAGCGTAATTTTAATTTTAAGCCACCGCTGCGCTTTAATTAATTGAAAACCAAATTTAGAAGTGAAACATTTGGATAAGAAACATAACTAGCTTAAAATTTTGAAAAAATACTGGCACTTTTCAGAATGTAGTACTTTATAAAAAAAAAATACTTTTTGTAAAAATATCTTAATTTCTGCAAGAGATATCTTATATTTAAAGAATACCGCGCCCAAATTAGTTAAAAAATGATAAAAAAAAAATGAAAATTCTTAAAAAAATACATTCGATTCTTAAAAGTTAATTCTTTAATTGAAAGTTTGTTTTATAAACATATGTTGATTTCTTCCAGAGTTGTCTTATTTTAACCTTTAAACGCAAAAATACGAAGAAAAAAAATTCAATTAAGTTAAATATTACAAAAAATTGCTTTTTAAAGTAAAAGTTTGTTCCATAAATATATCGCAATTTATCCAAGAGTTATCTTATTTTTAAACCACTGCACCGCCGCGATATCGAGTTTGGTGAAAACCTTAAAAATTAATTGAGATTTGTTTTTTAATATTAAAAATTAACTAAAGCTTTCGAAAAAATTAGAGCCACTTGCTTGCAGGTAATTCTTCAATAAAATGTTTTCTTCTTCGTAGAGTATCCGAGTTATTTTATTTTTAAAGCAACAGTGCGCGCTCAAGTAGGTTGGAAAGCTCATATGCAAAAAAAATATTAAAAATCAAATTTAAAATTCTTTAAAAACTACATTCGATTTTCACACGTTATTTCTTCAATTGGATTTTTAAAAGCTATCTTATTTTTAAGCTTCCGCTGCGCTTAACTGAATTAAAACACAATGTTGATCAATTTGAAAAAAAAAAACAAGTTCTTGGAAAATATTTCAAACCTTCATTTTTCCAAAAGTTATCAAATTAAATGAGAACCGAAATTAAAATGCAAATATTTGTAACAAACGAAAATTGAATTTAAAATTAAAAATATTTTTTTTTGTTTTTTTTATTTAAGAAATTGAAAAAAATATTTATTTTTTCAATAAACTTATTTAATGTATCAAATGTTCAAAATGAGAAATGAGCACCGTTCCTCTCTTGGCAATAAGCCAATCGGTGATAAAACCCATCCCTTACATTTTGAAACATTTCTGGTGGAATTTGAACATTTGATACATTAAATAAGTTAAAAAAATCAATTTCTGAAATAAAAAAAGAAAATATTTCTACACAGTCGTAAAGAGAATAAAAACGGCTACAAATTTAGTGAAATAAAAAAAGTGGTTTCCATAAAAAAAAAGTCTATGACGTCATACGTGAAAGACTAGTGACGTCATACGATTTTTAAAGAGGCTAAAAAATGCTCAATAAAAAACAAAAATCGACGTGTCCGAGGATTTTTTTCTGGAACTTCTCATTTCATAAATGCCGAATTTGTTCCAGTTAAAGTTTCCACCCTGTATATCAGCCGTATATCGTAAGCAAATTTAACAAATTTAAAATTCGTCGGCGTTGTTTTATTAATTGGAAATACAATGAGCTATCTCGTATTTTAACATATTTAATTTAATTTAATTTTTAATTTAATTCTTTATTAATGCATTAACATATATATGTTTTACATACGTCATAATATATAGTGATGGGTATTCTTAAATTTAGAGTAAAAATAAAATGAAACATTTTGTGTTTAAACACGTACAAGAGGCCTTTATATGTTCAAGTGTTAAATTTAACGCTAGGAGGCACCACCTAACACTTTCCTTACGAAAAAAATTTCAACGGATTATTAATTAGCATAAAATTCTGCAAAAGTTCTGAATGCAAACCCATCCTCTATCTCCTATAATAAGCGACGATATGAAGAAATAAAAAAATTTTTTTTTTTCAATTTCTTTGAGGTAACCCAAAAAAAAGAATTTTGGTTGAATTTTGAAATAGATTATTAATTAACATAAAATTCAAAAATGCCGAATTTAAACTCACCCTCTATCTCGTACAATAAGCGACGATATTAAGAAAAAAAAAATATAATTATTCAATTTTTTTGGTGTAACTCGAAAACGAAAGAATTTAAATAGAATTTTTCAACGGATTATTAATTAGTATAAAATTTTGCAAAAGTGCCGAATTTAAACCTACCCTCTATCTACTGTACTAAACGACGGTATTAAGAAAGAAAATATTTTTTTTCGATTTTTTGATAAAACTCGAAAACGAAAGAATTTAACTAAAATTATTATACGGATTATTAATTGGCATAAAATTCTGCAAAAACGCCGAATTTAAACTTACCCTCTATCTCCTGTAATAAGCGATGATAATAAGAAAATGAGAAAATAAATTTTTTCAATTTTTTTGATAAAACTCGAAAACGAAAGAATTTAACTAAAATTATTATACAGATTATTAATTGGCATAAAATTGCAAATATGCCGAATTTAAACCAGCTCTCTATCTCCAGTAATAAACGACGATATTAAGAAAAAAAGAAAATACATTTTTTCAATTTTTTATAAAACTCAAAAACGAAAGAATTTTTCAATGGATTGTATGCTAATTACTGCACAAAATTCTGCAAAAATGCCGAATTTAAAACTGCCCTCTATCTCCTGTAATAAGCGACGATATTAAGAAAAATAGAAAATAATTTTTTTCAATTTTTTGAAAAAACTCAAAAACGAAAGAATTTAACTAAACTTATTATACGGATTATTAATTGGCATAAAATTGCAAAAAATGCCGAATTTAAACCTGCTCTCTATCTTTTGTAAGAAGCGTGATATAAAGAAAAAAAGAAAATATATTTTTTCAATTTTTTTGATAAAACTCGAAAACGAAAGAATTTAACTAATATTATTATACGAATTATTAATTGGCATAAAATTCTACAGAAACACAGAATTTAAACCTGCTGTAAGGAGCGATGATATAAAGAAAAAAAGAAAATTTTTTTTTTTTAATTCTTTGATAAAACTCAAAAACGAAAGAATTCAACTAAAATTATTATACGGATTATTAATTGGCATAAAATTGCAAAAATGCCGAATTTAAACCTGCTCTCTATCTCCTGTAAGAAGTGATGATATAAAGAAAAAAAGAAAAAAATGTTTTCAATTTTTTGATAAAACTCAAAAACGAAAGAATTTAACTAAAATTATTATACGGATTATTAATTGGCATAAAATTTTGCATAAGTGTCGAATTTAGACCTGCCCTCTATCTCCTGTAATAAGCGACGATATGAAGAAAAAGAGAAAAAAAAATGTTTCCGTTTTTTTTTGAAGTAACTCGAAAACAAAAGAATTTAAGTAGAATTTTTCAACGGATTATTAATTAGCATATAATTCTGCAAAAGTACCGAATTTAAACCCACTATCCATCTCTTGTAATAAGCGACGATTTGAAGAAAAAAAGGAAATATTTGTTTTCAGTTTTTTTGACGTAACAAAAAAAAAATAGAAATTAAATCAAATTTTTAAACGGAATATTTATTAGCATAAAATTCTGCAAAAGTGCTGAATTTAAACCAGCCCTCCATTTCCTGTAATAAGCGATGATATTAAGAAAAAAATTATTTAATAATAAAAAAAAACATTTTTTTTTTCCTGAAAAAAAAAAGAATTTGACCAATAACTAAAAGTTTCGTACGTATTATTCATTAGCATAAAATTCTGCATAAGTGCCGAATCTGCCCTCTATCCCCTGTAATAAGCGACGATATGAAGAAAAATAGAAAGTTCTTTTTTTTTCTTTTTCTATTTATGTAGTTGGGTGTTGAATTTATTTAATTGCTCGCCAATTAATAACGTCAGAGTGATGGGATTGGCCTAATTTTTGAGCCAAATATTTTACAAATAATTTTCTTTTTTTTATATTCTGCACAGATGCCGAGGAAAAGCTGCCCAATCACGCGAGTTCGGCCAATTTGGACATCTAAAATTTTCTGTTTTCTTAAAATTTACTCCAGAGAAACCTCGCGAATAACCTGCTGTTTTCCTTTTGTTGATATTTTGAATAGGTGTCGAGCTAGCGTGTTCGGGCGCATCATTAGTTGCCGCGTGAACATCCCGTTAGCGCAGCAGAATTATTCAAAAAATAATTATTGTTAAAATGCCATTCATTATCAAAATGACCGAAAAAAAAACAAAACTATATAAATAATATTTTAAGAGTTGAAATAGAAACTAGAATTAATGCCGAGTTTCTCGAGTGGCATGGATGTTTGGGGTTGACCATTTTCATTTATACAGTGTGTTTCACTTCTCATTTTTACGCCCCTGCATCTTATTTATTTTCTGATAGATTTCAAATTTTATATAATCAAACTATCCTTTAATATCTATATTTTTGAAAATAATTTTACAGCAATCGTGGCTATTTTTTTCTATTAATAAATCCAGCTATTGCTTTGATCGCATGTTGTTCTTCACTTAGAAAATAAATTTCAATCCACTTAACTAAAACGAGCATGTAATCAATTGGCATCGATGCAAACAAAAAAAAAAAGAAACATTTATATTGAATTTTAATATGGAAACTTTTCTCGCTGATACGGATGAACTCTTATAAACTTTTGTAATAAAAGTGTATGGACTATTCGGGACTGGATCATGTTATGTAAGCCCTGTGTGTGGGCGACACAGGATTGTTTTGGCTGTGCAAACAAATCCGGGAATCCGTGTGCGTTGGTCTGCTGGAAATGATGATCGTAAAAGTGTACAGTGTTTCCACATGGAAACGGATGATTGTGTAATGTCTTGGGAATTGTATGTACGTAGGGAACGAAAGCAACATTTGCAAACGGTAAATTTTTTTTTTTGTAAACTTTTTTAATCAAAATACTGTTCTTTAAAAATTAAGTCGTGATATTGTCGTTGTTGTTCTGGTGTGAAAATTTTTGCACACGCAAGGCTAGATTGTATAGTTTTAGCACAAATCATTATTACCAAATAATAAAAAAAAAACATTTAGTGTTGATATTTGAAATTTTTTTTTTAAATTTTTTAATTTTTTGAGGCATTCAGGCATTCTGCGTTTATTTTTATTTTTTTTATTATTATTTCATGTAAAAGGTGTATACCGTAAATAAAGTAATTTAAAAAAAATATTGTCTATTCTTCATAATATGACTTACTAAATATTAAAACAATTAATTGCATTATTATTGATTCAAAGTCTCTTTTCAAGGCAATAAAATATAAATATTTAAGAATGTCTCCGTGGACACGCAATACCAACATATTTTTCTCGGTTAATTGAAAGTAAAATTGATGTAATAAATATTAATGGCATTTAATTAGATGCGAGGAGCTCCGTTGCGTCGGCACTCTTCTTTATTATTGATTACGCGATAATTGCAAGGCGTCGGGACGCCCCGAATGATTTAGTAATTACACCCCGGTTAAGATGCACGGGGGGGCCTCCCCCGAGGACACGCTGCTACACCTTCCGGAGCCGAGTGATGTGTTAATACTTAATGCTTCTACTTATGAAGCAAACCCCCGTTTCGTTGGCCGCGGAAGGGGAAATCCCGGACCCGCTTCCTCCTCCACTCTTTTATGAAAAATGAATTTTATTAATGTTAAGCACTTTATTTTATTGCAATCGTAACTTTTGAGCGGAAGAACACTCGTATGCATTAATGAAAATTTTTAGTATGTTAAAGTAACTTGAGACAATAATTATTATTGAATAAATGTAAAGACGTCTTTATTACATTTTTAATATGTATTGCATTGGAGCGTTCCAATTATCCTATGTATTGTATTTTTTCAGAAGTCCATAAGCCGCCAAGATGAATTTGATGTTCAAGAAGAATTTCGCGGCGGAGCAGAAGTCGCCCAGGGGGAAGGCGATGGGAGGAAAGCAGGGCGCCAGGACTCACAAAAATACGAGAAGGGACCAAGGCTACACGCCCATCGAGGAGCACCACTACAGGACCCATCTGTTCTTCAGCCCGACCAGATGCAGTTACAGCAACGAGAATATAGAAGGTGGGTAACCCTACACATGTATAGTATACTACTATTCCTTCTGCAAGACTGTTAATTCTTGTAACAAAAAAATCTTCCAATTTGTAGTATGTTTTATACGTCTAGTGTAATACTTTGAATGTTAAGTCGCTGGGAGTTAAAATTTAGATAGTGAGCGTAGGCAGCGGAGCGTTTTCGCTCTAAAGAACGAGAAAATAAAAATATGGTCACACCAACGAGAGCTGGGACTCATTGCCTATAAAGACATGGGTTAATATTTAGAGGATGTATGTAGGAGAACTCTTGTAAAAATCTAAAAAGTCAAAATAGTCTCTTGTCATTTCATTAAATTTTAATGTCAATAAATTGTTTTTCAAAGCCACCTTCGATTTTTATTTAGTAAAATGGTCGACAAAACGAGTAATGGGGGCCGCGGTGGCCTAGTGAGTAGCGTTCCTGCTTCTGGGCCTCGTGGTCGTGGGTTCGAATCCCATCCGTGCGGTCACTTTTTCAAAACGAATGTCCCATTCATTATTAAAAATGAAATCTTCAAAAACCTATATACGTTAGTGGCCGAACAGCAAATCGTTTACGCCAATTCCCTTATAGTCATTCACTCTCCTTAACCAGCAATTTCATCAAACATCTTTCCTTAAAAAAAAAATTTAATGCGTTATTAATTGAGACAGGGTTGTTATCAGGAAAAATGTTTGTTTTTTAATTCTGCACGGAACGACATAAAAATATACAGGGACTCCAATTTAAAATAAGAAAAATAAAGTGCTTTAAAGTTTGAAATGTTTGACACTAAATTCTGGACACCCTGTAGCATTCATATCGATCAAACTTAGTTAACGGGACTATCAGACCTTATTTAATAAGTATATTGTATGATTTTATTAACACGGCACTATTTTTATTTTTAATTCATTTTTTAAAACAATAGTGCAAAACTGATTTTTTTTTTAGTTTAATTTTTTTTTGCTGATATCCCTGAATCGATTCCAATAAAATTTTAGGAGTATGTAGGCAACCATAAAAGGTACCCAAATAAGCAATAAAATACATAGCATGTAATTTTAAAAAATATATCATCATGACGTCACGCTTTTTTGGGGCACCCTGTATAATCAAAAATATTTTCCTGAAATGCATCATAAGATACAAATACATTGTAGAAAATATCGAAATCCTAACTTAATTAGTAACTGAGCTATGCATGACCCTATAAATGAAAGGATTTTTTTTGATTAAATTTGTCAGTCAAAAGTCATTTTTTGGGTAAATTTGCATATATAAAATGAAAATTTCTGAGTAATGCTTATAAAAATCATTTTTTGAGTGAATTTGCTTTGGAAATATTTTTTGGGTAAATTTGAATATATGAAATAAAATTTTCTGAGTAAATTTGTTTATAAAAGTATTTTTTTGAGTAAATTTGCTTATAAAAGTAATTTTTTGAGTAAATTAACATATATGAAATAAATTGTTCAAGAAATTTTTTTTTTTGTAAATTTTTATATATGAAAAGAAATTTTCTGATTAAATTTGCTTATAAAATATTTTATTGTGTAAGTTTTCTTGTCATTGTTTGGGTAAATTTGAATATTTGAAATGAAATTTTCTGAGTAAATTTGCTTATAAAAGTATTTTTTTTGGTAAAGTTGCACATTTAAAATGAAATTTTCTCAGTAAATTTGCTTATAAAATATTTTATTGTGTAAAATTTCTTGTCATTGTTTGGGTAAATTTGAATATTTGAAATTTAATTTTCTGATTAAATTTGCTTATAAAATATTTTATTGTGTAAATCTTCTTGTCATTGTTTGGGTAAATTTGAATATTTGAAATGAAATTTTCTGAGTAAATTTGCTTATAAAAGTAATTTCTTTAGTAAATTTGCACATTTAAAAGGAAATTTTCTCTGTAAATTTGCTTATAAGTAATTTTTTTCGTAAATTTTAATATATAAAATGAAATTTTCTCAGTAAATTTGCTCATAAAAGTCACTTTTTTGAGTAAACGAGCACATATGAAAAAATTGCTTAAGAAATCATTTTTTTTTGTAAATTTTTATATATGAAAACAAATTTTCTGATTAAATTTGCTTATAAAATATTTTATTGTGTAAATTTTCTTGTCATTTTTTGGGTAAATTTGAATATTTGAAATAAAATTTTCTGAGTAAATTTGCTTATAAAAGTATTTTTCTTTTAGTAAATTTGCACATTTAAAATAAAAATTTCTGAGTAAATTTGCTTATAAAAGTAATTTTTTGAGTAAATTTTAATATATGAAATGAAATTTTCTAAATAAATTTGCTTACAAGTCATTTTTTTGGTAAATTTTAATATATAAAATGAAATTTTCTCAGTAAATTTGTTCATAAAAGTCATTTTTTGGGTAAAAAAGCACACGTGAAAAAAATTGCTTAAGAAATCATTTTTTTTTGTAAATTTTTATATATGAAAAGAAATTTTCTGCTTAAATTTGTTTATAAAATATTTTATTGTGTAAATTTTCTTGTCATTGTTTGGGTAAATTTGAATATTTGAAATGAAATTTTCTGAGTAAATTTGCTTATAAAAGTAATTTTTTTGGTAAATTTGCACATTCAAAATGAAATTTTCTCAGTAAATTTGCTTATAAAATATTTTGTTGTGTAAATTTTCTTGTCATTGTTTTGGTAAATTTGAATATTTGAAATGAAATTGTCTGATTAAATTTGCTTATAAAATATTTTATTGTGTAAATTTTCTTGTCATTGTTTGGGTAAATTTGAATATTTAAAATGAAATTTTCTGAATAAATTTGCTTATAAAAGTAATTTTTTTAGTAAATTTGCACATTTAAAACGAAATTTTCTGAGTAAATTTGGTTATAAAAGTCATTTTTTTGGTAAATTTTAATATATAAAATGAAATTTTCTGAGTAAATTTGCTCATAAAAGTCAATTTTTAAGTAAATTAGCACAAATGAGAAAAGTTGCTTAAGAAATCATTTTTTTTTTGTAAATGTTTATATATGAAAAGAAATTTTCTGATTAAATTTGCTTATAAAATATTTTATTGTGTAAATTTTCTTTTCATTTTTTGTGTAAATTTTAATATATAAAATGAAATTTTCTGAGTAAATTTGGTTATGACAGTCATATTTTTTGGGTAAATTTGAATATATGAAATGAAATTTTCTGAGTAAATTTGCTTATTAAAGTCATTTTTTGGGCAAATTTTAATATATAAAATGAAATTTTCTGAGTAAATTTGCTTGTAATTTTTGAATAAATTAGCATATATGAAATAAATTGCTCAAGAAATTTTTTTTTTGTAAATTTTTATAGATGAAAAGAAATTTTCTGATTAAATTTGCTTGTAAAATATTTTAGTGTGTAAATTTTCTTGTCATTTTTGGGGAAAATTTGAATATATGAAATAAAATTTTCTGAGTAAATTTGCTTGTAAAAGTCATTTTTTGGGTAAATTTGAATATATGAAATGAAATTTTCTGAGTAAATTTACTTTTAAAAGTTTTTTTTTTTTGAGTAAATTTGCACATTTACAACGAAATTTTCTAAGCAAATTTGCGTATAAAAGTATTTTTTTGAGTAAATTAGCATTAATGAAAAAAAAAATTGCTTAAGAAATAATTTATTTTAAAATTGTTATATATGAAAAGAAAGTTTTTGATTAAATTTGTTCATAAAAGAATTTTTTTGGGTAAATTTTAATATATAAAATGAAATTTTCTGAGTAAATTAGCATATATGAAAAAAAATTGCTTAAGAAATAATTTTTTTAATTTTTATATTTTATATAAAAATAATTTTTTTGATTAAATTTGTTCATAAAATACTTTTTTGATTAAATTTGTTTATAAAATAATTTTTTGTGTAAATTTTTTTATAAAAGTAATTCTTTTAGTAAATTTTAATATAAAATGAAATTTTCTGAGTAACTGCTTATAAAAGTCATTTTTGAGTAAATTAGCATACCTATATGAAAAAAATTGCTTAAAAATTTTTTTTTTTAATTTCTATATATGAAACGAAATTTTTTGATGAAATCTGTTTATAAAATCATTTTTGTGTACATTTTCTTATAAAGGAATTTTTTTGGTAAATTTTAATATATAAAATGAAATTTTCTGAGTAAATTTTCTTATAAAAGCCATTTTTGAGTAAACTTGCAACCGAAATAATTTTTTTGAATAAATTTGCTTATAAAAATCATTTTTTGGGTAAATTTGCATATAGGAAATGAAATTTTCTGAGTAAATTTGCTCATAAAAATAATTTTCTGAGTCAATTTGCTTATAAAAGTAATTTTTTGAGTATATTGGCACGTACAAAACACATATTTGCTAAAGTCATATTTTTTGGTAAATTTACGATAAAAAAAAACGCCTAACGCCATAACTATGTTTAACAGGTGTAACCGGAAATGACCTTCACTTTTCTATTTTAAATGGAACACCCTATATATTTTTACATAATTTAATTCGTTTTTAAATTCTGAGTTTAGAGATATTTAGACATAAGTTACCTTTTTGTTTAAATTGAAATTATATTTACAAAAAATAACAAATTTAAAGTCATTTTTTTTGGTAAATTTGCATATATGAAATGAAATCTTCGAGTAAATGTTTTTGTCATTTTTCTTGAGTAAATTTGCATATATGAAAGGAAATTTTCTAAGTAAATTTGCTGTAAGTATTTTTTAGTAAATTGGCTATATGCCAAAAAAAGATTTTTTTTTTTATAAAAGTCTTTATTTTTGGTAAATTTGCATATATGAAAGGAAATCTTCCGAGTAAATTTGTATTTTTTTATCATATATAAAAAAAATTGATTATAAAAGTCTTTTTTTTTGGTAAATTTGCAAATATGAAAGGAAATCTTCTGAATGAATTTTTTTGTCATTTTTTTTTTTGATAAATTTGCATATATGAAAGAAAATTTTCTGTGTAAATTTGCTTATAAATGTAATTTTTTAAGTAAATTTGCAAATTTGAAAGGAAATTGACATTTTTAAATTTCTATGTACAAAAGGATTTTTTGAGTAAATTTACTTATAAAATTTTTTTTTTTTGAGTAAATTTACTTATACGAAAGGAAATTTTCTGTGTAGATGTGCTTATAAATGTCTTTTTTTAGGTAAATTTGCAAATTTGAAAGGAAATTGACATTTTTAAATTTCTAGGTATAAAAGGATTTTTTTTTGGAGTAAATTTACATATAAAAGTTTTTTTTTTTGAGTAAATTTACATATACGAATAGAAATTTTCTGTGTAAATTTGCTTATAAATGTATTGTTTTAAGTAAATTTGAATATTGAAAGGAAATTTTCTAAGTAAATTTATTCATAAATGTCCCCATTCCAGTAAATTTGCATATGTAATTTTTTTTTAAAAATCCTTTACACATTTTTCTAAAGACCCAACAAAATATTTTTGCGAGACATGTAGTAGGCCACGTTTTTTTTTTTCAAAACACAACAAGCTCGTAAAACTGCAATTATTTCCCCTATTTAATCGTCTCTGTATCTCTGCCAGTTTTCGAGATCCCCATACCAAGCATCGGAAAATACCCACCCTGTATAACCTAGTAAAACCCATAGCGAAGAATTTGGATATTCAATGATGCGATTTGATGGATGATGATCTGCCCATTTTAATTAAAACCGACGCGTTATAATCCATCGGCCGTTTCGAACAAATAAAAACACATGGACCTGTTGGTCCCGGAATGGAACGGGGGTGCCACAAAATTGATCCGGCTGCAGTAGTACGGCTCCGTGCCTATGTCCCTTCCGCAACGGAGGAGGAGAGCTCTTCGGTTTTTCCGGTTTCCCCGTTTTCCGTTCAGTGGGACGAAATGCACTACGGCCAATACATCTTGGACTTTCTAAGGCACGGTGAGTGATTGTTGTGTCTGGAAACTAATTACCGCAACGTCCGGGGAAGAGAGAGAATTAAAATGGAAATTTGCGAGAAAAAAAAGTTTGCCGTTTAACATATTCGATGCCGCATTGTCACGACGACGGCGACGTTCCGTTCGCGCCGCGGCGATGATGGGAAAGTGGGAATCTCCGTACTTTTTGTTTTTTAAATACGTTGATTTCGTTCACTATTGCACCCGGATGTTGATTAATGTTGCCCTGCACTTTGTACACTATGTGAAAGGTAAATTTTCTGGTTACTTACTTTTATTCTTTTTTTTCTTCTGCATGCTGTTTACGGCCTGCTCCTTTTTCTATTTTCGAAACTTGCTCGTCACTTGCACTCTTTATCGCTACGGCACTCTTCCGGTGTGTGGTATCCACCACTTATTGATCAAACTGCGTAGATAATATGATGAATTTTGTCGGATTATGCGGGATACGGTGCGGACCCGACCGGTTAGGTCAGGTCAGGTCACACGAGGTTAAGATGCCGACTCGGAGATTCTCGCAGGAATTATTTTTGCCATCTAAAGTTTATTAATGTTAACCAAGCTCTTATTTTAATATTGGATTGATAACGCTATTTATTTCGTATATTTTTCTTGAATTGTAGCATACTTACAATTCAGAAATATAATTTATTTTCTGGATTGCAATTATGTGTCATAAAATATTTGTGGCAATGCGTAGGCAATAATTGACCTCTGGAAATCGAAGTACGAGAAAGTATTGTAATCGTGAAAAAAAATTCAAATTTTTTTTTACGGGAATATCCGTTTTATGGTCCCTAGATGCCATTTCAACAATTTCTGAAAAAATGGTGATGTGGCCATCATGTCACTTTCTCCGACTTGATGGTATCATAGCCATTTATATTTACGTTTTCATAGTTTATTTTCAATTGAAATCATATTTCAAATGTTCATCGAGCGTTGTGTAAACTCGGATGAAACTATTGAATTATGAAAAATAATCTTTATTAGAAAAATTACACTATACTCAAATCATTTTGGTTTTTGAAAATCCAATAATTTTCAAGCGAGTTATAGATTTTTAAATTTTTGATTTTCAAGGCGTCAAATTTTTACATTGGAGAAAGAAAAATTATGAAAAAAATAGTAAACGTATCGGAAAAATTACACAAAAATTAATCTTTATTAGCAAAATGACACTCTACTCAAATAATTTTGGTTTTTTAAAATCCAATAATTTTCCAGCGAGTTACAGATTTTTGAAATTTTTGATTTTCACGGCGTCAAATTTGTACATTGGAGGAAGAAAAATTAAGAAAAAAATAGTAAACGTAACGGAAAAATTACACAAAAATTAATTTTTATTAGGAAAATGACACTCTACTCAAATAATTTTAGTTTTTGAAAATCCAATAAATTTCAAGCGAGTTACAGATTTTTTAAATTTTTGATTTTCACGTACATTGGAGGAAGAAAAATTAAGAAAAAAATAGTAAACGTAACGGAAAAATTACACAAAAATTAATTTTAATTAGGAAAATGACACTCTACTCAAATAATTTTAGTTTTTGAAAATCCAATAAATTTCAAGCGAGTTACAGATTTTTGAAATGTTTGATTTTCACGGCGTCAAATTTGTACATTGGAGGAAGAAAAATTAAGAAAAAAATAGTAAACGTAACGGAAAAATTACACAAAAATTAATTTTTATTAGGAAAATGACACTCTACTCAAATAATTTTAGTTTTTGAAAATCCAATAAATTTCAAGCGAGTTACAGATTTTTGAAATGTTTGATTTTCACGGCGTCAAATTTGTACATTGGAGGAAGAAAAATTAAGAAAAAAATAGTAAACGTAACGGAAAAATTACACAAAAATTAATTTTAATTAGGAAAATGACACTCTACTCAAATAATTTTAGTTTTTGAAAATCCAATAAATTTCAAGCGAGTTACAGATTTTTGAAATGTTTGATTTTCACGGCGTCAAATTTGTACATTGGAGGAAGAAAAATTAAGAAAAAAATAGTAAACGTAACGGAAAAATTACACAAAAATTAATTTTTATTAGGAAAATGACACTCTACTCAAATAATTTTAGTTTTTGAAAATCCAATAATTTTCAAGCGAGTTACAGATTTTTAAAATTTCTGATTTTCACGTACATTGGAGAAAGAAAAATTAAGAAAAAAATAGTAAACGTAACGGAAAAATTACACAAAAATTAATTTTAATTAGGAAAATGACACTCTACTCAAATATTTTTAGTTTTTGAAAATCCAATAAATTTCAAGCGAGTTACAGATTTTTAAAATTTTTGATTTTCACGTACATTGGAGGAAGAAAAATTAAGAAAAAAATAGTAAACGTAACAGAAAAAATACACAAAAATTATTTTTTATTAGGAAAATGACACTCTACTCAAATAATTTTGGTTTTTGAAAATCCAATAATTTTCAAACGAGTTACAGATTTTTGAAATTTTTGATTTTCACGGCGTCAAATTTTTACATTGTAGGAAGAAAAATTAAGAAAAAAATAGTAAACGTATTGGAAAAATTACACAAAAATTAATCTTTATTGGGAAAATGACACTCTACTCAAATAATTTTGGTTTTTGAAAATCCAATAATTTTCAAGCGAGTTACAGATTTTTGAATTTTTTGATTTTCACGGCGTCAAATTTGTACATTGGAGGAAGAAAAATTAAGAAAAAAATTGGAAACGTATCGGAAAAATTACACAAAAATTAATCTTTATTGGGAAAATGACACGCTACTCAAATAATTTTTGTTTTTGAAAATCCAATCATTTTGAAGCGAGTTACAGATTTTTTAAATTTTTGATTTTCACGGCGGCAAACTTTCGTATATTAGAGGAAGAAAAATTAAGAAAAAACTAAAGGAATTTCAAAAAAAAACTTATTCTTTATAAGTTGTTCAGTTTAGCATTCTCTACAATTATTATTAAGATAAATTTGCTGTAACTATTATCGTTTTATAATTGTAAACCAAAAATTTAGAAAAAATAATACATTTTTTCTCGAATAAAAATGATTTTATGAAAAATGTTTTTAAGCAAAAGATGTTCATTTCTTTGTTGTCTTCAAAGTTTGTTTAAATGTTTTTGTGAAATTTTTCATATTTAAGAAAATATTGGCAAAAAACAAAAAACAGTTAAGGTAAACGCCCACTTCCGGTGTACGAAATTTTACCAAAAGCTTTTCAGTTCTTCAGATTATCAAATAAGACGGATGTTCAAAGTTTCATATCAATTGCTCAATTAGTTTTTGAGATACAGCGCGCACAGACAGACACACACACACAGACACACACAGCAAACACACACACACCACACACACACACACACAGACAGACAGACACACACACACACACACACACACAGACACAATTTTTTTTTTCCAGAAATTGTTGAAATGGCATCTAGGGACCCCAAATCGGATATTTCCGTCAAAAAAATTTTTGAAAAAAAAAATCACGATCACAATACTTTCTCGTACTTCGTAACGGAGAAAGTAAAAAATGGTGATGTGGCCATCATGTTACTTTCTCCGACTTTATATTTACGTTTTCATGGGTTTATTTTCAATTTAAATCATATTTTAAATGTGCAACGAATGTTTGTAGACTCGGATGAAACTGACGTTTAAAACGTCAAAATCATGAAAGATGGAAAAATTATACTTCAAATTCAAAAACTCGGTTTACTCAAAAACTGACGAGATTTCGAAAAAAACGTATTCTTTAAAAGTTGTTCATTTTGACATTCTCTACAATTATTATATCACATAAATTTGCTGTAACTATTATCGTTTCATAATTATAAACCAAAAATTAAAAAATAATAATAAATTTTTTTCTCGAATAGCAATGATTTTATGAAAAATGTTTTCAAGCAAAAGATGTTCATTTCTTTGTTGTCTTCAATATTTGTTTAAATGTTTTTGTGATATTTCTCATATTTAAGAAAATATCGGCAAAAAACAAAAAACAGTTAAGGTAAACACCCATTTTCAATTAAAATCATATTTTAAATGTACATCGAGCGTTGTGTAAACTCGGATGAAACTGACGTTTTAAACGTCAAAATTATGAAAGATGGAAAAATTATACTTCAAATTCAAAAACTCGGTTTACTAAAAAAATAAAGGGATTTTGAAAAAAACTTATTCTTTGTAAGTTGTTCATTTTGGCATTCTCTACAATTATTGTTAACATAAATTTGCTGTAACTATTATCGTTTCATAATTATGAACCAATAATACATTTTTTTTTTCGAATAACAATGATTAATTGGTCTCCGATTTTGCATTGCATCGCCGAAACGGCCAAAAATTAATTTGGCACTCGGCCAGAAGAAAAACGCGCACTCGCGGCCATTATTTATAATTTGTTAATTGCAGAATGCGTCCCCGGTGGTATTTTTAGAAGGGAAAACGTGTAACTGGATGTAATTATAGTCGGCTTTTCGTTTCTGGACGTTTATAATTAGCGCGGGGTTTAATGGATGAAGGTGGCCTTTTATCATGGCGATGGAACGCGCAAGACCTTCGGCAATGCCGATTTTTAAATACTGAAAAAAAATTTAATGTAAATTAAACCACTTTTAAAATTTTAGATTTCTCGAGTCTTCGGGTCTAAAACGAATTTGCATGTTAATCCTTATCTAAAAAATGCTGCGACAACAAAAATATTTCCCTAAAACTAAACGGCACCGTATTAGCGACAAAATTAAAATACATTACAATTTCCGGCGCCTCCACCAGAATTACATTAAAAAATGTAATAATTTTAGTGACTTGAAAAAAATATAAAAACAATTGCCATCGCCTTGAAACTTCTCAAATTTGCTTATAATAAATGCGAAATTGTGTTTCTGTGAAAACTATTAACACTTCATCCCGAAATTTTTGAATAATTTAATGAGAACGAAGCGTGAAGTTTCGGAAAAAATTAATAATTTTAGTGACTTGAAAAAAATATAAAAACAATTGCCATCGACTTGAAACTTCTTAAATTTGCTTATAATAGATGCGAAATTGTGTTTTTGTGAAAACTATTAACACTTCATCCCGAAATTTTGGAATAATTTAATGAGAACGAAGCGTGAAGTTTCGAAAAACATTAATAATTTTAGTGACTTGACAAAAATATAAAAACAATTGCCATCGACTTGAAACTTCTCAAATTTGCTTATAATAGATGCGAAATTGTGTTTCTGTAAAAACTATTAACACTTCATCCCGAAATTTTGGAATAATTTAATGAGAACGGAGCGCGAAGTTTCGAAAAACATTAATAATTTTAGTGACTTGACAAAAATATAAAAACAATTGCCATCGACTTGAAACTTCTCAAATTTGCTTATAATAGATGCGAAATTGTGTTTCTGTGAAAACTATTAACACTTCATCCCGAAATTTTGGAATAATTTAATGAGAACGAAGCGTGAAGTTTCGAAAAAATGTAATAATTTTAGTGACTTGAAAAAAATATAAAAACAATTGCCATCGACTTGAAACTTCTTAAATTTGCTTATAATAGATGCGAAATTGTGTTTCTGTGAAAACTATTAGCACTTCATCCCGAAATTTTGGAATAATTCAATGAGAACGAAGCGTGAAGTTTCGAAAAAAATTAATAATTTTAGTGACTTGAAAAAAATATAAAAACAATTGGCATCGACTTGAAACTTCTCAAATTTGCTTATAATAGATGCGAAATTGTGTTTTTGTGAAAACTATTAACACTTCATCCCGAAATTTTGGAACAATTTAATGGGAACGGAGCGTGAAATTTTCAAAAGTTTAATAATTTTAGCGACTTGAAAAAAATATAAAAACAATTGCCATCGCCTTGAAACTTCTCAAATTTGCTTATAATAGATGCGAAATTGTGTTTTTGTGAAAACTATTAGCACTTCTTCCCGAAATTTTGGAATAATTTGATGAGAACGGAGCGTGAAATTTTCAAAAAGTTTAATAATTTTAGTGACTTGAAAAAAATATAAAAACAATTACCATCGCCTTGAAACTTCTCAAATTTGCTTATAATAGATGCGAAATTGTGTTTTTGTGAAAACTATTAACACTTCATCCCGAAATTTTGGAATAATTTAATGGGAACGGAGCGTGAAATTTTCAAAAAGTTTAATAATTTTAGTGACTTGAAAAAAATATAAAAACATTTGCCATTGACTTGAAACTTCTCAAATTTGCTTATAATAGATGCGAAATTGTATTTCCGTGAAAACTATTAACACTTCATTCCGAAATTTTGGAATAATTTAATGAGAACGGAGCGCGAAGTTTTGAAAAAAATTAATAATTTTAGTGACTTGAAAAAAATATAAAAACAATTGCCATCGCCTTGAAACTTCTCAAATTTGCTTATAATATATGCGAAATTGTGTTTCTGTGAAAACTATTAACACTTCATCCCGAAATTTTGGAATAATTTAATGAGAACGGAGCGTGAAATTTTGAAGAAATGCTCGCCTAAAAATTTCCCGGAGACCGCAAAGCGCTTTTCCGCATTTCCACGGCAGCGGCAGGCACGGAACTATTACACACCGGGAAATCGATGGAAGACGTTCTTTTAATAACCGGTGGTAAGGGGATGATGGCTCGTCAATCATTATTACATATCGTGCATCGGGAAATGTCGCATGTTTTGAAACTTTCATGGCAATCAAATTGGTGTTTAAAAATAAGAACCGCTGAGGACCGATCATCGAAAATCAATGTGAAGCAATAAAACATTTATAGCGCGAACCAATTTTAAAAAATTCAACAGGCAATTTTTATATTCAATTTCAAAAATTGACTAATTCAAACATATTAAAGTTTGTCAGATTTCATTAGACAGATAAGATTGGTTCGTTCAGTTATCGCATCATCACGGAGGCTTCGGTTTGAAGCGCGCCGTGCATTTTGTACACACATATAAGCGGCGACCCTGTGCAATCGCACCGCCGCGTGATTCTGTTCACACCGACTGTATCTTCTCCGCGGACTATAGATAACAATTTTGTATTCAACACTTTTCCGATAAATAAACCGCAAATTTATTCCACGCAACACATTCCCACGTCACATCCTTCAACGCGAACATCCTCATCGATGCCGAATCTTATTTTTAACTCCAAGCAACGTTGAGTTGCCTACACCACCGCCATCCAAAAAATTAATTTAAAATTTCACCAAATCCCTCCCGACTTCCAAAATATAGGCAGAAATAACCCGACCGCCGATGCTAATCCGAAAAAAAATCATCCTTGAAACGCCAAAAGATCATTCAGCACAGTTGGCAGGAATGCCGGCTACATCTTCTATTTTCTGATGCACGCCATTAGCATCACGGGTATCGACAAGTATCAGACCGTGCCGGGCACAGCGGACTGCACCTGCCGGGGTGCACCTCCTCCTGGCGAAGGGTACCAGAAGCTTCGCTCGCGCGGTTTTCGATATTCCCGAAAGGTATCCGTGCCGGACGTATTAATAGAAGAAGCGCGTGTGTTACAGCATCGCATCCTCTTTAAATATAGACTCCGTTATTGGTTATGGTGGATTCTGTTCGTGTGAAAAGGTCGGGAAAAAATAAGATGTAAACCCGTGGGTTCAGTGCGGTGTGCTATTGGTAAACAAGCGTCTCCCCGCCGGCTGGTTTATCCACTTTATTGGCAAGTATTGTTTTCTATATTTAACGCTCGCTTTGTTTTCGTTTCCCCCTTTTGTTGGGAGTTCAACAGGTTGGCGAAAAATTTAAAATAATTGCTGTAATAACTATTCAAATAATTACATTGCGGATTGTTGTAGTCCATTGTTTAACCACCATCATCCATCCACCTGGTTGACCTTTGATGTAAATATTTACAGCAGGGTTCTCAAAATATACGTGCCATTGAAAACATCTATTTTCGGAGTATTTAAATCTTGTTTACTTAAGAGTAAATTAGGTTCATTATGAGCTTTAGCCGGAAAAAATTGTTGATTTCTAAAAATACTTCATGCGAAAATCATAAGGTACTTCTGGTAGATCGAAAAGTTATATTCACTATACGGTTTAGTTGCAACTATCAAGTGAATCTCTAAGCAGGAAAGATTTCTTTTTTGGTTTTCTGAATATCTTCCGCCACCTACCGAATTAATTTTCAACCTTCAAAACTTTTAAAATTGTAAGTTTATTTAAAAAAATCTAGTACACCTTTAACTGATTGAATTGTAGGATAGGACCCACCCACCACCCTTCATATCAATGTTTCCATAACCTACAAAATCCTGTTTGATTGCAGAAATTCCTTCCAGAGTTTATTGGAGAAGTTAAAAGTTTAGATATTAACACAAACAAAATCTTGTAGATTAAGTGAACGTGAAAGCGAAGAGACGGTGGATATAGGGCCCACCCACCTTCCAATTTATCAAATACATTTAAGCTTAAAAAAAACAACAAATAAGAGAAAGAAAGACACTGAAGGCTTTAATAAAATAATTGATTCACAGAAACTCTAACGTATTTTCAACAGTTTGGATTGTAGCGTAGGCCCACCCACCGTCTTAACTTTATCATAATTAAAATTGAAAACTCTCACTTGTTGCAGAAGCATTAAATTTTCTATGCAGCGAATTTTATAAATGACAAATTTTCAATTGAACGAAATTTATAAATGATAAAATTTTCGATACACTGAATTTTATAAATCACAAATTTCAATTGAACGAAATTTATAAATGATCAATTTTCGATACACTGAATTTTATTAAATGACAAATTTTCAATTCAGCAAATTTTATGAACGACTTATTTTCGACGCAATGAATTTTATTAATGACTGATGTTTTATTATTACACCATCTCTTTGATCTAGCTTTAGTTTTAAAATGTGTTTCTGTTCTTCATTGTGTAAACGGAGTCATCCGTCAATAAATAAACAAATAAATAAATTCGTTTTATTAATGAATTTTCGATTAATTGAATTTTATACACGACAAATTTGAGTTGCAATTAATTTTATAAATGACAAATGTTCGTTGCAATGAATTTTATAAATGACAAATGTTCATTACACCGAATGGGGTCACTTGTCAATAAACAAATAAATAAATAAATTAGTTTTATTAATGAATTTTTGATTAATTGAATTTTATACACGACAAATTTGCGTTGCAATGAATTTTATAAATGACAAATGTTCATTACACCGAATGGGGTCACTTGTCAATAAACAAATAAATAAATAAATTAGTTTTATTAATGAATTTTTGATTAATTGAATTTTATACACGACAAATGTTCGTTGCAATGAATTTTATAAATGACAAATGTTCATTACACCGAATGGGGTCACTTGTCAATAAACAAATAAATAAATAAATTAGTTTTATTAATGAATTTTTGATTAATTGAATTTTATACACGACAAATTTGCGTTGCAATGAATTTTATAAATGACAAATGTTCGTTACACCGAATGGAGTCACTTGTCAATAAACAAATAAATAAATAAATGAGTTTTATCAATGAATTTTCGATGAATTGAATTTTATACACGACAAATTTGCGTTGCAATGAATTTTATAAATGACACATGTTTGTTGCAATGAATTTTATAAATGATAAATGTTTGTTACACCGAGTGGAGTCACTTGTCAATAAACAAATAAATAAATAAATTAGTTTTATTAATGAATTTTTGTTGAATTGAATTTTATACACGACAAATTTGCGTTGCAATGAATTTTATAAATGACAAATGTTCGTTGCAATGAATTTTATAAATGACAAATGTTCATTACACCGAATGGGGTCACTTGTCAATAAACAAATAAATAAATAAATTAGTTTTACTAATGAATTTTTGATTAATTGAATTTTATACACGACAAATGTTCGTTGCAATGAATTTTATAAATGACAAATGTTCATTACACCGAATGGGGTCACTTGTCAATAAACAAATAAATAAATAAATTAGTTTTATTAATGAATTTTTGATTAATTGAATTTTATACACGACAAATTTGCGTTGCAATGAATTTTATAAATGACAAATGTTCGTTGCAATTAATTTTATAAATGACAAATGTTCGTTGCAATTAATTTTATAAATGACAAATGTTCGTTACACCGAATAGAGTCAATTTTCAATAAACAAATAAATGAGTTTTATTAATGAAATTTCGATGAATTGAATTTTATACACGACAAATTTGCGTTGCAATTAATTTCATAAATGACAAATGTTCGTTGCAATGAATTTTATAAATGACAAATGTTCCTTACACCGAATGGGGTCACTTGTCAATAAACAAATAAATAAATAAATTAGTTTTATTAATGAATTTTTGATTAATTGAATTTTATACACGACAAATTTGCGTTGCAATGAATTTTATAAATGACAAATGTTCGTTACACCGAATGAAGTCACTTGTCAATAAACAAATAAATAAATAAATGAGTTTTATCAATGAATTTTCGATGAATTGAATTTTATACACGACAAATTTGCGTTGCAATGAATTTTATAAATGACACATGTTCGTTGCAATGAATTTTATAAATGATAAATGTTCGTTACACCGAATGGAGTCACTTGTCAATAAACAAATAAATAAATAAATTCGTTTTATTAATGAATTTTCGATAAATTGAATTTTATACATGACAAATTTGCGTTGCAATGAATTTTATAAATGACAAATGTTCGTTGCAATGAATATTATAAATGGCAAATGTTCGTTACACCGAATGGAGTCAATTGTCAATAAACAAATAAATAAATAAATGAGTTTTAGTAATGAATTTTCGATGAATTAAATTTTATACATAACAAATTTGCGTTGCAATTAATTTTATAAATGACAAATTTTCGATGTACCGAATTTTATAAATGTGAAATTTTCAATTCAACGAAATTTAGAAATGACAAATTTTCCTTGCACTGAATCTTATAAACGACAAATTTTTAATTTAATGATTTTTTCTTACTTTAACTGAATTTAAATATGTTTGTTATCGATTGCAGATTAATATTAATCTGCGTTACCGATTAACTCCATCCGGTTTGCAGTAACATAATTTTCAAAAAAAACAGTACGGGGTTTACACGACCCGTACCGCCTATTATGAAATCACAGAAAAATCGGAGCTTGTGGACGCGTTTATGACAAATTTTCGATGTACCGAATTTTATAAATGACAAATTTTCAATTCGACGAATTTTATAATTCATAAATGTTCGATGCAATTAATTTTATAAATATTGTATTTTTGTTGCAACGAATTACATAAAAGACAAATTTTTGGTTTAGTTTAATGAATTTTTGAGAAATTTTCTATTAAATGACCAATTTTCGATTTCAATTTCCTATGTGAAGAAATTTTTATAAATGGAAAATTTACGATGTAACAAATTTTATAAATTAGAAATTGTATTTTATAAATTACCGATGCAACAACTTTTTAAAATGACAGTTTCGATTAAACTAATTTTATAAATAACAAATTTAAATTCAACCTATTTTATGACAAATTTTCGATGTATTGAATTTTTATAAATGCCAAAATTCCAAATTCAAAAAAAATTAGAAATGATATTCGATGCACTGAATTTTATAAATGACAAATTTTCGATGCATTGAATTTGATAAATGGCAAATTTTAAATTTAGCAAAATTTATAAATGACAAATTTTTGATGCGATTCATTTTATAAACGGCAAATTTTTGATTTAATGAATTTTATGAATGATAAATTTTCGATGAAATGAATTTTATTAATCACAAATTTTTGATGCAATTCATTTTATAAACGGCAAATTTTTGGTTTAATGAATTTTATTAATGACAAATTTTCGATGAATTGAATTTTATAAATGACAAATTTTCGGTACAAAGAATTTTATTAATGACCCATTTTCGGTACAAAGCATTTTTAATCACCAATTTTCCACTTCAAATGTTTTTATAAATGTAACCAATTTTATATATAAAAAATTGTATTTTATAAATTATCGATGCAATAACTTTTCAAAATGACAAACTTTCGATGAAGCTATTTTTTTAAATGGCAAATTTAAATTCAACTAATTTTATGACAAATTTTCGATTCACTGAATTTTATAAATGACAAATTGTTGATGTATTGAATTTATAAATTACAAATTTTCGATGCAATGAATTAATTAATTTACTGAATTTTACTAATGACAAATTTTCGATGCACCGAATTCCACTTTCAATTCAACAAAATTTATAAACGACATTTTCGATGTACCGAATTTTATAAATGCGATTTTTGATGCGATGAATTTATATTTAATACTTATATCCGACAATTTTTCTATGCAACGAATATTGTAAATATAATTATTTAATTTAATGCAACGAATTTATAAGTGGCTACATTTGGATGTATAGAATTTTATGAATGACAAATTTTCAACTCTACGAATTTTCAATTGCACATAATTTTATTATGTGCCAATTTCATAAATTGATTATTCATAAATTGATTAATTTTCGATGCAACGAACTTTATATTTAACGAATTTATAATACAACAAACTTTATAAGTAACAACAAGTTTTTTACTGCAATGGATTATATAAATGATATACTCGATGTTTCGATGCAATGAATTTTATAAATCACACATTTTCGGTTTGACGAATTTTATTATGACCCAATTTTCAGTTCATATTTTTTTGTAAAGAAAATTTTATAGATGACAAATTTGCTACGTAACAAAGTTTATAAACGACAAATTTTCGAAACAGTGAATTTTACAAAAAATCGATGCAACAGCTTAAAAAAAAAACGAAATTTTTTGATGAAACTAGTTTTATAAATGACAAATTTTATGATGCATTTTCGATGTACTGAAATTTATTAATGACAAATGTTTAATTCAACGAAATTTATAAATAATAAATTTTCAATGCACCGAATTTTATTGATGACCAATTTTCGATTTCAAAATTTTTTTATAAATGACTGCGATGTAACAAATTTTAAAAATGACAAATTATTGATGCAACAGATTTAAAAAATGACAAATTTCCGATGAAACTGATTTTATAAATGGCAAATTTAAATTCAACTAATTTTATGGCAAATTTTCGATGCATTGAATTTTATAAATAACAAATTTTCAATTCAACGCAATTTAGAAACGACAAATTTTCGATTCACCGAGTTTTATAAATGATGAATTTTGGATGCATTGAATTTTATAAATGACAAATTTTCGATTCACGAAAATTTAGAAATGACAAATGTCTGTTTTTTCAGAGGAAACTGATTTTATAAATAGCAAATTTAAATTCAACTCATTTTATGGCAAATTTTCGATGCATTGAATTTTATAAATAACAAATTTTCAATTCAACGCAATTTAGAAACGACAAATTTTCGATTCACCGAGTTTTATAAATGACGAATTTTGGATGCATTGAATTTTATAAATGACAAATTTTCGATTCACGAAAATTTAGAAATGACAAATGTTTGATGTTTTGAATTTATAATTGCCAAATTTTTGATTTACTGAATTTTACTAATGGCAAATTTTCGATGCACCTAATTTCACTCTCAATTCAACGGGATTTATAAATGACATTTTCTATGTACCGAATTTTATAAATGACATTTTTGATGCAACGATTTTATATCTGACAAATTTTCAATACAACGAATATTGTAAATATAAATATTTCATGCAACGAATTTATAAGTGACTGCATTTTATATACCTATATAAATTATCAATGCAACGAATTTTAAAAATGACATGTTTTCGATGACACTAATTTTATAAGTGGTAAAATTAAATTCAACGAATTTTATGATACATTTTTGATGTGTTGAATTTTTGAATGACAAATTTTCAATGCAAAAACATTTAAAAATGACAAATTAATGTTTCATTTAATGTATTTTATTAATGATAATTTTTCGATGAAATGAATTTTATAAATGACACATTTTCGGTTCAACGAATTTTTCTTACCTAGTTTCTATACAACAAAAAAAAAATTGACCATTGTGCGAAAAACAGTGTTAATCAGACATATGCGCATTTGAATTCATAGGCGACTGCGATTAATCACAACGCTTAAAATTTAATAGATAGTCGATCTAATAATAAAAAATAATTTAAGACCAGATGAACGCGTATTTGATAATGAAACAATCGACGAATACATAAAATTCGATGTCTAAAATTGAAACGTGAACATTTTGGTGCTGCGAACAGGTGTCACCGATGCCAAAGCTCACTGCAATGTCTAGACGTGGCCCTGAACAATTAAGAATGAAAATTATCAAAACTCTTCGCTCGCCAAATGTATAAATATTATTCAAAACACGAACTCTACAAGTAGAGCTGCCCATATCTCCCTCTTCCAATAAAAAAAAGGTATCATGTTACTGTCTCCGATCTGATGGTATAATAGTTATTTATATTTTCATGGTTTATTTATAATTAAAATGATTTTTTAAATGTACATCGAGACGATTCTGACGTTTTAAACGTCAAAATTATAAAAGACGAAAATGAAAATGAGAAAAATTGGTGACGTGGCCATCATGTTATTTTCTGATTTGATGGTGTAATAGTTACTTATATTTATACTTCCATGGTTAATTTTCAATTTAAATGATATTTTAAATGTGCATCGAGCGTTTGAAGGATCGGATGAAACTGACGTTTAAAACGTCAAACTTATGACAAATTGCATTTCAAATTTAAATAACCCTTATCGTGAAGTTTACTCACAAAATAATGAGATTTCGTCAAAAATGCCGTCAAAATCGGATTTTTAATTCGACAAAACAAACGGCGACCTTGGTGTAAAATTAGCCTTGCCTTATCTCATACGCTGGCGGTTAATGTCGTAACGTATTATGGAATTGCTAATTACATTGTACCATTGTTAGCAATCACCCTCCAATCGATTTTTCTTCGCGTTGGCGACATTGAGTGTGTTCTCCGCGAAAGCTCAACAACAGAAATCCTAAACCAAAGGCGAAGAGCGAACAAAAATGCCGATTCAGTATCTCTAATCGGGTATATTATAAGCGGTTACAGAAAAAATAGGTAAATATCGCGCTGGTTCACGTCACGAATCGTTAATGAGTGTTTAATTGAAAGCCAAACCTAAGAATATGGTGATCCGAATCCACGTCATTCCCGCCGGTAAGTTTTCGAAAGTTTTATGCACATAATTATATTTTTTTTTGTAAATATTGTCTACAGTCTACGGAATAAAGGCATATTATTATTCAATGATTTATTTCTCCGTTCGTGCGCAATCAGTTTTGATTTATGATGGGCGAATTCGTCTTTTCCATTTTCTGCAATTGGAACTCTTTGTATTTATCAATAGCTCCAATGCATCCATAATTCGATGGGCACTCTGTATGAAGGTCAAGTGCTTATTGATCATAAAGTTCGTTTCGATGCTATTTTCATAACTGCGTTTTAAATGTAAATTTGTGTGTGTGTGGAAATTTCTTCGATACCAAATAATCGTGAGGAAATCTACGATGGTTTAAAAAAGAGGATTCTAGCAAACATTTTCTTAACGCTTTCGGTTTTTAACAGCTTAATTAGTAAGCAGCAGAATTACATATACATACTTACCTTACGTATATATCCGGTTCCCGCAGCGATAGTATGCTGCAGAACTGCGTATAAATATCTTACGTATATATAATAATAATAATAATAATCATTTATTTCCCAACAGATTAGAAACCTAGTTACAGGGAAAATACAAAATAAAGCTAAAGTATAACATAAATATCTAAAATTAAAATTAATCTAAAGATAACTATAATATCCGGTTCCCGTAGCGATAGTATGCTGCAGACTGAGTATAAACACGTTCCGTATATATCCGGTTTCCGTAACGAAATGTTAAAATAAGAGAAAAAATTAAGAAAGAAGTTTGGTGATATTTACAAGGAACTGGTTAAGAAAGAAATTTTTGATGAATGACTGTTTCTATTTTTTTTTTTTTGCTTAGAGCCAAGATGTGGTCCGATGACGGGCACCGGTAGTGACTTAATAGCGATGCAATCAACAACATCATCACCTCCACTAACAGAATCTGATCTGCCTCAACCGCTAGTGATAAGGAATCCATCTGACACTCTGCTCAAGTGGCCATCGACGCCTTCGAAGAACACCCCAAATAGACAGGTATGTTGGTATATATTTCATCCAATTGTTAATAAATATAATAAGCCTAGTGTTATTCTTTGATTTTCTTATTATAAAATTTCAGTAGTAAAGTAAGAAGTCAAATTTCAATATATGCAATACTTCAGAAAAATAATTTTTATACCACACGATAGTTTAATTTTTTAAGGATTTTCAACGGATTTTGAAAATTCTTCCATCGACTGTTTTAAATTGTCGAAAATTAATCCGTATATTAGACAAAAAAAAAACTGAAATTCGCCCTCATTGGATTTTCGGCTTCTTGACGATAACTTTTGATCGGATAATCGAATTAAAAAAAAAACCTTTGAGCAAACAGTTCCACTCATCGAATAGATAAAAAATAACACGAAAAAAAATCGACTTTTTTATAGTTTTCGGTTTATCAAGAATAGCTGCGAATGGCGAAAGCGTTCAAGGTGTTGATCTACCGCGTGGTCAATTACTAGTTGGAATATACAGGGTGTCTCGTTTCGAGTGTGCCAAAGTAGTTAATGTAATTCTGAACAGAAAAGTTCAAATAAACATATGTTCGATTTCTTACCGTTATCGAGATAAATAATCTTAAAGATTTTTAAATCAAAGTAAAAATATCAAAATGTTTCGTCACAAAATTTGGAGATAATCACACGAGAACAGAATATGTTGTCATTTTGAAAATTCTATTTTTCTAAGTGAATAAAAAATATAAAAACAATTGTCGCGTACTTGAAATTTTCTAAATTTACTTAATAATTATTATATTTTACAATTTAGTAAAAATATCAAAATATTTCGTCACAAAATTTGGAGATAATCACGTGAGAACAGAATATGTTGTCATTCTGAAAATTCAATTTTTTTAAGTGAATAAAAAATATAAAAACAATTGTCACGTACTTGAAATTTTCTAAATTTACTTAATAATTATTATATTTTACAATTTAGTAAAAATACCAAAACATTTCGTCACAAAATTTGGTGATAATCACATGAGAACGGAATATGTTGTCATTCTGAAAATTCAATTTTTTAAGTGAATAAGAAATATAAAAACAATTGTCACGTACTTGAAATTTTCTAAATTTACTTAATAATTATTATATTTTACAATTTAGTGAAAATATCAAAATATTTCGTCACAAAATTTGGTGATAATCACACGAGAACAAAATATGTTGTTATTTTGAAAATTCAATTTTTCTAAGTGAATAAAAAATATAAAAACAATTGTCACGTACTTGAAATTTTCTAAATTTACTTAATAATTATTAAATTTTACAATTTAGTAAAAATACCAAAACATTTCGTCACAAAATTTGGTGATAATCACATGAGAACGGAATATGTTGTCATTCTGAAAATTCAATTTTTTAAGTGAATAAGAAATATAAAAACAATTGTCACGTACTTGAAATTTTCTAAATTTACTTAATAATTATTATATTTTACAATTTAGTGAAAATATCAAAATATTTCGTCACAAAATTTGGTGATAATCACACGAGAACAAAATATGTTGTTATTTTGAAAATTCAATTTTTCTGAGTGAATAAAAAATATAAAAACAATTGTCACGTACTTGAAATTTTCTAAATTTACTTAATAATTATTAAATTTTACAATTTAGTAAAAATACCAAAACATTTCGTCACAAAATTTGGTGATAATCACATGAGAACGGAATATGTTGTCATTCTGAAAATTCAATTTTTTAAGTGAATAAGAAATATAAAAACAATTGTCACGTACTTGAAATTTTCTAAATTTACTTAATAATTATTATATTTTACAATTTAGTGAAAATATCAAAATATTTCGTCACAAAATTTGGTGATAATCACACGAGAACAAAATATGTTGTTATTTTGAAAATTCAATTTTTCTGAGTGAATAAAAAATATAAAAACAATTGTCACGTACTTGAAATTTTCTAAATTTACTTAATAATTATTAAATTTTACAATTTAGTAAAAATACCAAAACATTTCGTCACAAAATTTGGTGATAATCACATGAGAACGGAATATGTTGTCATTCTGAAAATTCAATTTTTTAAGTGAATAAGAAATATAAAAACAATTGTCACGTACTTGAAATTTTCTAAATTTACTTAATAATTATTATATTTTACAATTTAGTGCAAATATCAAAACATTTCGTCACAAAATGTGGAGATAATCACATTAGAACAGAATATGTTGTCAGTTTGAAAATTCAATTTTTTTAAGTGAATAAAAAATATAAAAACAATTGCCAGTTACTTGAAACTTTCCAAATTTACTTAACAATTATCATACTTTACAATTTAGTAAAAATATCACAACATTTCGTCACGGAATTTGGAGATAATCACACGAGAACAGAATATGTTGTCATTCTGAAAATTCAATTTTTTAAGTGAATAAAAAATATAAAAACAATTGTTACGTACTTGAAATTTTCTAAATTTACTTAATAATTATTATATTTTACAATTTAGTAAAAATATCAAAATATTTCGTCACAAAATTGGGAGATAATCACACGAGAACAGAATATATTGTCATTCTAAAAATTCTAATTTTTTAAGTATCCGCCACTGACCAAACTCTTATAACATAAGATAATTTAATTTTAAAAAATCTTCGAACAAACAGTTCTCCTCATCAAATAGATAAAAATAAGATTAAAAACAAAATTCGACTTTTTTTCAAAATTGTTTTTCGGTTTTTGAGGATAGCTGCTGACCGGATGCGCCGATTTTGAAATTTCTTTGGGCAAACGGTTTCACTCGTCGAATAGATACAGATTCGATGAACAAACAAAATTCGACGTTCAATTGTTTCCCGGATTTTTGAACTCTTGAACGGATGATCAGATTAGAAAAAAAAAACATTCCCTTTAATGGTTTTGAAAAACCAAATAAATATGGATAGGCAAAAAAATGAAATTCGAAATTCATTGGGTTTTCGGTTTCTTAAGGATAATGTTTTTGAGCGGATGGTCATATTTTACAAAGTGTTTTCCGGTTTATTGAGGATGATCCTTGAATGGATAATCAGTTTTTGAAAATTCTTGAAGCAGACTGTTTGACTCGTCAATCAAATAGATGTAAATATGAAAAAAAAATCCAGTTTTTTGAGGATAACTTTTGAATGGATGAACAAATTTTGAAAATTCTTTTAGCTGATCGTTTTACTCATCAAATAGATATAGATGTGATGAAAAAGAAAATTTAAGTTTTTTGACAGTTTTTTTTTTTTTAGTTGCAGGTCAGTTTTAACAACGGGCTCGACAGCCAAGGTAACGTGATGCCCAGTCGGAACCTGAGCGAACTCGACAGGGACTGCTTCATCATACCAGTGCACAGCTTAGACAGATTTCTACCAGCCGGAGTGCCAATGCCAGTAGGTATAGTCTACCAAGCGAAAATACGACAATTTTCTTATAATAGTTGACTCGTACAGAATGATAAATTCATTGACAATCCGTTTATTATCGCACAATACGAGTTTTACCGATGCTGAACGACGTATTTTCGCTTCAAAGATTAAATAACCCGAAGCGCCAATGATAGCAGAGTTCACACGTACACTCTTTCGCGCGTTCTTGGCGCGGCGCGTGGCGTTCCAAACATGTCGAGAAAAAGTGGACACAATTGTATCGTCCGTTCTCGCTCCAAGCACGCGGTAAGAAGTTAACACTGGAACTAATTCCGCGCGCTGAGAGCGTCGCGATGTTCTTGAGTTCATACACACGTTCAAGCGCGTACGTGTGAATGCCGGTAATCACGAAAAATGTTTGTGTGCAGAAACCATCAACGCCTACTACATCGGGACCTATTACTAAGAAATCTCAAGATGGCCTACACGTTATGGAAGTGAGTACATTTATTATTTAATTATAAGATGTGAGCCACAGAATTTTGTTTTCTGAGGGAGAGAAACATAGCAGTCATGTCTGAGATTAATTCATTTCTTTAAATCTAATTCTAATTTCATGACATAATAACATGCGACATACCTCATTCATCTCACAGCTTATTCTGAAAAAAAATTTGTGGCTCACACGATATAACTTTGGCGCTTGAATGATTTTTGTTTATTTTATGCTTTTGAGCTGAAAAATCGATGATCAACTTTAAAAGAAAAAATCAAATTTTCTTTTTCTTGAAACTCCTATAACAACATCCACTCGTTGCTAGAGGAAAATCAATAAAAACAAAATTTGATGACTTCCCCAGATCACATGTTTATGCTTCGGAATTATAACCTCAAAATAGGTTCCAGACCCGAAACTTTGCATCCTGTGCCACCTCATGAGTCCGCTCGAGCCTATAGACCCGGTGCTGGAGTCACCCCTAAACCAGCCCATCTTCAAACAAAGAGCAGCCGCCGGGGAGCTGGTCACCGAGGTGGCCCAAGCGAAAACCGCCGTTACCGGCATGTTACTAGCGAATATGGAGAAAAACTGTAAGTAATGGATATTAAAAGATAATAAATAACAACCACTATTTTTCCAGCGGAATTTCCTTTTATAACGTACTATGTGATAAACAGTTCGCAAACGAACCCTGTGATGTTTTATAATAATCTACGCACTGCCAGCTTGAGCAAGTTCGACCCGCGGTCGACGAGGTACTCGGCGGCCCACACCCTCGACCTGTACGCCGAGGTGGCGTCGATCTGCAGGCCGCCCATCCACGAGGCGGGCACGTCCTTCACCAGGAGCCACACGCAGGGCACCGGCTACATGATCTCGGTCTACAAGGTGTTCGAGGGGGACGACCGGGAGATTTTCGAGAGGAACTGGCTGTACTGGACTGGGGCGAGGATGATCTACAGGTATCTGCCCGCGCACGCCGGACTGAAGAGAATATCGCTACACAAGTCGCTCAGTCCGAAGGGCGACAAGATGTACATACTAGTTTGTGAGTGTGCGAACCTTTTGACCGACGTCACCGTCGCGGCCCTGCTGTTGCCGGCGCTGCGAGCACGCCTGACCGGCTACACGGGCTTGTTCAGACCAATTCAGATTTTTTAAATTCCTGCCTTTTCACGGTTTTATTGAAAAGCAAATGTTACTTTACATCGGGATAGCGGAAAGTACTATCGTTACTCTTTGGCTGATCGGTGTGATATACAAACTTGATATGCATGAAAAATCAACAAGGGCATAAGAGGAGTAGATCGGGAAAGAAGAAAAATCGATCCCTCAATCAAACGATTCCATACCGTATTTGTATTCTTTGAACGGCGCAAATAACTGCCAAAACTCCAAATTCATTAATTCTATGGTTAAGCAGTTTCTGGAATAAGGCCCACCTTATTAAGGGTGTAAAACAACGAAGAAATCAAAGAAAAATTGTCTTGGAAGTTTTTTTTCTCATAAATGAAATTTCTTTTTATAATAACCCTTGGCTGTGGCCAACTAATTGTATTGTAGGATAGGGCCCGCCCACCACCCTTCTTATTAACTTTTACCTAAGCTACAGACCCTGCCTCTAGGCAATTAGTAAACTTTAAACATCTCAAATAAATCAGAAAAATATCTTAAACAACAAACACCCTATTATAGTCTAAGTTAAAGATAATACGGAAGGCGGTGGGTGGGCGCTGTCCCATCCTCCAAACAAATGAACGTCAGCGACGGTTTCTAAGTGTCGATAAAGTCAAAGAATTTTTTTTCTCGTAAATTAAATTCATTTATAATAACCCTGGGCTGTGATCAACTAATTGGATTGTAGGATAGGGCCCACCCACCACCCTTCGTATTAACTTTTACCTAATCTGCAGACCCTGTTTCTAAGTAATTATTAAACATTTAAGCATCTCGATTAAATCAGCAAAATATCTTAAACAACAAACCCCCTATTATAGTCTAAGTTAAAGATAATACGGAGGGCGGTGGGTGGGCGCTGTTCCATCCTCCAAACAAATGAACATCAACGAAGGTTTCTAAATGTTGAGGAAGTCAAAGAATTTTTTTTCTCATAAATTAAATTCATTTATAATAACCCTGGACTGTGGCCAATTAGCTGGATTGTAGAATAGGGCCCACCCACCACCCTCCATGTCAACTTTAACTTATATTAAAGACACTCTTGGTGATTTATAAACTTCAGACAACTCAAAACAATCAAATAAATATAATTTTTAAGGAAACACAGTTTTATAGGCTAAGTTAAAATTAATACAGAGCCCTGCCTACCCTCCAAACAATTGAACACAAGAGGGTTCAAACTGTACAAATCAATGAAGAAAATATAGAAAAGCTGACTCAATATTTTTTTAATCGTAAATTAAGTTGATTTATGGTATAAATAACCAGTTGGATTGTAGGATAGGGCCCACCCACCACCCTTCGTATAAACTTTTACCTAAGTTACGGACACTACTTCTCAGCAATTTATAAATTTTAACCATCTCGAATGAATCTGCACGATATCTTAAATAAACGATATCTTAAATAACAAACACACTATTGTAATTAAAGATAATACGGAGGGTGGTGGGTGGGCTCTGACCCACCCTCCGAACAGTTGAAAATCAATGAGGGTTTTAAGTGTATAAATCAACGAAGATGTCTTTTCTTTCACGTAAATTAAGGTCATTTGTAATAATCCTGAACTATGCTTAACTAGTTTGATGTGGGTAGGTAATAATATTAGCGGGTACGGGGACAGGAACTGCTTCCGGAAGTACATTCGGTTGCGGTTTTGCTGTTTCCGATTGCGGTTTTGCCATTATCTTTCTTATATACCCTTATTATTATTCTTATATACCCTTATTACCTTTCTTATATACCCTTATTACCCTACTTTCGTACCCTTATTATATACCCTCATTATCCTTGTTACACACCCTTATTACACTTCTTATATACCCTTATTACCCTACTTATGTACCCTTCTTATAATCCCTCATTATCTTTCTTATATACCCTTATTACCCTTCTTATATACCCTTATTACCCGTCTTGTATATCTTATTCCCCCACTTATTTTTTTTTTTTAAAGGAAGGATGATTGACGGAAATTTGGGTTGGGGATTTATGGATGATATGGGACATTGGCTTAGACATCGTAGGTCATTCAGCCACAACCGTTTTTTTTATAATATTTGATTCATATTAAATGAAAATAGACATCCACAAACATCCATGCCCTCGCCGGGATTCGAACCCAGAACCCTCCGCATTAGTCCCTACTTATGTACCCTTCTTATTATTCATGTATTCTTCTCATTATCCTTTTTACACACCCTTATTACCCTTCTTATATATCCTTATTACCCGTCTTATGTACCATTATTACCCTTCTTATATATCCTTATTACCCGTCTTATGTACCCTTATTACCCTTCTTATATATCCTTATTACCCGTCTTATGTACCCTTATTACCCTTCTTATACACTCTTATTACCCTACTTATGTACCCTTATTATCCTTTTAACGCAACCTTATTACCCTTCTTATATACCCTTATTACCCTACTTATGTACCCTTATTATATACCCTTATTACCCTACCTATGTGCCCTTATTATATACCCTCATTATCCTTTTTACATACCCTTATTACCATTATATACCATTATTATCCTTCTTACACCTAAGGGTAATGTACCCTTATATAACCCTTAGGTAAGAAGGGTGTGTAACATGTGTAATTACCCTCATTCTTATATACCCTTATTACCTAAGAAGGGTAATAAGGGTATATAAGCTGTAATGACACTAATTATCCTTTTTATATACTCTCCTTTATACCCTTAGGTAATAGGGCTATATGAGAAGGGTATTAATGGTATATAAAAAGGGTATGAGGGTAATTACACACCTTGTATGCCCTAATTATCCTTCTAATACCTCCTTATTACCTAAGGTATATAAGGATAATGAGGGTCATTACCGGTATGTACATCTTATATACCCTAATTACCCTTCTTATATACCCTTATTACCTAAGGATATATAAGAAAAGTAATGTATCCTTCTTATATATCTGTATTACTTTCTTACCCTTATTATATACTATTATTACCCTTATTATACACCCTTATTACCAAAGGAGGGTAGCAAGGGTATATAAGCTGTGTAATTACCCTCACTACCCTTTTTATATACTCTCCTTATATACCGTTAGGTAATAAGGGTATATGAGAAGGCTAATAATGGTATATAAGATAGGTAATGAGGGTAATTATCAGTGGCGGTTTCAAAGGGGGGGTAATCGGGTAATTACCCCCCCTAAGAATTTTTCGCTTATCAATTTTTATTGTTAAAAATTACCGATATTCCATATTCCAAACAAATATAACCGGTAAATTTTTCCAACTCTTTAAAACGATAGAAAAGGATAGGGAGATTTCACGAACAGGTGCATGAGAGCGGAAGCACCAGTTTATTTATCTTTTTTTTTAATTAAGAGACTAGAATTATTATATTTATTACCCTCCCTATTTACCCTAAGGTAATAAGGGTATATGAGAAGGGTATATAAGAATGAGGGTAATTACACATCTTACACACCCTTCTTACCTTAGGGTCTATAAGAAGGGTAATAATGGTATATAGTAAGGGTAATTTCACATCTTATATACCCTTATTACCCTTCTTTGGCAATAAGGGTATATAAGCATGGTAACAAGGGTATATGATAAGGGTAATAATGGTACATAATAAACGTAATTACACATCTTATATACCCTTATTACCCTCCTTTGGTAACAAGGGTATATGAGAAGGGTAATAATGGTATATAATAAGGGTTATTACACATCTTATATACCCTTATTACCCTCCTTTGGTAACAAGGGTATATGAGAAGGGTAATAATGGTATATAATAAAGGTAATTACACATCTTATATACCCTTATTACCCTCCTTTGGTAACAAGGGTATATGAGAAGGGTAATAATGGTATATAATAAGGATTATTACACATCTTATGTACCCTTATTACCCTCCTTAGGCAATAAGGGTATATGAGAAGGGTAATATTGGTATATAATAAGGGTAATTACACATCTTACGTACCCTTATTACCCTCCTTACGCAATAAGGGTATATAAGCAGAGTAATAAGGATATATGAGATGTGTAATTAGGATAATAAGGATTACCCTCATTAATAAAGGTAATGAGGGAAATGAGGGTAATAAAGGTATATAAGAATAGTAATGAGGGTAAATAAGGGTAGCGGCAAAACCGCAACCGGATATACTTCCGGGAGCACTTCCTGTACTCCCCGTACCCGCTAATATTATCTACCGTTTTCTTTTCAACAGTATGGTGCACCTGCGTATTCTGCACAATCCGATCGATGGTATTTTGAAGATTTCCGTGTCAAGTTCTGTGGAGTTAAATTTACGAAACTCCTCCGCATTCGATAGAAGTGTTAGATGCACCATCCTGTTGGCAAACCAACTACTGCTATCAATCGAATATTTTTTTTAGTATTCAAAGGATTCAGTAGATCTGTTAGGTAGGTGCACCATCCTCCTGGCAAATCAATTCTTGCAATCAATCGAATTATTTTTTAAATATTCAAAGGATACAATTACAGGTGAATTTTTGACAACTGACATATATCGCAACCTTATGCACTCATTGAAGTTTTTTGGAGCGCATTTATCGGAAATGAATGTTCGAATTTGAACAATGAAAACACTACTGCAAAGTATATTCAGTGGATTCAACAAACCTGGTGGGTACACCATCCTGTTGGCAAACCAACTTTAATTTAAATAAATAATTTTAAACGTCCAAAGAATACAACTATGAGTGAATGTCAGTTTTCAACACATTTCGGAATGTTGGTCGTTTATTTGGAGTGCAATTTCTCGAAAATTAATGTTATAGAAAGAAAAATCACTACTGTGTAGTAAACCATTGGGCTTTTAAATAAAATGTCTTTACACAGACACATTTCGCCGCCATATTGGGGTTGATGATGGATGAACGGTAATGGCATTACATATCCTCCTTGCAATCAAAGTTGATATGTAATTTTTTACATTTAAATAAATTCTTTGTCCGGGTTTTTTTTGAAAACTCCAAAACACCTCCGTTTCGTTTTCAGTAGATCACCCTATATAACAAATTATTCAATTAAATCAAAACGAATCTGACAATACATAGTGCACCATCTTGTTGAAAACTCAAGTGCACCATCTTGCTGAAAACTCAAGTGCACCATCTTGCTGAAAACTCAAGTGCATCATCTTGCTGAAAACTCATTTTTATTAATAAAAGTTTGTATATCATAGAGAATCATATCATATACGTTTAGTACTTTTTGACGATCCTTTTCAATCACGTTAAATTGTTATACAAAATAAAAAGACTATACTGCATCATCGTCGTGATGAATTTATTGATTCCACTTTAAAACGATTGGCTTACATTAGTGAAACTTTACAAAAATCGAAATCGTTTTCCACTTCGATTCCATTTATAATTATTGAGACACGACCATTAAACAAGGATGCCTTGCTAATATGCCTACGATAAACATTTCATTGTAATTTATGTGATACATACACACATACATGCATGTGACTAAATTTAAAATTAAGCTCGGCTCGAAAATTGAAAACGTATTTTTTATGTCTGTTATATTTATGATTGATATAAATAACATATTATGTATACAAGTATGTTTACATAATTTTATTTTTAAAAGACTATCGACGACACATTTCGATGATATTTATTATTTTACAGTTTTTGCTCGTTATTACACAGTTTTTGCTGCAGTAAATTTAACAGTGATTCTGGTGGATGCGCCGGGCAGCACATGGTTATTTTAATAACTATTCAAAAACATAATAATTATAATTAGAAAATGTGTTATGTCAATAATTTGTTTTTTAAAGCAACCATCGATTTTGGTGGCTATTGGAATAGTTGATAATAGTAGAGAATTCCTAATTGCGGAGATTAATCCAATATTGTTCATTTGAAAATGTTAAATGATCGAAAATAACAAAAACTGAAAATATATCAACTAACAAAGCTGATGGAGCTTGGTTAAGTTGCCAACAAGATTGAACACATATTGATATTAATCTTGGGTATAAGAGGGAATGGAGAAAAGGGGTAGGACTTCGGACAGAAGGCTCTTTAGTCGCCTCTTACGACAAGCGAGCACACTGGGGGACTATTCTATGCCCGTCACCCCAGGGCCACTATTTCTTGAATATCTTGGGTTCCTTCTAAAATTCTAAAAAAATAATCAGAGAATTTGCTCCAAAAGTTAAAAATTTGCAAAAATACTACATTTCCGATTTTCTGTAATAACAATTGCCATATTGTAATTGCAAACCAAAGAAAAACAGACTAAACTTGAACTAGGAATACGAAAATGTGTTCAACCGTTTAGAAAATTGTAAAAAAAAATTGATCAATTAAAGAATTTGCTTCAAATGCTTAGAATCTATACAAAAACAATATATTTTTGTAGAAACGCCAAAGTGGCGGAATCTATTGCCTGAATGCTGTACTGAACTATATATTCCAATAGTAATCTCCGTTTCCCCAATCAGCAACTAACTACACTGATGAGACCTGAATGGTCGAAACCAGTCTGTAGGTGTTCCGATGGGGGAACAATATTTAACATATTTTTGATTTTCTATTAAAGTAATTTCCATTTTGTAACTGTAAACACAATGGAAACACTCCAAAGTCGAACCAGGGAATAAAGATGCATTCAAGGATTAAAGGTAAAATAATTAATCAATCAAAGAATATACTTCAAAAGTTTAAATTCATACAAAAATAAACATTGCTGATTGTCTATAAAAAAGCCTGCAAACGAAAGTGGGATACATTTTTGTTTTCTCGTAAAAAACAATTGCTATATTGTAAATGTAAACAAAACAACAGTATTTGAAACTTGAATTAGGAAAACTGAAAATGCTTTCAACGATTTAAAAAAAAAACTGTAAAAATTCAATTTATCGAGGAATTTACTTCACGATTTTAACTCTATAACAATTGAACACAGTGGAAACTTTCAAGACCTAAACTACAATTAATTTAACGATATAAAAAAATATAAAATAATCAATTTGCTTCCAACGCACAAAACAATATTTTTCTAATTTTACAAAGAAACAATTGTCATATTTTAGCCGAAAATATACAGTTAAACTACGAAGAAATGGTTATGTGGCCATCACGTAACTTTCTCCGATTTAATGCTATAATAGTTATTTATTTATTTATAGAAATTCTGGTGCTCATTTAAAGGGTTTGCGTGTAGAATAAGACCCACCCACCACCGGGCCCACCCACGACCGAAGGGGTTTGGTGTAGAAATAGGGACCACCCACCACCCCCATTTTCCATTTTAATTTAACCTACAAACTCTCTGTCCTGGTGGTTTTGAAATTTAACTCTCCAGTGGTTTGACTCAGAAATTTCTTTAATTAGACAGCATTTTTAAGGTTAAGTTCAGGTGAAAACTAAGGGTGGCGGGTGGTCCCTATCCTACACTCCAATTATTTTAACACAAACGAGGGTTTCACAACTGTTGATTAATTGATAAGCAAAGAATCTAAAATGGCTATTTGTTGCTTCGACGAACGAATTTCTTTATAGAAACTCTGGAGCGTTTTAAATGGTTGGAGGGTCCATCCAAGAATTTCCATTTAAATTTAACCTACTTACCCTTTTTTACCATGGCTTTAAAACTTAAGTCTCTAATGGTTTGGTAAGAAAGTTTTTTTTTTAAATTAAATAAAGAGTGTTTTTTGGGTTAAACTTAAGTGAAAATGAAAGGTGGGTGGGCTCTTTATTACCCTTCAAATCTTACAATACGGTGATGGGTGGGCCCCAATCTACTGTCAAATTCCCAATAATACAAACCAGGGTTTCATACCTGTTAATTAATGGATAAAAATTTTACTATCATTTGTTGCTTCTACAAACTCTGGGGCGTGTTCCAAGGACCCACCCACCACCCCTTGTTTCCATTTTTTTAACTTAACTTATAAACCCTCTTTCTTGGTGATTTTAAAACTTAAAATCCGCAGTGGTTTAATTGAAAAGTTTCTCGAACTAAACAATGTTTTCTACGTTAAGTTTAAGTGGAAATTACAGGTGCTGGGTGGGTCGTATTCCACCCTCCAATTTTTAGAATACCACGGTGGATGGGCCATATTGCAGTTTTCAATTCGTAGTATACAAGAGATTTACAACAAATTAATAGGAAAATAATCTAACGGTGTCTGAGGACTGGAGAGTCGAACATGACCCACCTAGCGCCCCCTGTTATGTTTAAGTGGAAACATAGGGTGGTGGGTCCAATTCCTAGAATACGATGGCGGGTGGGCCATATCTTGCAATTTAATTATTAGAATACAAACAAAAGATTTACAACTGTTAATTTATTGATAAGAAAATTGCTTCGACAAACGAATTTATTTGAAGAAACTCTGGGACGTGCTCCAAGGGCTGAAGGGTCGAATATCGCTCACTCGGCATACGAATACGATGGTGGGTGGGCCATACCGTACGTTTACATTTTTGGAATACAAACAAGGGATTTAATTGATAAGAAAATAATGTTTCGTTACTTCGACAAACGAAATGATTTGAAGAAATTCCGAGGCGTGCTCCAAGGGCTGAAGGGTCGAATAGGGCCCACCCACCATACGAATGCGATAGTGGTTGGGCCATATGTTTCGTTGCTTCGACGAAAGAAATTCCGGGGCGTTCTCCAAGGGCTGACGGGTCAAATATGGCCCACCCACCATACAAATTCGATGGTGGGTGGGCCATATCGTACAGTTCCATTTTTGGAATACAAACAAGGGATTTAATTGATGAGAAAATAACGTTTCGTTGCTTCGACAAATTAATTTATTTGAAGCAACTCTGGGGCGTGCTCCAAAGTTTGGAGGGTCGAATAGGGCGCATCCACCACCCATCGTTTCCATTTTAACTTCACCCACACATAAATAATTTTAAAACATAATATCCCCAGTGGTTTAACTAAAAAGTTTCTAAGTGATTAAACAATGTTTTCTACGTCCAGTTCAAGTTTAAAACAATGGTGGGTGGGCCGTATCCACAGTTCAATTCTTAGAATACAAATAAGGGATTTACAACTGTTAATTATTTGGTAAGAAAATAATGTTTCGTTGCTGCGACAAACGAATTTATTTGAAGAAACTCTGGGGCGTGCTCCAAGTGCTGGAGGGTAGAATAGGACCCACCCACCATCCCTTGTGTTCATCCCACACCCATAAACCTCCATTTTTTGTGTTTTCAAAACTTAATATCCCCAGTGGTTTAAATAAAAAGTTTCTCTAATTAAACCATGTTTTTTAGGTCAATTTTAAGTGAGACGGTGGGTGGGCCATATCGTACAGTTCAATTCTTAGAATACAAATAAGGGATTTACAATTGTTAATTATTTGGTAAGAAAATCATGTTTCGTTGCTTCGACAAACGAATTTATTTGAAGAAACTCTGGGGCGTGCTCCAAGTGCTGGAGGGTAGAATAGGGACCACCCACCTCCTGTTTCCATTTCAACTTCACCCAAAAACTCCATTTCTTGGTGATTTTAAAACATACTATCCCCAGTGGTTTAACTAAAAAGATTCTCTGATTAAACCATGTTTTCTCGGTTAATTTCAAGTGGAAACGAGGGGTGGCGGGTGGGCACTATCATAACCTCCAATTTTTGGAACACGAACAACAGTTTTTAATTCAATCAGTAATGAACTTTACGAAAATGTCAGTGGTGGCATTTTGAAAATAAATTAAACCATGTTTTCCCGGTTAATTTCAAGTGGAAACGAGTGGTGGTGGGTGGGCCCTATCATAACCTCCAAATCCTAGAACACAAACAAGAGTTTTCAAAATACAATTAGTCGTGAACTTTAAGAAAATGTTAGTGGTGGAATTTTTAAAATAAATTAAACCATGTTTTCCAGGTTAATTTTAAGTAGAAACGAGGGGTGGTGGGTGGGCCCTAACATAACCTCCAATTCTTAGAACACAAACAAAGGTTTTCGATATAATCAGTCGTGAATTTTACTAAAATGTCAGCGGTGGCATTTTAAAAATAATTAAACCATGTTTTTCAGGATAATTTTAATTGGAAACGAGGGATGGTGGGTGGGCCTTATCATAACCTCCAATTCCTAGAACACAAAGAAGAGTTTTCAAAATACAATTAGTCGTGAACTTTCAGAAAATGTTAGTGGTGGAATTTTGAAAATAAATTAAACCATGTTTTCCAGGTTAATTTTTAGTGGAAACGAGGGATGGTGGGTGAGCCCTATCATAACCTCCAATTCTTAGAACACAAACAAGCGTTTTCGATATAATCAGTCGTGAATTTTACCAAAATGTCAGCGGTGGCATTTTGAAAATAGTTAAACAATGTTTTTCAGGATAATTTTAAGTGGAAAAGAGGATTGGTGGGTGGGCCTTATCATAACCTCCAATTCTTAGAACACAAACAAGAGTTTTCAAAATACAATAAGTCATGAACTTTAAGAAAATGTTAGTGGTGGAATTTTTAAAATAAATTGAACCATGTTTTCCAGGTTAATTTCAAGAGGAAACGAGGGGTGGTGGGTGGGCCCTAACATAACCTCCAATTCTTAGAACACAAACAAGCGTTTTCGATATAATCAGTCGTGAATTTTACTAAAAAGTCAGCGGTGGCATTTTGAAAATAATTAAACCATGTTTTTCAGGATAATTTTAAGTGGAATTGAGGGTTGGTGGGTGGGCCTCATCATAACCTCCAATTCTTAGAACACAAACAAGAGTTTTCAAAATACAATCAGTCGTAAACTTTAAAAAAATGTCAGTGGTGGAATTTTGAAAATAAATTAAACCATGTTTTCCAGGTTAATTTTAAGTGGAAACGAGGGGTGATGGGTGGGCACTATCATAACCTTCATTTTTTAGAACACAAACAAGAGTTTTCAATACAATTAGACTATCATAACCTCCAATTCTTAGAACACAAACAAGGGTTTTCGATACAATTAATCGCGAACTTTACAAAAATATCAAGGTGTTATTCAAATTTTTGAATATTTGCTTTGAGTGCCCTTCAGGATCCGCCCCTGTCCAGAACTTTAAAATATTCCTCAAACGTTCTATCTTTGTTCACTTGTACAGTAAATTCTATTGTTGAAAACTCTTTCAGTTTTCGAATAAACGAATTAATTTTGTAATTGTCAAATCTGTCAATTGTCTGCAAGCGGTGCAACTTTGAAAATCTGCATATTTTATTTTATATTCTTGGCTAAAGAGTAAGAAAGACCAGGCGTGGACGAATGTAAGGGAAGGAGGGAGGCAGTGGCGGGTCGTGGACAGTGCCAATGATTTTGCCTGATCGACTTTCACTAACCCTAACAGGTTGCCGCTCTAAAAATTAACAAAATTAAGTCTTAAATAATAATTGGTTTAAATTACGCTTTAACTTTTAATTGAACACCAGGGGCGGCTCGTGGATCTTCGTAGAGGACGCTACTACCACAGATACGGGAAGAAAATATTTCGTCGCTGTTTTGATCAAATTTTCTAACATCCACGAGCCGCCGCTGAAATACATTTTGTTTATATCAATCATAAGTGCGCCATCTGTTTCGAGCCGGGGATTTAAACGAACATATCATTTGAATATCTTAAATATCAAAAAAAACTATAATCAATTGTAAAATATCTGTATAAAGTATTTTATGTCTTCCTACTCAATAAAAAAAACAAGTTTCTAATAGTAGTAAGGCTTTCCCGGGTTTTTCACGTTTCGAATCGTTCATACACTATTACATAAGCATCAACAGGGTAACGGCCAATCCCCCTATCGGCGTCAACGAGAATTTCCTGTATTTTACACTCACCACACTCCTGTAAGGTCTTGAAAACGTATCGGCGATCATCTGTCAAGCGATAGAAATAAGAAAATGCAGCTGGGAATTTTTGTACGTCCTCGGTTTTAGTAGAGGTCCGCCCGGTTCACGCATTTCGTCAGCGCCCGGGTGCACCTTAACTTACCTTTCAAGAGTCGGGCCGTCGCTTCACTAATCGTTAGAACTATTATACACACCTGAAGTGATGAATTGACTGCTATTCACAAAATGTCAAAAATAACAATTATTGAAACAAATGCTCTAGCGATCGCGATTAAAGGGAGCAATTAAGTAACCCGCGCGGTTGATTTAAAATACTCACGGGATAAGGTTTGAAACCTGCTGGACTTCCTCGACTTCAACACCATCTGCACGTGATCACAAAAACCGCTCGCGTGTAGTTTCGACGTGCGTTTCTACCGCCACCTCCAGAGCAGCGGCGGCTCGTGGAAGCTGATGACGTTTTAAATTTCAATGCTACCAACATTTAAAAAAAAAATCGCCCATACGTTTCAGACCTCATTACTTATAATTAGTAGAATCTTAATAATTAAGTAAAACGATCATGCCTTACTTTTAATTACATATATTTATTATATAGCTCAAACTAATTACAAATTATACAATTATAACGATAACCGATTATTTTAGGATGACCGAATCTCCCGCCAGTGTTTTAATATCCTTTCCGTCCTCTGAATCTCGTGCGATTATCCAACTGTAAATAATAATAGATTTGTTTGTAAAAATGTTTTTGATTGAGAAATATATATATTTTATTTTTTGCATTACCATGGATCTTTTGCATTCGAAAAACGTGTTGCGGAGCACCTGGCACTCGTGCGGCACCGAGCCGTCGGCCGCGTTCAGACACTCCCGTGGCGTCCTCTTTTGCTGGAAATACGTGTCACTTTTTGTGCATTCAAGGCGGGAAGTGTTACTTACCAGGCGGCAGCAGTCGCTTTGTAAGAGGCACATTTTCAGGTCGGCGCGGACGCCCGCGCATGCGCTTCGGTCTGCTAGACGTTCGCCCTCTTCAGAGTATTCCATTATCTTCAAGAAATGAAATAAAATATACTCGGAATTATATTGCTATGTAAATGCTCATGAGTCAACTCATTGGAATGAGTCAACACATTCGAATGAGTCAACTCATTGGAATGAGTCGACTCGTGTGACAATTTTTTTTTGCTCTTCAATTTTAAAGATGGATTACTTTTTAAGCAGGAATTCTTCAACAAAGGTAAGTGATTATTAAAGTTTCAAAATCCACCCAAAATGTACCCCATTACAAGAATTGACGTAACACAGCTGGAAACAAAATTACACCCTCGTGAATTGCAGAAAAAAAATTATTGCAATCGGTGATTATAAAAATTGTAAAATATTCATCTCCGCTCGGATTAGTTTCAAAATTTCAAAATCCACCCTCAAAGAACGCAAGTGCAACCTTCCATCACAAGAATTGACGTATCACAAGCGGAAACAAAATTACAACCCTCGAAAATTGCAGAAAAAAAATTATTGCAATCGGTGATTATAAAAATTGTAAAAAATTCATCTCCGCTCGGATTACTTTCAAAATTTCAAAATCCACCCTCAAAGAACGCAATTGCAACATTCCATCACAAGAATTGACGTATCACAAGCGGAAACAAAATTACAACCCTCGTGAGTTGCAGAAAAAAAATTATTGCAATCGGTGATTGTAAAAATTGTAAAAAATTCATCTCCGCTCGGATTAGTTTCAAAATTTCAAAATCCACCCTCAAAGAACGCAATTGCAACCTTCCATCACAAGAATTGACGTATCACAAGCGGAAACAAAATTACAACCCTCGTGAATTGCAGAAAAAAAATTATTGCAATCGGTGATTATAAAAATTGTAAAAAATTCATCTCCGCTCGGATTAGTTTCAAAATTTCAAAATCCACCCTCAAAGAACGCAATTGCAACCTTCCATCACAAGAATTGACGCATCACAAGCGGAAACAAAATTACAACCCTGTGAATTGCAGAAAAAAAATTATTGCAATCGGTGATTATAAAAATTGTAAAAAATTCATCTCCGCTCGGATTAGTTTCAAAATTTCAAAATCCACCCTCAAAGAACGCAATTGCAACCTTCCATCACAAGAATTGACGCATCACAAGCGGAAACAAAATTACAACCCTCGTGAATTGCAGAAAAAAAATTATTGCAATCGGTGATTATAAAAATTGTAAAAAATTCATCTCCGCTCGGATTAGTTTCAAAATTTCAAAATCCACCCTCAAAGAACGCAATTGCAACCTTCCATCACAAGAATTGACGCATCACAAGCGGAAACAAAATTACAACCCTGTGAATTGCAGAAAAAAAATTATTGCAATCGGTGATTATAAAAATTGTAAAAAATTCATCTCCGCTCGGATTAGTTTCAAAATTTCAAAATCCACCCTCAAAGAACGCAATTGCAACCTTCCATCACAAGAATTGACGCATCACAAGCGGAAACAAAATTACAACCCTGTGAATTGCAGAAAAAAAATTATTGCAATCGGTGATTATAAAAATTGTAAAAAATTCATCTCCGCTCGGATTAGTTTCAAAATTTCAAAATCCACCCTCAAAGAACGCAATTGCAACCTTCCATCACAAGAATTGACGCATCACAAGCGGAAACAAAATTACAACCCTGTGAATTGCAGAAAAAAAATTATTGCAATCGGTGATTATAAAAATTGTAAAAAATTCATCTCCGCTCGGATTAGTTTCAAAATTTCAAAATCCACCCTCAAAGAACGCAATTGCAACCTTCCATCACAAGAATTGACGCATCACAAGCGGAAACAAAATTACAACCCTGTGAATTGCAGAAAAAAAATTATTGCAATCGGTGATTGTAAAAATTGTAAAAAATTAATCTCCGCTCGGATTATTTTCAAAATTTCAAAATCCACCCTCAAAGAACGCAATTGCAACCTTCCATCACAAGAATTGACGTATCACAAGCGGAAACAAAATTACAACCCTCGTGAATTGCAGAAAAAAAATTATTGCAATCGGTGATTATAAAAATTGTAAAAAATTCATCTCCGCTCGGATTAGTTTCAAAATTTCAAAATCCACCCTCAAAGAACGCAATTGCAACCTTCCATCACAAGAATTGACGCATCACAAGCGGAAACAAAATTACAACCCTGTGAATTGCAGAAAAAAAATTATTGCAATCGGTGATTATAAAAATTGTAAAAAATTCATCTCCGCTCGGATTAGTTTCAAAATTTCAAAATCCACCCTCAAAGAACGCAATTGCAACCTTCCATCACAAGAATTGACGCATCACAAGCGGAAACAAAATTACAACCCTCGTGAATTGCAGAAAAAAAATTATTGCAATCGGTGATTATAAAAATTGTAAAAAATTCATCTCCGCTCGGATTAGTTTCAAAATTTCAAAATCCACCCTCAAAGAACGCAATTGCAACCTTCCATCACAAGAATTGACGCATCACAAGCGGAAACAAAATTACAACCCTGTGAATTGCAGAAAAAAAATTATTGCAATCGGTGATTATAAAAATTGTAAAAAATTCATCTCCGCTCGGATTAGTTTCAAAATTTCAAAATCCACCCTCAAAGAACGCAATTGCAACCTTCCATCACAAGAATTGACGCATCACAAGCGGAAACAAAATTACAACCCTCGTGAATTGCAGAAAAAAAATTATTGCAATCGGTGATTATAAAAATTGTAAAAAATTCATCTCCGCTCGGATTAGTTTCAAAATTTCAAAATCCACCCTCAAAGAACGCAATTGCAACCTTCCATCACAAGAATTGACGCATCACAAGCGGAAACAAAATTACAACCCTCGTGAATTGCAGAAAAAAAATTATTGCAATCGGTGATTATAAAAATTGTAAAAAATTCATCTCCGCTCGGATTAGTTTCAAAATTTCAAAATCCACCCTCAAAGAACGCAATTGCAACCTTCCATCACAAGAATTGACGCATCACAAGCGGAAACAAAATTACAACCCTGTGAATTGCAGAAAAAAAATTATTGCAATCGGTGATTGTAAAAATTGTAAAAAATTAATCTCCGCTCGGATTATTTTCAAAATTTCAAAATCCACCCTCAAAGAACGCAATTGCAACCTTCCATCACAAGAATTGACGTATCACAAGCGGAAACAAAATTACAACCCTCGTGAATTGCAGAAAAAAAATTATTGCAATCGGTGATTATAAAAATTGTAAAAAATTCATCTCCGCTCGGATTAGTTTCAAAATTTCAAAATCCACCCTCAAAGAACGCAATTGCAACCTTCCATCACAAGAATTGACGCATCACAAGCGGAAACAAAATTACAACCCTGTGAATTGCAGAAAAAAAATTATTGCAATCGGTGATTGTAAAAATTGTAAAAAATTAATCTCCGCTCGGATTATTTTCAAAATTTCAAAATCCACCCTCAAAGAACGCAATTGCAACCTTCCATCACAAGAATTGACGTATCACAAGCGGAAACAAAATTACAACCCTCGTGAATTGCAGAAAAAAAATTATTGCAATCGGTGATTATAAAAATTGTAAAAAATTCATCTCCGCTCGGATTAGTTTCAAAATTTCAAAATCCACCCTCAAAGAACGCAATTGCAACCTTCCATCACAAGAATTGACGCATCACAAGCGGAAACAAAATTACAACCCTCGGAATTGCAGAAAAAAAATTATTGCAATCGGTGATTATAAAAATTGTAAAAAATTCATCTCCGCTCGGATTAGTTTCAAAATTTCAAAATCCACCCTCAAAGAACGCAATTGCAACCTTCCATCACAAGAATTGACGCATCACAAGCGGAAACAAAATTACAACCCTGTGAATTGCAGAAAAAAAATTATTGCAATCGGTGATTATAAAAATTGTAAAAAATTCATCTCCGCTCGGATTAGTTTCAAAATTTCAAAATCCACCCTCAAAGAACGCAATTGCAACCTTCCATCACAAGAATTGACGCATCACAAGCGGAAACAAAATTACAACCCTGTGAATTGCAGAAAAAAAATTATTGCAATCGGTGATTATAAAAATTGTAAAAAATTCATCTCCGCTCGGATTAGTTTCAAAATTTCAAAATCCACCCTCAAAGAACGCAATTGCAACCTTCCATCACAAGAATTGACGCATCACAAGCGGAAACAAAATTACAACCCTCGTGAATTGCAGAAAAAAAATTATTGCAATCGGTGATTATAAAAATTGTAAAAAATTCATCTCCGCTCGGATTAGTTTCAAAATTTCAAAATCCACCCTCAAAGAACGCAATTGCAACCTTCCATCACAAGAATTGACGCATCACAAGCGGAAACAAAATTACAACCCTGTGAATTGCAGAAAAAAAATTATTGCAATCGGTGATTATAAAAATTGTAAAAAATTCATCTCCGCTCGGATTAGTTTCAAAATTTCAAAATCCACCCTCAAAGAACGCAATTGCAACCTTCCATCACAAGAATTGACGCATCACAAGCGGAAACAAAATTACAACCCTCGTGAATTGCAGAAAAAAAATTATTGCAATCGGTGATTATAAAAATTGTAAAAAATTCATCTCCGCTCGGATTAGTTTCAAAATTTCAAAATCCACCCTCAAAGAACGCAATTGCAACCTTCCATCACAAGAATTGACGCATCACAAGCGGAAACAAAATTACAACCCTCGTGAATTGCAGAAAAAAAATTATTGCAATCGGTGATTATAAAAATTGTAAAAAATTCATCTCCGCTCGGATTAGTTTCAAAATTTCAAAATCCACCCTCAAAGAACGCAATTGCAACCTTCCATCACAAGAATTGACGCATCACAAGCGGAAACAAAATTACAACCCTGTGAATTGCAGAAAAAAAATTATTGCAATCGGTGATTGTAAAAATTGTAAAAAATTAATCTCCGCTCGGATTATTTTCAAAATTTCAAAATCCACCCTCAAAGAACGCAATTGCAACCTTCCATCACAAGAATTGACGTATCACAAGCGGAAACAAAATTACAACCCTCGTGAATTGCAGAAAAAAAATTATTGCAATCGGTGATTATAAAAATTGTAAAAAATTCATCTCCGCTCGGATTAGTTTCAAAATTTCAAATTCCACCCCCAAAGAACGCAATTGCAACATTCCATCACAAGAATTGACGTATCACAAGCGGAAACAAAATTACAACCCTCGAAAATTGCAGAAAAAAAATTATTGCAATCGGTGATTATAAAAATTGTAAAAAATTCATCTCCGCTCGGATTAGTTTCAAAATTTTAAAATCCGCCCTCAAAGAACGCAATTGCAACCTTCCATAACAAGAATTGACGTATCACAAGCGGAAACAAAATTACAACCCTCGCGAATTGCAGAAAAAAAATTATTGCAATCGGTGATTATAAAAATTGTAAAAAATTCATCTCCGCTCGGATTAGTTTCAAAATTCAAAATCCACCCTCAAAGAACGCAATTGCAACATTCCATCACAAGAACTGACGCATCACAAGCGGAAACAAAATTACAACCCTGTGAATTGCAGAAAAAAAATTATTGCAATCGGTGATTATAAAAATTGTAAAAAATTCATCTCCGCTCGGATTAGTTTCAAAATTTCAAAATCCACCCTCAAAGAACGCAATTGCAACCTTCCATCACAAGAATTGACGTATCACAAGCGGAAATAAAATTACAACCCTCGTGAATTGCAGAAAAAAAATTATGCAATCGGTGATTATAAAAATTGTAAAAAATTCATCTTCGCTCGGATTAGTTTCAAAATTTCAAAATCCACCCTCAAAGAACGCAATTGCAACATTCCATCACAAGAATTGACGTATCACAAGGGGAAACAAAATTACAACCCTCGAAAATTGCAGAAAAAAAATTATTGCAATCGGTGATTATAAAAATTGTAAAAAATTCATCTCCGCTCGGATTAGTTTCAAAATTTCAAAATCCACCCTCAAAGAACGCAATTGCAACCTTCCATCACAAGAATTGACGTATCGTAAGCGGAAACAAAATTACAACCCTCGTGAATTGCAGAAAAAAAATTATGCAATCGGTGATTATAAAAATTGTAAAAAATTCATCTCCGCTTGGATTAGTTTCAAAATTTCAAAATCCACCCTCAAAGAACGCAATTGCAACATTCCATCACAAGAATTGACGTATCACAAGCGGAAACAAAATTACAACCCTCGTGAGTTGCAGAAAAAAAAATTATTGCAATCGGTGATTGTAAAAATTGTAAAAAAATCATCTCCGCTCGGATTAGTTTCAAAATTTCAAAATCCACCCTCAAAGAACGCAATTGCAACCTTCCATCACAAGAATTGACGTATCGTAAGCGGAAACAAAATTACAACCCTCGTGAATTGCAGAAAAAAAATTATGCAATCGGTGATTATAAAAATTGTAAAAAATTCATCTCCGCTTGGATTAGTTTCAAAATTTCAAAATCCACCCTCAAAGAACGCAATTGCAACATTCCATCACAAGAATTGACGTATCACAAGCGGAAACAAAATTACAACCCTCGTGAATTGCAGAAAAAAAATTATGCAATCGGTGATTATAAAAATTGTAAAAAATTCATCTCCGCTTGGATTAGTTTCAAAATTTCAAAATCCACCCTCAAAGAACGCAATTGCAACATTCCATCACAAGAATTGACGTATCACAAGCGGAAACAAAATTACAACCCTCGTGAGTTGCAGAAAAAAAATTATTGCAATCGGTGATTATAAAAATTGTAAAAAAGCTTCAAAATTCCAAAATCCATCCAGAAAGAGCATACATTACGTAAAGCTGATCCAGACAAGTTGGCAATACTGCTTTATAGAAACACCCTGTATATATTCAAATTTTAGAGACGACAACATTATATGCAATGAACATGGAGAATCATTACTGAAACCAGTTCCAACTATTTGAATTAATATTTTGTATAAAGTAACAGATAAAAACGGACCATGATCATTGTAAAATAAAAAACGCAAAATTACAGCCTTAAAATACAATGTAAACTATACATTCGTATGCCACTTACTTTATTAAATGCCCTTAAACTTCGCACACACCAATCACTTCGTTTAAATCAGCAAAACTGCAGATTTGCTTCAATATATAAACATAACCTACAATTCGACATGCAATAATCAACAATTCATAGAGAATTGCCAACTGGGTAAAAATAAATTAAAATTATTACATAACTATAATAATAATGAATTATAATTATTTGAAGCAGTATAATTAATGTTTAAGCAATATTACCTCCAAATAAGATGATAAAAATGTATTTGGTTTTGTTGAGGCACAATTTAAATTTTTTAAATTCCGAAAGCGTTTTATGCTTAAAATATTAATTCAACAATTTAAATTTATTACAATATCAAGATTTAATTAAAATTCGCGAATTACAAGTATTGAACTTTAACATCTTGTACTTGCGACATAACCTCAAAAAAATGTTTACAACACCAAAACACCGACTAAACTTGAGGCGTTTAAACCACACCTGGAAACAACCGTCTGGTCACGATACAGGAATCAAAGTCTACAACTGCGTCGCCAAAAAATCAGTGCCTTTAATTGTGCGCAACAAGGACGCAGTCACCTGGTACACCTGCGGCCCCACGGTGTACGATTCAGCACACGTAGGCCATGCGAGCTGCTACGTGAAACTGGACATCGTGCAAAGAATCATGCGGGAGCATTTCAAGCTCAACGTCATCTCGGTGATGAATATAACGGACATCGACGATAAGATCATTAAACGTGCAAACGAACTCAAAAAGAGCCACGATGAAATCGCCAAGGCTTACGAGAAAGAATTCTGGTCGGATTGTTTAAATTTGGGAATCCGACGGCCGGATCGAGTGGTTTTAGTGACCGAGCTAATGCCGGAAATATTGAGGTTCATCGATGGATTGGTCGGTAAGAAATTGGCTTATAAAGGACGCGACGGGTCGGTTTATTTTGATGTGGAAGCGTTCGGGGGAGGTTACGGAAAGTTGCAGAATATCGGGGAACCTCAGGAGGAGAAAGGCGTTAAGAGATCAGCAGCCGATTTTGCTTTATGGAAGCGTTCGAAACCCGGGGAGCCGTTCTGGGATAGTGGTTACGGCGCTGGGAGGCCCGGGTGGCATATTGAATGTTCGGCGATTGCTGGTACAGTTTTAGGTAAGCAAAACCTAATGCAAGTTGTTTTTAGGTTTTTTTTTCAAACGCTCGAAAAAATTTCAACTTTAAATAATTACAAATTCCGTTTCGGGGATTATTTTGAAATGTGGTGGACGGGTGTTTGTAAATTTTGAGTATCTTAAGGTGACATACAGTTTGAGTAAATTTAGAAAATTTCAAGCACCCGGCAGTTGTTTTTATATTTTTTTCAAGCGCTCGAAAAAAATGTAACTTTAAATAATTACAAATTCCGTTCCGGGGATTATTTTGAAATGTGGTGGACGGGTGTTTGTAAATTTTGAGTATGTTAAGGTGACATACAGTTTGAGTAAATTTAGAAAATTTCAACCACCCAGCAGTTGTTTTTATATTTTTTTTAAGCGCTTGAAAAAGTGCAACTTTAAATAATTACAAATTCCGTTTCGGATTATTTTGAAATGTGGTGGACGGGTGTTTGTAAATTTTGAGTATCTTAAGGTGACATACAGTTTGAGTAAATTTAGAAAATTTCAATTGCCCGGCAGTTGTTTTTATATTTTTTTCAAGCGCTCGAAAAAATTTCAACTTTAAATAATTACAAATTCCGTTTCGGGGATTATTTTGAAATGTGGTGGGGGGTGTTTGTAAATTTTGAGTATCTTAAGGTGACATACAGTTTGAGTAAATTTAGAAAATTTCAACCACCCGGCAGTTGATTTATATTTTTTTTAAGCGCTTGAAAAAATGCAACTTTAAATAATTACAAATTCCGTTTCGGATTATTTTGAAATGTGGTGGACGGGTGTTTGTAAATTTTGAGTATCTTAAGGTGACATACAGTTTGAGTAAATTTAGAGAATTTCAATTGCCCGGCAGTTGTTTTTATATTTTTTTTAAGCGCTCGAAAAAAGTGCAATTTTAGATAATTAATTTTTTCAGGATCCCCGATCGACATCCATGCCGGAGGAATCGACCTACGCTTCCCACACCACGAAAACGAGGAAGCGCAATCGTGCGGGTACTTCGGCTGCACCCAGTGGACCAACTACTGGCTCCACACGGGACACCTGCACCTCAAACACGACACGAAAATGTCGAAATCCTTAAAGAACACCGTCAGCATACGAGACATGCTCAAGACGTGCCCCCCCGACGTCTTCCGGATGGCCTGCCTCATGTCCAACTACAAAAACAACATGGAATTCAGCGACGAGCTGGTGAAAACGGCGGAGAGCAATCTACGGAGCGTTAAAAACTTCCTAAACGAGTGCAACCTTCACGTCGAGGGTAAACTCAAAGCGAATTTAAATTCCGCCGTGCTTTTAAATCAACTCTCCGAGACGGTGGTGGCGGTGCACGAGGCTTACTGCGACGGGTTCGATACGGCGGGCGGCTTGAAACACCTGACGCAACTGATGAGCGCCACGAATAAAATGCTGCATTCGGTGGGCGATGATGCCTGCGGGGAAACGGAAGTCTCAAGTTTAATTGCGGTTTGCAATTATGTGAATAAAGTGTTTGACGGTGTCGGTTTTAATTTTGACGGTGTCGGGGATGCGAAGACAGGGGACGGCGAGTTAGAAAGCGTTTTGGATGTGCTGGTTAACTTCAGGCGGGACATTCGACAAATTGGGGTTAGCAGTAAGAATAGGGATTTGCTGGATTTGTGCGACGGGGTGCGGGACTCTGTGAGGGGCGCTGGGTTTGCGTTGAACGATCGGGGGAAGGTGTCTACTTGGTCAAAATGTTAAGTTTTTTTTTAAATAAAATTATTACCTGTATAGTAATGATAAGGTTGTCATCACGCTGAAGTTCTGAAGGTTAGAATTTAGCCAATTGTTAAATTAAATGATACCCGACGCCCTAAAGGGTAACACAGGGTTCAGTAGAAGAAGAAGTGGCTCTTTCCTTACATTATCGCTGCTGCGACACCAAATTTTTTTTGAATAAAATTATTACCTGTAGAATAATGATTATATTATGTCATTATGCTTAAGTTTTGAAGGTTAGAATTTAGACAAGTTTTGTAATTGTCGCTGCTGCCATCTGTTGTGAGAAAATTTCACCACACAAGGTATTCTCAAGTTTTATCTAATATTTAATTTTACAAGTTTTGTAATTATCGCTGCTGCCATCTGTTGTGAGAAAATTTCACTACACAAGGTATTCTCAAGTTTTATCAAATATTTAATTAAACAAGTTTTGTAATTGTCGCTGCTGCCATCTGTTGTGAGAAAATTTCACTACACAAGGTATTCTCAAGTTTTATCAAATATTTAATTAAACAAGTTTTGCTGCCATCTGTTGTGAGAAAATTTCACTACACAAGGTATTCTCAAGTTTTATCAAATATTTAATTTCACAAGTTTTGTAATTGTCCAACCTGCCATCTGTTGTGAGAAAATTTCACTACACAAGGTATTCTCAAGTTTATCAAATATTTAATTTTACAAGTTTTGTAATTGTCGTTGCCGCCATCTGTTGTGAGAAAATTTCACCACACAAGGTATTCTCAAGTTTTATCAAATATTTAATTTTACAAGTTTTGTAATTGTCGTTGCCGCCATCTGTTGCGAGAAAATTTCACTACACAAGGTATTCTCAAGTTTATCAAATATTTAATTTTACAAGTTTTGTAATTGTCGTTGCCGCCATCTGTTGTGAGAAAATTTCACCACACAAGGTATTCTCAAGTTTTATCAAATATTTAATTTTACAAGTTTTGTAATTGTCGTTGCCGCCATCTGTTGCGAGAAAATTTCACTACACAAGGTATTCTCAAGTTTATCAAATATTTAATTTTACAAGTTTTGTAATTGTCGTTGCTGCCATCTGTTGTGAGAAAATTTCACTACACAAGATATTTTATCAAATATTTAATTTTACAAGTTTTGTAATTGTCGCTGCTGCCATCTGTTGTGAGAAAATTTCACTATACAAGGTATTCTCAAGTTTTATCAAATATTTAAATTTACAAGTTTTGTAATTGTCGCTGCTGCCATCTGTTGTGAGAAAATTTCACTACACAAGGTATTCTCAAGTTTTATCAAATATTTAAATTTACAAGTTTTGTAATTCTCGTTGCTGCCATCTGTTGTGAGAAAATTTCACTACACAAGATATTTTATCAAATATTTAATTTTACAAGTTTTGTAATTGTCGCTGCTGCTATCTGTTGTGAGAAAATTTCACTACACAAGGTATTCTCAAGTTTTATCAAATATTTAAATTTACAAGTTTTGTAATTGTCGCTGCTGCCATCTGTTGTGAGAAAATTTCACTACACAAGGTATTCTCAAGTTTTATCAAATATTTAAATTTACAAGTTTTGTAATTGTCGCTGCTGCCATCTGTTGTGAGAAAATTTCACTACACAAGGTATTCTCAAGTTTTATCAAATATTTAAATTTACAAGTTTTGTAATTGTCGCTGCTGCCATCTGTTGTGAGAAAATTTCACTACACAAGGTATTCTCAAGTTTTATCAAATATTTAAATTTACAAGTTTTGTAATTGTCGCTGCTGCCATCTGTTGTGAGAAAATTTCACTACACAAGGTATTCTCAAGTTTATCAAATATTTAATTTTACAAGTTTTGTAATTCTCGTTGCTGCCATCTGTTGTGAGAAAATTTCACTACACAAGATATTTTATCAAATATTTAATTTTACAAGTTTTGTAATTGTCGCTGCTGCCATCTGTTGTGAGAAAATTTCACTATACAAGGTATTCTCAAGTTTTATCAAATATTTAAATTTACAAGTTTTGTAATTGTCGCTGCTGCCATCTGTTGTGAGAAAATTTCACTACACAAGGTATTCTCAAGTTTTATCAAATATTTAAATTTACAAGTTTTGTAATTCTCGTTGCTGCCATCTGTTGTGAGAAAATTTCACTACACAAGATATTTTATCAAATATTTAATTTTACAAGTTTTGTAATTGTCGCTGCTGCTATCTGTTGTGAGAAAATTTCACTACACAAGGTATTCTCAAGTTTTATCAAATATTTAAATTTACAAGTTTTGTAATTGTCGCTGCTGCCATCTGTTGTGAGAAAATTTCACTACACAAGGTATTCTCAAGTTTTATCAAATATTTAAATTTACAAGTTTTGTAATTCTCGTTGCTGCCATCTGTTGTGAGAAAATTTCACTACACAAGATATTTTATCAAATATTTAATTTTACAAGTTTTGTAATTGTCGCTGCTGCTATCTGTTGTGAGAAAATTTCACTACACAAGGTATTCTCAAGTTTTATCAAATATTTAAATTTACAAGTTTTGTAATTGTCGCTGCTGCCATCTGTTGTGAGAAAATTTCACTACACAAGGTATTCTCAAGTTTTATCAAATATTTAAATTTACAAGTTTTGTAATTGTCGCTGCTGCCATCTGTTGTGAGAAAATTTCACTACACAAAGTATTCTCAAGTTTTATCAAATATTTAAATTTACAAGTTTTGTAATTGTCGCTGCTGCCATCTGTTGTGAGAAAATTTCACTACACAAGGTATTCTCAAGTTTTATCAAATATTTAATTAAACAAGTTTTGCTGCCATCTGTTGTGAGAAAATTTCACTACACAAGGTATTCTCAAGTTTTATCAAATATTTAATTTTGCAAGTTTTGTAATTATCGCTGCTGCCATCTGTTGTGAGAAAATTTCACTACACAAGGTATTCTCAAGTTTTATCAAATATTTAATTAAACAAGTTTTGCTGCCATCTGTTGTGAGAAAATTTCACTACACAAGGTATTCTTAAGTTTTGTCAAATATTTAATTAAACAAGTTTTGCTGCCATCTGTTGTGAGAAAATTTCACTACACAAGGTATTCTTAAGTTTTGTCAAATATTTAATTAAACAAGTTTTGCTGCCATCTGTTGTGAGAAAATTTCACTACACAAGGTATTCTCAAGTTTTATCAAATATTTAATTAAACAAGTTTTGCTGCCATCTGTTGTGAGAAAATTTCACTACACAAGGTATTCTCAAGTTTTATCAAATATTTAATTAAACAAGTTTTGCTGCCATCTGTTGTGAGAAAATTTCACTACACAAGGTATTCTCAAGTTTTATCAAATATTTAATTAAACAAGTTTTGCTGCCATCTGTTGTGAGAAAATTTCACTACACAAGGTATTCTTAAGTTTTGTCAAATATTTAATTAAACAAGTTTTGCTGCCATCTGTTGTGAGAAAATTTCACTACACAAGGTATTCTTAAGTTTTGTCAAATATTTAATTAAACAAGTTTTGCTGCCATCTGTTGTGAGAAAATTTCACTACACAAGGTATTCTCAAGTTTTATCAAATATTTAATTAAACAAGTTTTGCTGCCATCTGTTGTGAGAAAATTTCACTACACAAGGTATTCTCAAGTTTTATCAAATATTTAATTAAACAAGTTTTGCTGCCATCTGTTGTGAGAAAATTTCACTACACAAGGTATTCTTAAGTTTTGTCAAATATTTAATTAAACAAGTTTTGCTGCCATCTGTTGTGAGAAAATTTCACTACACAAGGTATTCTCAAGTTTTATCAAATATTTAATTAAACAAGTTTTGCTGCCATCTGTTGTGAGAAAATTTCACTACACAAGGTATTCTCAAGTTTTATCAAATATTTAATTAAACAAGTTTTGCTGCCATCTGTTGTGAGAAAATTTCACTACACAAGGTATTCTTAAGTTTTGTCAAATATTTAATTAAACAAGTTTTGCTGCCATCTGTTGTGAGAAAATTTCACTACACAAGGTATTCTCAAGTTTTATCAAATATTTAATTAAACAAGTTTTGCTGCCATCTGTTGTGAGAAAATTTCACTACACAAGGTATTCTCAAGTTTTATCAAATATTTAATTTTGCAAGTTTTGTAATTATCGCTGCTGCCATCTGTTGTGAGAAAATTTCACTACACAAGGTATTCTCAAGTTTTATCAAATATTTAATTAAACAAGTTTTGCTGCCATCTGTTGTGAGAAAATTTCACTACACAAGGTATTCTCAAGTTTTATCAAATATTTAATTAAACAAGTTTTGCTGCCATCTGTTGTGAGAAGATTTCACTACACAAGGTATTCTTAAGTTTTGTCAAATATTTAATTAAACAAGTTTTGCTGCCATCAGTTGTGAGAAAATTTCACTACACAAGGTATTCTCAAGTTTTATCAAATATTTAATTAAACAAGTTTTGCTGCCATCTGTTGTGAGAAAATTTCACTACACAAGGTATTCTCAAGTTTTATCAAATATTTAATTTTGCAAGTTTTGTAATTATCGCTGCTGCCATCTGTTGTGAGAAAATTTCACTACACAAGGTATTCTCAAGTTTTATCAAATATTTAATTAAACAAGTTTTGCTGCCATCTGTTGTGAGAAAATTTCACTACACAAGACATTCTCAAGTTTTATCAAATATTTAATTTTACATTTTGAGATTTCAGTTTGTAAAGCAATCTAAAGAATTATTTTAATCATTATCAAATGATAGAAACACCATAACAGGTATTTCTATCCATTGTTAATAATTAAAATATTTCATTAAGGCGACATCTATCAGATACTGGGAGAGTTATAGCTCCATAGTAAACAACCGTTACCGCATCACTGATGAGGTCTAATAAGGATTGAAACCAGTTCATGTCTGTCGCCTACAGAAACGCAATTCTATAATTCGCAACATATATTAAATATGATAATTATAAAAGTGACATAAATAATCGTGTATAATAATCTTACAAAAAAATATATAGGCTTAAACAGTATATTCAACACAAATTCAGAACATATCGTCGTGGGTCAGGTCCTGCATCAGGTGCAGCCCCCTCTCCTTTAGCGCGTTCGACAGCAGCTTCTGCTGTTCCTGTTTCAGTTCCTGCTCCTTCCGCTGCGCGTCCAGAATATCCTCGACGGAAACCTGCGTCAGCGGAAGCGTGTTCTCCCTCTCTTCATCCTAAAATACGGATTACGGTAGCAACGGGCGGTGTCGGGGATGCTTAAATTATTCTTAGGGATATTTCCGATAGTCGAAGGAGGGTAATTTCTACTGTAGTAGACCTCGTCGACCTAAATCTGAATCTGAACTGTAGTTGCACTGGTGAAGGTCTTCATAAAATGGGATCCGAGTAAGTGTATCGTTCGGTATATTCAAGTTAACACGTTCGCTGCCGCTGGCGCGTCAGTCTTTACACTTGCGTAAACGCAATCCCAATTGCGGCGGCAGCGAACGTGTTAAGAGAAGGAAGTATATCACCGCACTTAGGTTGGGTTGCATTGTTCTCTCACTGAGTGTGAGATCGCTATCGAAAGTAGGGGTCCTATTAATTCGAAGCTATTCGAAGAATAGAACTTTATAAATATAAAATTATCTGCACAGCCGACTGCATAAATATGGAATTTTCGTTATCAAGACTTTTAAGAAAGAAATAATTCCTTCCTTAGAGGAAATAGTACATATCGACATCTCTCTCTCGACAACTTCAACAACAGTTCACGACAAGTAATACAAAATTGATTACCAATGCACACAAGTACAAATTGCTATTTTTACATAAATTTAACACTTAGATTTCGGCGTGAGTGTTTTGCGTTCCACCCGTCGATGTATTTTCAATTTACAGCCACCGCTTTACTCGGCATATCGAGTAATCATTTTTAAGTACTTAACAATTAATTTATTTAAAGTCTATGGGACTCCATCTCCGTGTTAAAACTTATTCACCAAATAAAACGACTACTTACGATTTCTCCGAGCAACACGACATTCTCCCCTCGAACGATAAAAACACCGCGGGGAATGTCTCCGAATTCTTTACCTACGTGAATCCTCTCGATGGTCCGGTGGAGGACGAGATTCGCGAATTGGTCTACGCTCCTCAAGTAGCCTATCAACGTTCGCCCATCTCGTAACAGCACCATCAGTTTTTCTAAAACGCAATGATGCAATGAAAATATATCACCGGCTCACTCGTACTCACTGTCCAATTCGTCTAATAGATGGGCCGTTCCCTCCAGCTCCGGTTTATTCATGATATCTCGATGTTTATATGCTCAGTTTGATTGATGTAAAATTTAGGTTAGGATACAATTTTAATTGAAAGTAAACTACATGTTAGTGGCGTAAATACACCGCTAGATGTCGCTTTCAAAAATCGTATTTTTATCAAATTACTTATTTTAATGCGGTTAATTAAGATTAAAATGTAATTATAATAGTTATTTCCTGGCCTGATGGCCCTCGGGATAGTAAACACGTTGCCCGAGGTATTTAAATCCTCATAATTCACGTGATACATAAATTGATATTTCCGTTGCTCGTTGGTTAACGGCTAACTTTAATGTACCCAAATGTATCACAAATCGTTCATTAATGACCCATATTAATGAACGATTTTTCATTAATAAACGATTTTTCATTAATGAACGATTTCTAGGGCCGCGGTGGTCTAGTGGGTAGAGGTCCGGCCTCCGACCCCGCTGGTGCGGGTTCGAGTCCCGTCCGGGCGGTCACTTTTTTTTACTTTTTTAACACGAAAAATAGCCATGCGGGTCCCGGGATATATTTAGTCTTTGTCCTCATTTCACTTAAATGAATTATTAAATACTATACATTGATGGTGGCTGAATGCCCTAGCTGGCTAAGTCAATTTGCTATCATCCTCGATTCCCTAACTCGAATTCCTATCAATCATATTTCCTAAAAAAAAGAATGATTTCTAGTTAAGCATTAAATAGCTAATTCATGAGTGGCTAATTACTCATAATTACTGGAAAAGTAACTGATAATAGCGAGAAAACGATCTATAATTTGTTTCACGTGTAAATGCAAAAGTATATCAATTCTCTGCCTTAGAAACAAATTAGAGGCGAACCGCCTTCGATTTTGTTATACAATAATGTCAAAGTGTGAAACGTCAAATTTATAAAACGCGTATATCGAGTGAATGTCTGCTACTATGGATAGTGTCGAGTTTAAATTAACACCGCCAAAAGTACTAGCCATTGAAAATAATGCAACATTAAATTTGATTCCGGAAAAGAGTACACATTTTTACGAAAAAACTTACGTAGAATTTATTTCCTGGTGCGAGGAGTAACAGGTAAGACGTCATTCGGTATCTGCGCTATTCCCATGTTTTGCCGATATTGCTGCAAAGGGCTTAATAGCAAGTTTATTTGTTTGTTTTGTTTGGATTTTCTCTAATCTAATTTCTAATGTTAATCTAAGTTACGATCAACGGAAAAATCTTGTAACCAATTCGTGTGTTAATTGGCGATTAATGATCTCAACAATTAACGCACTCGCGCAAGCGCTCGTGCGTGAAAATGTCTCGATCATTAATCGCCATCATTAACACACTTGTTGGTTAAATAACTATTACCGCACTGAGCGAGCCGTTAACGAACCCATATGAGTGCGTTAATGTTAATGGGCGCGTTCGTCAGAATTTTCAACTGTCAACATGTTTATTTTGATTTACGCGGCAACTTCAGCACTCGATTCCAACAGCAATCAGTCTAATTTGTACGATTGGTAAAATGGCGACCGCTGGACGAACTTATTTACGATCAACAGTGCGTTCATCAAAAAATACCCCAACCGTTGGCAGTAAACACCTAACTGTTTAGTCTGACGAACGCGACCATTGACTCCGTTTTAGAGGCAAAATAGAAAAAAGTATTTGAAAGTTTTTCGTTCGGTGCACAAAAACTTCGATATCACGAAAATTGTAATTTCATCAATTACTTATTTTAATGATTAAAATGTAATTATTAAAGCATTTACAGTCATGGTTAATGTAAACAATTATTTATTTGAAGCAGTGGTGGTTTGTAAATTTTCCTCAACATGAAAAAAATAAATATAGAAAATTCCCGAACCACTACCACTACTACTATAAATGAATAATTATTTACATTAACCGTTACCGTAAATGGTTTTATAATTTCATTTTAACCGTTATAGTGCCGAGCAGCGCCACCGCGTCGCTGCATACTCCTGTCAAAAGTGCCGCGAGCGCTATGGCGCTTCTTATGTTTTTCTTAACAACTTAAAATTATTAAAACTGCACATTTTTCTTTAGCAATTTACGGTATACCCACAAAAAATTGTCGGTTAATTAATAAAATAAGTAATTTTGTTAAAAATTAAACTTTCGCGATATCGAAGTTTCTGCACACCGAACGAAAAACTTTCAAATACTTTCTAACGTCTATTGTTTGAATTCGAAAGGTGCACTTGCAAACAGCATGGGATTAATTGCAAACCGCAAGTGTGCAAGCAGTTCCCCGACCGTTATAACCATTTATAATGCATAAGATGCCGTTTAAAACACGAATTTACGCCGCATTAACGGATTTTTCTGACATAACCTCACACTCGAATCTGCCGGATTCAACGGAACATCTCCAGTGAATACCGAATTGAGAAGTTTGGGGCGCGATGTGCACGTCCAGCGACGAGTGCCTGGCCGAGAGGCTCAGGCGCGAAAACTACGACCAGTTCAATATTTTGGTTCGGATGCACCTGTCCTTCGTCCTGGACTTGAACACCGATGAGTAAGTATAAGTACGGGATGTTCCTGTTATATTGTAGTTTTTAATAAATACAAGGGTAAACTGATGAGTAAGTACGAGACGTTCCCGTTCGATTGTAGTTTTTAATAAATACAAGGGCACGTTGTAGAATAACTAGATAGAAAGTCATTTATACCAAGAGCGTTTATCCTATTTCATAAATGTGTATTCAAAAATTCATTTTTTTGTTTCTACGAAATATGAAATATGAAAAAATATTCCATAGATGGCGCTAAAGCGCTAAATTTGTATTTTATTTGTAAAATATATTTATTTTGCTTGTCGCCACATGTGGCGACATATGCGTGAAGAGGTTAAGAAGCTCCCCATCAATAATAATTAACAAAACATTTTTTTTTTCAAATTTAAAAATCCAGGGCTGAAAGGGATAACATAACCTTAAAAATCTATAATTTTTTCTCATCGTCGTCAAACGCAACCTTTTCACTCGGACCGTCATTCTCGATCGAATTCCATTCTTTTCCCCATCTTCAGTCGTTTTCTTATACTTGAAAAGTGTTCTTCAACACTCGCAACCCTTTCTTCTTTCTGTAATTCGTTTCAGTAGCGATGCTTTGAACGACAAAACCAAGCTGAAGAAGTGGAGTTTGGTGGCGTTCAGGAAATCGAAGAGCAGGGGCATCATGGAGGGCGCGCCGCTGACGCAGGAGGGGATCTGCCAGGTGTACCAGCTGATCGAGTTCTTGAGGAAGGAACCAAGTAAATTCGTTCGTCCGAGAAACGCCAAATTTGGTCGATTAATCCCCCGTTCTGTCGTAGATATCTGCAAGGAGGGCGTATTCAGGAGGACGGGGTCTTTGAACAGGCAGCACGACCTTCGGAATCAGCTCAATCAGGGGACCACCTTGTGCTTGGAGGGTGGGCCGTATAGCGTACACGATTGCGCTAGCGTTTTGAAGGGATTCTTGGCGGAATTACCCGAGCCGTTGCTTACCGAGGCCCATTATCCGGCTTACTGTCAAATTGCAGGTATTTGATACACTGGAGTGAGATCAAAAAGTCGAGATTAGTTGGCAGCACGTTTTCTGTAATATTATGTTGGCTGTCTGGAATTCTCCAGTGCTGTGCATTTTGTTTATTTTAACATCTTGTGTATTTTGTGTATTTTGAGGTTACTTGTTTTAATAGTAATATTATGTTGGCTGTCTGGAATTCTCCAGTGCAGTGCATTTTGTTTATTTTGACATCTTGTGTATTTTGAGGTTACTTGTTTTAATAGTATATTTTAATTTTGATAAGATTGTTGATAAGTGACAACTAACTTGATTTGATTTTGAGTTTCAATTGATTTTAGCAATTATTTAAAAATCTGGAGCTAACTTCAGCCCATGACTAAAATGCACAAAGTCACAGTTTGTCAAGGTGTATTTAAAGAATCACTTGGCATCATGGAAACGTATGCGATAAATGGCATTTTAGAGGTGGGAGTAGCAAAATAGTATATTGTACAACAAACATATAATGACTTGCTCCACTCGCCTTGCGGTTCGTTCCGCAAAAATCATTCTCGTGATTAATAGCGAGTTGTACACTATACTTTGTTCACGAAAATCAAAATTAAAATCAAAATCAAAATTAAAATTAAATCAAAATTAAAATCGAAATTAAAATTAAATCAAAATTAAAATCAAAATTAAAATTTAAATCAAAATTTAAATCAAAATTAATATTAAAATTAAAATCAAAATAAAAATTAAATCAAAATTTAAATTAAGATTAAAATTTAAATTTAAATTAAGATTAAAATTTAAATCAAAATTTAAATCAAAATTGAATCAAAATTTAAATCAAAATTAAAATTTAAATCAAAATTTAAATCAAAATTAAATTCTAAATCAAAATAAAAATTAATATCAAAATTTAAATTAAAATCAAAATTTAAATCAAAATTAAAATTAAATCAAAATTAAGATTAAAATCAAAATTTAATCGATATTAAATGAAAATTAAAATCAAAATTTAAATCAAAATTAATATCAAAATTTAAATCAAAATTAAATAAAAATCAAAATTTAAATCAAAATTAAATAAAAATCAAAATTTAAATCAAAATTAAAATTAAGATTAAAATCAAAATTAAATCGATATTAAATCAAAATTAAAATCAAAATTAAATCAAAATTTAAATTTAAATCAAAATTATGATTAAAATTAAAATCAAAATTAAATCGATATTAAATCAAAATTAAAATCAAAATTTAAATCAAAATTAAAATCAAAATTAAATCAAAATCAAAATTTAAATTAAAATTAAGATTAAAATTAAAATCAAAATTAAATCGATATTAAATCAAAATTAAATCCAAATTCAAATCAACATTAAAATTAAAATCAAAATTAAATCGATATTAAATCAAAATTAAAATCAATATTAAAATCAAAATTAAAATTTAAATCAAAATTTAAATGAAAATTTAAATTAAAATTAAATTCAAAATCAAAATGAATATCAAAATTTAAATTAAAATCAAAATTTAAATCAGAATTAAATCAAAATTTAAATTTAAATCAAAATTAAGATTAAAATTAAAATCAAAATTAAATCAATATTAAATCAAAATTAAAATCAAAATTAATATCAAAATTTAAATTAAAATCAAAATTAAAATTAAGATTAAAATTAAAATCAAAATTTAAATCAAAATTAAATCGATATTAAATCAAAATCAAAATTAAATCAAAATCAAAATTTAAATCAAAATTAAAATCAAGATTAAAATTAAAATCAAAATTAAAATCGATATTAAATCAAAATTAAAATCTAAATTAAAATTTAAATCAAAATTTAAATCAAAATTAAATTCAAAATCAAAATTAATATCAAAATTTAAATTATTCACGCGTAATTAGTAATAGTATTGTAATTGAGTTAATTAATTCTGTTTACATATATTTTGTAATTCTCTTTTTTTTCTCTCTATCTTCTTCTTGCATATGTATTTATGTGTACAGTTTGTAAAAATGGTGTTCCCGTATATAAATAAATAAATAAATAAATTAAAATCAAAATTTAAATCAAAATTAAATCAAAATTTAAATTTAAATCAAAATTAAGATTAAAATTAAAATCAAAATTGAATCGATATTAAATCAAAATTAAAATCAAAATTAAATTCAAAATTTAAATCAAAATTAAATCGATATTAAATCAAAATCAAAATTAATATCAAATTTAAATTAAAATCAAAATTAAAATTAAATCAAAATTAAAACTAAGATTAAAATCAAAATTAAATCGATATTAAATCAAAATCAAAATTAAAATTAAAATCAAAATTAAATCAAAATCAAAATTTAAATCAAAATTAAAATCAAGATTAAAATTAAAATCAAAATTAAATCGATATTAAATCAAAATTAAAATCAAAATTAAATTCAAAATCAAAATTAATATCAAAATTTAAATTAAAATCAAAATTTAAGTCAAAATTAAATCAAAATTTAAATTTAAATCAAAATTAAATCGATATAAAATCAAAATTTAAATCAAAATTAAATCAAAATTTAAATCAAAATTAAATTCAAAATTTAAATCAAAATTAAATCGATATTAAATCAAAATTAAAATCAAAATTTAAATCAAATTAATATCAAATTTAAATTAAAATTAAATCAATTAAAATTAAATCAAAATTTAAATCAAAATGAAAACCAAGATTAAAATTAAAATCAAAATTAAAATCAAAATTAAATCAAAATTTAAATCAAAATTAAAATCAAGATTAAAATTAAAATAAAAATTAAATCGATATTAAATCAAAATTAATATCAAAATTAAATCAAAATTTAAATTTAAATAAAAATTAAGATTAAAATTAAAATCAAAATTAAATCGATATTAAATCAAAATTAATATCAAAATTTAAATTAAAATCAAAATTAAAATTAAATCAAAATCAATATTTAAATCAAAATTAAGATTATAATTAAAATCAAAATTAAAATCAAAATTAAATCGATATTAAATCAAAATTTAAATCAAAATTTAAATCAAAATTAAATCAAAATTTAAATCAAAATTTAAATCAAAATTAAATTCAAAATTAAAATGAAAAGTTAAATCAAAATTAAATCAAAATTTAAATCAAAGTTGTTTTTACAATTACAATGGTAAAATCAAAGTTGTTTTTACAATTACAATTGAAAATAAATTAAAACCGCGGTCTGTGAATCAAAGCGCGAATTAGCGTGTTTAATAAGCATATTAAACACGCAAATGCGTGTTTAATGAAATCGAGTGTTAAATGTACCGCATTAATGCTGCCCATACAATTAAATAATGCGCACATTATAACATTTTCGTGAACAAAATAGTTTTTTGTTTGTATCTGCTGGTGTTGTCAATTTTTAAGACAAGTAATCTCAAAAAACCACAAGATGTCAAAATAAACAAAACGCACTGCACTGAAGAATTCCAGACAGCCAACATGATATTACAAAAAATGTGCTGCCAACTATTTTCGACTTTCTGATCTCGCGGAATGTTTTCATGTTTTTAGATCATACATTTTTAAATACCTTAACACAACCGTAATTTTCAGAATTATGTACCGTCGGTGATAAACCAGCACAGGAAGAAAGACTCCTGCAAGCGCTCCAGCTAATCCTCCTCCTGCTACCGTCCGAAAACCGCGTGCTACTGAGGGACGTCCTGGAGCTACTAAACCTGACGGCCTCCTACGAGGGACACAACAAAATGTCGGCCGACAGCTTGGCCACCCTCTTCACCCCGCACCTCCTGTGCCCGCGTAAACTCTCTCCCGAGATCCTCCACTCGAACTCCCAGACGCTCTCCGGCATCGTCTCCTTCATGATAAAAAAATCCTCGTGCCTCTTCCAAATTCCGCCGAAACTGGCCGTAGACATAAAAGCCTACTTACAAGAACGAATCAGACGTAGGGCACTGTCGCCTAGTAATTGCTGCGACGAGTCTGTAAGTGATAACTTTGCAGCTAATACCGTGTTCAGTTTCGTCGACCACGAGCGCACGGCCAAGGAGAACCAGTCGAATCCGACGGAGACGGCCCTGGCGCAGCTATACGCGCACATACAGAGCATGCCCGAGTCGTCGAAGAAGCGGAAGCTGGTGAAGCAGTTTAATAAGGAGAACGGGCACGGCACGCCCCTGCAGATGCTGAGGGGCAACGTGCCGAAGAACAGAGGTTTCGGGGATTCTATCAAGAAGCACATTTTTCAGAAGGGGCTCGCTAGGAGCGTGAAAAAGTCGGGTTTTGTGCAGTTGAGGTCTTCCAGCGAGGAGATGCTTAGTGTAAGTGGAAGTAGATTTTTGGTATGTGTTTTTTTGGTGTGAAGGAAATGGCACGGAAAGTTCGGGGTTGAAAATTTGTTTAAAATAATTGTTTCTTTGATGAAGATCTGAGGAAATGAAAGACGTTGATGTTTGTCGAAAATTGGACAATTTGTAAAACTAATTGGAGGGTGGGATAGGGTTCACTCACCGGCCTGATTAGGCCCACCCACTAGCCCAAATAAAATCCGCCCACATACGGATCACCCACCAGCCCTTATAAGAACCACCCACCACCCTTTGTATTTACTTTAACTTAAACTACAAACCCTGTCTTCTAATAATTGTCAAACTTCCAACACCACAGATGAATTTACAAAGAAATGTCATCCAATCAAACAGCGATTTGTAGGTTAGGTTAAAGTGGATACGGAGGGTGGTGGGTGGTCCCTATCCTATAATCCAATCAGCTGAATTAAGCCCAGGGTTTCTACAAATGAATTAATTTACCCAAAAAAAAATAGAAAGGCATTGTTTCTATGTTTGATTTATTGTTTTCCTGCAATGACACCCTCGGTCGTGTTTTACCGATTGGAGGGTAGGATAGGGCCCACCCACCACCCTCCGTATCCACTTTAACTTTAACTACAAACCCTGATTTTTGCGATTGATTAATTTCCAACACTACAGACAGACGAATTTACCAAAAGAATTCGTTCAATAAAACCGAGTTCTGTTGGTTAAGTTAAAGTGGATACGGAGGGTGGTGGGTGGGCTCTATCCTACAATCCAACCAGTTGAATTAGGCCCAGGGTTTCTACGAATGAATTAATTTACCCAAAAAAAAATAGAAAGGCATTGTTTCTATGTTTGATTCATTGTTTTCCTGCAATGACACCCTCGGTCGTGTTTTACCGATTGGAGGGTAGGATAGGGCCCACCCACCACCCTCCGTATCCACTTTAACTTACACTACAAACCCTGATTTTTGCGATTGATTAATTTCCAACACTACAGACAGACGAATTTACCAAAAGAATTCGTTCAATAAAACCGAGTTCTGTTGGTTAAGTTAAAGTGGATACGGAGGGTGGTGGGTGGGCCCTATCCTACAATCCAATCAGTTTAACTGAAAACGATTACTTCTGGTGAAGATCAGTAGAACATGGTCCACGGTCCTAACTAATTAACAAATTCACAAAATAAAAAACACAAACGCAATATTTCGGTTTCTGGTCATCACTCTCGATCTGCGCAACCCTCGTTTATATTCAACTAATTGGAGGGTAAATCCTACAATCCAACCAGTTGAACCAAAAACAATTGTTTCTTTGGTGAAGATCCAGAAAGCCAAAAATGTTGACTTTACTTGTGAAAATCTAGAAAGTTAGAAAAATGAGAAAGAAAATGTTGACTTTTCTTTCTTGAAAATTCTAAAACTTCAATTTATTATCAAGTGGAATAGGGCCCACCCACCGCTCTTCATATCCACTTTACCTCAAGCAGAACTTTGTTAAACGCAATTTCATTGTTCATTGATCAGAAAATGTGAATTGATGAGAATATCTGCAAACGATGATTTTAATTGAACTGGAGAGTGGTGGGTGGGTGGGTGGTCCGTATCGAGGGTGGTGGGTGTTCCCTATCTTACAATCCAACCAGTTTAACTTAAAACAATTACTTCTTACAAATTCAAATTCACAAAATAAAAAACACAAATGCAATATTTCGGTTTCTCGTCATTACTCTCGATCTGCGCAACCCTCCTTTATATTCAACTAATTGGAGGGTAAATAGGGCCCACCCACCGCCCTTCGTGTTTACTTTAACACTACAAACCCTGTCTTCTAATAATTGTCAAACTTCCAACACCACAGATGAATTTACCAAGAAATGTCATCCAATCAAACAGCGATTTGTAGGTTAGGTTAAAGTGGATACGGAGGGTGGTGGGTGGGACCTGTCCTATCCAATCAGTTGAACCCAATACAGTAGTTTCTCAGGTGAAATTTCAGAAGAAAATATTGACTTTTCTGGCCTTGACAATTTACTAAATTTCTCCGCCCCAAAATGAACCACCCACCGCCCTTCGTATTCACATTACCTCAAACGGAACTTTGTTAAACGAATTTTTATTGTTTGTTGATTAAAAAAAAAAACATGGATTGATAAGAACCGCCGTAAACAATGATTTTAATCAAAGTTTAATTGAACTCGAGGGTGGTGGGCGGGCCCTATCCTACAATCCAACCAGCTGAACCAAAAACAATTGTTTCTTTGGTGAAGATCCAGAAAGCCAAAAATGTTGACTTTACTTGAGAAAATCTAGAAAGTTAGAAAAATGAGAAACTTTTCTTTCTTGAAAATTCTAAAACTTCGATTTATTATCAAGTGGGATAGGGCCCCACCCACCGCTCTTCATATCCACTTTACCTCGAGCAGAACTTTGTTAAACACAATTTCATTGTTCATTGATCAGAAAATGTGAATTGATGAGAATATCGATAAACGATGATTTTAATTGAAATGGAGAGTGATGGGTGGGCCCTATCGAGGGTGGTGGGTGTTCCCTATTTTACAATCCAACCAGTTTATCTGAAAACGATTACTTCTTACAAAATAACAAATTCACAAAATAAAAAACACAAATGCAATATTTCGGTTTCTGGTCATCACTCTCGATCTGGGTAACCCTCGTTTATATTCAACTAATTGGAGGGTAAATAGGGCCCACCCACCACCCTTCGTATCGACTTTAACTTAAACTACAAACCCTGTCTTCTAATAATTGTCAAACTTCCAACACCACAGATGAATTTACAAAGAAATGTCATCCAATCAAACAGCGATTTGTAGGTTAGGTTAAAGTGGATACGGAGGGTGGTGGGTGGGCTCTATCCTACAATCCAATCAGCTGAATTAAGCCCAGGGTTTCTACGAATGAATTAATTTACCCAAAAAAACAGAAAGGCATTGTTTCTATGTTTGATTCATTATTTTCCTGCAATGACACCCTCGGTCGTGTTTTACCGGTTGGAGGGTAGGATAGGGCCCACCCACCACCCTCCGTATCCAGTTTAACTTACACTACAAACCCTGATTTTTGCGATTGATTAATTTCCAACACTACAGACGAATTCACCAAAAGAATTTGTTCAATAAAACCGAGTTCTGTTGGTTAAGTTAAAGTGGATACGGAGGGTGGTGGGTGGGCCCTATCCTACAATCCAATCAGTTTAACTGAAAACGATTACTTCTGGTGAAGATCAGTAGAACTTACAAATTAACAAATTCACAAAATAAAAAACACAAACGCAATATTTCGGTTTCTGGTCATTACTCTCGATCTGTGCAACCCTCGTTTATATTCAACTAATTGGAGGGTAAATAGGGCCCACCCGCCACCCTTCGTATTTACTTTAACTTAAACTACAAACCCTGTCTTCTAATAATTGTCAAACTTCCAACACCACAGATGAATTTACGAAGAAATGTCATCCAATCAAACAGCGATTTGTAGGTTAGGTTAAAGTGGATACGGAGGGTGGTGGGTGGGCACTATCCTACAATCCAATCAGTTGAACCCAATACGGTAGTTTCTCAGGTGAAATTTCAGAAGAAGCAAACATTGACTTTTCTGGCCTTGACAATTTCCTTTTTGTGATCGACCAATTGGAGAGCGGGATAGGGTCCACCCATCACCCTTTGTATCAGCTTCGACTTAAGAGCAAAACTTTGTGTACATTAAATGTTTCAAAAATTTTCATCAATTAGAAAACATGACTTGTTAACAAACACCAAAAACAATGTTGGTTTTTAAAGCATGATTGAAATCAGTGGCGGTGGGCGGGCCCTATCCTACAATACAACTTGTTAAATTAGAAACAATAGGTGGTGGATGGGCCCTATTCAAGATTGATATTAACTTTTTTTTTGCATTCAAAATTGAATTTTTGACAAACACCAAAAACATTGTTGGTTTTTAAAGCATGATTGAAATCAGCGGTAGTGGGCGGGCTCTATCCTACAATACAACTTGTTAAATTAGAAACAATAGGTGGTGGGTGGGCCCTATTCAAGATTGATATTAACTTTTTTTTTGCATTCGAAATTGAATTTTTGACAAACACCAAAAACATTGTTGGTTTTTAAAGCATGATTGAAATCAGGGGCGGTGGGCGGGCCCTATCCTACAATACAACTTGTTAAACTAGAAACAATAGGTGGTGGGTGGGCCCTATTCAAGATTGATATTAACTTTTTTTTTTGCATTCGAAATTGAATTTTTGACAAACACCAAAAACATTGTTGGTTTTTAAAGCATGATTGAAATCAGGGGCGGTGGGCGGGCCCTATCCTACAATACAACTTGTTAAACTAGAAACAATAGGTGGTGGGTGGGCCCTATTCAAGATTGATATTAACTTTTTTTTTGCATTCAAAATTGAATTTTTGACAAACACCAAAAACATTGTTGGTTTTTAAAGCATGATTGAAATCAGCGGTAGTGGGCGGGCCCTATCCTACAATACAACTTGTTAAATTAGAAACAATAGGTGGTGGGTGGGCCCTATTCAAGATTGATATTAACTTTTTTTTTGCATTCGAAATTGAATTTTTGACAAACACCAAAAACATTGTTGGTTTTTAAAGCATGATTGAAATCAGGGGCGGTGGGCGGGCCCTATCCTACAATACAACTTGTTAAACTAGAAACAATAGGTGGTGGGTGAATAGGTGGTGGGTGGGCCCTATTCAAGATTGATATTAACTTTTTTTTTTGCATTCGAAATTGAATTTTTGACAAACACCAAAAACATTGTTGGTTTTTAAAGCATGATTGAAATCAGGGGCGGTGGGCGGGCCCTATCCTACAATACAACTTGTTAAACTAGAAACAATAGGTGGTGGGTGGGCCCTATTCAAGATTGATAGTAACTTTTTTTTTGCATTCGAAATTGAATTTTTGACAAACAGCAAAAACAATGTTGGTTTTTAAAGCATGATTGAAATCGGGGGCAGTGGGCGGGCCCTATCCTACAATACAACTTGTTAAACTAGAAACAATAGGTGGTGGGTGGGCCCTATTCAAGATTGATATTAACTTTTTTTTTTGCATTCGAAATTGAATTTTTGACAAACACCAAAAACAATGTTGGTTTTTAAAGCATGATTGAAATCAGGGGCGGTGGGCGGGCCCTATCCTACAATACAACTTGTTAAACTAGAAACAATAGGTGGTGGGTGGGCCCTATTCAAGATTGATATTAACTTTTTTTTTTGCATTCAAAATTGAATTTTTGACAAACACCAAAAACAATGTTGGTTTTTAAAGCATGATTGAAATCAGCGGCAGTGGGCGGGCCCTATCCTACAATACAACTTGTTGAACTGGAAACAATAGGTGGTGGGTGGGCCCTATTCAAGATTGATATTAACTTTTTTTTTGCATTCGAAATTGAATTTTTGACAAACACCAAAAACATTGTTGGTTTTTAAAGCATGATTGAAATCAGGGGCGGTGGGCGGGCCCTATCCTACAATACAACTTGTTAAACTGGAAACAATAGGTGGTGGGTGGGCCAATTGAAGATTGATATTAACTTTTTTTATGCATTCGAAATTGAATGTTTGACAAACACCAAAAACATTGTTGGTTTTTAAAGCATGATTGAAATCAGGGGCGGTGGGCGGGTCCCATCCTACAATACAACTTGTTAAACTGGAAACAATAGGTGGTGGGTGGGCTCTATTCAAGATTGATATTAACTTTTTTTTGCATTCGAAATTGAATTTTTGACAAACACCAAAAACAATGTTGGTTTTTAAAGCATGATTGAAATCAGCGGCAGTGGGCGGGCCCTATCCTACAATACAACTTGTTGAACTGGAAACAATAGGTGGTGGGTGGGCCAATTGAAGATTGATATTAACTTTTTTTATGCATTCGAAATTGAATTTTTGACAAACACCAAAAACATTGTTGGTTTTTAAAGCATGATTGAAATCAGGGGCGGTGGGCGGGCCCTATCCTACAATACAACTTGTTAAACTAGAAACAATAGGTGGTGGGTGGGCCCTATTCAAGATTGATAGTAACTTTTTTTTTGCATTCGAAATTGAATTTTTGACAAACAGCAAAAACAATGTTGGTTTTTAAAGCATGATTGAAATCGGGGGCAGTGGGCGGGCCCTATCCTACAATACAACTTGTTAAACTAGAAACAATAGGTGGTGGGTGGGCCCTATTCAAGATTGATATTAACTTTTTTTTTTGCATTCGAAATTGAATTTTTGACAAACACCAAAAACAATGTTGGTTTTTAAAGCATGATTGAAATCAGGGGCGGTGGGCGGGCCCTATCCTACAATACAACTTGTTAAACTAGAAACAATAGGTGGTGGGTGGGCCCTATTCAAGATTGATATTAACTTTTTTTTTTGCATTCAAAATTGAATTTTTGACAAACACCAAAAACAATGTTGGTTTTTAAAGCATGATTGAAATCGGGGGCAGTGGGCGGGCCCTATCCTACAATACAACTTGTTAAACTAGAAACAATAGGTGGTGGGTGGGCCCTATTCAAGATTGATATTAACTTTTTTTTTGCATTCGAAATTGAATTTTTGACAAACACCAAAAACATTGTTGGTTTTTAAAGCATGATTGAAATCAGGGGCGGTGGGCGGGCCCTATCCTACAATACAACTTGTTAAACTGGAAACAATAGGTGGTGGGTGGGCCAATTGAAGATTGATATTAACTTTTTTTATGCATTCGAAATTGAATTTTTGACAAACACCAAAAACATTGTTGGTTTTTAAAGCATGATTGAAATCAGGGGCGGTGGGCGGGTCCCATCCTACAATACAACTTGTTAAACTGGAAACAATAGGTGGTGGGTGGGCTCTATTCAAGATTGATATTAACTTTTTTTTGCATTCGAAATTGAATTTTTGACAAACAGCAAAAACAATGTTGGTTTTTAAAGCATGATTGAAATCGGGGGCAGTGGGCGGGCCCTATCCTACAATACAACTTGTTAAACTGGAAACAATAGGTGGTGGGTGGGCCCTGTGTGGTGGGTGGGCCCTGTATGGTGGGTGGGCCCTGTATGGTGGGTGGGCCCTGTTCAAGATTGATAGTAACTTTTATGTGCATTCGAAATTGAATTTTTGACTTTCCGAGCCATTTTCCCCAAGTACCACAAACTAACCACCGCTTGTGTTCTGTCTAAAAAAAAATGCACTTGGCACAATCGTTATCGCTCGGCATGTATACGTGAAAAAGTTGTCTTGCAGAGTCCCCAATCCAATCTAGCGAGGGGCCGGTTGTTTTGCACCAACTGTGACACCAGCACGGACGTAAGTAGCGATGAGTCTTTAGCGAAAAAGCTGCGCAAGTCCAACCTCAGCTCCGAGAACCTGATCTCGGACGGTTGCGTGGAGGAGGCACGTCCCGAGGTCAAAAGGAGCGCTTCCGAGCCAGACTTGAGCACGGAGGACGCTGCCGTTTGCAGCAGCGCCTACCTGACCAGCACGCCGGCGTGCGTGGCCCTGAAGGAGGTCCAGGACATTATTTTTACACCCGAGGGCCAGGACCGTAAGTCCATGTCTCCCATTACTAGGTCCACGCAGCGGATGTGCAGAGCCATGCAGGTAAGTTCTTGAGTCTTGCAACAGATGGAGCTATCAGTTTCAATAAGTCAAATGTCAATCTGACATAATGCAAATTTACAGAATCATTCTTCATATAAAAAGAGTGTAACATTACGCTGTTCAAATTGATGTATTTGTAAGTAAATGATGCTTTCGCTTCCTAACCCAACGCTTCGCTTTCTACGTTACCAAAACAAAATTATCCAACTCGAAACCGATCAATATTTTACCATTTAGGAAACGATGATGACCCCGAGGAGCCGAAAACCCGTGCTGCTGGTCTCGGGCACGAACATCAACAACCTACCGCTAGAAAAACCAAAGATTATCCAAATGGACCGAGTCCGGGAGGAAACGACGTCCAGCGCCCCCGTCGACAATTCATCCTCGATTTCCCTGACCAGCAATTTCCGCGAGTACCTCCACAGCCGAAGCCTGCTGACCGACCTGAGTTTCTCGAGCCGCACCGATGACTACAGTTCCACGAACATGAAGGACCTGAGCGGCAGCAAGATGAGCGCCTCGCTGCTGCAGTGCATGGACGGAAACCTGCCCGACGGGAACTCTTGTGATAAAGACGGGGAGAAGGAGCTGGTGCTGAAGCCGAATCAGTTTGACGAGAACGGACAGCCGACCGTGTACGAAACGTCGTTTTAATATTAGAGTTATATATTTTATTTGTATTATCCGAGTATTATTTATCAATCGTTTTTTTACAATATATTATTATACGCGGATGTTTCATGCGATTGCTTGGAATGTACGTTTAACACGTTCGTAGTGTACGTGCAATCCCTATTGTGGTGGCAGCGAACGTGTTGAGGGAGATATAGTTTATGTTAAACTTTATATTTATTTATTCGGTACACGTACGATATTTTTAGTTTCATTTCTGATTGCTTAAGTCGTTAAAAATGATTGAAATTGTTTGTTAGATTTTGGTACTACAAAATAAATTAAATACACGATATTTGTGTATAATTCGTAATTAAAATGGTTTTTTTCCTGCATTCCTCAAACAAACAAAAAAGGAAACATCAAAAACTCAAATTTTTTCAAAAAAAACTATAACTCGCTTAAAAATTAAATTATTTTTTCAAACTAAAGTAATTTTGAAAGAGCAATCCTTACTCAATTCCACAGAATTTTTGTGAGATTTTATCGCTGTTTTTTATAATTTTTAAAAATTGTTATTTCCTACAGTATTCAAAAATTTATTAAAAAAATCATAACTCGCTTAAAAATTAAAATATTTTTTAAAACTAAAGTAATTTTGAAAGAGCACTCCTTACTCAATTCCGCAGAATTTTTGTAAGATTTTATCGCTGTTTTTTATAATTTTTAAAAATTATTATTTCCTACAGCATTCAAAAATTTATTAAAAAAATCATGACTCGCTTAAAAATTAAAATATTTTTTAAAACTAAAGTCATTTTGAAAGAGCAATTCCGCAGAATTTTTGTAAGATTTTATCGCTGTTTTTTATAATTTTTAAAAATTGTTATTTCCTACAGTATTCAAAAATTTATTAAAAAAATCATAACTCGCTTAAAAATTAAAATATTTTTTAAAACTGAAATAATTTTAAAAGAGCAATCCTTACTCAATTCCACAGAATTTTTGTGAGATTTTATCGCTGTTTTTTATAATTTTTAAAAATTGTTATTTCCTACAGTATTCAAAAATTTATTAAAAAAATCATAACTCGCGTAAAAATTTAAATATTTTTTAAAACTGAAGTAATTTTAAAAGAGCAATCTTTACTTAATTCCACAGAATTTTTGTGAGATTTTATCGTTGTTTTTTATAATTTTTAAAAATTGTTATTTCCTACAGTATTCAAAAATTTATTAAAAAAATCATAACTCGCGTAAAAATTAAATTATTTTTTAAAACTAAAGTAATTTTGAAAGAGCAATCCTTACTCAATTCCGCAGAATTTTTGTGAGATTTCATCGCTGTTTTTTATAATTTTTAAAAATTGTTATTTCCTACAGTATTCAAAAATTTATTAAAAAAATCATAACTCGCTTAAAAATTAAAATATCTTTTAAAACTAAAGTCATTTTAAAAGAGCAATTCCGCAGAATTTTTGTGAGATTTTATCGTTGTTTTTTATAATTTTTAAAAATTGTTATTTCCTACAGTATTCAAAAATTTATTAAAAAAATCATAACTCGCTTAAAAATTAAAATATTTTTAAAACTAAAGTAATTTTGAAAGAGCAATTCCGCAGAATTTTTGTGAGATTTTATCGTTGTTTTTTATAATTTTTAAAAATTGTTATTTCCTACAGTATTCAAAAATTTATTAAAGAAAATTATAACTCGCTTAAAAATTAAAATATTTTTTAAAACTAAAGTCATTTTGAAAGAGCAATTCCGCAGAATTTTTGTGAGATTTTATCGTTGTTTTTTATCATTTTTAAAAATTGTTATTTCCTACAGTATTCAAAAATTTATTAAAGAAAATTATAACTCGCTTAAAAATTAAAATATTTTTTAAAACTAAAGTAATTTTGAAAGAGCAATCCTTACTCAATTCCGCAGAATTTTTTTGAGATTGTATCGTTGTTTTTTATAATTTAAAAAAATTGTTATTTCCTACGGTATTCAAAAATTTATTAAAGAAAATTATAACTCGCTTAAAAATTAAAATATTTTTTAAAACTAAAGTCATTTTGAAAGAGCAATTCCGCAGAATTTTTGTAAGATTTTATCGTTTTTTTATAATTTTTAAAAATTGTTATTTCCTACAGTATTCAAAAATTTATTAAAAAAATCATAACTCGCTTAAAAATTAAAATATTTTTTAAAACTAAAGTAATTTTGAAAGAGCAATTCCGCAGAATTTTTGTAAGATTTTATCACTGTTTTTTATAATTTTTAAAAATTGTTATTTCCTACAGTATTCAAAAATTTATTAAAAAAATCATAACTCGCTTAAAAATTAATATATTTTTTAAAACTAAAGTAATTTTGAAAGAGCAATCCTTACTCAATTCCGCAGAATTTTTGTGAGATTTTATCGCTGTTTTTTTATAATTTTTAAAAATTGTTATTTCCCACAGTATTCAAAAATTTATTAAAAAAATCATAACTCGCCTAAAAATTAAAATATTTTTTAAAACTAAAGTAATTTTGAAAGAGCAATCCTTACTCAATTCCGCAGAATTTTTGTGAGATTTTATTGCTGTTTTTTATAATTTTTAAAAATTGTTATTTCCTATAGTATTCAAATATTTATTAAAAAAATCATAACTCGCTTAAAAATTAAAATATTTTTTAAAACTAAAGTAATTTTGAAAGAGCAATCCTTACTCAATTCCGCAGAATTTTTGTAAGATTTTATCGCTGTTTTTTATAATTTTTAAAAATTGTTATTTCCTACAGTTTTATTAAAAAAATCATAACTCGCTTAAAAATTAAAATATTTTTTAAAACTAAAGTAATTTTGAAAGAGCAATTCTGCAGAATTTTTGTAAGGTTTTATCGTTGTTTTTTATAATTTTTAAAAATTGTTATTTCCTACAGTATTCAAAAATTTATTAAAAAAATCATAACTCGCTTAAAAATTAAAATATTTTTTAAAACTAAAGTCATTTTGAAAGAGCAATTCCGCAGAATTTTTGTAAGATTTTATCGCTGTTTTTTATAATTTTTAAAAATTGTTATTTCCTACAGTATTCAAAAATTTATTAAAAAAATCATAACTCGCTTAAAAATTAAAATATTTTTTAAAACTAAAGTAATTTTGAAAGAGCAATCCTTACTCAATTCCGCAGAATTTTTTTGAAATTTTATCGCTGTTTTTTATAATTTTTAAAAATTGTTATTTCCTACACTGTTCAAAAATCCATTAAAAAATCTAGTGGCGACTGCTGTCACTGTCACTGTCACTGTCACTGTCACTGTCACTGTCACTGTCACTGTCACTGTCACTGTCACTGTCACTGTCACTGTCACTGTCACTGTCACTGTCACTGTCACTGTCACTGTCACTGTCACTGTCACTGTCACCTGCCACTAGATGTCACCGAACCACCATCTCCATTACCATTCCCTCACACTAAACAGTGACAAAAATCACCAGTGGGCGTTTTTTTTTTTGATATGTTTTATTCACGCCAACTAAAATTCTGTAAGCATACATCTGTCATCACTGGTGCACCTGAAATTTAACATCACGCCACCGTCCTCTTTGCAATATCAATCCACAACTCACGATCCGGCGCCATGAAAAAGGTCAACGGATCGATCTTCAGCGGCATTTTCGTCTTCGCGTTCAGACGAAGCTCGTAGTTCCTGACGATGCCGACGATGGCGATTTTGACCTGCATGATCCCGAACTTCATTCCCAGACATATTCGAGGGCCGTCGCCGAAGGGAAGGTAAGTGCCCTTGACGACGTCGCCGTCTTCGGCGAACCTTTCGGGTCGGAAACTTTCCGGTTCCGGAAAATACCTTTCGTCGTGATGCAGGGCGTAGACCGGGATCAGGGCCACGGTTCCCGGATCCATCACCGGTTCCGGTCCTTCGGAGTTTTCGAACATCGGAGGGAGTTTGTAGGGTTCGGTGCACCGTTTGATGATTATGGGTAGGGGAACGTGTTTTCGCAGAGTTTCTGGAAGAAAAATAAAAATACGGGGTTTGTTCCATAAATGGAGTGTGGAGTTAAGATAATTAAAAAGAGTCGACTCATTTTGAAGTACATACAAAAAAGGTCATCACTTCAAAAATTCCAATAACAAATATTCCAACTAACTTGGAAAGCAAAAAAAACAATTTTTTCATGACTCGAAAAGATCGGCAAGTTTCCAAAGGAGTCTTCGCGGCTCACTGCTCAGAGTTGATTCTTTGTCTCATAAGTTACCCATCTCTGGTAAGTAGAGCTTTGTAAAGATTTCTTCTATATGTATGTTAGGTTGCCTACGTTACAACAATATTACATTTATGCCGAAGGGGTTAAACCGATTAAACAAATAGATTAATATTCACCTTGAGACACACAATCCAAAAACGTCATATTTTGCAGATCTTCGTAACTTTCGACTCATTAGTTACCCATAACTCGTAAGAAGAGCTAATTCTTAACACTGTAAAGATTTCTTCTACATGTATGTTAGGTTGCCTACGTTACAACAATATTACACTTATACCGAAGGGGTTAAACCGATTAAAAAATAGATTAGTATTCACCTTGAAACACTCAATCCAAAAACGTCATATTTTGCAGATCTTCATAACTTTCAACTCATTAGTTACCTATATCTCGTAGCTAATTCTTAACACTGTAAGGATTTTTACTACATGTATGTTAGGTTGCCTACGCTACAACGAATACTGATTAAAAAATTAGATAAGTATTTACCTTGAAACACACCATCCAAATACGTCATATTCTGCAGATCTTCGTAACTCAATTCATCGCGGCTCGAGAAGAACCTGTCGATTTCCTCCTTCAACTTATCCTGAACTTCCGGATTTGCGGCGATTTCCACCAGAGCGTAGCTGAGGGCGATGCCGCTGGTTTCAAAGCCGTCGAACAGAAAACCCCCAACGTGCGCTTTGACGTCGTCGATTCCAAACAATTTTTCGTCGCCGATCTTCCTCCTGATGCCGTCGAAGGATTCCAGTAAATCGTTGCGATTCGCCACGTCGGATTTTCTGTATTCCATGGATTCCTTGATGATTCGTTCCGAGAAGTTTGTTATGACGTCGTCGAACAATCTACAATTTGATGATGAAAAATTTGACTGAAGCGCTGTCGACCAAAGTTCTTTCTGTCACAACATGCTTTATCTAAATTACTGAATTAACCAATACAAATTGGCGACCAGTTTTTGCTTTATCTGTGACTATTAATTAATTACTGAATTTTTGCTTTATCAGTGACTATTAATTAATTATTGATTTAACCAATACAAACCAGAAAATTTACTCCGCCATTACATAACTGCCGTATCCATGGAGTTATGCAATGGCCGCCAAAGAATACTCGAATGTTTCATTTTTAATAAACGTCACCTGTCATCTGTAACATGGACGCTACAATTCTCTCGTATTTTTAAAGCTTTAAAGTTGAGATAAAGGAATTGAAGATTTTGCCTGCGTACCACCCGAGATGGCAGCCAAAGCAACAGTTGCCGTTTTGATCAAATTTTCTTCCGTAGCCTCCGAGCCGAACATCTACGACCCGCTGCTGCTTCAAGCCATCATTTTACGCTCGTTCATTTGGATAATATTACAAAGTGACTTTGTACCAATTCTTTTAAAAAATTTCCACAAAAGCAAAATGTGAGATTATTATGATTTATCACAATTTTAATAGAATGACCTGAACTCTGAATGAATTGGCGTTCAAACTTTTGCCTACCTAACGTGGAAGATTTTTGACAGATATGGACATATAAATATGGCGAATGTCTTCCATACATTCCTCCAAGTTGGTCCGTTAAATCTATTTCCTATTTGCATGAATTCCGAATTGGGATCAGAAAAACAGCATCCGTTGAAACCCACTGAACAACTTGCGAAGTTTTCGCATGTGAATTTTGAAGCCAATTCTTTGGCGTTCATGGTCGTTTTGGGTGTACAGTTTTCTAGTAAGTATTTTTGTAGTTTGACTTCGTTGGCCATTATAGCGGGCATCATAGACTTCACCTGAAAATAGTTCACAGTTAAAATACGTATTTTTTTTGCTTTTTTCTTTACGAAGTACGAGAAAGTATTGTGAGATCGTGAAAATTTTTTTGACGGAAATATCCGTTTTGAGATCCCTGGAGACGATTTCAACGATTTCTGAAAAAAACATGGGTCTGCGTGTGTCTGTACGTGTGTACTGTGTGTGTGTCTGTGTTTGTGTCTGTGTATGACTGTGTAATTTTTTTACGGAAATGTCCGTTTTGAGGTCCCTAGAGGCGATTTCAACGATTTCTGAAAAAAATGTGTCTGCGTGTGTCTGTGCGTGTGTCTGTGCGTGTGTATTGTGTGTGTCTATGTATGTGTCTGTGTTTGTGTATGCCTGTGTGTGCCTGTGTGTGTAAGTATTTTTTTACGGAAATATCTGTTTTGAGGTCCCTCGAGGCGATTTCAACGATTTCTGAAAAAAAAAATGTGTCTGCGTTTGTCTGTGCGAGTGTACTGTGTGTGTGTCTGTATGTAACTGTGTTTCTGTCCGTGTATACCTGTGTGTGTGACCAATTTTTTTTCGGAAATATCCGTTTTGAGATCCCTGGAGGCGATTTCAACGATTTCTGAAAAAAAATGTGTCTGCGTGTGTCTGTGCGTATGTCTGTGTATGTGTCTGTGTTTACGGCTGTGTATGCCTGTGTGTGTCTGTGTTTGTCTGTGAGTAATTTTTTTACAGAAATATCCGTTTTGAGGTCCCTAGAGGCGATTTCAACGATTTCTGAAAAAAAAAATGTATCTGCGTGTGTCTCTGCGTGTGTACTGTGTGTGTATGTGTATGTGTCTGTATTTGTGTCTGTGTATGCCTGTGTGTGTCTGTGAGTAATTTTTTTACGGAAATATCCGTTTTAAGGTCCCTAGAGGCGATTTGGGCAATTTCTGGAAATTATTTTTGTGTCTGTGTGTCTCTCTGTGTGTCTGGCTGTATGTGTCTGTCTGTATGCGCTGTATCTCGAAAACTAATGCAAAAATTAACATGAAACTTTGAACATAGGTCTTATTTGATAATCCGAAGAACTGAAAAACTTTTGGTGAAATTTCGTACACCGGGAGTGGGCGTTTACCTCAACTGTTTTTTGTTCTTCCTCAATAATTTCTTAAATATGAAAGATATTACAAAAACATTTCAACAAATATTGAAGATAACAAAGAAATGAACATCTTTTGTTTAAAAATATTTTTCGTAAAATCATTATTTTTCGAATTTTTTTTTTTACATTTTTTAAAAAGGCGAACGCTGTGAATAAATGATATTATTATTATCTAGAAACAGTTGGATTAAAAAAACATCTAAAAATCAAGAGTTTATTTTAAAATAATTCAAAAAATGGAATTTATACATTAAAAAAAAAATCATCCAAAAAAAAAAAAGAAAAAATTGAATTTATAAAAATACAGTTGAATTAAAAAACAAACATCAAGTGGTTTAAAAAAATTATATCTTTTATAAAAATGCAGTTGCATTTATAAAAAAAAAACAGCTGAATTAAAAAACAAACATCAAGTGGATTAAAAAAATTATATCTTTTATAAAAATGCAGTTGAATCTAAAAAATTCATCTATAAGAAAAAAAGTTGAATTTTGCCAAATTTCCTTAAATAAATTATATTATTATTATTATTATTATTATTATTCTAGAAACTATCCACAAACAGTTGATTTAAAAAAAAGCATTTAAAAAGCAACAGTTTATTTAAAAAAATTATCAAAATATAAAGTAATTTCAAAAATTTAATTTACGAAAGGAAAAAATTGAAAAAAAATTAATACGTACAGAAAAAAATTATTTAAAAATTGAATATAAAAAACAATTGTTATCTAGAAACAGTTTAATTAAAAAAAGCATCTAAAAATCAAGAATTCATTTACAAAATTAATTTATTAAAATAAAGTTTCATTTCAAAAATTTAATTTATGTAAAGTAAAAAATAAAAAAAATCATATATAAAGAAAAAAATATATATATAGTTAAAAATTGAATCCATAAAAAACAGTTGTTATCTAGAGAAAATTTTACGAAAGAAAGTGAAAAATTTAAAAAAATCATCCAAAAATAAATATTTAAAATTAAATTTTTAAAAAACAGTTTTTATGTAGAAAACATCAAAAATCCAGAGTTTATTAAAAATAAATGTTGTATTAAAATATAGATTATAAAAAAACGAATTTATGACAGAAAGTAAAAAAAAAACATCCATAAAGCAAAACATTATTTAAAAATTTAAAAAAATCATCCATAAAGCAAAAAAATATTTAAAAATTGAATCTATAAAAAAACAGTTGTTATCTAGAGATATTTTGATTAAAAAAAACATCTAAAATTCAAGAGTTTATTTAAAAAAATGAATGTGTTAAAATATAGATTAATTTAAAAAAGTAATTTATTTCAGAAAGTGAAAAATTAAAAAAAAATCAGCCTTAAAGAAGAAAAAAAAATTGAATTGAATCTACAATAAAAAAACATCAGCAAAAAATTATTTAAAAATTGAATCTATAGAAAACAGTTGTTATCTAGAGAAAAATTTATAAAAGAAAGTGAAAAATAAAAAATAAAAATCATCCAAAAATAAATATTTAAAAATTGAATTTATAAAAAAACAGTTTTTATCTAGACACTTTAATTAAAAAGAAAACATAAAAATATCAAGAGTTTATTTAAAAAAAAAATGGTTTATCAAAATATTGATTATAAAAAAAATTATTTATGACAGAAAGTAAAAAAATTAAAAAAATTCATTCATAAAGCAAAAAATTATTTTAAAATTGAATCTATAAAAAAAACAGTTATCTGAGAAAAATTTATAAAAGAAAGTGAAAAATAAAAAAAAAAACATCCAAAAATAAATATTTAAAAATTAAATTTATAAAAAAACAGTTTTTATCTAGACACTTCAATTTAAAAAAAACATCAAAAAAAGTTTATTAAAAAAAAAGATTATAAAAAAAATAATTAATGAATGAAAAATTAAAAAAATTCATCCATAAAGCAAAAAATTATTTAAAAACTGAATCTATAAAAAAAAAATTGTTATCTAGAGATACTTTGATTAAAAAAACATCTAAAAATCAAGAGTATATTTAAAAAATGAATGTGTTAAAATATAGATTAATTTAAAAAAATAATTTATGCCAAACAAAATGAAAAATGAAAAAAAATTCAGCCTTGAAGAAAAAAAAAATGAAAATTGAATCTATAAAAAAACATCAGCAAAAAATTATTTAAAAATTGAATCTATAAAAAACAGTTATCTAGAGACAGTTTATTAAAAAATAACATTTAAAAATCAAGAGTTTATTTAAGAAAAATAATGTATTAAAATATAGATTATTAAAAAAAATTATGACAGAAAGTAAATTTAAAAAAAATTATGACAGAAAGTAAATTAAAAAAAAAATCATCTATAAGAAAAAAAATGATCTAAAAATTGAATCTATAAGGAACAAAAAATCTGTCTTGTGCCTGTGTGTCTGGCTGTGCGCGCTGTAGCTCAACAACAAATACAAATGTTTTTTTGTTGTTTTTTTTTAGAATAATTTTGGAAATATGAAAAATATTACAGAAACGTCTTTAAATTAAAGACATTTCGAAAAACGCATTATTTAAAAGTTGTTCATTTCGGCATTATCTACAGTTATTTTTAATGCTGAATTTTCCCAACTTTTTTTCAACTTTTTTCAAGTTTTTGTCTACTTTTTTCAACTTTTCCCAACCCCCTTATTCATTTTTTTCAACTTTGTTTTCTAACTTTTTCCAACTTTTTTCTAACTTTTTAAAACTTTTTCTACTTTTGCCAACTCCATTTTTTCATTTTTTTTCAACTTTGCTTTCTAAATTTTTCCAACTTTTTTCAAACTTCTTTCAACTTTTTGACAACTTTTTTCAACTAACCCCTTTTTTTCATTTTTTTCAACTTTGTTTTCTAAAATTTTCCAACTTTTTTCAACTTTTTTCAACTCTTCCCACCCCCTTTTTTCAATTTTTTTCTAAAATTTTCCAACTTTTTTTTAACTTTTTGCCAACTTTTTTCAACTTTTCCCAACCCCCTTTTTTCAATTTTTTTCAACTTTGTTTTCCTACTTTTTCCCAACCTATTCTTTTCCGAGTTAAATAAATCCAACCGTTTTTTTTCCAACTTGTTAAAAAAACTCACTTTTTTAGTGCTGTAATTCGGGCTGAGTTGACCCCTGGTAACTTTCCACGCCGACCCGGTCAGCAAAAACGGATTTCTGGCCAACACCGGATCGGCCTCGGGATGCACGAAATAAGCATTGTTGTAAAACGACTGAAAATTCTTAACCAAAATATCTTTCACGAGATCCGGACTTCTCACCACAATGGCGGGCGTTGAAAATTTGTAGAAACCCACGTAGTTGTATCCCTCGTAATTCCTAAAATTAAATTAAAAAAACCTTGAAATAAATCGTTTAGGTTGTTAAAATTTGAATTATTCTCAAGAGAATACATCATAAATTTTAATAAAACACCCTGTATATTATTTTATGGTATTAAAGTCGATTGAAAATAATTTTAATAATTTTAATAAAACACCCTGTATATTATTTTATAGTATTAAAGTCGATTTAAAATAATTTTAATTATTTTAATAAAACACCCTGTATATTATTTTATAGTATTAAAGTCGATTGAAAATAATTTTAATTATTTTAATAAAACACCCTGTATATTATTTTATAGTATTAAAGTCGATTACAAATAATTTTAGTTATTTTAATAAAACACCCTGTATATTATTTTATAGTATTAAAGTCGATTGAAAACAATTTTAATAATTTTAATAAAACACCCTGTATATTATTTTATAGTATTAAAGTCGATTGAAAATAATTTTAATATTTTTTTTTAAAACACCCTGTATATTATTTTATAGTATTAAAGTCGATTCAAAATAATTTTAATAATTTTAATAAAACACCCTGTATATTATTTTATAGTATTAAAGTCGATTGAAAATAATTTTAATAAAACACCCTTATATTATTTCATAATATTAAAGTCGATTGAAAATAATTTTAATAATTTTAATAAAATATATACAGGGTGTTTCAGAGCTCTGGGAACGGTCAATCACGTGCTTATTTGTCAAAATATCGAAAAATGTTTTATACAAAAGTTGTGCATAATAGTGAGCTGCACGCCCTAAAAATATTTAAATTTATACAGGGTGTCTCATAACAAAGTTTGGTCTGTAACTTATGTTTTTTTAAATGGAACATCCTGTATTTTTTGTCATTTTTGAATTATATGGAGCAAATAAAGGTGAGTTACTTCAATACTCCCTATACCTATTGTTTGCCGTTTTCGAAATATTTGAAGATTTGTTGAAATGCATGGTCTGGGTGAAATTTTATTTTTGCCCCAGTGATTGACGTTGAACGATTAAAATCATTTTAATTATTTGCTTGAAGGTTCGAACTATAGAGCCAACCGAGATTTTATACAAAAAATTATACAGGGTGATAAAAAAATGCGGTAGAAAAACCGAACTTATAAAGTTGAATAACTTCGTTTTTTTCAAATGGCACACCCTGTATTTAGTAACGTATTCTCAAGTAGAATCCAATTATCTTTCAGATTATAATAATTATTCCTGATATGATAATCGCCGAATACAAGAAAACTATTGAGATTAGGAACAGGGAACCCTTATATAATATAAAATATTATGTTAGTTAATTTTAATTTTAATTTTAATTTTTTTTTTTTAATAATAAATCAAATATTTCAGAATTTATTCGTAGGTAATTTAATTTATAAAAAAAAAACAAGAATAGGACTGTGGTTACATAATCTGATAAAAAAAAAATTAAAAAAAAATTAAAAAAAATTAAAAAATTAAAAATACACATACGTACTTATAAACATCTGCACATACTTCAGGAGTGGATTTTCTCATCAGCACCGTTTCCCAAAGATTTCCCACCACGTACCGGAATTTCGGCACGTGCACCCCTTTCTTCTTCCAATAACCGTAAACACGATTGTCGAGATAATTTTTGAAAATGTAAAGAATGATGAGCGACCAACATATCAGCAGGGGCCACATATTCGCAACTGGCAAATTGCGACCTTGCGAATATTGCATGCTAATATTAAATTGTTAAATCGTTTGATATTCCCCCTCCACATTTTTTTGTTTGCAAACATTTTTATCCTGATATCGATTTGGCAAACTAATTAACATTAATTGGTGTTTTTTTTTATCTGTTACGTAGTAAAAGCGACTGCAGTTCTATTAAAAAAAGTTACGTAATGATTTTGTTTTATTGAGAAATTAGATGCATGCTACAAATTCACCAGAATGTTTGTTTTAATTTTTTTTTTACAAATCAGCGAAATTATTTTTTTCACAATTCCACATTCAGTTCGAATGCGATTATCTCGAAATTTAGGGATGGGGTGTTTACGGGTTGTTGTAGAATCGTAATCGCAAATGTATTTTGAATAAATTTGTGAAATTTCAAGTCGGTGGCAATTGTTTTTATATTTTTTTCAAGTCGCCGAAATTATTGAATTTTTCCACAATTCCACGTTCAGTTCGAATGTGATTATCCCGAAATTTAGGGATGGGGTGTTTCAGATTTGTGTAGAATCGTAATCGCAAATGTATTTTGAATAAATTTGTGAAATTTCAAGTCAGTGGCAATTGTTTTTATATTTTTTTCAAGTCATCGAAATTATTGCATTTTTCCACAATTCAACGTTCAGTTCGAATGCGATTATCTCGAAATTTAGGGATGGGGTGTTTACAAATTTTTGTAGAATCGCAATCGTAAATGTATTTTGAATAAATTTGCGAAATTTCAAGTCGGTGGCAATTGTTTTTATATTTTTTTCAAGTCGCCGAAATTATTGAATTTTTCCATAAATCCACGTTCAGTTCGAATGAGATTATCTCGAAATTTAGGGATGGGGTGTTACGGGTTTTTGCAGAATCGTAATCGCAAATGTATTTTGAATAAATTTGTGAAATTTCAAGTCGGTGGCAATTGTTTTTATATTTTTTTCAAGTCGCCGAAATGATTATACTTATTATAAATTTTAAATTAAAAAAAAAAAATAGAAACCATTAACGCACCCTTTTCATAAAATAGATAATGTGTTACGATTTTAACTATGATGAACAAACTTGTAAATCTATTTACTGCCTGATAATGGTGAATATTACTTAAAATAAATGCATTCTGCAAATATTGAACAATTACATTGAATAAATATATAAAATTGTTAACTGCAAGATAAGTTTCACATTTTAGTATATATAGGGGGGTCGATTTTATTAAAATTAAGTGCAGCATACCCGGTATACTGAAGTTTGCGAAAATGTCTGGAGCTGTGGTACTACTTTTGGCAACTGCCATTTTTGCGTCTGTGTCAACTGTGCATTCAGAAGGTAAGTATTTTAAATTTCGAATAAAATATACTGGGTGTTGTTGCACATTCTAAAACCAAAATTATTTTGAAAGATCAACGTCTTGTGAATTAAAATTAATTTTTGTAGAATTGTATTCGTGTGTTTAAAATTAATTTTTAATTTTTTGCACTCGAGTGAAATTTTGAAAAATTCGTAACTCAACTGAAAATTGTTGCACATTAAAAAACTAAAATTATTTTGAAAGATCGACGACTTATGAATTAAAATTAATTTTTGTAGAATTTTATTCGTGCGTTTCAAATTAATTTTTAATTTTTTGCGCTCGAGTGAAATTTTGAAAAATTCGTAACTCAACTGAAAATTGTTGCACATTCAAAAAACAAAATTATTTTTAAAGATCAATGTCTTGTGAATTAAAATTAATTTTTATAGAATTTGATTCGTGCGTTTAAAATTAATTTTTAATTTTTTGCGCTCGAGTGTTCATTATTGAAAAACGGAAATTTTAAAAAATTCGTAACTCAACTGAAAATTGTTGCACATTCAAAAACCAAAATTATTTTAAAAGATCAACGTCTTGTGAATTAAAATTAATTTTTGTAGAATTTTATTCTTGCGTTTCAAATTACTTTTAAATTTTTCGCGCTCGAGTGTTCGTCATTGTAAAAGGGAAATTTTGAAAAATTCGCAACTCGATTGAAAATTGTTTCTGTGTGTGCGGGTATGTGTGTTATAACAGTACAATTAAAGTTACATTATTCACTTTATATAAGAGATTACTACATAATAATGTTGATGACATTGAAATCAAAATAAACTACACATCAAGGCCACACGCAATCTAAATCAACGTTATATCTAACTAATATATCTGGTCTTTCTCTTACGAAAGAATATCTGACCGATCAAAATCTGAGCGAATTGCGGTTTATGGCTACAACGTTTAAAATGGTTTCCTAGATTGGGTAAGTGATGCAGAAGGGAAAATTTGCAAAAAAAATTCTGCACGGAAAAATTTAATTATACTTCAAATTTACATAATATTCACAGTTAGTTACTTCAAAAAAAACGATGAATATATCATTGTTGTCTAAATGTAGTTAGGGAAATTTATGTAAACCGCGAAAAAAATTTCGCGGCACGGCGGAACGCGAAGAAAAAACTCGCAACTCACGTAAACTTTTCACCGCGTGTTTTTCGCATGCTAATAATAAGAAATGCAGTTCGGGAGATTGTATACACCGCGAAAAAACTTCCGCGGCGCAGCGAAACGCGAAGAAGAAACGTTGTTCGCGTACTCGCACCTCGTGTAAACTTTCCATCGTGTGTTTTTTGCGTGCTAAACTAACCATTATAAGAAATGTAGTTCGGGGGATTTTTACACCGCGAAAGAACTTCCGCGGCGTAGCGAAACGCGAAGAAAAAACGTTGTTCGCGAACTCGCACCTTGTGTAAACTTTCCACCGTGTGTTTTTCGCGTGCTAAATTAAATAAATTTGCTATTTAAAAAAACATATAATAACTTACTTCAAATTAATCTCCTTCATGAATGTATTTAATGTTTAACGGTACGTCTTTGGCAGGTCATCCTTTAATTCAATTAAAATGTAATCCAATGTAGCGATTTCATTTTTAAAGAAAAATCCAGGTACAATTTTTCGCACACCAAAAAATCTGCTTTCATTGTAAATACGTCCTTTAAATAACTATTTCCAAGAAAATCGCGGGATAAGAAGCATCAATTCTTACCCTATCAACAGGAGAAATAACTGGCTAGGAACACAAAAACGTGGAACCGGCGGGAAACAAGTAACGGTGACAGATCAGCTGATCATAACAGCGGCCATTACTGTTTTAAGCAATTTGGGATTGGGTAAAAATGGCGCCCGTTCGGCCAATCACAACAACGTATTTTGGCGGCTATAATTTGATTTAGTCCGCCTGGTTATTAAATGAGGTATATACATATATTACTGTTACTGTTTTTTTTGTTATAGCTATTGACTCTATAATCAGCATCAATGATATCATCCCAAGAGCCCTAAATGGGGAGCCCATCTTTGAACAAGGAGCAAAATCCATCGTAAACGTCAGCGCAGCTATTCTAAGGAAAATTAAAAACGTGGTGCTCTTCCTACCCATCATGGGCCTGAGGATCACCCTGAAATTCTTAGAAGTCACCGATAAATTCTACCGCTTTTTCTATTTGGGAATTTACGATTTCACCAGCGGGATTCTCAACGTTATCCTTAAGATATAATAATAATATTCTTATTAACGCTTCCATAATTGATTTTAATGTTTTATTCATATTTTTTGGCGCCAGTCTAGTGTATCAAGGTGTACCAAAATGATATAAATTAATGTATCCAAGCAAAATAAAGATGTAACAAATATATTGGCATTTTATCCTGAACGAATCACCAAATCATAAAAAAAATACAAATAAACGAATAATCTTTATTAACCCACAATAGAGTTAGAATGGTGAACGAAGACAAAAGTACTTGTTGTAGAGATGGGTAATTCCTGAGTCAAAGAGTCAACTGTGAGAAGTGAGTCGCGGAGTCAATTTAATGCCGTGGTTCGCAGCTCTATTTGAGTCATGAACAACTTATTTGGAAGGTCAGAGTAAATTGTAAAATTTTGAAAGTGAAGACCTCTTTTGCTTTCCTTTTTACATGACAATCACGAGCTGACTCCTAAACTCCACTGACTCTTTTCAGTGAGGCATCTCGTAAAAAAGAGTCATTTCGCCCGTCTCTAGTTTGTAGCTCTATGCAGTAGCGGCAAACTAAGTAAAATGCAGTGACGGTTCGCGGGGTTTTTTCTGGTACGGCCGAGGAACAAGAGGTGCTAATACAGATAGGTAGGGTCAGTTGCAGAGACCGCACCTATCTGTATTACCACCTCTTGTTCCTCGGCCGTACCAGAAAAAACCCCGCGAACCGTCACTGATACGGTCCAAATGTTAAAACCGTACACAAAATGATTCACTGCAATAAAGGTGAACATTCTTGTTTTTGTGCTGTTGTTCAGGTTGAAGCAGTGTTGCCATACGTACGGTAATTACCGTACTTGTACGGTATTCTGAGCGAAAGTATGGTATACGGTCCAAATGTTAAAACCGTACACAAATGTACGGTAATTTTCACCCTGTATAAAAGTATTTTTACCGCGTTTTTAATTCGACAAATTTATCGCGCGGTAGCAATGGTAGCTCTATTAAGAGCGTTGGGAGTAGTGGAGAGAATAGAATTGTGAGAGGTACAACATCCATCATTTGCAAATTCGCCAATTTCTCCCCGAGTTATGATTTTTTGAAATTTTTTGTAAGTTGTACAAATTTTCGAGAATATAAATACTCAAATGCTCTAAATTTTTAATATATCCACAAGATTTAACATAAATTTTGATTTTTGAGTTATAATTTTTTTTAAATGTAAAGTTTTAAGTGGTCAAATTTTTACAAGGAAAAAATAGAAAAAAAATCATATCGATATGATTGAATTAATTAAAAACTCTGATGAAAACATAATACATTTACCTTTAAAATTAACCTTGATTTTTGAAATTGAGTCGATTTTTGCGCGAGTTATTGATTTTTGAAAATTAATATTTTGGCTAAAAAATAAATACTGATATAATACAAATTCCTCAAAAATGTTGATATCTTTACAAAACATTTACCTTTAAAACTAACTAACTCTGCCAATTTCTGCGTGTTATGAATTTTTGAAATTTGTTCGAAATATTTGAACAAAGAAAAAATAGAAAAATAAAATAATATCGATATGATTGAATTCTTTAAAAAGTCCGATGCTATCATAACTCATTTATGTACCTTCAAAAAAAACTTAATTTTTTGAAAATGTGTTCTTTTTTGGGCTTTAAATTGTCGTTTTTGGCAGTTGAAATTGTCATTTTTGGCAGTTAAAAATTGTCATTTTTATCAGTTAAAAATGGTCGTTTCCGACACTTGAAAATTGGCATTTTTGCCAGTTGAAAATTGTCATTTTTAGCAGTTGAAAATTGTCATTTTTGGCAGTTAAAAATTGTCACTTTTGGCAGTTAAAAATGGTCGTTGCCGACACTTGAACATTCGCCTTTTTGGCAGTTAAAAATTGTCATTTTTGGCAGTTAAAAATCGTCGTTCCCGACACTTGAAAATTGTCAATTTTGGCAGTTGAAAATTGGCATTTTTGGCAGTCGAAAATTGGCATTTTTGACAGTTAAAAATGGTCGTTTCCGACACTTGAAAATGGGCCTTTTTTGCAGTTGAAAATTGGCCTTTTTGGCAGTTGATATTGTCATTTTTGGCAGTTAAAATTGTCAATTTTGGCAGTTGAAAATTGGCATTTTTGGCAGTCGAAAATTGGCATTTTTGGCAGTTAAAAATGGTCGTTTCCGACACTTGAAAATTGGCTTTTTGGCAGTTAAAAATTCTCATTTTTGGCAGTTGAAAATTGGCATTTTTGGCAGTCGAAAATTGGCATTTTTGGTAGTTAAAAATGGTCGTTTCCGACACTTGAAAATTGGCCTTTTTAGCAGTTAAAAATTCTCATTTTTGGCAGTTGGAAATTGGCATTTTTGGCAGTTGAAAATTGGCATTTTTGGCAGTTAAAAATGGTCATTTCCGACACTTGAAAATTGGCCTTTTTGGCAGTTAAAAATTCTCATTTTTGGCAGTTGAAAATTGGCATTTTTGGCAGTCGAAAATTGGCATTTTTGGCAGTTAAAAATGGTCGTTTCCGACACTTGAAAATTGGCCTTTTTGGCAGTTAAAAATTCTCATTTTTGGCAGTTGAAAATTGGCATTTTTGGCAGTCGAAAATTGGCATTTTTGGCAGTTAAAAATGGTCGTTTCCGACACTTGAAAATTGGCCTTTTTGGCAGTTAAAAATTCTCATTTTTGGCAGTTGAAAATTGGCATTTTTGGCAGTCGAAAATTGGCATTTTTGGCAGTTAAAAATGGTCGTTTCCGACACTTGAAAATTGGCCTTTTTGGCAGTTAAAAATTCTCATTTTTGGCAGTTGAAAATTGGCATTTTTGGCAGTTGAAAATTGGCATTTTTGGCAGTTAAAAATGGTCGTTTCCGACACTTGAAAATTGGCCTTTTTGGCAGTTAAAAATTGTCATTTTTGGCAGTTGGAAATTGGCATTTTTGGCAGTCGAAAATTGGCATTTTTGGCAGTTAAAAATGGTCGTTTCCGACACTTGAAAATTGGCCTTTTTAGCAGTTAAAAATTCTCATTTTTGGCAGTTGGAAATTGGCATTTTTGGCAGTCGAAAATTGGCCTTTTTGGCAGTTAAAAATTCTCTTTTTTTGGCAGTTGAAAATTGGCATTTTTGGCTGTCAAAAATTGGCCTTTTTGGCAGTTAAAAATTCTCATTTTTTGGCAGTTGAAAATTGGCATTTTTGGCAGTCGAAAATTGGCATTTTTGGCAGTTAAAAATGGTCGTTTCCTACACTTGAAAATTGGCCTTTTTGGCAGAAAAAAATTCTCATTTTTTGGCAGTTGAAAATTGGCATTTTTGGCAGTCGAAAATTGGCCTTTTTGGCAGTTAAAAATTCTCATTTTTTGGCGGTTGAAAATTGGCATTTTTGGCTGTCAAAAATTGGCCTTTTTGGCAGTTAAAAATTCTCATTTTTGGCAGTTGAAAATTGGCATTTTTGGCAGTCGAAAATTGGCATTTTTGGCAGTTAAAAATGGTCGTTTCCGGCACTTGAAAATGGTCTTTTTGGCAGTTGAAAATTGGCATTTTTGGCAGTCAAAAATTGTCATTTTTGGCAGTTAAAAATTGTCATTTTTGGCAGTCAAAAATGGTCATTTCCGACACTTGATTTATTACATGATATGCTAGAATTTATCAAAAATAAAATAAAAAAATTGTATATTCACAAAACATCTGAATTATCTTTAATTTTAGAAAATGCGTGAGTGACAAATGTTTAGAAATGATGTTTTTGAATTTGTCGAATATTTGAACAAAGAAAAAACTGAAAAAAAATACTGATATGATTGAATTCCTTAAAACATTTAATGCAGTCATAATATATTTACCTTTGAAATTAACTTTGGGTTTTGAAAATGAATATTTGAAAATTAATATTTAAAGACTTGAATAAAAAAAAAACATTTTTTTAATACACTCACAAAACTTTAAAGGCCTTTAAAACTTACTGTCACTTTTTCCGTAAGTTATGAATTTTTGAAAATTAAAGTTTTAAGTTGTCGAACAAAAAAAAACTGATGTAGAATTTCTCAAAAATTTTAGTAAGTATATTCACAAAACATCTGTCTTTAGAATCAACTTAGACTTTTGAAAATGTGTCAATTTTTGCGTGAGATTAATTTTTAAAAATTAATATTTAAAGTTGTTGAAGACAAAAATCGATTTTTTTTTTCATATATTCACAAAATATCTATTTAATTTAATTTATTTAATGTGCCAATAACAATGGGTTTATACAGGTCAATATACATAATATAAATAAGTGGTTTCAATAAATAAAAGAAAATATAAGTCATAACAGATATAAAAAAAAGTTAAACTTACAGGGTGTAGAAATATGCAAAAGATGCGTTCAGAAAGAAAACTGTAACATGGATAAATAACAAATGTATCTTCCTCTAAAACTAACCTTAATTTTTGAAAATGTGTCACTTTTTTCAATTTTTAAAAACGAATTTTTAAACAAGGAAAAACTAGAAAAAAAAACATAGCGCTATGATTGAATTCCATAAAAAAAAACTCTGATGCAATCATAATACATTTACCTTATCAATCAATTTCTCTTATCAATTAATTCACAATTGTAAAACCCTCGTTTATGTTCCAAGGATTGGAGGATGGGTTAGGGCCCACCCACCGCCCTTCGTTTCCTCTTAAACCTAACCAAGAAACACTGTTTGATTAAAAAAAAATTTTCGTCAAGCCACTGGAGTTTTAAAAACTGCAAAAACAAAAATGAAGAGGGTTTCTGGGTTAAGTTAAAGTGAAAACGAAGGGTGGTGGGTGTGCCCTATCCCATCCTCCAATTTACGGATTTTTTTTCCAAAAACAATTAAAAACAATGACTTGTTCTTAAAAAATTGGACTATTTGTAGAATTCTGACTTGTGATGAAATTAATTGAAGGGTAGGATAGAGCCCACCTACCATCCATTGTATTAGCTTAAATCTAAACTTGAAAACTATTTTTCTGTTAAACGAAATTTCTTTATAGGTAGAAGCGCCAAAGTGGCGGAATCTATTGCCTGAATGAATTTTTTTGAAATTTCTTTGTTCAATTATTAGAAAATATGGATCGATAAGTACAATGTTCGTAGTTGAAATATAATTGAGCCGAGGGTGGTGGATGTGCCCTAACCTATAATCCTATAATATTATCAGTTGAATCTAAAACAATAGTTTCTCAGAAAATCAAAAAAACAAAAAAGAATATAAAAAAATACTCTTTGCGAATTAAGAAATTCCGTTTTATGATTCAATAATTGGAGGGTGGGCTCATGCAATGCAACTTTTGAAATTGTAATCAGTATTTTCACAGGTGCAATTCCAAAAAAAATTGAAAAATGAAAACGAAAATGTCCTACAGTCCAACTAGTGGAAGCGAATACAATTATTTTTCTGGCGAAGATCTACGAAATAAAAAAAAATGAATATGGATATGAAGGGTGGGCCAAATTCTACAATATAAACAGTTGAACATAGCCAAGGGTCCTTACAAATGAACTAATTTATAAAATTAAAAAAAAACGCAAACGCAATATTTTGGTGTGTTTGGTCATTACTCTCCATTTGCACAACCCTTGTTTATTCAACTAATTGGCTGGTAAAATAGGGACCACCCACCACCCTTTGTATGCATTTTAACTCAAACGACAAACCCTGTTTTTTAATGATTGTTAAACTTCCAACAACACAGATGGATTTACAAAGAAATGTCAACCAATCAAACAGTGTTTTATAGGTTAGGTTAAAATGGATACGGAGGGTGGTGGGTGGTCCCTACCCTACAATCCAACCAGTTTTACATAGCCCAGGGTTCTTACAAATGAATTAATTTACAAAATACAAAAACGCAAACGCAATGTCTCGGCATTTTTTTGTGGAACTGGTAATTGCCAAACTACTCACAATGTATGTCTTAGTTTTACGTTGTTGTTTTCACTCTACATGTATTAATAATATGTTAAAGTGTTAATTCTTATTTATGTGTACGTTCGTACTCTTCTCTACTTTACGTAAACTGCCAATTGACAATAAGAAAAATGCTTAAAATCCGAACTCTAGTAATCTCTAGTTAAAAACACATGAATCACTTTTAATAATAAATCACGCAGGCGTAAATCTATTTTATAAAGTAAATCAGGCGTTTAATGGAATTAATTGCAGTTTCTTAATTAATAATAAACAATTCTTACGCCCACGCGTGATTATTAATTGAGTGATTAACGACTACAGAAACGGTTGTTTATGTCCGGATTATTATCAGAGATATAAATAACATTTTCTTAATCTCATAGATTCAATAAATCGTCTCGGGTGTACAATGCTTAAATATGGAACGTTGGTGTATTTTGACGTTAAAACCCATTCCGCATTGATGCCATGAAGTTTACAATAATTTGTGTGCCGCTACTGGCTTGGGGCATTTTCGAATCATCGGCAATAGGTAAATTAATTTCAATTTATGGATTGTTCAACGTCTTTTTAAAGATTCTTTTTTAGGTCCGGATTACGATTATGCAGGTATGTTTAATTAATTTAATTTCTAGCTTATATACAGGTAGTAGAGATGAAAAATTATTCTTAATTTATTTCGCTCGATTACTGAAAATGTTTTCCTAAAAAAAAATTTTTTTTTTTAATTTTTCCTTGAATAAAAAATTCTACAAAATTTTTCCTGAAAATTGCTAAAAAAATTTTCCTAAGAAAATATTTTCTGAAAATTTTTTCCTGAAAAAAATTTCTGAAACCTTCCTGATAAAAATTTCTGAAAATTTTTTTCCTGAATAAAAATTTCTGAAAATTTTTTCCTGAATAAAAATTTCTGAAAAATTTTTCCTGAATAAAAATTTCTGAAAAGTTTTTGCTGAATAAAAATTTCTAAAAATGTTTTCCTGAATAAAAATTTCTGAAAAATTTTTCCTGAATAAAAATTTCTGAAAAATTTTTGCTGAATAAAAATTTCTAAAAATGTTTTCCTGAATAAAAATTTCTGAAAAATTTTTCCTGAAAAAAAATTTTCTAAAAAGTTTTCCTGAAAAAATTTTTCTAAAAAACTTTCTGTGAATAAAATGTTTCTCAAAAATTGTTTACTTGAACTTTTAATATTTACAAAATTCGTTGGATAGAATTTTTCTCATTTACAAAATTTTTTGACACCTCTGAGTTTGTTGCTCAAAAATGTTCGAATTTATAAAATTTGTTTAGTCGAAAATTTAATATTTATAAAATTCGTTGCATAAAATGTTTCCTATTTATAAAACTCGTTGCCTCGAATATTTAACACCTCTTAATTAGTTGCTTAAAAATATTCCAATTTATAAACGGAATCAATCAAGTGTGAATTTTGAGTAATTTTGGAAAGTTTCCAGACGATGGCGATTTTATTTTGAGTCACCAAAATTATTTTATTTTTTTTACAATTCTCTTCACCGTTTCACATGAAATTATGACAAAATCCGCCGCTGGAATGTATGCTTTTTTTCGTGTGATCAATCACGTGTGAATTTTGAGTCATTTTGGAAAGTTTCCAGTCGATGGCAATTTTATTTTGAGTCACCAAAATTATTTTTTTTTTTTTTACAATTCTCTTCACTGTTTCACATGAAATTTTGACAAAATCCGCCGCTGGAATGTATGTTTTTTTTTTCGTGTAATCAATCACGTGTAAATTTTGAGTAATTTTGGAAAGTTTCCAGTCGATGGCAATTTTATTTTGAGTCACCAAAATTATTTTATTTTTTTTACAATTCTCTTCACTGTTTCACATGAAATTTTGAGAAAATCCGCCGCTGGAATGTATGTTTTTTTTTCGTGTGATCAACCACGTGTGAATTTTGAGTAATTTTGGAAAGTTTCCAGTCGATGGCAATTTTATTTTGAGTCACCAAAATTATTTTATTTTTTTTACAATACTCTTCACTGTTTCACATCAAATTTTGACAAAATCCGCCGCTGGAATGTGCTTTTTTTTCGTGTAATCAATCACGTGTGAATGTTGAGTTATTTTGGAAAGTTTCCATTATTTTGAGTCACCAAAATTATTTTATTTTTTTTTTACAATTCTCTTCACTGTTTCACATGAAATTTTGACAAAATCCGCCGCTGGAATGTATGTTTTTTTTGTGTGATCAACCACGTGTTAATTTTGAGTAATTTTGGAAAGTTCACAGTCGATGGCAATTTTATTTTGAGTCACGAAAATTATTTTATTTTTTTTTACAATTCTCTTCACTGTTTCACATGAAATTTTGACAAAATCCGCCGCTGGAATGTATGTTTTTTTTTCGTGTGATCAACCACGTGTGAATTTTGAGTAATTTTGGAAAGTTTCCAGTCGATGGCAATTTTATTTTGAGTCACCAAAATTATTTTTTTTTTTTTTACAATTCTCTTCACTGTTTCACATAAAATTTTGACAAAATCCGCCACTGGAATGTATGCTTTTTTTCGTGTAATCAATCACGTGTGAATTTTGAGTAATTTTGGAAAGTTTCCATTATTTTGAGTCACCAAAATTATTTTATTTTTTTTACAATTCTCTTCACCGTTTCACATGAAATTTTGACAAAATCCGCCGCTGGAATGTATGTTTTTTTTTTCGTGTAATCAATCACGTGTGAATTTTGAGTAATTTTGGAAAGTTTCCAGTCGATGGCAATTTTATTTTGAGTCACCAAAATTATTTTATTTTTTTTACAATTCCCTTCACTGTTTCACATGAAATTTTGACAAAATCCGCCGCTGGAATGTATGTTTTTTTTTCGTGTGATCAATCACGTGTGAATTTTGAGTAATTTTGGAAAGTTTCCATTATTTTGAGTCACCAAAATTATTTTATTTTTTTTACAATTCTCTTCACTGTTTCACATGAAATTTTGACAAAATCCGCCGCTGGAATGTATGTTTTTTTTCGTGTGATCAATCACGTGTGTATTTTGAGTAATTTTGAAAAGTTTCCAGTCGATGGCAATTTTATTTTGAGTCACCAAAATTATTTTATATTTTTTACAATTCTCTTCACTGTTTCACATGACATTTTGACAAAATCCGCCGCTGGAATGTATGCTTTTCTTCGTGTGATCAATCACGTGGGAATTTTGAGTAATTTTGGAAAGTTTCCAGTCGATGGCAATTTTATTTTGAGTCATCAAAATTATTTAATTTTTTTTTTACAATTCTCTTCACTGTTTCACATGAAATTTTGACAAAATCCGCCGCTGGAATGTATGTTTTTTTTCGTGTGATCAATCACGTGTGAATTTTGAGTCATTTTGGAAAGTTTCCATTATTTTGAGTCACCAAAATTATTTTATTTTTTTTACAATTCTCTTCACTGTTTCACATGAAATTTTGACAAAATCCGCCGCTGGAATGTATGTTTTTTTCGTGTGATCAATCACGTGTGAATTTTGAGTCATTTTGGAAAGTTTCCAGTCGATGGCAATTTTATTTTGATTCACGAAAATTATTTTATTTTTTTTACAATTCTCTTCACTATTTCACATGAAATTTTGACAAAATCCGCCGCTGGAATGTATGTTTTTTTTTCGTGTGATCAACCACGTGTTAATTTTGAGTAATTTTGGAAAGTTTCCAGTCGATGGCAATTTTATTTTGAGTCACCAAAATTATTTTATTTTTTTTACAATTCTTTTTTTTCGAGTAATCAATCACGTGTGAATTTTGAGTAATTTTGGAAAGTTTCCAGTCGATGGCAATTTTATTTTGAGACCAAAATTATTTTATTTTTTTTACAATTCTCTTCACTGTTTCACATGAAATTTTGACAAAATCCGCCGCTGGAATGTATGCTTTTTTTCGTGTGATCAATCACGTGTGAATTTTGAGTCATTTTGGAAAGTTTCCAGTCCATGGCAATTTTATTTTGAGTCACCAAAATTATTTTATTTTTTTTTTACAATTCTCTTCACTGTTTCACATGAAATTTTGACAAAATCCGCCGCTGGAATGCATGTATTTTTTCGTGTGATCAATCACGTGTGAATTTTGAGTAATTTTGGAAAGTTTCCAGTCGATGGCAATTTTATTTTGAGTCACCAAAATTATTTGATTTTTTTTTACAATTCGATTCACTGTTTCTCATGAATTTTTGACAGAATCCGCCGCTGGAATATATGTTTTTTTTTCGTGTGAACAATCACGTGTGAATTTTGAGTAATTTTGGAAAGTTTCCAGTCGATGGCAATTTTATTTTGAGTCACCAAAATTATTTTATTTTTTTTTACAATTCTCTTGACTGTTTCACATGAAATTTTGACAAAATCCGCCGCTGGAATGTGCTTTTTTTTCGTGTAATCAATCACGTGTGAATGTTGAGTTATTTTGGAAAGTTTCCATTATTTTGAGTCACCAAAATTATTTTATTTTTTTTTACAATTCTCTTCACTGTTTCACATGAAATTTTGACAAAATCCGCCGCTGGAATGTATGCTATTTTTCGTGTGATCAATCACGTGTGAATTTTGAGTCATTTTGGAAAGTTTTCAGTCGATGGCAATTTTATTTTGAGTCACCAAAATTATTTGATTTTTTTTTACAATTCTATTCACTGTTTCACATGAAATTTTGACAGAATCCGCCGCTGGAATGTATGTTTTTTTGTGTGTGATCAATCACGTGTGAATTTTGAGATATTTTGGAAAGTTTCCAGTCGATGGCAATTTTATTTTGAGTCACCAAAATTATTTTATTTTTTTTTACAATTCGATTCACTGTTTCTCATGAATTTTTGACAGAATCCGCCGCTGGAATATATGTTTTTTTTTCGTGTGAACAATCACGTGTGAATTTTGAGTAATTTTGGAAAGTTTCCAGTCGATGGCAATTTTATTTTGAGTCACCAAAATTATTTTATTTTTTCTACAATTCTCAAAATTTTGACAAAATGTAAAAAAAATTGTCACATACTTGAAACTTTCTAAATTTACTTAATAACTATTTTTGAAGTATCATATTTTTCTGTACAGAACACCCGCACGTATACGAAAGAATCTTGCCCAGGTACGCCCCTCGTGGCGGGCGCTTTGGATCAACCCCCGCCTTCTTGACATTTCGAAAGTCGTTATTACCCGCAAGCGAACTGACACCCCGATGGCAAGACGATGCTCCTACTCTTGAACCTCCTACGACTCCTGCCAGCGAGACCACGACCGACGCTCCTCCTGCTGACGAGACCACGATCGCAGCTCCACCTGGTGCTGTAATCGCACGTGCTCCTCCTGGAGCTGCACCCGAAGGCTATGATCAATCGGAAGAGTCCACACAAGAGATGCTCGAGTTGATATTAGGCACAGTTGAAGAAGTCTCAGAGTTCTTCTCGGAACCAATCCCCGAAGTTGTAAAATTGGTAATGCAGTGGCTTGGGAAAATGTTTTGTTTTGTTATTAATCACTTGCTATCTTTGTGTGTACTAAATATCTGTTCTTGTTCTAAAGCCTGAGCTTGTTTATATTAGTTAATAATAAATACAATCAATAACATTCATCAATTTGTATTATTATTGTCACTTTGAATTCAAAGATTAACGAGAATAATGTGAGCCCTATCTAATAATAAATAATATTTTTTGATAACTTTGAGACAACTCAACTTGCTGCAGAAGCATGAAATAAATTTAAATAATAATTGTTATCATTTCATTATTCAAAATGTTCTTTTTTCATTTTATGCATATTGAATCACACTGTATTTGTGATGACACATACTGTAATAATAATAATAATAATAAGGATAAGATTATTAATTTTTTGGAAGACTGAGATAAAGGCATTATAAATCAAAAGTGTTATATCAACGTAACACGCGGAGGCGCTATCTTTGTTTAAATTTCATCAGATGGTGTGAGACAATGGAACGAGACAAACATCCGTTAAGAACCATCATATCGAGGTTCTTCATTGTGGTTTTGGTGCTTGCGTCCGGAGTTTTGATATGTGAGTATTAAACCTTTTATTATTTAACGCTTGCATTTTTGATGCCTCATCCTGAAGATTCTAAGGGAAGCCTTTAGGCAATGGAATTTACCAGTTGCGATTGCAAGTTTGGCAATTTACTATCGGTACTAAGTCAAATATCTCAGATTATTATTGGTGGGTGGGCCCTATCTCACAATCAAAAGTCAAGTCAATATTGTGGTGGGTGAGGTGAGTTCTATCTTCCGGTCAAATGTCAGCGTTATTTTTTATGGTGGGTGGGCCCTGTCTCACAATCAATAGACAATATTTGTGGTGGGTGGGCCCTATCTCACAATCAATAGACAACAGAGAAAAAGTCCTGAAAAAAATCCTGAATCGATAAAAATTCCGGAAGAGATGCTTGAAAAAAAATTCTTGAAAAAAATCCCGACAATTCCCAAAAAAGTCCTGCAAAACTCCTGGAAAAGAGCCTTGAAAAAAAATCCCGAAAAAAGTCTAAACCAAAAAATAAACCAGAAAAAAAGTCCCGAAAAGCAAGTCCTGAAAAAATTCTTAAAAAAATCCCGCAAAAAGTTCATAAAAAAAGTTCCCGAGGAAAAATTCTTTAAAAGAATCCCAAGAAGGTCTTGCAAAAATCCTGACAAGAGCCCCGAAAAGTTCTGAAAAAATGCCGTAAAAAATAACCTGACAAAAAAGTTCTAAAAAAAATTCTTTAAAAAAATCCCGCAAAAAGTTTATAAAAAAAGTTCCCGAGGAAAAATTCTTTAAAAAAATCCCAAGAAGGTTTTGCAAAAATCCTGGGAAGAGCCCCGAAAAAGTTCTGAAAAAATTCCGAAAAAAAAGTTTTGAAAAAAATACTTAAAAAAATCCCGCAAAAAGTTCCCGAGGAGAAATTCTTAAAAAAATTCCCAAGAAGGTCTTACAAAAATCCTGGGAAGAGTCCCGAAAAAGTTCTAAAAAAATTCCGAAACAAAACCCGAAAAAGAAATTCTGGAAAAAATTCTTAAAAAAATCCCAAAAAAAATTCCGCAAAAAGTTCCTGTAGAAAAATTCCTGAAAAATGAAATCCCAAAAAAGTCTTGAAAAAATCCTGGGAAGAATCCCGAAGAAGTTCTGAAAAAATGCCGAAAAAAAAGTTCTGAAAAAAATTCTTAAAAAAATCCTAAGAAAAATTCCGCAAAAAGTTCCTGTACAAAAATTCCTGAAAAAGGAAATCCTGCAAAAATCCTGGAAAAGAGCCTCGGAAAACGGCCTGAAAAAATCCCTAAAATAGTCCAAATAAAAATCCGGAAAAAAAATCATAAAAAACAAGTCTTAAAAAATCTCGAAGAAAAATGTCACAAAAAAGTTCCTGCTGAAAAATTCCTGTAAACGAATCCCGAAGAATGATTCCTGAAAAAACATCCTGAAAAAAAATAATTCAAAAATTTGAGAAAGAAATTCTTATAAACTGTTTGAAAAAATATTCACGAGAAAAATTTCTAAAGAAAAAACCCAGAAAAAAGTCAGAAAAAATCCTTAAAAAATTGCCGTTAAAAAAAAGTTCCTGAATAAAAATTCCTGAAAAGAAATTCCTGAAGAAAAGTTCATAAAAAAAGTTCTGGAGGAAAAATTCTTAAAAAAAAATCCCAAGAAGGTTTTGCAAAAATCCTAGGAAGAGCCCCGAAAAAGTTCTGAAAAAATGCCGAAAAAAAGTTCTGAAAAAAATTCGTAAAAAAATCCCGCAAAAAGTTCATAAAAAAAGTTCCCGAGGAAATATTCTCAAAAAAAAATCCCAAGAATGTCTTGCAAAAATCCTGGGAAGAGCCCCGAAAAAATTCTGAAAAAATGTCGAAAAAAAACCCGAAAAAAAAGTTCTTCAAAAAAATCCTAAAAAAAATTCTGCAAAAAGATCCTGTAGAAAAATTCCTGAAAAAGAAAATCCCAAAAAAGTCCTGCAAAATCCTGGGAAAGAGCCTCGGAAAACGGCCTGAAAAAATCCCTAAAATGGTCCAAACAAAAATCCGGAAAAAAATCATGAAAAACAAGTCTTAAAAAATCTCGAAGAAAAAAAGCCACAAAAAAGTTCCTGCAGAAAAATTCCTGAAAACGAATCCCGAAGAATAGTTCCTGAAAAAATTTGAAAAAGAAATTCTTATAAAATTTTTGAAAAAATATTATCGAGAAAAATTTCTGAAGAAAAACCTATAAAAAAGTCAAGAAAAAAAAGTCTTAGAAAAAATCCTTAAAAAATTGCCGCTAAGAAAAAGTTCCTGAATAAAAATTCCTGAAAAAAAAATCCGGAAGAAAAGTTTCAGAAAGATTTCTTGAAAAAATTCTTCAAAAAACTAAAAAAAATTCTTATAAAATATTTGAAAAAGTATTCCGGAAAAAAATGAATCTTAAAAAAAATCCTCAAAAGAATAATCCTATAAACTATGTATTAGTATAAAAAATTCCTGAAAAAAATTCTTTAAAAAAATCCCGCAAAAAGTTCATAAAAAAAGTTCCTGAGGAAAAAATCTTAGAAAAAATCATAAGAAAGTCTTGAAAAAAACCTGGAAAAGAGTCCCGAAAAAAGTTCTCAAAATTCCGAAAAAAAAACCTGTAAAAAAAACCGAAAAACAAATTCTGAAAAAAAAAAATTCTTAAAAAAAATCCTAAAAAAATTCCAAAAAAATCCTGGAAGAGTCTCGAAAAACGCCATTAAAAAATCCCAAAAAAAGTCCAAACAAATATTCGGAAAAAAGTCATGAAAAACAAGTCTTAAAAAATCCTGAAGAAAATACTCGAAAAAAATTGCCACAAAAAAGTTCCTGAAGAAAAATTCAGGAGAATAATAATCCTGAAGAATAGTTCCTGAAAAAAATACTTGAAAAATTTGAGAAAGAAATTCTTATAAAATTTTTGAAAAAAAATTCCCGAGAAAAATTTCTCAAGAAAAACCCAGAAAAAAACTCAAGAAAAGCAAGTCTTAGAAAAAATCCACAAAAAGTTGCCGCTAAGAAAAAGTTCCTGAATAAAAATTCCCGAAGAAAAGTTTCTGAAAATATTTCTTGAAGAAAATTCTTCAAAAAACTAAAAAAAATTCTTATAAAATATTTGAAAAATTATTCCCGAAAAAAATAAATCCTAAAAAAAATCCTCAAAAAATAGAAAAAAATAAATCCTTAAAATAATCCTCAAAAGAATAATCCTATAAACTAAAAAAATTCTTATAAACCACTCATCCTGTAAAAATAATCCTGACATAAATTGCTGAAAAAAATTAAATTGCCGCGAAACGGCAAAAAAAAATTCCTGAAGAAGAGTTTCTTAAAAACCCCCAGAAAAAAATTCTTCAGAAACTGAAAAAAATTGTTTTGAAAAAATATTCCGGAGAAAAATTCCTGAAAACCAATTTCTGAAAAAAGTCCCATAAACAATGTATTCCAAAAGAATTCCTGAAACTACTGAAAAAAAATAAACTTCAGAAATGAAATTTCTATAAAAATATTCATGAAAATAATTCCTAAAAAAAATCCCGAAACAGAAAATTCCTTCATTTTTTTTTTTAAAACTGACGAAAAATCTTTTCCTGAGAAAACATCTTATAGAATATTTAAAAAAAAAAAACCTGAAAAAAAATTCCTATAAACTACTCATCCTGTCAAAATAATCCTGACATAATTTGCTGAAAAAAATTAAATTACCGCAAAACGGATTCTAGGAAAAAATCCTAAGAAAATTCCTGAAGAAGAGTTTTTTAAAAAAACCCCAGAAAAAAATTCTTCAGAAACTAAAAAACAATTTTTTGGAAAAATATTCCGGAGAAAAATTTCTGAAAAACAAGTTCTACAAAAAATTACTAAAAAATTTCTCAAAAAATCCCATAAAAAATTCCTAAAACCACTGAAAAAATAATCCAGAAATAAAATTTCTATAAAAATACTCCTAAAGATGAATAAAAAATCCCTAAAAATAGTTCTCGAAAAACAAGTCCTCAGAAAAGAAGTCTTGGAAAAGAATTAAAAAAAAAAAACTTAAAAACCAGTTCGAAAAAATACTTTTCCTGAAAAAAATTCCCATAGAATATTAAAATACACAAATAACTGAAAAAGAAATTAATGAAAAAAATTCCTATAAACGATTTCCAAAAAAATCCTGTCAAAATAAAAATCTTGAAAACAATTCCTGAACAAAAATTCCTTGGCTCACACAGAATTTTGTTTCTGAGTTGGCCATGCCTGAGAGCTGAACTTATGGAGTTTCATGACGTAATAATATGCGACATACCTCATTTATTTCACAGCCAACTCTGAAACAAAATTTTGTGGCTCACACGATATTTATAATAATCTAAATTGGTAACATAATATTAAATGAATAATAGAAAACAATGCTCGAGTCAGTAAATAATTTAAAACTTGTCTTTACTAATGGTGATATTTTTAGATCTAAACGTCAGACAATATCATACTTCTGAGCGGAATAATTTAGATCTTCTGAGAAACTCGGGCAGATCGAACGCGAACGAAATTTCTGAAGAAGAATTACCGTTAAATGATGAAGATGAAGAATTTGATAAACAAACTAATTATCCGTTTGAAGACAGTTACATTATCAACGCCATCTATAAGGGAACGGAGAGACCGGATAATAATTCAAACGCAAGTGATGATGTTAAACAAGAAATGTCAAATAATGAGATGAAAATGTTCTCCACTGAAGAAATAACTACCGATGCTGGTAAGATGTATTCTATCGTTGAATAAGCTTTTTCTGTAAACTATGCTTGTTATAGATGAGGGCGGTAGTTTGGAAAATGAAGATGGAGAAGAAGAAGAAGATGCAACGTATGGCAATATTGATAATTTTAGCGGTAAGACATATTTGTTCAATTAAGCTTGTTCTGTAAATTTTGCTTATTACAGATTTTAGGAGTTTAGAAAATGAAGATACAGAAGAACAAGAAGAAGTTACAACAAATAGTAATGTTGATGATTTTCGCGGTAAGACATATTTGATCAATTAAGCATTTTCTGTAAACTATGCTTATTGCAGATTTTAGTAGTTTAGAAAATGAAGATACAGAAGAAGAAGAAGATACAACAAATAGTAATGCTGATGATTTTCGCGGTAAGACATATTTGATCAATTAAGCATTTTCTGTAAACTGTGTTTATTGCAGATTTTAGTAGTTTAGAAAATGAAGATACAGAAGAAAAAAAAGATGCAACATATGGCAATATTGATAATTTCAGCGGTAAGACACATTTGTTCAATTAAGCTTTTTCTGTAAATTTTGCTTATTACAGATTTTGGGAGTTTAGAAAATGAAGATACAGAAGAAGAAGAAGGTGCAACATATAGCAATGCTGATAATTTTAGCGGTAAGACATATTTGTTCAATAAAGCTTTTTCAGTAAACTATGCTCATTGCAAATTTTGAAATAGATGTGGGTGGTAGTTTAGAAAATGAAGATATAGAAGAAGAAGAAAATGTTGATAATTTTATAAGTAAGATGGATTTGATTTATTAAGCTTTTTTGTAAACTATGCCTGTTATAGATGAGGATGGTAGTTTGAAAAATGAAGAATGTAATAAATGACAGTTGGAATTTGCATCATTAATTTTAAATGCTTCTTTAAATTTCTTTAAACTATCAGATGGATACTTTGTTTTCTTTTAAATTTTCAGCTGAAGTTGCAATTCTCAATGATGGAGGACGCGTTACCTACGAAACTAATTTATGGATATTGTCGCTGCTTAGGGATTTCTTCAAAATATTGTGTAATTTACTACAATTAATTATATTAGCAATAAAATTTCTTGTAGATGTGAATTATTATAAAAGAATATAAAAAAATAAAAATCACCAATTTTAACTGAATCCGACTAATTGACGTATGAGCAGCACAGATTTGCAAACCGCGTTCAATTTGGAGTTTTCGTTTGGCCGCTACGGCCGATCAAAGTCTGAAAAATCAATTATTTTCTTAAATTTTCCAAAATCCTCATGGTGACTGACTAATTTTTTTGCTATTGGAGTTAGCTGAAATTTTTTAACGGCAATCTATTTCTCTCGTCTTTCTGATGAAAATTAAGTTAAATTCAATAGTCTACGATGATTTTTAAGAAAGTTGCATTTTTTAACAAAATTTCCAAGGGGTTTAGTCATGTTTTTTTTCACGATTTCATCAAAAATTAAAAATCTCTAATCCGACTAAGTGACGTACGAGGAGCTCAGATTTGCAAACCGCGTTCAATTTGGAGTTTTCGTTTGGCCGCTACGGCCGATCAAAGTCTGAAAAATCAATTATTTTCTTAAATTTTCCAAAATCCTCATGGTGACTGACTAATTTTTTTGCTATTGAAGTTAGCTGAAATTTTTTAACGGCAATCAATTTCTCTCGTCTTTCTGATGAAAATTAAGTTAAATTCAATAGTCTACGATGATTTTTAAGAAAGTTGCATTTTTTAACAAAATTTCCAAGGGGTTTAGTCATGTTTTTTTTCACGATTTCATCAAAAATTAAAATTCTCTAATCCTACTAAGTGACGTACGAGGAGCTCAGATTTGCAAACCGCGTTCAATTTGGAGTTTTCGTTTGGCCGCTACGGCCGATCAAAGTCTGAAAAATCAATTATTTTCTTAAATTTTCTAAAATGTTCACTGTGACTGACTAATTTTTTTGCTATTGAAGTTAGCTGAAATTTTTTAACGGCAATCAATTTCTCTCGTCTTTCTGATGAAAATTAAGTTAAATTCAATAGTCTACGATGATTTTTAAAAAAGTTGCATTTTTTAACAAAATTTCCAAGGGGTTTAGTCATGTTTTTTTTCACGATTTCATCAAAAATTAAAAATCTCTAATCCGACTAAGTGACGTACGAGGAGCTCAGATTTGCAAACCGCGTTCAATTTGGAGTTTTCGTTTGGCCGCTACGGCCGATCAAAGTCTGAAAAATCAATTATTTTCTTAAATTTTCTAAAATGTTCACTGTGACTGACTAATTTTTTTGCTATTGAAGTTAGCTGAAATTTTTTAACGGCAATCAATTTCTCTCGTCTTTCTGATGAAAATTAAGTTAAATTCAATAGTCTACGATGATTTTTAAGAAAGTTGCATTTTTTAACAAAATTTCCAAGGGGTTTAGTCATGTTTTTTTTCACGATTTCATCAAAAATTAAAAATCTCTAATCCGACTAAGTGACGTACGAGGAGCTCAGATTTGCAAACCGCGTTCAATTTGGAGTTTTCGTTTGGCCGCTACGGCCGATCAAAGTCTGAAAAATCAATTATTTTCTTAAATTTTCTAAAATGTTCACTGTGACTGACTAATTTTTTTGCTATTGAAGTTAGCTGAAATTTTTTAACGGCAATCAATTTCTCTCGTCTTTCTGATGAAAATTAAGTTAAATTCAATAGTCTACGATGATTTTTAAGAAAGTTGCATTTTTTAACAAAATTTCCAAGGGGTTTAGTCATGTTTTTTTTCACGATTTCATCAAAAATTAAAAATCTCTAATCCGACTAAGTGACGTACGAGGAGCTCAGATTTGCAAACCGCGTTCAATTTGGAGTTTTCGTTTGGCCGCTACGGCCGATCAAAGTCTGAAAAATCAATTATTTTCTTAAATTTTCCAAAATCCTCATGGTGACTGACTAATTTTTTTGCTATTGGAGTTAGCTGAATTTTTTTAACGGCAATCAATTTCTCTCGTCTTTCTGATGAAAATTAAGTTAAATTCAATAGTCTACGATGATTTTTAAGAAAGTTGCATTTTTTAACAAAATTTCCAAGGGGTTTAGTCATGTTTTTTTTCACGATTTCATCAAAAATTAAAAATCTCTAATCCGACTAAGTGACGTACGAGGAGCTCAGATTTGCAAACCGCGTTCAATTTGGAGTTTTCGTTTGGCCGCTACGGCCGATCAAAGTCTGAAAAATCAATTATTTTCTTAAATTTTCCAAAATCCTCATGGTGACTGACTAATTTTTTTGCTATTGAAGTTAGCTGAAATTTTTTAACGGCAATCAATTTCTCTCGTCTTTCTGATGAAAATTAAGTTAAATTCAATAGTCTACGATGATTTTTAAGAAAGTTGCATTTTTTAACAAAATTTCCAAGGGGTTTAGTCATGTTTTTTTTCACGATTTCATCAAAAATTAAAAATCTCTAATCCGACTAAGTGACGTACGAGGAGCTCAGATTTGCAAACCGCGTTCAATTTGGAGTTTTCGTTTGGCCGCTACGGCCGATCAAAGTCTGAAAAATCAATTATTTTCTTAAATTTTCCAAAATCCTCATGGTGACTGACTAATTTTTTTGCTATTGGAGTTAGCTGAAATTTTTTAACGGCAATCAATTTCTCTCGTCTTTCTGATGAAAATTAAGTTAAATTCAATAGTCTACGATGATTTTTAAGAAAGTTGCATTTTTTAACAAAATTTCCAAGGGGTTTAGTCATGTTTTTTTTCACGATTTCATCAAAAATTAAAAATCTCTAATCCGACTAAGTGACGTACGAGGAGCTCAGATTTGCAAACCGCGTTCAATTTGGAGTTTTCGTTTGGCCGCTACGGCCGATCAAAGTCTGAAAAATCAATTATTTTCTTAAATTTTCCAAAATCCTCATGGTGACTGACTAATTTTTTTGCTATTGAAGTTAGCTGAAATTTTTTAACGGCAATCAATTTCTCTCGTCTTTCTGATGAAAATTAAGTTAAATTCAATAGTCTACGATGATTTTTAAGAAAGTTGCATTTTTTAACAAAATTTCCAAGGGGTTTAGTCATGTTTTTTTTCACGATTTCATCAAAAATTAAAAATCTCTAATCCGACTAAGTGACGTACGAGGAGCTCAGATTTGCAAACCGCGTTCAATTTGGAGTTTTCGTTTGGCCGCTACGGCCGATCAAAGTCTGAAAAATCAATTATTTTCTTAAATTTTCCAAAATCCTCATGGTGACTGACTAATTTTTTTGCTATTGGAGTTAGCTGAAATTTTTTAACGGCAATCAATTTCTCTCGTCTTTCTGATGAAAATTAAGTTAAATTCAATAGTCTACGATGATTTTTAAGAAAGTTGCATTTTTTAACAAAATTTCCAAGGGGTTTAGTCATGTTTTTTTTCACGATTTCATCAAAAATTAAAAATCTCTAATCCGACTAAGTGACGTACGAGGATTTTCTAAAATGTTCACTGTGACTGACTAATTTTTTTGCTATTGAAGTTAGCTGAAATTTTTTAACGGCAATCAATTTCTCTCGTCTTTCTGATGAAAATTAAGTTAAATTCAATAGTCTACGATGATTTTTAAGAAAGTTGCATTTTTTAACAAAATTTCCAAGGGGTTTGGGTTTAGTCATGTTTTTTTTCACGATTTCATCAAAAATTAAAAATCTCTAATCCGACTAAGTGACGTACGAGGAGCTCAGATTTGCAAACCGCGTTCAATTTGGAGTTTTCGTTTGGCCGCTACGGCCGATCAAATTCTGAAAAATCAATTATTTTCTTAAATTTTCCAAAATCCTCATGGTGACTGACTAATTTTTTTGCTATTGGAGTTAGCTGAAATTTTTTAACGGCAATCAATTTCTCTCGTCTTTCTGATGAAAATTAAGTTAAATTCAATAGTCTACGATGATTTTTAAGAAAGTTGCATTTTTTAACAAAATTTCCAAGGGGTTTAGTCATGTTTTTTTCACGATTTCATCAAAAATTAAAAATCTCTAATCCGACTAAGTGACGTACGAGGAGCTCAGATTTGCAAACCGCGTTCAATTTGGAGTTTTCGTTTGGCCGCTACGGCCGATCAAAGTCTGAAAAATCAATTATTTTCTTAAATTTTCCAAAATCCTCATGGTGACTGACTAATTTTTTTGCTATTGGAGTTAGCTGAAATTTTTTAACGGCAATCAATTTCTCTCGTCTTTCTGATGAAAATTAAGTTAAATTCAATAGTCTACGATGATTTTTAAGAAAGTTGCATTTTTTAACAAAATTTCCAAGGGGTTTAGTCATGTTTTTTTTCACGATTTCATCAAAAATTAAAAATCTCTAATCCGACTAAGTGACATACGAGGAGCTCAGATTTGCAAACCGCGTTCAATTTGGAGTTTTCGTTTGGCCGCTACGGCCGATCAAAGTTTGAAAAATCAATTATTTTCTTAAATTTTCCAAAATCCTCATGGTGACTGACTAATTTTTTTGCTATTGGAGTTAGCTGAAATTTTTTAACGGCAATCAATTTCTCTCGTCTTTCTGATGAAAATTAAGTTAAATTCAATAGTCTACGATGATTTTTAAGAAAGTTGCATTTTTAACAAAATTTCCAAGGGGTTTAGTCATGTTTTTTTTCACGATTTCATCAAAAATTAAAAATCTCTAATCCGACTAAGTGACGTACGAGGAGCTCAGATTTGCAAACCGCGTTCAATTTGGAGTTTTCGTTTGGCCGCTACGGCCGATCAAAGTCTGAAAAATCAATTATTTTCTTAAATTTTCCAAAATCCTCATGGTGACTGACTAATTTTTTTGCTATTGGAGTTAGCTGAAATTTTTTAACGGCAATCAATTTCTCTCGTCTTTCTGATGAAAATTAAGTTAAATTCAATAGTCTACGATGATTTTTAAGAAAGTTGCATTTTTTAACAAAATTTCCAAGGGGTTTAGTCATGTTTTTTTTCACGATTTCATCAAAAATTAAAATCTCTAATCCGACTAAGTGACGTACGAGGAGCTCAGATTTGCAAACCGCGTTCAATTTGGAGTTTTTCGTTTGGCCGCTACGGCCGATCAAAGTCTGAAAAATCAATTATTTTCTTAAATTTTCTAAAATGTTCACTGTGACTGACTAATTTTTTTGCTATTGAAGTTAGCTGAAATTTTTTAACGGCAATCAATTTTTCTCGTCTTTCTGATGAAAATTAAGTTAAATTCAATAGTCTACGATGATTTTTAAGAAAGTTGCATTTTTTAACAAAATTTCCAAGGGGTTTAGTCATGTTTTTTTTTCACGATTTCATCAAAAATTAAAAATCTCTAATCCGACTAAGTGACGTACGAGGAGCTCAGATTTGCAAACCGCGTTCAATTTGGAGTTTTCGTTTGGCCGCTACGCCGATCAAAGTCTGAAAAATCAATTATTTTCTTAAATTTTCCAAAATCCTCATGGTGACTGACTAATTTTTTTGCTATTGAAGTTAGCTGAAATTTTTTAACGGCAATCAATTTCTCTCGTCTTTCTGATGAAAATTAAGTTAAATTCAATAGTCTACGATGATTTTTAAGAAAGTTGCATTTTTTAACAAAATTTCCAAGGGGTTTAGTCATGTTTTTTTTTCACGATTTCATCAAAAATTAAAAATCTCTAATCCGACTAAGTGACATACGAGGAGCTCAGATTTGCAAACCGCGTTCAATTTGGAGTTTTCGTTTGGCCGCTACGGCCGATCAAAGTTTGAAAAATCAATTATTTTCTTAAATTTTCCAAAATCCTCATGGTGACTGACTAATTTTTTGCTATTGGAGTTAGCTGAAATTTTTTAACGGCAATCAATTTTCTCTCGTCTTTCTGATGAAAATTAAGTTAAATTCAATAGTCTACGATGATTTTTAAGAAAGTTGCATTTTTTAACAAAATTTCCAAGGGTTTAGTCATGTTTTTTTTCACGATTTCATCAAAAATTAAAAATCTCTAATCCGACTAAGTGACGTACGAGGAGCTCAGATTTGCAAACCGCGTTCAATTTGGAGTTTTCGTTTGGCCGCTACGGCCGATCAAAGTCTGAAAAATCAATTATTTTCTTAAATTTTCCAAAATCCTCATGGTGACTGACTAATTTTTTTGCTATTGGAGTTAGCTGAAATTTTTTAACGGCAATCAATTTCTCTCATCTTTCTGATGAAAATTAAGTTAAATTCAATAGTCTACGATGATTTTTAAGAAAGTTGCATTTTTTAACAAAATTTCCAAGGGGTTTAGTCATGTTTTTTTTCACGATTTCATCAAAAATTAAAAATCTCTAATCCGACTAAGTGACGTACGAGGAGCTCAGATTTGCAAACCGCGTTCAATTTGGAGTTTTCGTTTGGCCGCTACGGCCGATCAAAGTCTGAAAAATCAATTATTTTCTTAAATTTTCTAAAATGTTCACTGTGACTGACTAATTTTTTTGCTATTGAAGTTAGCTGAAATTTTTTAACGGCAATCAATTTCTCTCGTCTTTCTGATGAAATTAAGTTAAATTCAATAGTCTACGATGATTTTTAAGAAAGTTGCATTTTTTAACAAAATTTCCAAGGGGTTTAGTCATGTTTTTTTTCACGATTTCATCAAAAATTAAAATCTCTAATCCGACTAAGTGACGTACGAGGAGCTCAGATTTGCAAACCGCGTTCAATTTGGAGTTTTCGTTTGGCCGCTACGGCCGATCAAAGTCTGAAAAATCAATTATTTTCTTAAATTTTCCAAAATCCTCATGGTGACTGACTAATTTTTTTGCTATTGGAGTTAGCTGAAATTTTTTAACGGCAATCAATTTCTCTCGTCTTTCTGATGAAAATTAAGTTAAATTCAATAGTCTACGATGATTTTTTAAGAAAGTTGCTTTTTTTAACAAAATTTCCAAGGGTTTAGTCATGTTTTTTTTCACGATTTCATCAAAAATTAAAAATCTCTAATCCGACTAAGTGACGTACGAGGAGCTCAGATTTGCAAACCGCGTTCAATTTGGAGTTTTCGTTTGGCCGCTACGGCCGATCAAAGTCTGAAAAATCAATTATTTTCTTAAATTTTCTAAAATGTTCACTGTGACTGACTAATTTTTTTGCTATTGAAGTTAGCTGAAATTTTTTAACGGCAATCAATTTCTCTCGTCTTTCTGATGAAAATTAAGTTAAATTCAATAGTCTACGATGATTTTAAGAAAGTTGCATTTTTTAACAAAATTTCCAAGGGTTACTCATGTTTTTTTTCACGATTTCATCAAAATTAAAAATCTCTAATCCGACTAAGTGACGTACGAGGAGCTCAGATTTGCAAACCGCGTTCAATTTGGAGTTTTCGTTTGGCCGCTACGGCCGATCAAAGTCTGAAAAATCAATTATTTTCTTAAATTTTCTAAAATGTTCACTGTGACTGACTAATTTTTTTGCTATTGAAGTTAGCTGAAATTTTTACGGCAATCAATTTCTCTCGTCTTTCTGATGAAAATTAAGTTAAATTCAATAGTCTACGATGATTTTTAAGAAAGTTGCATTTTTTAACAAAATTTCCAAGGGGTTTAGTCATGTTTTTTTTCACGATTTCATCAAAAATTAAAAATCTCTAATCGACTAAGTGACGTACGAGGAGCTCAGATTTGCAAACCGCGTTCAATTTGGAGTATTCGTTTGGCCGCTACGGCCGATCAAAGTCTGAAAAATCAATTATTTTCTTAAATTTTCCAAAATCCTCATGGTGACTGACTAATTTTTTTGCTATTGAAGTTAGCTGAAATTTTTTAACGGCAATCAATTTCTCTCGTCTTTCTGATGAAAATTAAGTTAAATTCAATAGTCTACGATGATTTTTAAGAAAGTTGCATTTTTTAACAAAATTTCCAAGGGGTTTAGTCATGTTTTTTTTCACGATTTCATCAAAAATTAAAAATCTCTAATCCGACTAAGTGACGTACGAGGAGCTCAGATTTGCAAACCGCGTTCAATTTGGAGTATTCGTTTGGCCGCTACGGCCGATCAAAGTCTGAAAAATCAATTATTTTCTTAAATTTTCCAAAATCCTCATGGTGACTGACTAATTTTTTTGCTATTGGAGTTAGCTGAAATTTTTTAACGGCAATCAATTTCTCTCGTCTTTCTGATGAAAATTAAGTTAAATTCAATAGTCTACGATGATTTTTAAGAAAGTTGCATTTTTAACAAAATTTCCAAGGGTTTAGTCATGTTTTTTTTTCACGATTTCATCAAAAATTAAAAATCTCTAATCCGACTAAGTGACGTACGAGGAGCTCAGATTTGCAAACCGCGTTCAATTTGGAGTTTTCGTTTGGCCGCTACGGCCGATCAAAGTCTGAAAAATCAATTATTTTCTTAAATTTTCTAAAATGTTCACTGTGACTGACTAATTTTTTTGCTATTGAAGTTAGCTGAAATTTTTTAACGGCAATCAATTTCTCTCGTCTTTCTGATGAAAATTAAGTTAAATTCAATAGGTCTACGATGATTTTAAGAAAGTTGCATTTTTTAACAAAATTTCCAAGGGGTTTGTTTAGTCATGTTTTTTTTCACGATTTCATCAAAAATTAAAAATCTCTAATCCGACTAAGTGACGTACGAGGAGCTCAGATTTGCAAACCGCGTTCAATTTGGAGTTTTCGTTTGCCGCTACGGCCGATCAAAGTCTGAAAAATCAATTATTTTCTTAAATTTTCTAAAATGTTCACTGTGACTGACTAATTTTTTTGCTATTGAAGTTAGCTGAAATTTTTTAACGGCAATCAATTTCTCTCGTCTTTCTGATGAAAATTAAGTTAAATTCAATAGTCTACGATGATTTTTAAGAAAGTTGCATTTTTTAACAAAATTTCCAAGGGGTTTAGTCATGTTTTTTTTCACGATTTCATCAAAAATTAAAAATCTCTAATCCGACTAAGTGACGTACGAGGAGCTCAGATTTGCAAACCGCGTTCAATTTGGAGTTTTCGTTTGGCCGCTACGGCCGATCAAAGTCTGAAAAATCAATTATTTTCTTAAATTTTCCTAAAATGTTCACTGTGACTGACTAATTTTTTTGCTATTGAAGTTAGCTGAAATTTTTTAACGGCAATCAATTTCTCTCGTCTTTCTGATGAAAATTAAGTTAAATTCAATAGTCTACGATGATTTTTAAGAAAGTTGCATTTTTTAACAAAATTTCCAAGGGGTTTAGTCATGTTTTTTTTCACGATTTCATCAAAAATTAAAAATCTCTAATCCGACTAAGTGACGTACGAGGAGCTCAGATTTGCAAACCGCGTTCAATTTGGAGTATTCGTTTGGCCGCTACGGCCGATCAAAGTCTGAAAAATCAATTATTTTCTTAAATTTTCCAAAATCCTCATGGTGACTGACTAATTTTTTTGCTATTGGAGTTAGCTGAAATTTTTTAACGGCAATCAATTTCTCTCGTCTTTCTGATGAAAATTAAGTTAAATTCAATAGTCTACGATGATTTTTAAGAAAGTTGCATTTTTTAACAAAATTTCCAAGGGGTTTAGTCATGTTTTTTTTCACGATTTCATCAAAAATTAAAAATCTCTAATCCGACTAAGTGACGTACGAGGAGCTCAGATTTGCAAACCGCGTTCAATTTGGAGTTTTCGTTTGGCCGCTACGGCCGATCAAAGTCTGAAAAATCAATTATTTTCTTAAATTTTCCAAAATCCTCATGGTGACTGACTAATTTTTTTGCTATTGGAGTTAGCTGAAATTTTTTAACGGCAATCAATTTCTCTCGTCTTTCTGATGAAAATTAAGTTAAATTCAATAGTCTACGATGATTTTTAAGAAAGTTGCATTTTTTAACAAAATTTCAAGGGGTTTAGTCATGTTTTTTTTCACGATTTCATCAAAAATTAAAAATCTCTAATCCGACTAAGTGACGTACGAGGAGCTCAGATTTGCAAACCGCGTTCAATTTGGAGTTTTCGTTTGGCCGCTACGGCCGATCAAAGTCTGAAAAATCAATTATTTTCTTAAATTTTCCAAAATCCTCATGGTGACTGACTAATTTTTTTGCTATTGGAGTTAGCTGAAATTTTTTAACGGCAATCAATTTCTCTCGTCTTTCTGATGAAAATTAAGTTAAATTCAATAGTCTACGATGATTTTTAAGAAAGTTGCATTTTTTAACAAATTTCCAAGGGGTTTAGTCATGTTTTTTTTCACGATTTCATCAAAAATTAAAAATCTCTAATCCGACTAAGTGACATACGAGGAGCTCAGATTTGCAAACCGCGTTCAATTTGGAGTTTTCGTTTGGCCGCTACGGCCGATCAAAGTTTGAAAAATCAATTATTTTCTTAAATTTTCCAAAATCCTCATGGTGACTGACTAATTTTTTTGCTATTGGAGTTAGCTGAAATTTTTTAACGGCAATCAATTTCTCTCGTCTTTCTGATGAAAATTAAGTTAAATTCAATAGTCTACGATGATTTTTAAGAAAGTTGCATTTTTTAACAAAATTTCCAAGGGGTTTAGTCATGTTTTTTTTCACGATTTCATCAAAAATTAAAAATCTCTAATCCGACTAAGTGACGTACGAGGAGCTCAGATTTGCAAACCGCGTTCAATTTGGAGTTTTCGTTTGGCCGCTACGGCCGATCAAAGTCTGAAAAATCAATTATTTTCTTAAATTTTCAAAATCCTCATGGTGACTGACTAATTTTTTTGCTATTGGAGTTAGCTGAAATTTTTTAACGGCAATCAATTTCTCTCATCTTTCTGATGAAAATTAAGTTAAATTCAATAGTCTACGATGATTTTTAAGAAAGTTGCATTTTTTAACAAAATTTCCAAGGGGTTTAGTCATGTTTTTTTTCACGATTTCATCAAAAATTAAAAATCTCTAATCCGACTAAGTGACGTACGAGGAGCTCAGATTTGCAAACCGCGTTCAATTTGGAGTTTTCGTTTGGCCGCTACGGCCGATCAAAGTCTGAAAAATCAATTATTTTCTTAAATTTTCTAAAATGTTCACTGTGACTGACTAATTTTTTTGCTATTGAAGTTAGCTGAAATTTTTTAACGGCAATCAATTTCTCTCGTCTTTCTGATGAAAATTAAGTTAAATTCAATAGTCTACGATGATTTTTAAGAAAGTTGCATTTTTTAACAAAATTTCCAAGGGGTTTAGTCATGTTTTTTTTCACGATTTCATCAAAAATTAAAAATCTCTAATCCGACTAAGTGACGTACGAGGAGCTCAGATTTGCAAACCGCGTTCAATTTGGAGTTTTCGTTTGGCCGCTACGGCCGATCAAAGTCTGAAAAATCAATTATTTTCTTAAATTTTCCAAAATCCTCATGGTGACTGACTAATTTTTTTGCTATTGGAGTTAGCTGAAATTTTTTAACGGCAATCAATTTCTCTCGTCTTTCTGATGAAAATTAAGTTAAATTCAATAGTCTACGATGATTTTTTAAGAAAGTTGCATTTTTTAACAAATTTCCAAGGGGTTTAGTCATGTTTTTTTTCACGATTTCATCAAAAATTAAAAATCTCTAATCCGACTAAGTGACGTACGAGGAGCTCAGATTTGCAAACCGCGTTCAATTTGGAGTTTTCGTTTGGCCGCTACGGCCGATCAAAGTCTGAAAAATCAATTATTTTCTTAAATTTTCTAAAATGTTCACTGTGACTGACTAATTTTTTTGCTATTGAAGTTAGCTGAAATTTTTAACGGCAATCAATTTCTCTCGTCTTTCTGATGAAAATTAAGTTAAATTCAATAGTCTACGATGATTTTTAAGAAAGTTGCATTTTTTAACAAATTTCCAAGGGGTTTAGTCATGTTTTTTTTCACGATTTCATCAAAAATTAAAAATCTCTAATCCGACTAAGTGACGTACGAGGAGCTCAGATTTGCAAACCGCGTTCAATTTGGAGGTTTTCGTTTGGCCGCTACGGCCGATCAATGTCTGAAAAATCAATTATTTTCTTAAATTTTCTAAAATGTTCACTGTGACTGACTAATTTTTTGCTATTGAAGTTAGCTGAAATTTTTTAACGGCAATCAATTTCTCTCGTCTTTCTGATGAAAATTAAGTTAAATTCAATAGTCTACGATGATTTTTAAGAAAGTTGCATTTTTTAACAAAATTTCCAAGGGGTTTAGTCATGTTTTTTTTCACGATTTCATCAAAAATTAAAAATCTCTAATCCGACTAAGTGACGTACGAGGAGCTCAGATTTGCAAACCGCGTTCAATTTGGAGTATTCGTTTGGCCGCTACGGCCGATCAAAGTCTGAAAAATCAATTATTTTCTTAAATTTTCCAAAATCCTCATGGTGACTGACTAATTTTTTTGCTATTGAAGTTAGCTGAAATTTTTTAACGGCAATCAATTTCTCTCGTCTTTCTGATGAAAATTAAGTTAAATTCAATAGTCTACGATGATTTTTAAGAAAGTTGCATTTTTTAACAAAATTTCCAAGGGGTTTAGTCATGTTTTTTTTCACGATTTCATCAAAAATTAAAAATCTCTAATCCGACTAAGTGACGTACGAGGAGCTCAGATTTGCAAACCGCGTTCAATTTGGAGTATTCGTTTGGCCGCTACGGCCGATCAAAGTCTGAAAAATCAATTATTTTCTTAAATTTTCCAAAATCCTCATGGTGACTGACTAATTTTTTTGCTATTGAAGTTAGCTGAAATTTTTTAACGGCAATCAATTTCTCTCGTCTTTCTGATGAAAATTAAGTTAAATTCAATAGTCTACGATGATTTTTAAGAAAGTTGCATTTTTTAACAAAATTTCCAAGGGGTTTAGTCATGTTTTTTTTCACGATTTCATCAAAAATTAAAAATCTCTAATCCGACTA